>JAGQAX010000018.1:18586643-20034886 GCA_019142605.1 Cephalopholis sonnerati | reverse complement strand
ATGTCGTCCAAAATCATGAAAAAAAAGTAGAATAATATCAGTATGTCGTCCAAAATCATGGGGGGGGGGGGGGAAAAAAAAGTCTTGGTATAGTATGTCGTCCAAAATCATGAAAAAAACATCATAGTATAGTAATGTCGTCCAAAATCATGAAAAAACGTCATTATATAGTATGTCGTCCAAAATCATGAAAAAAAAGTAATAGTATAGATTGTCGTCCCAAAATCATGAAAAAAAGTCATAGTATAGCATGTCGTCCAAAATCATAAAAAAACGGTCATAGTATATTATGACTGTCCAAAATCATGAATAAAGTCATAGTATAGTATGGTGTCCAAAATCATGAAAAAAAAGTCATAGTATAGTATGTCGTCCAAAATCATAAAAAAACGTCATAATATATTATGTCGTCCAAAAATCATGAAATAAAGTCATAGTATAGTATGTTGTCCAAAATCATTGAAGAAAAACATCATAGTATAGTATGTCCTCCAAAATCATAAAAAAAAGTCATAGTATAGTATGTTGTCCCAAAATCATGAAAAAACGTCATAGTATAGTATGTCGTCCAAAATCATGAAAAAACGCCATAGTATAGTATGTCGTCCAAAATCATGAAAAAAAGTCATAGTAAGTATGTTGTCCAAAATCATGAAAAAACATCATAGTATAGTATGTCCTCCAAAATCATAAAAAAAAACGTCATAGTATAGTATGTCGTCCAAAATCATAAAAATAAAGTCATAGTATAGTATGTCGTCCAAAATCATGAAAAAACATCATAGTATCGTATGTCGTCCAAAATCATGAAAAAAAGCCATAGCATAGTATGTTGTCCAAAATCATGAAAAAACATCATAGTATAGTATGTCCTCCAAATCATAAAAAAAACGTCATAGTATAGTATGTCGTCCAAAATCATAAAAAACATCATAGTATAGTATGTCGTCCAAAATCATAAAAAAACGTCATAGTATAGTATGTTCGTCCAAAATCATGAAAAAAAGTCATATGTCGTCCAAAATCATGAAAAAAAGTCATGGTATAGTATGTCGTCCAAAATCATAAAAAAAGTCCATAGTATAGTATGTCGTTCCAAATCATGAAAAAAAGTATATGTCGTGCAAAATCTTGAAAAAAACGCCATAGTATAGTATGTCGTCCAAAATCAATGAAAAAAAGTCATATGTCGTCCAAAATCATGAAAAAAAGTCATAGTATAGTATGTCGTTCCAAAATCATGAAAAAAAAAGTCATAGTATAGTATGTCGTCCAAAATCATAAAAAAACGTCATAGTATGTATGTGTCCAAAATCATGAAAAAAACATCATAGTATAGTATGTCGTCGCAAAATCATAAAAAAACGTCATAGTATAGTATGTCGCCAAAATCATGAAAAAAGTCATAGTATAGTATGTTGTTCCAAAATCATAAAAAAACGTCATAGTATAGTATGTCGTCCAAAATCATGAAAAAACGTCATAATATAGTATGTCGTCCAAATCATGAAAAAAAGATCATAGTATAGTATGTCGTCCAAAAATCATAAAAAAAGTCATAGTATAGTATGTCGTCCAAAATCATGAAAAACGTCATAGTATCGTATGTCGTCCAAAATCATAAAAAAACGTCATAGTATATTATGTCGTCCAAAATCATGAAATAAAGTCATAGTATAGTATGTTGTCCAAAATCATGAAAAAACATCATAGTATAGTATGTCGTCCAAAATCATAAAAAAAGTCATAGTATAGTATGTCGTCCAAAATCATAAAAAAAACATCATAGTATAGTATGTCGTCCAAAATCATGAATAAAGTCATAGTATGGTATGTCGTCCAAAATCATGAAAAAAAGTCATATGTCGTCCAAAATCATGAAAAAAAGTCATGGTATAGTATGTCGTCCAAAATCATGAAAAAACATCATAGTATAGTATGTCGTCCAAAATCATGAAAAAACGTCATAATATAGTATGTCGTCCAAAATCATGAAAAAAAAGTCATAGTATAGTATGTCGTCCAAAATCATGAAAAAAAGTCATAGTATAGCAATGTCGTCCAAAATCATAAAAAAACGTCATAGTATATTATGTCGTCCAAATCATGAAATAAAAGTCATAGTATAGTATGGTGTCCAAAATCATGAAAAAAAGTCATAGTATAGTATGTCGTCCAAAATCATAAAAAACGTCATAGTATATTATGTCGTCCAAAATCATGAAATAAAGTCATAGTATAGTATGTTGTCCAAAATCATGAAAAAACATCATAGTATAGTATGTCCTCCAAAATCATAAAAAAAAAGTCATAGTATAGTATGTTGTCCAAAATCATGAAAAAAAACGTCATAGTATAGTATGTCGTCCAAAATCATGAAAAAAAGCCATAGTATAGTATGTCGTCCAAAATCATGAAAAAAAGTCATAGTATAGTATGTTGTCCAAAATCATGAAAAAACAGTCATAGTATAGTATGTCCTCCAAAATCATAAAAAAAAACGTCATAGTATAGTATGTCGTCCAAAATCATGAAAAAAAAGTCATAGTATAGTATGTCGTCCAAAATCATGAAAAAAAGCATAGTATCGTATGTCGTCCAAAATCATGAAAAAAGTCATAGTCATAGTATGTCGTCCAAAATCATGAAAAAACATCATAGTATAGTATGTCCTCCAAAATCATAAAAAAAACGTCATAGTATAGTATGTCGTCCAAAATCATGAAAAAAACGTCATAGCTATAGTATGTCGTCCAAAAATCATGAAAAAAAGCCATAGTATAGTATGTCGTCCAAAATCATGAAAAAAAGTCATAGTATAGTATGTCGTCCAAAATCATGAAAAAAGTCATAGTATAGTATGTCGTCCAAAATCATGAAAAAAAGTCATAGTATAGTATGTCGTCCAAAATCATGAAAAAAAGTCATAGTATAGTATGTCGTCCAAAATCATAAAAAAACGGTCATAGTATATTATGTCGTCCAAAATCATGAAATAAAGTCATAGTATAGTATGTCGTCCAAAATCATGAAAAAAAGTCATATGTCGGTGCAAAAATCATGAAAAAAACGCCATAGTATAGTAGTCGTCCAAAATCATGAAAAAAGTCATATGTCGTCCAAAATCATGGAAAAAAAGTCATAGTATAGTATGTCGTCCAAAATCATGAAAAAAAAAGTCATAGTATAGTATGTCGTCCAAAATCATAAAAAAACGTCATTGTATAGTATGTTGTCCAAAATCATGAAAAAACATCATAGTATAGTATGTCGTCCAAAATCAAAAAAAAACGTCATAGTATAGTATGTCGTCCAAAATCATGAAAAAAAGTCATAGTACAGTATGTTGTCCAAAATCATAAAAAACGTCATAGTATAGTATGTCGTCCAAAATCATGAAAAAACGTCATAATATAGTATGTCGTCCAAAATCATGAAAAAAAGTCATAGTATAGTATGTCGTCCAAAATCATGAAAAAAAGTCATAGTATAGTATGTCGTCCAAAATCATAAAAAAACATCATAGTATATTATGTCGTCCAAAATCATGAAATAAAGTCATAGTATGGTATGTCGTCCAAAATCATGAAAAAAAGTCATATGTCGTCCAAAATCATGAAAAAAAGTCATGGTATAGTATGTCGTCCAAAATCATGAAAAAACGTCATAATATAGTATGTCGTCCAAAATCATGAAAAAAAGTCATAGTATAGTATGTCGTCCAAAATCATGAAAAAAAGTCATAGTATAGAATGTCGTCCAAATCATAAAAAAACGTCATAGTATATTATGTCGTCCAAAATCATGAAATAAAGTCATAGTATAGTATGGTGTCCAAAATCATGAAAAAAAGTCATAGTATAGTATGTCGTCCAAAATCATAAAAAAACGTCATAGTATAGTATGTCGTCCAAAATCATGAAAAAAAGTCATAGTATAGTATGTCGTCCAAAATCATGAAAAAACAGTCATAGTATAGTATGTCCTCCAAAATCATAAAAAAAAGTCATAGTATAGTATGTTGTCCAAAATCATGAAAAAACGTCATAGTATAGTATGTCGTCCAAATCATGAAAAAAAGCCATAGTATAGTATGTCGTCCAAAATCATGAAAAAAAGTCATAGTATAGTATGTTGTCCAAAATCATGAAAAAACATCATAGTATAGTATGTCCTCCAAAATCATAAAAAAACGTCATAGTATAGCATGTCGTCCAAAATCATCAAAAAACGTCATAGTATAGTATGTCGTCCAAAATCATGAAAAAACAGTCATAGTATAGTATGTCGTCCAAAATCATGAAAAAAAGCCATGTCATAGTATGTTGTCCAAAATCATGAAAAAAATCATAGTATAGTATGTCCGTCCAAAATCATAAAAAAAACGTCATAGTATAGTATGTCGTCCAAAATCATGAAAAAAACGTCATACTATAGTATGTCGTCCAAAATCATGAAAAAAAGCCATAGTATAGTATGTCGTCCAAAATCATGAAAAAAAGTCATAGTATAGTATGTCGTCCAAAATCATGAAAAAATGTCATATGTCGTCCAAAATCATGAGAAAAAGTCATAGTATAGTATGTCGTCCAAAATCATGAAAAAAAGTCATAGTATAGTATGTCGTCCAAATCATAAAAAAACGTCATAGTATATTATGTCGTCCAAAATCATGAAATAAAGTCATAGTATAGTATGTCGTCCAAAATCATGAAAAAAAGTCATATGTCATCCAAAATCATGAAAAAAAGTCATGGTATAGTATGTCGTCCAACATCATGAAAAAACATCATAGTATAGTTTGTCGTCCAAAATCATGAAAAAAACATCATAGTATAGTATGTCGTCCAAAATCATAAAAAAACGTCATAGTATAGTATGTCGTCCAAAATCATGAAAAAAAGTCATAGTATAGTATGTCTTCCAAAATCATGAAAAAAAGGCATAGTATAGTATGTCGTCCAAAATCATGAAAAACATCATAGTATAGTATGTCGTCCAAAATCATAAAAAAAGTCATAGTATAGTATGTCGTCCAAAATCATGAAAAAAAGTCATAGTATAGTATGTCGTCCAAAATCATAAAAAAACGTCATAGTATAGTATGTCGTCCAAAATCTTAAAAAAACGTCATAGTATAGTATGTCGTCCAAAATCATGAAAAAAAGTCATAGTATAGTATGTCGTCCAAAATCATAAAAAAAACGTCATAGTATAGTATGTCGTCCAAAATCATAAAAAAACGTCATAGTATGTATGTCGTCCAAAATCATGAAAAAAAGTCATAGTATAGTATGTTGTCCAAAATCATAAAAAAACGTCATAGTATAGTATGTCTCCAAAATCATGAAAAAAGTCATAGTATAGTATGTCGTCCAAAATCATGAAAAAAAGTCATAGTATAGTATGTCGTCCAAAATCATGAAAAAAAGTCATAGTATAGTATGTCGTCCAAAATCATGAAAAAATGTCATATGTCGTCCAAAATCATGAAAAAAAGTCATAGTATAGTATGTCGTCCAAATCATGAAAAAACACCATAGTATAGTATGTCCTCCAAAATCATAAAAAAAAAGTCATAGTATAGTATGTCGTCCAAAATCATGAAAAAACATCATAGTATAGTATGTCGTCCAAAATCATGAAAAAAAAGCCATAGTATAGTATGTCGTCCAAAATCATGAAAAAATGTCATATGTCGTCCAAAATCATGAAAAAAAGTCATAGTATAGTATGTCGTCCAAAATCATGAAAAAAAGTCATAGTATAGTATGTCGTCCAAAATCATAAAAAAACGTCATAGTATATTATGTCGTCCAAAATCATGAAATAAAGTCATAGTATAGTATGTCGTTCAAAATCATGAAAAAAAGTCATATGTCGTCCAAAATCATGAAAAAAAGTCATGGTATAGTATGTCGTCCAAAATCATGAAAAAACATCATAGTATAGTATGTCGTCCAAAATCATGAAAAAAACGTCATAGTATAGTATGTCGTCCAAAAATCATGAAAAAAACGTCATAGTATAGTATGTCGTCCAAAATCATAAAGAAACGTCATAGTATAGTATGTCGTCCAAAATCATGAAAAAAGTCATTAGTATAGTATGTCGTCCCAAAATCAGGAAAAAAAGTCATATGTCGTCCAAAATCAGAAAAAAGTCATATGTCGTCCAAATCATAAAAAACAGTCATAGTATAGTATGTCGTCCAAAATCATGAAAAAACGTCATAGTATAGTATGTCGTCCAAAATCATGAAAAAACATCATAGTATAGTATGTCGTCCAAAAATCATAAAAAAACGTCATAGTATAGTATGTCGTCCAAAATCATGAAAAAAAGTCATACGTCGTCCAAAATCATGAAAAAAAGTCATGGTATAGTATGTCGTCCAAAATCATAAAAAACGTCATAGTATAGTATGTCGTCCAAAATCATGAAAAAAAGTCATATGTCGTGCAAAATCTTGAAAAAAAACGCCATAGTATAGTATGTCGTCCAAAATCATGAAAAAAAGTCATATGTCGTCCAAAATCATGAAAAAAAGTCATAGTATAGTATGTCGTCCAAAATCATGAAAAAAAAAGTCATAGTATAGTATGTCGTCCAAATCATAAAAAAACGTCATAGTATAGTATGTTGTCCAAAATCATGAAAAAACATCATAGTATAGTATGTCGTCCAAAATCATAAAAAAACGTCATAGTATAGTATGTCGTCCAAAATCATGAAAAAAAGTCATAGTATAGTATGTTGTCCAAAATCATAAAAAAACGTCATAGTATAGTATGTCGTCCAAAATCATGAAAAAACGTCATAATATAGTATGTCGTCCAAAATCATGAAAAAAAGTCATAGTATAGTATGTCGTCCAAATCATGAAAAAAAAGTCATAGTATAGCATGTCGTCCAAAATCATGAAAAAAACGTCATAGTATCGTATGTCGTCCAAAATCATGAAAAAAAGCCATAGTATAGTATGTCGTCCAAAATCATGAAAAAAAGTCATAGTATAGTATGTCGTCCAAAATCATAAAAAAACGTCATAGTATATTATGTCGTCCAAAATCATGAAATAAAGTCATAGTATAGTATGTTGTCCAAAATCATGAAAAAACATCATAGTATAGTATGTCGTCCAAAATCATAAAAAAAAGGCATAGTATAGTATGGTGTCCAAAATCATGAAAAAAAGTCATAGTATAGTATGTCGTCCAAAATCATAAAAAAACGTCATAGTATATTATGTCGTCCAAAATCATGAAATAAAGTCATAGTATAGTATGTTGTCCAAAATCATGAAAAAACATCATAGTATAGTATGTCCTCCAAAATCATAAAAAAAACGTCATAGTATAGTATGTCGTCCAAAATCATGAAAAAACGTCATAGTATAGTATGTCGTCCAAAATCATGAAAAAAAGCCATAGCATAGTATGTTGTCCAAAATCATGAAAAAACATCATAGTATAGTATGTCCTCCAAAATCATAAAAAAAACGTCATAGTATAGTATGTCGTCCAAAATCATGAAAAAAACGTCATAGTATAGTATGTCGTCCAAAATCATGAAAAAAAGCCATAGTATAGTATGTCGTCCAAAATCATGAAAAAAAGTCATAGTATAGTATGTCGTCCAAAATCATGAAAAAATGTCATATGTCGTCCAAAATCATGAAAAAAAGTCATAGTATAGTATGTCGTCCAAAATCATGAAAAAAAGTCATAGTATAGTATGTCGTCCAAAATCATAAAAAAACGTCATAGTATATTATGTCGTCCAAAATCATGAAATAAAGTCATAGTATAGTATGTCGTCCAAAATCATGAAAAAAAGTCATATGTCGTCCAAAATCATGAAAAAAAGTCATGGTATAGTATGTCGTCCAAAATCATGAAAAAAAGTCATAGTATAGCATGTCGTCCAAAATCATGAAAAAACGTCATAGTATAGTATGTCGTCCAAAATCATGAAAAAAAGCCATAGTATAGTATGTCGTCCAAAATCATGAAAAAAAGCCATAGTATAGTATGTCGTCCAAAATCATAAAAAAACGTCATAGTATATTATGTCGTCCAAAATCATGAAATAAAGTCATAGTATAGTATGTTGTCCAAAATCATGAAAAAACATCATAGTATAGTATGTCGTCCAAAATCATAAAAAAAAGGCATAGTATAGTATGGTGTCCAAAATCATGAAAAAAAGTCATAGTATAGTATGTCGTCCAAAATCATAAAAAAAACGTCATAGTATATTATGTCGTCCAAAATCATGAAATAAAGTCATAGTATAGTATGTTGTCCAAAATCATGAAAAAACATCATAGTATAGTATGTCCTCCAAAATCATAAAAAAAAAGTCATAGTATAGTATGTTGTCCAAAATCATGAAAAAACGTCATAGTATAGTATGTCGTCCAAAATCATGAAAAAAACGCCATAGTATAGTATGTCGTCCAAAATCATGAAAAAAAGTCATAGTATAGTATGTTGTCCAAAATCATGAAAAAACATCATAGTATAGTATGTCCTCCAAAATCATAAAAAAACGTCATAGTATAGTATGTCGTCCAAAATCATGAAAAAATGTCATATGTCGTCCAAAATCATTAAAAAAAGTCATAGTATAGTATGTCGTCCAAAATCATGAAAAAAAGTCATAGTATAGTATGTCGTCCAAAATCATAAAAAAACGTCATAGTATATTATGTCGTCCAAAATCATGAAATAAAGTCATAGTATAGTATGTCGTCCAAAATCATGAAATAAAGTCATAGTATAGTATGTCGTCCAAAATCATGAGAAAAACGTCATAGTATAGTATGTCGTCCAAAATCATGAAAAAACGTCATAGTATAGTATGTCGACCAAAATCATAAAAAAACGTCATAGTATAGTATGTCGTCCAAAATCATGAAAAAAAGTCATAGTATAGTATGTCTTCCAAAATCATGAAAAAAAGGCATAGTATAGTATGTCGTCCAAAATCATGAAAAAACATCATAGTATAGTATGTCGTCCAAAATCATAAAAAAACGTCATAGTATAGTATGTCGTCCAAAATCATGAAAAAAGTCATAGTATAGTATGTCGTCCAAAATCATAAAAAAACGTCATAGTATAGTATGTCGTCCAAAATCATAAAAAAACGTCATAGTATAGTATGTCGTCCAAAATCATGAAAAAAAGTCATAGTATAGTATGTCGTCCAAAATCATAAAAAAACGTCATAGTATATCATGTCGTCCAAAATCATAAAAAAACGTCATAGTATAGCATGTCGTCCAAAATCATGAAAAAATGTCATATGTCGTCCAAAATCATTAAAAAAAGTCATAGTATAGTATGTCGTCCAAAATCATGAAAAAAAGTCATAGTATAGTATGTCGTCCAAAATCATAAAAAAACGTCATAGTATATTATGTCGTCCAAAATCATGAAATAAAGTCATAGTATAGTATGTCGTCCAAAATCATGAAATAAAGTCATAGTATAGTATGTCGTCCAAAATCATGAGAAAACGTCATAGTATAGTATGTCGTCCAAAATCATGAAAAAAACGTCATAGTATAGTATGTCGTCCAAAATCATGAAAAAAAGTCATAGTATAGTATGTCTTCCAAAATCATGAAAAAAAGGCATAGTATAGTATGTCGTCCAAAATCATGAAAAAACATCATAGTATAGTATGTCGTCCAAAATCATAAAAAAACGTCATAGTATAGTATGTCGTCCAAAATCATGAAAAAAAGTCATAGTATAGTATGTCGTCCAAAATCATAAAAAAACGTCATAGTATAGTATGTCGTCCAAAATCATAAAAAAACGTCATAGTATAGTATGTCGTCCAAAATCATGAAAAAAAGTCATAGTATAGTATGTCGTCCAAAATCATAAAAAAATCGTCATAGTATAGTATGTCGTCCAAAATCATAAAAAAACGTCATAGTATAGTATGTCGTCCAAAATCATGAAAAAAAGTAATAGTATAGCATGTTGTCCAAAATCATAAAAAAACGTCATAGTATAGTATGTCGTCCAAAATCATGAAAAAAAGTCATATGTCGTCCAAAATCATGAAAAAAAGTCATGGTATAGTATGTCGTCCAAAATCATGAAAAAACGTCATAGTATAGCATGTCCTCCAAAATCATGAAAAAAACGTCATAGTATAGTATGTCGTCCAAAATCATGAAAAAAAGTCATAGTATAGTATGTCGTCCAAAATCATAAAAAAAAGTCATAGCATAGTATGTCGTCCAAAATCATGAAAAAAAAGCCATAGTATAGTATGTCGTCCAAAATCATGAAAAAACGTCATAGTATAGTATGTCGTCCAAAATCATGAAAAAAAGCCATAGTATAGTATGTCGTCCAAAATCATGAAAAAAAGTCATATGTCGTCCAAAATCATGAAAAAAAGTCATAGTATAGTATGTCGTCCAAAATCATGACAAAACATCATAGTATAGTATGTCGTCCAAAATCATGAAAAAAAGTCATAGTATAGTATGTCTTCCAAAATCATAAAAAAACGTCATAGTATAGTATGTCGTCCAAAATCATGAAGAAAAGTCATAGTATAGAATGTCGTCCAAAATCATAAAAAAACGTCATAGTATAGTATGTCGTCCAAAATCATGAAAAAACATCATAGTATAGTATGTCGTCCAAAATCATGAAAAAAACGTCATAGTATAGTATGTCGTCCAAAATCATGAAAAAAAGTCATAGTATAGTATGTCGTCCAAAATCATGAAAAAAAGTCATATGTCGTCCAAAATCATGAAAAAACGTCATGGTATAGTATGTCGTCCAAAATCATGAAAAAAAGCCCTGGTATAGTATGTCGTCCAAAATCATGAAAAAAAGTCATAGTATAGTATGTCGTCCAAAATCATGAAAAAAAGTCATATATCGTCCAAAATCATGAAAAAAAGTCATGGTATAGTATGTCATCCAAAATCATGAAAAAAAGTCATAGTATAGTATGTCGTCCAAAATCATGAAAAAACGTCATAGTATGGTATGTCGTCCAAAATCATGAAAAAAAGTCATAGTATAGTATGTCGTCCAAAATCATGAAAAAAAGTCAAATGTCGTCCAAAATCATGAAAAAAAGTCATGGTATAGTATGTCGTCCAAAATCATGAAAAAAAGTCATATGTCGTCCAAAATCATGAAAAAAAGTCATGGTATAGTATGTCATCCAAAATCATGAAAAAAAGTCATAGTATAGTATGTCGTCCAAAATCATGAAAAAAAGTCATATGTCGTCCAAAATCATGAAAAAAGTCATGGTATAGTATGTCATCCAAAATCATGAAAAAAAGTCATAGTATAGTATGTCGTCCAAAATCATGAAAAAAAGTCATAGTGTAGTATGTCGTCCAAAATCATGAAAAAATGTCATATGTCGTCCAAAATCATGAAAAAAAGTCATAGTATAGTATGTTGTCCAAAATCATAAAAAAACGTCATAGTATAGTATGACGTCCAAAATCATGAAAAAAAGTCATATGTCGTCCAAAATCATCAAAAAAAGTCATGGTATAGTATGTCGTCCAAAATCATGAAAAAACGTCATAGTATAGCATGTCCTCCAAAATCATGAAAAAAACGTCATAGTATAGTATGTCGTCCAAAATCATGAAAAAAAGTCATAGTATAGTATGTCGTCCAAAATCATAAAAAAAAGTCATAGCATAGTATGTCGTCCAAAATCATGAAAAAAAAGCCATAGTATAGTATGTCGTCCAAAATCATGAAAAAACGTCATAGTATAGTATGTCGTCCAAAATCATGAAAAAAAGCCATAGTATAGTATGTCGTCCAAAATCATGAAAAAAAGTCATATGTCGTCCAAAATCATGAAAAAAAGTCATGGTATAGTATGTCGTCCAAAATCATGACAAAACATCATAGTATAGTATGTCGTCCAAAATCATGAAAAAAAGTCATAGTATAGTATGTCGTCCAAAATCATGAAAAAACGTCATAGTATAGTATGTCGTCCAAAATCATGAAAAAAAGCCATAGCATAGTATGTTGTCCAAAATCATGAAAAAACATCATAGTATAGTATGTCCTCCAAAATCATAAAAAAAACGTCATAGTATAGTATGTCGTCCAAAATCATGAAAAAACGTCATACTATAGTATGTCGTCCAAAATCATGAAAAAAAGCCATAGTATAGTATGTCGTCCAAAATCATGAAAAAATGTCATATGTCGTCCAAAATCATGAAAAAAAGTCATAGTATAGTATGTCGTCCAAAATCATGAAAAAAAGTCATAGTATAGTATGTCGTCCAAAATCATAAAAAAACGTCATAGTATATTATGTCGTCCAAAATCATGAAATAAAGTCATAGTATGGTATGTCGTCCAAAATCATGAAAAAAAGTCATATGTCGTCCAAAATCATGAAAAAAAGTCATGGTATAGTATGTCGTCCAAAATCATGAAAAAACATCATAGTATATAGTATGTCGTCCAAAATCATGAAAAAACGTCATAATATAGTATGTCGTCCAAAATCATGAAAAAAAGTCATAGTATAGTATGTCGTCCAAAATCATGAAAAAAAGTCATAGTATAGCATGTCGTCCAAAATCATAAAAAAACGTCATAGTATATTATGTCGTCCAAAATCATGAAATAAAGTCATAGTATAGTATGGTGTCCAAAATCATGAAAAAAAGTCATAGTATAGTATGTCGTCCAAAATCATAAAAAAACGTCATAGTATATTATGTCGTCCAAAATCATGAAATAAAGTCATAGTATAGTATGTTGTCCAAAATCATGAAAAAACATCATAGTATAGTATGTCCTCCAAAATCATAAAAAAAAAGTCATAGTATAGTATGTTGTCCAAAATCATGAAAAAACGTCAGAGTATAGTATGTCGTCCAAAATCATGAAAAAAAGCCATAGTATAGTATGTCGTCCAAAATCATGAAAAAAAGTCATAGTATAGTATGTTGTCCAAAATCATGAAAAAACATCATAGTATAGTATGTCCTCCAAAATCATAAAAAAAACGTCATAGTATAGTATGTCCTCCAAAATCATAAAAAAAAAGTCATAGTATAGTATGTCGTCCAAAATCATGAAAAAACGTCATAGTATAGTATGTCGTCCAAAATCATGAAAAAAAGCCATAGCATAGTATGTTGTCCAAAATCATGAAAAAACATCATAGTATAGTATGTCCTCCAAAATCATAAAAAAAACGTCATAGTATAGTATGTCGTCCAAAATCATGAAAAAACGTCATACTATAGTATGTCGTCCAAAATCATGAAAAAAAGCCATAGTATAGTATGTCGTCCAAAATCATGAAAAAAAGTCATAGTATAGTATGTCGTCCAAAATCATGAAAAAATGTCATATGTCGTCCAAAATCATGAAAAAAAGTCATAGTATAGTATGTCGTCCAAAATCATGAAAAAAAGTCATAGTATAGTATGTCGTCCAAAATCATAAAAAAACGTCATAGTATATTATGTCGTCCAAAATCATGAAATAAAGTCATAGTATAGTATGTCGTCCAAAATCATGAAAAAAAGTCATATGTCGTCCAAAATCATGAAAAAAAGTCATGGTATAGTATGTCGTCCAAAATCATGAAAAAACGTCATAGTATAGTTTGTCGTCCAAAATCATGAAAAAAACGTCATAGTATAGTATGTCGTCCAAAATCATAAAAAAACGTCATAGTATAGTATGTCGTCCAAAATCATGAAAAAAAGTCATAGTATAGTATGTCTTCCAAAATCATGAAAAAAAGGCATAGTATAGTATGTCGTCCAAAATCATGAAAAAACATCATAGTATAGTATGTCGTCCAAAATCATAAAAAAACGTCATAGTATAGTATGTCGTCCAAAATCATGAAAAAAAGTCATAGTATAGTATGTCGTCCAAAATCATAAAAAAACGTCATAGTATAGTATGTCGTCCAAAATCTTAAAAAAACGTCATAGTATAGTATGTCGTCCAAAATCATGAAAAAAAGTCATAGTATAGTATGTCGTCCAAAATCATAAAAAAACGTCATAGTATAGTATGTCGTCCAAAATCATAAAAAAACGTCATAGTATAGTATGTCGTCCAAAATCATGAAAAAAAGTCATAGTATAGTATGTTGTCCAAAATCATAAAAAAACGTCATAGTATAGTATGTCCTCCAAAATCATGAAAAAAGTCATAGTATAGTATGTCGTCCAAAATCATGAAAAAAAGTCATAGTATAGTATGTCGTCCAAAATCATGAAAAAATGTCATATGTCGTCCAAAATCATGAAAAAAAGTCATAGTATAGTATGTCGTCCAAAATCATAAAAAAACGTCATAGTATATTATGTCGTCCAAAATCATGAAATAAAGTCATAGTATAGTATGTCGTCCAAAATCATGAAAAAACATCATAGTATAGTATGTCCTCCAAAATCATAAAAAAAAAGTCATAGTATAGTATGTCGTCCAAAATCATGAAAAAACGTCATAGTATAGTATGTCGTCCAAAATCATGAAAAAAAGCCATAGTATAGTATGTCGTCCAAAATCATGAAAAAATGTCATATGTCGTCCAAAATCATGAAAAAAAGTCATAGGATAGTATGTCGTCCAAAATCATGAAAAAAAGTCATAGTATAGTATGTCGTCCAAAATCATAAAAAAACGTCATAGTATATTATGTCGTCCAAAATCATGAAATAAAGTCATAGTATAGTATGTCGTTCAAAATCATGAAAAAAAGTCATATGTCGTCCAAAATCATGAAAAAAAGTCATGGTATAGTATGTCGTCCAAAATCATGAAAAAACGTCATAGTATAGTATGTCGTCCAAAATCATGAAAAAAACGTCATAGTATAGTATGTCGTCCAAAATCATAAAAAAACGTCATAGTATAGTATGTCGTCCAAAATCAGGAAAAAAAGTCATATGTCGTCCAAAATCAGGAAAAAAAGTCATATGTCGTCCAAAATCATAAAAAACAGTCATAGTATAGTATGTCGTCCAAAATCATGAAAAAACGTCATAGTATAGTATGTCGTCCAAAATCATGAAAAAACATCATAGTATAGTATGTCGTCCAAAATCATAAAAAAACGTCATAGTATAGTATGTCGTCCAAAATCATGAAAAAAAGTCATATGTCGTCCAAAATCATGAAAAAAAGTCATGGTATAGTATGTCGTCCAAAATCATAAAAAAAGTCATAGTATAGTATGTCGTCCAAAATCATGAAAAAAAGTCATATGTCGTGCAAAATCTTGAAAAAAACGCCATAGTATAGTATGTCGTCCAAAATCATGAAAAAAAGTCATATGTCGTCCAAAATCATGAAAAAAAGTCATAGTATAGTATGTTGTCCAAAATCATAAAAAAACGTCATAGTATAGTATGTCGTCCAAAATCATGAAAAAAAGTCATAGTATAGTATGTCGTCCAAAATCATGAAAAAAAGTCATAGTATAGTATGTCGTCCAAAATCATGAAAAAACGTCATAGTATAGTATGTCCTCCAAAATCATAAAAAAAACGTCATAGTATAGTATGTCGTCCAAAATCATGAAAAAACGTCATAATATAGTATGTCGTCCAAAATCATGAAAAAAAGTCATAGTATAGTATGTCGTCCAAAATCATGAAAAAAAGTCATAGTATAGTATGTCGTCCAAAATCATGAAAAAACGTCATAGTATCGTATGTCGTCCAAAATCATGAAAAAAAGCCATAGTATAGTATGGTGTCCAAAATCATGAAAAAAAGTCATAGTATAGCATGTCGTCCAAAATCATAAAAAAACGTCATAGTATATTATGTCGTCCAAAATCATGAAATAAAGTCATAGTATAGTATGTCGTCCAAAATCATGAAAAAAAGTCATAGTATAGCATGTCGTCCAAAATCATAAAAAAACGTCATAGTATATTATGTCGTCCAAAATCATGAAATAAAGTCATAGTATAGTATGGTGTCCAAAATCATGAAAAAAAGTCATAGTATAGTATGTTGTCCAAAATCATAAAAAAACGTCATAGTATAGTATGTCGTCCAAAATCATGAAAAAAAGTCATAGTATAGTATGTTGTCCAAAATCATAAAAAAACGTCATAGTATAGTATGTCGTCCAAAATCATGAAAAAACGTCATAATATAGTATGTCGTCCAAAATCATGAAAAAAAGTCATAGTATAGTATGTCGTCCAAAATCATGAAAAAAAGTCATAGTATAGTATGTCGTCCAAAATCATGAAAAAACGTCATAGTATCGTATGTCGTCCAAAATCATGAAAAAAAGCCATAGTATAGTATGTCGTCCAAAATCATGAAAAAAAGTCATAGTATAGTATGTCGTCCAAAATCATAAAAAAACGTCATAGTATATTATGTCGTCCAAAATCATGAAATAAAGTCATAGTATAGTATGTTGTCCAAAATCATGAAAAAACATCATAGTATAGTATGTCGTCCAAAATCATAAAAAAAGTCATAGTATAGTATGTCGTCCAAAATCATAAAAAAACATCATAGTATATTATGTCGTCCAA
The DNA here is from genome assembly GCA_019142605.1 of Cephalopholis sonnerati. Classification (NCBI taxonomy): domain Eukaryota; kingdom Metazoa; phylum Chordata; class Actinopteri; order Perciformes; family Serranidae; genus Cephalopholis; species Cephalopholis sonnerati. Next base: position 20,018,314 of record JAGQAX010000018.1, on the reverse strand, counting down.
AATCATGAAATAAAGTCATAGTATGGTATGTCGTCCAAAATCATGAAAAAAAGTCATATGTCGTCCAAAATCATGAAAAAAAGTCATGGTATAGTATGTCGTCCAAAATCATGAAAAAACATCATAGTATAGTATGTCGTCCAAAATCATGAAAAAACGTCATAATATAGTATGTCGTCCAAAATCATGAAAAAAAGTCATAGTATAGTATGTCGTCCAAAATCATGAAAAAAAGTCATAGTATAGCATGTCGTCCAAAATCATAAAAAAACGTCATAGTATATTATGTCGTCCAAAATCATGAAATAAAGTCATAGTATAGTATGGTGTCCAAAATCATGAAAAAAAGTCATAGTATAGTATGTCGTCCAAAATCATAAAAAAACGTCATAGTATATTATGTCGTCCAAAATCATGAAATAAAGTCATAGTATAGTATGTTGTCCAAAATCATGAAAAAACATCATAGTATAGTATGTCCTCCAAAATCATAAAAAAAAAGTCATAGTATAGTATGTTGTCCAAAATCATGAAAAAACGTCATAGTATAGTATGTCGTCCAAAATCATGAAAAAAAGCCATAGTATAGTATGTCGTCCAAAATCATGAAAAAAAGTCATAGTATAGTATGTTGTCCAAAATCATGAAAAAACATCATAGTATAGTATGTCCTCCAAAATCATAAAAAAAAACGTCATAGTATAGTATGTCGTCCAAAATCATAAAAAAAAAGTCATAGTATAGTATGTCGTCCAAAATCATGAAAAAACATCATAGTATCGTATGTCGTCCAAAATCATGAAAAAAAGCCATAGCATAGTATGTTGTCCAAAATCATGAAAAAACATCATAGTATAGTATGTCCTCCAAAATCATAAAAAAAACGTCATAGTATAGTATGTCGTCCAAAATCATGAAAAAACGTCATACTATAGTATGTCGTCCAAAATCATGAAAAAAAGCCATAGTATAGTATGTCGTCCAAAATCATGAAAAAAAGTCATAGTATAGTATGTCGTCCAAAATCATGAAAAAATGTCATATGTCGTCCAAAATCATGAGAAAAAGTCATAGTATAGTATGTCGTCCAAAATCATGAAAAAAAGTCATAGTATAGTATGTCGTCCAAAATCATAAAAAAACGTCATAGTATATTATGTCGTCCAAAATCATGAAATAAAGTCATAGTATAGTATGTCGTCCAAAATCATGAAAAAAAGTCATATGTCGTGCAAAATCTTGAAAAAAACGCCATAGTATAGTATGTCGTCCAAAATCATGAAAAAAAGTCATATGTCGTCCAAAATCATGAAAAAAAGTCATAGTATAGTATGTTGTCCAAAATCATAAAAAAACGTCATAGTATAGTATGTCGTCCAAAATCATGAAAAAAAGTCATAGTATAGTATGTTGTCCAAAATCATAAAAAAACGTCATAGTATAGTATGTCGTCCAAAATCATGAAAAAACGTCATAATATAGTATGTCGTCCAAAATCATGAAAAAAAGTCATAGTATAGTATGTCGTCCAAAATCATGAAAAAAAGTCATAGTATAGTATGTCGTCCAAAATCATGAAAAAAAGTCATAGTATCGTATGTCGTCCAAAATCATGAAAAAAAGCCATAGTATAGTATGTCGTCCAAAATCATGAAAAAAAGTCATAGTATAGTATGTCGTCCAAAATCATAAAAAAACGTCATAGTATATTATGTCGTCCAAAATCATGAAATAAAGTCATAGTATAGTATGTTGTCCAAAATCATGAAAAAACATCATAGTATAGTATGTCGTCCAAAATCATAAAAAAAGTCATAGTATAGTATGTCGTCCAAAATCATAAAAAAACATCATAGTATATTATGTCGTCCAAAATCATGAAATAAAGTCATAGTATGGTATGTCGTCCAAAATCATGAAAAAAAGTCATATGTCGTCCAAAATCATGAAAAAAAGTCATGGTATAGTATGTCGTCCAAAATCATGAAAAAACATCATAGTATAGTATGTCGTCCAAAATCATGAAAAAACGTCATAATATAGTATGTCGTCCAAAATCATGAAAAAAAGTCATAGTATAGTATGTCGTCCAAAATCATGAAAAAAAGTCATAGTATAGCATGTCGTCCAAAATCATAAAAAAACGTCATAGTATATTATGTCGTCCAAAATCATGAAATAAAGTCATAGTATAGTATGGTGTCCAAAATCATGAAAAAAAGTCATAGTATAGTATGTCGTCCAAAATCATAAAAAAACGTCATAGTATATTATGTCGTCCAAAATCATGAAATAAAGTCATAGTATAGTATGTTGTCCAAAATCATGAAAAAACATCATAGTATAGTATGTCCTCCAAAATCATAAAAAAAAAGTCATAGTATAGTATGTTGTCCAAAATCATGAAAAAACGTCATAGTATAGTATGTCGTCCAAAATCATGAAAAAAAGCCATAGTATAGTATGTCGTCCAAAATCATGAAAAAAAGTCATAGTATAGTATGTTGTCCAAAATCATGAAAAAACATCATAGTATAGTATGTCCTCCAAAATCATAAAAAAAAACGTCATAGTATAGTATGTCGTCCAAAATCATAAAAAAAAAGTCATAGTATAGTATGTCGTCCAAAATCATGAAAAAACATCATAGTATCGTATGTCGTCCAAAATCATGAAAAAAAGCCATAGCATAGTATGTTGTCCAAAATCATGAAAAAACATCATAGTATAGTATGTCCTCCAAAATCATAAAAAAAACGTCATAGTATAGTATGTCGTCCAAAATCATGAAAAAACGTCATACTATAGTATGTCGTCCAAAATCATGAAAAAAAGCCATAGTATAGTATGTCGTCCAAAATCATGAAAAAAAGTCATAGTATAGTATGTCGTCCAAAATCATGAAAAAATGTCATATGTCGTCCAAAATCATGAGAAAAAGTCATAGTATAGTATGTCGTCCAAAATCATGAAAAAAAGTCATAGTATAGTATGTCGTCCAAAATCATAAAAAAACGTCATAGTATATTATGTCGTCCAAAATCATGAAATAAAGTCATAGTATAGTATGTCGTCCAAAATCATGAAAAAAAGTCATATGTCGTGCAAAATCTTGAAAAAAACGCCATAGTATAGTATGTCGTCCAAAATCATGAAAAAAAGTCATATGTCGTCCAAAATCATGAAAAAAAGTCATAGTATAGTATGTCGTCCAAAATCATGAAAAAAAAAGTCATAGTATAGTATGTCGTCCAAAATCATAAAAAAACGTCATAGTATAGTATGTTGTCCAAAATCATGAAAAAACATCATAGTATAGTATGTCGTCCAAAATCATAAAAAAACGTCATAGTATAGTATGTCGTCCAAAATCATGAAAAAAAGTCATAGTATAGTATGTTGTCCAAAATCATAAAAAAACGTCATAGTATAGTATGTCGTCCAAAATCATGAAAAAACGTCATAATATAGTATGTCGTCCAAAATCATGAAAAAAAGTCATAGTATAGTATGTCGTCCAAAATCATGAAAAAAAGTCATAGTATAGTATGTCGTCCAAAATCATAAAAAAACGTCATAGTATATTATGTCGTCCAAAATCATGAAATAAAGTCATAGTATGGTATGTCGTCCAAAATCATGAAAAAAAGTCATATGTCGTCCAAAATCATGAAAAAAAGTCATGGTATAGTATGTCGTCCAAAATCATGAAAAAACATCATAGTATAGTATGTCGTCCAAAATCATGAAAAAACGTCATAATATAGTATGTCGTCCAAAATCATGAAAAAAAGTCATAGTATAGTATGTCGTCCAAAATCATGAAAAAAAGTCATAGTATAGCATGTCGTCCAAAATCATAAAAAAACGTCATAGTATATTATGTCGTCCAAAATCATGAAATAAAGTCATAGTATAGTATGGTGTCCAAAATCATGAAAAAAAGTCATAGTATAGTATGTCGTCCAAAATCATAAAAAAACGTCATAGTATATTATGTCGTCCAAAATCATGAAATAAAGTCATAGTATAGTATGTTGTCCAAAATCATGAAAAAACATCATAGTATAGTATGTCCTCCAAAATCATAAAAAAAAAGTCATAGTATAGTATGTTGTCCAAAATCATGAAAAAACGTCATAGTATAGTATGTCGTCCAAAATCATGAAAAAAAGCCATAGTATAGTATGTCGTCCAAAATCATGAAAAAAAGTCATAGTATAGTATGTTGTCCAAAATCATGAAAAAACATCATAGTATAGTATGTCCTCCAAAATCATAAAAAAAAACGTCATAGTATAGTATGTCGTCCAAAATCATAAAAAAAAAGTCATAGTATAGTATGTCGTCCAAAATCATGAAAAAACATCATAGTATCGTATGTCGTCCAAAATCATGAAAAAAAGCCATAGCATAGTATGTTGTCCAAAATCATGAAAAAACATCATAGTATAGTATGTCCTCCAAAATCATAAAAAAAACGTCATAGTATAGTATGTCGTCCAAAATCATGAAAAAACGTCATACTATAGTATGTCGTCCAAAATCATGAAAAAAAGCCATAGTATAGTATGTCGTCCAAAATCATGAAAAAAAGTCATAGTATAGTATGTCGTCCAAAATCATGAAAAAATGTCATATGTCGTCCAAAATCATGAGAAAAAGTCATAGTATAGTATGTCGTCCAAAATCATGAAAAAAAGTCATAGTATAGTATGTCGTCCAAAATCATAAAAAAACGTCATAGTATATTATGTCGTCCAAAATCATGAAATAAAGTCATAGTATAGTATGTCGTCCAAAATCATGAAAAAAAGTCATATGTCGTCCAAAATCATGAAAAAAAGTCATGGTATAGTATGTCGTCCAAAATCATGAAAAAACATCATAGTATAGTTTGTCGTCCAAAATCATGAAAAAAACATCATAGTATAGTATGTCGTCCAAAATCATAAAAAAACGTCATAGTATAGTATGTCGTCCAAAATCATGAAAAAAAGTCATAGTATAGTATGTCTTCCAAAATCATGAAAAAAAGGCATAGTATAGTATGTCGTCCAAAATCATGAAAAAACATCATAGTATAGTATGTCGTCCAAAATCATAAAAAAAGTCATAGTATAGTATGTCGTCCAAAATCATGAAAAAAAGTCATAGTATAGTATGTCGTCCAAAATCATAAAAAAACGTCATAGTATAGTATGTCGTCCAAAATCTTAAAAAAACGTCATAGTATAGTATGTCGTCCAAAATCATGAAAAAAAGTCATAGTATAGTATGTCGTCCAAAATCATAAAAAAAACGTCATAGTATAGTATGTCGTCCAAAATCATAAAAAAACGTCATAGTATAGTATGTCGTCCAAAATCATGAAAAAAAGTCATAGTATAGTATGTTGTCCAAAATCATAAAAAAACGTCATAGTATAGTATGTCCTCCAAAATCATGAAAAAAGTCATAGTATAGTATGTCGTCCAAAATCATGAAAAAAAGTCATAGTATAGTATGTCGTCCAAAATCATGAAAAAAGTCATAGTATAGTATGTCGTCCAAAATCATGAAAAAATGTCATATGTCGTCCAAAATCATGAAAAAAAGTCATAGTATAGTATGTCGTCCAAAATCATGAAAAAACACCATAGTATAGTATGTCCTCCAAAATCATAAAAAAAAAGTCATAGTATAGTATGTCGTCCAAAATCATGAAAAAACATCATAGTATAGTATGTCGTCCAAAATCATGAAAAAAAGCCATAGTATAGTATGTCGTCCAAAATCATGAAAAAATGTCATATGTCGTCCAAAATCATGAAAAAAAGTCATAGGATAGTATGTCGTCCAAAATCATGAAAAAAAGTCATAGTATAGTATGTCGTCCAAAATCATAAAAAAAACGTCATAGTATATTATGTCGTCCAAAATCATGAAATAAAGTCATAGTATAGTATGTCGTTCAAAATCATGAAAAAAAGTCATATGTCGTCCAAAATCATGAAAAAAAGTCATGGTATAGTATGTCGTCCAAAATCATGAAAAAACATCATAGTATAGTATGTCGTCCAAAATCATGAAAAAACGTCATAGTATAGTATGTCGTCCAAAATCATGAAAAAAACGTCATAGTATAGTATGTCGTCCAAAATCATGAAAAAACATCATAGTATAGTATGTCGTCCAAAATCATGAAAAAACGTCATAGTATAGTATGTCCTCAAAAATCATGAAAAAAAGTCATAGTATAGTATGTCGTCCAAAATCAGGAAAAAAAGTCATATGTCGTCCAAAATCAGGAAAAAAAGTCATATGTCGTCCAAAATCATAAAAAACAGTCATAGTATAGTATGTCGTCCAAAATCATGAAAAAACGTCATAGTATCGTATGTCGTCCAAAATCATGAAAAAACATCATAGTATAGTATGTCGTCCAAAATCATAAAAAAACGTCATAGTATAGTATGTCGTCCAAAATCATGAAAAAAAGTCATACGTCGTCCAAAATCATGAACAAAAGTCATGGTATAGTATGTCGTCCAAAATCATAAAAAAAGTCATAGTATAGTATGTCGTCCAAAATCATGAAAAAAAGTCATATGTCGTGCAAAATCTTGAAAAAAACGCCATAGTATAGTATGTCGTCCAAAATCATGAAAAAAAGTCATATGTCGTCCAAAATCATGAAAAAAAGTCATAGTATAGTATGTCGTCCAAAATCATGAAAAAAAAAGTCATAGTATAGTATGTCGTCCAAAATCATAAAAAAACGTCATAGTATAGTATGTTGTCCAAAATCATGAAAAAACATCATAGTATAGTATGTCGTCCAAAATCATAAAAAAACGTCATAGTATAGTATGTCGTCCAAAATCATGAAAAAAAGTCATAGTATAGTATGTTGTCCAAAATCATAAAAAAACGTCATAGTATAGTATGTCGTCCAAAATCATGAAAAAACGTCATAATATAGTATGTCGTCCAAAATCATGAAAAAAAGTCATAGTATCGTATGTCGTCCAAAATCATGAAAAAAAGTCATAGTATAGCATGTCGTCCAAAATCATGAAAAAACGTCATAGTATATTATGTCGTCCAAAATCATGAAATAAAGTCATAGTATAGTATGTTGTCCAAAATCATGAAAAAACATCATAGTATAGTATGTCGTCCAAAATCATAAAAAAAAGGCATAGTATAGTATGTTGTCCAAAATCATGAAAAAAAGTCATAGTATAGTATGTCGTCCAAAATCATAAAAAAACGTCATAGTATATTATGTCGTCCAAAATCATGAAATAAAGTCATAGTATAGTATGTTGTCCAAAATCATGAAAAAACATCATAGTATAGTATGTCCTCCAAAATCATAAAAAAACGTCATAGTATAGTATGTCGTCCAAAATCATGAAAAAACGTCATAGTATAGTATGTCGTCCAAAATCATGAAAAAAAGCCATAGCATAGTATGTTGTCCAAAATCATGAAAAAACATCATAGTATAGTATGTCCTCCAAAATCATAAAAAAAACGTCATAGTATAGTATGTCGTCCAAAATCATGAAAAAACGTCATAGTATAGTATGTCGTCCAAAATCATGAAAAAAAGCCATAGTATAGTATGTCGTCCAAAATCATGAAAAAAAGTCATAGTATAGTATGTCGTCCAAAATCATGAAAAAATGTCATATGTCGTCCAAAATCATGAAAAAAAGTCATAGTATAGTATGTCGTCCAAAATCATGAAAAAAAGTCATAGTATAGTATGTCGTCCAAAATCATAAAAAAACGTCATAGTATATTATGTCGTCCAAAATCATGAAATAAAGTCATAGTATAGTATGTCGTCCAAAATCATGAAAAAAAGTCATATGTCGTCCAAAATCATGAAAAAAAGTCATGGTATAGTATGTCGTCCAAAATCATGAAAAAACATCATAGTATAGTATGTCGTCCAAAATCATGAAAAAACGTCATAATATAGTATGTCGTCCAAAATCATGAAAAAAAGTCATAGTATAGTATGTCGTCCAAAATCATGAAAAAAAGTCATAGTATAGCATGTCGTCCAAAATCATGAAAAAACGTCATAGTATAGTATGTCGTCCAAAATCATGAAAAAAAGCCATAGTATAGTATGTCGTCCAAAATCATGAAAAAAAGCCATAGTATAGTATGTCGTCCAAAATCATAAAAAAACGTCATAGTATATTATGTCGTCCAAAATCATGAAATAAAGTCATAGTATAGTATGTTGTCCAAAATCATGAAAAAACATCATAGTATAGTATGTCGTCCAAAATCATAAAAAAAAGGCATAGTATAGTATGGTGTCCAAAATCATGAAAAAAAGTCATAGTATAGTATGTCGTCCAAAATCATAAAAAAACGTCATAGTATATTATGTCCTCCAAAATCATGAAATAAAGTCATAGTATAGTATGTTGTCCAAAATCATGAAAAAACATCATAGTATAGTATGTCCTCCAAAATCATAAAAAAAAAGTCATAGTATAGTATGTTGTCCAAAATCATGAAAAAACGTCATAGTATAGTATGTCGTCCAAAATCATGAAAAAAACGCCATAGTATAGTATGTCGTCCAAAATCATGAAAAAAAGTCATAGTATAGTATGTTGTCCAAAATCATGAAAAAACATCATAGTATAGTATGTCCTCCAAAATCATAAAAAAAACGTCATAGTATAGTATGTCGTCCAAAATCATGAAAAAATGTCATATGTCGTCCAAAATCATTAAAAAAAGTCATAGTATAGTATGTCGTCCAAAATCATGAAAAAAAGTCATAGTATAGTATGTCGTCCAAAATCATAAAAAAACGTCATAGTATATTATGTCGTCCAAAATCATGAAATAAAGTCATAGTATAGTATGTCGTCCAAAATCATGAAATAAAGTCATAGTATAGTATGTCGTCCAAAATCATGAGAAAACGTCATAGTATAGTATGTCGTCCAAAATCATGAAAAAAACGTCATAGTATAGTATGTCGACCAAAATCATAAAAAAACGTCATAGTATAGTATGTCGTCCAAAATCATGAAAAAAAGTCATAGTATAGTATGTCTTCCAAAATCATGAAAAAAAGGCATAGTATAGTATGTCGTCCAAAATCATGAAAAAACATCATAGTATAGTATGTCGTCCAAAATCATAAAAAAACGTCATAGTATAGCATGTCGTCCAAAATCATGAAAAAAAGTCATAGTATAGTATGTCGTCCAAAATCATAAAAAAACGTCATAGTATAGTATGTCGTCCAAAATCATAAAAAAACGTCATAGTATAGTATGTCGTCCAAAATCATGAAAAAAAGTCATAGTATAGTATGTCGTCCAAAATCATAAAAAAAACGTCATAGTATAGTATGTCGTCCAAAATCATAAAAAAACGTCATAGTATAGTATGTCGTCCAAAATCATGAAAAAATGTCATATGTCGTCCAAAATCATTAAAAAAAGTCATAGTATAGTATGTCGTCCAAAATCATGAAAAAAAGTCATAGTATAGTATGTCGTCCAAAATCATAAAAAAACGTCATAGTATATTATGTCGTCCAAAATCATGAAATAAAGTCATAGTATAGTATGTCGTCCAAAATCATGAAATAAAGTCATAGTATAGTATGTCGTCCAAAATCATGAGAAAACGTCATAGTATAGTATGTCGTCCAAAATCATGAAAAAAACGTCATAGTATAGTATGTCGTCCAAAATCATGAAAAAAAGTCATAGTATAGTATGTCTTCCAAAATCATGAAAAAAAGGCATAGTATAGTATGTCGTCCAAAATCATGAAAAAACATCATAGTATAGTATGTCGTCCAAAATCATAAAAAAACGTCATAGTATAGTATGTCGTCCAAAATCATGAAAAAAAGTCATAGTATAGTATGTCGTCCAAAATCATAAAAAAACGTCATAGTATAGTATGTCGTCCAAAATCATAAAAAAACGTCATAGTATAGTATGTCGTCCAAAATCATGAAAAAAAGTCATAGTATAGTATGTCGTCCAAAATCATAAAAAAATCGTCATAGTATAGTATGTCGTCCAAAATCATAAAAAAACGTCATAGTATAGTATGTCGTCCAAAATCATGAAAAAAAGTTGTAATGTCTGCCTGACATTCGTTAAGATGAAGACCACCACGTTAAGTCCAGAACACTCGTGACATTTTATTAAGGTGCTGCGGTCACGTTAACAACAACAGAACACACCCTCAAGTTCCCTGTTCACCAAACTCCCGTACATGTAAACATCGCGGCATCTGTGCCGGTGCGTTCAAGGTAAACTCTCACTGTAGGAACTTTCATTCATTACATCTCCCCCTCAAAGATAAATCCTCCCATTTGTATTTACCAAAGCCCAGTAGCATGAAGTCCTTAAACAGTTTTTCTAAATTATTTTTTTTTTTCATGACATCCACAATCTACATGGGAACGCAATTACGATTTATGAACAATAACATTTCCCCTCAGACAGTTTTTCATATTACTGACATTAACCATTTCACTGTCATATTTTGTACCATAACATTTATAACTGTTATCGCAGCTTTTCTATGCTCTAACTTTAACACTTTACAAATACATTTCTGTTCTCTTCTTGTTTTTTTTTTTTTTTTTTTTTTAGAAGAAACCCCCTCACAAATCCAGCCGGGAGGCTGGCTTGCTCACTCTACCAGAGCGAGTCACAGTCACTGTCCCTGGTGGGTGCGGAGCTGCTGCTCCAGCCAAGGTGTCAGTGCTTGTGCAATCCATGTTCATTTCAGTCCCTGAATCCTCAGTTATCAAAACAGTAGCCTGCTCAGTGCCTGGAGGGGTGTGCACTGGTACTGAAGGTGCACTCAGCAAATGGCGTCGATTTCGCCGGTACTGTCCCCCATGGGCCGTGTCCACCACGTAAGATCTAGGAGTGGAACTGATCCCACGAACAGTACCTGGTGTTGTCCATTGTTTCTCATTGTCCAGTTTCATGAGAACACTGTCTCCTGGGTTCAACGGAGGAAGCCTCTGTACTCCGTTCCTGCGGTTGTAGTGGTATGCTTGTCTCTGCTTGGCTGCAGCGTCTGCTTGCCTGATTTCATCTTTATCGGGCCAGTTTGGGTCCAGATTCCCTGATAGGGTGGGTAAAGTCGTCCGAATCTTGCGACCCATCAGCAACTCAGCAGGACTGACTCTGGTGGATGACGATGGTGTGGCTCTGTAAACCATCAAAGCCAAGAGAGGGTCTGCCTGCCTTAGAATTCCTTTTGCTACCTGCACAGCTCTTTCAGCTTGTCCATTACTCTGGGCGTAATGTGGGCTAGATGTAGTGTGAATAAAGTCATATTTCTCACTGAACTGCCTGAATTCCTCTGAGACTAGCTGTGGTCCATTATCGCTTACTAGAACCTCTGGAATACCGTACCTTGCAAATGTGGCTTTTAGCTTTTCTATAATCTGGCCGCTGGTAGTTACTGGTAGGTGTAGGAGCTCTATGTACCTGGAATAGTAATCTGACACTACCAGATAAGACTGTTTCTTGTGCTCACACAAATCTACCCCTACTCTCTGCCAAGGTCTGGAAGGTAGTTCAGTTGACTTCAATGGCTCTTTCCTCTGTGTGTTTCTGTTCTCCCTGCAGAACTTACACTGAGTTACTTTTGTCGTTATGTCCTGTGAGATTCTTGGCCACCATACTGACTGGTTGGCTCTCTCTCTGCACTTCACTAGCCCTTGATGACCATCGTGAATCCTCTCCACTATCTCTGTTCTCATAGAAGTGGGAATCACAATACGATTACCTCTCACTACTAACCCATCTACCACTGACAACTCCCCTCTCACGTTGTAAAAATCCCTGACTGTCACTGGTACTGCCTTTTCATAATCTGGCCACCCTGACTGGATAAGCTGGCTCAGTACTTGGAGCTGGGGGTCGGTGGCTGTGCGGTCTCTGATCTCCTGCATCCTATGTGGGGAAGCTGGGACATGGCTCAGGACTGAGTCTATATGTGCAGTCACGTCTGCGCTGGACTTCTCATCACCAGAGCTCTGCAAGGGTCCCCTGGAGAGAGCGTCAGCTACTGCTAACGTCCGTCCGGGCGCATACACTGCCTCTGCGTTAAAGCGCATCAGTCTCATCAATAGTCTCTGGCACCTTATGGGGACATTGTCAAGGTCTTTACTGTTCATTAAGGGTACCAAGGGCTTGTGATCCGTAATTAGCTTAAAGCTGTCGAGTCCAAACAGATATTTCTCAAAGTGTTCGCATGCCCAAACGCTAGCCAAACATTCCTTTTCTATTTGGGCGTACCTGGTCTCTGCGTCCTTGAGTCTCCTGGAGCAGTAGGCCACAGGTTTCCAGTCCTCGTTGTGCTGCTGTAACAGGACTCCTCCGAGCCCATAACTGCTGGCGTCAGCCGACACCACTGTGGGTCTGTTAGCATCGTAGAAAGAGAGTACAGGTGCTGATGCTAAGGCTGTCTTGAGTCTCTGGAAGGCAGTCTGCTGTGCTGGTCCCCACAGCCATTCCACCTTTGTTTTCAGCAGTTCATAAAGCGGTTGTCCTTCTGTAGAAAGCTCCGGGATGAATTTGCCCATGTAATTAACCATTCCCAGAAACCGCTTGAGTTCTGATACATTCTGGGGTTGTGGGAATTTTTCGATGCCGGCCACCTTCTCTGGGTCCGGTCTCACCCCGCTTTCATCAAAGATGTGCCCCAGGAAGCGAATCTGCCGCTGTCTGAACTTACATTTTTCTTTGTTCAGTTTGAGGCCAGCTGCCTCGATCACTCCAAGTACCTGCTCCAAACGTCTATCATGGATCTCCTCGGTTTGTCCATGTACCAGGATGTCATCCATGTAGATCTCTGTTCCTTCCAGCCCTTGTAGAGTCTCTGCCATTTTTCGCTGGAATATTTCTGGAGCACTTGTTATCCCAAAGGGAAGTCTGCAGAAGGCATACCTCCCAAAGGGAGTGATGAAAGTGGTCAGTTTGCGGCTTTCCTCCTGCAGAGGTATCTGGTAAAATCCACTGGCAGCGTCTAGTGATGTGAACACTTTCGACCCGGAGAGCCGTGGCATGATTTCCTCTATGGTAGGTAGCACATACTTTTCTCTTTTCACAGCCCGATTTAGCTTCCTAAGGTCTGCGCAGCACCTGACCTCTTTTTTGTTAGGCTTTAAAACCGGGACCATGGCGGCGCACCACTCTGTGGGCTGTGTCACCTTTTCAATAACGCCCTCATCCTCCAACCGGTGCAGCTCTTTCTTTACTAGAGGCATGAGTGGCAGCGGCACACGTCTAGCAGTGTGCACGGCATATGGCTGTGCATCTTCTTTGAGAGTGATTTTAACAGGTTCAGTCTTAAGTAGGCCGCCGGTTCCGAACACGGTGCTGATGTGCTCCACTCTCTTCACTAAACCCATTTTTACTGCTTCTGGGCGACTGAGCAAACTGCTGCTATTTCCTTTAATCACATACACAGGGAAAGTGTATTCTGTGCCTTTGTAGGCTGTAGTAGCTCTAAACCAGCCTATGCATTTAAGCTCCCCCCCTGGTCCAACAAAGGGCATCTCCGCAGGACCCAGTCTGTAGGCTTTGGGAAGGGTCTGAAAAGTCTTTTCACTTATGACAGTCACGTCTGCCCCCGTATCTATTTTAAAGGCTAGGGGTGCATTTCCAATGTTGAGCGTTACGGTCCATTTATCTGGGCTAGCTGCTCCGCTAACCTCTCCCAAAAACTGAAATTGTCCCATACTTTCTGTGACTTCATTCACTGTTTTGGTACGACACACCCGTGCCCAGTGGCCTCTCTTGTTACACTTTTTACATGTGCTCTTAAAGGCTGGACATTTCCTTTTATCCTGGTGCTGAGTGCCGCACCTACCGCAGTTCTGGACGTCTTTAAGGCCGCTTGCTGCTTCGCGTGATGCGGTTCCTTTTCTGTGTTGCTCCTTTCGTCGTCTGTCAAAGTTAACATTAGCCACCTGTAGCTCCGGTGGGTTGGTCTGAAGGCTAACCTGTTTAACAACCTCCTCTTGCTGGCGCACTTGCTGGATAACTTGTGCAAGCGTCAAGTCTGCAGTGAGTTGAAACTTCTGAGACAACTCCTTGTCTCTAATGCCAACGACCAGTCTATCTCGGATGTGCTCGTCCCTTTTGTCGCCAAACTCGCAGTTTTCTGCTAGCTCATACAGCACTCTTATATATGCTTCTGCTTTCTCCCCGGGTAACTGGCTCCGTTGATAAAAGCATGCCCGCTCGTGTATTAAATTCCGTCTAGGAATGAAGTAGTCGTCAAATTTCTTCAAAACAGTGTCGTAGTTTTTCTTGTGTCCCTCTTCTTCAAACTCAAATGAGCTGAATATCTTTTCTGCTTCACTGCCCATCGCATAAATGAGTGAGCAGACTTGGACTTCCCCATCTTCTTTGTTCAACTTGGTGGCTGTCCTGAAGCGCGAGAACCGTTGCTTCCACTCCGGCCACTCACCGGGGCTTGCAAACTTAAACTCCTCTGGAGGATTAAACTTCGACATGTCGATCCGTCCAGGTCACTTTCCGTCACTTCTGACACCATGTAATGTCTGCCTGACATTCGTTAAGATGAAGACCACCACGTTAAGTCCAGAACACTCGTGACATTTTATTAAGGTGCTGCGGTCACGTTAACAACAACAGAACACACCCTCAAGTTCCCTGTTCACCAAACTCCCGTACATGTAAACATCGCGGCATCTGTGCCGGTGCGTTCAAGGTAAACTCTCACTGTAGGAACTTTCATTCATTACAAAAGTAATAGTATAGTATGTTGTCCAAAATCATAAAAAAACGTCATAGTATAGTATGTCGTCCAAAATCATGAAAAAAGTCATAGTGTAGTATGTCGTCCAAAATCATGAAAAAATGTCATATGTCGTCCAAAATCATGAAAAAAAGTCATAGTATAGTATGTTGTCCAAAATCATAAAAAAACGTCATAGTATAGTATGTCGTCCAAAATCATGAAAAAAAGTCATATGTCGTCCAAAATCATGAAAAAAAGTCATGGTATAGTATGTCGTCCAAAATCATGAAAAAACGTCATAGTATAGCATGTCCTCCAAAATCATGAAAAAAACGTCATAGTATAGTATGTCGTCCAAAATCATGAAAAAAAGTCATAGTATAGTATGTCGTCCAAAATCATAAAAAAAAGTCATAGCATAGTATGTCGTCCAAAATCATGAAAAAAAAGCCATAGTATAGTATGTCGTCCAAAATCATGAAAAAACGTCATAGTATAGTATGTCGTCCAAAATCATGAAAAAAAGCCATAGTATAGTATGTCGTCCAAAATCATGAAAAAAAGTCATATGTCGTCCAAAATCATGAAAAAAAGTCATAGTATAGTATGTCGTCCAAAATCATGACAAAACATCATAGTATAGTATGTCGTCCAAAATCATGAAAAAAAGTCATAGTATAGTATGTCGTCCAAAATCATAAAAAAACGTCATAGTATAGTATGTCGTCCAAAATCATGAAGAAAAGTCATAGTATAGAATGTCGTCCAAAATCATAAAAAAACGTCATAGTATAGTATGTCGTCCAAAATCATGAAAAAACATCATAGTATAGTATGTCGTCCAAAATCATAAAAAAACGTCATAGTATAGTATGTCGTCCAAAATCATGAAGAAAAGTCATAGTATAGAATGTCGTCCAAAATCATAAAAAAACGTCATAGTATAGTATGTCGTCCAAAATCATGAAAAAACATCATAGTATAGTATGTCGTCCAAAATCATGAAAAAAACGTCATAGTATAGTATGTCGTCCAAAATCATGAAATAAAGTCATAGTATAGTATGTCGTCCAAAATCATGAAAAAAAGTCATATGTCGTCCAAAATCATGAAAAAACGTCATGGTATAGTATGTCGTCCAAAATCATGAAAAAAAGCCCTGGTATAGTATGTCGTCCAAAATCATGAAAAAAAGTCATAGTATAGTATGTCGTCCAAAATCATGAAAAAAAGTCATATATCGTCCAAAATCATGAAAAAAAGTCATGGTATAGTATGTCATCCAAAATCATGAAAAAAAGTCATAGTATAGTATGTCGTCCAAAATCATGAAAAAACGTCATAGTATGGTATGTCGTCCAAAATCATGAAAAAAAGTCATAGTATAGTATGTCGTCCAAAATCATGAAAAAAAGTCAAATGTCGTCCAAAATCATGAAAAAAAGTCATGGTATAGTATGTCGTCCAAAATCATGAAAAAAAGTCATATGTCGTCCAAAATCATGAAAAAAAGTCATGGTATAGTATGTCGTCCAAAATCATGAAAAAAAGTCATATGTCGTCCAAAATCATGAAAAAAGTCATATGTCGTCCAAAATCATGAAAAAAAGTCATGGTATAGTATGTCATCCAAAATCATGAAAAAAAGTCATAGTATAGTATGTCGTCCAAAATCATGAAAAAAAGTCATAGTGTAGTATGTCGTCCAAAATCATGAAAAAATGTCATATGTCGTCCAAAATCATGAAAAAAAGTCATAGTATAGTATGTTGTCCAAAATCATAAAAAAACGTCATAGTATAGTATGACGTCCAAAATCATGAAAAAAAGTCATATGTCGTTCAAAATCATCAAAAAAAGTCATGGTATAGTATGTCGTCCAAAATCATGAAAAAACGTCATAGTATAGCATGTCCTCCAAAATCATGAAAAAAACGTCATAGTATAGTATGTCGTCCAAAATCATGAAAAAAAGTCATAGTATAGTATGTCGTCCAAAATCATAAAAAAAAGTCATAGCATAGTATGTCGTCCAAAATCATGAAAAAAAAGCCATAGTATAGTATGTCGTCCAAAATCATGAAAAAACGTCATAGTATAGTATGTCGTCCAAAATCATGAAAAAAAGCCATAGTATAGTATGTCGTCCAAAATCATGAAAAAAAGTCATATGTCGTCCAAAATCATGAAAAAAAGTCATGGTATAGTATGTCGTCCAAAATCATGACAAAACATCATAGTATAGTATGTCGTCCAAAATCATGAAAAAAAGTCATAGTATAGTATGTCTTCCAAAATCATAAAAAAACGTCATAGTATAGTATGTCGTCCAAAATCATGAAAAAAAGTCATAGTATAGAATGTCGTCCAAAATCATAAAAAAACGTCATAGTATAGTATGTCGTCCAAAATCATGAAAAAACATCATAGTATAGTATGTCGTCCAAAATCATGAAAAAAACGTCATAGTATAGTATGTCCTCCAAAATCATGAAAAAAAGTCATAGTATAGTATGTCGTCCAAAATCATGAAAAAAAGTCATATGTCGTCCAAAATCATGAAAAAACGTCATGGTATAGTATGTCGTCCAAAATCATGAAAAAAAGCCCTGGTATAGTATGTCGTCCAAAATCATGAAAAAAAGTCATAGTATAGTATGTCGTGCAAAATCATGAAAAAAAGTCATATATCGTCCAAAATCATGAAAAAAAGTCATGGTATAGTATGTCATCCAAAATCATGAAAAAAAGTCATAGTATAGTATGTCGTCCAAAATCATGAAAAAACGTCATAGTATGGTATGTCGTCCAAAATCATGAAAAAAAGTCATAGTATAGTATGTCGTCCAAAATCATGAAAAAAAGTCAAATGTCGTCCAAAATCATGAAAAAAAGTCATGGTATAGTATGTCGTCCAACATCATGAAAAAAAGTCATATGTCGTCCAAAATCATGAAAAAAAGTCATGGTATAGTATGTCATCCAAAATCATGAAAAAAGTCATAGTATAGTATGTCGTCCAAAATCATGAAAAAAAGTCATATGTCGTCCAAAATCATGAAAAAAGTCATGGTATAGTATGTCATCCAAAATCATGAAAAAAAGTCATAGTATAGTATGTCGTCCAAAATCATGAAAAAAAGTCATAGTATAGTATGTCGTCCAAAATCATGAAAAAAAGTCATATGTCGTCCAAAATCATGAAAAAAAGTCATGGTATAGTATGTCGTCCAAAATCATAAAAAAAAGTCATAGTATAGTATGTCGTCCAAAATCATGAAAAAACATCATAGTATAGTATGTCCTCCAAAATCATGAAAAAACGTCATAGTATAGTATGTCGTCCAAAATCATAAAAAAACGTCATAGTATAGTATGTTGTCCAAAATCATGAAAAAAAGTCATAGTATAGTATGTCGTCCAAAATCATGAAAAAAAGTCATAGTATAGTATGTTGTCCAAAATCATAAAAAAACGTCATAGTATAGTATGTCGTCCAAAATCATGAAAAAAAGTCATAGTATAGTATGTCGTCCAAAATCATGAAAAAAAGTCATATGTCGTCCAAAATCATGAAAAAAAGTCATAGTATAGTATGTCGTCCAAAATCATGAAAAAACGTCATAATATAGTATGTCGTCCAAAATCATGAAAAAATGTCATATGTCGTCCAAAATCATAAAAAACAGTCATAGTATAGTATGTCGTCCAAAATCACGAAAAAACATCATAGTATAGTATGTCGTCCAAAATCATAAAAAAACGTCATAGTATAGTATGTCGTCCAAAATCATGAAAAAAAGTCATATGTCGTGCAAAATCTTGAAAAAAACGCCATAGTATAGTATGTCGTCCAAAATCATGAAAAAAAGTCATATGTCGTCCAAAATCATGAAAAAAAGTCATAGTATAGTATGTCGTCCAAAATCATGAAAAAACGTCATAGTATAGTATGTCGTCCAAAATCATAAAAAAACGTCATAGTATAGTATGTCGTCCAAAATCATAAAAAAAGTCATAGTATAGTATGTCGTCCAAAATCATAAAAAAACATCATAGTATAGTATGTCGTCCAAAATCATAAAAAAAGTCATAGTATAGTATGTCGTCCAAAATCATGAAAAAACGTCATAGTATAGTATGTCGTCCAAAATCATAAAAAAAAGTCATAGTATAGTATGTCGTCCAAAATCATGAAAAAACATCATAATATAGTATGTCGTCCAAAATCATAAAAAAACGTCATAGTATAGTATGTCGTCCAAAATCATAAAAAAAGTCATAGTATAGTATGTCGTCCAAAATCATGAAAAAATGTCATATGTCGTCCAAAATCATGAAAAAAAGTCATAGTATAGTATGTTGTCCAAAATCATAAAAAAACGTCATAGTATAGTATGTCGTCCAAAATCATGAAAAAAAGTCATATGTCGTCCAAAATCATGAAAAAAAGTCATAGTATAGTATGTTGTCCAAAATCATAAAAAAACGTCATAGTATAGTATGTCGTCCAAAATCATGAAAAAAACGTCATAGTATAGTATGTCGTCCAAAATCATAAAATAAAAGTCATAGTATATTATGTCGTCCAAAATCATGAAAAAAACGTCATAGTATAGTATGTCGTCCAAAATCATGAAAAAAAAGCCATAGTATAGTATGTCGTCCAAAATCATAAAAAAACGTCATAGTATAGTATGTCGTCCAAAATTATGAAAAAAAGTCATAGTATAGTATGTCGTCCAAAATCATGAAAAAACGTCATAGTATAGTATGTCGTCCAAAATCATAAAAAAAGTCATAGTATAGTATGTCGTCCAAAATCATGAAAAAATGTCATATGTCGTCCAAAATCATGAAAAAAAGTCATAGTATAGTATGTCGTCCAAAATCATGAAAAAAAGTCATAGTATAGTATGTCGTCCAAAATCATAAAAAAACGTCATAGTATAGTATGTCGTCCAAAATCATGAAAAAACATCATAGTATAGTATGTCGTCCAAAATCATAAAAAAAAGTCATAGTATAGTATGTCGTCCAAAATCATGAAAAAAAGTCATAGTATAGTATGTCGTCCAAAATCATGAAAAAAAGTCATAGTATAGTATGTCGTCCAAAATCATGAAAAAAAGTCATAGTATAGTATGTCGTCCAAAATCATAAAAAAACGTCATAGTATAGTATGTCGTCCAAAATCATAAAAAAACGTCATAGTATAGTATGTCGTCCAAAATCATGAAAAAAAGTCATAGTATAGTATGTCGTCCAAAATCATGAAAAAAAGTCATATGTCGTCCAAAATCATGAAAAAAAGTCATAGTATAGTATGTCGTCCAAAATCATAAAAAAACGTCATAGTATAGTATGTCGTCCAAAATCATGAAAAAAAGTCATAGTATAGTATGTCGTCCAAAATCATGAAAAAAAGTCATATGTCGTCCAAAATCATGAAAAAAAGTCATATGTCGTCCAAAATCATAAAAAAAAGTCATAGTATAGTATGTCGTCCAAAATCATAAAAAAAAGTCATAGTATAGTATGTCGTCCAAAATCATGAAAAAAAGTCATAGTATAGTATGTCGTCCAAAATCATAAAAAAAAGTCATGGTATAGTATGTCGTTCAAAATCATGAAATAACGTCATAGTATAGTATGTCGTCCAAAATCATGAAAAAACGTCATAGTATAGTATGTCGTCCAAAATCATGAAAAAACATCATAGTATAGTATGTTGTCCAAAATCATAAAAAAACGTCATAGTATAGTATGTCGTCCAAAATCATGAAAAAAAGTCATAGTATAGTATGTCGTCCAAAATCATGAAAAAAAGTCATAGTATAGTATGTCGTCCACAATCATGAAAAAAAGTCATATGTCGTACAAAATCTTGAAAAAAACGTCATAGTATAGTATGTCGTACAAAATCATGAAAAAAAGCCATAGTATAGTATGTCGTCCAAAATCATGAAAAAACATCATAGTATAGTATGTCGTACAAAATCATGAAAAAAAGCCATAGTATAGTATGTCGTCCAAAATCATGAAAAAACATCATAGTATAGTATGTCGTACAAAATCATGAAAAAACGTCATAGTATAGTATGTCGTACAAAATCATGAAAAAAAGTCATAGTATAGTATGTCGTCCAAAATCATGAAAAAAAGACAGATGGTAAGACAGATACGACAGTGTAACAGCTTTGTTGGTTTTAAATTTAAGATGAAATCATGGCTAAAATCAACCCAATCATGTACCTTCCCATCATCATGAACTCAAACACTTGATCTAACATTATGAGATCATGTTATATCTTAATGTTGTAGCTATATTGTTGTTACTACTTTCATTGTTGTGATGATTTGTTGTTGTAAGCCGTTGTGTCATGAATATGATCTCTTTTATAATTGTGTTTTTATATAATAGTGTCTTCTTGCAGAGAAATGACTCTGTTTCCTGCCTAGGGACTACAAATGAAAATTAGCTTGTGGCTAACTCTGGTGCAGCTAAGTAGCTGTGCACTGTCCCTGTTAAATAAATAAATAAATGGATGGAGAGATAGATACTTTATTCATCCCCATGGGAGAAATTCTTCACATAAATTGACATAGAAAACAAAAAAACAACCCACCTAACAACATGATTAGCGCACTCTCACACTAATCCGTGTGTGACAGTGTTCATGTGGAAGTGTTTTAAATAGTGAGGTTTAAGGGAAATGTATGTGTTTGGGAAGTACAGAGCATGCAACTGGATAAATGAGAGTTGAGAGTGTGTTAACAGATGTTTTGATATAGTTTTGCTGTTGTTAAATGCGGCCGCTGTTACTGTGATCATCAAAAATGTTCTCTCCTTCCTTGACCTTGGAGACATGTGAGAAAAGCGTCTTCTTCATGAATTCATGTGACACAGGCTGAGTAAATGATACACAAATGGTCATTCTGTGGGTGAAGTGCTCCTTTAATCTAGCATGTTGTGGAAGGGACCAGACGACAGTTTATATCTTTAATTTTCTTTATTGTTTAATTATTTACATTGTCCAGTTTCTCTGCCGACAGAGTCGACAGAAAACGACACAGATCAGCACATTAAACAGAGGAAAACCTCTCTTACAAAAACAATGTCGGCTGTAGGTGAGAGCACAGGTTGTTACGCTCACCACAAAGTCCTAAACATCTACAGACAGGAAGTTTTAAGGTGAGTACTGGTCACACTTCCTCAGTCCCATCAGAAGGAAAAATTAGATTAGATACTCTGTGATTAACCAGTGGTGAAAGTTGACTTAAAATTCAATTTTCTAAATACCCTGCTGGGAATACATTTGAACAAACACTCCCTTTTTTCCTCAGAGCAAACTTGAGTTAAGATATCAAAGGAGCATTTACACCAAGGCATTTGGTCTGATTTTGACTTGGATCAGTGTAGGTTTTAAGACATCTGTGGTGCTCTAAATGCTTTAGTTTTAACAGCGTGCAGCTTGGTGATCCACTGCAGAGAGCAAAGAGAGAAGAGACTTCAAGTTATTTGCTTAAATGAGTCCCATTTACAGACTCAGTCACAGCAGCAGGCCTGCAGGTAAAAAAAGAAGACATATAAAGATACAAACCAGCCACCAGGTGAGCTGCGTAGCAATAAAAGCAACTTGATATTGAAACAAAGCAGGGCTCAGAGGATGACGGAAGAAAGGAGCAGTGTGAAAACACAAGACTGCATGGCTATTTTACATTTGACTGATTGTAACATAAGAGATAAGGGCTCTCCCCACATTTTAATGACCTGTGTTGTTGTGCGACGGTGATTGTAACAGTGCAAACAGCTTCCTGCAGCACACATTACAAAATAAGACTCAGAAAAGGAATTTTACAGTCATGACAAACAGATTAAATTTTCCTCTAAAGCTTTGGTTGAGCAGTAATTACACTTCTGACACTCATATGATGAAACACTAACTGTTGTAAATGAAGCACCGAGGTTGTTTCTGTACATCACACCGGTCACGTAAAGGAACATTTGCAGCTTTGAGGTACAACGGGGTAGAAGTTTTTATCTTCAGAGGATTTCATTTGCTGTGGTGTTCTCTACGTTACCAGGAAAGATCTTTAACTAGTGATTATTTTTCTAAAGCACCAATAATTGGATGTTTGAAGAGGACAGGGGGGAGATGGGTTGGTTACTGAGATGTCCTCCGCAATGTCTCTCTTCTCACTGGGAGAGTGTCCCATTATATGTCCGTTGGCTACAACCACTCGTGCATATAATTATCCTCTCACCTCTTTAAAGCTGGCTTATCCCTAACTTTGGCTTTAGTTGTTCGTATTAGAAAAACTGTTGACGGAGCAGGCAGTTGGAGCCAACGAAGGGCTTTAGAAGACAAGCTTTTTGGGCATCTCCCAAGTGAACTCTGGTCGGCCGAAGTGGCCGTAAGAGGCTGTCTGCTGGTAGATCGGCCTCTTCAGGTTCAGTTCCCTATGGAGGAGACAGAAGACATGCAACATCAGAGGTGAGAAAGGGCAGTAAACACATCACAGGATAATACACGTGTAGTTTTGTAATTGTTTATACCGCATGTGGATCAGGTTGTTTTTCATCTACAGACAAAACCATGTGCAGGCGTTCATTCTTGTACAGCGTGAATACATTTTTCTACAGGCCTCAACAGAAAGTTTAAACCCTTTAATGTGATTAAAGTCTTATTGTTTAGAGGATCATCTTAGATGTTTTAATCAGTAACACGTCTACGGGAAACAATATGTTGGACTCTTGCCAACGAACTCAAACTGCATCGTGACTGGGATCAGTCATGGAGCCATGAATGGTCTGGCACTGGCTTTATGATTATTTTACTGCATTATTTTTTGTGTTTTTATTGCTCTGTATGTAATTGGTTCTTGTGTTTTGTGTACTTTAAAGGCCTATCATCTAGGGACAGGCAAGGCAAACTAGCTTAAGCTATAAACACTGTGGCATGTGGTTCATACTGTGGACCCTTTAAAAATAAATACATTTGTGGTTTGAAAATTGTGTATTTATCTAATCTATGTACCTGTCATTACATAAAGCCTTCACTGCTAAAGAGCTGAGGTAAATGTTAATGTGGGTAAAAGCTACCACCCTAAAGCCACTATGTGAAATATTTGCTGCCCCCCTGTGGTAATATAACAAAAATGCAGACACTTTCACTAAGACTTTTTAAATTTTCTACAGAAGAAAATATGCCATCAGACTTATTTAAAAGATTCTATATCACTTAAAAAATTGCACACAGTGCTTTTAGAGGGTAATAAGTGACTAATGGGAACACACTTTTTGAAAGTGGTCCAGTATTGAGTGAGAGTGCTTGCAGCCGGCAGCTGCTGTGTTTGCTCTGTCAATTTTTTGTTCTCTAAAATTGCTTGTTTTTGCCACTGACAGTTTGTTTAATTAGAAACAGCCCCTAAATTGCTTGCACCAAAGCCACCAGACTGCATTTAAGTTAACAGTGTGATACTTGTTGACACCCTGCACCAGTTCTGGTTTGGTCGAAATAAACCTTCAATTTAACCAGTTATATGTGAAAACATGTTGGCCCTTAACACGCTAAAATTACTGTTTATTTAAATGGAGTCTGGTGGGTTTGTAGATGTTGATTTTGGGGTTGTTTCTGGTTAAACAAAAAGGATCTTACTCTTTACAAAAAGTTTGACCTCTGTAGGGATGCTTTCCATAATGCTGTCAGACACTTAGAATAACAATTTGAGCCTCAAGTGGACGTGCAGTGATGGCGCACAACTGCCTCAAGTGATTACATTGCAGCCTGAGTCATGGCTGTTGGCTGCAGCGATCTCTCTTAATACTGGACAAGTTTCAATAATTATTGTCTCAATTAGTCACTTAGACACAAAAACATGGGGGAAGGGTTCAGAGTGAAAACTACTGAAGTTCGTTTTAAAATTAGGCAGCCTTCACATTGTCTTGAACAAAGAGGATACAGAGGTCATGTTGTCATCTTTACCTGACGATGACTCCTGGCCGCAGATCAAAGTTCTTGTTGACGATCTGGAGCAGCTCTGCTTCTGTTTTCTGGGAGGAACCGTAGGTAAACAAGGAGATGGACAGAGGCTGGGCCACTCCGATAGCATAAGACACCTGTAACACACACACACACAGTCAGGTAGACAGAAGTGTTCTTATCAGCATGTCCATGCTTCAAACGCTGGTCTCTGGATGGGTGAATGAATGACGCTGTGCACTCACCTGTACCAAAACTCTCCTGCACAGTTTGGCTTTGACCAGAGACTTGGCCACCCAGCGAGCGGCGTAGGCAGCCGAGCGGTCCACCTTTGAGAAGTCTTTGCCGGAGAAAGCTCCGCCACCGTGAGCTCCCCACCCTCCGTATGTGTCTACAATGATCTTCCTGCCTGTCACACCAGCATCACCCTGTTAGGAGGAGGATGAGCAGAGATCAGTGACTTTTTACATTTTTTTTTTGGTTTGTTTTCTAGATGAAATCAACAGCTTGTGTATGATGGTCACCTGGGGTCCTCCAATAACGAAGCGACCGCTGGGCTGGAGGTGGTAGACGGTCTTGTCGTCCAAATATTTAGCAGGAACCACGGCGTTGATCACCTGATAGAATCAATGCAGCATTAAACTTTCATTTCCTGAGCAGTATATCAGTCAGGGTCCAGTTAGGTGTGTTTATGAGGCTCTACCTTCTCCTTGAGGACCCTCTGCTGTTCCTCCAGAGAGATGCAGTCATCGTGCTGGACAGAGATAACGATGGTGTGAACTCTCTTGGGGATCACGGCTCCGTCCTTCTGGTCATAATGTACCGTCACCTGAAGTTAAAAAGGTAATACAATGTCACTGTGTAATTGCTGACTTAATTTATGGTTCTCTCTCTTTTAGTCTCATTTATTTATTTTCCTCCTGCTGCTTTCGTGACCTTACTTTCCCCACAGGGTGATCACAGTTCCGTTTCTTGGGTTGATCCTCCGCTAAAACTCTGAATAAAATTTTGGCCTGAAAAAAGCTTAACTGCAAAAAACCTTTAATTACATAATGACTTTACTGCTTTGTTAATTCTTTAATACTTCTTTGGTGTAGTAAAATGTGTGCTCAGTCCAGTCTGAGATATTTCTAAAGCTCTGTGTTCAAAAACCTTGTTTGAAATCTGACCGGCTCCCTCTTGCCTGATGTTCTAGAAACCTAAATTTGACCTGAAACTCGCAGGCATTAGATGTCCAAAAGTTGCAGTCAGCGGCTAACTGCCTCTAAATCAGTCAGAAGTCTATTATTTCTACACAGAGAGCTTTGTGTTTAATACTTGCAGTAGCCACCGCTGATCCGATTTTGTCTCCTGGCACCAAAAATAAATCTCTTGGAAGACGTCCAGAGTAGAAACAATAAGGTAACTCACAGAAAGAGACTGCTGAGGTGTTGTTTCTGTTTTCGAGGAAAGAAAAGAAAAATCTTGCGTGTGTTATAACCTCACCTGTGTTTTAGAGTCAGGACGCAGCCAGGGGATGGTGCCGTTGCGTCTGAGTTCAGCCATCTTTGAGTTGAGTTTGTGGGCTAAGACTATGGTGAGAGGCATGCATTCCTCGGTTTCATCTGTGGCGTAGCCGAACATCAGACCCTGCAGAGAGAGAGAGAGGAAACACAGACAGATGTATACTGTTTAATGAGACAGAACATCATCAACAGGAAACAGTCATATGGGCTAAATCTGTGACAAAAGGCAGACAGTGACAACATATTGATATGCAGTGGACTAAACTGAAGCCTGTGAGGAGTCAACTAGAGCTAGTTATACTGTTGTATTATCAGCGCTGTCACATGAGACAAGATATAATGAATATAGAAATAATTAAAACGAGCACTTCTGAAAACAAACATGTAGGTAAAAAAGGTGTAGAGGACATAAAATATAAGTAAAATCTGGTAAAATAAAAATAACATAAATCAAGTATAATAACACATGCTTTCAGTTTGAGTAGTTTCAAGAAGAGTCATAAGAAGATCTTGAATCATTGAGCTTTAATTTACGTCCTTAGACGTAATATTATTAATACTGCAAAACTAATTGTTGATCATGATCTTACAGTGATCACTTAAGTATGGTACTTAAAGGGCAGCTTTTATTTTTCAACTTGGGACCTGTTTTCTCATGTTTTTGTGTCTAAGTGACTAATGGAAACAAGAACTTTTTGTACACCGTAATTAACGTCCACTAAAAGTGCTTGTTTTTGCTGCTGACAGGCTCAGAGTGTACATCGACATTATGGAAAGGAGCCCTACAGAGATAGACCTTTTTGTTATGGAGTAGCATTCTTTTTGTTTAACCAGAAACAGCTCCAAAATCCCCATCGACACACCCACCAGATTCCATTTAAATAAACAGTAGTTTTAGCGTGTTAAACGCCAGCATATTTTCACTTCTAATTGGATAAATTAAGGCTTTATTTTAACTAAATCAGAGTTGGTGATTGTTGGGACAGTGAAAAGATGAACCAAGATGCTTTTTGTGAAGTTTATTTTATTTCTGTCAACCTTGAATACAGTGTGTTTTACAGTGATAAAATCACTGTTTATTTAAATGGGGTCTGGTGGGTTCGGTGATAGGGATTTTGGGGCTTTATCTGGTTAAACAAGAAGGATCTTACTCTTTAATAAAATGGTCTATCTCTGTAGAGATCCTTTCCATAATGTTGTCAGACATTTAGAATAATAATCTGAGCCTGTCAGTGGCCAAAACAAGCACTTTATTTTTCCTTTTTCCAAACCCTCATTAATCATCTTATGACCCTACAGCTTTATCTTGTGGAGGGGCCACACCCCTATGCTGGGAGCTACTGGAGTAAACTACCTGACTGTATAATGAAATAAAAGCTAGCTCCACCTTAGCCAGCTGCAACAGTGAAATGTAAGCGCTGATGCATCAGTATCAGCAGTCTAATAATCTGTCAGTCACAGGGTCATTTTTCCTGCAAGATGAGTACATTTACATTTAAAACTTTTAGTGCATTTAGTTTTTATTGACATGCAGGACTTTTACTTGTTATGGAGTCAGAGTGCTCCATTCATTGACACTGTCAAACAAACTGTGATATCTGACTTGTGTCACTATCACCCAGCCCTTCAGCCAACATGAGCCAAAGGACACATTGTCCTGTTGCAACAGTCTCACCTGGTCTCCCGCTCCAATGTCCTCCTCCTTTCTGTCAACGTGGACCCCCTGAGCAATGTCTGGACTCTGCTGCTCCAGAGCCACCAGCACATTACACGTCTTGTAGTCAAAACCTGCAGGAGGAAGGTGAACGTGAGACAGAAAGCTGACAACACAGACAGAGAGCGCATGTTACCTCTATTTTCTCACCTTTGTCAGAGTTGTCGTAGCCGATGTGCTTGATGGCGTCCCTCACCACCTTCTGGTAGTCCACGACGGCCCGAGATGTGATCTCTCCACAGAGCAACACCATGCCAGTCTTACACACCGTCTCTGTCAACACATTACACAGACTTTTAAATATCTTGTGATACTTAAATAAATAAAAAAAATCTTTTCTTTTGACTTCGATGATTGCAACAACACGACAGGCTTGACTGCCGTTATCAGCAAATTCACAGGTTTTGCACTTGGGAGCGGTCGTCTTGTGACATTCAGAGGTCAATACTGAAATACAATAAATAACCTCAACAAACCCGACGACTTCCAGCTGAGATTCAAGACAGTGGGTTTGCTTTTACTCTTCTGCGTCAAAACTGTGCACATGTTGCCCTTTGGCTTATAAAGGAGAATGTAAAAACCAGGGTAGGATACTGAGATGAGGCTTACATAAACTCTGTCTCTGTGTTTCAAATCATTAACTCCATCTGAGTTAACTCACCACAGGCCACTTTGGCATCTGGGTCCTGCTTCAAGTGAGCGTCCAGGACAGCATCACTGATCTGGTCACAAATCTTGTCTGTGGAGAGGCACCAAGCATGAAAGAAAAAGGTTTATGATTACAGTGAGATTTCTTTATCTCAGATACATGAGCTTTTTGAGGCACTAATACCAGTATTTAAAGGACAGAAAAAAACTGTATTGTTGCATTGTTTCTGTGGATTTTATGAACATTTCTTTGAGAGGTTAAATGTTAATATTTCAAACAGGAAGAGCATTGGATTTTAGTTGCATCAGTTGGATTTGCAGCAGGACAATGCCTCACAGACCACTCCATTCATCTCTGTCTGTCATCCTGCTGAAGCAACGCAGCACACAGGTTACATCAGAAACATCTGGTTGCATCAGCTCGACATGACACTGAGAACCTCTGACTATAATTTTAGCACTAATTATCATTTATGGACCAATAAAATTAATATTAAATGTTCCTTACGCCTTCACTCTGTGTTGACTTTGCAGCTGGTTCACAGACTGCAGATGCAGGACTCTTTGATCCTGCCAAAATGGCCACTATCTGTGGGAACAGCCCAGACCTCGAGGTGTGTTATCAAATCAAAAATTGTGCACTGCAGCTTTTTACCAAGGCCACACACGCCTCTGTCAATGTATAAACAGAGTATGGAAAGTCTTTGGATTTTATCATTAGGCTGCAGTGTTATGTAATGCCTTCTGATAGTATTAGAAACCTTCATAAACAAATTAAACATTAAATAAAATGTTATTTTTCCTTGAGTTGGTCCGACACCAATACCAGTATGGAAACGCCACTGATACTGCTTTAAATGCTGGATCAGGTATTGGCGAGTATGCTTACATCAATGCACTGATCTGATAACATGTCATTTATGATTGACCTTTACAGTAGTTTCACACCTAGTGTAAGTGTTTTGGTGTATCGTGGTATGTGTACTTTAGTGGTAAATTAGCAATAGCTATAAGCTCTCTGTGCAACACATCAGTCCTGTACTCTGTATTGGAACTATGTTAAATGACATCAATGCTAGCAAATAAATAAATAAATGTCAGTTTTCTCGGAAATCAGTTCTTCTTAGTTACTCTACAGCAGTAGCCTACACAGTAAGTTGCAGGGTGCAACAACTGGCAGCGATGATTTAGAGCACTGAAGAAGAATTGGTAAATAGAGTTAGCAACATTAGCTTTTAGAAAAACTTTGAATTAGATAATAAAATAAAGTTCTTCGTCATTTATGTATGTATTTGTTTGTGTTTTACAAAGGGTTTAACTCAAGCAACACCATACAATAATGATGGCAATTATTTCACATCCATACAGGGCTAGTGATATACAGCAGTTAATTTTATTATTTTATTTTTTTTAATGCAATGGTGTCAGATCAGCACTCGATATCGGCCGATATACATTCAGGTATCAGAATCAGTATTGGGAGGAAAATGGTGCCAGAACATCTCTAATTCTTACTGTTGACCATCTGCTCTGGAAAATGTAGCCATCTGCTGTTATAGCACAGACTGAAGACAAGACACAAACTACTGCAGGCTGTTTTAAAAGATGATTTGGAAGAGTTTTATTGTATACACATAATTGTTAAAGTGCCCTTTTTGACTGGGATTATTGTGAGTTTAGTTTCCTCTTCATTTCTTTTCACCGGTGACGAGGTAACACTTTTGTGAAAATTCTTCCATGTTATTAATGTAATTTGTTTTTTTTGCGACCTAAAAGATTTTAAGTCACGTCTACTTCATGATCTACAGAATGAGATGTGATATCTATCTACAATAAAGATGATTTTTTTTTTAATCACTAAAAAGTTAAATGCAAAAATATTATGACGCAACCAAGGGAATTTGTCAAAATTCAAAATCAGTGTTACTTATTTTATAACACTGTGGTTGCACAGAATATTGGGGGCTCACAGTCTTCATGTTCTGTCATTATATGTGAAGCTGCCCCACTGGTTTACTCTCCTGAGTTTACTGACTATCGATTTAGCACGGGGGACTTTGTAACATATTTGTCAAAGGATTACAACACACTGACAAGGTGGGTGGACTAAAGGTGGCTTTTATTATAAGGTTTAAGTTAGACAAGCTTTCTCAGGTACATATTGAACGCCTGGGCGACACTTAAAGTTCTCCTTTTAAGCCTTCATAAGCAGTATGTAAACACTTAATAAATGGTCAATAACAAACTATAATGTAGTTGTACACAGCTATAAAGAGACATTTTCTAAGGGTTTGTTAGACAAACAGTATTTGTCAGCGATACAGCTTCTCCTATAAAGATATATTTTATAATATTATGACTATATTTTGCTGTAATTCTGCACCAGCCTCCACTTTTGGGTGGCCACAGGAGCAGTTATAGTTCAGTTGGCAAACACATTAATAAACACTTAGGGTTGGTTACCCAGCCCTGTAAACACTGTGTACAGGGTTGGGTAGTAATGGATTACATGTAATGGGATTGCAAAATCTGAGCACAAAAATTAGTAACTATAATCAGACCAGACTACATTTGAAAAAATGTGTGATTAGATTAGAGTTACCAGGGTGTCTACAGGTATGAACGAGTTAAATTTAAATCTTTTAAGAACTTTTAAAATTACTTAAAATGAAATTTTGAAGTAGAATTCGGTGCAGCTGTGCCCACTGGGGTTAGTTTAGCCATGCAGACTCACTGTGTAATCTAAATGCATAGAGGGGGCGTAAATAGGACATGATGTGCATAGAGGGTGTTGTTTGTTCCTCTGTCGAATAGAGTTTCCCTCCTGTTAAAATGCATAGCATCCCTCCTAAACAGTCTTCAACACAGTGCTGGAAATTCTAGTAGTGACGTGGCTAAAAAACATTTAGGACCCATCCGATCTGAATTTAGGACAATTCAATGTTTGAAGGCCTTTCATTGGTAAAATATATATAATATATTTTAAGTCTTTTTAAGGACCACAGCCACCCTGGTTACTCTGTTAATATCAGCTGATTACATTTTTGATTACGTCTTTGAAATATGGCAATTTTAAAATTCTAAAAAAAAAAGCTCTATTAACTCATACAAAGTGTGTCTGACACAAAGGGTGTCTTCGACAAGTGCTCCACGTGGTGGCGGTTATTTGATCTGACCAAGTGTAAATGCTGAATGTGCAAAATGCATTTTATTTTCGCTGAAAACGTTTTGAGATAATTAATAATAATCAATAATTAATTACATTTTTTGAAACTCAAATTCTATTTTTTAAGTGGGGTCAGGTGCAGAATTTTCAGTGGTTGATTTTAAAAATAATCCCCAAGTATTCAAATAACACTTTTTTGTAACCCAATGGATTATATTACTAATTACAAAAACTGCCTTATAATCTGTATTCAGTAACTGACTACATTGCAAACTAATCCGACCCAACTATTGTATTAAACCATTTATTAAATATTTATATGTTACTTATGAATGCTAAATATGTGAACTTTAAGTAAAGTATTGCCAAAATTGGATTTTTATTTTTGATATTTGAAAGACAGGAGTTGACAGCCGTATCAAGGTTAAGGCTGTAGGCATGCATCTTAGATTAAACTGTATTTGATTATCCTCATTTTAACGTCAACATGCCAGTCGTATCCCAGCACAGCGTCCACATGATACTTCTTTTCAGTGTGCAACCTTACACACACACACACACATTCACCTCCTGCTGCCCATAAGTGAGAGTGAGAGTGAGGGGCAGTAAACACATGTTGCTGTGAATGGAATACCAACCATGCTTGGAGAGTAAATACTCAGCACTGGGGAGCTATTTTGGACATGTAGTCCAACCTGCGTGGAGTTTTTACATATGCATGTCAATGTTTCTGCAAGTTTAAGCAGAAATTTAAATTCTATTCCTCTGTGTGAAGATAAGAAAAACATAAAGATGTGTTTTTTACATTGCATGTATTTACAATAAAATGTGAAGAGGTTTCCCAAGTTGTGAAATATTTAATAGTAAAGACTTTAATGTCCCAGTCTCTCACACACAGGTAGCTAAAGCTGATTGGAGACTCACCTGGATGTCCCTCTCCTACGGACTCTGATGTGAACATGAAAGAACCCTCGTCCAGCAAGTCACTCATTTTGTCTACAGGGCCAGGTGCACAGTGAGACTCTCGGGGATAAAAGTTTCCTCAGTTCCCTCCAACAAGCAGTCCAGAGAGATCTGAAGGCTGCTTAATATTCCTGCTGGTTCTCTTTAAGAGAGAAATGAAGAACGGGAGGCCAACAGCCCTGCAGCCAATACAAAGTCTATCCTACAAAACTCCAGGTCTGTGTCCACATGGCCCAATATATATGGCTAAGAGAACTCACACACACGCGCATGCACACACACACACACACATTCACACACACACACACACACACACTTGTCATGTGAATCCATGGGACAGTCCATTCCAGGGGGGAGTGGATGATGGGAGGGCATTCACAGCTACTGGAAGCGGCTTGTTAACCCCTTGCGTACAGTGTGATGCTTGAGTGTTTGTTTATAGCCATCACCTCCGCTCTGACAGCTCGGCTTCATGGTGGAAGGCTGTCAGTCGGGAGCAGGAACATCTTAATCAGGGGTTCCCCTCCCCCCCGTCACACTGGTGGGACAGCTCTGTCTGCTGGGACTGGGCCAGGTTGGGGCAGCCTATGGACAGAGGGAGGGAGAGAGAAAGGTGGTTGTTGTCAACTGACAAAAATGATGCAATTACTGTTGTTTACATCACGTTCTGAGCTGGATAAGTTTGTTCAATAGGGGTGATATAACACAAAGTAAAGCTGCTGGAAGTGATTAGACAGGAACCTAAACAATGACATGGATGTCAAACATGAAGCGCAGCGACAAGTAGTTGATTAATCAATTAGTCGATTGGAAGGCCGTTAATCTGTGACAAGTTTTTAATGGATTAATCATTTAAATTCTTTTTTTTTTTCAAACAACAGTGCCAAACACTTAGCTGCTTGTCTTAGCCTTACATTTTAGTAAATTGCAGTGGTGGCAAGTAACTAAGAACATGTAATCAAATACTGGACTGTACTTGAATTAAGTACAATTTTGAAGTACTTGTACTGTACTTAAGTGTCTCCATTTTCTCGGTGTGGGGAAGAAAATCAATACAGCATAGTATCGTGATATTTTTATCGTATTGTCACACAGTGCCGAGTATCAATTTCTTTTTAAATCATTAATATTACAAATACAATTTAAACTTAAGGTAGCCTACTAGAATAATGTAATAAATTGCTTTTTCAGTCCACCAAATACAATTTGCTGCTGCAATGAAGAGTCAGAAAACTTTATCTCATTAGATTAAACAGATGTTGACAAAGATTTCCCCTGGGGACATAATTTACAGTTACAAAAACACTGAGCATATCGCAACATATATAAAATCGCAATAATATTGTATCATGACTAAAGTATTGTGATAATATAGCGTATCGTGGATCCTTTGGTGATTCCCACCTTACAATTTTATACTTCTTTATACTCATACTCTACTGTATTTCAGAGGAAAATGTACTTTTTACTCCACTACATTTTTGCCACTGCTGTAGTTACTTTGCAGATAAAAATTACACATAAAAAAACTAGAAAAGTTTACTTCATTGTCAAAATTAGGGGAGTCTTCCTGCAGAAAACAATAAGGAAGTACTGAGACATTTTATTTAAAGGTCTAGTGTGTAGGATTCAGTGGCATCTATTGGTGACGCTGCTGTTTGCAACCAAATGAAACTTGTGTGTGTTCAGTTCAGAAAACTTAATTCATCTGAAATGGGCTACTCAGTTTGACAGCCAGTTTGCATGAAATTAAAAGAATAAGAATAAAAGTACATGTATGAGTAAAAATAAGTAAACATAATAAAAATAAACAACAAACATAGCATACAGCAGCAGCAGCACTTGAATGTCAACAACAACATGTCAAGATGTCAGAGATAACAGGTCAGCATATGGGTCTCAGGACAAGAGCAGCAAACACATTCTGACACTCACAGGTCATAACGTGAGCTTACACAAGGAGTCAGGTGATAAACAACAACAACAACAACAATAGAGAAACAAACTTAATTACTGCCTTAGTCATTCAGTCGTGTGTAAAAGAACTATGGTGGCTGACACTGTGCCCCAACAGCAAGTGAGTGTCTGTTAGGCCATGTAAACAAGTACTATTTCAAGAGCACAATATTACGGTATGCCAAATAATTTAACCTGATCAACGTAAACAAACTCTAACTTCTACAGCTGTTACAAACTGACAGCAGACAATGAAGCAAGGGAGCTTGATATCAACTGTAGCACACTGGTGAACATAAGTGCCTTTACCTTATTGTTTATATCCACAACAACTCTATCTTAGGTGAAAACATCATTGCTGTAGCTACCATACTGCATCCCACCACCATCTCCACTTTGTAAAGTAAGAGTACCTACAGTGGAAGTACTCGTTATTCAGTGTGCTATGGTTTATTATACATATATATATATATATATATATTAGTTTAATTTATTATTTTTATTGATGTATTGAGGTGTAAGCAGATTTCTAATGTTATCTGGTTAAGGTGGAGCTCATGTAAGCTACTTAAAAGAGTGCTGGGTTGTTAAATCTTTAGAAATGCATAATATTTATTAGCTAATCAGCCAAATGATCAACTACAGAGGTCAAATAAATGTAATGACGTAAGAAGTGAAGTATTTCCCTCTGAAATGTGGTGGAGAAGATGTTTAAAGTAACATAAAAAAAACAAAATCTGTACCTCAGTACAGTACTATGTAATTAGTTACTTTCCATCACTGCTGATAATTAAATTTGGAGCAGACAGTCACCTGCTGTCTAAATGCTCTTTTCCATCTGAGTCCCAGCCTGAGGCTCTTGTTTCTGTGCACAAAATATCAACCATTTCCTGAGAGAAGATCAAATAATGAAGATGTGTCTCTCAGATATCTCGTGGCCTTTAAGGTGACTCACTGCGCCTGTGTTTCAGCAGAATATCAGGGACTGTAAAGGACTGTTTGTCACAAACACACTGCATGTGCATGCACAAACATACACCTGGAGAAACAATGGGGCTGTAAACGGCACGCAGACACAGACTCTGTACCTTTTCACATGGTATACAAGCTCTGCAGACAGCGAGGGGTAAACAAATCTCTCTTTATTGTAGCGTAAACAGTGCAGGGGGACAAACCCCTTTCTCTCCATCTCTCTCTCTCATCTGGCTCTAATTTCAGCTGGCGTGGAGTCGGCCCCATGAAATGAGAGGAGAATGTTAACTAGCTCTCAGGAGTGAATGAAATACCACTCTTCCTCACTGCTTTTAGCTTCGTTTAAAGCAGATTCAACCAGAAAAGCAAAATCACAAACTACATCAACCATAGAGCCAGTAAGATGCAAATGCATGAGCTTTTTTTTCCACAATTATTTAGAGAGTTTAAAAAGGAATTTTGAGATACATTTCAGAGTCCTTGTAAACTACAGTAGGTCTATCTGTAGATAGAATGGGTGAAAATTAGAAACAGCTGTGTTAACATCAAAATAAATGCCACTTAAGTAAGTAGCGAGCTGACCTAATCTAACCCGAGGCCTGCCGAATCAAATCAAACCAGGAGAGACAGGAGCTGCACGCTGAGAGTGATACAAAAGCTGCCGAGGGGATAAAACAAAGTGCCCATTATTCCTACACCTTCAACATGTAAGACATTTTATCCAAAGAAACTAGTCAAGCTCAGAACTCTTTTTGGGGAAATTCCCAGACAGCATACCCCAAATAAATTATTTCATATTGCTAGTGAAATAGTTACCTCATAAATGGCTGAATTATTTAGCTATAAGTAATAAATAAACAGGTGAAATACTGAAAGATCCCCTCCACTCAAAACTGTGACTATACTGACTTGTATCTGTGCAAGGTTTGTCACTAGAAAGATGTTTTTACATTCCTCTACTGAAGAAGGCGAGATTCCACCGTATCCGAGGCAGACTAGATCAGGTACGTCACTAACATGAAAGCAGACAGCTGTCTAATATGCAAATACCGGCAAATAAACCTAAAACCTCCAGCGCAGAGCAGACTTGTCTGTAAAGAGAGTGAAAGTCTGCATCAGCACAGTCAAAGTTTTGACAGCAATCATGGCAGAGCGTGCAGTTTGGGATGTAAACCGAACCAATGTGAACGCACTGTAACATCACCACTGACGCTGTGTTAGCCACTGTCAGTTAGCCTACAAGCTAACAAACAACATAAACAAATAAAAGAAAGCAGAAAGCGAGAGAGAAACCTAACGCAAGCAGCGGTGGTGAGTGGTGTAGAAGCCAGATCCTGAATTTCCCATGAGAAAGAAAAAGTAGCCTGCATGTGCTTCTGACCCCTTTTTTCAATAAATTTTTTTTTTTTCAAACCAAATATTAATCGTCGCAGAATATATTTATATACTTTAAAAAGTGTCTGGAGGGAAACTTTAACTAACGCTGGCTAAAAATTAACAGTGGCAATAGTTCACATTCACCAACGGGCCCCATAAAGGAGCCCAACACTCACGACTGTATTCTGTCAGGCATGAAATCACATAAAAAAAATCTGAACCCTTTATTCTGGTGGCATTATGATGTTCTTACAGTGTTGTCTGTCTGCTACCCCTTATGCTGCAAACACCAAGCAGCAGTGACGCGCAACCTGTGGTGAGCTGCCACGCACTGTCAGTCGCTTTTGGCGGCAAATTGTCGTCAGAGAATGCCCACAGCCAATCAGTAAACACAGTCCGGTGACTCCTGTGACATGTTGTGTTCTGGTTTCTGTTTGTTGTCTGGGAGCAAACCAATTAGGGTAGCAGGTTAACTGTCCATGTGGAGAGCAAAATGATTTCGCTTTTTATTTATCTACATATGTATGCTGGATGCAAGAATTATATTTTTTTGTTTTTAATTTTCTGTTTTTTGATACATTTTCTGCAGCTGTCAGTAGAGCTCCTCCATTTTCTTTCTGAGTTGGACTGTGGGACAGTAACGCCTCACTCCAAAATTAAGGTTTTGTTAGCATGCTTCCTGTGCCACATTTCACTTTTCCAGAGGTTAAACTGACTCACAACCTGCTTGAATTTGACATGTAGTATCTAACTGGGACACAGACACTCTCTACAAGGAGACAGAGGTCAGAGGTCAGAGGTCAGGGACATTCTAATGTGACAAACATGAATAGCATAAACAAGAGATGACATGAGTCAGTCTCACCGCACAGTGTGCAAACTCAGGAAGATAAACCTCTGTTTATTTTGGCCTGACTACAGCCTGTGTGCCAGGATACAAACACTCAAGACACCACACTTGTTACAAGAGCACACGTGAATGCTATCTGAAAAAGAGAGGGGCTGACTCCTCGCTGAGTTTGTGTGGGTTGCCTCTAAACATTTGTTAATGACTGACCAGGAAAGGGGATTTTTTTCTTTCAACTCCGGCAAGATCGTTCTGGTTATGTTGAAAGATAACTGCTATCAGAGCTCTGACAACGTGTCAGCATGAAGCATGAAGAGGTTGAATGTGTGTTGGAAAATTAGCAGAAAAATATAACCCAGATAATACTGTGACCCTTAAAGTGTAACTTATTGACTTCTACATGAGGAGGAACAGAGACTTCCAGGGGCTTAGAAGACAGGGTAAAGTCTCTTGAGGTGAACAACTATGTACACTAGCTATCATGCACATGGAGGTCAGTCTGTCAGGACAAACAATACAGTCATGAAACACAAGGTCAGGCCATATTTTCAACAACTACAGCTATTAGTCAATTCCGGAAATCTACTGATAAAATCTACTTTATCTAACTCAGTTTTCACTCTTTAGCTGTCTTTTTATGGAACCCCTGAATCAAACTCTTCAATTTAATGAAAAGCACTAACAGTGTAAACAACAACTGTGCTAATGCTAGCACCTTTCACACAGCCTTTATTCAAGGAGGAAATGTTGCATCACTATTCTGGCATGTTGTTCTGTATAAGAGGTACAATTGTGCAATGGGGGGGCGAAGCAGGACGGGATGGGTGTGATGTTTTGACGTTTTACGTGTGCGACCCACCTCCAGGAGATTAAAAAAAGCAGCTGATAGCAGTTAACAGCTAATTCAAAAAAAAAAAAAAAAAAAAAGACAAACAGCAACCAAAAATGTCAGCAAATTGGGGAGACTATGAGGTCCAGGAGCTTCTTAACCGCCAAGCAAAAGAGGAGATCAACTGACATACAACAGGGACAGTAAGTGATTGTTTTTGATATGTTATGCCATTGTTATTGTTTAGAAAGAGCTGCTGACATGCAAGTTACATATCACACTAGAGGCTGATGTGTTACACTTCATGCCTCTTTTGCTTCTAAAACGCTGGCATGCCATCTAAAATCACACATTGGGGCGACACGATATTGCCATTGTTTGGTTCTGTATGAAAAGCAAATCTTGAGCAATTAAAAGTCTTTGTTGCGACCCTGTCACGCTTCTGCAATGACAGTGTGGATCAGGAAAGTGTTATCAGCTGGATGTCATATACATCTCTTTGAGATACTGACTTTGGGACCATTCTATATGAATAATCTTCATCGAGAGCCAAACCCATGGACAGTCGTTAAAAAGAGAGAAACAGGTTCACACTGCTTTAAACCACAAATTTGAATAGACATTGTTTCATTATCAGCCGTCTCTCTTTCGGGTGCATGAAAATACATTTTTGGTTTGGACTCAGGATGCAGGTGTTACTTTTTGTTAATATGGTTTCCAGTCACTTTACACTTTAAATGTGTGTGTACAGTTAAGTCATTCCATAAAATAATCAAGGATGCACTAATACTAGAGTGGGAGGCCTTGTGTGTTTTCTCTGTGGTGGAAAAAGAATTCTTATCTTTTACTTGTTTTACTTATCTTTTACTTTTAGTAAAAGTAGCAATACCACAGTGAAATCCTTTATAGGCTACCAGATAGCTTGTGACTTTTTCCCAGGGGATCAATAAAGTCATATATTAGTCTATAATAATACATCATAACTGATTTGCTGATTATACTTCCCTCTGAAATACAGTGAACTTGGAGAGTATGAGTACCTTAAAAGTGTACTTACTCACAGTACTTGAGTAATTCTACTTAGTAACTTTTCACCACTGCTGTCTCTGTGGTCAAGGCTGAGTCTGAAGATGTGTCACATAAAGTATACTGAAGTGTGAATTAAGCGAATTAAACTACGCTTACAGAGTGCGGTGTGACCACTGCACATCATTAAGTGATAAATTAATTCACATCATCCTACAGGTAAAGAGGGATGTTTTCAGATATATTCTTAAATGATGGTTATAGGTCAGTGTAAGTAGGTGGACACACTCTAGATAAAGTTTAGAGTTCAAACCCTTCTGAACCTTCATCCAGAGTCACTGGGGCCCTCAGGACATGAAGAGCAATATGATAAAGGCCTGATGACCTTTGTGTTGCTGTAAAGGGGGGGGGGTGGTCTTATATCTTCATCTTATTGTTTAACAACTAGAGCTGGCCATCCTGCGAGTGTGTCAGAGGATGTGAATTCCCCTTGATTTTAATTCATGCTGACACTTTTAATGACAAAAAACAAACACACACTGTGCATTCATTATTAAAATATGACAAATATGACAGCATCTCCTCCTGCTGTCTGATTGGCTACATGAATCATGTGTGACCCCCTTTGTGTTTTCACTGTAAAAGCAGGGGTCAGGGTTTTAGGGTTTGACAGTCAGTCCGTCTCAAACTTGCCAGAACAGGATGAGATAAATGAACCCTGTCCGCCTCGGGGGCTGTTAACACCTGTTTGTCTTTCCCCGGGTTCAAGGACACGCAGTTTGCCTCTGCAGCTCCGCGATCTGAGCACGTCTGGTCACCAACCAGTTTCATCTGGCAGGAAGTCGGATCCTGCCAGTCATGAACTTTTATTCAAGGGTTGAGAGATTGTGGAGTGTGTATAACTTGTTACATAAGGAATTACACATCAATAAACAGCTGATAATCTACACTGTCTGTCACCAGGAGTCGTTCACAGTGTGTTTATGGAGATTTATTTTATCTCTGTTGTTGTTCTGTGTTGTTACACACACCTTCAGCTGGCTCTCTGTGTTAAGGCTTATTTGTGTTGTGTTTATTTTGTGCGGTCTTCTTTTCATTTATCTATATGTTTGGCTTGAAAACTGTTTACAGAATTATCAGGTGGAATTTCGGCCTTACAGAAATATTATAATATTACTAATTTTCACTCAAAGTAAAGTGATGGTAGTTTGTTTCTGCTATCCAAAAGCAGATCTCTCCTCTAAAATACACTCAGACAGTAATTACTATCGCACTCCCTGTCTTTCCTTTACTATCACCCACTTTGCTCTCTGATTGGCTTCGCTTGCACAATAAGAATTTGACGTGTCAACCAATGCCTGTGAGCGTGGACACCACACAGGAGGTGGGGTGCAAATCTTCAGCTGTGATTGGCTGTTGGTGCTGCACACTCCCCACTAGAGCGGCATTGGTCCAAGGAGAGACTGTTCTGTATTTGTGTGTATGTTTGCATGTGCGTGTATGTGTGTATGTGAAGAGAATACCAGCAGCCAAACAGCCAGACCACCCCGAGACCTCACTTGAACCCTCTGGATGAGCGTTTTGTGTGTCATGATGTGCTAAATGTTTAAACTGACTACTGTCTCTCACAAATGTTTCATAATCTGATGAATTACGAGCCTCACTTTGTCATTTAATTTGAGGGAAAAAATCTAGTGGCTATTGATTATGTTTTATAGTAGACGACGTGAGATGGTTTACAACAACATAAAACAGCATCCAGGCAGACTCTGTCACACACACAGCCGAGCGTATGGCGAAGCAGAGCAGCCAGAGGGAGAGCAGCAGCTGGGCTCGTGGAGTGTCATCCTATCCCGTCTCTACTCCAGCTCATTTTGGACCCTCAGCACATTCCTCTATGAAGCTGCCACCAATGAGTGAAATATTACCACAATGCCATTCTAGCAATGCACTTTTATCACACACACATTATACAGGAATGAGACAATGTGCTCACATCACTTGATTGTAAAAAAAAAAAAGTATAACTAAAAAGCAATACAACTGTGAAGCGGGGTCGGAGAGGTGATGTACGTCCCCCCTTCACACACACTCCTCTCACCTTGAACCCCTTTTACTACACCGCACTTCGGTGGACTCTGTTTTTCTATCAATGGCTCCTCTTATAAAGCTGCTATCTCTGCTGGTGGTGGTTGTAAAAAGAGTCATAAAATAGAGACAGGATGTTTTTGAAGCTGGACGCGATCTATATAATAAATGTAAAGAAGATGCTTGCTTATTCAGTAATTTGGTGTGAGTCCGATGGTGTCCTAGCTAATCATGAATCAACATTAGATATAGTTAAATCAGAAACAGTTTTGATAATTAATTAACCATTTTAGTCATTATTCAACCAAAAATGAATCTCCAATTTTAGTTATTTTAGTTATTTTCTAAAGGGACAGTTTTTACACATACTTTTATTTTAAAAAATGGTTTCAAGTTTTAATTACGGTAATAAAACTTTTGTTTAATTAAAAAAAAATCCTTTCTATTTTCATTCCTTTAAAGGTCATTGTAACTGAAAATAATTATAATTCAGTCATACTGTGACATCATGACATCGTGATATTTTCTGACTGACAGAGGGACTGTTATGGTAAATCTCGTACCGTTGAGACGCTATTCTGGACCAGAAGATATACATAGGAAATTCCTCTATACAAGGAGAGACAGAAAAATATCAATAGTGATAATAAAAATTAAGGACAA
This sequence comes from Cephalopholis sonnerati, assembly GCA_019142605.1. Lineage (NCBI taxonomy): Eukaryota > Metazoa > Chordata > Actinopteri > Perciformes > Serranidae > Cephalopholis > Cephalopholis sonnerati. Next base: position 19,975,790 of record JAGQAX010000018.1, on the reverse strand, counting down.
AAAAATGTAACAAAAAATGCAGTAGTAGTATTAGTAATATTGATAATAGTAATAATAATAATTAATAGAAATAAAAAAATAAAATAAATAAAGCCTTTGTGGGGACTTGATGCTGAACTTCGTCATGCATGATAGTTGACTGAATATGTGTGGGTTTGATGCTGGATAAAACAAGCAATTTGAGGACGTATGGACCTTGGGCCCTGGGATGTTTTAAGTGGGCATTAGTTTTTTTTTTTTTTTTTTACAATTTATAGACAAAAATAATTAATTGACTAATTGAGAAAATAATTCTCAGATTAATTGGTAATGAAAACAATTGTTAGTTGCAGCCCTGATTTAAGCCACTGTGCAGCGCTGTAATGTCACTAACCTCCTGCAGGGGTCAGCCTTGCTCTGAGCCATGACAGCTGCCGCGTAACCTCAGGACCTCTGCAGCTACTTTGGGACTGACCCGGATTGACCCGAAGAGATAATAAAAATCAGATCTTACAAAGACACATTTATGCTCTCCACTGACACATGCAAAGATCAGCAGTTCATTTATTTAACTAAAAAGATAAGGAGGTTGATTAGTATCATTCTCAAACACTAAAGATGCTATGTATCACATTTATGAATGCTAAAAGCTTGAACATAATAAAGGCAACATGACTGGGGACATGAATGTTCAAACATGCCGTTACATTGCTCTTTGACATGAGCTCCACTCTGCACCATGCTCAACCTGGTACTGAGGATTCAGCTCAACGTGAGCCTTGTTGCACACAGGAATTCCTATCATGTTACGTTCACAAAGGCAAAGCTTTCACTGCGATTGGAATGAGTTTAAATGGCTTAAGGGGCTGGTTGCAAACATCAGATTCCTTCACACTAGCAGAGAGGCACAGTCTGGTGAGTATCACTTGTTTACATTTTTTGGACATACTGACAAATGTTAAGTTGAAATTTAAGCCATTAAAAATACAATATTTCATCTTATTGTTATTTATATTTTGTTAATATGTGGAATTCATGCGTGTTGTTAATCCAATCAAATGATGAATGGGTGTCAAGTGATCACATGGAACAGTGCGTTCCTGCTTTCTGAACAATAACATGACATTTCTACACAGTGTTTCTTATTTGTTCCTAATATTTGGGGTTCTTAAGACGACTTATACAAATATGTTGATTATCTAGTTCAATAATTAGATAAAGAAATTAACAAATGAGTGCACCTGTTTAGCTGTATGAAGATACAGATATCTGACTGATAAGGTAAAAAACATTTCAATATTGTTAAAAGTTCCTGAATGAGAAGCATATTTGAAATTTAATCCTTACATGTGTTCTCTCTAGGTGGCCTGTGGAGCACGCTCGGGGTCATGGTGACTGTGACCACGGTCCTGAAGGCGCTGAGCCTGTTTGTTGCAGAACTCATCAGCTCTGTCACTGACTGGTTCCAGACCAAACCAGCATGGGCCAACCTGGAAGTGCTGGAGGAAACAGAATTGAAAACCACTGGAGGCGGTGAGTCTGAAAACAGGAACAAGCAGAATCTATTAACTTGCAGACATGCTGCACTTGCGCACTGTAAAGTGGCAGACTTTTAGCCTGAAATTCGCTTTTTGTGTTGTAATTCTTCCATCCCAAGGAAAAACTGACCGGGGAAACCAAAAAGGGGGATTGTGTACTAAAATGACTGTAACAACTTGATTGGACTAACTCATGTTAAAGTGGAACTAGACAAGTTTTTAGCTTTAACTTACCATTATGAAGCAAATGCTGATTGCATAGTGCAATGACCATAGAATAATTACACCATTAGATTGGTTCCCAGTAAGCCTCTCTTTCACTACACAACTCTGTCTGCCATCGGGTATGATCTCCTGGGAAAATAAAGGCTTAATTTACAGCACACATGAGGTGTGTTAACCATTTCACAACCAAAACAGGAAGAGGACTGTATTGTTTTCTTCCCACAGGAAATGTGCCAGACATTGAAGCCAATTTCGGTAGAGACCGAACAGTAGTATTGCAACTTCTGGATCTGTCACGTTATGTCACGAGGGCCAAAAAGATTTTTCCCCGTAGACTTACATTGTGAAAAGAGTGTCTGTAAATGAGTGGATAAATTTTTTTTGAGTGTCACAACCCCCATGAAATGACTCATTTCCCTATTGGGATTTGATCCATTTGGTTTGATAACATTTAGAAGAGCTGCACAATTAAATAATTTTATCCACATTCAAATTAGCAGAGTATGAAACCAGATATTAGCAGCTCAGCTTGCAAAAGTCTCTGGTGTGCTTGCTCAAAGGGCCTAATGATGTGTATAATTTTACACCTGGGAAGTAAAACTTTTTTGGCACCTTTTGGCATTTAGCTTCATGAGCAACTTTCATGGGAATGAACGAAGCCCCACCTCGAATGCTGTATCCAGTTCTCTTTATAAATAAATGGTTTTTCATGGTAGTTATCGGTAAATATCCACCGTTACCAAAGTGTATCAATGTCAGTTCTTCGCAGTTACTATCCTCAGCAGAGGTAATGATGGATGGTGGAACAACCAAAGTCAATGTGAGACTGTGGTAGTTCTGAGAAAAACAGACAGCTAAGGGATCCCATTCATAAGGGATAAGACAGTCAATGGACTTCTTCAATTGTCACTTACAAAGGAGTCAGTGACATTTAGATGCAGTAATTTTCGTTTGTCTCTTTCAGTCCATGAGCGACACAGGGCCAAAACTCTGTGGGAGAAGACCGGAGCTGTGGTCATGGTTGTACGGCGACCTGGATGATTATTGTGCAGAGAGGTATGAAATCACAGACCTGTATGTGTAATCAATAACAAGAACCCCACAGTCACCTAACTGGTTAACTTTCATCCATGCTATGTGGTTCTCTTTGTCCCTCCATCTCTAGGAGGCTGCTGAGCTGTCCTCTCTGAAGTCCCAGCTGCAGGACCTTGAAGTCCCTCTGTTTGCCGTGGTCAAAGAAAACCTTGGCAAGGAGCTGGACTGCTTCAAGAAGTACTTTTCTGGGAAGGTTTACGTGGATCAAAAGGTGTGCTTTTACACATGGCGTTGAGATATTACGAGACACATTAGGGGTTACATGAGTTAAGACACTAAGCTGCTTCTGCATTTTTCTCAGAGAAATTTCTACGGCCCTCAGCAGAGGTGGATGTTTCTCTCCATGTTTCTACGTGTTGGTGTGTGGAGGAATCTTTGGCGGGCCTACAGGAGGGGCTTCAGGGGAAACCTAAAAGGCGAAGGACTTGTCCTGGGTGGAGTCTTCGTCATCGGGCCTGGAGATCAGGTAGGTAGTAAATTACATAACAAATATTGTCTGACAGGTGTAACTACATGCTGTAATGGGTTATGATTGTGTTTTTCTTATCCCCAGGGTATACTGCTGGAGCACCGTGAGAAGGAGTTTGGGGATAAAGTGAATATGCTGGCAGTGCTCAGAACAGCCCGGAAAATGCAGGACAACATGGCAAGATAGACCTCAAATATGTGAATGAATGGACTGTTTGTTGGAGAGGCGTTATATAATAATGGCTGCAGCATGTTTCCATGTGCATGTCTGTATTCTATAAGCCTGACCCAGTTTTCTCTACATCACAACATGCTGTGCTCTACTCCTTCTGCATTTCTACATGTGATGCCTTTCTGGCTGCATTCATCTTTTGCTGATGTCATGCAGTGTCACAACTCTGTGGTTAAAATGTGCCACTTTAACTGTTCACTGACCCACTGTCTGTAGGTCTGGTCTTGGCTGTGTGATGGTCTTTTGTGTGTTTTAATGAAGATTTGTTTCTAAACTCTAAACAGAGGGAGCAGCTCTGATGCTAACACACACACATGCATCACTTATCAAGACTGTCTCAGCCTGACAGAGGGGAGACTGAACCGTTGGAGTGATTAAACGCATTTTATGTTTGTCATGTAATAAACTACTAAACAAATCATGATTACAGCAAGGTTATCTACATATTTACCTGTCTGTGAGTCTTGTTTTGCCGTGTTTTACTCCTCATAAACCTCCATGTCAAAGTTCACATCTTATCAGCCAGCTCGCTCGATTAGTTTTCCTGTTCGCTGGATCGTTCAGTGCGCATGCGCTAGAATCTTGTTTACAAAACGCTCGATTAGAGCTGTCTGTCGCTTCATTGATACAGGTAAGTGTTTCTATTTTTCAAAACTGCTCCGTTGATTTATTATCACAGTGACAGCTTTGGAACAGGTGCTTTATGAACTAGCTCCAAATCCAGTCTCCATGAACCAAAGGCTAAACCGTTAGCGTTGCTAACTGCTAATGTATCGACCGTCTGCCACGACGCAGTCGTCACTGTCTCCACGCCACAGCAACTTAGTAGGGCACTGAAAGTATGTACTCATTGTGTAACCGTCATCGCCATAACATCTTTAAAATGCCAATATATTATTGTAAAATAGTCATTTTCGCTTGCAATTTTAAATGCAGATGACTGTAGAGCCATTAGATAATGTCTCTGGTCACACATTAGAGTATGAAGGTCATTATCTGTGTTATTTGCCGTCTACCGGTGGTCAGAGGTTAGCTTGACCTCATCTTTACATGTAGGCTTGTGTCAGTGGTAAAAGGAGTGTTCAGGTCCTTTACTTAAAATAAAAGTAGAAAAGTAAGTAATAATGCCAAGTTACAATTAAAAAAATCCTGTATTTAATTTACTGTGTTATTATTTATTATGCATAATAAATAATACTAAGCCAGAACAGACAGGAAGTAGGGTGTCAGACTGCTACATACAACTGCTGCACTGATAATGAAATAACAGCCCATTTATTAATGACAGGTATAAAGGGAGTTATGTATGTTGGACAGTATTTATTAAGCTTGTTTTTAAAAAGCAGCTTTGTTCAGCTTTTTATGGACTTAAAGTAAAGCAAAAGCTGGATCAGTTGTTGACTGATGTTGAATTATTGTAAGGGACTGTGCTTTACTTATAGATAGATACAGATAGTTTTCCTTGAGCCTCCCTGAGAGACTGGGAGAAAATGCATGACCCTCCCATCACAATAAATAACCATATTTCACAATTTCTGGTTATGATAAATGGTAGGATTTTGGAGATTTTTAAATCCACTTGTGGTTTTTGGGCTCCTGAGAGTATTGAAAATAAATACAAAATGCGACCATTTAACGTTGAATTTCTCTCCACTAAGCCAAATTAAAAAACTCCCTCTGCTTACAAAATATTTGAAGGGGCCCTTTCAAAAGTAACGAACAGTCCCTAAGTCCCATGTTCTTTCAGGTAAAACATATATTACAAATTAGGGTTGTAGTAGCTGTTAAAAAATAACTTTAGTAAAATTAAATTATTTAAAGAGAAAGTAAAGTTCATTATGCAGATATTATATTATTTAATCATTATAATAGATGCATGACCATCAATGCAGTATTTTGATATTGTTTTAACTATTTCTTAATACTGTTGAGCAGGGAGAAAATCAAATATCACAATGTTTTTTACAGTTACAGGGCTGACTATTGGTGCTTTCACAAAATAATTACATAGTGAAATAATCATCAGTAATGTGGATATAATGAATAAGTGGGTAAAGGCAAATAATAGAACAACTAGAACAGTCTAATCAGAAAATTACATCACTTCAACGTAATGAAACCTTTAAATACAGGAGAAGAAAACTCTTACAATATTGCAATATCCATAATCTAGACAATATCTAGTCTAATATCACCATACAGATAAAATACGGATATATTGCCCTGCCGTACTGTTGGGTCGTTAAATCTATGACATATCATTGTGTTTTAGAAGTTGATCATGTATGAAAAATCTGAGTCCGCAAGATAACTATTAACCATAGCTGTTACAGAAATGTAGTGGAGAAACAGTCTGGAAATACACTTTGAGAGTAACTCTAAAATGTACTTTAGTACCGAATCAAGTAAAAGTATTTTCCACAACCAGCCAAACCACTGTGTGATCATTTGTCCTTCAATCATCTAGGTATTTCATTAATGTAATACAACTCGTTACATCATGCTTGGCAGTGCCACCAGTGTTGACGGCTCCTCACACTGCTTGCTCTGCAGATGCATTCAAGGAATCTAGACTCTTCCTTGTGTTGCAGGCGTGGACGTCTGTTTCTATTGGCTGCTGCTGTTATCACTCTTTTCAGCCTTTCTTCCTCCTTGTCATAAAGTGTCTGAACACAAGTGCATACAGGTGATTTAGGGTTTGAAACTGGATGAGATAAATCTCGGGAGAATAAGTGTTTCATCGCAATTTGGAGATGGAGACAAGTTAGTATATGACATTCTTACTTTTCAGTTGGTTATAGACAAAAGATAGAGTACCCTCTTAAAGTTATTTCTTGTGTAATATCTGCAAGACAGGGCATTTTAATTCTCAGTGCATGCATTTCTCTGTGAAGCATATTGTAAAATAACTTCTGTCATCGTGTTTTAACTGTAATCTATGTGTTGATGTGTAACCACACTTGTGCTTTCACATCAACGTACAGTGCAAGGATAGGAAGTTTGTTTGCAAATAGAGCACTGAAATACCCCAGTAAGATAATTGAGATAAGTCACATATTTTCAACTTCATGGTTTTCTTGTGTTTTCATTTCGATATTGCACACTCTGCAGAGTGGGTAATAAATTCATATTTAAGGCAGAGATAAAACTTGGATAACTGGTTTAATGGTAGGTATAAAGTTTAACCTTGCTAGTCTGATTATGAAAAGAGATACCATGTTTTATTTTCTCTCTTAATCTTTGAAATCAAATGCAGCCTCCTTGAAAGCAGTGCTTGCAGTAAAGGTGGGTTGTATTGTCTTTGAAACGGACTGTGATATGGCACAAGTGGTTTAAATTTCTTAGAAAAGACCTGTGTTTCTTTCTTTCAGTGAGATCTTGAGGGTGTTTGTAGTCAGAGGGTCAGACTTTTTCCACGGTCCCGATGCTGGCTCTGTCCAGGTGTCCGACAGCTTTGAGCTGGAGACTATCACTGCGCTGCTCTGCCCTCCCTCTGGGGAGCGCTACCATGAGCAGCCAGCCCTCCACCGCAGCCAGGCCCCAGTTTCTAAGAACCCAGACTGCTCAGTTTCACCAAAGTAAAGCCAAAGCCAGTCCTGTCCCAGACCCAAACAAGCCCTCCTCAGGCAAGAACACATTTGACTGGCTGTTCCCTAACATAACCTTAAAGCGTGTTGTAGAAACAGTGTTACAGCTGTGACCTGTGTGCAGTGTTTCCCTGCTTTCTAGAATGTGCTGGAGTGACTTTCATGACCCTGAAGAGTGTCATGAAAGTAGACTAAATAAATGAGTAATTGTATGATTCAATGATTTTATCTTTTCAGGCACTGCAAAATGTTTTGATAAGAGTTAGAATTATAAAGTTTGTACTTTAAGATTATCTCAGGACTGGAGTTTCAATCACTGTTGCTTCACTAACTGAAAAAAAACTGTACATTGCACTAGAGCTGAAACGATTAATTTAATTTTAATAATTAATCGATATGTTGACAGATTTGACAGACTTGTTGAATAAAAAAGACATTTGGCGTCTGGGAAATTACAACGGACATTTTTAACTGTCTTCTGACATTTTATGGACCAAACAATCAATCCAAAAAATGAACGGCAGATTAACTGATAATAAAATGAACTGTTAGTTGCAGCCGTTCATTACACTGCCTGACCTCCTAAAGAAAAAAATAATGAAAAGTAAATGAATAAATATGGAGCGCCCAGTAGATCAGTGGGTAGAGTGGCTGCCCCATGTGTAAAGGCACTGTCCTTGCCACAGCGGCTTCAGGTTTGATTCCAACATGTGGCCCTTTGCTGCATGTCATGCCCTCTATCTGTCCCCCTTTCACGCTTAAACTGTCCTACCAAGTAAAGGCAGAAGCCAAAAAAATCTTAAAAGAAAAAAAGAAATACAAGTGAAAGTACAATGAACTATACGAACAAATAGGGGTGTAACGGTTCTGAAATGGCCGAAGATGCAACACAAACATCCATGGTCTGATGTTACAGTCTCCCTAAATGTTTACATTTTTTCAAATGATGAAAAGAAAGTATTTTCTACATTTTTTTTCCCCCATGCTCATCCAAAAACATACCGAATCGTGACCCCAAAACTGAGCCACATACTGCACCAGACCGTGAATTTTGTGTCCCGTTACACCCCTACAAACAAAGGTAAGCTTTCCTGATGACTCATCAAGAAACACGCCAGCTGCGGTCAAAAATAGCATCTACAAACTGGCTATCTAATCACATTGAGCAGCATCCCGTCTCCGTAGTAAGTATGTGAGCTATTTAATCTCATGGATGAGCTGTAGATGAGAGTAAACTGAGAAGAGTCTGTGCTGGTACAATGCCCCACACACAGACTGATATTAACTCTGTGTTCAAGCAAGACAAAATCTACAAGCTGGGTCTTGTTGGTTTCTCAGCCTCAGGAAGGTTTGAGGTTTTCTTGTGTAAGAGATAAAAAAATTAAAAGAATGCAAATATCAACTACTGCACATCTAGTGGCCCAGCTAAAAGAGGCAGTGTGAAAGAAACCTTCAAAAACTTTATTGTCAAAGCAAAGTCGTTATGTTCGTGTCAAACTTGTGACACTTTTCTCTCCTCATGTTGTTGCATGTCTGTGCTGTAGTATTGTCCGGGCTGGAAGGGGAGCTGTTCGGGATGGGGATGTGGTCACTGGGTCTGGGTGCTGTCGGAGCTGCACTCGCAGGGATCTTCCTGGCCAACACTGATCTGTGTCTGCCTAAAGCTGCCCAGGCATCACTGCAGCACCTTGAAGAGGCTGACCTGCGCTCCACCATAGATGGTAGGTAGGTTTTCTGATTGGCTGTTTTTATAATGTCACCCACCAATAAGCCTGTTTGTTCCACACCAGCTGCCGTTAAACCCATCAGGAGGAGACTTAACATTACATCAGCACAACAATCAGCCGTTTGCAGTTTTCTTTAGTGTTGCATGTTTGTATGTATTGTAAATGTACTGAATGAGGTTTTGTGCGGCATATAAGGCAAAGCTGCTTTCTCAAATCTGCTGGTATTACAGATTAGATCACTGTAAGGGTCTTAATCGTAAGCTGAAGGTGGAGTTGCTGTGCTATTTTTAATACATATAGATGTCCCATGTGAACATGAACATTCAGCTTTTTCTCCCTTTGAAGGCTGCATCTTTTATCTTTCACGCTGCAGGAATGAAATTTATTTGTAGGCCAACTAGGAAGTTAGCATCGCCCTAATTCCCTCGACAGAAAGCCAATGGGATTTCCCCATCGACAACCTCTGTAGTCTCATTTAGCCACTTGATAGCAACTGCCTTTTTAAGACACATAGAAGCTTCATAATGTGGTTACATGGAGTATTTACTGACACATTTTATGTCATAGAACAAAACGTGAAAATCTCTACTTGTTACAGGCATCTAATCAAAAATCCAAATAAAAAAAAAACATTGCCTTCAAGATGAGGGAACCGAAGTGCAAAAATGCTAACTTATTTCCAGGTGTTAGGACTCCTGCAGCACTCTATGGCTTTATTAAATTATTGCAGCAGTAAAACCCATGACACACTTTTGTTTTGTTTTATCAGAGACATGTCAGATTGGAGCCCTGTTCTAGACACAGTTCCTTCTTGTTTTGTCTGCAGAAAACAACGTCATTAAAGCAAAGAGCCTATGGGACAAGAACGGGGCTGTGGTCATGGCCGTGCGACGACCTGGATGATTTTTGTGCAGAGAGGTGATACAAAATGTTTCTGAATGACAGTAGAGGGTGTTACATACGACTCGGAGTTGAAATGTATACAGTGTTTGTGAGTAATATGTCTCCTAATGGGATACTTTGTCTCTCTGAAGGAGGCCTCTGAGCTGTCCTCTCTGAAGGCCCAGCTTGAAGAGCGCGGGGTCTCTCTGGTTGCTGTCGTGAAGGAGAACGTCGGCACAGAGATCCAGGACTTCAGACCGCACTTCGCTGGGGACATCTATGTAGATGAAAAGGTTAGCAGTGGTTGACAACAGCAACTCTTCCACAGTCCATTGTTAACTACATTTAACAGTACATTTAACTGCATTACAGAATTAAAACGGCCCCCAGCAGCACACACTGATTATGACGACCTGTCCCAACCTGTTTCTCTGCATTGTTCTTAGTGTTCTTTAAATGAAAACTGAAATTCACATTTGGGAAGCTCAGGCTGTTAAACTATTAAATAATTATCAGAACTGTTACTAATTAATTTCTGTTAAATGACTAATTGTTTCAGCTCTTGAGAGGCTAACAGTTGTGGTTTGGATCTGTGTGGAGTCTTGGTTAACTAAGCAACTTTCATACATTTTTAATGATCCTGTAATGGGGAATAAGAGATACACTTTGTTAATCCCAGAGGGGAATTTTTTTTTCTTTGTTGTCATATACACACAGGCCTGAAATACACACACGTACAAACAGGACCTATAACTTGAATTAAATGGCGGGATGTCAGAGTGAGGGGGCTGCCTTGGATGGGTGCCCCCAGGCAGTTGGGGGTTCAGTGCCTCGTTCAGGGGCATCCTGGTAGTGCCAAGTAGGTGAATTGGCACCTCTCCAGCCACCACTCCATGCTCCATATTTGGTCCGTACGAGGACTTGAACTGGCGACCCTCATTTCCCAAGCCAAGTCACCATGAACTGACCTACTGCTGCCCCCATTAGGCTATGACAGAAATTCTTCACCCCCCCAAATCATTTGTGCATCAATAACTCACCCCATGTTATGTTAAATTTTAACAACAGCAAAACTGTGTGAAAAAAATCTGTATATAAACTCTCACACAACTCTGCTGTCTGCGCTGTTTATGCAGAGGTATTTAAAGAGGAAGATTTTAGCAAAGATGCATGTGTTTGAAAAGTACGGGGGGCACGACTGGAAAAATGAGACTTGGATTATACTGTATGAGTTGTGAGAGAGTTTGTAAACAGATGATTTGAAATAGTTTTGCTGTTGTTGATCGTGGATCGCTGTTACCCCAATTCATCAAGAATTTTCTCCAGTTTTGGATTCTAAGTTCACTGGAGAGGCATGCAAGAAAGACACATTTTTCTATATTAATTCAGTGTAACATGGGGTGAGTAATTGGCATATAGGTGGACATTTGAGGTGGTGACATATTCCTTTATTCATTAGGTATTGCTGGAAAGTTGAAATGAGATACATATCTTGAGAACTAGATTATTAAGTGCTCCTCCCGTGTTATGTCTGCCAAGGGCGTAACCTGAGACTTGACAAGTGAGGTGAAGCAATTTTGGCTGTTAAAGCGTAAGTAAAATTAATTGATCACATAAAAAAATCACAACGTGAGATGACTAAAACTGAACTGTGTGACTGTAGAAACACTTCTACGGCCCGCTGCAGAGGAAGATGGGGGGTCTGGGGTTCTTCCGCCTCGGGGTGTGGCAGAACTTCATCCGAGCCTGGAGGTCCGGTTATGAGGGCAACATGAACGGCGAGGGCTTCATCCTGGGAGGGGTGTTTGTTATCGGAGCAGGAGATCAGGTAAGCAAACAAACTGGACTACACAAGGCTCGATAGAGCTCCATAAAACTGTATTTTAACTTCATGTTGTGATTGCAGGGGATTCTCCTGGAACACCGTGAGAAGGAGTTTGGCGATAAAGTGAAGACTTCAGATATTTTAGAGGCTGTTGAGAAAATTGTGCCAGTGAAATAAGTGGTTTTATTCCTAACAACAAATGGCATTGGACAAAGGTACACTGTATTTAGATCAAAACTAGAACTAAGAATGTGCATTTTTAACTTGAGTCAGTCCAACACTGAAATACTGATATTATAATGACATCTAAGTCTGTGTGGATTAACATCACAACATACCTCTGTCTTTTGCACGTTAATTTATAGTGGGTTATGAAAGTGGAGCTGTGAAAAGCACGAGCCATTATTACAGCTTTGTCACTGATAATTCCTTTTTACCTCTGCAGACACCTAAAAGCTAGTTTTTTTAAGACGGGTATTAAAAACAGGTAGTAAGGGACTTAAGGCAGTATTTCCATTCAGGTACGTCAGCCATTAAATTTACAGTTGAAATCTGCCTTTTAGAAAACCACATAAAATCAGTCTAAAGGCTGCATTACACATTTGATTAATTATTCTATAACAGTCTGTTAGCGGCACATTTGTAATTACGTTCCTCTGTGTTGTCTTCGTTTGCTCCTCCTGGTCAGGCACATTAACAGGCCTCCAACATGGCGAAGGTGTGTCTGCAGTCTGTGTGTGTGATAATGACGACTTGACTCCAAACTCAACACTGAGACGAGCAGGTTTGATGCTCAAACACATGCGGGCTCAGCCACTGTCGCCATGTAGAGGAGTGTTAGTGCTGCCTGAAGCATGTGTGTGTATGAGAGATTGTGTGTGCCTGTACATGTGAATATTAGCTTGAGAAAATACAGTTAATAAATAAAGAGGACCTCATCACCATGTTTGCTGTGCTGTGTGTTTATTTTCTGTAAGCGACATTTTGCAGTTACAGATGTGTTGATAGATTCCACGTACTCTTCTTAATGTGTTTTTATTTCTGGCATAAACTTGTCACATCAGCAAACCACTAAAGATTCTCCATTTTGATTGGCTTCATAAGCAGACCTCATGCGACACCTGCAGTGTGACCTCTTTTTGTGCTGCTCTAACTTGGTACGCCAGCATGTAGGTTCTCTGCATCTTTCATTACAAACACGGAATATACAACTTGTAAATGCCCCCAGCAAAACATTTTCCTAGTAAATAAATCCAACCATTATTCAAACCATAAATTTATTTGAGCTACAGAAGCTGAATATATCTACGTTCTACGGCTGAGAAGTGAACACTTTTTAAAGCCCAGGATGGGTCCAAACACGCTGGTAAAAATTCAGCTGTTATCACATTTAAATCACTAATCCTGTGGAGTATTTTATCCTCAGACATCTGGACCAAGACATTAGAAGACTTAGAGGTGTAATACACAATCGTGTATGTGTGTGTGTTCAAACCATATGTAACAAGTCAGATGACATTCTCAGTTTAATCTTAGTTTTATCATATTGCCTCATACTTCCCTGGTTGTTAATCAAACAAGTCTTATCAGACCAGAACTGTTTCTTTCTACAACAGAATTCACTTGTTAAAGTTTATTCTCTGGCCTTTCTTTAAGAGCAGGACGATGATAATATATTTAAAGGTCCAGTGTGTAGGAATTAAGGGCATCTATCGTCAGAAATGTTATATGATATTCATAACTGTTTCTAAGTGTATAATTACCTGAAAATAAGAATTATGTTTTCATAACCTTGAATGAGCCGTTTATATCTACATACGGAGCAGGTCGTTAATTTGCTTTCCTCAGTATAGCACGACCTGTTCTACTCTCCGTGTGATTGGCACGTACTCGTTGCCTTTGTTGGTTAGGTTGAGGCAAGAGTGAAACCGGTTGAGGTTAGGTCAGGATAAACCAGTCAGAGGCAAAGTGAAAGTAGGTTGGGTTGTGGCTTTGATATCCTAGGAAATGCAGATTCATGAGCAGGTCCTCATCAAGGCTACACAGTGAAGGCTGGGACACACTCTTTGACCCCAAGGGAGCTATGGGATATGACATATGGGTAATGTAATTGGATTTACAATGTTGGAAGGTTACAGCAGACTAGAAATAAAGGGACGGTGTCTGCTCAGGTGCTCTTTAGTGGCGCTCAGCCTTACAGAACTTTCAGGTACACCCACTTAAATGGCAGCTGATATACAACAGAATGTTTGCATATAGGAAGCTTTTGTTTATTATCTTTTATTTCTGACTTTTTAAACAATTACAGAGTTGATAGTCTCACTCATATCTTTATTTTTTACACAAAACTGTCTGACTGTGGACGCCTCAGTGAAACAAATCAACCATCCTCCATGTGTTATGATAGTGTGCCAGCTTTTGAGCCTTTTGGTAACAGACCAAAAACCATGGATTCCCAAAACCATCCAAAAACATGGGCAATAACAAAGCAGCAGCAACAATGTAAGACGGTGCAAAAAAAACAAGAGGACTAAATTACAGTGCGTGAGTTAAAGGAGCTGATGAGATTCAATTCCATGTGACAAATGAAGCAGACAGGTTTGGACTTTCATGTTACATATTTTATTCTATTGCTCTGAGTATAATACATTCCACATCACGGAAATATATTTCAACACAATACAAAAGAGAGGGAGAAAACACTGTGCACCAATACTGACAGGACTACGTGTGTTAAAGTTGTATGTACATGACATAACCAAAACATTCACGGAGTGTAACAGTAACAGATTGTCTTTACATTTGTGCCTTCAATATGCAAAGATTTGACATTTTCGTCACGGCACCCAAAGTTTTGATTTAGTACGTGCCTCAGACGTCACTGGAGCTCCGTGGAGTAAGTTCAAGTTTTATTGTAATGTCGATAAAATGGCCAAAAACAGGATTTTTAACTAAACTGCATCATGTTAATTTATTTATATCTTCAATCTGTTAACTGTGTGTTAAAGGAAATGCTTTGCGATGTTCTTGAAAAATTTGGTGTTACACTGACAAAGTTGAGGACCATTTCTGTAAAAAATAAACATGTTTTTGCATGAGAAAAGCTGATAAAAAGGTCCGTACGTTAAAGCTGAAACAAAAGCTACACTTTTCTTCTCCTCAATCCTGTACAACTCATACCCGTCTCATCTTTGGCTAGATCTACTGGTGCGACATGTTACGGTGGTACAGCGCAGTCACAAGCTGAGATACGTGTTTACAGATGTCTTTAAATGCTGACTAAAACCCTCCAGTTTTGTTCTTGACACTTTCGCGCCATAATTCCAAGAGCAGAAGAACACAAAGGACAAAAGCAGAAGCTAAAGCTGTTTGATTATGAGCAATGACAGCTGCCAGACAATGAATGAGCTCCTAATTAGCAGTAACCATAGTACCTTCAACATCATCCAGCACCATGAACAAATACTAACTTCAGTATACACTTTAAAAAGCTCCTTTAAAATAGCAACACAAATCCGACTACAGCAGCACAGCAAAGGTTATATAGAGCAGTTTCACCCTCCGCAGGAAAACACCCCAAACACAACACACACTGTCTTCATGATGCAGCTAAGGTTTATATCAAATATTGGAATACAATCAGTGATGCTAACTCTGAAACACTGTCCTGCAGTGCATGTGATCATGTCTCAGTGTTACAGATGGAGGTAAGGGACTCAAACAGAAGCCGTCGTCTGTGGTTTCAGAGTGTGTATATGAAAATATGAATGACAATGGAAAGTAAAAGGTGAAAGAAGAGTTTGATATCCACCATTTGAAATTAATAAAGACACCCCTATTCTCATACAGAAGTGAGAAATCACGTAATGGTGGTATTTCAGGATGGGGTAGTTTATACAATTATCTGGACAACAATTTAGAATTAATCCCTTCAGTTTCATTATCACATAAAAACACAATCATGGTGTGTTTCTACACAGAAGTTGATAGTTGTGCAATTGCTACAGTTCCTTCACTCACAATCAGTTTACTTTAAATTATTGACAACTTCAAATTTCAGAAACATAAACTCACATGACCACAGATGTCTGATGGAAGTTAATCTAAGCGTGATCGCGGCATGTACAGTCTTACTGTTGGGCAGTGTTGTAGCCAAGGCCACCTTAAGTGAAACCAAGTCAAGATCAAGACCAGAGTGTATCGAGCCCAAGACAAGACCAAAGCAAAGCAGTGCGAGACCGAGTCAAGACCAAGTTAAGACCAGACCACTGCAAGTCCGACACTACATGACACACGGACACTAAAGTGTGGAACATGCAAACCACAGGCACTCCTCAAACTGATCTCAAAGACCCACATTTCCCGTAAAAACACCCACAGAAAACAAATGAAGATTCCTCTTTATTCACCTCTTTTACTGCCATATACTGCATATGTGTGTTTGAAAAAGTGAACCATGAGAAATGTCTGGATAAAATAATGAAAAGGATTTGCAGAGGTGAACTTCATAAAGGGAATTTTCCTTTGTTTTCCATGAGCAAACAAATACAAACTCTGTGGAGCTGAAATCAACCATCTGTATTAAGCAATCCTTTTTTTCCACTGGTGATTTAGTGATATCTGTGCAGGCGTGGTTTTGACTGGTCTTGAAATAAAATCCGAAGTCTTATTTGTCTGAGATGGAGACAAGAACGAGTCAAAATGCAGTGGAGTCGGAGTCCGAGTTGCAACCTTCAAAAAGCGATCTCAAGTACTACAACACTACTGAGTGTTGGGTTATGTTTTCTTTAACCAACATTTACAAGACAGCACTTCAAATAATTTTTTAGCCCTCAAGGTGCACTCCTATATTTGCAGCAAACTCCTCTGTTCCTCTGTAACAAGAGCAGCTGACACTCTTCTGATGCATATGTGGGGCCGTCTGTTGAACTGAACAGAGGCACACCTTAAAGTTAAAATCTTTAGAATTCTTCATGCATATGTGCTCCATGTATTGTACATCATATATATATATATATATATATATATATATATATATATATATATATATATATATATATATATATATATATTTATAAACATATCCAAGAAAAATATACTTATTCTTGCATAATCTAGACAGACGACACTGGGATAAATTTCCTCACAACACCATCATCACTATCTACCCACACTGAGCAGTCATGTGTTCAGTCGACAGTGTGAATGAATTCGATCAGAAGTTCAAACTCACCTAAACTGTCCACTTAAACAAAGCAACAACAAAGACAGTGCACACAGTGACCCACTGCCCTGAAATAAGCTTTTAGTATTTTGACTTTGTCACGCAGCATTAGCTTCTTTCATTTGGTACAATGGGACATCAATGGCTCAACGGTGAAGATTGCTAGCTAGCTGTTGCACATAAAAACCCTGCATCTCCGACTTTGAGGAAGTGAAATTAGACAGCTTTGACTTCTTTGAACCTGCTTGTAAAATCCTTCAGTTCAAGTGAGGGCATTAAAACCAACAAAATCCGAGTTACAAAGTTTTCACGTGACAACAGCACGTGATGATTAAAAACACACAAAGGGCAAAACTCAGATCAGATAACATCATTCTGTCTTAGCAACAACATGTTGACACAACAAAGTATACTCCACCGTCTGGCACAACCATCAAACGAGCACCACCACCAACAACAATCATTAATATGCCACTAAAGATAGCGACTGCACTAGTTTATAAAGTGATCTCAAATGATAAAAGGCCTTCAAAAACAGGCTGGCATGGCAACACTACGTATTTATGTTGATAAAAACTCATTAGTGTTCACTGATGCCTGTGTATGGCTGTGCTTCTTGAGCTTTTGCAGTATAACTTCTACATATTTTCTTTGCCACATTGTACCTAGCACCTAATCGCCTGGTCTATGAATATGAGGGCTTAAGTACACTTCAAGGACAGCTGAAGGGAATAAGAAGCTGCACTGGCTGACAAGGAGTACAACAAAAGAGGAACTTATCCATCAAGGGTTGGACTTTTCAGAACTAATTAACGCACTGGTTTTTCCAGTGTAACTACATGGCTGAAGTACTAGGCGGAAATTAATTGGTGGCAAGAATTTCAACATACTACAGTCATCAGGCAAGAATGGGAAAGAGGAAATCTAATCGGGTGAAGGGGGGGGGCACAAGGCAAAAAAAGATTATGTGACATTCAGAAGCAATTACATACATGACTTACAAGCACAAGCCTTCATTTTTACGTGTAGTTACAAATTTCAGAGGACTTCAAACTTGCATGAACCTGAATGCAACATTAAATATTGGTGAGTGAAACACAGATCAGTAACTTCATGAACTGCCACCCCTACAGGCAGTTTTGACCAAAGGAAGACAGAAAACACACCACAACACATTAAAAAAAAACAAAAAAAAACAACAGGAGTCATATCTAAGGAGTGCAATCTACATTAACAGATCTGTCAGTGATCTTCCTTCTCAAAGTGTTTTGTTTTCCCTTCCATTATTCTTCCATCATCGTTACACTTGGAGCAGCTCCATGCGGTTAAATTCAAAAAACAAATGCAGCAGTACACGCAACATAAACAAAAAATGCATAAATAAATTTAGTTTCGCCCTTCCACTTGTGCCCACAGGACAACATACATGTGTATATAATGTGTGAGTGTCTGCATGTCGTGTGTGTGTGTGCATGGAGTGTTGGCTGGTCCTACAGGCCCTTGTTGAAGTAGACGGTGGTGGTGTTGGGGCTGGTCTCTCGTATCCTCTCTTGCAGATCTGGTTCCAGCCTGCTCACACTCATAGAGCTGCAATGAGAGGATTGAACACGATTACAACGCTGCGACATGTTAGATAACACCACCAGGCAAATTTACAGAATGGATTGCGGCTGCTGATAGCAACATGAATTGCGCATCACTTGCGACCGCTATCAGCACGGTCTCAAGGTCCGATTCACAAAAGATATTGTGCTAATAATAGCGCCACAAAGATTTGCAGCTAACAAGTGGTCCTTTTTTTGCGTCTGATTGCTATTATCCATGTAGCAAAGTATAAATGTTGCCTTTGCACCAAGAGCACAGGGGGCAGAACAAAGGCAATTTTCAGACTGTGAGCTACAGGTCCTGACCACTGGAAAAACTGGGTTTGACACCTCTTATAGATGCGCTTCAGTTACCACAAACTCCCTAAAGATACTAATAATTTGACTGTAACTGCATGTGGCTGTTAGTGCTGATCTTTGTGAGCTGAACTGTTTCTGCAGTGAGGCTCATCTGCATAAAAAGGGGCCAATTTGCACCAAACCCTATACATATTACCTCATTTAAAAACAGGAGCACTGAGATGTTTGCTTTGCAGTGCACTTAGAGGTACATTTGAGAATTACACGGTTTGTTTTTGCCTCATTTGTGGAGGTTTAGTGGCCCCAAAAGCAGCACAATTCTTTTGTGAATTTGCACACTGTTATACAAGAATGACTGAAGAGACTGATGTTGTTGCCGTTACCTTTTCTGTGGGAAGAGGGCGCAGCACAGAGGAGTCGCAAACACCAGGCTGAAAATAAGAGATGGAGAGGGATGTTTTAAGTGCCGCCAGTTGTCCCTTTTAGTACAGATGCATGTGAGTCCATATAAAATACCATAATTTACTTACCACAGACCGACGAGCCCCACCTGGACTGGAGCGTTTAGAATTGGGAAGCGCTACAGGGACACAAAATCAGAGGCAATGTGACATGTTTGTCTGTCTGGACATAAGCATTAAATGTACGTGTACCACGTGGAATGTGATGGGACTCTTTTCAGCCTCACAAAACACCAGCAGACCCAGTAAATCCACTCAAAAACAAGAGTATGACAGTCTGCTTACCTTCATGAAAGCTCTCCTCTCCAGAGCATCCATTATAACAGGGGGAATGGCTGTAAAAAATAAAGATACATCAGCTTAAATGTTCTGTTTCATGGAAGGAGATTTTAGATTTTAGTACGCATCTCTCATGCCATCAACTACACTGTGGTTTAATGCACCAGTTAAGTCTGGCTTTCTACACTTTTCCACACTCAAATTTCCAGACTTCTGGGTAGATTTTTCAGACCATATTTGATATATGAGTACAAACTTTAAAATCCAACTGTTAGCATGTATGTTACACTCTGACTATGTATGATACTGTCACCAAATAACTGCCAGAAGATTGTAGCTAGATTCTGTAGCTCACACACATCAATTAGCACAGTTCAGACCACACTTCTACACAGAGAGCCCAAAGAGGAAGTAAACTAACCGCTGCTACTTACAGTCATACTATTTTCTCTTAATATATTGAGTAAGTAATATTCAGTCACTGTTTCCCTCATATTTTTTAGCCTCTTTTAGAAATAAGTACTGAAAATGACTGCATAAAAAAATCATTGCATAACTCAGAAAGGTTCAGTATTTGGTTATTTGTGATGTAATGTACACATGCAATTCAAAATTTTCTTTCAAACTAATTGGGTTGCGGATGCCTCGATTTGGTACAGTGATGATGAACTTGAGGCAGAGTTGTTTTGCAGGCTGTGACGTTCAGGCGTAAATGCAGCTCTACGTAGGAGTGTGTTTTGGCTGCGCTGGCTGCCTGCTCCACACACCATGAAAAGCACTGCTTGTATGATGAGTTTATTTTTAGAAATTCAGAATTTTATATTCTAAACTAGCAGCTGTATGCCTCCACAAACCAGTCAAGTTCCAGTTACAGTTTGCATCCCCGTCTGTTAAAACTCGTGTAGCCATGACAGTTGGCAACACTTCAAATGTGGGTGTTGCTGCAAAGAAGCTACAAATTTTAAAACACTGATGCTTCACAAACATCTTCAACCGCGCAGCACAGAAGATCTATACCAGTGGCTCCCAACTGGTGGGTCGCAGTCCAAAAGTGGGTCACGGGTCCATTCTAAATGGACCACAAGTGACTCGCAAACATGTCAATTTTGTAAAAAACACACTTTATTTTAGACTACAGTGAATTTATGGCACAGAGCTTTTATTTTGAAGTTCTGTTTCGTGCTGTAGAGTGAGTGTTTAATGGACACAGCAAACTAGCTCAACATGGCCAAACTCAAGTATGATGCTGAATATATATAACTGTGTGGATCTTGAACCAGTGAACGAGGAGAAATCTGGACCCCGTGGCTGGACCAGTTGGGAACCACAGATCTATACAATAACCAGTTTCAAGTTGGGCACCCAAGATTAGTGTCACCAATTCAGTATTCGACTGTTATGACATTTAATAATGCCCACAAATTTGTTTTTGCGGAACATTATGATGTCACAGTTAAGTTGACCCTTTGGATATAAACTTACATCACTTTATCATTTTATCCTATTAGACATTTGTGTAAAATTTTGTCATAATTAGCAAATTAATTCTTGAGTTATGGCTCTAAATGTACTTGTGAGGTCACTGTGACCTTCGATCAAAACCTAATCAGTTCCTCTCTGAGTCCAAGTCGACGTTTGTGCCAAATTTGAAGAAATTCCCTCAATGCGTTCTTGAGATATCGAGTTCACAAGAATGGGATGGTTGGATGGACGGACAACCCAAGAACGTAATGCCTCCAGTCATGGCTGTTGCTGGCTTGGAGGCATAAAAACAGAATATGGGCATGAGTCTGGAAACAAAAATATTTTTCAATGCTCCCTTGTCATTTTTCCACTCTTATCCAGACCTGAAAAGTACCAAAACCAAGTTCTATTCTTTTTCATACTCTGTAGTAACCCTGTAAAGTAATGTGTGTCAAACAGTACATATAATGGTAACATTACCCATTGCTGGCACTGCCATGCCGATCCTTGACACCACCACCTGAACAATGGCCTGCTTGGCAGCATTGGGGGACTCTCCTAACCTGTTTCCATTCTCATCCATCACAGGGATGCCGTACTTCAACTCCCTGGAGGACACAAAAACAAAAGTCATGTAGAGCAGTTGCACCAGTTTCTCAAATCTCCCAAGGGAACAAAGCAGAGGTCTTTGGCTTTTACTTTGGAAATCTCACCTCTGTCTCATGAAGGGAATGTTGATACAGTTAGCAGCAGCGACAGCAGCAAAGGGGACGAACCGGCTGACGATTGGGGGGAGACGCTGCAAAGATGCAGAATCAGACACACATTCAGACAATAAATCTCTGCACAAATACATATGCAGATCAGAGTGTCTGTATCTGTGTTACTATGTTTTCCTGCATTCGTTCATTCACTTGAACCACAGGCATTACCTTAGCTAGAGACTTAAGTCCCAGGGCAGTGATCACAGCTCCAGTAGTAGCACTGACATAGGCTGCACCAAGCTGACTGCAAAGAGACAGATGTATGAGACACATTTCACACTTAATCATCCACTTCCTTTCTCAACGGTTTCACACATCAGAAATGGCTCATTTATGCCACAGAGCACGAGGTCTGTGGCTGAGACTTTATCACATACACTAAGGTGGAAAATTTCATAGTAAGTCTACATTCATGCTATGTGTGAAAATGCAAAGATAAAAAACACAAGGGCATCTTCACAAATGATGATAACGCAGAGGTAGACACACTAATATTTATCCTCATTGACATGCTCAATCCATGAATATGCATTTGCATGTTCTGAAGGCAATCCTAGTCTTTACAAATGCATGCACTTGATGCATTTCTGCAGGATCTGAGTGATGCATTTCGTGGCACAATAAAAAGAGTATGCATAATGCACGCTGACCTGACATGAACCAGGAGCGTATAACCTATGTCAGCATGAGTGCATGGTGACATGGGGCTGAGCATGCTTAACAGTGGAACGTAATACCGCTGTGAGGGAAGGGGAGAGGACAGCAGCTCCCAAAGTCTCCTTACAGACACTAGTTTAGAGGGAGGACAGGAATGATCTAGAGTGGAAGTGAGGTGACAAGTCCTCCGTACTTCACGGTTATGGGGGCGTCTCCGCTGCGGTTGGTGTAGTTGACGATAGCGTTGAAAGACTGGTTAACCCACTGCCAGAACACCACTGCTGGAGTAGTCCTGCAAACAGAGGGGACAGCGTGTTTAAGGAAGTGAGATTTAACTGTCTGTATTGTACAAAATACAATTTATGGCACTACAGCAAAAGAGTGGTGACAGTGTAAACACTGGAGCAAAAAGTACGAGTACCTTACTGTTCACAATTAGACATTTACATGCACTGCTCTCTCCACAGTAGAAATAGTGTTTATTGTTTTCAGCACACTGCATGTACCCTCAATTAACACTTATTTAACACTGCAACTAACAGTTAATATGATAGTCACTCAGCCCAGCAGTTTAGTTTTGATTAAAGCTGGTGGCATGAGTGAAAGATAAAGCTACCTGTTTGTGTCGTGGAGCATTGTAAACCACAGAGACACAAGTGGCTAGAGATGTTTTTTCCTTTTTTTCTGCTGCTGTGAAATGTTGATAATCTTTTTAGTTTTTGTCCGAATTCAAGCCACCAGTTAATTTAGCCCAAAATCACAGGTTAGTCACAGATAACTTGACACTTTGCACAACATACAGCAACCTCAATCCACGTTGCTGTTAACTAGCAAAACAACTGCATTATACTTTGTCACTTTAGGACTAAATACTGTTTTTTTCATAACTCTTTTTTTATTTAAGAAACAAAGAACATGAGGTCGTCATGGGTTTACAAGTTTAAATCCCAGTGCATTTTTCACTTACATTCAGACATAATTAGTCACACTTTTTCAACAGCGTTTGTACACAACCCATTTCACCTAGTTTGTACATTTTTCCATCTCAAGTCTTGAAATAAAAGTAAGTCTTTCCATACAGTATATTTCCTTTATAATCCCCAGCCATTCGACAAATGTTGGAGGATCAGCTTGCAACCATTTGCAAGTTATGGCTTTCCTGCTACTGCCAAAAGTATCTTTAATAAATACTTATCTGGTGTTTTAAAATCAAACCTTTCCCTTGATTTGTTCTTTTTAATCACACAGGACAGATTAATCTAACAGTATTTTGTATATTCTTTCCTTTGATAAATCTTCTAATGTCTTTTGAGGCCACTATGTGTAGAATTTCAAACTTCAGGCTCCAGCTCCCACCAGTGGTAGTATGCAAAAATGACACCCCACTGATTAATAGTCTGATCGCAAGACAAACTTCCCCAACTGATAAAATTCTAGTTATCTAACATAAGAAAGTCCAAAGTGTTCAATATTAAATAAATGAATAAGACGTCATGAAATAATAACAAAATAAATACAAAAAATATATAACATAACCACGAATTTGTGACATAATGTAATACGTTTCTATCACCCACCTCAATATAATGATTATTATATTATAATTATATATTTTTTTATCCTGCTTGATTTTGTAAAAATTTGGGTTTGTTTGTTTCATTCCAGCAGTTTTAATTTTAAAAGGTCTCTTTTTCAAAGCCTGTTGTGCAATTTTTTTTATTATGTTTTTCTGAGCTTTCCCTACTGTGAATGAAGCATCAAACAATCACGTTGTGCTGAACAGCTGTCACATTACAACATCACAACGATGGCAGCTGTGTTGCCATCGTGGCATATTCACATCCCTGAAAGTATGAATAGAATTGATGTAAAATATTCACAGGTATTTTACATTTTCATGCTGTTATCCGTCATGTCCCCAGTGTGTAACAGCCTTTAGATTGAAGACTGAATAATGTCTTATTTATTTGATATCAAACTCGATAAATATATCAAACAGTTACATTAATTGTTGATCAGTTTGTTGTTTCAGCACAATGTTATCACATGACTTCACTGGCCTCTCAGCTGCCTCTATGATTCATCAGTATTCAGCAGTGAGAGTGATATTTTTTATTCTCTAAGAGGATTTTCACTCCGTGCAGGGATTAAAATCTCTATTTTTATGCAGTGCTGTATTAAGGTTATATTTAAATCACATGGAAACTGTATATTAATTCAGTATATTTTAATTTTTTTCTATTTCTTTTATTCCCTGTATTGAGATAAAGCCATTTTCAGTTTGGTGTTTTTAATACACTGACTCATGTATTGACACTTCTGCTGTACCTGTAGAAGGTGAGCATGCAGCCTGTGATGGACATGTTCATTGGCACCTGAGCAGACATCCGGCCAATCACAAACATCTTCTCCCCTGTGTCAGGGTGGAAGGCGGAGTCGTAGATGTACTTGGCTCTCCAGAGCTCATCCTCCGTCAGGCCAGGCTTCACAATCCCCGCTCTGAAGAAGGCAAAACAGTGGAGTGATGTAGTATTTTTCACATGTTGAAATACAGCAGACATCACACAAACACAGCCTATTTTTTGCATTGGAGCACAAGTTTGCAACATAAAATTAACAAATCATGCATCCACATCCCAGATATGCCTACTTACTCATACAGTTTGTAAAACAAATTGATCTACACACAGTAAATATGATAAACTGATTTTTAAATCGATGCTCCCCCATTAAGAAAAGGACATTTCTCCCATCGGCATCTCCTTTTCAGTGTAAATGTAACAATTAACCATCATTACCTGGTCACACCAGTTCTCATTTCTGCTCATGCCTCACACCACCACAACCTTCCAAACATGATCACATATACTCCGACTCCATCCTCTCATCTCCTGACCCTCTACCTGTAGTTCTCCATGATCACTCTGGCCTCCTCCAGAGTCTCAGACGACAGCAGGACGTTCCTTGGATCTGTGACCATGAAGAAGTGCTTGGCGCGCCCCATAAATGTGCCTTGGTCCCATCTTGGCTCCTTGATGTTGATGTTGAGGGACAGCTCTTCAGACATCCTGGCTTCCTTTAAATAATAGCAGCAGACATCTTAGTATTACATTAGTAATACACACTGTGTTATAAATATCTAGGCTGGATTCACATGTAAATACAAGTGCAGATGCAGAGTTAATGTTTAGAATAAATGTCATGTTGGATGGAAACACAAACAAGCAGATCCAGTTAGGTTAGGTTCTGTACTTCGACAGGCTGGTCCTTGTTAAAAATTTTACTTAAGTATGATGTAGTAACACCAGAATTTTTGTAAAGATTAAAAACCTTGCTGTTTTAATTCCTTACTTTAAGAAATACACACAGTATGTGTTTTTTTAAAGCCGAGGTTCTCAAATATTGAATGCTGTCTTAACACAAGAACTTCTATTGACACATTTTTGAGGATATCAAATAACTATCGGTGATACCCAGCCGTACAGGTGAGATTATCATTATAAAAAAAACCCTGTCTGCACAGTTAAGCCTCCACCCCAGCTCCATTAATATCTCTGCAGTAGTACACAGCTGCATTAAGGTGAAGCCCCCTCCCCCATCACTGTACAACCCCGTACAGCTACACGCATTTCTGAGCAAAGAATCCCGAACAGACAAGTTGACCACATTTGCATGCTGTTTATGCTGTTTACATGTTCTGCCTCTGTCTAGATACATGTTAAAATATAAAGGACACAGTGAGACACTGATATAGTGCTCTAATTGTTGTTCTCGCTGTGAAATTCAAAACTGCTGTAGGCATGCTGTTATCTTTTCAAATTAGAGGTTCTTTAAAGTGAAAGCATGTACCAGACTGAGGCTGATCTCAAACGTCTTGTATCAGCTTGTGGCTGTGAGTACAAGATAAAGTGAACGACACTGAGAAACAAACTCTGCATGAAATGTAGGTCAGCTCTCGTGGTGTTTGCATCCACTGAATAAACCATCACTTAGGGCTACAACTAATGATGATTTCCTTTATTGGTTAATCTGCCCATTATTTTCTTGATTAAATTATTTTATTCCAAAATGTCAGCAAACTGTGAAAAAATGTCTACTTGGGTGGAAACAGTGTATGTCTCAGAAAATGTGTTACTGAATTTATATTATTATCAGTCAAAATGACCCGTGAAGGAACGCAAACAGAAGGGTTGCTGTTGGCTGAATAAACATTACATAACTATACCTGAAACTTGAGATGTGTAAAAAGTCTCCCCGCAGAAAATAACTAAAATAAAGGGGAGATTGAACATCCAATTGCATTTTTTTTTCAATATCATAGATAAGCAAATGTATGTGGTATGATAACCGTCAACTTTTACATCACAGTATACCTTGAAACCAGTATATTGCTGCAATCCTAATGTCTATCATGATTTCCTAAAGCCCAAAGAGACTTCTTGAAACGGCTTTCTGTCAGACTAACAGTCCAGTTACCCAAAGATAATTAATTTACTGTCACTTAAGACAAAGAAAAGCAGCACATCCTCATATTTGACAGGCTGGAACAAGTAAATACCAGACATTTTTGCTTAAGTAATGAAAAAAAGCTGCCCATTACTTTGTGGTCAATTGACTAATCTAGTATTGACTAATAGTTTCAGCACTTTACCTCCGTAAGTATTCATTGAGTAACTCTGACACACCTCTGTGGAGTATAACTACTTAACTATTTTAGGAATGCAGGCCTATGCCCTTATTATGCAGTAGTCCTACAGTGCTAAGGCCATAACGACTTCATAATCATCTCTAGTAATATCTGCAAAGTGCAGATGGATGAGGAAAACACCTCCAGGGTGAGATAACAACAAAGATGGTGGATTCAAAGACACAAATGTTAAATATATTACTGAACACACAGACAAGCTCTGTTCAGTGTTTTGCTCCTGTCAAATACACTTTCACATTAAAGTCAGTGAGTCTTACTGCTGACAGAACCACACTGATTTGTTGTGTCACATTGAGAGTAGCTGATCAAAGAAATAGCGTGACACACATGGTGACAGATGGGATTGGGGAAGTCACGACACGCTGCCGGTTCCTGTCACCTAGCCGGCTAACGAATGCAGGCTAGCTAACAAGCTAGCAAGGTAGCTGATAACACCGTTGGACACACACACAGTGGAGTACTGACTGCTCAAACAGAACACTTACTCCAAGTTAAATTCCCACAAGATTGAATATTAGCTTGTCAAGATATAAAACATAAATTTCACACTATCAAAACAAACCACTTCAGTGTTCTCCTGGTAAACTAACGTCAAGAAGCCAGCTAGCCAGGTAGTTTACAAGCTAACTAGTGTGCTAGCAGTTTAGTTAGCGTTACAAGGACACACGGCGAGGCGGAGTAAATGTTAACTTAGCTGTATCCTGGTTTAAATTAACTAAAGATGTGAATTCAGTCAGCACTGAGACGTACCTGCTGTGCTTTCTTTGTTTTTCGAAAATGTATGACCTCTCAATATCACAGCACAACCGGGTAGACCTGTGCTGCCTTCCTGTACCTTTATGAGCGTCGTAAAACACACAATTATCAAGGTAAATCGGAATTCTATACATAATATTCTGTTTCCCCGCACAACTACATTTCATCTAACACAGTATTTGATTAATAATTGATAATCAGGATAAATACAAGACTTATCATGTCTCCGCTCTGTTGCAACTCAATGCTTATTTAAAATAGATCAAACACGTTCTAATCAGTCGCAGAGAAGTTGGATTTCGAAAATCTGAGTTTAGTAGAGGTCCATGAAGGCATCCCCGTGCAGTGACACACTAGGGGCGGTGTTTGAGTGTTTGTCATGGAGGATATGAGTTGTTGGAAACCGTGGGCGTGAGAAGTGTACAACATGTGATTGGCTAAAAACATCTGACTGCCTCAAGGATGTTTTATTATTTGAGGAGTTTGTAAAAGTGTCATCTGATCCAGATATAGTCACATGAGTGTCTTTGGTTCAACTTTCATGGTGGCCAAAGACTCATTCAACCATTTTTTCAACATCATGTGCAATATCACTTTTCAATGTCATGATCACTTAGCAGTGTGGTGCAATATCATTTTGTCAAAATCATGTGCAGTACTACTTTTCAATGCCGTATCATGCAATATAATGTTGATTATCAGGCCACCATTAAGTTCATTTTTAGTAACTCTTGTACTTATCTTGTTTCTGTTGTTAGTCTGTGAAGCACTAGTTTTTGCTTTTGCTCCCTAAACACTTAACATCTTGTATATTTGAATATTGTGAATGATATTCCATACTCTATTGTTTTAAAGACTGGGCCCAGTGTGTGACCCTGACCCCTGTTCTGGTTGTTACTGGTTTGTGAACGATAATTGTTGCTACTATATTTTGTGTTACTGTAATTGAAGCATTCTCTGGCACAAGAATTCCCTTCAGTGTGAATAAAGGCCTGTTGAACTGAATTAAATTAAATATGATAACACCCTTGAATGATTATGTTTAACAAAGTTTTGGAAAGATTTAACAGACTATTTGTAATGTAGGTCACAGCATGTAGCTGCTTTGATGGCAACCCTGCCATTCTAATAGACATAATTTAATTTTATTATGTTGAATGAAATTAAGAGTGTTTTTTACTTGTGGATTTTCTTCCATGATATAGAGGCTGCAGGGACATTGTATACGGGGAAGAGTGGGACTGATTACCCAGGGCCCTAATGGCAGGGGGGCCCTCCAAAAGCCTGGAATGAAAACTTTGGTGTTGTTTGCATTTTTTTTTTATTTCTAAGTATCACCATAATGAAAATTAGCCATAAAATTGTCTGTATAAATCTATTGAAAGTCTGAACCTTGTATAAAAAATAGTGGAAGCTGTCTGCTAAGCTGGTCTCATTCTGTAGTCGTCGAATACCGGTGCTTGGGCAGTGACTTCCATGTCAGACACTGACGAAACAAGCTGTCCTTTCACATCTGCAGGATGTGTAGTGGCACCTGATGGAGTCAGGGGGAAACACAGCAGGACAACAACATAAGTTAAGGGGGCGAAAAGTCCAAGTTGGGTGGTGGATGGGTCCAATAATTATTGGCTTTCATCTGGCCGGGAGGCAGGTGTTCGCTTCCCATATGACAGTGAAGCCAAACCCTGTTAATTTTTTTCTAAACCTAACCACCTGCTTTTATTGCCTTAACTCAACCACGTGTGAGTGTTGGCTAAACATAACCATGTGTGTTTGTTGTTGAAGGAAGAAAAAATTCGTGGTGCTGTAAGGACATAGTATGTTTATTTTGAAAGAGACTGTATGCAAACTCTGCATTTCTTATGGCGTATTTTGAAAAGACACAATGCATGTAAAAGGCATCCGAGAACATCAACAACAGATGCACCCAGGCTACCTTGCACGTCATATGTAGACACGGAAAGTCCACACCCAAGCAGCAATATGTGACAAGGACCGAGTCAGAATGTGTTGTCTCTGCGGCCCCTCTCACCCCTTAAAGGCGAAAAAGGGTTTACTCCGCCCCTGCACTTGGATTCATCTCTAAACACAGCAAGAGCCGAGTGAGTGACTGCTAATGCTGCTGGAGAACCAACATACACTGTCATGTCTGTCCTCAAGAACAGGAAATTGGTGCTTCAAAAATGAAAAGAAAGAAAGGGAGCAAAAGAAAACTGTGAAAAAAGTTGCTTAGCAAAGATGGGAAATACAATCAAACTGTTTATTTGAACCAGTATGAATATTACATATATAAAAATTAGGCTTTGAATAACATATTACTTATGTGTTACATTATGACACTTGTTTCTCAGCACTTGAGGATTACGGTACCTGGCATACTGACCCAACACCACTTTATCCTGTTAAAACAATATTCATGACTTGAATTAATTTTCATGAAAAACACTTGATTATTTTGATAAGTGGAATATGGAGTATGAATAACTCCCTGGGTAACTGAGGAATGGACACATATTCTGACTTTGTTTGCTTCAGAAGAAGGGAGCCACCACTTGTTTTTGTCATGCAGGTAAATCTGAATGACTTACAGTCTTCTCTGGTGCTCATGGTTTCAGTAAAATGAAATCAACCGAGCTTACAATGTGTAGCATCTCAATAACTGGAACTAGGCTTTTAAGTTTTATGCAGTTTAGTTTGATTTGTTTTAGTTTAGTTATTTGCACATACATGTAAGCTATAGAAAAGACAGAAAAAAGAAACTAAAGCTAAAACATTGTGCAGAAGAGGTTAGAGGCCAAAAATGGCTTATGAAAATACCTCACCTATTAAATAGAAACAATAAAAAACTATAAAAACAATCATATATAAAAAGCAATCAGCCATACCAACAGATACATGAGGGAAAACCACATGTTCAAGGTTTCCTGTTCCTGTTTAGCCTCAGTATATTTACTGTTATTAATGTGACTGATCAATGGGATCTGCACAGAAGTTGTCCACTGGGTGGGGTTGTTCACCCACCTCACAGACACGGTGAAGGTAGTCAGGAGGATCTTCAGCTCACTTTTTCCACACACACCTCTCTGCAGTTTTACCCGAAAAATATGGACTTAATTAACACATTAATAACCCGAGGACAAAGTGCCACAGACTGGAAGCAGTGTCACAGTAATATAAGTGCAATTAGTGTACTTAATCATGACTAGTCCAGCGCTAATGGCTGCACAGCTGCAGGGGCTTATGCACACGGCTTACACCTCATAAGACAATAACTGTCACCTGGAGAACAACTGAGGTGGCACTAATACACCGGAGGTGTCCGATAATGCGTCAGCGAGGCGGACTGAGCGTCTGTCCAGCTCATCCGGCACAACATGGACACAGCAGGTAACCTTCTACTTTGTTTACTCTCATTAAACGCAATGTCACCATGTTACAATAGTTTGGCGCTTGTTTTGTAACGTTTCATAGTCAAAGGTGTCATCAGGAATAAGTAAAGACTGAAGCAAGACGCGTTTAAGTTCACCAACACCGCTCGGGAAAATGTCAACAAGTAGTTCAGAAGTTTAGTTTTAGTTCATGTGAATGAACAGATGATAATTAACTGTTAAAAGTAGGCCGCTTGTTTTCATGGCTACTGTATCTTTGTCGCTGTCCATGGTGCTGACTGATGGTAACACGTGAAGTTCAGTGACAGCAGGACTTGTGTTGACACAGTGTAAGGAGATAGGACAGGACTTTCCACTTATTTTTTATTCTATTTAAGATCCAGGCTAAAGGTCATCACTGTATCAAAATGAGTTTGAGTTTTACTATCCCATCTGGTACTTCTGAGCCCACATTACTCATCCCAGAATATTCTCCACACAACAGATATCCATTTAATTAAACATGACCCGAGGGGAATCACCATGCACCGCTGACTTCTCTGCACACAGGCCGGCAGCCTCTCAGCTGAAGCACGGGGAGAACAGTGGAGATGGATTCAGAGGCTGCAGAGGAAACTTGTGGATTAAACCAGCTTCTTTAACCTACAAAGAAAGTCCACACTTCAATCATGGAGCTCTACCTTTTGCCATCGTTTTTAAATGAGTGTTTTTCATTCATCTTTGTGGAGTTTTTCTTTGTCACATTTTTTCCTTTGGATCTTGGATTCTTTTACTAAGCTTTCTCCATGGTGTAAAACTGGTTTTAATGAAGATCAGGGATGTTACCCACAGGTTTGTGAATTGTCTGCTCTGGTATATTATCATCCACTCTGGACCAGCAGGTGCACAAAAACCTCCAGCTCCCCACCACACCTGTCCCCCACCTCCGCTCCCTAAATCCCAGGCTGCACCTCTTCCATCCTGACATCAGACCCCAGATATCCTCCTGTCTGGATGACTAAGGGAAGATTTGCCAGACACATAGCATGGCTCACTGCTCTCACTCCTCTGACTGGAGGGAGATGACAAATGGAGGGGGGCACCCCCACTTCATCCATGGAGGCCACACGGGGGGTTCCCACAGTACTACGCGCTACATGGTGAAGAAACAGCACCGCCACAGACGCAGGTCGTCCTCACCCATGGGCAGGGTCATCCTCATCAACGCACCTGTTGATGGTGAGATCACAGTCCTCTGTAACTATGGTAACACACACAGCGCTGAAGGACACTCAGTTATTCAGTCAGTTGTAAATCCAGGTTTAGATTGGAGCTTAGAGCAAGAAAATACATTATTATTGTGCAATATACTCTAGATACTAGAGCTGAAAGGATTAGTTGATTGTTTAATTAATAGACAGAGAATTTGTCAGCAACAGTTTCGATTTAGATAATTACTCATCTCATTTTTAAGCAAAAATACCCCCAAAAAATGGTGTTTTCTTGCTCTCCTGTGATAGTAGACTGACTATTTGGGGGTTTTGTACCAAACAAGCAGTTCGAGGACGTCACATGTGGATCTGTGAACATGTGACAAACATTTTTTACTATTTTCTGTCACTTGAGAGACTAAATAATTCATCATTTAATTGAGAGAATAATTAGCAGATTAATTGATAATGAAAATTAGAGTTAGTTTCAGCCCTAAAGGATACCACACAGGTTCACATGAATATCTCAGTGACTTATGATGTAAAAACTTGAATGAATTAATACCCCTGGGTTCAAAGATTTGGCATAAAGTTGATTAAAATTACAGGTATAGCATAGTTAAGTGCAACATATTTGCAGTACTTAATATTTGGGAAAATGGATTTGAAGAAAACTAATTCTGTTGTTTATCAAGAATTTCCGCAAAGTGTTCATTCAATTTATAAATTTCAAACCCTCTTTTTTTTGTTTTTGTTTTTCAGGTGGGGATGACAGTGAAGACATTCACACGGTGACAGTCGATAAGAGTCCAGATGGGCGTCTGGGCTTCAGTGTCCGTGGGGGCTCTGAGCACGGACTCGGCATATTTGTCAGCAAGGTGGAGGACGACAGCTCTGCAGGTTAGGACAAAGTGTGTGTGTGAGTGTGAGTGTGTTTCTCACGGTGACGCCAAGCTTATTTGTCAGTGTGCTTACATCTGGGCATGTGGTCTTCAGTTTCCATGTGACATTTACTCCTGCGTATCATGCTGAGTTCCACCTGTGTCTGCAGCGCAGGCTGGGCTGACCGTGGGCGATAAGCTGGTGGAGGTGAACGGGGTCAGCCTGGAGAGCATCACCATGAGCAGCGCTGTGAAGGTCCTGACGGGCAACAACAGGCTGCGGATGGTGGTGAGACGGGTGGGCAAGATACCCGGCATCCGCTACTCCAAGGAGAAGACCACATGGTGAGAGCAGACAGCTCAGAGGTGCTGCTCAGTACGGGTTGTGTCAGTGTGAATAAGGCTGCCAAAAATGACATCCTACATCTAATATACAATTAAATATTTACACTTCATAGTTAATTCAGCAACTTTACTTAACAGTAACTGAATATTATGACTGTATAAACTTTGCAGATATATTGTTATAGAATGTGCAGGCCACCTTGTTGTTATCACCACTGACCTTTGCATGGCTCTTGTTTTGTGAAGTCTTGTCACTTGACTGTAGCTCACACTGGTTATCTTTCTTTTGGGATATACTGTATCTTGGTTTCATGTGGCAGCAGTGGATGGATTACCGCTGTGACCTTTATGGCTATTTGATTAACAGATACTGACAGGCCCGAGTGCAGTAGAGAAAGAGAAAGCAGGGTATGAGAATGTTTTCATGCGTGTGTGTATTTCACCTTTGGCATATGTGTGTGTGTAGGGTGGATCTGATTCACCGGCGGATGGTGGTGGAGGAGAGCGGTCGT
Source organism: Cephalopholis sonnerati (assembly GCA_019142605.1). NCBI lineage: Eukaryota > Metazoa > Chordata > Actinopteri > Perciformes > Serranidae > Cephalopholis > Cephalopholis sonnerati. Next base: position 19,941,698 of record JAGQAX010000018.1, on the reverse strand, counting down.
ACACCATCAGAGGCCAGTTCAGACAGCGCTCTCCGCAGGATCGTGCATCTCTTCACCACATCAGATGACTACTGCCTGGGCTTCAACATCAGAGGAGGCAAAGAGTTCGGACTGGGAATTTATGTTTCTAAGTATGAACCAACAGTGGCTTTAAGCACGCTTGTTTTACACGTGGAGAGTCATCAGACAAGCAAAATTATTCAGGGTGGTGCAGTGTGTGCAGAACACAACTTTCCCATAGGAATTAAAAATAACATGATTTCATTAGCAGTATTTTTTTTCCCTGTTTTTGCATTAAATCAAAGAAACAAGGCCTTAAATAGAAAGTGCGGCAGCTGAATTGTGCTGACCTCATCGCCATTACAACAAATGTTGTTAAGAAACTGCTTTGATAGACTTATAGTGAGAAAAAGACACAAACATCCAGTATATCGTTAATGTTAAATATTCAAAATACTTTAAATACAGAGCAGAAAATGAAATAAAAGTGCTAATTAATATAATTAGTCAGGTATGACCATAGACATAGAATGAGAGTAGAATGCACATTGAACTGTTTACTGTGGTCATTTGAGCGCTGTAAAAGAAAATGGTGATGTTGTTAGTTGCTATGGTGACAACATACATCGGGGGGTGAAGTTTGTCACACTCACTAGTTTGAGAATGACATTTGGGCCTATTTTTCTTACTAAACGGAAAAATACAACCGTACACCAATACAAGCTTCTCTCCCTCCCCGAACTAAGATTAATATTAAACTCATCATCAAACAAACTTTATTCAAACTCGACAGAAACCAAATAGAACTCACCAAAACCAATCGGAATTAATAAGATTCAATTCAATTTTATTTACCCAATATCACAAATCACAATTTACCCTAGAGGGCTTTACAGCATACGACATCCCTCTGTCCTTTGGACCCTTACAGTGGATAAGGAAAAAGTCCCCAAAAAAACTATAACGGGAAAAAAACATGGTAGAAACCTCAGGTGGAGCAACTGAGGAGGGATCCCTCTTCCAGGATGGGCAGATGAACAATAGATGTTAGCCTTGTTAGTTATATGATAAGTTAGTCCACTGTTCCAACAATCTCCAACTCTGGTTTGGTTGAAATAAATCCTGAATTTACTAAATTAGCTGTAAAGAATATGCTGATCTGCACGCTTTAAATCCCTGTGGTCTCTGCCTCTGCTTCTCAGCTGTCCACTGAGGAGCGACTCTCACTTGTATGTTACATCACATTTCAACAAACATGCAATTAATGGCAAAAAAAGAAACAGGGAAAAACAGTTACGGTAATATTTTAAAAGTAATAGATTGTCAGGACACCCATTAGCTTACTTAGTAGAGGAGGAGGCACCCTGTGTACATAGGCTTTGTCCTTGCCACAGCTGCTGTGGGTTTGATTCCAACCTATGGCCCTTTGCTGCATGTCATTCCCTTTTCTCTTTCCCCCTTTCACACTGACAACTGACCTATTGATTAAAGGCAAAAAATCCCCAAAAAGTATCTTAAAAAATAATAATAATAAGGGATTGTTTATTTTGTTGTTACTTCAAAACCTTAGTGTAACTCCACCTTAGTGAGTTCGCAATTTGCTGCAAGTTTGTTTGTTCATATGGATGTTGATACAGAAGTAACAATGGTTGCAATAGCAATGGCACACATAAAAATGGCCGCCGCTCTGAACATCCTGCTTCTTTGATTTGAAAGGGAATGTCTCATTCTACTTCTAGGGTATAACCTTATGTTAGAAGTGCCTACAGTTCACCTGCTTCCTTTATACACTTTCTCTTCAGGTTGGACCCGGGCGGGCTTGCAGAACTGCATGGCATCAAAATGGGCGATCAAATCCTGGCAGCCAACGGGGTCAGCTTTGATGACATCACCCACAGCAATGCAGTCGAGGTCCTGAAGAGCCACACGCATGTCATGTTGACCATCAGGGTGAGAGACAATTTTACAAATAAATTGAAGCTGCACTAATAAGTAGTTTTTATATTAATTATGGATCAAATTATTATGTGCAGTGTGAAAAGGGTAGCTTGTAATAACAAGCTGACAGCTCTACAGTGCGCTTTAGCCTCTTAAAGCTCACAGTTTTAGTTTTACGCCCCATGATGTTTGTGTTTTTGTACACTTTCACCGCTCTCATCATACGTTTTGTCAGCTAAAAAACTCCAAAAACCCACTGTATACTACCTGCCCAACACCAAACAGCAGACAGACACAGTTAGTCACAAGCTGGTGAACATAGTGGAGCATCTAGCTGCCAAAAAGCGAAATATTTCCCCCAGGAGTTAATGGAGAACAAAGCAGGGCTAAAACAATAGTGAATATTAGATTTACATTCATGTGGTGGACAGAAACACGACTCCAAATGAAGGCTGACGTTCTTCCTTGTCAGCTGGATGTGTAAATAAGCAACATGTCAACTTTATTAAGTGATAATACGTCAGTGTTCTGTGTACAGCTTGTTCCCCTCAAGTATCCAAAAGATGAATTAATGCAAGCTAAAGTCTGATTTTTAGAAATGTGTCCGCTTGGTCCTTGACACATCTGTGATGCAGTGTTCTATGGCAGCTTTAATCATTTGCTCAGGTTTAAACATAACAATTGATTGGGTGCTTTAAGTGCTGTGACACAATAATAAATGTTACAGCGTGTTAAACAACACCAGCTCTCCTGAGGAGGGGACAGAATGAGCCTGCAGAGCAGAGCAGAGCAGACAGCTGGCTCACAGCCCTCGAATTCCTTATGTGTGTCTGTGTGCGCACGCATTTGTGTGTGTGTGTGTGTGCAAGGCCATGCCACTTAACCCGTGTCATTTTTAGATAAAGGAATTGTGTGTATGTTTGCGTGTATGAATGGGCACATGTGCGTTGGCGCAGTGTGTTTGAGCGCTCTCTTAGCTCACTAACATTGCTGCGTGCTCATTTTACTCCTCTGATCTCAGGTTCCACGTGTGAAAAACAGCCAGGGACGACGTTCATTATTCAAAGGCAGTCAGGGATCAGGTTATAATCAACAGAAAGCTGAAATTTATGTCTTCCTTGTGTCCTGTATTAGACCCATTTGTGGGTCAGGGTCACGCACAGTGGAGCCAGGGTTAATTTACTAAACTCTGTCACACCTGAGCATCCAAGGCTTTGGTGGAAAATTGTAGACGTAACCTCGCTGCACCTGTGTGTCTTCTCTTTGACCTTAAGCTGTGTTGGTGAGACAATCCCTTAAAATAGACTTGGAAGACTATCAGACACCAATTGGTATTGCAAAAGTGCTTCTTCATTAAAGAACATTACCCAGAGTGGTTGGTTCCAAACCTTAAACTCAAGCCTAAAGCTTAAATTGTTTAGCTGATAGTCAAGGGAACAGAGAGATTCTTCTTCATGAGCATAAAGTGTTGACACATGTGCAGTCTTAAGTTTTGTTGTATGATTATGTTGACTGTTTATAAGGGGCGGGAATCACCAGAGGCCCTACTATACAATATTATTACAGAACTTGATTCATTCATTCATTCATTTTCTGTAACCACTTACCCTGTTAGGGGTTGCAGGTGTGCTGGAACCTGTCCCAACTGACATTGGACAAGAGGCAGGGTACACCCTGGACAGGTCACCAGACTATCACAGGGCTGACACTCACTCATTTTTATTGTAGTCATTAGTAGTACCGGAATTTGTGTATAACTCCTGTATTCGGGAGGCTGCGATCATGTGACCAATGTGCTGACGGTCGTAAAGAAGAACGGCATATAAAGAGCGAAACATAAGGAGTTAGGTTGGGGTGGTGGATGGGTAAAACAAATACAGGAGACCAGTGTTTGTGTCTCATGTGAAACTAAGTAAATTTTTGAGGTATATCGTCACCATGTTTTTTTTCCTAAACCTAACCTTCATAACTTTACCTTCAGTACTTCACGTTAGGTACGTAATTTAACCTTAAGTATGATACATTCAGTACGTAAAGTGATGACGCCCAACCATGTTTCTTTTTCTAAACCTAACTTATGTAACTTTACTTTCCTAAATCGAACCTACGGAACTTTACATTAACTACGTTACATTAAGTACGTAATACTATGTTAAATATGTAACATGACGCCGTCCAACCATGTTTCTTATGGATAAAATCTACGTAAATTTACTTACCTAAACTTAACCCTATCCTGTGTGTAACTTTACGTTAAGTATGTTATGTGACGACGCAATTTGTGGAGTGCTAGATTGTTATATATTAGATATTAGATATACTGGGATGGTTGGGCTCAGAGTTAGAGTGGGTCATCCACTAATCGGACCAGCCCACATGTCGAAGTATCCTTGGGCAACATACTGAACCCCAATTTGCTCCCAAAGGCTTTTCCATCGGTGTGTGAGTGTGTGTTAATGGTAACTGAGTAGCAGGTGGCACCATGTATGGTAGCCTTAGCCACCAGTGTGTGAAAGGATGGATGTGACATGTAGTGTAAAAGCACTTTAAGTGGTCAGAAGACTAGAAAAGTGCTATACAAGTGCAGTCCATTTACCATTATACAAACTGCTGCATGAGGATATGTTTTTAATTTGTATTTGCAGAATTAGTCATAAAAAAACGCTTTGCTTCTTTGTACTGATACAACATTGCCCTGCAATATATTGTTTATGTTCTCACTAACTATTAATTTTGTCATGTTTTTGCACTTGAATAGGAAGCTGGGAGATACCCTGCATACAAAGAGATGGTGGCAGAATATGGCTGGCTCGACAAACGTATGTTGACTTTAAAAGGCAGAATTAGTGTTTAAGATGAATTTAAAAGAGATGATGACTTGAACGGTGGTGTGAAAAGATATACCTGCATTAAACTAAATGATACAGAGCAAAATAATGAAGATGTGACCTGGTGATTTGGAGTTTTTGGTTCTCATTTCCGTTTGCAAAGCCATATGTTTGATTCTACTTGGAAATCAAAAAAAAAAGTGGAACAGTGACCACATGTAGCCTGCTTATACTAAAACCCTGTCATTCAATTTCTTGATAAGACTCAAATTCCTTGTTTTTCAGTTTGATATGAGTACTTCTGAACGCAGCCAGGGATTAATTCAGTGTACTCAAAGGCAGCTCAGTCGTCTGGAACAGAGCACGACCTGACATCTGGGTCAAGATGCAGAGTCATTTTGAAGTTCCATTATTAAAAAAAAAATACAGAAAGAGAATAACTCTGGGTTCATGTTCTGTCTCTCAGAAGTTTAGAGGATTAATAGGACATGAGGGCAGACAGACTTTGATCCAAACAAAGCAGAGTGCTGTGTGATGTAAGGAAATGAAGCTTCCTGTGCAAATCTTATTTAGTGTGTAACCTAGCAGCTTTTGTTTGTGTGTGTGTCTTGTGCTCTGATATAACAATTGGACAGTTTCATAAAGTATTGCACACACACAATATTACTTAAACACTAATCCCCATAATTCATTCTAATTATGGGTTGTTTTCTACAGTGGCCAACGGGGGCCCTGCACCATCCTCCCAGGGTTCAGACTCCAACTCCTCCGCCTCCTCGTTGTCCTCCAGCACCCCTCTCAGCTCCCTCAGTGGTCTCTCCCAGGTCCTTTTCCCTCCTGTCTTTGGCTCAGAGATGGTAGACGTCGCCATCTCCACAGAGGACCGCTCCCGACGTCCAAGCAGCGCCGAGCGAACTGCTGACACTGCCATACAGACTGACCCTCACCCCCCAAACTTGTTGGAGCACCCCTCGACTAATGGGTCGTACCCCAGGCTGGTCGCCACAGAAACCAGCCGGACTGTAGGTGCCACAGTGCTGCTGAAGGACACAGTCATACGTGGGAAAGGGGAAGGACCGAGGGACATGGGAGGGGCTGGGGGACGCACAAGGACGCTGTCATCAGGGGATCAGGAAGTAGAGAAACACTCACCTAAGACGGCAGCGCTGATGGCCCTGAGCAGACCACGGAAGCCAATCAGACGTTCCCAGAGCCACATCACTGCCTCAGGTGAGAACTGAATGCACACTGGAATTGCAGGAGCAAGAAACTGTGGATGTAAGGTTGCTTATAAACAAAGGTGCCATATTAAAGCAGCTACAAGGAGTTTTTAAATGGTTATGAAACAGTCCCAGTTTAATACTAATGGCTCTATATGACATACAGAAGCAAATAAGACCATCAGTGAACAGACTGGCTATTTCTATAGAGTTATTCTTAATGCTTGTCCGTGGGAACTCAACGCAGGCTGGACGAGCCTATGTTGTTTCGCAGTTTAAAGTAGGAGAAGATTTTTCTTTATAGAGTTTTATTTTTGATATCATATTTTGTGGCGATGGCTGATACTGGGGCAGGATCAACAAAGAGAAAAGAATTAAATGGAAAAAAGAGCTAAAAGGAACCGTTATAGTGCACGGGTGACACGAGTCAACCTTGGTCGATTATTTTAACACATGGATAGGATTGCAGGATTTGAAAGCATCCTGAATTGGCCCTCCTCCTCCTAGATAGATAAGGTATGTAAAATGTCTAAGATGTGGTTTTACATGAATATATGAATTTATATTGGTGGCTGAAACAAGGTTTACTTTGTTTGACCATCATCATATTAAGTTATTAATTTTACATAGTAACAAACATTACGTCATTGCTATGCATCCTGCAAACAGCTGTTTAAAAAAGAAAAATGAAACCTCATTAAAAATTAGTTGCAACTGGGGCGCCCAGTAGCTCTTCTGGTAGAGCGGGCACCTCCTGTACCAAGGCTGTGTCCTTGCTGCAGTGGCCCCAGTTCGATTCTAGCCTGCAGCCCTATGCTGCATGCCATCCCCCTCTCTCCCTGACCTTCACACACTCAATCTGTCCTATCAAATAAAAAGGCAAAAAGCCAAAAATGAATTTTTGAAAGAAAAGTGTCTGTCTTTCATTTGCCTCCAAAACAAATGCACGTACTAGCCAGATCTTTACAACACAAGGCGTTGTTGCCATAGACTGTAGAAAGTAATGGGCGTAACCACTGAGACATCACCCAAATCAACACAATGGAAGTTCCTTGTTGTCACAATTAAAAACACTGAAGTTTTTTGTATTAGAGTAATAAGCATCTTGGCCTGATGTATCAGCTGATGAAAGCTAATCCCAGATGTATCAGTATTGTTGTGTTTGTTGGCTGAAAAGAAACAAGAAATCACAATACAAAACTGGGAAAATATGTTTGAAGCAGGCAGGTGCAGTATCAGTCAGGCTGTACTCTGTTTTGCGATTGTTGATTATAGTGGTAGTATCATCCATCTCACTTGAGAAATCAACCTCTCCAGAATCACGGCACCGTGAGTATTGCAGTCACAACCAGGTTCAGTTCCTTAGCTGATTTTTGTGACAGTACCTACATTCACTGTGTAATGAGATCTGCTCTGAAATCCTCCAGAGATCTTGCTGCAGCCTATCAGTCAGTTTAATGACCCCTCATCTTTCTATCACTCCAGGAAGTAAACAAGAACATCTAGACTGCACATGGCTGATTTAAGCTCCAGACACAATTTGTCCAAGAGCACAAAGTTCAACGCAGACTCATGATTAATCACCACCCTTTACTCTCACTTGTTGTACCTCTGTGAGAAATGAATAAGAACAAGCATATGGAGAAATATCTCATCCGAGCCTTGGCGGGGCTGTTGAGTTATTAGCCTTTCCTTTTCAATTTATCCGGCTCATTCATACCTCCAGGACCTGGCGAGGGCTCGGGCCGGAGCTCAGGGCTGATTGGACATTTGTTATGTAAGCTGGAGCACTTTGCTGTAGTGCCTTCAGTAGATAGGGGTGTGTTCAGGTTGGTGTAGCTGCAATTCATCAGAATTACTGTGTTACTTTCTACAGTGGCAGATTTACTGCAGTGAACAGAGGAGCTGACTGGAAGAGAAATGAACAGTCTGTACTCATAGCGGAGAGTGTGTATCACCCACTGTTATTGGCTAACAGTTAAGCATGGAGCAGTACAAAGCCTAATGAATTATGTTTTCAATGCCATACACAGAAATGCAGAATGTCCTATTCTTGCCATGGTTCAACACCACTTATGGAAAATTTTTGTGTGATTTAGTCGTTTAGTTAACCACTTTTTTCACATTTATTTACATCATTTAGCAGGTGTTAAAATCAGACATGTTTCACAGCATTTGACTGTATTATAAAGCTGATTTAAAGAGACTTGTGTCTTCTTTTTTTCCTCCTTTAGAAGACAGACAAAAGAAGAAGAGGCAACAGAAGGAGAGGAGCTCGGGAGAGGGTAAAACCAGCCTGCAGCGATCTAAAACCTTTGTCAACCTGTTCTTTAAGAAAGATCGTAAAGAGAAGAGTCGCTCCAAGTCACCGTCTCACCATGCAGACAAAGGTGAGGGCACGGTCACAGGATATTCTCTGTCTTTCCAGGCACATATTCTGCATCCCACACTGCAAAATGTAGCCTAAGGTTTTGACTGAATTGCCATTTTGTTCCACTTAAATTCATATATTTAAACAAATCAGAGATATGAGCAGCAATTCAGACGTCTGGAACAAGGAAAAATACTGTTAGAGATTATAGTTCTGGCATTTGGGAGGTTTCAGTCCATCCCAGGAGCCATTCACTTATTTCTTGGAGTTCATAAGTTTATATCATTTTTGGCTGTCAGTGGTGAGATAAGATGGGAAGCAACATAAATGTAAGATGATTCAGCTTTGCAACAGACTCAGTAGAAAGATTTTTCGACATTTTGCATGGACGTCCCTGGGTTTGTGAGGGAAATCTTTATTTTGTATGAGTGAAAGTATCTCATGTCGTCTGCACATGTTTCTGTTTGCATCTTACTGATTTCAGTTTTCACTTTAATCCCTTAGATAAGGAGCGGGGTCGTCCCTTCCAGCTCTTGACCTCCCCAAAGGAATCCCGTGCTGGGGTTAAAGACAGCAGCCCGCAGCACCGACCAGAGACCCTGCAGCACGTGGAGGACATGGCAAAGAAACTGCTGAGCCAGGATGAGGTGGCTGCTGTGATGAGACACTGTCGGCGGGTAAGTCGCTGATCTGAAATTACCATCTCTAACACCTCAGGGACACTCTGCTCTGAGTGTGTTTTTTTCCCTCCCACTGAATGAAACCAGCTGGACTACTCTCAGGCTTAAGTGTGCAGCATTGTTCCCCGTGTCGCTGAGTGTCCTTTAGTGATAGACGCGTCTGGCAGCAGCTGTGACAAAAGACGGATTTGGCCTGCCATTTATGATTAGGATCAAATATCAGCCATCATCTGATCCCCTTGTCTCACTCGGCCCATCTCACACTCATCGGCCAATTTCAGGGGATCAGCTCCTTTGCAACCACTGCAGATGATATCAAGTCTACTTATGACTCACCTGTTAATGCAGTAATTAAACACCAAGTGTGCAGTGATGCTCTTGGAAAACTGAATATTTAATGTACATGCAACACATTAGAAGACCAGCAAGCTCCCGATCATTAAAATGTACAGTCATGATTTTAACACGTTAGGTAAAAGGGCAACTCCATCATTCCTTAATGTTGGGGGACTCACAAGAGTCTGATTTTAAACAGAAAGGTAGTCTCAAGTATAGCTGATGCTACGTTCCCGGTAATGCACTGAGGTAGTGTCTACACAGGTACACTATCATGCAATTAGACACCCCGTTCCTCCTGTGTGCTCCATTTTTTTAAACCTCACACTTTCAGTTCGCAACGCAGACTCTCTATCCGAGTCCCAAGCGCAAACTAAGACAACTCTGATGACATCACTATGACATCATCAGGGTTATTTTTTTCAATCTTCCTCCACAGCCACAGAGGACATTATTAAGTACTGCGGAAATGTTCAATATAAAGCGCCTTTTGTAACAAGAGTACGAGGGTGCTGTAAAGACACTCAAGAAAAATGATAAAATGGATAAAAAGAAAAAGGCATTAAAACTACACAGAAGGCAAATACACGTTAAACAAAGTGCTTATGAAACAATGCAGCTTCTTTAATGTCCAGTGTGTAAGATTTAGGGGGATTTAGTGGAACTTAGCGGTGAGGATATCAGATTGCAACCAGTTAAAACATCTCTCAGTTCTACTCACCTATTTTAACTGATAACTTAATGTGTGTGCACCTTACCTCTGATCCAGATGTTTTTACCATGAATAGAATTATCCACAGAGGTCTCCTTCTCTCTGAAACAAATGGACCTGGTGATTTAAATCATTAAAAACACTGGATGCAGCAGTTTCACATTAGAAAAATCAGAGTTTCTCCAATGCTGTTTGGCATGTTGGACACAGGTTGCTAACGTAGCACCTCCTATCTGTGCTGACCTTTTTTCTCTGATAAGTTAAGATCCAGAAGTTCAGGAATATTATATCAGGAGCTGAAGTATCTACAGAGGTCTCTTCCTCTCCAAAACCAAAGAACCAGGTGATTTGAACCTGTAAAAACACAGAAGAAAGCAGTATATTATTAAAAAATCATCACAGAGGGGCTGCTAACGAAGGTGGCCAATGCAAAAATGTGAATGGCACAGTTCTTATTTTCAGGTGATTATACATTAAAGAAAACATACTATGATATTCCATCACTGCCAGTATATCCCCTTAATCCTTCACACTGAACCATAAGAATATCCACCGACCTTTTTATGCCAAAGGGAAGACGGCTTCAAAAAGTGGGAGCCACAACTGCAAAAGCTCAGTCACGCTTAACTTTCAGTTCAGATTTTTGGACAGCCAGAAGGCCTTAGTAAGTGGTTCTGTGATCCCATTATAGCCAGGGGACATAATTCAGAAATGTAAAGGGGAGCCAGCCTGTGTAGTGCTTTAAAGGTGATCAAGAGGATTTTCAATTCTCTAGTCTAGTGGTTCCCAATTGGTGGGTCGTGATCCAAAAGTGGGTCACAGGTGCTCTCTGAATGGACACTTTATTTTAGAGTAAAGTGAATTTTTATTTTGAAGTGCTGTAGAGTGAATGACGACATGGCCAAATGCAGATATGATGCTGAATATATTAAACTGTGTGGACCTTGAACAAGTGACTAAGGAGAAATCTGGACCCTGTGGCTGGACCAGTTGGGAACCACTGCTCTAATCAATGTGTAACCAATGCAGAGTGATAATCACTGGTGTGATGTGCTAGCTTATGGGACTGTTTTCACAAGCTGTGTAGTACTGTGTGACCTTGTGACCATTACACTGAACTTCATGCGCAAAAATTGGTGGAATGTCCTTTTAAAAAGTCACATAACTACCTGATGGAAATCTGTTCACATACACAACCACACTAGCGGGTTCTTTTTATTCATCTCCTTGTGTTTGTGTACCAATTTGATCTTTCCCCCAGTTTTTGTCTGAAAATGTGATTGAGGATTTAGTGCGTCCCCTTTTGGCAATCTTGGACAGGCCGGAGAAAGTGCTCCTTCTCAGAGAAATAAGGTGAGATACACAGAGTATATGTACAGTGTAATACTGTTTTTATATGTATACATACTGTGTATGTGTTAATAATACGACTGACTCTGATCATATTGTCTGCAGGATGCTGATACCCACTTCTGAGCTGGGTCGATTTGACAGCATGGTCATGCCCTTTGAGCTGGAGGCGTATGATATTCTCAAGAGTCGCTCTGGTAACAGGAAATACTTAACTTTTTAGATTCATACAGCTCAACATTAATTCTCAATTTCCTGTTTGCATAAAAGAAACCAAATAAATATAGAAGTTGGAAAAAAGCTGATGGGAAATAACTGATATATCTTGAGTTTTCTTATTTCTTCTTAGTTCGCTCTCCAGCTCTGCGCTCCCCTCGCAGTGGAACCCCTCGACGTCACCTCATCACCCCAATCCCAGGTACATTTGCTTTATCTCTCCCTTCCTCTTTCTAGACCTCTTTCTTCTGTCCAGTCGATGTCCTTTCTCTAATCCCAGAGTAACTTGAGATACACGAGGGGCTTAAACCTCTCACCTTTTGTCTCCTTCGCCTCCCGCTCTCACTTTTCCTCCCTTACCTCACTTCTTTCCTGCCTCATCTCATATCTATGGTGTCAAACTGAAACACCTGCAGGAACAGGCCGTATCCCGTCCCTGGCATTTCACACACACACATACACACACACCCATACCCACCTCCTGACCTCATATAAAACACACTTACACACACACATTGCCATGCACAAAATATCTCAGGTTTCCTGTGCCTGCGCTGAAGCAGAGGCTTGTGTTACATCTCTGTGGCCAACAGAAAGGACTGAGACGAGCCCGGTCGGCCGCTGTGACACTTCAACAATACAGAGATGCTTTTATCCTCTTCCTCATTCAAGAGTCATTGAGACACAATCAATACAGTCTTACTTTAGACTGACTGCAGCCATCTCACTTTCTAAAATCACAGGTTAGGGGTCATAAGGTCAACATTATTATTTCAGGTTGACGTTCTGCCTCCAAAAACAAGCTGGATATTTTTGCTCAAAGACATTATAAATATAAGATGACAGCCCCATTTCAAAGAGCTTTTAGAGAGTGCTTCTTTTATCCATTTGTCCCAACAGTTTATCCCTATTTTACAGTAAAATTGTGTAGTTTTGTTCTTTTATGCCACTGTTATCCCCAGAACGTACCCTTATTATTGCCCTTTTTTTCACACCAACATTTCTATGTGCAAATATTGAAACAAAATCCAATCTATATTTTGCCATTCAGGCAGTGTAGTGTGAAACCGTCACCCAGTGTTTGCAGTTCGAATACCCTTGAGATGTGCGCATGAACAAGCATGTCCTGATGTTTTCTTAGCATCAGTATTCCTAGTGTGTAACCCTTACCAGTGAGAACGTGGCTTACTTTTTAGGGAGATATGTCCACTAGGAAAAAGTGAAGCTAACTATGCCAAAAAATTTCAATGCCATGATATCGTTGAAGGCAGCTCAGTACAAATTGCGCATGTTTTATCCTCAATATCTCAGGTTTTAAAGGGGAACTCCACCAATTTTACAAGTCAAAGTCTCATAAAATTGACTCAAGTGATGTAACTTAAGTCAGCGTTGGCTGAGGCTAAGGACAATCTGATGGTGTGGAGTTAGAAAGAACTGAGTTTAGCAAACCTCTGTAGCATGCTTCCAATCTCTGTTTGAGGCTAGTTGTTCGAGGCCACATTAGCCACGACAAGCATAACACAAATGAATATGTGACCTGCACTGTTGCATTGTGGGTAATGTAGGAACCAGGTTTTGAGAAGGAAAAAAAGCTGTCTCGTGTTCTGCTGCATCTACTTTGATCATTTCTGTCAGGAACACTTCACTCAAAGAAATCTTTATTTCCACTGACAGTATTGTATTTGGCTGTTCTGTTCTGGGGCCTTTCTGCCTTTCCTCTGGCCTACGCAGAAAAGCATTACGTTGAAAGCCTTAAGTCAGAGAGAGCACACCTTTCTGCTCTTCTATGTGCAAACAAGGAAAGCCTGGGGCTGAGAGAGCATTAAAGCTGAACTCACTGTTTTTATGTTTGTCCAGACTACAGAGGTGGGTTCCACCTCCTGCCGGTCCAGGACACGCTGCGAGAGCGTCAGTTGATTGAGGAGTTGGATAGACTACGTTTGTCCAGCCAGCAATCAGGCCATCTGCCTCCATCCCGTGCCTTCACCCCTTTGCTGGATATACCAGTGGACAGCTACACCTCCTCCAGTGTTCGCTCCCGCTCCCTGAGCCCCTCACCCACCCACAGCCTCCTCCTCACAGAATCACCACACAGCACCCAACGTGGGCGCCAACCCCATCGCTCCCCAAACAGAAGAGAGAACGGAGCATCTCGGTATGATGAGGTCTCCTTGTTGTCCGTGTCAGACCGAGGAGACGTGGCTCCTGAACGAGGAAGGTCGCCTGTGAGGAATGGCCATGGGAGAGCCAGGAGGGAGGCGAGCCCCGACAGCATAGATGGCAGACGGAGCAGGCAGGAGGGCTACACAGAGGTCAGTGTACGTGTTCCCTCTCAGCGGCGAGGGAGAACCCCTCTGGCCGATGTGTTCGAGCCCCAGAGAGACAAGAGTCCATCCACAGGCAGAGACAGCAGCCAGCAGCTAAATGGATTTTCACAAAATGGTTATGGTGTGAAGAGAAGAGCAACTCTGCCACCTGAGGAGTATGAAATCAGCACTTTGACCATCTCTAAGGCCAAGCAGTCTCTGGGTGAGTTTGATACAGAAACACATGTATTTTACACTTTGATTTAATGAATTATGGTGTTATTCATCTTGATCTGTGACTATGTTTGCTCAATATACTTGCAAGTAGACTAAAAACTGCTAAATGACTATTTGGAAGCCGTCCAGTTCAATGTTTCCATCCTCCTGTGTCCATCACATCACCAGTAGAGGTCAGGGTAGAGGACTCCAAACTTTTCACACTGGTTGCACTGCTGCACCAGAGTGTACTGTTCCCAGCCATGCTTTGGCCACACTCCTTGCAATAAATGCAATACATAATGTTAATCATATCTGAGCCGTGGAAATTGGACAAGGCATTCTTTGTTAAACGCATATATTGTGGCCTTTTTGTAAGTTGTAGGCTCAGACTCTGGTTCAGGGTCATCTGTGCTGAACATGCTGGGTCAGGATTAGGCATCTTGTTGGGGATAGGGGAGACAGGAAGTGGAGAGGTTACCTCCGTCAGTGATGTTGGGTCTGGGTTGGGCCTTTTAGGGCAGGTGACCGGTGTTAAGCAGCATTTTTACTGACAAAAAACAACAACGACAACAAATAAATAGGTTACTTAATTTAGAATTACAGTTTGATCACAAGGTTGTGATGTCACTCGAGGAGGAGTACAGGGCGCAGTCTCAGTCATGGCAATGATAAGCACAGGAGAGCCAGCTCGTCACGTCAAGAAAGGAGAAGGGACACTCCTGTGAAGACAGCAATGTCCACGTCGTGGCCAGAGAAGACTTCTTCAAACCATCTTTCTTCTCTGAAGAAGGTGTGAAAGACGCCATCTACATCAAACTGGAATGACCATCATTAAACAGAGGAGGTGGCCTACAACACCACTTATCACCCACCTATAATGCATTCACACCTGGACCCATCTGACCCGAATGACACACATGATGGCCACGTGGGTTAACAACTCACAGGTAACCTTAACGGCCTGTAAGGGTTCACATCCACACAGAGTTTAAATACCTGCGACTTCACACCAGACCCTCAGAACTGAAGAAACTTCTTGGATGAGAGGCGAAACATCCTTGAGAAACACATGAAAGTCCAGTTGCCTACGATATAGCACTTATGACTTATTTTTCCCCCACCTGCATTCAGTGAAGACGAATATCAGGGTCAGAGCCAATCAGAGGCAGAGTAGGGGTGGGTTTTCGCAGAATGTGGGTTGGTAAAGAAAAAAACGCGATACACAGAGACAGAGCTGCTAAATGAAAATATTAAGTCGCACATAACAGATTTTTGGTTGCATGTGTGAGCCACGGGGTATCACTTCATACTAAACCTAAAGGAAGTTTTAAATGCTTCAGTGATAACTGAACAAGACCAAAGAGAGTTTCAACACTATTAGACTAGTTAGAGTACAAGAATCTGGCGCTGTCAGGCAATCCCTTGGTTTATAAATGTATAATTTCCCTGTGTGTTACAGGTATTAGTATCTCTGGAGGTATGGAGTCCAGAGTTCAGCCCATGATAAAGATTGAGAAAATCTTTCCAGGAGGAGCTGCATCTACGAATGAGGCTCTGAAGGTGAGCAGTTATGGAAGAAACACCTCAATATATAACAGAAATGGGTATTGATTTAATGACAACAGGTAAAAGAAAAAGAAAAATAATGATTATGATTCTGAGCAAGTGGTAAACACGCCACCAACAACTAGGTTTTCATCCTAAATAATGAAACTGTAATTTGTTTCTAACGCCCTGATTCTTAAGCTCATAAGATGTCGGTCCTGGTTGAGGTGTTTTGGACGAACCTGTCAGACCTCTGCTCTGTGGTTATGAGTTGTTGCTATAAGTAAGCATGTCTATGACGGAGAGCTTGAAGGTGTGCAATGAGGAGTGGAGACTAGAAGAGTGGAGAGCCGTCTCAAGTAGCCCATCACTTCCATTATTGATGAGCTACACAGGTGCCGGTCCGCTAATGTATTGGTAATATATTGCCTGCACAGTAAGTTACTGTTGTACGTGATCTTGGCCTGGTTTCACTTAAACACACATGATACACACACTCATTCAATACAGTTAACCACAGGCTAATGCCTGACCAGAGTCAAAGATAGAAGTTTGTTTCCAACAGCTAGATACCCATACTCTGGTGTAATGCCTGATTAGAGTACAACACAGGGGGGATCCAGTATCTGCTCAGCCTTTCAAATTCAAAGTACTTCCTTCTTACAGTCTCTCTAATCACACATTTGGCTGCACAAAGAGTCACACAATACACAGACACATGCTACATTATGCAACCAATCTTGGAACAAAAAGAACGTAAAGGAAAAGAAGATATAATCTGAGAGTGGCAAGAATGGCAAAGATGGTGAATGACGCCAAAAACACACCAAGCAGTGGCAAAGTATGGCAAAGTATATTTCTGTGGCTGGGAAGCATCTTTATGTGTTTCATGCAGGAAGAAATTTTTTGTAACATGGTCAACATGTCTCAGAAGACACAGCACTCTGTTTACTGATTGGCTATGGGTATTCTCTGACACTCAAGGTCACCTTACAGGCAAAGATAGAGAAAATAACAGCAGATTAAGAAAGTCAACGAGATAAGGAAAACGTAACATAAAAAAATAGATAATAAAATGTCATAACAACAAATAAATAAAGTTTTCAGTGAATAAAATTCTGTGTAAACAGTGGATGTGTGTGTCTAGATGGAGGGGAGTCATACTGAGTAGGCTATTTGATTGTGATGAGTTTTGAGGCAGACAGAGGAGAAAGAGTTGACGCTATGAATGTCCGATGGGAGGGAGCTCCAGAGGTGGTGGTCAGGCGGGCTGCAGGACAGTGAGGTGGATGGAAGAGGAAGACCTAAGAGTGTGGGTCGGGGTGTGCAAGACTTCGGGGTGTTACAGAGGAGCTATGTTTTGGATGGCCATAAAGGTGAGGAGTACGATCTTAAAGTGTATGTGATATTTAACTGGGAGCCAGTGAAGCTGCTGAAGGAGATGTGATTGATGGAGTTGAACTATCTCCATCTTCAACTTCAACTCCAATTTAACAGCTGCTGCTCGGATGCTGCATCATAGCCCGTATAAAAATAATAGCCAGCTTGACGTCACCTATTAGTTTGTAGATTATTGTTTTAAAGTCTGGAGATTGGCATTTTGGTTATCCCTATCTTGGTTTTTTGGAGCCACGAGTGACCATATTTGGATGAGAGGGTGGAGCTGTGGAGTGGCGAGGGGTGGATCTGACTCATAGACTGTGGTGATGCCTCTCAGGCAGCCTGTCACTCAAAGTATCCGCTGAATTATGCACAATGAGGTGAGTTACATAACAAAATCACCCCCTGTACAGTTGTCATGAATGTTAAAATTAGCTACAGAGACCAAAACCGTGTTTTTACCAGCCTCAAGTGGCCATTTGAGGAACTGCAGTTTTTGGCATTTTGTGTTTTTCAGCCCCAGAGGTCGCAGCTTGGTTGTACTTAAATACAGTGGAACTTCCAGCTGAATGCTAACATCAGTATCATCTCCAATTCGTCCTCAGGGCAGCACAAATGTCTGTACTGAAACTCATGGCAATCCATCCAAAAGTTTTGAGACATTTCACAAAAAAACACAAATATCAACCTCATGGTGATGCTAGAGGAAAAGTCAGGGAATCACCAAAGTCAGTTTGATTTATCCTCTGAAAACCATCAGTGACTGAAGCAGAGTTCATGGTAATGCAGGTTGTAGTTGCAGACAAAATTTCAGTCTGGACCAAAGTGGTGACAGATCAACAACACGCTGCCAGCATGCCTAAAAACAGAGAAGTTGTTGCTTAGCAGCCTCACACACAGATATATATATGGCTACTTGCCAGCACCCTACCGCTATCTGTTGTCTCAACCTCACACCTCACAACGCAGCATGTCAGCTCACCCATATCAGCTCCTTTGCTCAGCGCTATCTCCCCCCTGCTCTGCAGAGGGAAGTGAGAGCAGGGCGGCTCAGTGTTAACATGCATCCTGTCTCCTTAGAGCCACATGACAACAAACAATCAGTGAAGAATGGTGTTTTGTTTGTGCATGTGTGTAGTCATTTGCACACATACTTTCCTGTCCATTAGACTCTGCCACCTGCTTCTATCAGCGGAAACCTGGACAGGAGTGTGTCATGCGCCTGTTTTTGGCTGGCTGTGTAAGAGGAGGTAGTAAATAGTGCAACATGTGACAGCTGAATGGACCCACCTCTTTAATGTGTAGGCTTGTGTGTTTGCCCACATCATAAAAAATCTGATTTTCTTTGGCTGTGAACAGTTTTCATTCATGTTTCAGAGATGGATACCTCAAAACCTAAGCAAAGGTTTGGCTGGATACCATTAGAGATAAATAAGGAATGATTTATTTATAATTTTAACATCTATAATAAGATTCACCTCTTTTGTTTGTGTGTAGATATATGTCTACTTATCTATAGAGTTTTAACTGATGATAAATAATGCACAGAGCCAGTACTAGTCCTCTCCTCAGCTTAATACTGGAGTTGAATTTATTTGTAATGGGCTGGTAAACCACATTATGAACGTCTCAGTGCTCCTTCCATGCAAGCTGTAGTGAGTTTTACTGGCTGATGTTATTTTTGGGTCATGACGTCTATTGGCTAGAAAAGAGGAAACCTCATAAATGCACTCCATAAATGGCCGTAAAGAGGATGGGGCAGATTAGGTTGCGATCTATTTAATTCAAATAAATTACTTTTCAAAAATGAAAAAAGCACTTTTAATCTCCTCTTTGGTTAAATGTATCTAAATCTTTTGATACTCTTCTCACGAAAGGCTTTAAGGTTATTGGTGAACATCAGACTTACTGATGAGCTTTAAGACCTCCTCCTACACTATCCCAACATGTCTGACCTATAATAGATCAAATGCAGAAGAGCAGAATGAAGGAAAAACAAATCTCTTTGTGTCTAATCACTGGAAAGGAAAAGAGAAAAGGGAAAAAGATGTGATTGGTGGAGCTGCAACAATGGCCATCGGCCTTGCGTGTTTGTGCTGTGTTGCTAACCTTCACTGAGGTTGAGCGCATGAGGCAGGTGCATCCTCATCAAACGCTGATGACATCAGGGGAAGTTCCTCTCCTCAGGCCTGCAAAGTTTTGCCACATTTTGCTCGTATCCTGCAGGAAAGAATGAGAGAATGGTCCCAACTGTGTGTGTGTGTGGTTGTCTCAGTGTATGTTCTCTTCTCAACAACCTTGTGCTGAAGGGTAAACTTTATATGTGCACTAGTGACGGCCTTCAGTGTGAATATATTAAACTAACGGGAGAGCCCCAATTCTCTCTGGCATAAATCAGGTTCCCGCCAAGGGACACAATCGCTGCAGATTTATGGAAAGTGTCCATTAGAGACAGATCGCTACAGAAAAGAGATATAGGGGGGGAGGAAAACATACAGAGGCATATGTAATCATAAAATATGAATATTAATCAATCCTATTCTGTGTTTACAGAGAGTTTTGCATGTTAAACTTTTTACCCTGTGGTTGTTTTTGCAGGCAGGGTATGAGCTGTTGTCTGTGGATGGTGAGAGTCTGCAGGGAGTGACTCATCAGCACGCGGTGGACGTTATTCGCAGAGCGTTCAGCAACAAGGCCAAAGACCCGATGGTTTTCGTGGTCAAGGTCCCCAAGGTCCTTACCACCCCCACAAGCCCCAGGAGACCTGCAGACTAACCTTTGTGTGCCTCACAGTCAGACTGCAGTCCAGGCGTGAAGGACACCAAAACCTGCAGCTCCTGTGGGAGTGAATAAACTACAGGATTCACTCCAGAAGAGGAGAGATGGGACGGATAGATCTCTGGTCATAGTGGAGAGGCATATGTACTATGAAAGGCAGAGTTATGACAGGTCAAAGAGACGGGTGAACATGTTGAAGCAGGTTTTTAAGACTGATGCAGTAGCTTCCTTATCAGGATAGATTGTTATAGATCACTTTTGCTACAATGAAATTGAGTAAGTTGCAGCTGTACGACTTTTTTAACATTCTTAGTGTTTTTAGCGAACATTTTACTACATGCATACGTTGCACATTAACTGGACAAAAAGTATGCAGTATTTTATGATAAGATCATGTGGTACATGGACTCCTCTTTGGTTAAAATTGTGCCGCTGTTCCACACGTGGCAACCTTGCCGCGACCTCTGAGCACCGTCTGATTGTGGAGCCAGTGGTCTGCACTTTTCAGTTGGAGCATCTCAGTCCTGCAGCCCCACAGGCCTGCCAGAGGGAGATTACCCCAGCCTGCGTTATGAGATTTATAGATTTATACCCAGATTAAACCCCTGTATTATGTCAAAACTGATAGTTTGGGTTTAGTGGATGTCTGGGGGGATTATTACAAATTGCTGCTCAGTATTTTTGTGCTGTATTTTTCTGGCAGAAGTGCTTGTGCTCTGTAGCAATCCGCCACTTTAGAGGCTTAATTACACCACGCTGTGGACTGAGCTTATGCAGACATGTGGAGGAGTTGGAAAAACATGTCAATGAGAAATGCAGGACATCAAGGCCAGTGGCACAGTTTAAATCAAAGTAGGGTAGAGGAGATGTGGGCAGCAAGGTAACTGGAATATAGTGTGTGCATAGTGCCTTACTTCTGCAGACGGCCAGTGGGGCAAAACATTGATAAATGTTACACAAATAAGTGCTAGAAAAGCTGAAAGTGAGATGTTTCAATTCAGACATGCAATTAAATTTGAAGATTAAACTGAGTGTGTCTTTGAGTTATTACAGAGTGCATCAAGTATTTGACTTCATAGCAATTAGTGTTCATTATCTCCACCAGGAGGAGGGGATCATGCATTTATTTGCAAATGTGTGAGTGTGTGTATCTCTGTGTCTGTCAGCTGCTAATCTCGCATACTACTGGACTGATCAGTGTAATATTTTCGGGCACATTTGTGACTGTATGCTCAAGAACCTCTATTGGTTTTGGTGATTCACAATTTTTGAAAAACATGTTTTATTAATGTCATCAACTGCTGACTCCTGCCTCCTCTTAACCAGCTGGTAAGGACCGTAAGGGATCAAGAAAATCACAAGACGCATTTCTAAAAAATCGGTTAGGCTAAAGACAACAAGCCTGACTTGGTCTGTTGTGGACCACAATATGGCCTTTGATGTGGCTCAAAAACTTAAACCCATGTAAAAGTGTTGCCTTATTTTGAGCTGGAGCATCTTCAGATTAGTGCCATACCTAATATGTTATGATCTGCCTCTCCGACAGATATCAATTCATCACCATAAACAACTGCAAATTCTCCACTGCTCCAGTCTCCCAAGGTGTTCCCCATGGTTCACTTCTAGGCCCCCCGGTTTCACTGCTTCGCCGACAACATTCAGCTCCACATCTCCACCAAAGCCATCACTCTTGCCACTCAATCCATTCTCACCAACTGCATGACTGAAATAAAATCCTGGCTTCAAACCATCTTCCTCAAACTTAACTGTGAGAAATCAGAAGTAATCATCATCGGCCCAAAATCTCTTCTCAAATCCACCTACAACAACTTCTCCCTCTCCATTGATGGCTCCACTGTGCCCACCTCCACCCATGTCTATAACCTTGGTGTCATCTTCGATCATCCCCTCTCCTTTGACCAACATATCAAACACATGACCAAATTAGCTTTCTTCCATCTCAGAAACATTGCCTGCCTCTGTCCATTCCTCTCCTTTTCAGCTGCAGACACACATTCATCACTTCCAGACTTGATTACTGCAACAGTCTCCTCTACGGTTCATCATCCAAAACTCTCACGAAACGGCAATATATCCAGAATTCAACTGCTCGTCTTCTCACACACTCTTGCACCCATGTCCCTCATAACCACCACTGGTTCCCCATCACAGTGTATTCACTTCAGACTCCTCTTCATCAGCTATAAAGCCCTCCACAACCTGCCGCCCTTATACCTGTCTGAGCTCCTCCACCAGCACACTCCACTCCTGCACTCTCAGGTCTGCTGATACCAGCCTCCTGTCCCCGACCCAACAGGACCACCACTGGGGGGGACAGGGCTTTCTCCATCGCTGCTCCCACCCTCTGGAACTCACTCCCTTAACACGTCAGAGACTCCCCCTCACTCTCCACCTTCAAGAAATCCCTCAAAACACACCTCTTCAAAACTGTGTTCTTCTTTCTCTCTGCATCATTTCCATTCTTATGGATTATTGCATCTTTGTTTTGTTTTCTTCTGTTTGTTGTTCTTGTTCCCTGAAAAGCGTCTTTGAGTATCCAGAAGTGCTATATAAATCCAATGTAGTATTATTATCCACAAAAGTTGGGCACAATGAGATGAATAAATCCCCATTTTTGTCATCTTCACTGCCAGCTTGAGTGTAATGAGATTCAACTTTTCTTTGTTCCATCACTGTTATCATACACACTGAACACACAACTTGCCCTCCACTTCCCACCCACGTGCCCCCAGACACACCTGGCAGAGATTTGCACTCTACTTCTAGTTCAGTATATTGTGCTCACACTCTATGCTTCAGGTAAAAAAGCAGTCGAATCAACAGAAACTTTAAGGTGTGACAACTTGTTCTTTAATTAAAAACACAGTCATTTGTACAAGAAATGTACACATAAAAATATACATGGACAACTACATACTTTATGAATTACTGATGACACAACGTAAGTAAACATAAAAAAAAATGCACACGAAAGGATGAGAAGAATGCCACAAAAAAGAAAATGTGTTACGTTGCTTTGGTCTAGTCACAGTGGCTACATTTGAAATAGATATTTTGTCTAAATAAAAGACAATGTCACTCTGTTATACTATATAGTGTTTACATATTTACACAGAAAACGGTTATGCAACAATGAAGAGAACTGAGATGTGTGGAAAAGAAAACAGAAGTCCAGGATGCACACAGTCCTTTTTAGTTTTGTTTGCATCACCTGTGGTTGTTGTTAATCTGTACCTGTGCTGCACCTGTGGTGAGTGAGTTAACAGTCTACGTCTGGTTAACAAATTAAATATGGTTGGACAAACCCAACATGTTCCATTCAGTCACTTCCCATGGCTTTTTGTTCACAAGTTAGCAGACTTTTAATATTCTACAAAATCTCTCAAACCACAGTGAATGTGGTAATGTCATGCAAAATATAGACCGATCAAATACACTGATCAAATTTTCTGAAAGGGGTTCGATTGAATTTCCAAATATAGGAAACATAACACTTTCTCGGTTTGCATCAGCTCCGACCTCAGCTAAACGAAGAAGCCACTGAAAAATGACCCCTCTCATGCTTTTAAAAACTAACAACGTGCACGAAACCCGACGATGAAGACATGAATCGGTGTGATATTATGATACTGACGATCAAATGAAAGATCAATCAAGATGGAGAGACAACAGGTCAAAACGGAGCCTAAAATAAAAGCTCCCAACTGTGTTTATCAGCTGCAAAGTTTGGTCATTAGAGTGTATGTTTGTGTCACACAGATTATATAATGTAAACATATTGTCATGCATTACAGTATTAGGTGCACTCTTTCTATGCTGCCGCCTCCATTTATAACTGATCCATCATTTGAAATACTGGTATGTGATATTTATATATATAGAAGTCTTTATACTTTGTATATTAAACCCACACTTATATCAGTACTACAACAAAATATCTTCAGGTGCTATATATAAAAAAATATACAACATCTCCTCCATTATATAGATTTCCATTTAACTATTATTCCTTGATATAGACTCTTTGTAAAATAAAAGTTCTCAGTCCATTACTTTTTCCCCGTGACACCCGCCATGCTCAGTGTTACACACAGCCCTGCATATACTGTGAGAAAACAGCTTCAAATGTTAACATGCTCCTCACCGCTTTATATTCTGGGCTTTGACAGCCGACCCGCCTCGAGGACATTCACCACAGGAGCTACTGCATCTGCAAATTCTCATCTCACCGCTACCTTTACCGGCGTCTTCAGAAATCTGATATAACAAAGACATGCAGACATGCCAGTCTTGCTACCTGTATAGCAGTCAGTGAAGATTATAGTGTAGGGGAGACTGGGAAGACTTTAAAAGTGTTACTTGGCTATGGGCTGCCAAAAGCTAAATAAAGAGCACTAATGGGAATGAGGGAGAATAAACGGAAAGTCTGAATAAGCATGCCTTAAATCTCTCAGTGACGTCACGACCAAACTGAAAGAATATGCTCCATTTTTAGTTTCCTGATACCGACCGCCGACTGTTATAAAAATAGTTGAGTAAGAAGCAGAGATGGAAAGAGAGAGAGCAGACATGGAGACAAAGGCAGAAATAGAAAGAGGGAGAGGAGAATCAGCAGCATCCTGGTGATACCTCCCGTGCTACAGTCTGCTTCCTACTGCTACATAACTGTGAAATGTAAATGTTTATGTCAGAGCTTGCTGCGTTGTCTGAATGAGCTGACACATAGGTCGAATGCAGCAACATGAGTGTGAGCAGCGTTCTTCGAACGTTTGGTTTTGATGTCCTCAGATTAGGATGTCCACACGAGGATGTCCAAATTGGTTTGTTGAAGTTTTGTGAAAAGCTTCACGAGAATGACGGCTGTATCCTGAACAAAAGAGTGAAGAAAAGTGGTGCAAAATGATACCATATTTCCCTTGGTGAGCAGATTCTTTCATTGCCGGTGATGACCTTTTATACTGCATTTCTCTGGAGTGATAACAGTCACTATACATTCTTTTTCACATCTGCTGAGGAGCACAAAAATAAAAATATTCTTATCCTTTTATCATTCGTGAAATGAAACGAACTGCTGATCCTCGGAACACCGTAAAATACAAACAGCAGATGTTGTAATATTTGGTGTTTTTTTTTCCCTTCTGCAGTTACTTGGAGGACCGGTGCAGCTGTTGTTTGGACGGGTGATGAGATCATCATTAATGGGACTGCTGTCATGATGCATCATTACATGCATGCTGGTGGCCGGGGGTTTAACCTTGTGTGCTACCGAGAGAGGTGTGACTGCACTTTGACCAGACTGCTGTGCCTATCTGACATTTTTTGCTTGAAGTTCCCGACGTTTTTCGATACCCTGATTTGAACGTGGTTTGAGAAAGAAACACTTTCTTCGCTGCTTTTGCTCCCGCGGAAGGAAAGAAGTCTTTGTGCTGGCTTTGTAGTGGAATAAAACCCGTTAAAAGTGCCGGAGGGGACACTTTTATTGGAGTGCTTGTCTGTTAGCAGGAAGTAAGGATGCACCTTTGGGAGATCTCCCTTTTTTTGACAGTGACGAGTGGTTGAGTGCTCGCTCAGTGGTCCAGGTAAAGCCATGTTGAGGATAGTGCAGTATTTGACCCGGAGTTCAATGTTTGGTGTACATCCTCAGAGTCTTTTGTGAGTTGTGTTTCCATGTTTCTGTGCACATATTACTGGAAGTGTGTGTGTGTGTGTTTTTAGATCTCAGTGGCGGTGATTTCCTCAAAGTGGATGTCGTTGCTGCCACTGTGAACCTCATAGTCCTCCATGTCCCTGTTCTCCAGCTCCAGACTCAGCTCCCTCATCACTCGCTCAAGATCCCGGTTTCGACGGTACATCTGGATGTAGTTCTGCTGCAGCTGCTTCTGGTAGCGGATTACCTGGGTGAAGGGAAGTACACTGAGTTAGTCAATCAGCAGGGAGGATCAGAGTGAACTTTAAAACTTGTTCAATAGCCCTATCTATCTGGACATGTATGACACTGACTGGAAACGGCAGAGTAAAAGTCAGTCATCAAGAAATCTTCTTCCTTTTTACCTTTTCCTTCTCCTCCTGCCACACCCTCCTCTCATCCTCAAACCGTGACAGTTGCTCCTCACTAGTCCTCCTCTCGTACATGAGTTCAGCCTTCAGCCTGTCCACCTGAGAAGAGGAGACAGAAGAAATGTTAGAAACTGCAAGTCACATTTAATTCCCTTTCTTTAGTGAAAACGCAGTAATACCACAGTGTAAAGTATATAAATACAAGTACATCTTACTTAAGTAAAAGTACAAAAGTCTTACTTATGTATTTTCACATCAATAAGAGTAACTAGTAAAGTTGCGGTGATTGAACAGAATTGCGAGGTCGTGCAAATTCTCAGGGATCACAACATCCTGGAAGTCTTGTACTTCTACTTTTGAGGTTTGAATGTAAAGGTGCTCATTATTATCCCATATTATTCAATTATTAAGACTGATGCATTGACATGTAAGCATGTTTTGATGTACCTGTTGTCTGAGTCCCAACACTGCTTCTGCATTCTGCCTCTGAGCCTTGGCTTCATCACTCTCTCCTCCCCAGACCAGATGAGTCTCCTCTGCATCCCGGTACAAGGACGGACTGGGACCGCCCCTCCCTGCCACGCCTCTACCCTGTTGGATGGAGAGGCTCATGCATTGCCCCTTCATGGTTAGATTCCCAGGTAAAGAGTGTCCGCTGTGACTGGACAGAGTGTCTCGGAGGCGGGATGACTCCTCTTCCAAGCGGCCCACTTTCTCCCGCAGCAGCTCAGCTTCGCTCTTGCGCCTCTGGAGTTCGTTCTCGCAGACTTCTAGCTCCAGAGATCGCGTCCGCAGGGCCGCACCGGCCTCCTGGGATCGAGCCTGGCTGGCTTGAAGTTCAGAACGGGCTTCTCTCAGCTGGGCCTTCAGCACCACGATGTCTCCGGCCTTCTGGCTGAGCTCTGCTTGGATCTCCTTCAGCTGCTGCTTCAGGAGGGAGATCTCTCCTGACTTCTGACACACCTGAAGGATTCGAAAGTGAGTTAGAGAGAGAGGTGGAAGTGCTGAAAGTACAGAACAAATTGTTTCTTATGGCAGACCTCTGTCTCTGACATCTTTCTTTAGGGGCATTTTTTGCTTTTGTTAGTAAGTCAAAGCGAAGATCTCCTGTCAGACTCAAAGAGGGATGTTATTGCTTTAATCACCCTCACCTAACACCTCCCAGTGTCAGACTCTCACCTCCCACTTTGTCTCTTCCAGACGTGGCCCCAGCTGGGTTTGCTCCCTCTGGATGGTGGCACACCTCCTTTCCAATGTCTCTCTGTCCTGCAGCAGAGAGGAGAAGTCCTCCTGCAGCTTCTTTTTCTCTTGCTGTAGTTGGAATACCTGACAGCACAAAGATCCACATTATACAAATGCCATACATACGCAAACATACTTTAATTCTAGAATAAAACATGCACACTCAAAGAAAGAATCTCCAGACTCACAACTTCAGTACAAGACTAGCAAAGTGACAATTTTAACATCTCTGAATGTTTAAAAAGTTTTATAAATACTTGACATACCTGTAACTGTAGCACCTGCTGTGCCCTCTGGGCCTTCTGAGAAGCCTGCTTCATCTTTGTTGCGCAGTTCTGTCTCAGCTCCTCCATCTCTCTTTCACAGCGACGCTGCTTCTCCTCATACACCTGTCAGAGAAAAAAAACATGAGTGAGAGGTCAGTGTTTCATCTGTACTAATGTCGCATTCACGTGGTGTTGAAATGATCTAAATTATGAGCTCCTGACTGGCAACATTCACGTGGACGCCCCCTCAAGTCGGAAAAATAACTTGGAAAGTCAGCGAAAAACACTCAGCGATAAAATACAACACATCTTCGTAGTGTTCATGTTGTTTGCACAATATGACTTGAACACACCAAAGTCGGAAGAATGACTCCCCAACTTGTCAAATGGGACCATCAGAGGAACATGTGAAAGCAGCATTACATCATGTTGAGTAGTTTATTTGGAGTTTTAAAGGAGGGTTTGTTCAGTGTGAGATGTGTTGAGTGTCTTTATGTGTCACCTGGCAGATAGCAGCTTCATTCTCATCCAGATTTTCCCGGAGCTGCTGGAGCTCCAGGTCTCGTTCCCTCAGCTTCTCCTCCAGCTCCCTCACCACCGCCTCGTAGCCCTCCACAGGTGGCGGCGAGTGGCCACAGGACCCGCTGTCCGACAGGGGCTGCCCGCGCCCACTTAGCGACCCCGAGCCTGTGCTCTTGCTGGATGAGGAACGTCCACTGTCTGAGTTAGTGTGGCCATGGCTCCCAGTTCCACCTGAAGTGTTTCTGCCCAGGCTTTGCACGGGCTCCAGCTGGCCCCCGGAGCCAGACCCGGAGCTGGAGCCCTCACTGGGGGCCAGACTGTAGCCTGTGCTGCTGTGAGTAGGGAGGCTGGAGAGGGAGTTCCTTCCTGAATCTGACATGGAGCAGGACTGGCTGCTCCGAGCATTGCGACCTCCGCTGTAGGAGTTGCGCTTTCCGTCAGAGCTGGAACTGCTGCTCCCTCCGATGCCGGTCGTGCCGCTGGAGCTGCTGGGTCCCCCGAGGGGCAACAGGAGGTTGAGGCTAGCCTGGCTCTCTGACAGACTGCTGCCCCCTGGCCTTGGTGACAAGTACTGCACAGAGTGGCGATTCTTGGGAACGACAGGTTTGAACGCTGTTGGACGGATCAGCACTTTCTCCATGTTCTGAAAGTACATAATTATAGAAAAAACAGCATTAGTGATTGATAAAGGCTAAGCTGGGCTAATTAGCGACGGCTGAATAAAACTCATTAGAGAGGGGTGAGTGATATGCTGGCAGGTCACCCCTCCAGGCTCTGATTAGTTTAATTTGGTTTAATTGATATTCATGGCCTTCGTTAAGCAATTTTCTTAATGATTTTTCCTATCATCTAAGATATAGAGAGACAGGCAAGAGAAGGAGAGGACAGAGAAAATCTGATTAAAGGGCAGAGAAACAGAGAGGAGGGAGAAGAGTGGAGGGAGAGGCGAGACAAAGACAGAGGGGGGTGGAAGCTCATCGCATGTTCTGTAAGCATTTTTCTTAATGATCTTCCTCAGGGTTCACTAAATACGTCAGTGAATGTAAGCGAGCTGTGACATTGATCATGATGTGTCTGCAAGGTGAGTAGCTGTCAAACGATCCATCTGAGCCTGTCAGGCCGGTGATTAAGCTTCCCTCTGGATCGATGGAAATAAATAGCCAATTAGACAGCTGAGGTAATCTGCTGTAAAACATGTCAGCACACGCTGCAGAAACACTCACATCTGCTTCAGTGTTTCAGGAGTACAGTGTGTATTCCAGGGGGAGAGGAGAAAAAAGTCCTCACTGTAGTACTTAATGTAATCTTGAGCTGTAATTAAAGAAGATGTTCTCCTAAAAATACCTTAAGGCCAGAGGCCACAGTCATCTTATGGATCTGGGAGGGATTCAGCGTCATGCTGAGAGGTGCTTAAACACTCCCAGTGAGGAAAGGGTTTCTATATCACCCTATTAATGTATGCCACATACAAAATGTTAACATCAAGTAAAACAAATAGCATTTTTAGAGCCCATCCTGTGTAGGAGGTTTGAGGCAGATACCAAAAATTGAGGTTTAAGAGAGAAATGAACATTTACAAACTTGTTTGAGAGCTTTCAATCACATCTCACAGACTGTATATCTGAATGGAGTTTGCTCAGAAGTCCATGATGTGGTTGAAAGCGCTGTAAAAAGCTTGTAAGTGGACCTTGAGTGAAGATTATTTTGTCAAACGACAATATCCAAGGTCAACTTTTACTACAGAAGAACTGGAATAAAAAAGGTAGGGAAAACGGTGTGCCAATGAGACAGATGTTACATGATTATTGCATGTATCATATATGAAACCTTACTTTAAATTAGCCTAATTAGTCTTGTCGCTGCAAACATCCCATGACTTCATATTTGTATTTGGGTTTTTTTCTGCGCACTGTTTTTCTTAAAAAATAAATAAACGTCATCCCTGCATCACTCTATACCTGCAATAAGCTGAATATATCTACCTTTTTGATTCACTGATCTATGTGCACCATCGACTCCTCTTACCTTCTCCAACTGTCCGGACACTGGGATGAGTTTGGGAGGAGGCCCTCCAATGTTGCCGTTCAGAGTCCTGTTGTCCCTTTGGTCCTCCGAATCACTGCAGGGGCTCGCAGCTGCCACAACCACGTTGTCATTCCAGTCTCCAACCACCACTTCATCACTCACATAACCAGAGTTCCCATTAGTGCCACCACCTACTGCTCCAGCAACCGTTCCACCGCCTGCCCCAGCAGAGTTCCCGGGCCGGGGCTGCTTCTTAGTGGGCAGCGGTGGAGGCAGAATCTGGGCCTGGGGAAGCGTTTGGTTGCTGATAACCAGCAGCTGCTCCAGGGAGCTCCCGCTGCGGAGGGTGTTATCCTGGAGCCGGAAGCAGCTGGTAGCCGGCGTGGAGCGACGTGACTTGGTGTTGAATTCGCTGGCGGCTCGGCAGTGTCTCTCCTGATACGTCCGGCCTGATATGAGGCTGCTGACTGAACCCATGGCTGTCCCGGAGCTGCAGGGCCCACAGGGGCCAGGGCAGGGGCCAGAGGGGGAGTGGGATGACAGCGGCCGGCACGGCTGGACGTCGAGACCTGGATTGGGGTGGTCAGTCACGGTCACAGGTAGTGCCTGAACCAGAGCCATGGCACCCCGACGGCGTCAGACACACCACACACTCTGGTGAGAGAGAAAATGAGAGGAGAAAAATATTCACACTCTAGAAGCATCAGACGTGACAATTACACATGCATACAAGGTTTTTCATTCAATATTTATAAGATATAATATGTTCTTCCAACTGCAAACAATGTCACAACCAAGTTTATGGCTTTTTAGCCCACTAAAATGTAACGCAGTTCCCCCAAATCATTCATTCTGCCTTTTCTGACTGATTTATAACGCACACATTTGAGAAATCACAGCATACACAAACAGGGCACTGGGACCCTGCAAAGACTGCTGTACAGAACTGCACTTTGGGGAAACCAGTTTAACTCCAGTAAAGTGGTGTGGATTGTGGCTGCACAGCCTCATATAAAAACAAAGACATGATATGATGAAAACTGACACCTACAAGCAAAGTATCTTTCAAATATATTTTAGCAGAGTATAGCAACACCAATAGCTAGACTGAACTGTCAGTGTTGTTGTCGGAGATCGACTCTCATCGATTTATCTCAGCAGGCAGTAAAAGAAATGTGCTGGCAGTTAAATTTAAGACACAAGAAAAAGACAGCTTTGTTATTCTGAGGTATTACTGACCAGCAGCTGGTTTTTACTCAGTAAAGAGTGTGAACTGACTTTAGTATTGAGTCGTGTTTCGTTATTTTTTCCAATGTATTTTTTCAGAGAAGGATACGGCTACTAAGGACGGTGAAAGAAAAACAGATTGATTTATCTAACACAAGTGATTGATGTCCATGATGGCTGCATTACACCTATGTGTTCCAGTTTATGGACCCTGTTGCTACACTTGAATGGAACAGATCATCGTTATCAGTTACACCTGTGCAAAAATGTCTGCTGCCTCTAGTGATAAAGTTTTTATTGACATCACAGAAGACATTTTGATTTGTCACGGTGGAAAATGCACCAGTGTAAATAATGAAATTAAGGATAAGTGAAATCTTATCTAGTTTCAGGCTGCTGTATTTTGCATGCTGGCTCACTGTCATGAGTTACTGGGACACTTGAGTACAACAGAGCCATTGTTAATGTCAGAAGTAACTCCTGTGCTTTTCACACTATGATGACTCAAAATGTCTGCTGTGAAATCAAGATTTTTCTTGCTTCATAGTCATGTAGAGTTCAGTTTTTTGAAAAAAATTGTGGCCCCAGGAAGACCTGTAGTTGTAGCCTTGATCAAGTTAAAGGGAGATGTGCTTCCTGTGTGCAGGTACTCCTTGTATTGCAGTT
The DNA here is from genome assembly GCA_019142605.1 of Cephalopholis sonnerati. Lineage (NCBI taxonomy): Eukaryota > Metazoa > Chordata > Actinopteri > Perciformes > Serranidae > Cephalopholis > Cephalopholis sonnerati. The sequence continues at coordinate 19,909,793 of JAGQAX010000018.1, read as the reverse complement.
AGTTAATGTAGCATGCTAACACACTAAACCAACTTGGTGCACATGGTATTAACAAGCAGTAACCTCCTGGGCCGAAAAATGAAGCCAACACGGAAGTGCAAAAGACTGCAGTTATTTGAAGGGCCACCTGGGGCTGACTCCAGAAGCCAGTCAATCGCTATAGAAACCCATGTAATAATGCCCACCTTTACAGCAGAAATAAACATGTTTACAGCCTGATACAAACAACAGTTTTGGTCTCTGTAGTTAATTTTCCCCTTCATTACAACTGTGCAACAGGTGAATATTTATTTAAATCACCCATTTACATTTTATTAAGGCTTAAAGTTGAGCATATTTAGAGGCAGGGCCCCTTGGCTTCTCAGCCTCTCGCCCAAATATGGTCACTCCTTGCTCCAAATAAACAAGATGGTGACGGTTCAAAATGGGAGCCTGCAAACCAATCAGTGACATCCCAGTAGCTACATCCATTATTTTTACAGTCTGCGGGTAATATGTGCTAACAATCAGCATGTTAGCATTGCCATTGTTTGTTAGCCATTGTTAGCATGCAGACGTTTTCATTTAGCTCAAAGCACCGCTGTGCCTAAGAGCTGACCTCCCTACAAACTAAGTTTACATTCACCTTTTAGGCCACATACTTTTTCATTATAATACAGGGTTTTAAAACAAAAATGATATCTGTACACACAAGTGTTTTAGCACCATTTCAGAAATAATATCTGTCCATACTAACCCGCCTGAAAACGCATATCACACGATCATTCAAGTGCACTGGGCAAGCATGTGCCAATGTAAACAGGAAGCAGATTGTCTACTCTGTGGTTGGTTGCTTAGTTACAGGAGATGGCGAAAAGTAAAACCTGAGATTTCTTTGCATGTACCAACAATGAGATGGAACTATTCCTGAAAGTAACACATGAGTATAAGGCAGTCAAGACGGTGAAAAAACAGATTGGGAGTGGTTACAAAGCCAATGTGATGACATATTAAAGTGACACCAGGAGCATCATCTATCGCCAGAGGAAGTCATAGCAATGGCAATTGTTCTATCCAAATGCTCCAGTAAGCCACGACAATGTGACAGTGAGACAACATGCACGACATGTGCACCCTGAAACTCTAACAGCTAAATGGAAATCAGCCATTTATTGTTCATTGTTTACACCTGTGCTTTTCTTAATGTAGATGTAATGTGCTTTAACTAAACAAGAAACATACAGTATAATTACCACCGTTCTTGCAGGGTGACAACAGTCGCTAATGTGATTTGTATTTAGCATCCCATCCATGTGTTAAAATATGTGAATGAGACTCATTATGTGGTAAATAGCTTTTCTGTCAGCTTTGAATTAGGGCTAATAGTCTTATCATTAGTCTTAAATTGTTCAAATTAAAATGATTAAATGTGTCATCTTGAATATTTACAATATTAAAATGCAACACATTTGCTTTACATATAAACTTATTACAATTAAAAACAATCTTCTTTGCAACAATGAAGCTAAAGTATTTGTTGATTTTGGGCCTGTTGCCACTCGCAAAACTCATTAGCCGCAGCCACTTAACAGCTGTTTATTTGAAACATTTCTCCCAGGGGAGCACCCCACTAAAGGCTCATCCCTCATTAAATACACTCTATGTCTCTGGTGACGCCACTGATAATTGTCAATGTCATTAACGAGGCAGGAAGAGGAAAAAGAGGATGGATTTAGTTGAGGCTGAGGATGGCAGACAGGGGGAGAGAGAATGAGTCACGGTCATCACCATCTGCAGCTGCTCTGTGATTTTCCTCAATGTCCCTGTCTGAACCTGGCGAGCAGTCATCTGTGTATTACTTCTAAAGGGGTTTGAAAACTAGTCGCCTCACTGTTTCGTGATCACAGTGCTCATATGCCTATCAGAAAATCTTTGAAGAAAGGAATAACAGCCTCACTTGGTCACTGCACTATTTTTAGGATGAGAAACATGGATACATATTATTAACACAGTGAGTGCCAGCAGATTAAGTCTTCCATTTGCAGATAGAATTATCAGTGTTAGTTTCCCGGGGGGACAGAGAGGGGACACATATCCTCAGTCTGTCGTGCCAAGCCCAAATCCGTCTGGCCAAGTGGAATAATCCACGCCAGCTATGTCTGCGCACAGTCTGCCAGGACTAACACAATCATACAGACTGACACTCATACACACACACACACATAGAGCGACGTGTACATGGAGAGCATCCACACACACACTCACAAAATCAGATGCATCAACAGGAAGCTCATCATTCATGCAAGTGCTGATATAAAGTTTTGAAAATAACAAAATCAGTTTTTGTTTACTGGAGCACGATTGTATCAGACTGTAGTTTATTGCCAGAATCTTCCAAAATCTTGTTCACATTCCAACATTCAAGTGCAGCCCAATGTTACGAAACAATAGCTTATATTTTGGCAGCCTAGGGGCGTCGGTGTGCTCGACCAGGTGGTTCAATTCAGTGTTGTGCATGAACACACTAAAAGAGCACGTTCACTGAATGTGCTCAAATATTTGGTGAATGGTGAACTGAACGCATCAGTTTGCCACTTAAAACATGGGCGTCGTTCATTCACACACAGATATCGATGCTCGTATTACAGCACTCGAGGATTTATGGCACCTGGCATGCCGACACAATGCCAGCAGACAGCTCAGCCACTGGCACCAATGACGCCAGTTCATACAGATATTTGGAGCACTTTTATAAACAAATCAGCAAGTCACAGATTCCCATGGAAGAAAAACCTCACATTTTTATGCCAACTGTGCATGTCAGGTCTGAAAAAATAAGTCTGACCGTCAGCCACATTGGCAACAAATCTGAGATGACACATCGAGCTGAAGCATCTGACCAGTCTTGGGAAATATCTGCGAGTGAATGATGTAGTGAAGGGCGAAAATGATGGGAATGATCAAAACTTTTTGAGTGACTCTTTTTAGTGTTCATATACGGGTCAGCCTGTCAAAGGTCAGAGCGCTCATGAATCCAGAGGGTGTCTTAACGTAGAACAAACAAGGAGCGAATAAATTAGACTCGAGTTGTAACCTTCACCCGCCAAACTCGACGGTGCATTCACATGCTCTACGGACGGTCGCCCTTTCAACTTTGGTGTGTTCATGAGCTTTAAGTTGTAATGCAGAAATATCATGGACACTAAATTTAAACATGTTGATAATGAAGTGTAAAGGAAACAGATAAGGTGAGCCATGAAATACTATCAGGAACTCATTTTTCAGAATATTCCAACACCACATGAATGCAGCACAAGGCTGTGGAGGCAACTGGGATGTCTGGTACTTGCCCCTCAAACAACAACTTATCATTGGTCAGTGACATTTCTTTAACATTGTATTGAGCTTACATAGCCTACCCACATAAAAATGTGATGCTAAATCAGTGCATTAACATAAATGTTTTATCTTTACTAATGTAAGTTTAAACATGATGACTTGAGAAGAAGTTTTGTGGGGCAGGCAGCACTAGCTTTCAAATGTACTACAACAAAGTGTCACAGAGAAGCTAACACCATATTTTGCAGTATCAAAACTCAAAACATTCAAAAGATTTGATACATTTACGTGGATAAACTTAAAGGAACTGATACTGTGAAGAGAAACAGTCTAGATTTCATAAACGTTATAAAAGGAAGACATGGATGCAAACTAGCTTCTTTTTTTGGGACAGTGAACTTAGTCCAAATTTCAAATTGTGAACTGTGAACATGAACTAGTTCATTTTAATCTGTGTGAACTGAGCTCTTGTGAAGTGTGAACATGTATAATACTGCTGTATACTGACTAAACTGTGAGTCTGCGGGTACGTGACAAGGAGTGAGGAGGAGTGAAAGAAAGGAGACAGACTTCATGAGTACACATGAGTCAAGGAGATTAAGATATGTGTGGTATGTGATCTCTTCCCATGCCAAAATGATCACGCCTCACAACCTCCTTTCACCTTTTATCCAGTCATGCCCACCTCTTCTTCACTCCGAGCCCTGACAAGGACCTCTCAGGCAGGGATAATAGAATTAACAACCCCCTGAGACCGTCAACCGTGACCCCCCCCTCAGCCCTAACCTAGTGACCCCCTGATGAGTGGAGGGGAGCTGGTCTAATTCTGCCCTCCCACCCCTGTGACCTCCAAGGGTCCGCTTTTGTTCTGGCTACTCGGGCAACAAATCCCAAAAGCTAATTTAACCGTCTGATGTTGCTCACTGGTTGTTTCTTAAGGTTATTGAGGCCCTCCTCTCCTCCACCTTCTTGGCTGCATTCCTCTGACAAAGCGAAAATACTTTTAACCATCCCTCCATCCACCCTCATCACTTCCTCCACCTTCCTCATTACACGCATCCTCCTCTGCTGTCAGCAGCAAAGACAGGCAGAGAAAAACCAGTCATCGTCACTATAAATAGAACACATCTCGAGTGCCTGAAATCATTCTGATAGTCTTTCATGAGGCGTTTCTGTCAGCGAGGCATTTGATTCGACGTTCAAAAATAAACTCCAATAGTGTTGCAGCCAGCCATTACAGGGTCAACCCAGGGCCACTTTACACCGCTTCCTGACACTCTAAAACTATTAAATGATGCTGAATGGCTTAAACGCATCCTCGCTGCTTCTGACAGGAACTGGAAACACACCAAGTGGTTGTGAGAGTTTATCCTCCACATGCCACCAACTGGCCCGGGATGAGTAAGAGCAGGACTGACAGAAGAAAGAGGTTCCCAGGTAGCTCTCTAACAAGATCCAGAAGTGGGGTCTGTGACGGGGAAATAATCCCGTTATGATAAGTCTGTTCATAACGCCAGTATTACCCAGGAGAGGAAGCCCATTATTCCGCAGCAGCAGATCGCCCCTTACAATCACACGCAACCTCCGAGCTGTTCCGGAGACTCTGCTGGGATCAGGACAGAGTTAAAAAAGCCAGAATACGGCAGAAGAAAAAGAAGTGGGTGTAGGGGCGAGAACACAAAGGCGGGCTGGGTGGGGGTTGATGGTCGGGGGTTTAGGGGAATTCCAATACCAGGTAGCCCAAAGAAAGGCTCCAAAGAGGCCGGAGCTCTTGGGAACAACGGGCATCTATAATCCTGTTTGGACATTATTTGGCTGGCACACAGACACCTTAAGATCTCCGAACAGGAAAATTAAATGTGAAGGCAGACATCATTTCCTATCTAAACCATCTCCTCCACTGCTGAGCACTGAACACATTACTTATGTCAGTTTTCTTTTCTCTCTTTTATCATCATCCCTCCACACGTCGGCCTCTTTCAGATACTGTAATGATAAAATACAAAGAGCAAAAAAAAAACGACAGCTGAAATCTACACTGTGGTGAGCTATTACTGTGAAAACAACCTCAGCTGCAGCGTCTTCAGTCCTGAAAAACAGGAGCACTTCATGTTGTCATGAGATCTACAGACGAGCAAAGGCAGCAGATTTGTTGTGGATGGTTGTGTGGAAGCGTGTTTAAACATAGTAGAAAAGTGTGGTGATAGACATTGTGCTTATGCTTCTTTTAATCCATAGAGATACAAACAAATGCACTGTTTCCAGTGTTCTGGCTTTTAAAATTGCAGAAACTGGAACCAGCAAATGTTTAGCATTCTTAATCAATAAATGATTACTTGTTTAAACTCAATTTTAACCTGCATTTATTATTTATTATTCTGTTTTGGCATACAACATAGACATAACATCACCTTACAAAGTTGATATGGCAAACACCTTAGGAAACAGTTGCTTTGTTTCACATCCTGCAGACTCCCAACACACACAGGCCAATATTCAGTCTCCTTTTAACTCTGCTTTGGTCTCCTCCAACTCCTGAGGGAAATATCTGGCTCTTTAGCTGCTAAATGCTCCACTATGTTCATCAGTTATTCACTAGCTTTGTCTGCTTCCTGTTTGGTGCTGAGCAGTAAATGTACAGTTGTTTTTCTGGAGGTTTTTCTTTTTCTGAGAACTACTGTGGCCTGAAAGGGCAAACACCCTACAACAACCCAAAACACTTCCACTGGGAGAAATGTGCCGCAGCCTCGGAAACAATACCAATTCAAAAACACATATGACAATACAAAACAAATATAACAGAAATGTTCTGCCAATGAAAAAATGTGCTGCAGCAAGCCAAAACAAATACATAAACAGTAAACACTGCAAATACGGAAATGATGCAAAGTTATAAACACACACACACACACACACACACACTGAAAATGAATGCAAAAGAAAATCACTGCATATCCAGTCAACACAATGGAAGTTGTCCAAGCCTGCAGGGGGAGCGCAAAGGGAAACAGCTGGATTTTTGACCCAAGACTGAGAGACCAGAGGAGAGTGTGTGTTTGTTTCTTAGGCGGGAAGATAAATGGATGGATTAAAGGGGCAACATTAAAAAAATGTACATATTCTTGTTTACATTTGGCCATGGTCTTTTCCAATGTTGTAAAACAGCGACAGATTTACGAAGCTATGTAAAACATTGCACTTAGCCCCTCCCTGGCCTGGAGAGCTTCCGCTGTGTTGACTGAGTATGATGCAGTGTGTTATTGGTGCATTTGTTTCAGGGTTTGTGTGTTTCTGACTTTGCCTTGTTTCTGTATTTGCAGCATGTTTGCTGTGAATGTATTTGTTTTGGCTTCCTGCAGCTTGTTTTCTTATTTGCAGCACATTTTAATTGTATTGCTTTTGGATTTCTATGTGTATTTTTGAACAGGCATCATTTCTGAAGCTGCAGCATGTTTCTCCTGATGGAAATGTTATGCGCTGTTGTAGTGCATTAGACATTGTTTGCCACCGTAAAAAACAGCTGTCTGCTGTGGGTGAAAACGAGGTTATAGGAGCAGAGAGGGTGGACCAAGACATTAGCAACTGCGGGCCATAAAGCCAAAACAACATGCTAAAGGATGCTAAAATGCTTACTAGGGCTGAGTCCGGTGATCATTGTTTGTGTGTTCAAAGCGACAAGCACCCCCCTTCATCTTGGGTCATTGTTATCATAAAAATATTGATTAGCGCTGCTTTAACCGTTGGTAAAGGTGACATCCTCCTGCAAACTGCCATGTTTTTTCAGTTTTCCACCTGCTTCCTTCACTTTCATCACTCCTTCCTGTTCCAGGTTATTTTCACCCCTATCCCTTTCCTCTCTGTCTTACCTCCTGTGTTGGATTATTGCTCCACTGCTCTCCTGTCACTCTTTCCTTCTCCATCCCCCCTCTTTACTACAACTCCCTGCTCACTGGTCTATGCAGCTAGATTTTCATCTGCCCCTTCTTTAACAGCAACACCACAGCGTGACTAACCGAAGGCAAAGCCAGCGTGAAGACGAGAGCAACAGGTGGAAAGTATAAAATTGTGAGATCAGAGCAGGCACATATGGACGAGAAAAAAGTATCAGTATGCGAGCAGTAATGAGAACCATTCATAAATAATGCCGCTTCTTCTTCTTTAATGGGTGGTCACTATGCAGAAGAGATAAACTGATCACAGAAACAGTAGTCAGTGGTACCCAAACACTTCCAAAATAAAGCAGGATATTGAAAGAGTGCAGTGTGTTGAGAGCTTGTTCAGACCAGTAGAAATATTCCACTCTTGTACACAAAGCCTGGGTGGCCTAGATTAATGCTGAGACCAGTGATCCCAGTGGATGGAGAGAGTGAGAAAGACAGACAGAGAGGCTGAGGCAGAGAGACAATCAACAGGCTAGGTGAGTCACAGTAATCCTCCACGGCTGCTAACAAAGGAAAATCCACAAGTACAGGCAAGGCAGCAACACACTGACACGCACAATACCTCAGCAGGGCAATCACTCCTCACCTAATCTACTCTACCATTTATTTGTCACGCATCTACTCACTGAAAGTCCACAATAAAACTTCAAACAGGCAAGAGAATGGTATTGGAACGATGTCAGCCGACTCCACTGTAAAATGAGTTGAAGTCTTTTAATGTTTTGCCAGAAGACCTGAGGTTATAATATGCCTCCATTCCAACACAATGACTGCCTGTCTGAGTGGTCGCTCACTGTCACCTACCCCCACATGGCTTGGCTTTTAAGTCTCGCAGTGTGTGTGTGTGTGTGTGTGTGTTTGGAAGTGCTGTATGCATGCAAACCTACTCAGCCCTCATTAACCCATCGCCTCACTGCCAAGTCTCTTTTCACTTGAACCAGAGAGATATTGTCCTCTTTGGCAATGCAACATGGTGGACATTGTGGCTCAACAAAAGTTCTGAGTTCAGGTTTTCTGCAGCGGCGCAAACTGAGAAATACGTTTTCTAAAAAGTGAGTCTGTGCAGAAGTAATTGGCAACAGGTCCTCCTACAGTCCAGCTTTTTCCCCCTTCTCTTCTTTTACAACCAACTTGTTGCTGTTACAGACTTTAGCTGCTCCCTCTGTTTGGAGGCGTTGCGATGGCAGCGGAGGCCCACATTTTTCATGCGCGGGGTGAAATGAGATAGAGAGGCAGGAAGAGCGGGAAAAGGCAGGAAGGAAGAAAGCAAAAGAGTGGGTGAATAGGTGAATGAGTGAGTGAGTTTTGTGTGTGTGACAGTCTGACAGCGGACAGTTTGGCTCTTTAGCATTTCAAAGCATCTGGCCTCAATTCGGACGTGAGAGGCTGCTGCAGAGTGGGGTGACCGAAGCCTAGATTTTTTTTCTTTTTCTCCATCACACACACTCACTCACACACACACACATATATAACTGCAGTGAAAGTCCCTGTGGGGGTTGAGTGAGAGAGCAGCCAGCAATCTATTGAAATGGGATGCAGTAGACGTCAATGACATGAAAGTAGCAGCACAGCCTTGTGAAAACACTATGGTCATTTGGGGACACAAACTGCCAATCACATGCTTATTTATGGGTACTGTTTGCAATGAGTTGTCCTCTTAGTTTCTCCACAGAGAGCACTCACTGGGTAAAGAAAGTGAGGTTGCATGAACATTTTGTCAAGGTAAAATCTTTACCATATAATAATAACTGTATTTATGTGGCTCTTTTTACAACACACAGTTGCAAAGAGCTTCATATATAAAACACACAAACAAAAACAAGTATACATACATACATAACACGTATGCATACACAGACTATACTTAACAGAAGCACACAACTGAACTAAACAAAACTAAAGTGAAACTGAGGGTGTTTATAAAAAGGCTAACCTATAGAAATAAGCCACTAAAAACAACAGATTCAGCAGATCTGATAGAAAGTGAGAGGCTGTTTTAAAGTTCAGGAGCTGCAACCACAGAAGCACGGTCACCTCTGAATTTAAAAATAGGAACAGGGAACAGATAAAAGGACTCGATCAGATCATCAGGGTAGACGACAATTGGAATAGGGGCTCAACAGCTCTGCTACATGCAGGAGCCAGGCCATGCAGGCCCTCTAACTAATAAGTACAGTTTTGGAAGCTTTGAATTAGGTGATTTTTCAGCAAAATAACTTAATTTAAAATGTCTCATTTAAAATTTGGCACAAAATAAACCCTTAGCACAAACTAAGTAGCATGCACAACAAGAGTGGAAAACTGAGGCTTTTTCCGCTGGTCACTTAAGCCCCATTTCTATTGAGCAGTACAGTTTCATTTCAATTCAGTATGCTATTTCTGTTTCCACTGTGAAAAGTTGTGGATGGTACCAATGGAACCGTTACGTACCATCCCCATTTTTGGTCCCCCCTCTGTTGGGGTACCTAGCACACAGATCTGGTACTAAAAGGTGGAGCTGTGAACACTGCAGTCTGTTGATTGGTCAATAGTGGATGGTCACTCTGCTCAGGGCTGAGTTGTGACTGGTTTTTGGGCGTATATAACCTCTGGTCATACCGTGGAGAGTTTTACATACACTGGTAAACTGTAACTATAAAATGAAAGGATGTTTTGCTGCCTCCTCCAGCAGCTGGAGTCTGAGAAAAAATAACTTAATTCACTGGGGTGACAGCCAGAGACTTTTAAGGAGGAACGTTAACCTTTAATGTTACTCAGTGAATGAGTTGATGACATGAATCCATCAGCACACCTTAAATTTGAATATGACAACTTTGACCTTTCCATTAGTTTTTCTGTTACATACACTTTTAGTAATGAGTGGATCTTCAAGCGTTTATGAATATTAATTTCGACCAGGTTATGAGAACTGCATATATTCTAATCCTCACTTGGAGAAAAAAAGCATCACAGAGCATAATTCCTGCGGGCTCCAGCAACACTACACCCTTGAGCTTGCCTGAGAAGGACTAAATGCACAAAACCGCCAATTTTAAATATCCCATGGAGAGAGACTCTCACTGCAGCCTGTTCGATTTGTTCTGAAAACGATTGCGTGCAACCCCTTTCTGTGGACGATAAATGAGGTGCAGACTTCCATCTGCGTCACCAGTGAAAGGAAAGGAAATACAGCGGGTGTTTGATGGAGCAGTGAGTGACAACAACTTCGCCCACATTTAAGGGTACTGTTTGCGGTGGAAACATTAGGTGGACCTAAGTCACACCCCAGCCACTCCTCTTCTCTGATAAGTAAAGAACAGTCCCTTAGTTGTTTCCCTGGCCCGGCACAGCAGAGCTGAAGAGTTTACAGTCAGCTGGCATCTGAGGAAATTGAGGTAACAGTATGTGAAAAAGGGGAAGATGGCTGACATTCCTGGTGAGCTCCAAATGTTGGATTTTCCAGGAGGTTTTCCAGCCACTGACAGTTATCCAGCGGCGGTCAGTGGTCAGACCCGCAGACACTGGAAATACCAAGAATGCCGGCGGTAGAGACACAGGGATTAGTCTGGTCAGTGGACTACTGTTTGTGAGGATCAATGGCCAGTTCAGCCTTTACTCTTTGACTTGGACTTAATACAATAATTGGGGGCAGCTCATGATATCTTATCAGCGCAGGTCATTTTGGCTTAAGCGTGGTGTTTACTGGAGTATATTTTGGAAAATCCAGGTGCTCAGGCTGTTCTGACGTCCTCTCATTGTCCCAAATGTGGAGAGAAGAGTAAAGTTTTCCCTCCTAAAACTTTCCTTCCTTCCCCTCCCCTGCTGCTGCGGCTGTATGAACAGTGGAAGGCCATTGTTTCAGTTTAACAGAGGGCAGAGAGCAGAGAGAAGGGGCCTGTTATCTCACACTGAAAGCAACAACACTTTGACTGACAATGTGATGTGAGGGAGGATGAGGAGGAGGGAAGCAGTGACGGGAGCCTCGATTGTATGAGAGCAGTTTACTCACTACCAGGCTTCAGTGAGGAAAAGTAGGCCACGATATCTGCTCAGCAAAGGTGTCATAGCTCCAGTGTGAAATCACAGAATATAACACACACAATGCCACAAACACACCCAGTGCGACTAAATACAGCCAGGCAAATGAGTTTCACAGCAGCTATTACATAAGCAGCGACGCCTCACGTTAACTGTGCCAGCCTCAATGTATAATTCACTTCCACTCATCTGAGAAAATATCTGACATGGCAAAGAAGCACATGTGCCGACGTATTCAGACACACTGTCCGTGCCGCTGTAAACTGGAGAAAGATGGAGGAGGGGGGGGGACAGACTGGCATGGAAAACACTCATTCAGCAAACTGAACAGAAGCCAGGCCGACGTCTAATCTCTCACTGTCTCTCGGTTTTCCTGTGTTTCTGTGTCTCTCTCTCAGTCTCCCTCCTTCGGTGTTTCACCATGCTTCTCAACTCGAGGCTTTACATAAATACCTGGCATGACATTTAGCTCGACGGGATCACTGGAAAATAACAGAGCCAAGGGTAGGAAGTCGAATCAAATCTGAAGCCAATTTTGAATCTTCGAAAGGGGACCTATTGTGCCTTTACTTATTTTCTGTCATTTACATAATGTTACAATGCCGCATGTTCAGATAAAAACATGGCCGAAGGGTCAAATAATGAGGTAAACGTATGTAAAAGTAACCCCTGTGAGAAAAAACCTCAGGCTTCAGACCTTCCTAAATACTGTTGTCAGTAGGTATTCAAGTTTCAAGACAAACTGATGTCAGCTCATGACAAATTTCTTTATATGGTCATCTGCTCCAGGCATGCTACTGTTGGTGTTTACATTACATACATTGCTTCATGAAGTTACATGCTTGCTTCTGGGAAACATGGTTGCTGATGTAGCAAATTTCTTCCCAATTTTGGATTGCATACACGTATATGGATCATTTAAGCTTTTAATAGTGATTTTTAATAGAAAAAAAAATGCTGCTATACTCTGTTACATTCATTCCCAAGCTGCAGGAACACTGCTACATGTAGCTACATGCTAACATGAGGGAAACATGTTATCTCGGTTGCTGATGTTGTTTATGTCTCTCTGATTTCAGATGCTGGAACACATCTGGTTGAGAAGTTGCTGCTATACTCCGTTACAATCATTCCTCGGCTGCAATGTTGGTGCAGAGATGTCGAAAGTGCAGATACGGAGGACGAGAAAACGCTGATCAATCAGAGCAGACTGGGCTTTTTTGGAAGGGTGGCTTAAAGAGACAAGCGCTAAAATATAGTGTTTAAGACAGAGGGTAAATACAGGTGTTCCAGGACAGACAGCATGAGGACAATGAAGTGTTTTCTGAACAAAATGTTCTGGTAGAAACCCAAAAATCCAAGTATGAACCTGAAAATGAGCTGAAAAGGTCCCCTTTGACAAATACTTTTGGTCCTACTGCAACACAAGATTCTATCTAAGAGAGATTGTGATTGAGAGATTTGATTAGAGGTTCGTTGGCAGAGCTTAACAAATTCTCTTATTTTACCAACCTGGCTGTCAGTCACTTAGGAAAGACGATAAAAGGGAGGGAACACCAAAAGTGAAAGAAAGCAGTCTCGCTATCTTTTATTTGAAGCTACTTTCGTACCTTTTAATGCTGTACATACACACACAGGAAGCCTGAGTCAACACGGCTGGAAAGTGTTACATATGTAACCTGCAACACGTGACACGCATTTACCTCATTTGTTTTGTTCAGAGCAGATGAGGTAACCCATCTTCTCCAACTCTCTGTCCCCCAGTCTCACTACCCTCAATTTAAACTTTACGTCAGCGTTTACGTCTCGACACCTGCCCATTTATAGCCGCTTTGTTTATGGAGTGAAACGTCAGAGATTCTAACTCTGCCAAAACCCAGTCTGCGTAATTACAGTCTTCTCTCAAATGAAACCTCAACATGACACTGTCAGACAGACAGCTACTACAAAGAGTTGAGTGAATGGACGGCCCTGGAACCGCTCTGACTATAAACATATCTGCTGACACATCACTCATGGGCCATAACAAACTCGATGAGAAACTACAATATGTGACCCAGGGCACACGAGGAGTCTTGTAATTACACGCGTAGGGAAGACAGAAGAGAAACAACTGCGGCCTGAGTGTCCCAAAGTGCTTCGTCATCAAAAGAAACAAAGATTCCCTTTGAGTCTTCTGGATAAAAACATGTTTTGTTCGGGTCACACTTCTGAGATGCAGCCTAATTGTCTGCTCTGGTGGAAATGTATCTGCTGCCTCATGCTCTTTCTTATCTTCAATATGAGTGTGTGTGCAGACAGATTGAATAACACCCTCCTCCTCTTCTTTCTTCTTCCTCCTCCAGGCCAACTGTCCAGAGGGTGGGACAGTTTTCTAAAGGCTGAAATTTCAAATCAATACCCCAACAGTCTGTAATGAGCAGATTACCCAGGGTCGGGATTAGAAAACCTGGGCTCACTCACCACCAAAAACTCATTATCACACCTCAACAAATCCAAGCTACCTGGTCTGTTTGTCCTGGCTTCTGCAGGCCAAGACTCCCCAGGGTCATTAAGTGCAGCTACAGATGAAACAACTTTAAAAACTTAAAGCTAACAGCAGTCAGCTGACTCTGAATCATCCAGCTGCCTTCAATCTCTGGCAAACTGAAAGGAAACCCAGTTTTCCAGGGATCATTATTTAGTTAGATCACTGTTTATCCACATTTTTAGAAGACATCAACAACTTTTTTGGCTTTCACTGACATTCCTGAACTTGTTTCCAATCCTGTTTGAATCAGTGTTTGTGTATGAATGGGCCTGCCAAGGAACTTTTGTCTCAAACTCTTTCCGTTACACACCTTCCATTATTGGCATTTCCGCAACTGACACCCTCTAAAGTGGCTTCACACTGACTCAAGGTGCTCATGAATACAAAGTTTCCTCGGGCAAATTTGTCTTCCAGTAAATGGAGCCAAACTGGGATAAAGGGCAGAGTATAGGGAGCCTGAGTTTGGAGAATTTAAGACACACACTTATGCAGACACATGCACAAACACACACGCTCCACACTCACCCCAGTGAGAGCCCTGCATCGCTGCCTCCACTTGTCTCTGTCTCTCTTGGAAAAAAAAAATATGCAAAAATCACTCCAGTCTCTGTTGGCTCTGATTCTCCCCCCGTCTCTCCTTCTTTTTCCCGTCGTCTACCTCTTCTCTACAACACTCCAGCTTCCTGCCGTTGCCTCTGTACCGCGCCAGGACTTCATATCCCGACACGAGGACTTTCAAATGGAAGCCCCCTTATTTTCCTGTCCTCTCCTCCTCCTCCTCCTCTCTCTTCTCACTTCACTCCTCTGTTCCTCTTCTCAGCTTTCCTTCCCTGCTGTCTGCCTTAGCACCGCCTCCCCCCACCTCCTCCTCCTCCTCCTCATTCCTCCCTCCCCTCTCTCACTTTTGTCTGCCAGCCCCCCTGCCTCTAGTTCCCCTCTTTTAACACACACACTATACTCTCCTCTGCCTCTCTCTCCTCCCCCTTCTCTTTTTAGCCTGAGCCTTCATCCATCCCCTCCTTTTTTACACACTCTGCATCAACACACAATCCTGCGTCAGATTGAACATTTTTAGAAATGTTATCCACTATTTCTGTTTGGTGTGTGTGTGAAAGCAGAGCGGCCCACATGCATTCAGGGGAACACCTCCTCTCGCCTCAGTGTTCAGCAGCTATTCTTTGGCTAAATAACAGTGCAGTTACACACAATTGTGCAATTATCAAACAGCATCGACTACATCAAGAGCTGCAGCCGCTACAGAGGGAGGGGAGGGAGGGGGTCAATCCACTCAGATGGGGTAAATTACATAACATGTTTCTGCTCATCTTTGTGCCAGCACGCTCTGCACGCTCTTTTGTTCAGAGTATTATTGGGCAGGTAACAGAAAGTAGGGAATGAATGAGTGGAGAGGGATTGAAAAGCTTTTTCTTGTATTTTCAGTGAAAGGTTGAAGCTGTTTGTTTGGAGGTTAAGTTGAGAGTGTGATGGAAAGAAAAGTGGCTATATAAAGGCTGCAAATAGAGATAATTTTCATTATCAGTCAATCTGCTGATTGTACATAATTCTACCTTTTTGGCTTGTGATACCTTCAAATGAAACCACGTCTACTTGTGACCTCTATTTATTATGGCCTCAGCTCCAACATAGAGGTTTTTCTTTCTCGGGATGTTTCTCTTAAAAAGACACTGCAGCTTGAGGAGGCAAAACAAACATTAGATAAATGTCAGAAAATATTTACATTTTTGTGTGATAGATGTTTTATTGTGTGGTCAGCATTGTTGCCTCACAGCAAGAGGGGTCCTGGTTTGACCTCAGAGTGGGAGAGACCTTCTGTGTGGAGTTTGCATGTTCTCCCTGGGTTTTCTCCGGGCACTCCAGCTTCCTCCCACAGTCCAAAGACATGCAGGTTAATTAATGACTCTAAATTGGCCATAGGTGTGAATGTGAGCGTGAATGGTCGTCTGTCTCTGTGTGTCAGCCCTGTGATAGTCTGGCGACCTGTCCAGGGTGTACCCCGCCTCTCACCCAGTGTTAGCTCTGATAGGCTCCAACACACCCGCAAACCCTAACAGGATAAGCCGTTACGGAAAATGAATAATAAAAGTTTTTCTTTCTTAACCTTTAAACCATCTTGTGACCTCAAAGCTTTATTTTTAAACCAGTTTGGGAGCCAATTAACTGGTTAAGTGTCATTAAAAAGTGAAAAACCCTGATTGCTAGTTCACAGAACCCAAGGTGATGTCTTAAAATGTCTTGTTTTGCCTGACTGACGATCCAAAACCCAAGGACATCAAATTTATAATGATATAAAACAAGGAAAAGTGGCAAATCCTTGCATTTGGGAAGCTTGAAAAACAATTATTTGGCATTTTTATCCAGATTTATGTCATGGCAATGTTGGACTTTTGGCCAAATATCTTAACAACTATTGGATGGATCGCCATGAAATTCTGTAAAGATATTCACTCTGGTGATCACCTGACTTTTCCTCTAATGCCACTGTCAGGTCAAAATTTCAATTTGGCAGAGGTGAACCAAACAGATTCGCACAAGCTCTTCCTGAGCCTGGTGCTAGAACATTACAGAGCATTAAAATCCTTCTATCAGACCTATTCTGTGTGCAGATCTTCAGTATTTGTTTCGACTCCGCCAGATATTTCTTTGATCCAGCATCCATCCTACTGGGCACTGGGATGTGCATGTCTTTTTTATCATTTCAGAATTTCAGTTTGACATTTCCAAATGTTAACATGCCAACACACTAAACTAAGTTAGCAGATGACACGCAACCTGCTATAAATCAGCATGTTAGCACTCATTGTTTGAGCGCTCAGCTACTTACAAATCACACACACTGCTCTGTTGTGTTGTACACAATGCTAACCACTCACTGACCAGTTTATTGTTGTGTGCTTCCATGGAAAACCAGTAGGAGGACTGAGTAATGCTGGAGGAGAGGAGCATGTGTGTGTATGTGTGTGTGTATGTGTTCCCTCTCTCCTTACTGGAACTGCCCTGTACCTCCCTGAGAGTCCCACAGTAACGAGTGAGAAGAGAGTTCACTTCTGTTCTCTAACTTGGCACTTTACTGCCATTAACACAGCCCACCTCTCCATGCCGAAAATACAACACCAGAAAGCTTTTGAGTCTTTTCTGTGTGTTCGTGTGTGTATGTGTGACAATGTGTGTGTGAGTCAGCAAGAGTTTCTATGTCAGCCTCCGAACAGGCAAATATAACTTACCAACTGAGTGCATCCATTCAGTGTGACATGTTAAACCCCCATATGAGTCAGCGCAGAGTGGGAGGCTGAACGTGACGATAAAGCAAAGTAGGAGGTGAAGAAGAAAGTTACTTATTAAGTGGACTTTTAGAGTGATAAAGCACACCACATTACGAACAGGTGAGACTGAAGCAAAACAGTGAAGCTGCAGCCCTTTAAACCAAAATAATGTGCTAGAAGATGCTTAAATGATCTGTAGAGCTGAGGGGAACTGCAGGGTCTGGTGATAATGTAAATAATTCACTCCTTCCACATTACACATCTAAAGACTGATTTGTGCAGCTTTAACTTGTAAGAAACGTGTCAAGTAAAAATAAGGTACTAAGTAGGAGTTGTGTGGAGTCTTTTGTATTTTGAAAGTGACCTTGCCTGAGCAGGCGGTGCGGGACAGCTAATGAAGGAAGGGGACAGCTGGGCTGGGACGGGCTGAGCTGGACTGGAGGAAAGACAGAGAGCAGAGGAGACAGCGGATCTGTAATGGAGACGGTGGAAAGAAGAGAGGAAGACAGCTGCTGCTGTGTGCACCACACATTATTATCACCCCACATATCTCACAAACACCGCTCTATACGGCGAGGCCTTGAGCTGATAGAAATGATAAGGAGCTCGTGTCAGGACGCAGTGTTGTGTGACTGCTCGTGGCCCAAAAACAAACAAAAACAGATTGACACAAATGAGTTTAAAAGAGGGTTTTCCAAAGAGACAGCGCAGAGAAAATTAGATTTGTGGCTGCAGTAAACAGACAAACACACCTTTCACTGAGGCAGGTTCGTGTATTCGCACCAAACCGTCACGGTCCACTAGATTGATGCACGTAATGTGAAACTTAAGTTCACAAGCACAACTTTGACTTGACAATTTTAGCTGTATGCTGTTATCAACATATGCTGAGGTTAGCACAACAAGATGACCAGCGAGTTAGTCAGGTGGTGAGCAAAAATGAAACACCAGAGCTGGAAGACCAACGTGTGGTTTCTGTTCAGTTACAATAGCAACAAAGAGAGCTGTGTAACGTATGGTTTGTCGCTGTTGCTCCACCATTTTAGGGTAGGTGAATGATTAGGTATAGCTGCATGTGGAGCGGCTACATCAACTGACTAGCTACATGACTTGCCAACCATACCTACACATTAGCGACCAGCCCCCTTCGCCCATGGATCCAGAGGTGAAGCATTTAACTCGCTATGAAGTATTACATTTAAAAGAGAGCTGGTTTAGATTAGGGTTCATGTCGCTACTTGTAAGGGAAATCATGTCTTCATGTATTCTGAATTAAAAAGTGGGTTATTGCAGGGTGCCCAGTGGCTCATGGTTGGAGCTCGCGTCCGATTGTCCTTGTCACAGCAGCTATGATTTTGATTCAACCCTATGACCCTTTGCTGCATGTCATCCCCTGTCTCTACCCCTTTCACACTTGAGACTCTCCTGTCTAATAAATGCAAAAATGCCAAAAAAAATCTTGAAAAAAAAAGTAGATTATTGCTATATTTGGCCTCGTATTTATTCACTTCAAGGTCGTATTTTAGCAGGGTTCAAATAAGTGTCACATTAATGGGTTTGTCTTGTACTGGTAGTGAGCGCGGATTGTAGAGGCGTGTCATGTACGCTCCAAATAGAATGTGGCTGCAGCTATACACATCTCTGTGTGAACTGAATCACATCAAACACGCTAAGACACATTCAACAGCATCACCCAGATGTTCAGATCACCAGGATGATAAATAGCCAAGGTGTAACTAATTGTAACACTCCTCCTAATGCACAGGTTTTATTTTTATCATTATATATATTTTGGTGTTTTCAATTTCATTTCATAAGAGATACCTCTCAGTTTTGTAGTCTGTTATGATCTGTAGCCTTTTGGGAAAGTGTCTGCTCAGTGCCCAGACAGTGTAATACAGAAGTGTTTGAAATGTTTCTGATTTTTGTAATGAAAACAGTTTACCAAAGATGCCAGTGGGGAAAATATTTCCTCAGTTCCCAGCAATAGGATTGTGTCTGTCTGTCTGCTGTCTGTTCAAAATAAATGAAAGAAACATATCCTTATTTATTAGATTTTGTTCCCTGCTGTGCTAAACTCACACAGAAGCGTGACTCCTAAACCAGGGTATGAACCGAACCATGACTTCTGTGTCATGTCACACCCCTACTTTGAGGTATTGTTGTCACCAGGCTGCCGTATGGAACAACACAGGCTCAGGCACAAATTCCTGACCCCCTGACCCCTCATCTCCTCCTCCCCTAAACCCTCCTTCCCCCTGTGTCACACACTCCAACTGCCATCCATCTCCAATCCCAGTCCCTAACCAGACACTTCAAAGACGGAGGCCAAGACCCCCATTTCCATAAATGTGCGTGCATGTGTGTGCCTGTGTGACAAAGTGACCACAGCGGGTCACTCTAAACTGAGCCCACACCAAGAAGTCAGCCCATTGATCAATGTCCCCAGCGCCCCGAAAGACAGGAGAGAAAAAGAACAACACAGAACGGGAGGGAGAGAGAGAACAAGAGGCGTAGGAGGAGTGGGGGACGCTTGAGTCAGCAAATATTGAAGGTCAACGTCGTCAGAGAAGGGTTTTGTCTGCAGAGGGTGCTTTATTTTTTTGTGTGGTTCTTTACCTCAGAGTGTCACCCAGCGTACTCCGCCTGGAGGTCTGGAGGAGACAGGGAACTTGCAGAGAGCTCTCATCCCAGGACCTCGCTCCTATCTTGAGCCTCTCCTCCTGCACTCTGGCCTGAGGGGAAAACACAAAGAGTTAATGTTAACCTGTTTGCAGCATTTACATCTTATTAAACCTCCAATACTTTTTTGGCCACATGGGGGCAGCGAGAACAAGTTGTAAACACAGCATTGACATATCATCACCTTTTAAATTGATATGGAGACATTATATACTCACCCAGCAGTTGCAAAGTAACATGTTACATGTCATGCCCGTCACGCCTCTTTTGGTTCCACAAAGCTGCGATGAAGTGTAAGATCACACTGTGGTCATCCAACCACTCTACGAGTCACATTCACCCATTCACACACACATTCATACACTGGCTACCATACAAGGTGCCTACTGCTACTCAGTTTTTAACACACTCACACACCGATGGAAGCATCATTCAGAGCAATTCGCCGTCATTCCTCCTCATTTCCGGTCATGTCTCATTGCCAAATACAGGCATCTACTTCCAGGAATACTTCATCCCCAAAATAATCATCTGTGTATCAGTGACTCACCCAGTGTTACACTGAATTTCATAAGAAAACTTTTTTCTCACATGCCACCACAGTGAACAAAGAATCCAAAAACAGAGAAAATCCTTAATGAATTGCAGTACAAGCATCACTGTCTCACACGCGGACGAGTACTGTGCCTTCCCTGTTTATGCAGAGGTGTTTTAAATAGCGAAATAACCTGCAACTCATAAAAACTGGAGAAGAGAAAAAAGAGGGAGGAAATTATAGAAGAGAAGGAGGTAACAAGGCAGTAGAGCTTGATGATATATTGATTTTGGTTGTTATGTAATATCCTGAATTAGTGTTTCCTGGTTTTATGGGCTGCCTGAGTTAATCAAATAAAATCCCAGAGCTCATCTGACTTCACATGAGCAAACTAAGAAATGAATTCTTCTGTGTATTTGCTCGTCATATCCCTAGAACTTCTGTGTTTCTTGAGTGTATATTCTTGTGAGTTAATATCAGTATAGACTGTAGTGTCAAGGTATCTGGTTTAAAAAAGCCTTGTGAAGGTTGATTTTGTCAGGATTACCACCCCCTGGTGTCCAATAAAAGAAAACATAAGCTCCTTTCTTCCATTCGTACACTGGAGGGTTTTATCTTCTCTTCACAAAATTGCTAATTCACCCTTTTTCATTTATGCTTTTTTATCTTCTGATCTCACCCATTATTTCGCTTTGCTTCTTCCCCACCATCTCTCTGGGCCCTGCACAAGCAGCCGATGAGGTAATCAGTCAGCTTGTTACAGTCTGATAAGTGATACGATACAACTATTGATTTTGGCCCTGGTGTCCCAGTGCAGGGGTCAGTCCTGAGCCCCACGAACAGATGCTGACCGAGCTCTTTTGCAGCTATTGTCAGAAACAGACGGACTGTAGGAATACGGACAGTCACACAAAAGTATTGTCAAGGCAAATTGTATCAGCTGGAGTTTGATGTTGTGTTGTGGATGCACAGAAAATCTATTCAGGTCAAACTTTGATCAACAATGGATGAAATCATCAAATGGCTTCCATATGAATGGTGTAATGACATTACCCTGGATTATAAGGTAAAGAAATGTCAGAGTGCATTGTTTTCCCGTCCACCACAATTTAGACAAAGAAAGAAAAGAAAAGAAAAGAAGAGAAGCTTGACCTTTCTCCACCACCCACCAAACATCATCAGCTATAGAGAAGCTACAAAAATGCTAATTTCATTTGGAAAACAGGACATAATGCAAAACCTTTTAAGCTAAATCAATACAGTCAATTTGACATATGATCACATAAAGCACAATTATTGATTACCATCAGATTTCCTTACAGCTCTGAGGTAACTGATGTTTTTAAGAAGCTCAAATAGCATCAATATAGAGCAAACATGAAATCACGTGTTGGTCTGTCAACAGAAAATCTCACAAACTTATGAACGTATTTCCATGAAATCTGGAGGTCAGTTAGGCTTTACGACTGATTAAAGTGGCAATCAGGATCTGGGACTCCCGCCATTAGATGATTATAGTGTTTCAGCCATTTGAGGTCTGATTCGATGGCCACGTGGCTTGTAGTTGTTATTGTGGACACCAGTGAGACACAGCACGGTCGTCTGAATGAGTATGGGGTAAAGACCTAACAGGGAGCCCCCAGGAGGACAGATGGTCAAGGTCTTCCCTGAGGGACACGAGGGAGGGTTGGGGGTGAAACTCGTGAGATAACAGGGGTTGATTCAGATGCCCCACCCCCCTTTAAGTTGATTCTTTTTCTTGGTGATGCATACATAAACATGAGATATGAGACATATGGACTAAGAAGGGATTCAGACCAGAGACAGACCTGTGTTAAATCAAGGTGGGATGCCAGTTAGTGGGCTACTTTTTTCATCACATTTCACTGAGGTACACGATTTATGACAGTATTTGTGTCTAAAAAGTTTAGTCTGATAAACTCACAAAATATCAAGAAAGGAAATATTCTTATGCCTATTGTCCTAATTAAAGGGGAAAAAATACAGAAGTCATTTAATAAAGAATATAAAGTAGACGTCAAACTGTGTTAATTCTTTGGAAGGGGGGCGCCATATTGTGAGGATCCTGCTGGATTACAGACCCAGATGCACTACCTCCACTCACATACTGTGACAGCAATCACCAACTCAGATTTGGTCAAAATAAACCCTTAATTCACTGAGTCAGGTGTGAAAATAAGATGTTTTGCCCCCCTGTCTCTCTCTGCCATTGCTGGACAGCTTTAGTCCTGTGACGTTATCCCCACCACTCACAGTGGCCATGTTTCTCAGCTTGGCTGCCTGTTCAAACAGTAGAGACTGACCTCAGGTGGCACATGCTGTGCACTGCATCACCTTAATACAGCATCGCTGTATTAGTTTAATACAAAGAGGAGCGTCTGTATTTTCAACAGTATTGAAAATGATACCATTGTGATTACTCCCTAGTGTACTGTAATACCATGATACTGCACAAGACAACTGATCAGACAGCGAAATTCAATCCAGGGTGAAATAGAGGTATCACAGTGGTAGCTTTCGACAGTGGCGAGATAAACAGTACAAATATAGCATTGACTTAAATCTACCAAATCTATGAGCATGTATTCACTGGATGATGTCACACTGTGTCAAAAGTTGTGCCAGACTCAACTTTTCTACTGGATAACCTTGTACTGTTGTGCCAGAGCTGGACTGACCTCTTTCAAATAAATTAGAGGGCTTCATTTTTTTACACAGCCATTCATTTTGCAGTTATATAGTCATAAACTGAAATATTGATTGGCACTAGATGAGTTACACTATGGCATCACCAAGGTTATCATACTTCATCATGGAGGGAAAATGAATGTTGGGACCAAATTTTATCACAATACTAGGGCTGAAAAATTAGCTTACAGCTAACTCTGGCACAGCTAAGTAGCAGTGCACTGTTCCTGTTAAATAAATAAATTAATTAATTAATCTAAATATTTTCAAAATTGCAATATGACTAAGTGCAATATATAAATCTCAGGAGCTGCAATGTTTTGATGAAGGTAAAGTGTGTCACATACTTGTATACATACTTTATATTTTTTTAGTGAAAATGAAATGCAAAAATGACCATTTCCACTAAAAATGCGACTCATATCACAATGGCAATATCTGTCAAATTGATCGCAATGACTATTTATTTACTGTGCAGCCCTAATCCATACAATAGTTTGGACATTTCACTTAAAATTACAAATGTTAACATCAACGTGGCACTAGAGAAAGAGTCAGAAGGATCACTAGAGTCGCTGGGATTCATCCTCCATGACCATGTTGTGGTGAACTTCATGGCAATCCATCGAACAGTTGTCTGACATCTTAGTCTGGATCAGAGTAACAGGATAACTATCCCCACAGCAATGCTGCTGCTAGTGTTTCTAAAACTCAAAGACTTATAACAGTGATCTACAAATACAGGCACAAATACTGAACTGTTTGCACACACGAACGCAAGCACTTATAATTCCATCGATCTGACCCTGACCTTCCTGTGATCAGCTTTACATTTTCTTTAATTTTCATAAATCCACTTCAAGGCCAAAAGACATGACCTGTGATGATCTCTGCAGAGTGTGGAGTTGATGAACTCACACACACACACACATTGAACCCCCTTTCTGCGCACTATCTCTAATCAGGAGATGACATCTCACCCTGTATGATGGGCAGATGTGAACCCGTGGCTGCAGATTAGATAGAGATTATTAATCCTTTAGATCACTGGTAGATAGATTACATCGCTATAGCAGCATATGTCCTCACCGCAGGGACCACACTTAATGTGAGTACAATGACACTATGATTCAGGGTCGCACTCCCACAGGGCGCTGCAGTATTAACTTCAGCTCAGGGTGTCATTAACGTTACGCAGCCCGTGTGGTTTGGGTTCACTTTGTTAATCACAGCGCTTCTGACGTTACAGTTATTGGGTTACTTTGGGTTTCTACTGTGCTACATGCTGTGCTGATGAGGGAGGAATAAAGGAGGGTGAAGGAGAAAGAAGCTGCCGTCACACAAAAGGCGTGGCTAAATCTGTGCCAAGGTGACTCTTGCAGAATGAAACGAGAGAGGAGTGTTCAGCTCAGTCCTGAAAGAACGACAAACATGAACACATGTATTAGACTTTTCTATCGGTGGGTAATGGGGACAAACACTTGGTATATCACAGTATATATTATTTTATGTTGCAATATCAATATAATGTATATGTCATTTTATGAGAAACAGTTTAGAGATAAAATAATTAGGGCTGTGTTTAACTTATATTTTCTTTGTTTGGTTAATTTGCCTGTTATTTTCTTAATCAATCAATTAATAGTTTTCTTGAGTCCAAGGTGACATCTTCAAATGTCTTGTTTTGTTAAATTTACCATGATGTGAAAGAGAAAAGGAGTGATTCCTCACATTTGAGCAGCTGGAACAAACAGATTTGGCATTTTTTCCCTTGAAAATAACAAAAACTTGTTTGTCAAATGTCAAAAATAGCCAGAAAAGATAATCAATTTCTGACAGACTAAATGATTTATCAACTAATTGCTTCAGCTCTAAAAAGAACCAAACAGGAACATCTGTTTTTGGCTGATCCAGTGAATTACATGAATCACAATACTTCATTTAGAGGTGTAAGAAAACAGCAATACAGTTGAGTATCCCAACATTTTGTGATGCTGTACCAATTCTCGAAAACACTGTACCAAATTTTAACTGTTTGCAGTCCTTTATTATCCTTATTTGTTTAAAGCATCCTCCATCCTTTTAACTGGTACAGGTAAGTGTTAATGCCTTTGCTCAGACTGCGCAAAAAAAGTAATAGAAATAAGGTTTTTAATGCATATGGTGTGGTCTTTATACTATGACAGCTTTCCTAAAATAACATTAAAAAAAAAAAATCACAAAATACAACCTTGCTCACAGTATGGCAATATATCGCAATTACAATTGGGCAATGCTTTCTGACTTGGCATATGACGATGTTCACAGTGAAACACTGTGATGGACGAGGACGTTGTTGTTTGGGGGGGGGGCAAACCACCAGCTTTATGCATTGTAGTAGCACGACTGTCAAGACAGAGACACGTGTGTGCTTGAGAGGGTGAGTGACAGACAAACTGGGGGAGAAGTTAGACTATTTTTCTGTAAGTTATTAATAACTTACTCAGGGTGCTGCTTTGTCACTTTTTGACCCATCTGCCAGACATGTGATATTTATACACCACTGAATAAAAAAAGCACTCAGCTGAGCAGATGTGAGCAGCTATTGATCAGTGATGGTGATGATGGCAAATCTTCATGATGGCTACAAATGTGATCACTAAAAAAGGTACCACTTAGCCCATCTGGGAGCCTACAGCTCATCCAGTGGATAAATCTGAATTGATACTTTATAAGCATGCAGTGAATGCCATTAACTCCACCCCAAACCTGCGCCCCAGTGTTAGTGAAAGGACAAACGGACATGGGGGAGGATGGCATCATCTACTGGCCTGACCCTAATCACAATATACTGAATCTTAACCCCAGTATAATGATACGTATCGGATTGCCAGATTCTTGCCAATGTACAGTCCTAATAACATTGGTGCAAATGCAATGTTGCCATAAAGCCAATCTTCTCAGTCCACAATAACCAAATATAGATCTAAAACACTTATATTTATTACTTCATTACTTAATTTTTCAAGCAAAAACGTCAAAAATTATCTGGTTACAGATGAAACAAAGTGTTCAGCTACTCATGATTATCATTGTAAATGGAATAATTTGGACATTTTGGCTAATTTTCTTTCATTTTATGAACCAAATATTTAATCAATAATCAGGAAAATAATCACCAGATGACTTGATAATGAATGCAGTATAAAGCTGCTGCCCTGGTCTGATACAACCAGAGATATTTAAGTGATAGCTACCTCTGTGTAAACTGAAAAATCTCAGTATCCCTGTGTATATCATCATATTGCTCTTCCCCAGACATATCTATTAAATAATGGAGCATACGAGTCAACAGCACAGTTTCTACACCAGAATAGAATCAATGGGAATAGTAAAACACTCTCCAGGAATAGAGCAGTCAGGTAATGCAATTTCTATGTATCTCTCTTTCCATTTTCGTTGTCATTAACTGAACACTCATATTGTACTCTGCGCCCGGCACTCTGCCGTCTGCCGCTGTGGTTTTTTCCAAGAAAGTGGAAAGCTGCTTTGTTGCCATAATATGCCCTGTGTGATGCTTGGCCCACTTTCCAGCCTGCTTTCATTGTGTAAGCACACATACATAAAACATGATTTGCTGCTTCAATTTCTGACTTTTATTCAGCTGGGATTTGGTGGCAGACAACATCAGAGCCATGAAAAGCAGAGCAGAGCAGCGGCGAAATGCAACTCTCCCTCTGATCCTCTGAGCGAGGGAGGGAAAGAGAGATAGAGACGGAGAGTTGGCTTCGTTACAGAGAACAAGGTTTAATCACTGACCTCTACTCTTACAACTGAAGACAAATGGCCATGATTAATGAGGGCCATTCATCTTATAGGTTACAGGAAAAAAACAACAATGGCGACTGCATTTGCCCGCACTGCTCTGATAGATCTATCTGCCGTATATATTAAACTCCAGCTCTGTTAGTTTGCACTTCACTTCTGATCCAGGAGCTGAGGTCAGGCTCGGTGTAGATCCAGGGCTGATCACTAGAGGGCAGCCTGTCTGAGTGTGGATATGCAATGGAGGCTGCTCTCAGTAAAAACTGATTTGATATTCAGACCTCAGGGAAACACTGTTGTTACAACAATTAATAGAAGAAATAATTATTTGAATACATCCTGTACCAAACTGAGCCCTCCAGCTTTGTTTTAATTCATGCCTTAAATCATCTCTTTCACCTTTATCCAGCAGTAGAAGAAAAGCATGCACTGAGATCAGTATACTGTGTATATGCACCAAAACTTTCTATCTGCACCATTTTACTGCACTATTTGTCCATCTTTATCCACACTTGCGCCCTGGCTGCATCTTACAGAAATTACATTAACAGTGAATCAACTTCAAATGTAAGGAACATTTTGTGCAGCTTCTTAGCAAACCTAATACGGAAATGTTTTTTTATGTTATCATATTAGGACTTCTTTTGTGACTTATTTTCTTCTGTTTTATAAGGATATGTATTCACATTAATAAATAAAAATACTGACTGAATATTGACCTGAGATCCTTTACGTAAGTACCTATACAACATTTTTAAGTTTCAGAAGTATTGCCAGTAAACATGAATGGGAATTTATATGATTTTATTGATACCAGTGTGATTATCGATTCTGCTTATCGCTCTGTTTCGTTATCAATTCCCTTATCAGAATCAGAAATACTTTATTGATCCCAGAGGGGAAATTATGATTCTTTACAGCTACTTCAATGTGAAGAATAGAGAATTATAAGACGTAAGAATAAGAGAATGAAATAAAACAATGTAAATATAAAGCAATAAAATGAAATAAACTAGAAATGAAATGTGCATTTGAATAAAAATAAACTGTGCATTATGCTACCGTGTTTCACACTAGTAAAGATATAAAAAATTAAAATATTAAAATAAAACATATAAAATAGTGTGAGTATTGATTCCTGATCATTTTTTTGTGTGGTATAAAAAAGGCCTACACAGGTTTTATGACTCAGTGCAACTGTTTTATTATCTCTGAGTCTGAACGCAGCGTAGCCATGTGGCGCTAATGTCATTATAACATATCTGCTGCTGCTCGGTTGGAAAACATTGGCATGCCTGTGTAGTGTCAGATACACAGCATTCTTGGAATCTGAGCCCATGTTACATTAAAAGATGTTTCAGCATATTGCTGATTGAATTCTCATTTTACAGACACTATAAGCAGCATTGTTGTCATCTTTCTTTGTGAAATGAAGCCATGCTTTGGAACGTTTCTTCTGCTCCCTCATGACTTCTTCTTGTGGCAAGTCTCCACCAGGGTCGACACATGAGTTTGACATCATTATTTTGCAACCTGCACCTGTCAGAAACACATGCCAGTATCGATAAAAGGAACTGATAATCTAAGAGGCATGTGATTCTGACAGATTGGAGAATTTGGAGCCGGTTCTCAATTCCCACCCATACCGGTAAAAGTGCTTGTTCTGCAGAACTCTTGTACATTATTACATATATTAAATTATAAGATTGTAACTACTGATGCATGAGTGTGGAAGCAGCACTGTTGTAGCTGGCTGACCTGATCTATTTATTTTATAGACAGTAGGTTTAGTTCAGTGGTTCCCAACCTGTAGGAGTCACAAAATAAATCAGAGGGGTCGTGAGATAATTATTCATCCATCCATTTATCCATCCATTTTCTAACTGCTTATCCTCTTGAGGGTTGCGGAGGGGCTGGATTCACATTCACAATCACACCTACGCCCAATTTAGAGTCACCAATTAACCTGCATGTCTTTGGACTGTGGGAGGAAGCTGCAGAAAATCCACACTGGCACGGGGAGAACATGCAAACCCCGTACAGAGGGCTCACCCAGCCCAGGTTTGAACCAGGAACCCTCTTGTTGTGAGGCGACAATGCTAACCACTGCACCATCATGCCAAGAAATAAGAAAAGTTCTGCTACAGAAATTTGTGTCTACTTGTTTCAGTTTTTTCTAGTCTTTGCTTTTATTGTTAAAAAAAATTAAATTTAAACTCTCTGGGCCACTAACAGTGATTTAATTATTAAAGTTTGGAGGTAAAATCACTCT
Organism: Cephalopholis sonnerati; assembly: GCA_019142605.1. Classification (NCBI taxonomy): domain Eukaryota; kingdom Metazoa; phylum Chordata; class Actinopteri; order Perciformes; family Serranidae; genus Cephalopholis; species Cephalopholis sonnerati. Next base: position 19,880,704 of record JAGQAX010000018.1, on the reverse strand, counting down.
CACACATCTGAAATGTAGAGGTATAAAGTAGCATAAAATGGAAATACTCAAATACCACTTCAGTAAATGTACTCCTACCTCTGCCAGAGGAGAATGAGCTCATCATGTACAGTACTCACTCCTCCCTGAAGTCAAACGGCTAATCGATACACTCCTCCTCTGACTCTCCTCTCTCGACCTCTCTCTCTGCTCTGTAATGTTCCTCTAAGATTTCAAATCTTAAGTCGTCCTCCTCTGTGGACAGATTAGATGGGATGACATGAGATTGGGTGGGGGGATGGCAGCAGCAGCAGCGGCGGCGGCAGCGGTGGGTCAACTCTATCTCTGAAACTGATCTTAGGAGCAGCAGCTGATGCTCGGCCACAGCCGCTACTATTAAAATCACACCAGAAGAAAAGGATGATGTTGCATGTTCACATACAGCTGATGACTAATGGTGGTACTCTGTGGTGAAACAGTGAGATGTAGGCAGCAGCAGTAAAAAATGTCTGCACCAAGTAAATGAAGAGAGCAGGAAGAAATTAATGAATGAGAAAAAAAAGACTATAGGAAAGTTTTAATTTGGCTTTTCAGCGCTTTAACCACAGCCAAAAGCTTTGTCTTGGCTTTTGTCGTCTCCAGCTCTATCAGCCTGCCGCTGCTGTTGTAACAATTTGTCTGTCTGGAGGATGTGGATCATCTCCTTTCATTCACACACTTTGTCTCCTCTCGTATTCTTCTCCGTCTCCCCGTCTTTAGCTTTTCTTCTATTATGTCAAATACATTTCTATGCACAGATTCCTTCTTTCTCAGCTCAAAGCAGAAGGAACATAGTGTGCATGGGGAAGTTGTCACAGAGCAGGGGGTCTGCCAGACGAAAGATCTGCTCATATTTCATGGAAACACACTCAAGCACCTGTCAGCATCTGGCTGCAATTTAACTGCGCGTTGAACCTAAATGCAGAGAAAGTTGAAATGAGACAAACAGCATGAGAGGCGGCTGCTGTCACACTTCACGCCGGCTGCAGAACTGTGAAAGATTTTTGTCTCTATCGTGTTTCACCACCCGTGACTACCGCAGGATGGTTTGTGCTGTCACAAGAACACATGGAAATAACTCAGAGGGTGCAGTTCACAGAGCAGTGGTAGGAAAAGTACTCCAATTTTTTAAAAGCATCAGCAAAATAATATAAAAATACTCCATTACATCTAAAAGCCCTGCATTCAAAAAATCCCACTTAAGTAAAACTGCAGAGATATTATCCGCAAAATATATTGTACTTAAAAATGAACCTGCATTTATCACTCAAAGCGGTTTACACTACATGCAACATTCACCCATTCACACACACATTCATATACTGATGGCAGAGGCTGCCATGCAAAGTGCCAATCTGCTTATCAGGATCTAATCTAATCTCATCACTCAACGGACATCCACACACCGAAGGCACAGCCTCGGAGAGCAATTCGGGGTTCAGTATCTTGTCCAAGTTCACTTCGACATGCAGACTGGAGGAGCCAGGGATCGAACTGCCAATCTTATAATTAGTGGACGACCTGCTCTATTTCCTGCAACTCAGCCGCCCAAACAAACCTAACAAACATGTACGTAACATAAAAGTATGTATCATGCAGAAGGACCCTGTTTAGTGTCATACTGTAACATGCTACAATTAGTATCATCATGCCGATAGTAAGAACTCATTAGACCAATAACCAATACCAATATATCCTAACTTTCCGCTACTACCACAGACAAGCCACTTTATGCCAAAGCAGAGAGAATATTCTTATTTACAGACTATGATCAGTAAGCAGCAACAGAGTGAAGAAAAAGAGGGACATAAAAATGCTAATATTTATCTCTAGCTCTGCCACTATGTGCCACACTACATGGCCAGAGTGAAAATGAATATACTGTCTGGATCTCTGCAAGCATGCAGGCGCCTGCACATGTGCATATTGTGAATGCTTACGTTCATGTATGTTCATGAATGTGTGTCTGTGTACATGTGTCCTCTGCCACGGCCACAGTAAGTGTGTTATTGGAGCAGGGTGAGCCGGGGGCAGAAACAGCAGAAACAAACGAGGTCCTGTGCAACCCGGAGACTGTTCCATGAATCATCCAGGAACTTATACTGTAGCTGGCCGGTCCTCACAGCCTTCAGCTCACATTTAATAACTTCCCATGCAACATTTCCCGTAGTAGGCTGATTAAAAATATATATATTTGGTCGTATTCCCCACAAAAACCCAAATAAATATACATGGCCAGTGGTTTGAACTCGTGTTATTGACTTAACGCAAGGAAATGAGAGCTGTTTTTGTGTAGTGGAGCCAAATCTTGAACCGAACAAGCGTGAAAATGAAACCAAAATGACCCTGAGCCAACACCGCTACAGTTAATAAAAAATAAACGTAAATAAACAAAAAAAAAGTTATCAGCAGAAACCCTGAACACCTCCTGAATTTAGTCTAAAACAGGAGCTTTTTCTTCTGCCTGTGACTCAATTAGATCATGCGTGTTTGTGCACTTGCCTGCAGCAGGTACGAAAAACAAGAGAGCAGATACCATCAAAGTCGGCCAGAAGGGAAGCCCACAGTTCGATGTAGTTGAGGGAACACGTTTCTCTCTCTCAAAAACACATGCATCCACCTGCACGTGTGCTTGTGGTTGAACGTATGTGTGAGGACAGGAGAAAAAAAAACGAGAACACAGATATGCAAATGTGATCTAAGAACAAAAAATAACTTGAAGGACATGGGAGATGGTGCACGGTTAATTTATTCCCAAGATTAAGAAGTAAAATCAGGGAGAAGATGTTCTTTGGTGTGAACTCTCAGTGTTTGATTTTGTGTTTTAAATTGAAGCCACTGCTCTCTGAAGTGCACCATTTGCCTTAAAAGACAATCTCGTCGCGCACTGAGCTGAGTGGCACACAATTTCACCCACCTTTCACAGCATGTATATATATATCCCAGACACTGTGTGACTGTTAACTCTAGCACCTTACACACACACACACGCCGTCAGATCCGTCACTGTGTAATTTTCTTTTACTCAGTGGCAAAGGTCAGCGTACACACGTTTTCGTGACAGCCTCAGCCCCAGGGTATACTATATACTGTTTATGTGTGTGTACAGAGCTAATGGAGACTGACATGAGGACTGACATGGACGCTGAGCTGTGCCACGCTGGGCCAGGCGGTCTAACCCAACAGCAGGGATAAACTATAAATAGACTCATCTCATTCACCCCCCCATCCTCCTGTTTCCTCTTTTCCTTTATCTGCAGACCTTTTATCACATTCGCTTTGCTTTCTATTTCCTCCACCAACTCCATCATCCATCCCTGCATCTCCCTCCTAATTTTTATCCCTCCCTTCATCATCTCCCCCAAATCCCCATTTTCAGTCTCCCTCTGTCTTTTGTCTCTGAGGATTTTTGTCCCAAAGAGAAGATGAGCTAAAAAACACAAAGAAAGAATGAAAGAAATTCAAAATACTGGAAATACTGGAATAACAAATAGGCCACCGCCAATCTTGTGATCTCAGAAGACAGCGGGAGAGTGTGTGGGATGGAGAAAAGGGGGAGATGGGCTAGTTAAGGGGGGAGATGGAGGGGGAGACGGAGTTATGTAAGCGAGGCTAATCCCCTCCCAACCCTGCATAGTAAATGAGACAGGATGACACTGGCCTCATTTCATCCGTTCATCTCCGTATCCAACTGCCGCTACCCATCCAAACCGCTCCGTCTCCACCTTAATCTATCCGTTAGATCTTTGACAGCAGACAAGAGCTGCGTCCTAAACTCCAGCAAATCCTGGTCGGCTGACACTTTATTTTATCCTCATGTCAACAATAACATCTGATTTTTGAAAGCTCTCTCACAGTGGGAAGGAATGGGATATATTCCTGTTCGACAAACTCAGCTGACAGCTACTATAAATATTCCAGATCTTTTCTAGTATCACATGCCAGACATTTCTGTTCTAAAAGTGGAGCTACAGTAACAACATGTCTCTTAAACTTAATGATACAAAAGTTTGGATTTAGACTCAAAAACAAAGGCCCAGCCCCCACCACATGACATGACCCTCACCCCTCCAGACGACAGTCTGACCTCTCACCCACCTGGTCACCCAGACATCCTAATCTGTGGAGGTATGTTTAGCTTTAAAGGGTCAACAAGGCCAACTTAGGGGCCACCTATGAGCCATCACAGCACACTACTATTGACTAGAACATCTCACAAGGAAACATAAGGTATCACATAGCATGTAAATGGTTTTAAAATGACCCCTCTGTGCTTTGTGTTCAGCGCTATGCATGTTAACATTAGCATTTAGCTCAAAGCACAGCTGTGCAGCCTCACAGAGCTGCGAACATGCCTCAAGTCTTGTCTGGTGGTAATTTTCAATGGTAGGCGATCATGAAACAATCAGGGTCATAAATAAAAGGTGTGTAAGATGCACATATTTTTATCTTTGAGAGCCCAACTATTACTAAATGTACATAATTTAGAGTTTAAAGAGTGACTAAACATCAGAATGTAAAGCAGTGTTTTGCTGCCACCTCTGGTTGAAAGTTTGTGTCAGCCTAACCCTGCACCCTGCATCACTGACAATGTTTACATGCACTAATATTCCACATATGACAATATTCTCAATTTGATGTAGGTCATGTAAACAGCATTTGGATATTCTGCATTAGGCAATTTTTAACGTAGCATTTTCCAGTTAAGACACGTTGGATATGCTGGTATTATTTGGGTTTTAGGAGCATTATTTGGGCATGTATACAGCACATTCAGAACGTGTGTCTCAATAGAGGTTTTGACCCACAGTTTGCAACACATGGTCTCTTGCATGTTTACAGTCAGCTCTGTGCGCTGTACACAAACCAACTAGTCAACAGCTTGCACGGCTGGTGTGGAGATACATGCTAAAAAAGAAAAGCCCACATTTTGGGTTGGAAATAGAAACACACCTACTTTTAAACATTATGAAAGACTTGGATATCAACAGGTTTTTCAATATGTGCAAATATCACAACACCTACCTTTTTAAGAAGGTGGGTAAAGGAGTGAGGGAAGGAATGGTGAAATCCACCACTGGTGGAAAACATTAAAAAAATCCTATTTTGACAAAAAGAAGCAAAATAAAACAGCTCTAGCCTCTCCACTTCTCTAAATTTTGCCGTAATAAACTACATCATAGTGCACGTTGATCAGAGTTTGCATGTCTTTCATTAGTCATGTTAACAGGAATATTGTCTTTTTGGAATAAGGACAAAATCCAGAATATTTTGTACGTGTAAGCACAGTCAGTGATGGGTGTTAGTGAGCTCTGTTGCACCTGTAACTATATTTTTGACCAAATACCTCAAAATCGACATTGCAGTGAACAGAACAGTCTGGTAAGTTCAGAAAATCACATCATTTTCCTGTAATGCAGCCTTTAAAACCAGGAAAAGACAACACTTATGATATTACAATATCCAAAATCTAAGATGGCATCTAGTGTAAAATCAGGATTTCAATATAACATCCATCTATTGCCCAGCCCTATCTGTAACTATGTGCAATGGCCATGCCATGGTGCACTGACACACTGTGCAGTACTTCTACATCACTGCGGCAAGATGAGAAGTTGGAGGTCTGCTTAAAAAACCCACGATAACATAAACACAAAGAAACATGTTTTCGAAAACTCCCTTAAATATGATTCTATAAGAATAGATACATATAGTATAAGATATTTATTTATTTAGATATTTTATTACGCAGGTGAGACTTTTTCTGATCATAAACATATCTTTGGCATTTCCATGCTGCAATATCTTGATATCCATCAAATCATTTATGCCAATATAGCTGTGATTATCTTAAATCACCCAACAAGATTAACCACCAGTTATTTTCTATGACCATCATTAATGGGTTTATGAGTTTTTTTTACTTTACAATCAGCCATTAATCTTTCTGTTTAAATACAACATTAATGAATGTTTATTGGTCCTGATGACTGGCAATGTTTTCCTAAAAGGCAGATGGTCAAACTCTCTGTTTAAGTAAGCTACACTGCCATTATGATATTGTTTATTAACCCTCCTCCACCTCTCCAATCCTCCTGCTCAGACAGGACGCTCCACTAAACTTTGACCTACTTATGTCTGCCCTCAGTCTGGGCCGAAGGGGGGGGGGACAAACGCCAAGATTCCAAACACAGCGAGCTTCCCGCTGATCCAGCCTGTTAAAAATAATAATATGAATATCAAAGGCTTATTTGGACAATACATCTTTTGAATGTCAAATCACAGAGGGAAGCCGAGGGAGGCTTGAGGACGCGTGCATGTAAAAGAATCACACTGGACTCATTGTTTAGTAACTGGACGAACACACACAGAAACACACACTGTATCTCATGCTGAGGACTTGATTTCACTTTTCTGCTGATCACCCACAAGACAAACCCCGTCCTTCATCTTTTTATCCGCACTGTGTCTCTCGTTTCCAAGAAATCTCACTCAGCAGATGGACACAATCCTCCATAACCAATTCTCTGCAGGATAATGCAGAGCAGACAAAGACGCTGCAACACAAAGACAGACAACACCTCCATGATTCAGCTCTGTCGGTGCGAGACCAAGTCCCACTGAAACTGAGCTGAAACCGGTGACAGCATCACTTCATAAACTGCAACTGTGTTTAAAATCTGCCAAATGTTTCATAAGCGCAGGACAGCTTCCAGGCCAGCTGAGTCCTAGCAATCCACGTGTGATGGGACCGCTGAGGGATGAGGGCTGGCTCGGACAAGAGGGTGGTGGGAGTTATGTTACCACGTCTGGGACTGCATCCCAGAGGTTCCCGGAAGAATTCTGGGAACATCGGGGCCCAACATGTGTGTGTGAGAAAGAAGGAGATGGAGGCATGGACGACGAGGGGGGAGACATCTGTCAGCAATTTAAAAGGAGGGATCAATCACATATTTTGAGAGTACAGTATGCAGAGATACGCTGGGGTCATGATGCAAACACTCTCTCATGGTTAAAACTTCCCAGGCCTCCTGCTTCTCTCTCCTCTCCGCTTACACGAGACAAGCCGACCACAGTTTACCCAAGCTAGTCAGCTGACACAGAAAGAGGGGAGGGGCGTAGTGTGGTACGCATTCTGCCGAGGGGTCATCTGGCAGACGCATCCTCCGAGCTGGCTTCACTCTGCTGAGCAAAACACACACACATACAGGGGAAAGCTGGCCAAGAGGGCGGAGGAAATCTAATCTATAAATCAGACACATGTCCAAACAACTGGGTGTCAACAGATCTTTGCTTATGTTATTAGCTCAGAGGTGCCCCACTGCAACACGCTGAGAAACACTCTGATTCGATTCTGCTGAGGCAGTTGTTTTAGACGAGGCTTATGAAAAGAATTTAGTTTGGAAAGATAAAATTGTATCTGAGAGGCCCCTTTAAAAAATCCTGAGGAAATTACAGCTAAAACACACCAGCAGGGGCGGACAGGCTTTTAAACCGGATCAATAATTCATGTTTTGCCTCTCTTGCTGGCACAAATCAGGTTTCCGATAGAGGCAAATCAACAAACAGCTTAATCAATGGCTTTCTCGCTTGTAAGAAACCAGGGTGTTGTTAGTCGCATAAAGAGCTCAACTCTGACGGATGGTTTCTTCTCTGATTTCGAGCTGGAGGAAGAAAAATGTCTCTTGACTCAACAATCCAAAGAGTCCAGAATGAGTTTTCTCATAAAGATAAGATTGCAACCAGTAAAAACATTTGATTGTTGCAGCTGCAGGTCGTCTCTCGACCTCCAAAAACCGTTCATCTGCTACCGGGCAAAGTGCCTCAGTTTTGGACCTAATACTAGTGTCATCCATCAATCTCGTGTTTGTGTGTATCTGTGTGTGCGTGTGTGTGTGGTCTGCTGTTTCAGCACTGGCCATTTCGGTCCTCATACATCAACCTCCTGACAGCAGTGAAGTGACGCTTTGTGACATATGAGGCCACTTTACCTTCTCCTCAGACAGAGAGAGGGAGAAAGGCAGGGCAGCGCTCAAATGGATGAAAACTGTTTCCATGTGTGCTGATGGTACTCAGAGAACCTCTGTACACATTGCATTAAATTTCTTTTGGGGGTGATCAGATTGATCGGACAGTGCTTGACCACAATAAAGTAAAGGTGTAAATACACCCAAAACGCATTGAGGATGGACTGTGATCCATCCTCGATCCACATGATCTGGATACGATATATTATAATGCAAGTTGTATGGGGTCATAGTTTGCACACAGGACAGCTGTTGCAAAGGTTTGAAACTACTTACATTATCACTCTGATTTTTCTTGCACGTTTTTCTTGTAACGTAATGAGAACTTGAAACTGCAATTTCAGCATGTAATAGAAGTTTGTCTACAGTATCTTCAAGGCAAAGTGAACAAATGCATGAGTGTTGAGCAAACACAGCTTGATTGGCCTGCTAATGGATGTTTGGAGCAGTTGGCAGACTTCAGCACTCCTGGCTCTAATGTGATCTGTGCCAGAGCTCTGCCCACTAATGTCCATTATACACAGACTTACTCCACTCTGCATTGATTCTGTCTCTTCTTACAGACTGTGAAGGCTTTCAGAGCCCATCTCCGCCTGCCATCTCAGCTATCAGATTCCAGCAGCAATTTAATTGACCGGCAATCTACTTACGCAAAAAAACACATTTTGAGGCTCCTTTCATGTTGAGAGGGCTTCTGCATGAGCCTGATAATAGACAGGCAGGGTGCAAGTTCATGGAGCATTTTATGGCTGTTTTCAAGTCTGTAAAAGTCAAAGGGGGTAATGACAGACTGAGACTGAGGACAGCTTGACGATGACAGGAGCGGTCCACCCGAGTCTGTACAGCCACACCTTGGGGCTGATGAATAGGCTGGGCAGATGTCTGTCTGTGTGCAGCTCCATGTTCCTCTTGACTAGTTAGGTGAGCTGTGATAGCGGCTCTGTGAGGCCCAGCGGTGCTTTGAGCTAAATGCTAACGTCAGCATGCTAATGTGCTTATGTTTAGCAGGTATATTTAGCATGTGTCACATTAACTAATTGGAACCTGATGGGAATGCCATTAGTTTTGCAGGTGTTTGGTCATTAACAAAAATATTGGACAAATAAATATTTTTTTAACCCCTTTTTGACCTCCTGTCGCTTAACAGATGAGCCACCTGCACATATTCATGACTTGACAAATGTTGTTTTATTGTTGCTGTCAGGAGATCTTTATGATCATTAACGCCAACTTTGGATACATTTTGTACTCAACTCTGGAAAAGAAAATTCTCCAATGTACGTTTCTTTCCTTCTTTCCTCTCTATATAGAAATGATTGTTGTACTTGAGTTTATTGCACAGCACAAACCTGGTGGTCAGTACATATGTGATGGCCTCTTCTGCAAAACGCTATTAGTAGCTGGCCTCCTCCGCATAATGTTAGAGTCAGAGTGTAAACACTTTATTTATTGTGAGAGATTTGTGAGATTAACAAAGGCTGTGTTCGCTTTTGCAAAAAATAATTCAACTGAAAGCATTTGCAGAGGATGGCTGCACTGTTTATGCATCCATGTGTTCACAGGAAATAATCTCCATATGTCACTTGTGGGGACTTTACACACTGACTACAACATTTCCAAACACACTGTAAGAATTCACTAATCTTACTTGGAGTGGACCTATCAATAACTCAAGAGTTCAGAAAATTAAACTCTGGAAAAACCCTCAGATGTTCTTAAATATTTAACGAGGAAACGAAATGATATTATAGATTTGCAGCTGTTGGGCCTCTTAAAAAGCTCTGAAATCTATAATTTAATCGTCAGAGCAGTTAACTGTTCGGCACGCAGGATGAGACAGACTGCGGCCCTCGTTTAGTGAACCATCAAGTGAAGTCAGACTGTGGAACTAACAAAAATTCAGGAAAAACAGTATCTTACTTCTGACAGATTTTTAATGATGTTTCATGCTGTTTCATAGTAAAATAATCCAGTGATGAAAAATTACATTTCAAAATGATCATGTGGTTTAATAACCAATTTCTTCTGGTATCTGAAACTCATGAAGCAGCGAGATAAATGTCTCTGAATAAGGACTGTGTAAGTATTTGGGCTTACAGTGACTATAATCAAGTTCTATTCAAGTCCAATAAACTCAAACTGGGATGAAGCTAAGCAGCAAGATGAGCATGTGAATGCCTGTATGCCATTGTGAACAAGGAAATGATTGGTGTTTTATGTCCTCCATCTAATTCAAATCTGTAAACACTCTGGTAGACTCACACAACACAAACATACTCACACTGCTCGTTCTGAGGAATATGTTTATGGCAACAGTTTGTCTCTCCTTTAAGAGCGTAGACGCCAATTTGACATAAAGGAATTCTAGATGCAGACGCATTTCACTCTAAATGTAGAGATGATTCATCATTTGAAATAATCATTAGCAGACATAAGAGGAACCATCTCCTCCTCCATTTGTCATGTCCATGTTGTTTTATTTATTTCTGGCCACAGTAAAAAAAATCTCTGGAATTCAAGTCGACGAAATGAATCACATATGTGTGCTTCATTTTAATTAATACGTGGGGACTCATTTCAGTATCAACTGTAGGAGTTTCCCAGTTTATTGTGCGCCCACTCTGCCTGACATTAGACAGATCCATCTGCTGGTGTGTCTCTAAGTGTAAAAAGTTACATGCTGTTAAATGCTGTATATTTGAGACGGATTAATCATAGCAGATGCCGATAATTCATCTTTTGTGTAATATCTTGGTCAGTGACTTTGAAAATGAAAACCGCATGAACATAAAAGACATTAGTGATGTCGCAGCTACACTTTCAGTCCAGAGCGGGCGTTTACTTTAAAAGCAGGAAAAGAAAGGTCACTGCAAACCCAGGCAGCTAATTACAGTCTCACATACAAGGGTAGTCTTTGTGTGTGTGTGTGTGTGTGTGTGTGTGTGTGTAGTCTGACTGACAGCCTGTCTCTCCCCCGCTGTGCTTTTGCTCTTGTCCTGTTTTAATGGGCTGACAGTGAGAAACTCAGAGGGAAATCTCAATGACGCTCCTCCCGCTGTTAGACACAACACAGCTAAGGGGAATCACAAGCAAAACTGGATCTCAGAACCAACATTACTCCTGTGAACTGTATCTAGAAATATGTGGGGGGAAAAAAGTGCACAGATGACACTGGAGCGCAGCATAATATCAAACTTGTTTGACGTTAAACTTAAGACATGAGACGAAAGCCAAACCAAGAACACACATCTGTTGAGCTCCTCTGAGCGCATGATTCCCTCAGAGGAGTTTAAGCTCCCATCATGCCTTCACACACAAGAATTTTCACATGTAAGCTTAGTGTTATGTTAGAAAACGAAACACACTCCTGGTTTGCACCTACAGTGGTGCTTCACAAGAGCAGGATGTTGAGGAGTTTCTGTTGTGTACAGCTTCTCTGTTACATCATGATGAATGACAATGAATTAAACACTGCTGACATGCCACTTGCGTGCTTTTAATCACATCCACCACTCAACGTCAACATCATCACCGCTGCAGCAAAATGAAATGGAAGTCATTTCAGTCCCAGATGGCTGCAGAGGCATTTTGCTAATTGAGTCTCACAGGTGTGGATCAGATTGCTCTCTCTCTATATATCATTTTAATGTGGGATTTTCCTTTACTTGTTATGTAAGAGTGCACCCGAGCGCACAGATGTGCCCCCTGTGCGCACATTTACGTGCTATTTTCAGCTGAGATTATCTAATGAGCAAATTAAGCTGCAAAAGCTGCTGCTACATTTTGAGCAGTGGGCGTGTCTGTGATGTTTCAGCGTCTTCAGAGCTGTGCAGATGTGCATCAGCTGTGATCGCGCCTCCGGCTGTGTTCTAGTTTCCAGACTCACACATATTTGTTAACTCAATGTAGACATGAATGGAGATGATGGGAGGTTGGTTTATTCGACAGTAGACGCAGGATGGAGGCTGAGGAAACGTATCTCGTAATCATGTCAAACTTGAGAAGGAGAAGCAGGAGCAGAGAAACTGTTTTCGTAGTACATGCCGTCAAAGACACACTGACCATGACTTTGGTCATGTTCTTGCCGGGCTGACTCACACGTCACCCCCCTCAGGGCTTCTCGTCCTGTGAAGGAGCCATGTGATAAAAATGATCCCTCAGCATCACACCCTCCTCCCCTACCTGCCCCCCCGCCCGCCTCTTCAGCTGCTCCAATCCTGATCGCCTGACAGCTTGGTTATCACCTCCCACCACCACCACCACCGCCACCACCAAATCCCCCTCTCCCCCTTCTCTCTCTGCATGTGTCCTGCCACCTTCCTCCCTCCTCGCTCCCGCCCCTGCCCATACTGTGCTTTGCTGTGGTGACAGGGCAGGATGATGTAGGGTCTCTCTATGTGGTGGCGTGATGCCTAAACACCAAGTTAACATCTGTGCATGCGAGGAGGGAGCATGTGCAGAACAAGAGGAGTACATGTTTGCAGCATGCATGCACTCGTGTTGGTTGTCGTAGTGTTTGCATTCAGCTAAAGTCTTACAGCTCCGACGACTTGACATCAATCAGCCGCGGGGGGGGGGGGGGGGGGGTTCACCACAGATGAGAAGAAGATGGAGAGCATCTCAGGCATGCTTCAGCATTTATATCTGCTCCTGCGGGGATTATTTATGGTCCAATAAGACCCTGGGCGTTTCCAGTTCAACTACTAACTAATCCATATATTAAAGTGGGCCTTGAGAGCATAAAACAAATGGCGCTAAGGTCTCTCTCGCTCTTTGTGTGACCTTTACTTTTCATCACACTCCTTTTATCCTCTCTGCTTCTTTCTGACTTTATTATACAAACAAAAACAGCTGCAGATATCAAGAGACAGAAGTGACATAACAAGACAAAAGTGACATGCAGGAGCAGTTGTGTGTGTGTGTCAGTTGTAACCCCATTCATGAAAACAGCTGGATGGAGATAACAGGGCAATGCTTATTCTCTGGTTACACACACACACGCACACACACACACACACACACACACACACACACACCAGTTCATGAGGAAAAACAGCTGAATTCACTGCAAGAAACTGAAGAAACCGCAGGAAAACAAAGTCACTGCACTGACCTGGAGCAACTACACTGTATACTTATAAGTGCTTTAATCACTCTGACAAGTCAATCTATCAATAACCAATCAATCATGTAGATTAAGCCACACACACTCTAACACATTAACACCATAACTTGCCATCATCAGCCTCCATTTTGACGTAACTGACCATGTTTATGGATAATTCTGCACAAATTTGTCAACATCATGAAATAAGTTACACTTACTTATAAAAACAAGCTTTAAAACTAGATCAATAACTTTATTGAACCCTCCTGTGAAAGAGTACAGACACAGACACACAGACTGTCCCACTAAATCACTGTTGCACGCTGCCTGATCCACTCACCTCAACCAAGATGTTCTGTACCAGCAGCCCGTGCAGCAGTATTTCCTCCAGCAGTAAATGTGCGTGTATCCGGTCGCCTGTTCAGTGCGGGTACAACTTTTCTGGAAACAACAAGCAGCCAGAGAAAGGTCTACTCTTCTTTCTGTGTAGTTGTTTCAGTAGTTGCTGCTCCTTTTCACACAGACCCGTCCAGTCCTCAGCAGCTCCGTAGATCCGACGCTGCTGTCCAGGCTGAGTGTGTTTGGTAGTGTCACCGGCAGAGCCCGGGCTGCTGCTGCTGCTGCTGCTGCTGCTGCTCTGCGGGGCGGGCTGACTCTGTGCTCCACCAGGGGCTCGACTGCTGATCCACAACACTAAGGTTTAGGACCGGGGAAGGAAGGGCAGGGGGCCCCGCGAGGGGGGGCTGCGACGACCGATGAGGCAATAACTCAAGCGGATGTTTATGTGTTTAATACTTTGTGTTTATCAGTGTGGAAGAACATTTACTCAAGTACTGTAATTAAGAAAGATTTAGAGGTACTTGCTCTTAATTTGAAAATGTTTATTGCATGCTATTTTATACTGTTTCACATTGATGGTGACGACTATTGTTTTTATTTCACTACATTTGACAACATTAGTGACTAGTTAAATTTTTACTGTTTATTATTTTTAATATTAATGAAACAGAATATTATGAAACAGAATATTATACAACATATTAAAATATAAAAAAGATGATGTATCATGATAGATTACTATTTATAATATTAATATAAAATATCAAAAAATAAATGATTGTGAATATATTGATGGCTATTTAAAATATTAGTATTAAATATAAATAATGATGATGTAGTATTAGAATATTCATATAACATGTTAAAACATTTTTATGTGTTCTTGTAGATTACTATTAAGAATATTAATACAAATATTTAAAAAATAAATAATGATTTAGTATCATAAGTCACTACTTAGAATATGAATAGAAAATTAAAAAAAAAAAAGATGTTTTACTATAGATTAATATTTAGAATATTAATACTTAATGTTAGAAAATAAATAATGGTGTATTATTATAGATTAGTATTTAGATTATTAATACAAAATATATTTTAAAAAATAAATGATGATGTATTATTATAGATTAAACTACCAGGCAGCATTGAATTAAATAAAATTAATAATTTAATCATTTTAATTTAATTAATTAAAATAAGCTCCATCTTTACCAGCTGCAACATAACGATGATGTAGACATTAATGTATAAATAATTATAATTTCATAATATACCACATATTTTTTCAGTGATGGGCCATTCTGCATAATGAATTTAATTTTACTTTTGGTACTTTAAGTATATTTTAATGCTACTTTTGTACTTTTGCCAAAGTAAAATTTTGAACGCAGGACTTTAACTTGTAACAGAGAATTTCTAAATTGTGGTGTTACTTCTGTTACTGAAGCAAAAAATCTGAGTACCTTCGTCATTACTGCTTTTCATAATATACTACTGTAGTTATTCTTATCAGGTACGGATCAGTTTTACACTCACTATTAGTGCCCTTTTATAGGTTTGATATTCTAAAATATTTAAGCCTATTTATGTTACAAACGGAGCTACTATTTGCAGTTTTGTAGACAGAGTAAATCACTGCCAGTATCACTTGATAGACTGTTAATTAAATATTCAACAGAGTGCAATCAGAAGTTGAACAACAGAGCAGTTTGGGACACAGAGCTGTTTCTCAGCGTAACCATCTGTTATAAGTTGAGTCGCTGCTGATGCATATGCCAAGTGGCTCCTTCGGGTACCAATCAGGCAAATGTAGAATCGTTTGAGGTTGCACTGTCCATTTTTTTCTTTGATTATATCTTTTAAAGTTGTTTTTAAGTGCTGCTTTCATATTTTTCATGTGTATATACAGTTGAAGTGGCTTTTTGATGCTGTTTTTTGGTTTAAAAACTATAATGGTTGCTTCAATGCCTCACATACTGGTGGCTGGTTTTGTTTCAGTATTTATGGCAGTTGTGTTATTTTTCAGAATGATTTAAGGGTCCAGTGTGTTGGATTTAGGAGGATATACTGGCAGAAATGGAATATAATATAACAAGTATGCTTTATTTAGTGTATGATTACCCGAAAATAAGAATCGTTCTTTTCATATCATTAGAATGAGCAGTTTATATAGGGAGCGTGTCTGCAGTCTCCATGTTGCTCTGCCATGTTTCTACAGCAGCTCAGAACAGACAAACCAAACACTGGCTCGATGCCATTTGCATTTTTGCATCAGCCCCCGTAGTGAGTAGCACTCCACCATGAGCAACATCAGAAAAACACAAATTTTTTAAACATGAAACTGCTTTATTTGTGTTTTTATCAGTTTAAATCATCACGTCTGTTTGTTTTGGAGACACTGAAGGAATTCTAGATGGGAGAAGTTTCAGTTGTTTTCAATCTGCAATCCTCACCACTAAATCTCCCTAAATCTTACACACAGTTCCTTCAAAATAAATTAACCACAATAAGCTATTCTTCCTTCTGAGGCTTTTACATTCATGCCTGAGACCAGTGCTTCCAAACCTCCAGTATCAAATCAATCTGTACTTGTGACAACTTGTGACAAACACTAACTGTGCACAGACGTTGAGTGTGGTTTGACCACAGAGTGACTGATTCACAAGAAAAACAGCTAAATTTGGAGAGATGTTAAAAATATCAACCTAATTGGGTGCAACAGAAACACATATTTTTCTTTATTATACTTTTATTAATCTTGTGATTTGCTCAGATTTATCTTGAGATCTCTTGCTGGATGGATGGCATTGGTTTGGACTCTATCTTAGACTGTTGTGGAGCCAAATAATAATGCAAATTATGAATCAGACATTGATATGAGCTACATTTGGGGACTACAGGGTTCAAACTCTGCCTTAAAGGTTTAGACCAAAAGTACAGAAACACATGCAATCCCGTGATCTGAGTATTTAAATTGGAGTTTAAAGGATGTGTCGCCCATAAGAGATAATAATATAAGAAACAAATCATCCACAATATTCCTTTGATGACGCTAATTTGCTGTTTAACATCCAGAACAGAGGAGCCAGCCAGTTACAGGTGAGCTCCTTCTCGCTCTACTCTGCTTTGAACTCTCAGATTCCCGCCCACGTCCTCCTGTCCACCCACCCTGGAAACACAATATGGGGTCTTCTCATCTGAACACAATAGACTGCCACCTGCCTGATTCATCCATGAAAGAGGAGCTTTATGAAAGCTGAATGACCTCATTTGTTAGAGGATGTATGGATTTGATTTCCACAAGATCTTAAGGTGCAAAAATCTCTGTCAGTTGAAAACAAGCAGCTGTCGCAGTGATGTTAATCCATATAGAGTTACCTGAGCATCCTGATATACTGCACAATAGACGGACCACTCATGATAAAGATGTATGTAAGTGATTGTGTAAACTTTCATCTTAATAAGTTGCATCTTGTCTTTAGTCTTTCCACTAATGTGTTCAGTTAATCAGTCAGTTTTATTTAGTTTGGACATGTGGTCTACTGCAGGAAAAGGCACAAAAAGCAAAGATAAAAGTGCAGTTTTGCTTATTTTAGGACTTTTTTGTTTTTCTAAAGACAAGAACAAGACCTCGAAATCTGTCCAAATAATACAAATCACATATTAGTATTGAGATAATGGGCCTATACACCAAGGCTCTGACCATGAACTCCAGTGCTCCTGTTTTTTTTTGCATTTCATTTCCTCTCTCACCCCTGATTTCCTGTCATCTCTCCTTTATTGACTTATTTGTTAAGGCTTAAAGTGCCTCAAAAATACTTGAGAAAAAAAGGTTCACATCCATTCATTTCTTTTGCTCATTTTACGATGCAGTATGACATTAAAGAACTCTTTGCAGTCTTTTTGCTGCCAGAATAAATCCTGGCATTGTAGGTTTCTGCAAGCCACAGATATGTAGCATTTGTGTTTTATTATGTTTCGGATATGTTGAAACTTCATGCTTCATTACATTACATTTTAACAGAGTGGTTCACATGTGGTTTAGGCACAAAAACTACTTGGTTATGGTTAGGAGAAGATTGTGTTTTGGCCTTAAAAACATGGCTTTGGTTGCACAATCATGGCTGGAAATGCCACTGATGTCTAAGTAGAATACAACCGCCTCTGGTGGCACAATCGCCAATTGAAATGTCGACAAGGTCTTGTTAAAAGACAGCTTGTTTTGAGTGGTACAATTGCCCTAAAATGCTGCCAGCATGCTGGTTAAAAACAACCGGCTTTAGTGGCACAATCATGGCAGGAAATGCCGCTGATGTCTTGCCAAAAAACAACTGTTGTTAGTGGCAAAATCACCACTAAAAATGTAAACGATGTCTTGCTAGCAAACAACTTGATTTAACTGGCATAAATGCTGCCAGTGTCATGCACAATCATGGCAGGAAATGCCACTGATGTCTCGCCAAAAAACAACCGCCTTTGGTGGCACAATCACGGCTGGAAATTTACTATAAAACAACCACTTTTGTTGTTCGTTGGTCCGAAACAGTGGTCTGCAGCTTTGCAGCCGTCTTGCCTAGTTGTTCGCCATCCACATATACATGTAATCAGAGCTATGACACTTTAGAAACTTTGCTATGATAAGTTTGAAATGTACAAATGTGCTGTGGAGAGACGTACAATGCCAACATTTTCGTCTTTTGTGTGCTTCCGGCCTTTGCTGTGCAGCATCATATTGTTACAACATATGTGATGTAATCAGTCATCTTCACTATCACTTCGCCTGTAACCAGCTCAAACATCAAAGTTAAAAACAAAGTGCAGCTTCAAACTATCTCACAGCCTCCACAGCATCACCTTATGTCTTTGATGTTCAGCCGGCTCTCCTGCCTGAGAAGGATATTCAGGAGGCATGTCACTGCTGAACTCCAAATGACCTCTCCTCCGCTGCGTACAACATGCCAATTTATATCCTGCACCAATGCCAAGTACGTAACCCCCACCTTCTCCTCCTCCTCCTCTGCCCCACAGTTTCTCCTCCTAATCATCTCTCCCTCCAGATTGTCAACCACCTCTGCTCCTTTTCTTCTCCTTAATCCCACTCTGTCCAAATAACCTCCACCCTTCATCTCCCACTTTACTGTACATGAGCTTCATCTCTTCCGTCTCTTCCACACTCAGCCTCCGCCCTCCCAATTCAACACCACAGCCCTTCTTTTCTCAATCCCTTTCTCCTTTAAATCGCCTCCATGGTTCATTTCAACTTCAGGCATCAGCAGCCCACAACGCTAATATGATTTCCAGCTGAAATGAAACGTGCAAATGTGCTGCAGCCTCTCCTTTTCCCCAGTGGGTTCCCATTGGAGTCTACTTCATTAGGCTGGGGTGGCTGGAGATTTTTTTCTGTCTGAACTGTGGAAGATTAAAGTTAGACATTTTCTGGGCTTCATGTTTGTGGGTAGAGCATCTCTTATTATTCCAGCATCAAAAAAGCCCAGTTAGTTTATTGTCTTCTTACACAATATGCAAAGTATGTGAGTGTGTGCTGTTGCGGCCATGTGTGTGTGTGTGTGTGTGTGTGTGTGTGTGTGTGTGTGTGTGCGGGCTTGTGTAGCTCTGTGTTCTCAAGTGTGTATCCCAAAAACAGCCCTTGCCCTCGGCAGCAAGACAAGACTGTTTATTTCATAATCACTGAGAGGAAGATGCTGCAAAGTAACACATGTAAATTCTCATGCTTTTGCAAAAATATTGCGTGTTTTTAGCAATGTTAGCGGTGCAACTCCAGGAATGACAGTGGCAGTCTGATGGTCTCGACAACGGTCAGCTGGATTGCCATGAAAATTGGTACATTCATGCATGTACCCCAGTGAATGAACCCTAATAACTTGGGTGATCTCCTGATTTTTTTTCTCCAGCGCCATCAGCAGGTTCACAGTTGTGGTTTTAAGGGAAATTTCTCAGAACCTTCTGCATAGATCGCCATGAAATCGAAATTTAAATGTGTTTAATACTTTGGTTGATGACCTAATATTTCCAAAACGAATGACATTGCGGCCTCAGCTGACGTTGTATGTAGTGCTAATTAGCAAATGTTAGCATGCTAACACGCTAAAGAAAGATGGTGGAAATGATAAACATCACATCTGCTGAACATCAGCATGTCAGCATTGTCACTGTGGATTTAGCACAGAGCACAGCGGTGCATAAGTCGCCTGCAGCTTTAGAGAACCGCAAGCATGGCTGTATACACCTTGTTAAAGGGACATAAAACACTAAAACATTAAAACCACTACAAACAACCAAAGGCTATTGAAAGCATGTACATTTTAAGATTTGTCTTAAAAGTGTCATTGGAAGGGGAGGATTCGATTGAAAGTGGAAGGCTACTGGAAAGCTGTGGAGCAGCTGCTGCAAAGGCACGATCTGCCTTACCCACCAGCCTAGCTCCAAAATCTAGATCTGATAAATAGCGCTACAGGTGAGCAGAAAAAAACGCAGTTTGAACTGTCCCTTTAATGCCAATTAGAATAAAAAATAAAACATTGAAATGATTCAAACTTTGATTGAAGCTTTGCATGTTAAGGTTTTGTACCAACATGTTGTACCAACAAGCTTTGGGTGGAGTCAGACATTTGTCTCCTGAGCTCTGTTTGCTTCTCCTTGTTCTGCTGCTACAGGTACATATACTATAGTGCTATATACAGGTATATATACAGTATATATGTGCCCCACACATGCTGTGTTAGTCAAGCACACATATGCCTCAGCAGCAGCTTTGATACCGTGAGAACAGGCATGGGGCTCCTACAGGGGGTACTCTGAGAAACAACTTTACTTCCCCATCTCACAGTGTTTGGTGTAACGGCCTCATAAAACAAGATGAAACAGATTAATGGAGAATTCCTCACGCTCATGCCTCAGCAGAAATAATACACTGCGAGCCTTTGTTTCCAATCCGCTTTGGTCTGTCTGTGGATGTCTGTGTGAAGGCCGAAAGCTTGGATCATATGACTCACACATGCTCTGTCCCCTCAGGGTCTTCATCCTCAGCCAGATACCTGACCAGAGCTCGACCCTCAGCCTCAGCGTGATTCAGAAATATCAAAGTGCTTCCGGCAGAGCTTCTAAAATTATTCAAAAGAACAGCATTCCTCTTGTAATGTGCGTTATTGCCGTTTTTGTTTTCTTGTGTTTCTACAAAAAGCACACTTTACTTGTCCAACTTTTATGTTTAATGACTCATGAATTCTTTATGCCTCGTTTGTCAAGTAAATGAATTTTAGCCGTTCAGTAAACAATGAAGCTCAAAGTGCATCCAGGAGGAATCTGCTAAACAAAACAACGACGAGGGATTTTGAATAATGCTATTATCTTTGTTGTGGCCCTTTAAAAATACATCAAATGCTCTGACATCTCTGTCATGTTACCAATTAGAGGCCCCCAATCCCAGAGCTGCTCAGCCTGCACTCTGTGGAGGTTTATTTACATATTTCCATAATGGTCAAATCAGGAGAGTGCAGTGTAGCATGAAACACTTTATTCTCTGAAATTCCAGCTCTGGTCGGAGCCCCAAGCTCATCCAATGTTGAATTCTTTGTCTTTAAGCAGAATCAGTGTGGCTGGGAAGCAGAGGAACTGGGGCAGAAAACAGCTTCATCTCTGTTCTGATACTGCTGTCTGTTCAGAGCTTCTCATCTCTTTGCTTGTAAAGCAATATGACAGCTCAGTTTCTGTCTAATTCTATAAAATACATTGCTGCTGCTGCAGTCTGGGCCGTGGCGGCGCAAACTCATTCACACCACGCACTGAAGATGATTATTTAATACCGCTGTTCTACACATGCTCATTAGGAGTATGTCTGTGCAACAAAAATAACCACATAGATAATTTATTCAGTCACCAGCCACCACTTTGATCTTCCTTTTATTCCCTGTCCTGATGCACTTTCATACATTTTAATTACAGTCCCATATGCTCATCCATCCTCTGCTAAACTGGCACTGTGGCTGAACTCTGACCTTCACAAAACCCCTGCATACAGAGAAGATATCATTAATGCTCATAAAAATATAAATACAACCCCAACATGCTGTAGGAATGACAATATGAACTTATGACATCGCTCTGAGAACACTAAAATTAGACTTTATCCCCTCATCAAAGTGCAATGAGAAAACAGTCTTCATAAAAGGGTTACGTAATCTGTTTGTGTACTATAAATGTATGAATGTATGCATGAGTTTTGTTTTCTAATCTTTCCTGTCTGAGCCTCCAAAACAAAACACCCTCATGTCCTGAGACAAAGCTCAAAAGGGATCTGATGTGTTTTAGCTCAAAGTAACAGGTAACAAAAGCCCTATTTTGCAATAAAACCAATCTTTTTTTCCTTAAAATAAGGATTTTTTTTCACATATTTTTACACATCAGTGCAACATGACCAGAGAAAATAGAGGATAAGTGCTGTGGCTTTTGTGTATGTTTATAAGAGAGAAGCCTACAACTGCCAGAATACACTGCACCACACTGGACCAATAAACGCTCCCACTGATGGGTGATGTCATGCAAGCTAACACATTCTCACTCCGACCTCGTCACATATTAATGTTTGGTCATGGACCTTCCACATCCAGATACAACATGCAAGGTACCCTGTCTGCATCTGTCTGTCACATGCATTGTCTTCTTTAAAAATACACTTCCGTTTTCAAAGAAAATTTACAGTTTACATGAAGTCTCTTTTAAAACAAATGCACAACATCAGTAGTAGTTTTTCAGCAACAAACGCACATGGTTAGGTTTAGGAAAAAAGAACAGGGTTTGGTTTTATAACCTTACAGGACACCGCTCTCCCAGGTGAAAGTCGATGTTTGTTGGATCCATCCACCACCCCTTCTGCTTGCCCTAGTCAGACTTTCGTCACCTTAACTTTTGTTTCCCCCCGACGCTGCCAAGTATCGTTAAACTATAACGGCGAATGGCCACGTATCATGCCGACGTTAAAGGACATTTTTATGTCAGTTTCTGATGCCACAAGTCACTGCTCAAGCACTGGATTTGGACGACTTCAGAGTGAGACTGGGCTCTGCAAGCTTGTCTGTTTTGATACAGAGAACAATATGGCAGCTGGCTGGTAACAAACAATCTCAAATTACAGATAAAGACTAAGTTAAAATATGTTTCTTGAGACATCTTCGGTGAAAAATAGGCACCACAGAAACAAAATCTTGGTTTATGTTTTATCAGCACTGCTTAGTTTAACCGTTTGATTGGAGTTTGGTCTGAGTTTGAGAAAGAGAGAAAAGGTGCTGGTCTCTTCTGAGCTGGCGAGCATATGAAAATGTGTAAACACAATCTGTAGTTCAACTGTAGAGCCGGCGAAAATCCACTGAATGACATTCATTCATCCATTATTTTCCATAACCACTTATCCTGTCGGGGGTCACGGGGGGGCTGGAGCCTACTCCAGGTCACCAGACTATCACAGGGCTGACACATAGAGACAGACAACCATTCACACTCACATTCACACTAACAGCCAATTTAGAGTTACCAGTTAACCTGCATGTCTTTGGACTGTGGGAGGAATACCTGGAGAAAACCCACGCTGACACAGTGGCATGCAAACTCCACACAGAAGGGCTCCCCTACCTCAGGTTTTGAATCAGGAACCTCTGCTGGATGACATGTTTTGCATCATTAAGAGGGAGATGAGCAGGGAGATGTGGATGCTGGTAAGATGGAGGGAAGTTTACCACAGTTCATATACACAAACTACCCACATTGTCATAATGCAAAGCTTTGTGAAAGCAAAGTATCCACTTTAATGACTGAAATTTGGTGCAAACTATTGTGTAAGAACATCTTATAAATTACAATATATCCCTAAAGAGTGTATAATCAATTTTAAGCAATTAAACAATTAATTAAGCGTTCATCTTTCCTTGCCAAAGAAGTCTGGCCTCGTACACAGTCATTGATGATGTACCTTGCATTTCTGTTTTGTAGTTTGGTGGTGCATTTTTCTAGTTGACTAAACACCAATGATGTGACCTAATGTTGACATTTAAAGTGCAGCTACAGCGCAAAGTAGTCTGATCGCAGAAAAAAATATGACAGTCTAAAAGCATGAATATGAGGTTTTGTTGTCAGAGCTGTCAAAATCAACACATAAAGATTTCCTCCAACACTGACATCGACATTTGGAAATCATAAAGAGAAAATCAGCTAAACTGAGATCAATGGACTACTAGTTTTGCTTTTAAGCCGTGCTCCATTAATAATCATCCCTATTCTGCACCTCTTTGTGATGTGAACACACTGTGAGCACAGCGGAGCAGATTCTCAGGCAGCCAGATTAAAGCTAACTACCTCCAGTAGCTAACACCGCTTCTCAGCCTCAACCTCCAGATTCAGGATTTTTTTTTTTTTTGCAGTGGCTCATTTTCCACACTGAGCTGAAAATGGGATGCCAAGAGCAATCCTCCCTGGATTATTTAAACAGCTACTTCAAAGGGGAGCAATTATAATCCTACATTATTGATATGGGGAGAAAAAAAAACAGTGAGTAAATGTCATAGAGAGGAACTGTCACAGACATATTTGAACGTGCAGAGTGTGAGCGCAGGATAAGTGCTTTTTAGGTTTGAGGGTTTAATTTCTTTATGTGACATAAGAAGGTAGGTTGAGTAGAATTAATCTTACACCCAGTTCAAATACACAACAGTGCACATAACCACGATTACTTGCACAAATGCTCCCACTTGCTGCAGGAGTACATGTTTGGGCCTATTTTTGCACTTCAGTCATGAATCTCGTGTTTCATTGGAGCAACTGTTAAATATAAAATAATGAAATGCAGCTCACACTCAAACACAAAATAGCTGCAGTGTAGAATTGTTTATAAAATGAAACCGTTATGTGCTTTTCATCATCTCATAGTAAGTGTGCTGACCCAGATTAGAGCATGCATGCGTGTGTCTGTGTTTGTAGTTAGTAGTAAGTGGCAGTGATTCATGCTGCACGTGTCCCAGAGAACTCAGTGCAGATGGTTATTTTAGTCAGGCAAAGGCTGCAGGCAGCACGCTGTCATGTTGTGTAAATCTGGCTGCGGGAAAATGCTCCATCCCTGCAGGTTAATGATGAGATTACTGCACCTTTTTGAGAAATGATGAATGAGAAAAAAAATAAAATTATGTAAGAGTCAGCCGAGCAGTTGTGATTTTACATTCTGCAACCCTTGTAATAACTTTCTGTTCATTGCCATCAGCTCTGCATGAATAATAACCTTTTACGCCTCAGTGACCTTGGCGGATTCAGAGTTTACTGACCTTTAAAAATGTCTGAATCAGGACCAAATGCTTTTGTCTCCAGACCTTTAACTCCTTTATCCACCTCTCTCCCATTATAAAGCCATAATATATGTTTTTAAACTGCACACGTGTTATTGTTGACTTCACCATGCACCTTTTATACTTTCATATTATTGGAAGTGCAGTCACAGGATGTGAGCCTGCGTGTGTTGGACATGTTGAAGGTTGGACAGTGACATGTTGATGGTGGGTGACTTATCGCATCCTGCCATGATGGCGAGATCAAGCCACCAGCATGTTTCTAATATCAAAACAGGTCAAGGACGTAGCCGCAGGACAGCTCTTAAATCACCTTTACACCTTTCTCACAGCGACACGTGTGTGAGGATCAAGACACAAAGCTGCCTCAGAGAGGAGTTTGTGTGTCTCTGTACTCATTCACACAACATACAGAAAAAATAATATCCCCAACAAAACTTAGTCTTGCAAACATTTCTTAGATCGAGCTCATTTGCAGACAGATGCTGTGTGGAAAACAGAATCGGGGGTCTTAGTTTAAAACAGCAGCTGTGGAAATGTTTGGATTGGCTGAGGTGATGCAAACAGCGTGACCGTCTCCAGACACTCAGCAGATGTGTGTGAACACACACAAAGACACACGCACGCACACACACATTCATCTGTGACGCTTCCTTAATGCTACAGTATGTCTGAAATGGAGCCATAAATGTTGTTGTTGCAGGGTCCTTGAACTCAGAGGAACACAGAGTGAGTCATGCACAGCTTCTTTGTTTGTCACAGTAAAAGGATGTGCACAGTGTGTGTGTGTGTGTGTGTGTGTGTGTGTGTGTGTGTGTGTGTGTGTGTGTGTGTGTGTGTGCTGTAACGACAGGGTAAGGAGACAGTCTCTCTAATGGAGGAGTCAGGCTCAAGCCCCTCTCCTGAGCAAGAAATGGAAAACATGTTGTCATTCACCCTGACCTTTGACCTGATGCAAGTCAAACGATTATTTCCACACCAGTGTGAGGGTGTTAATAAGTATTATTGTAACAAGTCTTCCAGCCCATACAACCATATACATCATTTGTTCCTACGACCCACAGGACCCTTTCAGTGCCCCATAGTTAACTTAGGTTTAGGGACAATGGTTTTCAAACTTTTTATGACACACCAAAGAGCGAGTTTTTTTTTTTATTAAATTAAATTACATTTTTTGGTAGAGTTTGCCTCTTTATTAGATACAGTCAATACAAAATTCATTCATACCTTTTTTGTATAGGCCCAGTTGAATATTGCAATAGTAATGTGTGTTTATTACAATAATACCACAGCACACCTGGATGTGCATCAGGCACACCAGTGTGCTGCGGCACACCATTTGAGAACTGCTGGTTTAGGAGAAGAATCATGGTTGGGTGTCATCACATTACATACTTAATGTAACATGACAATGTGACGTAACATGACATGACGTAATGTGACGTAACGTGACATAACGACATGACGTATAACATAACATTACACAAAGGTGTAGATTTTGGGGGTGCAATATTTAGAGCATGTGGGAAATGAAATGTTTCATAATCAAAATTTTTCAGCCCCCAGACCTCTTGTTTCATATCTGTCTCCCCCAATGATGAAATGAAACCTACCCCCTTGATGTTTAATACGTATGTAACTTAAAATAAATCAGCGCTGATTCTTGGTTTCATATGGGACATGAACAGCAGTCTCTTGGATGAAAGTCATGTGCTTGTTTGACCAGTCCATCCACACTGATGCCATTTTTTCCCCAGGATGGCAAAGACATGAGCCGCACTTCTCTCCCTCTGAGTGGCTAGTACTCATATCCTTTGTTAGTTGGGTTGGTTTTGTTTAGGCCAGAGGATTAAGATTTGTTAGGGCTAAGATAAGAGTATCAGGGTTAACCAAGGGCGGGTTATGCCTTCACCATCCTAGGGAAAAAAAATTGCAAGCCCTGGCTCACCAGCCTGAGTGATGAGCATGTGACCATTATTACCAGAAGATGTATCACTGACTCATACACATAGATGCATGGACACACACAAGGGCTTTCTGGATTGTGATTATACAAGTATGGGACGATGAGTCCAAAAGGACAGTGTGATGTGATATTAAAGGGGTGAGTCTCAGCATTCTTTAAAAAAAAAAGAGTAATACTTTCACACTGACTCTGAGCCACACATTTATTTAAACAGACATATTGTTTCAATCCCTTTCTCATCTTCATGAGGTCAAACATAGTTACCACACCCATATACTGTATACATACCATATCATTATGCTCCCTCTATTGTATTCTATTGTGAGTCTTTGCACGCACTCGAGAAATAAATGCTGCTGCTCTTGAAGAGAAAAAAAAGAGCTGAAATCTCCAAATGTCTGGACAAAATCTGGTGCCCATCCATTTAGCAGATGTTAGGATATTTCAACGGATAAGTGAGTGAAAACTCTGAACACTGGTGGTGCTAAAAGGAAAGTCTGAGAAAGTCAGTGGGATTAATCCTCTGGGTACCATAAATGTCTGCACAAAACTTCTTGACAATCCATTAGATAGTTATTGAGATATTTCAGTCTGGACCAAAGTGGTGGATCGACCTTGCCGTCACTAGCAAAAAAAAACTAACTTCGGGCCCTGAGAGGTGTAGGAGTGCTGTGGAAGCCTTTATTAGTTACATGGTTTATTCATGAGACAATAAAAAAAGTGAGTGGACGACAGGAGAAAGATCCAGGAGGCGAGGCCATTCACATCCGAGGCCATCCTTGAACTGAACTTGAAGGCTGCATTTGAGAGCTCAGAAAAGCTGCTAACTTTTGAGCTAAGATTATTTAGTTACACTCAGGGTTCAAAGCGGGGCTGCTAGGTAAGAGTTTCAGGATGGTTCTGAGCAAAAAAAAAGTGTCATCAGAGAGGTGAGGAAGGACTGAGAGATACTTTTTATGTCAGGAGGTAAGAGGTACATGCTGGAGGAAGAGAAAAGGCCAGAGGAGGAGAGGAAGGAGGGTACACTGCACTAATGTGGGGAGACAGGGCCAGTCTAGGGAGCATCTGTTTTTAGAGTCTCTAAACTCTGCTCTCCATCCATCCTCTTCCTCCTGACCCCCTCTGCATCTATTTCAGAGTCTCTATTTTATTTTGTGCCCACAGTGTGCTCTAAACAGCCCGTCTTTCGCCATCAGAGAGCAAAGACCAGGATCTTCTCCCAGAGGAGTTGGATAACAGCGAGCGGAGACAGCAAGGCTGCAGTTATTTTTCCACAGCCCAGGGTCAGTCAGGACTGCTCTATTTAATGGCAGAAGGCTATAAAAATATTGAAGTGTTATTACGTGGGGGCTTGAGAAATAATTCAAAGCATGTGTGTATGTGTGTGTGAGTGTGTGTGGACCATTATTACATAAGAGATTAGCATTTGCGGGTCTGGATGCAGAAACAAGGATTGGAAAGAAACGAGGGGAGGTTTCTGCCCTCGTTTATTTCTCATCAGGAGGAAATCTGGAGATGATTTGAGGTCGGGCAACCTCAATCACACAACAGTCATTCAATAATTTAGGGATTATTTAATGCTTGTTGGAATGCAGCCACTTGAACTCTGCTTTTTGCAAAAAATTAGAGAAAAAATCTCCACTCTTGGCTGCATGTTTCCCCTAATTTCTCAAGTGTAAAGGAGGAGAATCTGCTGCAAACACACCCAAGCTCCTCCCATGTCCTCCACTGAACCCCGCAACTATTTCCCTCTGTTCGTCCAGGACTCTAAGGCACCAAGTGGCCTCTCTGGACGACTACATCATTCCATGTTCATGGTACTTCATATTTCACTCAGAGAGAAAGAGAGAGTAGGACTGGGACTGTAAAGAGAACACATTCATGTAGTTACTGAGGCCCCTGGGTCGACCCTGGGCTCATAACAAACACTAAACTGCAACCCCATTAAAACTCCCATCAGCCATGACCAGGGAGGACGGAGAGAGGAGAACTCAGGAAGGAAAGAGAAGAAAAGGGCTCTCTGGTGCTGTAAAGTCTAGAGCTGTGCAAATATCAACCCCGGAGACTCTCTGACCTTCACTTTCAGCTTAAAAAAAAAACACAACCAGCAGTAACAAGCAGAACCATGTCTCATGTGCCGCTTGGAGAGAAAAAATCCTGACTTTTCTTTTTAGCATATACAGCTGCTCCGCTTGTTTGCATAGTTCTCCTCAACCCCTCCTCTGATGTTTAACATGAGCCGAGCTAATGTAAGACCTCCTCACAGATCCTGGTCATTAAAGTTGATAGCTTTTTTGCTTCCCCATAAAAATAGATGGATCTCCTGCAAAGTATGACGCTTGTTCCCATTAGCCAGTTCACTAACTGCATCATCGGTTATTCGACCAGGTATTGATGGTGATAATGAAGTAGGGAGGCGGAAAAGGGGAGACGGACGCAACTGCTGCAATGCAGAACTCGCAGGAACATGCATCACTGAGCCTGAGGTGAAGGTAACAAGTGGAGTCACACACACACACACACACACACACACACACACACACACAGGCACGCACACACACACAGGCACGCACACACACACAGGCATACACACCTACACACAGAAAGTCATTAATTGCTCCCTGCTGACTGGACACCTGGTACTGTTGTTTCTATTAATCAATCACCAAAGCAGTAATATCCACACAGATTTCTTCATTATTTTATGCCGCAGTTTTGTGTACTTTTGTGTGTGTATATCGTTGTGTTGCATGTGTGTGTGTGTGTGTGTGTGTGTGTGTGCTCGTGTGTGTCCAACTGGGTCAAACCCCTCCGTTGCCTCTCAGATAGTCCATTGGGAGATAAATACAGAGAGATGAGCTTTAATCCAGGATTGGAGCTGGATCCTCTAACTCAGTTAAACACAGACACACACACACACACACACACACACACACACACACACACACACACACACACACACACACACACACACACATCATCATCATCATCATCATCAAATCACATAACTACAAACCCAACCCTAAAACTAACTCAAACCCTATCAGTGTCCTATCCTAACCTTTGACATTGTGATACACACATTCATGCACCATCTCACACACTCATGTTTGGTGTCTCATACACTTATAAACACACACACACATACACATACACACACACAGAGTATTAAAACTATTATCTCCATGTCATCTGTGTCCTACTGCCTGTATTCTGGTGTCTGTGTGTGATGTAACAGCAGTCTGTCACAGATTGTGTTTTACAGTCTTTCACTCAAATTCTTTGTGTCCTTAAAACCGATGTCACTGTCGTAACTCTGTTGTTATTAGACCAGAGTGTGTGTGATTTTTTTCTTTTTTCTTTTTTTTTTTTTTTTTGGCAAAACCATCTTAATTCAAGGGCCTATTACTTGCTTGTTCTGGAGCTCTTGGTCATATTACAGTCTTCATGATCAGATTGAGTTCACTCAGCTCTCATAACATCAACATCTTAACAGCAACTGAATCTCTAATTTTGAAATGTAATAATCACTAATTAGTTTAGCACTGCATTTTACTTTGAAAACCATATATCTGAATTTATGAAGTCTAAATTCCCCTCTTTAAAACAGAAAATTCAAATAAATAAATCACCACTTATGATTAAAGGTCTAGTGTGTAGGATTTAGTGGCATCTAGTGGTGAGGTTGCAGAAGTGATATGCAAAGGTGGTTTTGGGCTACGGTGTAAACTACATGGTGTACTCCGTGGAGCAGCACTCACTCCTTATGTAGATATAGGGGCCGTACACACGTCACGTCATTAATCGCCTGGAAAACATAAGTTCAGATGCTAGGCGCTACTTTTGTACCTTTTTTTGTGCAAGCATCCAAGAGCACAGCAGCAGGTTGCATCTGACAATGCTAAGCAACTTCAACAAGCACAGTATCATAACCTGTTTACCTGAAATCCTGAGCACAGGCCTGATCTTCCTTCAGTTGCTGTTTATAAGTGTGTGGGCCTATTGTCCATGGGATGAAAAGCTCTGGCAGCCCTGCACTAAAATGATCAACTTCTCCTCCATATTTACCACAGACTGATATTTACAGAAGAAGGGAAAGATATCTGGCGGCTGTGATTAGTTGTTACCGTCATATGACATGTGGTGCACGCTGTTGTGTCCCAAAAGTTGAACTTAGTTTATCTCAAAGTGCAGCCATCGCACCCTGATAAATGGGAGCTTGGGAACACGTGTGTGCTGTGATGGCATCTCTCTGGCATTTGAGTGTACCTGCCACGCTTCTACACGGAAAATAATAAATTTGAAAGCGCAAAAAAGCAGCATGTGTACGGCCCCTTAAACAGCTCGTTCTTTTTTTTTTTTTCTTTTGTTTTTTTCGCTCTGTTTGTTCCGCTCACATCCATGCACAACAATCAAATTCACAGGGATACTCAACTTGCTTTGCCAACAAGCTTGGACTTCTGTCAGGGGGTCTGAGGGATCCTCTCTGCCACAAATTTGCATTTCCTTGGATAGCAAAAGAATGACCAACCTCATTGTGTTGTACTCTGCCTCTCACTCCTCTTGTCGAAACCTAACCAATCCAACCAATGAAGACAATGAGTACTGGCCAATCATACAGATATTAGGGCAGGTCATTCCTTCGCAGTCCTAAGAAATGCACATTCACTTCCCTGGCATTTATGTTTTTTATAAACAAGCTCTATTTTTATGCTTTTTTTATTATGCTCTCTGGAACCTAATTTACATAAAAAGTACAAAAAAATCTCAGTGTAAATCAGTTTATTTGTATTGTGGATGGAGAAATGTTGATGGGTGACCCAGCACTTGGTTTTCAAGGTAACAAAAACACAACAGTTGTTATTTCCAGGTGAATATAAACTAATAAAAACATAGTTATAAACATTATATTTTGCCAATAGATGCCCCCAAATTCTACACACTGGACATTTTAATGCACATGTGGCAATGGAAGGCTTAATTAGGCCGGCGTGCCTGCCCTCCACCCACCATTATTGTTGACAGTGGTTGTGTTCTGGTGCAAAAGTCGCTGCAAGTGTCGGCAGCAAAGGTTATTCCAGTAAAGTAATTCAACAGTGTATTGACGCAAAGACAGCGCTGGATTACATGTGCTTCCAATAAATGGCGGGGCAAAATGATGGAAGGTGGTAAGAAATGGTGTAAGTCAGCAGAAATGAGACACACATGCATGCATGCACACACACACACACACACACACACACACTCACTATGTCTGACTTCTCCATCCACCCTAAACAAGAATGACACTGAAATACAGACAAGTGTTCTCGTCGCTGAAGCCTGAAATTGCCTTTCCTTCCTGCTGTTGATTGTGTTTCACACTCAGTGAAACAAGAGCTGGGACCCCATGACAGATTCAATGTGTGTGTGTGTGTATATATCTAGTCCTATTCATTTGTGCCACGCTCACACCAATTTGAAAGAGATTTGATATTCTGCTTGCGAGATTGAATTTATGCATGGAGGGTACGCACTGTTCAACAAGAGAGCTTTCCGGTCAGTTAACCAGCCACCAATCTAACTTCTCCGGTTAGCACGGCGGGACTGCTCCGAGTCGTGCGGCTGTGCAATGCTGCAAATACTGTAAGGTTAAACTTTATTGCAAATGAATTTATCTGCAACATCGTTTTGTTACTAACAGCCTGTTGTTCTCACAGTAAAGGATTTTTCTCTGCAGCCATACTCTTCATAGATATTTCTCACAGCAGACATTTTGACTTGTCATGGTAGGAAAAGCACAGGTGGAATTAACACTACTGTTAGTGACGACTGTGTTCTGATCAAGTGCTTCAGTGAGAGTGAGCAAGCATGCAGGATACAAGGATCCTGAAATTAAAGCTAAATGGAATTCAGCCATCATTAATTTTATTATTAACACCTGTGTTGTTCCCTCTGTGACAGGTCAAAATGTCTTCTGACCCTAATTTACCACACATCGTTAAAGAAAGACTTCATAACTTTTTTTTAAAAGATATTTTTGGGGTTTTTCAAGACAGGACAGTTGTTTTCGAGATGCAAGTTACTTTTAAACTCACATCTCCTCTCCTTTCAGATCACTTCACTTCCTGCTCCTGTGTGTTTTCCCTTCCTTTTGATGACTCCACCTGTGTCTGAATGTCGGTCCTGCCCTGATTAGCCTCACCTGTGTCTTGTTATCTTTCCCCTCACCAGAGTATTCAGTGTGTGACTTGTTTTCTCTCAGTGCCAGTTCGTCTTAGCGCCTTGTCTGTCTAGCGTTCCAGCCTTTTGTTTCCCTGTGTCCTTGTCTTGGTTTTTTAGATTTAGCCTGTTGATTGACGCACTCCTGTGCCTCATTCCTATTGGATTTGTTGGATCTGCCTTCACTGATAGACCCTCTGTGCACTGAGCCTATCTTTTGACCAGTAAAAGACTGTGTTATTTTACCTGAACTGTCTCCAGAGTTGTGTGTTTGAGTCCACTCTCACCTGGTTCACTAGTTGTTACAAGCTGGAAGTATGAAGAGGGAGAGAGGGGGGACTACATGCAGTAAAGGGACGCAGGCTGGAAATGAGCCTTTGGCCAGTGCAGCAAGGACATTGCCTCTGTACATGCTGTACCTGATCTACCCACTGAGCTCTCTTGCTACAGTCTTCTGCTTCCTCACATTTCAGAGGGAGAAATGTATCAGTTATTTAGCAGATTCTGCTTGTGCACAACATGGAATCAGTTCATACATAGTTATAAATAGACATAGTTATGTATAATCAATCAATCGATCAGTCAATCGTTTATTTGTTACATGGAATAGTACAAGGTACAACTCCACTGAAATGCAATCCCGTTAGATCCTTTAACTTGTACATTGTAATTTAATTAGATATGTGATTATTAGATCATTTTGAAAGCAGCCATGATGCATATTAAGTAGCCTCCCTTTACTTTTGCTAGTTTAAGTACATTTTGATGATGATACCTATGTGCTTTTGCGTTAGTATCATAAAGGACTTTTACTCGAAACAGAGTGTATTTTTACGTTGTTGTATTTTAAATATAAATATAACATAGTAAATATCTGGAGCCAGAATATAACATTCATAACTATGTTTTCATTAGTTTAAAATCACCTGAAAATAAGAATAGTTTTATTTTCGTTTTCTGAGAATGAGCCCTTCATATCTACATAGGCAGCAGGTCCTCTTCCAAGGAGTTTGCCATTTTGTCTCTACAGCAGCCCAGAATGGACAAACCAAACACCGGCTCTAGACAGGGCCATTCACATTTTTTGCATCAGCCACCGTAGCTTGGCTCACAGTATAAGGTCCAATATGTATGATATAGGGGGATCTTTTGGCAGAAATGGAATATAATCACAACTATGTTTTCAGTCGTGTATAATCACCTGAAACTAAGAGTCACTGTGTTTTGGTTAACTTAGAATGAGCTGTTTATATCTACATAAGGAGCAGGGGTTCTTCTGAGGAGCGCACTATGTTGCACCTCCATGCCTCTACAGTGGCCAAGAATGGGGCTGCTGTATTCAGTTGGTTGCAACTTCACCGCTAGATGCCAATTAATCGTACACATTGATTGTTAAAGTAAAGAATTTGAGTGCCTCTTCCATCACTGGTTCAGTGTGTTTTAGTATGTACTATTATCTTGTGATTGTCACCTGTTGCCACAGTGGCTGCTCAAGCTCCTCAATAAAAAAACAACAAAAACGTGTCATTGTACAGCAGCACAAAGTATTCTGACTATAATTTCATTTCGGGGGTGTTTACTTGTTTAAGTCTTCCTTGCTGGTTTACATACTACTTTATACATTGACTCTGATTGGTGTATGAAAGAATACAAAACTTCTTGTCTCAGTAAAAAGCTTCAGAGAGACAAAGTTTCTACCCACCAACAATGATATTACATCAGTTATGTTGATTTAGTGTTTAATGTTTGAATTTCCTCTGGGGAGTTTTCTTTTTGCACAGGGAGGTCAGAGGTCACGGGCAGCTGTGGAACAGCGCCTCTGGAGCTGGCGTGAGCTCAGCGTCACTGTTGTTCGGTGACACATTCGTCAGGTTGGATGCTCGCTGACATGAAGGAATGATGCCAGGTTTTCTGGGTCAAGGTCAGTCTCCCACTCACTATGCCAACATGCAGGCTTGTTTTAGTTAGCCAGATGGGGTCATGTTTGTCTTATGGGACAATTAAAGGAAATCAACTCAGGCTTATCTGCCACAATCTGAATTGTGAAGAAAAACGCAAACCTCTAGCTCTGCATTCAGGTCAAAACAAAGACTTTATCATTGTTTGACTTGTGTCTAATCCTGCTCCTTCAGCCCAGATGTCATACAGCCAGGCAGGCAGTGAAAGCTTAACTGGCTTCTGGATTAGAAACCATTGTATACTGATACAAACAAAGCCTATATTAAGAAACACAATTAGATTAGTTGCATCTCGGATTATTTTGTTTCCTTCAGATTATCCACGTTTGATTTGAAGAACGTGCTGTTTGTCCTGCAAACAGGGAAGATGTGAATCAATGTGTAAACACAGGAGGATAGATGAGCTGAATTAAAAGGAAACTTGATATTCATATCGCAACTTTCATCAAATATTTCAGCATATTTGCTGCTGAACTGAGAATTTATGCCAGCGGATTTTCCATAAACAGACTGTCTGTGACCTCCAGTGGTAAACAGCTGAAGTACATTTGATGTTATTGGAAAGAAAGAGTCACTAGGTGGCGCCACAGGGATGAGAATGAAATGTGTCAGGGTGTGAGCTCATAGTCCAAAGGGGAAGCCAGTGCATGGCACACACACACATACACACACACACCTACACTTAAAGAGAGGGATAGAAAGAAACACCATAATTACGTGATGAACATACAGCTCCAACATGCAGTGCAGCCTCCTTGTCCCCACTTTAAAACAAGTGCTCTCTGCTGTCAGGCCACCCTCAAACATCAAAGCTAAACATGATCTGTGTGTTGGGCTGGAGGATGTTTACACACTGTCAATATTTCAAAAGTCCAAAGGTCAAAGATCCGACATTTTGTCTCTGCCTCTCCTGTGTGTCAACAGCCGCTGGTCTGTGTGAATCCTCTTTACATCTACATAGGCACACAGCACCTGAGCAGCTGCCTGTGTTTGTCTAAATCTGATTAATAGTTACATAATGCAAAGACGAGGAATAAAATCACATGTCAGAGCCAGTTTCTGTGTTCTTGCTCACTGCGGTTTCACCTGAGAGCTGCTATTAAAACAACTGTCTGGCATGAAAGTGTAATATCAGAAAACTCTGACACACTCAGGTGTGTGTGTGTGTACTTGAGAATGTGGTGTGACTGTTGTCAACCTGATCATGCAGGTGACGTGTCACCAGGACACAGTCACCTGGGTGTGTCTGCGGCCTCTAATTTCCTCCTCCTGTTACTTCCTCCACTCCTACTGCGCCATCACAAAACCACAGGGTATATTTTTATGTTTCGAAAAAGCTGCCTTTGTATCGATTTCGTTGGCTGCTGTCAGGAAAAATCAGAGGAAATTGGCTGCTGTTTAGACAACTACGACAAAAGCCTCAAGTGGTTTATTCTTCCTGGCTTCCATTACAATAAAACCAATAAGCTTTATACGCCAGGAATCGTTTTAATCTACAATTAACCCAGTTTTGGGGGCTTCCAGGACAAAATTTGAAATTCTCCACAGGTTTATCTTTAGATACCAGCCTGTCTGAGTTTGACAGGCATGTGTCTTGTCTGAAGCAACTTTGACAGACAGACAGCAAGCCGGTCGGGTCGAGCTGAGGAAACAGATAAAGGGCTGATTGATATGGGAGTGTGGCGTATGTGACAGCAGAGACGCGTGGCTTTTCTGGCGTCAAACCGGTCTGGGAGGAGGCAGAGAGAGGAGCTGCTTGTTTGCGTGAACCAGCAACAGTATCTGTTTGTTTTGGGGAAGAAAAGTGCAGAGTGACACACTTCCCTTTGTCACTTCAATAGACAAGCTTTCCATAATGGTGACATCCACTAAGCTATCTCAGAGCGGAATCAACAACTAACATTATCACGAGCCTGTTCATGGAGCTGCACAATGGCTGCACACAGAAGTAACAGTGAACATCATCAGTGTTTTTATTAACTGAATGGATACATTTGGTTTTCTCTTACTTGTTTTTGCTCTTTTTTTGGGACGTGAGACCACAGGGAAGGACTTAAAGACAACTCTGTCACGCTTGTCCCAGCAGTATTAGCTGTACTGTACTTCACTGAGGCTCCAGATCCTCTTAATTCATCCCAGCTGTCAAAACTTTAATACCACATATCTGTCTGTGTGACATTTCCAGCATCACACAGGCTGCAAAAAAGATTCAGGAGACGAATGCAGAGTTGGGAAATATCTTTTGATGGGTGGATGAGGGGAAGAAAAGGTTAAAAATGAGCCTTTTTATGTCAAACATCAAAAACCAAACCTTGAATTCAGCTCATTTCTTTGTTATATTGTATCTCCATTACAAAGCAGTGAGTGCATTCAGCAGTTTTGCTCAACAATAAGTAGATAGTCATGTACAAGCTATTTGTCCTTTCGCCAGTCCTAATGAGTCACTCTGACTTTGCTTTCTGATTTGTTCCACATGACATTTTCCACTTGTGCAACTGTAGTTTAATATGTAGGCTTTTAGGACACTTGCTTTTACGGGTGTGTCCTTGTGTTCTTGTTGTTCCTGTGACAAACACAAAAGCACTGCTCACGTCTAAAGGAGAATTTAGAGCCGCGAATAAACAACACAAAGCAGAGCAGAGACAATAAAGCCAGCAGGAACTAAAAGGAAGAACAAGAGGAGCAGGAACTATCAGCCGCAACGATATGATTCCTACAACTCTCTACACTTTCTACTCTGTCTCACCGAAGGTTACCTTGATATATGATTGATTGTCTGCAAGCTAACATCCTATTTTTCACTATCATCTGACACTGACAGCCCTTTCATCTGTCTCTCCTGGGATGATATTTATCTACAGCGTGGATTCACAAGGAAGACAAAAAGATCTGTTGAAATGTTTTTTTCTCTGAGATGTAAATCTGGTCCAGGAATAGAACAGATGTTTTAATCTCAGATTAAGTTACCTGACAGGTTATTTCTATGAGATGGAGAGCTTTACAGACAGATAAATCACAGTCAGTGTCTCTGAACAACAATAAAATCCAACACTTACCAAAAAGACGCAGCTGTATGTTGAATATTTATGAGAGGGAAGTTGTAGTTATAAAATTTAGTGTTCAGTACTTTAATGACTGCCACTTAAATTGGCTCTTGAATTATTTTGCACGTAACTAATTTGTTGTGTACTTATTATCTTTAGATAGTTGCATATCTTGGAAAGACTATTACTCTTTGCATGCTAGTATAATGAAATAAAGCTGGACTGAATTGAATTAAACTGAACCAAATGAGGTTGCGGGGGAGTTTTTGCCCAAAGTTAAACCTCTCAGGCAGACCTTTATCTCATCTCCTTCAATTTACCCAAACAAACTCTTATCTGAAGTGGCTAAAAATAAAAACTTGATAAAGGCAGATGTTCTCAGGTTATCAGCCTGGGGAGAGATTTAAAAGAAAAACAATAAAGACCCCTTTCCCCTAAGATGTCTACAATCTAATACGGTGAATCTTGTCCCTTAAACAGGACAAAATGTTTGTCTCGGGTTGTGTCCTTTTCTGTGGAGGCCCATTTCCAGTGGTGTCGTGAAATTTAAAAAAAGATCCTGTAGATCATTATAATGAGAAACTTTAGTTAGTTAGTTTGTTTCATCAGTATTGTGAGAAAATTTCTCATTTTAGATAAGCAAGTCTTTATTTTGAGTTCATACACTGTTTAAAAACAATGGACATAGTCACTGTGAAGTGACGGGGTAACCATATTTGGACAGGAGGGTGGAGCTGTGGATGTCACTGTGGCCCCACTTTCAAATATGCATAACTTTAAGTTGTAATAAAATGTAAACAGGTGAGTTATATATAAATTCACCCCTGTACAGTTTTCACAAATGGGGAAATAACAATAAAAATCGAGACCAACTGAGACAGCCTGATGCAAGAGTTGGGCATTATAGCATTGCCGTCTATGAGGATTTACTCTCTTTTGGAGCCAGGCTCAAGAGGCCATTTGAGGAACTGCAGTTTTTGGCATGCCCTGCGTTGGCTTTATTTGTCAGCCCCATACATTGCAGCTTGTTTAAGACTCATTCATTCACTTTCCGTAACTGCTTATCCTGTTGGGGGTCACAGGTGTGCTGGTGCCTATCCCAGCTGACATTGGGCGAGAGGCAGGGTACACCCTGGACAGGTCATCCGACTATCACAGGGCTGACACATAGAGACAGACAACCATTAATACTCATTTAGAGTCACCAATTAACCTGCATGTCTTTGGACTGTGGGAGGAAGCTGGAGTACCCGGAGAAAACACAAGCTGACATGGGGAGAACATGCAGACAGAAGTGCTTTCCCACCCCGGGGTTCAAACACCTCGCCATGGGGTCGAACCAGGAACCCTCTTGCTGTGAGGCAACAATGCTAACTACTGCACCACTTGCTTGATACTAAATCATTGTTTTGATATAGTAAGTCATTATTTTTGAAATACTATTTTAATATCTTGAGAAAGTTTGTCATTATAATTAATTGCAGTACTTCATCACACTGGCAGAAATGGGCTTCCATGGTTTCTTGTTTTATTTGAATAATTTTCAGAGGAGGTAAAATTATTCAGTAACTCATGAGAGAACAAGACTAAGAATGAAACTAATGCCACCTTGCTAACATGCTCACAATGACTCATGCTGATGCTAATAACTGGTCATGTTGACCATCATCTCCATCACAGTTTCAGGTGTTAGCAGCCTAATATTTGGTCATTATTACTACACACAAAGTACAGCAGGTGGGAATGTCATTAGCTTTGAAAGTCTTTGGTCATTAATGACATTTAGAGATGTCAATCACAATAACCAAAGTTATTATGATTCATCCTCTGAATATCTTTACCATCAATTAGATGTTGAGATATTGCTGTCAGGTTTATCTTTTGACTGCATGTGGGGGTCCCACCTCTTCTGTGCACCCTGTTATGTGTACATTTAGACTGCATCGCCTACATTCAACCTATACTATCACAACTTTCACCAATTCAGTTCTAATGTAAAATAAGACAGTAATATGTCATGGCTGATCAGCACACATCTTATCAACATAGCAACATTTATTTAATTTACACATTTTTGAGTAAATGACCTGAAAATATTCCACTCTGCTACTCTAAAGGCAGAACAGGTCCGTCATGTTGACCCTGATTAAAACTGAGGCAGCGTTACACAAGCAACACACCAACCATGACTGTTTGTTAATCACATGTCAAGCTGTACGCACTGCAGGTACCTGGCACGTTTACAACTCGCCCTTTGGCTGTGTTTGACTGCGTGTGCATGACACGGCTGTCCTATTTATGGCTGTTTTGTCGTGCTGCCGCCTGTAATAAATTACCAC
Organism: Cephalopholis sonnerati; assembly: GCA_019142605.1. Taxonomy (NCBI): domain Eukaryota; kingdom Metazoa; phylum Chordata; class Actinopteri; order Perciformes; family Serranidae; genus Cephalopholis; species Cephalopholis sonnerati. The sequence continues at coordinate 19,840,357 of JAGQAX010000018.1, read as the reverse complement.
AGCTGAGTTATTGTCTGAAAGCTGGGTGTAGCCCTCTCACCCAGGAACATGAGGAAAGGTCACACTGTTGATGGAAAGATTTCTGTTATATATTGACTGTGGCATTTCTGAAAGATCACTTCAAAAGGCTCAGATTAAAGTAGGAACGGCTGCTCTTTTATAAAAGCAGAGGTAACACTTTCTCTTGTAATACCTTTACAGGACACAGGGCATGTAGTGTATGTTTGGGTTTGGTCAACAACACCGTCCTGAGACTCTCCAGTTGGATCTGAACCAGTCCTGGGACATCAACATTTTCCACTCTGTGCCGTGCTGTCTTACAGCCCCAGGCTGTGCTGCAGGAGCTCAGGCTAGCTTCCAGAAACAATGCAGACGCCTCCTTTTCCTGAGTATCTGTCAGCATTTACCAGCTCATACAAATCGCTCAGCCTCCTCTAGGACATTGTTGAGATGAGGGGCAGTTTGACACTAAACTGAATCCCTTCAGTTGCCCGTAATGATTGTATGGTAATTGTTTCAATGATGACACCATGGACGTCCAGCTTTAAAACACTGTTTCTTACTCCAAGAGTTAGTAAAACAATAGTATTATCCTTCACTTTTATGCATGTCATCATCACTAATCTTGCCAGCAAGCTTTTCATCCTCCACAGTTGACTTCATGTTGAAGTCACTTTCATCTATCTTCGTGAAATGTGAGAGGCAAACTGTAAATACACACAAACAACGATGAGGAGAGGAGGAGGTTGAAGTACAAAGTTTTATTTGAACTCATTATAACTGAAATGTGAAGGAACCCACTGTCCTTTTATTCTTTGTTAGTTTAGTAAAAGAATTCGCTGTGTGCGCAAGCTTGGTGTAACATGCAAATAGAGATCAAACTAACGTGTGGACATTACAGTGACAGATAGAGTGAATGATCCCTAATTAATAGGTTAGAGTGAATGGGTAAATTGTTGTGTTTTTCCTCCCATTAGTAGGTTATAAATATTAAATTCTGTGGTGCTGGTACAGCCTCTGCATGCTTTTGGCTATCGTGCTTCTATTTATTACATTTTGTGCAACACAGCCGACTTGTGACGCCCCTCTTTGTCCCAAGCGGCACCGAAACAGCAACATTGACAATAACTTCCAAAACACAATGTACAAAATTACAAAATAAATATGCTTCTTTTTTTTTTTTTTATCTTTTCTTTTTCTGGTTTTGCAATAAAATAGGCTCACAAAGCTCCTTTTAAACAACCTTGGCACTTTTCATTAATATCAAGATGAATCGTTGTTTCTTTGACTTTAAGAAAAAAAAAAACAGCAGTGTCGAAACGTAATTCATGCAGCAAGAGTGAGAAAAAGGTCATCATACGTCGAGTTTGGTCTGACAAGTTTGCATCAAACAGGGGCGAAGACGCTCTCTGCACACAGAGAGCTGCTGTCTGCAGAACAAACGTCGCTCGATGCAGCCAACACTTTTCATTCCAGTTGTGGGGAAGCTGAGCTGTAGGTGCAGAGACTCTCATGTTGTAGCCCTTATCCAGCTTCTCTTTCTCTTCTGGCTCCACTGTCCACTAATGATGCTGAATTTCATTTCACTGCTCATTAAAAAAACATCTTTGCAGCGGGTCCTGCCATCTGACGCTGGTGGAGAGATGGTATCCCCGGGAATGGAATTAAGAGAAACTCAAACTGACCTGTGCACATCAGACCTGCAACAAAAAAGATGGAAAAAATGTGCAGTAAGTCTCAGCAATGTGTCTCCATTGTCACAGCATCATATCTGAGTATATGTGGACAGGGCTTTTTCAAACCCAGCTCAAAGTATTTTCATATTTGCAACACTGATCTTCAGTATTTCTGCAGGAGTATGTCTTGCTTTGAAATGAGGTCAAAGGGCTTTAATGAAGGCTTTTAATGTGCGAAGTGTGCAGCTATGTCCTTTTCCTTTCATGTCTTTGATCAGTGCCACTGACTGGAAAGCTTGGCTTATTGAGAACCACAGCAGCACGTACAGTGTCTCACACCCTGACATCACAGGCTTGTTAGATTGAATCACATGTGGTAATGCAAGCATGCCTCAGGATCATCTGTGGTGGTGCATAAATTGCTTTATGTGCACATGAGCATGCAATATATACTTGAGATGCTTTTGCATTTCTATTTTGACATACAGTAATAAAATACAAATCCGCAGTCTGACCCCGGGGGTATAAGAAAATAATTGGGAGCTGTGAGAAGTGTTTCATACTGTAAATCTCCGGGGAAGATCTCTAACTCACTCTGTCTCTTCTCTCCCTCCTTCAGCAGCAAGGTCAGACAAGTGTTTAATTAATGCTGCCCTCTGACTGAACAACAGTGAGATGCAGCAAGAGGACACTGATAAGGGAAATAAACTGTGGGATACTGAATGATAATGACCAAACTAGTCGAGAGATAAACTTGAGATGCAAGTGAAAAGACTAGAATATTATCTAAGCTTCTTTTTGTGGAAAGACAAAACTGCAAAAGAAATGTCAAGAATAAAACTGAGAGCCTGAGAGAGTCGAGCATGAAGCTCCTCTGTCGTCCTGATTTCTAGAAATTAAAGGAACAGTTTGGATTTTTGAAGTGGGGCTGCATTTGAACTCCGTACTTAAACTGATACTGACTTTTTAGAGGGGCCTTTTTTAGGGGCTAAAATACATTTTTCTGCTGCCCCCATCCACAGCAGTGTATTGCTGAGCTTCTGTATCAGCACTCCTGCCTGCTTCTCCAAACTGGGGGTGTGCCAATCGACATGTTCTAAAGGTAGAACACCTGACTATGGATAAGTACTTCATACAACGCCACTACAAAATACCAGATCTATCTCTTTACCATGCAGTTTGTTTTAGTGTCTTCCATGGTTGGGTTCCTCTCGAGAGATGTGAGGTGATGCAGTATATCTCTGAATCAGTCTGTAGCAGATGTTCTCATTTGTGCATCTCTGAACCTAAACTTTCCCACAAATTATAAACACCCCAGCGGTCAGATCAACAAGCTGTTAGCATGCAGATGGATTTAAACCCAGTAAACTGAGAGATAACATTGCACTCTCAGCGTTCTGTATGTATCCAGTCTTTAAAACACCGGTGCAGTGAACACGCACTCTGACTCCGTGATCTATGCCTTTAAGTGCTTGTTTGGCAAAGTGCCTGTGTAGGAGAGATGATGTGTTGGTAAGATATATAAATGATTTACCTTGGATGCTTTTGGTGAACGCTGTGCCCCCACAGTCTGTCATCCTGTGTTATAGTCTCACGCAGGGTGTCACTCAGCGGTGGATTGAGACTCAGCTGAGACACAGTCAGGGTTTTTCCATCTAATCCACTCGTGTCAAACGAGGTCCAGCAGACAAAGCGGTGGCCTTCACTGCTGCAGCTCTTCATACTGAGAGGCGGCCAATGAAAAGCTCCTCTGGCCTGCTGGTTCCTGACAGGCTGCAGAGTCGAATAATAGCATCCAACACCTTTGCCAAAGCGCTTTAAAACTGGTATTTAAAGTGCATTAAAATAATACTGTCACATATTCCTCAGGTTGTTTATATTTTCTTCAGGTTGTGGTGAAATAATCATTATTTAATATTTCTTCAATTATGTAAAGGTTAAATAACATGATTTCCTTGTTTATTCTTTAATGTCTTATGAAACTGTGTGTATAATATGAACCCATAAAATGTTTAATAATGTCACCTGTTACCTGTGAACTGCAGACATGAGATGAAACATTATAATAAAAGCCAACATAAGGCTTCAACATGAGGCAATTTTTAACCATTTATGATGGATTGTGAGCCTCAGCTGCAGCCGTAAATCAGGGCTCCGAGCAGAGTTATGCTTTACTGTGTTTACAAATATTCTAACAATAATTCAGTTTACCTGCCCTGCATATCAAGTAATTACAAACAAATCATTAACTGTGGCAGGTTAATCATTTAATTTCTTATTATTTTAAGACCAGATTCAAATAACTATTTGAATTATTAATATTGTCATTGATTATAATTGAATATGTCATTAAAGATTCATATAAAACAAGGTGATGAATTAAGAAATCCTAAACAAAATTATGGTTAGTAATATTAAATAATGATTAGTTCACCATTTCTTAATGATGGCTGGTGTAAAGTGTTACGTGCTGTCATGAGTTATATATTATTTAGTGTTGGTTATTGCAATTGATTAGGTCAGTATTAAAAGTGAGAACCTCGCAAACCAAATTCCTTCGCTCTCTATGTCCATCTCCCTCAATATTCATAAGGTGTGAATGTCATGTTTTAAAAATGCATAGGCCATCTGCGCACTTGTCAGTGCAAACAAACTTTGGCTAGCTGCCCTCCAGTTTGGATCGGGCCAAATACGGCCGCCACGCAGCAGAAGTCTTCACATGTATTTATATTCCCATGGGGCTCCGCTCCTCGGTGGAGTCTGTGTGTCTTTTGCTTTGTGCTTTGTGGATCAGGGAGCTCTCTGCAGCGGAGATCTCAGCCCTGATGCTCGGATCAGACTACAAACTGACTGCAGAGGTCCTCGTGGGCAGTATTGAGGTGAGGTAGATTACACTTTCTTTCCATGTCATGCTCTGTCCTTCACTGGCATTTCTCATTCTCACTTGTTATGTGTTTGGGAATTAAAGTTGACAAGCAGCTCACAGGCTCAAAAAGAATGAACGCCTCATCATGGACTTGTAAAAAAAGAAAAGAAATCCAAAGAATGTAGTTAAGACTCTCATTGTTTTAGTCCTCAACAATAATGAGTCATATGACAGGCACTTCAGCACCAGGTAAGAACACAGCAGTCCTCCCACCACAGGGGGAGCTGCGTATCTCACACAGAGCTCTCGTCTGGCCTGGGCAGCAGCTGAGTGTGTTTCCTCTTCTCTAAAATCCTGTTGAGCTCCTCGGCAAAGGAGTAGCAGAGCGGTGACGTGCTTTCAGACTCGCTCTGCCTCAGCAGCACGTAGCTGTTGCCGTTCATCCTCCTCAGGACGCTGGGCAGCGTGGCCGACAGCCCGTTGGAGAAGTCACACTCTGTAGAGGGATGCTGTGGGGTTGGTGGGAGAGGAGGGGCCGGGGGAGGAGCCTCCTTATTGGGAGATGGGTGACCCTCACCTGGGACAATCTGGAGGAAGCCTCCATCCTGGATGTTGCCGTTATGCTGCTTTGAAACTCCGTTACAAATGCCGTTGCCGTTACAGTGGCTGGAGATGGTCTTCAGCTCCATGTGGGTGGAGTTCCTGTGCTGTTTTCTGTTCCTGTTGTGCCTCTTACTGTTTGGGTAGGCAGAAGCTGCAGCTCGTAATGAGTACTTCCCTCTGTTGCCCACTCTTAGGCAGAAGCCCACATAGACAAGAACCACAGTGAGGACCACACACAGGCCTCCGAGGATGGTGATGAGGGACAGGTACATTGCCTCCATATTCCTCGGGGAGAGCAGCTCTGAGTGGGGAAGGAGTGGAGCCGGGGGTGGCGGCAGGGGCCTCTCAGAGGAGGGACGCTCGGTGGGTGCTGGCAGAGTAGCGAAGAAACTGTAGGGATCTTCAGTTGGCTCAACAGGTGGGGGAGGAGGCAGGTCCAGGCGGATGGTGACATTGTAGGTAACTATGGCAACCTTGATGTTGTTCTCCACAGCGTAGCAGGTGTACAGCCCGCTCTGGTCCTGCCGGGCCTCGATGATCAGCAGGCCATCGGTGCCAGTTCTGAAACCAGAGTTGAGGCCGTAGCCCTGCAGCTCGCTGCCATCCAGAGTCCAGAGGGGCGTTGCCAGGTTGGAGCTGAGCTCACACTGCAGCAGCACGTCATCACCCACACGCACAGAGCGGCTCCGCATCACAACATCTGCAACACACATTAATACAGTGAGTGTAATTTCACATTGAAGGTCCCTTCCAACACCCATACTATGATACTATGCCAGAAAGCATTCAGTGTGTCCCAGTACACAGTTTGTCAAATGCAGTATGCCAAAAAATACCAGGATGTTCTGCTGCATCTAATCGCATTTTGCAGTATGCAAGCAAGCATGCTTTTCTGGCTATTCTCACCCACAGTCCTCTGGGCAGCAGAAAATACATCACATCTACTGAGCCGCAGACAGGGTGACAGCCCTTTGACAGCTCATATTTTGCACTACGGACTGCAATGAATATATCAGCAAGAGGGTCCAAGTTTAAGCAATATTATGATGAAGTATTGTGTCCTGATTATGTGCATACTCCATGCAACAGTGCACACTGTGTAGGGGCAGTATGTTTAAGTAAAAAAAGAGAGTGCAATTTACAACACAGGGTTAGTTTACAGGTAAAATCACAAGTTAGCGTCTGATTCATTTAATATATAAAGAACGTAACCCCATACTAAATATATTATATGCTGTCCATAGTTACTAAACATAAACTCCAATGCCATATTCTGTTACTCCTGCCATAATTCTACCTTGTACAGAGAGAACAACGAAGGGGCAGAAGATGCTACATTTTATTGGACTGAAATTGTGAAGAGAGAGAAGGCATTTGCCTGCCTTGAATATCAAACAGATTCCTCTCCAGAGATGGCAAAAATGTGATTAAAGTAGGGAAGAGAGGATTTTGCCAACGCAGTGTGCATAATCAACTTTCAAAGAGGCCTTCATGCCATCTGATGACAACGATGCATCTTTCGAGTCCTTCCTAACATTCTCTATTTTTAATCTCCCTTTCATCATTCACTGCGATAAAAAGGAAACTTTTTTTGAAGCAGCAGCACCTAGCTGCAGATGAGATTTCAGCGTACCGTCTTGTGTGTTTTCACATCCTCTGCTGCCTTGCTGGATGTCTTGAATTAAAGTGGATCTGTGCAAAGGGAGAAAACACAACAATAAGTATAGTGGTGCAAACATGTACTTGCTGTAACATGAAACATAACCAGTATTGTTATTCCAGGTACTGAGATCTCTGTTATTTTGTGCTGTATTCTGTCTCATATCATTTATTGTCTCCATAACAGCTTTGTACTGAGTAAGCAAATCTGTCAAGGTTTAATCAGTATACTTAAAGTACACAGCTGCATGTTTACGATCTCAGCCAGTATCAAGTTTCTGCAGTGTTGTGATTACTCAACAGTTCTGGGAGCTGACACTGTGACAGGGCAGTGTGATACTTGAGGTTTGTCAAATCAAACACACAAAAGGGCACCTGCAGCACTTTAATCATCCGATCCAATCACACACACATACACCCTTCACCACCCACCTGTCTGCTTGAGCCATTACGTCCACACACTGGGCTCCGTTCCAGGCACAGTGAGGGTCCCTGGCAAAGATGCAGTCGTAGCAGGAGGTGTATCTGTGACAGTTGGAGAGGGGAAGCTGCACCACACCTGACGGAGAGCCCACGTACACGCTCATCTTGTAGGGGACAAAGAATATAGAAATACTATCTGACCAAGATCACTGCTTAAATGTGTGTGCCCATGTGGTGGTCAAACACCCTACCTGTTCTGCAGATAGCAGCAGGTTGTCAACAGGCTGGGGTTCCTCAAAGAGTTGAAGTTCCTCGATAATGTGCAGCTGACCCTCGATTTCTACAGCTTTATGTAACCAGCCTTCATCTGAGTGAAAGATACAAACACTAGAATTAAAAGGCCTGCAACACGCAGTAGCCGGCACTACCAGCATGCACTTCTGTCAGCCAGTTTCCAAAACATCTCAATGTGTTTTAGATTGATTTTCTACCTTTTAGGCAGCTATTGATTTTACGTCTTTTCAGTAGGCAATACAAATTAACTTGCAAACACTTGAGACTAGCTTCAGACAGGCAATCCACTTCTTTAATTTTATTTCTTTTCAAAGTTAGAACATGATTGAGTTTGAGTGGAAATGTAGCCATAGATGTCTAAGAACCTGTTTACACCTGGTATTAACATGTCTTGAGTGAGCTGATCACAAGTGGACAGCTCTTAGCGTGTGTTCACACCTGGCATGAGAATACGGCTCCACATGCATGCACTTGTGATCAGATTTCACTTCCTTGCTCTATATGCAAATCAACAGGTACATCATTTTTGTTTGCAAAGACCAAATGCATTGTTGTTTTTAACTGGTGGGAGGTTTGTTGTGCTTTACACACACGTCAAGACCACATAAAGGATTAGTTTGCCTTGTGGGGACCGACTGCATGAGATTGTGGATGATGAGGAGATAGGCGTTTCGTTTGTTTTATGAGTACTCCACGATTTGGGTTTTTTTTTCCATATAAAGTTTTAAAGTTTAAGCGGGGCACGGCGAGATGTTCAGAGTGACAGCGGCATTCATGTAATATAGTAAACAAGCTAATGGCGCTAACGATGGATCGGAAATGTGCAACAACATTTTTTGCTGACACTAGATATCAAACAAGAGACTGTAGGGCTGCTGTGAGCTGTAAATTCACCACTTCCAAGCAAAAGAGAGAAGATAATCTTATCCCAGAGCCTTACAGTGGAAAGTTTCTCCTCCTCTGTGCCACTGCATCGTATCTACAGCCATCTGTTTCAAACAGTAGCGAGAAAGTCATGAGCACTCACTCTGCAGCAACATCTGGGGACCAAAATGTCCCCAGACTGCACAACACACTGATTAGCTAAACCAAAAAAAAAAAAGAAGCCTCCTCAACTTAAAGCTATCTCATCCTACTGAGGGGTCTCCGACTGACGATTCAAATCTCAAACTTTCAAGGGACAGCCCTATCTAATATTGCCATCATTTCCCCCCTACAACAAAGCAAAGGATTACTTCAATCGCAAAGGAAGTCATTCCATCATTTTACAAGCTGTTGTAGTAACACAACAACACACACACACATAAAGACACGCTGCTCAAAGGACATCAGTTGAGTAGGCAGTCCTTCAGTTTGGCCCAGGGACACATTATTATACACTCTGCTGAAAGAACGTGACCATATGGAGTCCAGATCACCTCCGAATGCGGTGTGACAAAGCAGAACTCAAGATGCATTGAGGACGCATTGGGTTCATTCACACCTGTTTTTTGTTTACTTATTCTAATGTCAACTTTTTCATTTGCTTTTAACTTTTGTGTACTGTACAATATATAGGGGACCCCAGGAAGAATAGCTGCATTTTTCTTTCTGCAGCTAATGGGGATCCAAATAAAACAATAAACAATAAACAATAAACCTGTACTTAAAGATGTCCATGTGTGATTTGATCACCTAAGACGCATGTTAATATCAGGTGTAAACACGGCCTATGATGTGGAGCTCTTTTGCAAAACACAACCTTTTTAATGCAAGACACAGACACAATTCCAACTATCCTCTTCACGCTGTGTCTTTCACATTTTTTGTGTTGTAGGTTTGATTCTCCAAAAACTTGTAATGTGTCGCTACAAGACTCATTTAAGCAGTTTGTGTTGTGGAGTTTGTCTCATGTTACTACAAATAGACCATTAATTTAGTAACAGACTGGGCTGAGATGTAAATTTGGATAAGAGTCACCTGCTATGATGTGACATATATCTTCAAATAAACCCTTGTTCAACATTTTCCCTGCCCAGTGGTCTTGTGGATACACTGGATTTTCACAAGAAAGATACTTCAAAGACTAAGTGGCCTAGGAACTTGGAATGTGGCCACTAAGACTGGACTCTAAAGTCTCCATGAACAACCTGAAAACTACAAATAAATAACACAAAAAACAAATAACAGTAATGAAACGATGGGCTGCCATTTTTGAGCTCATTTTCACATCATAGTGAAATAAATGGAAAAATCAAGCTGCCTAGAAGGTATGAAATATGTCAAGGAGAATATGTAATGAATAATCTATACAGCACTATGACACAAGACTCCAGGAGGTCAATGCTCTCAGCTAGAAAAAAAAGTTCAGGGCATAACCCCTCGTTAAATGCAAGTGGATTTTGTTTGAGTCAGCTAGGTCCCCTGTTTCCAGTCTCTATGCAAAGCTAAGCTAACCGTCTCCTGGCTTTACTGTAGCTCCATATTAAGTGTACAGACCTGACAGTAGTATTAATCTTTTGATTTAACTGTATGCAAGAAAGCAAAATGTCTACTTATTCTTTAACAGACTGCACAATTAAACCTGACAAGAACTCATACACACCTGTGCCCATGTATAATACATGGTATGTTCGTCCATCTAGGCCTTGGATCAAGTGTACGGCCATGTGTGTGTAGTCTGTGGTCCGCCTGAACAAAAGGGGGCGTCTGTCTGAAGGCTGGACCGGCTGGGACATCAGAGGATGCCTCCTGACAAAGTTCAGCACATCATCGGGCAGGGAGGTGGAGACGTTTATGCCCCTGGCCCTCAGAGCGTTGGTTATACACTGCAGAAGAAAAGGCCAAAGGGAGCGATGAGAGAGGACATGATGAGCAAGTAACAAGGCATGATGTGGGCTGCTGGGAAAGGAGAGACAATTCCTGGCTCATTTGTAATAAAGTCCACTGTAAATAGAGACGGATGGTGGAGGGCAGAGAGGATGCCACGCGGCTTAGCGGGATGGTCTGCAGGGAAAATTAAGGGATCAAGAGGAAAATGCAAGCCTCTGGAAGATAGTGTCTGGGGAAAATGCCACTTTTCACTTGGACAACAATGAGCCTGTGTGAGTTCAGCAGCCGGCCTGAGCTGACATGCGGGCGACTCAGCTCTATCTGCACCTGACTAAGGGAACGACTTCCCTTCAGCCAACTCCTCTAAGAGGCTTTCACGCTCCCAAGTTAAAGCCCTTGACCATTTCTTCTTTTCGTTTAATAGCAACGTTAAAATTAAGTCCAACAAAGTGTTGAAGTGACACTACAGTGGATAATGTCTGCTCCTGCTAACGATGCCACGGCCCTGACTGCCACGCTAAGCCATTGTCGCCAAAGCTGCAGGCTGGAGTTAATCGCCATGGAAATGGGTTTCACTGACATAAGCTGGTTGTGTTTTGAACCTCATCCTTGAGGCTGCCACTCATCCTCTCTATCATTTTCCCTCCATCTTTACTTTGATCAGTTTCATCTGCTCTCTGTTGGGGTTTTCTGGTGTGAATCCTCAGAGGCCGAAGAGGAGGTAGAGGAGGACATTTCTTCTGTGCTTCATCTTGTGTTTAAGAGACAGCGTATGTGTCTGCGTGCACGTGTGTTTACCGTTCCAGGTCGGGGGTCAGGGAGCTTTCCAGTGTACTCCTTCCACTTAGAGCCAGAGTCCTGGTTTTCCATGTAGGGTCCTTGAAAGGCCTCTTGGACTTCAGACAGAGAGAAACGACACACCGCAGACGCCTTAACGTTTTTCCTAAAGACAGCAACACACGCACAGAGTGAGAAAAAGACCAGAGCACAGGCTGGGAACAATAACAGCAGTAAACCCAGTGTTGCCATAGGGACAGCAGTAGAAGTACAGTAGATCAGTGGCTCCCCTAAAAGATGGAAAGACACAAATGGGAGGGAAGCACAGAGGAGGGGATGAGCACTGTCAGAGATCGTACGAAGATGGTTAGAAGTCGTACATCTCTGAGAAGAGTAGGAGGTGAGGAGGAAAGAACTACAGACTGGTTTCAGAGAGGTGTAGCAGGAGCTGAGGTAAGAGGTGGAGATCAAGAGGAGACAGCAGCATCCCAGCAACAAAACACTGAAAATAATGACTGTTTGTTTATGCTTTCCACACCACAAAAACTTCTGCTTTGGCATAACAGCCATAACAATCCTTGCAGTAATGAACAACACTGAGCTGTGGAAACTAGTTTCTACAAATGTATGTAGTGTATGTAGTTATAATCCTTAAAGGTCCAGTGTGTAGGATTTTAGGGGGATATATTAGCAGGAGTGGAATACAGTTTAAGTATGTTTTCATTAGTGTATAATCACCTTTTAATCACCTAATCACCCTTAGAATGAGCCACTTATACCTATGTAGGGAGCAGGTCCTCGTCTACGGAGATCTACGTGTTCACCACCATGTTTCTACAGGTAACTCACAATGGCAAAACTAAACATCAGCTCTAAACAGCAACATTCACGTTTTCAAGTCGGCCACTGTAGTTAGCAGATCCCTGGAATAAGAGCATCTGAAATACACCAGTTTCTTTAACGTGAAACTACTTTATTCATTTTCTAATTTGGCTCCTGGTAAAAACCCTGAACATCTGGGTCTTAAATTATCAGAAGAAAGGTGAGCACAGGTCAGCAGGTGCTGGGCTAGCAGCCCCACTCCAACCATCCCAAACAGTGTCAGGAGAAACATTGATTTGTAATGTGAAACTGCTTTATTCAGTGTTTTTACCAGTTTAAATCACCCGGTCTGTATGTTTTGGAGAGGAGGAGATAATTAGGCTCCTGGAAAAAACCTCTCCAACAATGAACAATGAAGCAATCTGCAGTCCTCGCTGCCTCTAAATCCCCCTAAATCTTACACACAGGACCTTTAAGAGTTTCTTGAAATCAAACCCAAGTTTTGATACAATTAATACTCTGCATTTTTTTCCTGCAATAGCTATTTCATGTTTTAACATTTACCATTTAGCTCTCTGTGTAGTGATGGTTTTTGAAGTGACAGACTCAACCATAACAGCATGTCTGTTTACTCTGTTTGCTCTTTTAACACCAGGTCAGAGCTGTATTAAGTTACTGCTAATGTAATCTCTTTAAACAGATATCTGTATCTACGTACGCAGCATGTTTAGGCAATGGGACAAAATGTTGTTATCAGAAGCGTTCTAGTTTCCGTTTGCAGTCCAAATAGTATTGACCTATCACGTTTGATAGGCAGGTAAACAGTGGAGAGGTGGAACACATTGACCAACATGCAATCTTGGAACCCATCGGCTACTGTCAGAGGATGATTTAGTTGTATATTATATTTTTTTCATTTATCTGTAGTCATATGTTTCACAGAGATAAACTGAAGAAAGACAAGAGAAGATGAGGAAAGAAAGTCTCGGCCCTGGTTATCCACTGGCTACACTAGATCTCCTGAAATATTGGCCGTTGCTACCAGAGGTCTATTGTTGTCAGACCGATTGCCGATGGGTCCTGACATTGCTGCTAAATTAAACCCATCATGTTTTACTTCCATGGCTTCACTTTAAAAGCATTAAACTGGCAAACCATGGAGTGGCTTCTTTGTAGAGCAGCCACAGGAAATGTGTTTGTCTCAGATGTCGGCTAACTGCAATTGTTCATCAAAAACGCATTGACAGAACAGGTCCTTTTCTGTGTTTTTCATCAGTGTGTAATTTTTCATTTTTGTGAGAGAGTAATGGAAGAAGACGTACCAGCCACAGTGAGGAGTTAAGAGGTTAACTTCTCTTTAACTTCTGTTAAGTCCATCTGCATTTCTAATTAATATTCTCCCCTCAAACTGCTGTAAAACTTCTCCACCCAACTTCTTTTTTTTCACGTTTGGCTGAAAAAGTTCTCCTCTCCTTGTCTCGCCACTCTCTTTCATCTCGTCCCTTCCTGTCTCCTTCGACTGTCTCAACGTATCGATCGCTGCCTTTCATCTTTATCTCACTCATTTACATTTGCATCCTCAAAGTCCCCTCCAGCCGTGACAACACAAAGGTTCCCACTCACCACTCCAGGCCGAAGATGCCGTAGAAGAGCGTGTCCTGCGGCGTGAGGCCAGGCGTGACAAATACGCTGCGCAGCATGTTGAAGTGGAAGTCGTACTCGGGCAGAGAACATGTCAGCCTGGCCTTGAGGAAGGACGTCCACCGCTTCTGGAGAGTTAAACGGCCTCCCCGGTCGCCCTGAGGGAAGAGGGGTGGGGGAGAGAGGAGAAACAGAGGAGGAGGAGGAGAGAGTAGACAAGGTGATATGAGGTAAGGCCTGGATAATTGAAAAACAGAGTGAGCACTCGGCTCAAGGTGGCACACAGAGGGAAGTGAACCTCCTGAAGAGCGCAACAGATGGCATGGGGAAGCAATAACGATACTTTCAATAAGATTATGGCTTCCCATAGGTAAGACTCCCTGGTGTAATCTACAGGTCTGTGTATGAGTGTGTATGTGTGTGTTTTGTCCCTCAGCAAAGTGCAGCACACATAAAAGTTGAAGAATTCTTGACAGGTTTACAATGGAAAAACTTGACTCAAGGCCACGATTCTTTTGAAAACCAAGCAGCTGACATCTATCTTGCACTTTGATGCTAACTTTTAAATGTATTAAGCCTATGGCAAATTGCAAATGTCACACATGCCGCCGCGAGGCATTTCTATTAAGATGAAAAAACAAATATGCTGCCAAGCTTTCAAGGAGAGAACCTGTGAGCTGGCTTTATTTTAAGGTGCCACAGGAGAGAACAACAAGGTTATTACACTGTACAGTTAGCTCTCACTGATCTTAACTCCTTCCTGGGCAGCAGGAAATGTAAATCATTCACATTTTAGGCAGCAGAGGATGCTAAACAGCCTGTCTCTCTCTCGCAGTCATCCATCCCTCTCACTCCGACCCACACTGACTCTGCAACCCATTCATCAGCTGCACAGTCTGCTCCTCTAATCACACTGGGGCCTTGTTACAAATGCATTACCCATCCAGCCCCTCATCTGTTATAGCACCCTCTCCTACGGTATCATGAAGACTTCACTCAAGCTAGTCTGATGCAAGGCTTCACTCCCAGTTGTAAATCATAAGCTGCATCTTTTAAAATCTGCACCCACCTTACAAACGCGAGCCACTCGTGCCACGCTGCTGTGGCTGTAAGTTGTCGTCTGCTCCTGGCTACTTTCTGTGAAAAAGTAGTAGATCTTATCATCGTCACCGGTGCTGCTGCCCAAACTCTCCCTCACCAGTGCCGAGCCCACGAATTCTGCCTCTGTATGGGGGAGAAAAAGACGCACTGACTCATACTGTGTTTTTTTTTCCCTCTTCATAAGTGAATTAGCAAAGCAGCTGACATGAGCCGAGCTGACATGATACACTGAAACTGGGTATAAAGTTGCCCTGAACAAAACAGTTAAAGTAATATTCTATCCGTCTCCCTGAGATTTCTCACCAAAACACAAAACAATAAAAAAGTGAGATAGCTGCAGATGAGCATCTTCGACTGAGCAGTCTGCTACTTTCAACACAGGGGGAAAGGAATGGTAATCTGAGTATTAATAGTCTGAACAGACAGTGAAAAAAAAACTAAAAGGAGATGATGTTTAGATGCTTCAGGTTATCTGCACATCATCATATTTAAGTCATTTCAACCAGGTTTCTGGAGAAACCTAAGAGTCCACAGTCACACTGGTGGCTTTGTGAGGCTGTAGTAAAAACCGCAAATGTCAGCCTCATGGTGGATCTAGGGGAAAGTCAGGGGATCATCAGAGTCATTAAGATACAGTACATTGTCTGGGACTCATGAATGTCTGAACAAAATGTCATGGCAATTCGTGCGGTAGCTGCTGAGATATTTTAGTATGGACCAAACTGTTGGACTCAGACTAAACCATAGACTTTACGAAAATAACAGACGCAGCCACAGTGACATCCCCTTTGATTTGTGGACTCCCATTCTGAAGCCTTAAGTTCAGCATTTCTGCTTTCACCATCTTGGATCCAGAAGTGACCATATTTGGACGAGGAGTGAGGGGTGGATCTGACTTACTGAGTGTGATGACACCTCGGCTTGTCACTTAAAGCAGCCATGACCTTAATTATGTGTAACTTTCAGCCTTAATAAAATGTAAACTGGTGAGTTATATAAAAATTCACCCCCCGTACTGTTGTCATGAATGGGAAAATGAGCTATAGAGACCAAAACCTTTTTTGTATCAGGCTGTAAACATGTTTATTTCTGCTGTAAAGTCTGGCGTTTTATCAGGGGGGTCTATGGAGATTCACTCGCTTCTATTGCTGCTCTCTGAAAGTCGGAGATTCTAATCATCAGTCGGAGACCCGTCAGTCAAATGAGATTCCGTCGAGCAGAGCAGTCTTTTTTATTTTACTTTATGTTTTGTCAGTGAGTGTGCAGTGTACTTCTGGAGGTGTCAAATTCTGCTGCAGAGTGAGCACTCCTTGCTTTCACTCTGCTCTTCGGTACAGGCAGCTGCGTACACGGAGGCAGCTGCCCAGAGGAAGGAAGGGCTTTGCCCTGTAAGGCTCTGAGATAATGTTATCTTCTGCCTTCTGCATAGACGTGGTGAAATTACAGCTCACAGCAACTTAACATAATATAGTCTCTGGCTCGAACCCCCGTCCTGTTGAACTCCGTTCAAACTCTCAAACTCTGTATAAAAACAAAAGGACCAAGCAGTTGAATATTTGTATTAAACAGCCAAATCTGACTCGACTGACATAACTCTGAGTCAGGTACAGCCCATCTCGCTTCTGGAGCCAGCCTCAAGTGGCCATCTGAGTTTAGCGTTGGCCATCAGCAGAAAAAGTAAAATACAGCGTTATTGTCAACTGGCACTGGTGAAGGATCAGTGCCTGAGTTACTGTGGCTACTTCATCAGATTAGATCTTGTCAGTCTGGAGGTCCTAAACATTGTGTCAACTGGTTGACAGACAGGAGCTCTGACCCATTGGACCACCCTGTCACCTAAACATGCTAAAAGGGCTTTTATCATTCCAGGAGATTAACCCACCATTCAGCCAGCGTGTGGGGGCATCCTCTGTCTTCAGGGTGGGGGACGGAGAGTTGCGGCGGATGTCTGGGAAGCTCCTAAACTCGTACTGGGAAGCTGTATACATCTGCTGGTCTGGAGGAAAAACAATTAATCAGCCACTTTAGCTTATAGTAAAACTCTGGAGGTGACTGACAACTGTTGAAGTGCTTACCGACGATGAGGGCAGTGTAGCCTGTCGTCGGGCCATAGGGACATTTGTCTCTGCCTTCCTCAGGCGGGGACATAACAAACCTCTCCTCATCCTATGCAGGACAGAACATTCAGTTTAATCTTGAAGCCACACGAGGAATCACAAAAAAACATGTTTATTCAGTAAATTCAAGGTGCAAACAGACTACACTTTAAATAAATAAATAAATAAATATCAAATGTATTTAACAGTGCTGGAAGGGCTGCGATGTGTTTTGCATTGACATACTATGTATGCACAGAGGGGTCTGAAGGCATGAGTCCCACACATGTAGAGATGAGTTGAGTTGAACCTCTGGAGGAAGCGGATGTGATTAAAACACTCCGTCTGGAAGAGGAAGACAAAGCCAGAAAAGATATTATAGCGAGGCAATGAATATCAATACAAAAGGATGAAAAGAAGGGACTGAGGGAGAAAGAGCTAAATGCCTACCTTATTGTCTTTTCCCTTGAGCAGACACTGACGTTTTTGCTCGGGGGAGGCCTCCCACTCAATCTAACACACACCACATAACATACAGTAAGAGCACACAACAAGTTGGATGGTTTCATATCAGCGACTTGCATAAATTTGAGCAAAATACCACAGATCTGACAGCAGATAAACGGAGAGTGAGCTCTTTTTGCTTTAATAATTCATACAGTAGGAATTCTGACCGCATAGCATCTGAATTTACTGTGTTGATAAACAGCAGCATGTTTTTAACTCTTCTGTAACAGGTGTATTTACAGCAGGAGACATGCAGGAGTGGCTGCGAGGGAGTGTTTCGCACACACACCAGCAATTATACTTTATGACAGACGCCAGCGCTGTATTAACATAATTAGCATAATAGCTTAACGTCAGGTTGTCGGCAGGTAACAAACACAGCCGCAGACATGAACAAGGATTTTAAGCTTCTATGTGTGCTTAAAGGGACAGTCAACATTTATGACATCATCCTGCAACGTGCAGCAGTTAAAGAACGAGACTGAATCACAGCAACACTGCTGACAGTACACTTTAAAGGGACAGTTCACCCCAAAATCAAAAATACATATTTTTTTCTTTCATTAGCTGCAGTGCTGCTTATCAGTCTAGATTGTTTTGGTGGTGGTTGCTGAGTGTTGGAGATATCGGCCGTAAAAATGTCTGCCTTATCTCTGATATACTGGAAGTACAGTACATGGTACTCTGGTTTGTGGTGCTCACAGCAGCAGTTTCATTTAGGAACTATTTTCTTTCAACCTGCACTACACCCGCCAACAGTATCACTGTGCAGAAAAAAGCATGCATCTACTCATTGACGAGAGGCTCGTGCTCATGACAGTGTGAGGTGTAAACATGAATGCCGTCCTCCTCAGCTGAACTGTGATATTAGCTGGTGAGCTAGCAGTAGATGCACGCTTCATTCTGCGCTGTGATACGGTTAGCGGATGTATTATAGTTGCAAGAAAATAGTTCCTACATGAAACTGCTCACAACAAGATCTGTGGATTATCTTGACTAACCAGGTCATGATTTCTGGAAAGAGACATTAGTGTTTAAGTTTTTCAAATGTGTTTTTTGGCCCTTTGAGCACCACAAGCCGAGTGCCATCTCGTTCCATTATTTTTGAGAGATGGCAGACATCTCTACGCCGATATCGCCACACACTTGGCATCTCACATACAACTATCTAAATTGATAAATAGCACTACAGGCAAGATGTGTTTTTGATTTCCCTTGAAGGTAATGTGAGCAGACAGCCTTGCATCAGCTATGGACATCTAACTAATAAGCAAGGAATCTCTCTCTGTCTGTCTGTCAGTGGGTTCTTCATGCATCTCATCCGATCTACTTCTCACTTGGCAGGTGTACTGCTGCGGCCCAAAGGACGTGCCGAGTTGAATTTGGTGCAATTTTTACACACAACACATTCAATTAATTGATTGCGGTAACAATTTCCTCAAAGTTAATATACTTTAAATAAACAAGCGAACAGTGCTCTGTGAAGCAGCGGAGGCGGGGTTCAGGGCTCTACTTAGAGCCAAGCATGTTTCGTCGAGTGTACTTCACTGGTGGTTCTGAGCACGAATACCGCGACTTGGGTGTACTTTCTTTGTCACATAAACTTACAACACTAATAACGTTACAGCCAGCAAAATACCTCTGCTAATTAAATCCATGCTCTGCGTGTTAAAGCAAGGGACTAAATTAATACCTCCGCTAATTGTATGTCACCTGTGTTTCTGACCATGAGTGGACACAAGGGGCAGGTTAAGTGATTTGCGGGCCACAGGAAAACACCGCTTTGAATAGGTATGTTTTGAACAGGCACTGCACAAGTAATTTAAATAATCCTGACAATTTTTCTAATGTTGAACCCCATTTTTGATTCTATTTCCTGGCCGTAAATTATAATTAATTCTGCTATTGCCATTAAATGTGTCTTTTTAAATGAAAACTGGCAACACTGAGTTGAGGTAGATAGTATGCTAATTACTGCATAAATCAGGAACTCTTTCTGTGTCAACATGCTCCCATCTGTGGATGATAATAACATGAAGTCTGTATCTATTTAGAGTTACAGTGAGAAGATACAGTAGTTCAGTTTTTTCTCATTAATATGTAAGTTTATGCAGCAAGATGCTCCTGTGGTTTAACTGTCTTATTATTGTGTTAAGAGTAATGTGACTACACACACCCTCAAACACACAAGGGGTGACATGGGAATAAATAGTTTTGCCTCAAAATGAAATACTGTTGCCTCAAAAAGTTCCTGCGCTGTAGAATGCAAATGAAGCCGCGGCAGAGTTAAAGATATGGCAGCTGAGGTGCACAACATGCAGCAACACAGAAACAAACAAACTCACAGTGAGAGGCGAGCTGGCTGAAATGTCAGAGGCATTGAGAGCGAATACAGCCCCCCGGGCCCCGACGTAGAGACGCTCACTGTCAGCCTCCAGCATCATGGTGCTGTAGTTGACTGCAGAGGAGTGGAAACGTCTGCAGCCCTGGAGACCTGGGAGAGGAGAAGGAGACGAGAGGAGAAGAAGAAGAGGAGGAAGGAGAGGAAAGTTACTGGTTGTTAATGACTGCTTCTGCTACATCTATTTATCAAAACATCTCCTGCTGCTCTTTAAAGAAATACATCACAGACACACACCACCCAGGTTGAATCAGCGATATGATTGGTGAAAGTTTAGAGATGACACACTGGGAATCAGCGGGAGCAAAAACCAGTAAAAATAACCTAGTTTTTCTTCCTTCCTCAGATAATATCAGAGTCATATCCCTGCGTGATTATTGAACAGCACAAGCGGTTGAAAAAGCCTGACTCTCATTTGTATGGCACATTACCACCTGGAAATATCTTCACACAAACGCTGTCCACTGCTATTGATTATGGTCTGTCTCTATGGGAACAACTGCGAGTTAACAAATAACATTTTTCAGAGAAAATCATCCTTTGTTCAGTTTCATATTTTCTCCAGGAATTGACTTTTTATCCTCTGTAGTACTCTGGACTAATTACTGTATTATATACGCATAAATACAAAACTCATTATACCGTCATTTGGATTTTTATTTGGTGCCTTAAACAAAAAACAAAGAACAAAATCCACACATACACTATCATCTCACTGAACGCTTTTAGAAAGCCCTTTAATGTGCATAAAGTTCTTGGCATCAGAGCGGAGGCACATTAAGAGTGAGCACTTTTCCAATCAAACCCGACAGTATGAGAATAAAGGGAGAAATAGAAATCTATTCATCTCCTGTGATGGATTTCTCGCTGTATGATTGCCGAACGTCAGCGCAAAGTGGTAAGAAGACCTCGCTCTAAAATCTCAGATTCTTTTTTTAGACTGCTGAAAAAAATATTCTATTAAACTCCATTGTACTGTAGCTGCTCAGAAAATCACTTTACGTGACTTCACAGCTGCTTGTGTTAGTCAGAAATAAGAAAAGTACACAAATAACTAACAAAATGGGAAAAGCAAGATATATTATCAGTTTGGGCTACAACTAACGATTAATTTCATGATTAAATCATCTGCCCATTATTTTCTTAATTAATTGTTTTGTCAGTAAAATGTCAGAAAATGGTTAAAAATGCCCCCATTATCATCCGTTTATTATCATGTATGACAAAGACAAGCATCAAACTCTCAATATAGAAGCATGAAACCAGCAAATGTTTCGCTCTTTTGCTTAACAATGATAAATAATTACTTGATTATCAAAGACGTTGCCAATAAATTCTCTGTTGATCGACTGATTAATCGACTAATAGTTACAGCTATAGTATCAAAAGCTGCTTTTTGACATCACTCATGTTTTAGTGTAGACATTTCCTTTAAGACTGCTCATCTAGTGACTTCCCCTTGCTCATTTTTAGTGCAGAAATTATAAGACAGTTACCAATTAGTTGACAAACAGAAAATGAATCTGAATTTAAGTCATTTAATGAGCACAAATGCTCCAAAATTTCAAGGTTTCTGTCCCATTAAATGTGAAGATTTTCTGTTTTTGTGTATTTTAGGGCTGCAACTAGCAATTATTTTCATTATTAACTAATTTGCAGATTATTTTCTTGATTAATCAATTCACTGTTTTCTCTATAAAATGTCAGAAAACAGAGAACAACACTAAGAGTCTACAGCCACACTAGCATCTCTGTGACGCTGCATTTAGGTTGAGCTAAATGCTAATGCTAGCACAGCAACATGCTGATGTTCAGCAGTTATAATGTTCATCACCATCATCTTAGTTTAGTGTTAGCATGCAAACATTCACATATTAGCACCAAATACAAAGTACAACTATGCTGCATGAAAAGTCAGAGATCAAAGTCAAGTTGTCGAAATTCATCCTGAGAGGAACATGTAGATATAAAAACTTTATTTAATCAGGTAGCCTCAATTACATAGCAAGATGTTTGTCACGAGAGACCCAAATAAAGAAAAACTACTGACTTTATTGACTTTAAAATCTTATTGATCACTCTTAAGGCTCTTTATGGCCTGGCTCCAGATTACATTTCAGACCTTTTAGTCCCTTATGAGCCTTTGCGTAGCTTGAGATCCTCGGGCAGAGGTCCTCTGTTTGCTCCAGAGTCCAGGCTGAAGACTAAAAGGGACAAAGCTTTTGCAGCCAGGCGCCCTGAGGCTCTGGAATGACTTGCCCGAGGATATTAAGCTGTCTGAGTCACTGACTTTGTTCAAGTCTCTCCTAAAAACATACTTCTATGGGAAAGCATATCCTGAGTTTATCTGAGCTGTCTGTCTATTTTATTGCTATCTTACTGTCTGAATTTCCCACTTATTTATTTATTTTTTCTTTGGTGACATTTTATGACATTTTAGTTTGTTTCATTCTCCTTGTGTTTTCACTGTGTTTAGTTATATTGTACAGCAGTTTGTAACTAAGGTGCTATATATTTAAAATGTAGTATTATTATTAAAAACAAGCATAACCAGACAAAAAAGTATGAATGGGCCGACATAACCAGACATAACAGAAGCACATACAGCATCAGTGAACTTGAATGTCTTTGCCAAATCTCTGTACTATGAATCCAGTAGTTGTGGAGTAGTGTTTCAGCAGTATGCTGGTTTCACAGTATAACATGGTATACAAATAGATGGATATCACACCATTCACATTTGCTTATCTCAATATTTAAAAAAAAAATGCAACCAGGCGCAGAATCTCCACTGTGCATCTCCTTTTCTCCTCGACTGCCTGTCAGACTTTATATACTTATATTAAAATAACTATTTCGAGTTTCAGTTATGATAAACCCTTGTGTTTTCATTACTTTAAGAGTGATTCTAACTGATAATAATAACTGTGTAATAACATATACCTTGTACTGTGAAACCATGATATCCTCTGAGACTATTATCGCACTGTTAAAATCTGATGCTGTTGCAACTAGTTGTGGGGACATTCTACTTAAAACCATGAATATCAACCTCATGGTGGTGCTGGAGGAAACTTCAGGGTCATCTATCAAAATATATTTCTTCGGTGGACCATTGCCACACATAAGAGTCCTGCTGCTAGCATAGATAGAAACGCCACATATTTGGTGTGTCCAGCATCACAAACATAAGATTTTCTGCCTTTCTCAGCTTTATATAGCTACATAAGTCTGTATAGCCCTGACCAGAAATGAAATTACAACTCCACCATGGACAATAAAAGCCAAGGGATTATGCTTATCCTACACAGCTCTGCTGAGCAAGAGGAAGATAATGAAAAGAGGCCCAACACAGCATCAGATATCAGAGAGCCACTTCTACTTAATGTGGGTTTCTGTGGTTTGAGTTTTCTTTGCTTTGCTTATGTCCCCCGTCCAGTTTTCCAGGCTATATTGGGATGCATCTGTTTTGACAGGACAAGATACTAATGAGGTTCACTCATGCAAACACTCAGTAAAGAGACATGCTGCACAGCTCTCATATACACACACACACATATACACACACACTTACAAGACATGTTTTGAAGTCACTTGCTGAAGTCATGAGATGACCGAGAGTTATGTAAGCTCTAAACATACGATCTATCAGGACTCCACTTAGCTAGGGTAAACATGACACCACTGTCAACACACACAGAGACACAGATAACCCCTGGGCATGACAACATCTGCGTAAGAGTGCGATGCAGTGTTGCCACTTGTGGAAAAAATAACAGCAATGTCGTAGTTTAATGTCTAATTAAAATATCTGATGTGACTAACGCTGAGCAGGTTTTACTATCAGCTGGGGTGGAGTGTTGACAGCAATTAAGAGTCACAAACTTGAAAGCGAGCCACTTTTCCTGCCAATTCATGAGTACAGCAGCTCAGCTCGGCCAAACAGAACAGTGTCAGACTTCCTGCCACTCCACTTCCTGCTGAAGACTGCATGGTTATCAAGTAAGCTGCCATTAAGATTCCTATCAGCTGCTGCAAAACACAATCCACTCTGCTCACTCCAGCAGCAGCAACAGCAGCAGCAGCAGTTGGTTCCCATCCCAGACTGCTTTGGGTGATCAGGTGTCTACTCCTCCTCCCTCTTTCTCAGCAGGAGGAGGAAGAGTATTACCTGTATGGGATTTTCAGAACAATAGCTTTTCCTACGTGATATAAGTGCCTCATTGTGAGTGAAGACAATGCATTATAGCAGAGGCAACGCCTAAGTTTCCTCAGTGTAATCCGAGCATTAGGACACACAATGCCTGACAGCTGGAGCCAGGTAACTGAAAACTACCTCGCTCAGAGTGTGACGCAGCAGAGGAAGATCTATTAACTAGATTTGACAGCACACTTTAGCCTCAGCTTACCAGATCGTGCAGAAAAGGGAGGTTTGATTCATTCTTTAGGGAAAGAAAAGGAGGGAGAGAGGCAGAGAGGAGCCCAGATGATATTATTTACTAAGCAAACACTTGGAGGGACCTCAGCTGATCAGCACAGCACACACTGTTCAGGGACACACACGCAAGCACGCACACTCTCTGAACCTCTAGGCAACAGACTGTGACGTGACAGCCTTACATACAAATTCACACTCGATTGTCAGGACTGTTTACGGTCCAGAGTACTCTGTCAGGCCAGCAGGCGGTTCTGAATAAACAAAGTTAAATCCACCGACTGTAATTCCCAAATTCTTGACAGGTTGAAATCAGTGTGTGCAATGAGAAGGTATTTAGATGTAACAGCAGTTTTTAGTCTTTAAAAACAACCTGTTTTCTCTCTGTTTTGCCAGCTTTTAGTTCCTCAGCTCCTCAAAACCGAGCACTGGAATTCGTCAAATTAATAACCCTTAACGATGTCCCTCCCTCAAATGTTTTTCTTTATGGTGACGCTGCAATGAGGAGAGAACACAGGTGCATGTGTTTGACTGTGCTTGTGTGCATCCATGTGTGATTTAACAACCCCTCACAGGTTTGGAGGCTCTGCCTTTAGGTTGCTAAGAAACACAGAGATTAAATGGATTAGAGGTAAGTTTGCATATCGAAGTCTTCTCATCAGGAGGAGCGAGGCAAAAGAAACAAAGACGAGAGGTGAAGGCGAGGTAAAGGAGTTAAAGGAGGGTATCGCAACCATGAAAAGTACAAACTAATGAAGAAAAAACTGAGCAAGAGAGGCAAAGCTTAGGCGCAAAGGCGGGGAGATGGATGGTAGAGGAGGGGGAGTGGATGAGAGAGTGACGGGGCAGCAGACACGGAGATGAGTCGTGTAGGAGGACCTGTGGGCAGGCTCGAGCGCTAACCGATGATTTACAGAAACTGAGATAAAGGTATCAAAAGAGATTCGTAGCAAAAGGAGTAACAGGAGGAAAAAAATTGATAATGAGTGTTAGTAGGTGATGTATTGTGAGAAAGACAACTGTTTACAAAGAGAGAAGGATAGAGGAGGGATATTGTCCGACAAGAAGATCTTATAAAGCGAATCTGGCTGCAAGTCAAAGAGGAGATGTGAGAAAATGTCTTTCACACGTCAGTGTATCAACAAATAAAGTCCAGGATCAGATAACAGCGCTGGTTTGAGGAGGTGCACACACACTTGCCCACACATGCACAAAAAGAAAAATACTGTATACGGCCGTCTTGCGCCATACTACAACAGTTGTCATGGTTACGCTGCCTGTGAACTACCTACAGTGGTGTCAGTCTCCCTGGATGCTCCGCAGGGATCCAAGTGTAAGCACTTCACTCATCTTGCCTCTGTCTCTGTTACACCTCAGGCTACATGCCATCACTCAAACACGGTGAAAGAATAATAATCCCACTCTGGTAAAAAAATAAATCGAGAAATAAAACAAATCATGATTTACAGAAGAAGCAGGTAAGAATTACCAGAGGCAGGCGGGTGTATGTGCAAGTTGGTGTGCACACAAATGAGATTGAAAAGAGGGGAAAGACAAAGAAGCTGTGTCAGGAGAGAGTAAAATAAGATAAAGAGAAAGGCAGCGGCACCTGCAATACAGACACTAAACATGTAAAGAGTTAAATGAAAGATGTTACGTCCAGTCTGAATGTAAAGCAATCCATTAATAATTTAGTTATGAGTCATCTTTAAGTAAAAACCAGTTCAATGTCTGAGGCTCAAATAATAAAGATATTTGAAATTTGAGCATGACAGGAGTGTGATCCATCATAAACTGCTGAAAAAAGATGCAGATTTTAGACCCCTCCCCCTGCGTGCTTGTGTCCGTGCTTACCGGCGCTCAACACGGTGATGCGTGGAGTCACATCCAGGTCCAGGGGCGTCCTGAACGGGTAGCCGGCTGCCGCACACACACAGCAGCTCAGCAGCAGGAGCCGCACCGCAGAGCATCGAGCTCCCTGCATCTCCGACGAGCGTCTCATGGGACACACACTCTCCAGCCGGGGCGTATACACATGCAAAGGCGCTCACACAAACATATTCGCCCCACGACTCACACACACCCACTCACTGGCACTGGCAGGCAAGCAGGCAGCCTCTTTAAGGAAACCTGAAAGAATAAAACACACACAAAACCAACAGTGTTAGCAGTCATGTTCACACTGGAGGGAAAATGCTGTGCGTGTGGGCACTGTGACTGAAAATGCCACCTCAAAAACTCAAAGAAGTTAAAAAAAAAAAGAGGGAAAGCTGGTGAAGTTGAGCGGCACAGTTCAAACACATTAAATAAGCTGATGTGGAGGATTTCACAAGGATGACGACAGAGATATGAAAGAGACACAAAGTGCATTCGCTCAATAAAATATCAGGGGGCTTTTGTAGATCAATGCCGCTGTGTGAGACCGGGGCCGGCGCTCCATGTTGCAAAGTCTTGCAGTGTGTGAGCAGCAGCTGCCCAGGCTGAACACATGACTGCAAATATCATTAACCAAACAATGACTGTCAAACAGAGCTACGTGCCGATATCACGAACAAACACTTGAGGATTTAACAGAGATGTGGAGCAATCCAGATCGATAAGGTGTGAAAGCAGTTCAAACATCTGACGTACCTGTGAGGAGCCAAATCCACGAGGGAAAGAGTTTGAAATATGATCATCTCTATGATGTGTGTGTGCTGTGATGTGAATGCCAATGTTGTTTCTGGCTGGACAAGACCCTCTTTTTGAAGATGGTGAGAGGAGGGGAGGGAGGAGATGGTGTGTGTCTCACTATCACATGCACCAGTGCACACACCAGCACTGAGAATACACTCTTTACAATTGAGCATCACCGACATCCTCCAGTTTTATTAGGGGGAATGGTGACATCTCTCTTTCTGTTTTCCTCTGTGTTGCTCTTTCAAACAAACAGTCTCTCTTTCTCTGCCTCTCTGCTAATACTCCACCTCTGTCTTCAAAATGCTTTCCCAGTTCCCAATGTAAACAGTCACTCCTCAGCGCTCTCTTTTCACAAAGCATGCCTCCAGCACACTAAAGAGCTGAATGTCCAGGGAGGCTGCTTGTTCCTTCTATCACGAGAACGCACACACATGCACACACACAAACACAAATCTATTTACACGCATGGATGCAACCAAAAAAAAGAGCAGAAAAGTGAAGCCATTAGCACAAGTGACTGTGACTGCACTCTTACAGAAAGTCCCAGCGGTCCCTCAGGGTTGACACCATGACAACGGCTGGCTTGAGCGTTGCATAATGTAACGGACAAACACAGCAGCATGCAGGTGTGTGGATAAGGGAGATACTGTTATATCAACAGTAGGTAGTAACAGTGAGACGGGGAATCACAGGCTCATGGACGTGCAGCACGTACTGCATGCACTATGATGTTATAACCTTCTACTACCCACTGTTCCACCCACAGGACAATAGCTCTGTGTAAGGCTGTCATGGACTGCTAGCACTATGGAAAAATACATGATTATAGTCCTCAACAAGAAATGTGTGTCCACAGTTGGACAAAAAGACATCCTGTTGTTAAAATACATAGATATCACTGGCTGCTCAAAAGTATGGTGTCTCCAGGGGGTCATTTTTAAAGAGTTATTATGCTATTCTGACCACAGTGGTGGTTTTGCATGTTTTTAGCCCATTAAACAATACATATATACTTTTTTAGATTGATTTTCTATCTTGCTGCAGTCATCAGCGCCAGTTGATTTCTCTGTGAGATGAACTCCGCAGAGATTTTGGTCAAATCTAGGTAAGATAGGTAATACATCTTACTGAACATTTACTCCTCTTTATTTTGCAATACAATTGCACAGCAATGCACTTTGTGAGTAATGACTGTTTTGCAAATGAATCTGTGTTGGGCCAGCTGCCAAAAACTGTTGTAGTCTTAAGTTATGTTGTCAGAATATTAAAACACAAAGACACTAAGAGCAGTAAGTTAGGGATCGTCGGACTCGGTGGGGTTGTACGAGGTACTTATCTATAGTCAGTGTATTGCCTGCCGTAGATGTCTGTCTGGTGTTTTAAAGGGTTCGTTCAGATTCACTTAAGTCACACAATAACAAACTAACCGATCTTGGCAGCTGGTGAACCAGTAGCTTCCATGTTCTTCAAGGTAAGCTTACTGTTTTTGTGACAGGAGTTTGGTGGCTTTGAAGAGAGCTATATAACGGCTTCAGTTCCCCGTCAGAAGGGGCTGTGTGATGGTGAGGTAAAACTGTAAAAATGACTGAGTAATTTTATTTGGAACCAAAAACAAACAAAAAAAAAACATAATAAAAACAAACAAGACAAAGATAACCATGTCCAAAAAGGAGCAGGTAGAAGTAAAACTTATATGTCCCTACCCCTTTCTTACATTTCTTCTTTTAACTTATTTCAACAAATTCCCAAATTTAATTACAACTAATATGCAACTATCCTCAGTCTGTTTACCACCCAACTGCACTCCCCTAACACAACCTTTCCTCGTCTATATATCTGCCAAATTGTATAGTTTTTTGTATAGTTTTTTAACTATTAAAATATTCTTAATATAGTGTACACTTTAACTGCTATTGATTTTTTTTTGGCTAAAAAAAATTCTGCTTCTGCCTGCTTCTCCAAACTGGGGGTGCACCAACTACCATCAAGATGTAATACACAGACTACGGATAAGCACCTCATACAACCCCACTTCAAAAATCCAAACTATCCCTTTAACACATCCAGGGAAGAGTGAAGTGATTGTTTAGTGTTGAAATGATTAATCTTTTGGATCTACTGACAAAAAATTAATCACCGAATATTTGCTTGTTCCAGCTTCTCTAATGTGAGGAGCTGCTGTTTTTCTCAAGTTTATTTCACTGATAATTAAAACACCTTTGGATTGTGGGCTTTTGGCTGAACAAAACAAGCAATCTGAAAACATTATCTTAGGCTCTGACAACTTTTGATGGGAGTCTTTCATTATTTTGTGACATTTAAATAGACTAAATGATCAATCAAAAAATGAAAATGCTCACTATTTGTCAGATTGTTGCATCACACAATACAACTTCTCAGCAGTTGGCTCTAAAGTCTTGGATGTTGGACTTTCTCCGAATACACTGGCAAGGAAGAGTTTTAGAAACTGTCCCTGATGGCAAATTCATTATTTTTGACAGAAAGGAATTTGAGGATAAGGGTGAAGTCAACTAAATCTTCACAGTGAAGGATTTCAGGTCTCTGCAAAGGGATGTCTCTACTGTACTGCAGGAAAATTAAACCAATGGCTAGAAGGTTGGAAATCAATCTAAATGCTTTGCAAATGTTATGTGATCCTCCAGGGGTGGAGAAAAAAATGTACAACTCCTTGAGCCTGTAACCCTCAGGATAATCTCAAAACACAGTGAGGCTGCTTTTATTAATCCTGAAATGTAGCAGTTTTAAAGGTTTTTACAGCTCTATCTTGTTCCCAGTATGGCAAATACACTTTAGGGACACCAATTATTTCAGTCGTACGCTCTTTCAGGATGTGCTGCTTCTCCTGAGGCCTGTCAGACACTGTACAGGTGTGTCAATCGCCCTCCCAGCCTTGTCTAAGCTTCCCTTAAAAGGGGGCAGAGGAGGTGCACTGTAGGGCTCTTTATAAGTCATTTACTGGACTCATGCACGCCAAATCACTCAAACGGGCTGTCAGGGTCTAAACCCTTTCAGTCAATCAGTCTGTCAGTCAACCACAGGGGTCCTGGTGTGGTCTTATAATCCTGAGAGGGAGAGGCGTCTATTCAGATGGAAATGTTTCAGAGGAATATGAAGGAAAAAGAAATATGAAGGGAGGAAAGCAGCGAGCAAGGAGGTAAAATGCTGTTGGAGAGTCCAGCAGCGCAGAGCAAAGAGACAGTAATTGCAACATTCCCAATTCTCTGTCATCTAAAATCCATTACTCCCTGACTTGCTGTGAGTACCATGGACCGGCCCCCTAAATGCAGAAGCTTTCAATAGTTAATTGGCCACTGAAGCACACCAGTCAAACTTTGAGAAAATGTAGAGAGAGACATTTTGAAAATAAAATGAGGGCTGACCCAGAGGAAATCACAGTGACTCTACCGCTCGCGACCTAACCTTTCTAATCTGTCTTCCTCCCGATCTCGCTGCCAGCTCCCTGTCCCATGACATCCATTCACGGAGATGGATTTTATCAGGCAATTATAAAGTGTCTATAAACCTGCCTGAATGGAGGAGATTGGAGCGCTGCAGTGACAGCTCCATCAACAGACAACGATTGTCCCAAAGGACTCGAAAGTCTCTGTTTTTTGGAGTTGGATGTGTGTGCGTATCTATGTGTCTGTGTCTATGTCTATGTGTGTGTGTGTTTGTGACGAATAGTAGAGAAGATTACAGTCAAAGCCATTGAGCTGTGCTTCAACTGAGAGACAGACTGCTTAAAAACACTCTTGTTTCACAGACAGACAAAAGGAAGCCAACTGAACTGAACTCTACTTGTACCCAGTACTGTAGCTTTACACTTTGTACAGTCACTTTGTGAGTGTAACACTGCGCTCTTTAGAGAGACACTGGAGTTTTTCTGACAATGTGACACTGAGGCGAAACTGTGTACGGCCAGTGTATTGCTGAAATGTTGCGTGACACAACTTCACAGCGTATTTCTGTTATTTGTTTCAATCTTCTCACTCTGCGGCTGGTTCTCTCCGGGGTTACAGGAAGTCCAAATGCAGCAATGAGTTGGAGTCTAGAGTCTAAAATAGGAAGTTTGGACCAGAGGTGCCAAACATGTGGCTCACTGACCAGAACCAGCCCACCTAAGGGGCAAATCTGACTCACTGAATGACTTTGCACACCCTACTTTGATGCACTTGTGCAGGCTAAGAGGTGCCAGGTTTCAGGAGCAATTTAACAGTGAGTGTAAAGTGCTGCTTCAGAGGCTTTTCCACTCTGACCAGATACAGATCTCTGAAATAAAATACTTATTGTGGTCATATTTAAAGATATTAAGTATTGTGCAAACATATAGTCAATCAGCAGCTTCAGTACAAAAGAATCTGTATCAGACTTCTGTATCAAAACAATATTGGTAGAACCCTGTTGACAAAACGAGTAGGTATACATGTGGGTGGAGAGATATGTGACCAGTCCACTGGCTACATGAGTCACCCAGTGTACCTACATGATTGGCCTCCTTTGCTCCTTGGTCCAGAAGCGGAGGCCCTAAAGAAAACACTTAGTGAGCAATGAAGAATTAGGTTAAAAGGCGGTGGTGACAGTAAAGGTTAGGGCAAGGGTTACATCTCGTACTCTCACATCTTTATGTATAGTTATAAAGTGTATTATCGCTACGGTTGGCCTCATTCACGTTAGTGCGTTTGTCCCGTACCAGTGGTGGGCAGGGTTCGTCGGGGTGTGTTGTGTGTTCCTTTGCTTCATTAATAGCTTCCACTTTAGTTTGGTGTGGCGATGCCAGCATTATTTTATTTATTTTATTTTATTTTATATACTCTATTAATCCCGCAAGGGGAAATTCAAGGTTTACACTCTGTTGTCAGATACAGATATACATGCATTAAATGGAGAGATGTCAGAGTGAGGGGGCTGCCCATGGACAGGTGGGGTTCGGTGCCTTGCTCAAGGGCACCTCGGCAGTGCCCAGGAGGTGAACTGGCACCTCTCCAGCTACCAGTCCACGCTCCATATTTTTGGTCCGAGCTGGTTCCCAAGCCAAGTCCCTATGGACTGAGCACAGGAGTGGAAATGTAAGGACATACGCTCACGTAATGACAGTGAGTAATACACTGTCTGAATGTGGAAAACCTGAGCCAGAATGTACTTCTTTAGGGCAAATTTGAAGGTGTTGTTGAGGCCTTTAGGTTAGTAAGCTAAGGTATTTCTAGTCCAATTGAGCTGCATGTGGCCCATGAGCTAAAATGACTTTGACACCCTCGGTTTAAACCTTCACAAACAATAACCAATCTTAATTTAGAAAACAGGAGGCCTACAATCAATTCAAGGTAGTTTTATTTGAGGAAAATAACCCCCCAAAAAATCCCAAATTTGTCTCAAAAGGTTTCACAATCTGGGCAGTATACAGCACATTCTGTCCTTAGAGCCTGGAGTCAGTGGGGAAAAGAGCAACAGAGGAGGAATGCGTCTTCCATCACAGACAGACATGCAATAGAGGGTATGCTGCACGTGTAAAGTACATAGAAATAACAACAGTAAATGTGGACGTCAGGGAAACAGAGCTGCAACATTAGACAAAGTGCAAACGTTTATTCGGTATATGTAACAACTTATTGTTGTTTTACATGAACATATATCATGAAGCCAGGAGAATCAATTCTTAAGACATCGTGATTGTGACAGAGACTGACTTCACTCCTTTCATAAAGGTTTATCATGGTTGCCCAATTTGGACTGAGCTAAATGCCAGTGAGTGGTTGCAGCAGAATGAGTTACTCATGACTAAAAGCTTTGGGTTAAGTCATTATAAATGCTTGATTATAGATGAGCAACATTTGAGTAAGACTTGAACACCAGTTTGTATCCTTTGAAGAATGGGGTGAAATAAAAAAAAACAATTACAAGGAGACCATCAAGGACACCATCTACATAACAATTACACACTTTGTCTTAATGACCAAATCTTTGCATATCTGTCAGGCGTATCCTTCCACTTACTGTCTTGAATTTTTAAAGACTAAGCAGGTCGATAAGTGGGTTCACTGGGTTTCTCTACACTAATGATTAGATCACAGTTACAAAGACCATCAGCTTGGACAGAAGATGGCTGATTACCAGTCTTCAGCAGATCAATCATGCTCTTTCAGCACCTTCAACATCATCAGTGTGTGTTTACAGCTGATCTACTCTTATACTCTTATCAGAGCTGCTCTTGCCACATGTTTTCCATATGAATCACAGGCTGCAGCTTTACTCCGCATGCTGCCCAGTTCGCCCACATCCCCTGTTGATATGTTAGGGATTGAAAGTCTGTCCAGCAAATGCAGCTCCTGATGAGTTGAAACGAGGTAATGCAGTCAAGTGAAGCAGGAAGGCACACCATGGTTCACTTGGTGACTCAAATACAGCCAGTTTTACACACATGTCAGTTAAATTTTACACCTGTCTGAATTGGCTCAACTCACAGGTGGGCTAAAAATCCCATAATAAGACGTGTTATCCCAGATTTTAAGAGGATATTGTACAAATATCACAAGTCTGTGTATTGGCCCATTGCATAACTGTCATAAAGATTTTAGAGGATTAAAAATAAACCACGACGACACAGAATTATTCCACACAACTATGGCCACAGTAGAAATACTATCAAAGGTACCACAATAGAGCAACACAGGTATTTTCCTCTCGGTTGTATCTAAGCAACGGTGTAATGTTCAGGGTGTCTTACCTGAATCACGTACAGTTTCCTCGAGGATAAAGATATGTAGGTTTCCTTGAGCTCAAGATAATCCAAGTGGACTTTACACGCCGAAACACACTCTGAAACACACAAACACCCTCTGAACGACACACAGCACTAACAGTGGGACTGACTCGAGCCTCTTCTCCACTCATGTGCCGTCACAGGTGGCCCGCCCTCCCACGACGCTCACTTCCCCGCTTTATTTCTCACCACCAACCTCTGGATCAGGTGGTCCGCTCCCTGTTATTTTAACTAGCTCGGTGTTATTGGATGATAAGACGCATCCTAATTCCACTTTTTGGGGGGTGTATCACGAGCTCCAGCCTGCGCGAGGACAGTTACAGTTATGAGGCAAAGTGAAAAAGGTGCACGGGTGCAACCTGTCCATGCAGCGCTGCAGGGTGGCGTCACACTGACATCTAGCGTGCACTGAGGGAATTACACACAACCAGGTGCGCTTATTATAGAGAGTTATATAGCAGGGGTGTGCACACTTTTTTTGAAAGGGGGCCAGATTACAGGTTATTGATGCAACTGTCCATCTTTCCATCACCTTTCCACTGCTCTTAACTCACTGTCGATTTCAGGCTTCTTTGCTGTGGTCATGTCTGCTACCTGGCAGGAAATTTCTGCTGTTAGTTCCCAGTTGGTGCATGTTTTCAAACTGTATGATAGTCCTGGCATTATGAGGTGAACAGAAAAATGCAGTGATCTTGCTTATGTAACAGCTTAATGTAGATGTATCTTGTTAGTTCTGCTAAATCATTCCATCTATTTGTTTATATGAGTATCATTTTGATTGAGAAATAAGCCTTGTTGCAACTGTCCCTAGTCAACACTATATGCATCACCTAATACAAAGATTCATGAAATTGGAACACATTAATGTAGATATATCCTATGGATTTTACCCAATCATTCCTGTTTATTTGTTTGTTTATTTGTTTATTTTTTATGTGTTCGTTATTGGGTTTACATCTCCTACCTGTGTCCCTGCAGGTTTTTGTGTGTGTGCACACATGTCAAAGCTCTTTCCAACTGACAACTCTTCATTATAAATGCCAGAACACAACACAGGACACCATGGGCATGACACCACCAGTTACACCCCAGTGCTCCCTATCATGACAGGCCCTAGTGTACGTTATCTTGCATGTACTGTCTTGACACAAAGAGAGACTTGACATTGAACAACATCAACATACATGTTACCCAGCAAGCATCTTTGCCTATCTGACAAAAAAATCAAAGAAAGTAAGAAATGAATCATTTGATTTAATTGTTTTTATGACATAACAGTAGCTTTTACAGCTTATATATAAAAAAAAACATAGAATTTGGTTTTAGATAGCTACTATTTAAAAAAAAAAAAAAAATGACATAGATGACTTTGTCCTTTTGAGCACATATATAGAAAATGACACTCTGAATCATTTGCAAAGGCCTGCTCTCTCTATGGGCCCCTCCATCCCAGGGGCCCCACTGCAATCATACTGCCTGCACTGTCTATATATACACCTCTGGTGGCCATATGTAGTGTATTTTGAACAACAAGCCATGGGCCATTTAAAATCAGTCCATGGGCAACCATTGACCTCCGGGCTGGACTTAAGACATGCCTGTCATCTACATTTTTTTCTGAGTTCAACTTTATTGAGAACAACCTAATACAAAGTCAGACATCACAGAAAGCAGAAACTGTCAAACAGACAGTTGACAGACTGAAAGTGACCAAGAAAGAAAAAAAGGAGACTGCATTTAAAATCAAATAGTAGACAAATTCCCAGATAGCAGGTTATAATGATGTGTGGTTGATATACTTTTATTTATTTACATGTTCAAGAGACTTCATTAAATTAAAAAAAGTCTGTCAAAAACAGGGGTATATGTTTGCAAATTTAGATTTGTGTATATGAAATTTACCTAACAGGATCATGAGGTTTGTCATAAAATGTATTTATTTATTTAGAGTGACAACGAGACTCAATACCTAACCTAATAACCTACCTTAAACAACGATGGGTTCTTAATTTGTCATGTGACTACCAATTGTATATATTAAGCTTTTCTTAATGAAACCAGTGTTGCTTTGATCTCTCCTGACAAAAGGGAGACAAAGATCAAATCAAGTGAACCTAAACATGTGATTCTCCAGGATTTCATGGTGTTAGATGCTGCTTTATAAATCCAATCAGTAACTGATTTAAAGCCCCCGAAAAGCTTGGTTTCTCAGCGTCACACTTTGGCCCTGACGCCTTCAGTAGCACCATGGGACCACATGGCAATTATCAATCAGACAAGGCAATAAAAATAATAGCCAGAGCCCTGTGTCACATGGAGGTTAAGCATATTAACGGTTTCTTTGTCCTAAATGGCTTCAAAACATACAAAGGCTATTCCAGAAAAACACATACACAAAGCTGGCTATATGACATCATCACTATATTTAATTACAGCATATGAAAGAAGTGGATTATTTTGGGAAAACACGCAAATCATTTTGACTTATTTCAAGTAAAATATGTTGAATATTAATTCATTTCAAGATGGATCCAATCCTAATCCAGTGGGGTTTTATTGTGTGTTTTGTTCTGAATCTTTTATTTTTGTTTGATTGATTAGATTGAGGTGTGTGTGGTGAACACTGGGGCGGAAAGTTGTAATGTTCATGTTTAATATTGAAAATACTGACAAAATATATATATATAAAAAAAAGAGTTAAAACTTTGCTTTTCAGAAATACATGTATTGTTTACTGACTGTTTGTTAGGTATGTTTTGTTTTCGTACGTATAGATTTTTATCATCATTATCATCATCACTATAGTAAAGAGTTTAAAGCTACAATAACTTATGTTTTACCTTTATTTATTATTATTATTTTTGGCTTCTTTTCCACTTGGGTCCAGAGGAAACAAGCTGTAAAGGCAACAGATATTATCACCTTATAAACTGATAAACTTGCCTTTACATTTAGCATATATGGAGGTTTTATTTGGAGTTATGTTTCAGGCCTCCTGGTGAATGTAAGTCCAATGTTCACTCTGTTTAAGTTCCTTTTTTGGTTTCCTAAGGAAGCATCTGGCTCTTTAGTTGTGTTGGCATGTTGGCTAACTTTGTCTGTTGTTTGGCGCTGGACATAAAATGTGCAGTGGGTTTATTAGAGCTTTTTCAAGTGAGGCAGAGATCAAGAAGTGGCCCATGGTATGCTACTCCTGCTCTCCTGTTGGCTTTTTCATTGAAAACAGCTGCCTGCTGAAAGAACAACACTATGAGAACGATGAGGATCAACCAACACAGTGAGGGGCCATAAAAGCAAAACACTACGACTAGATGCTGCAAAGCTCAGTGAAGCTGAGGGGAACTTCTCTGCTTCTCCGCATAAGATCATTTTTTTAAATTTCAAGGTCAATATGAATTGACTGCAGGTTTACAGAAGACAATGGATGTTTGAAACACGAACTACAGATGTCAGTGTAGATTTTGGTTCAGGTTTTTCCTTTACTTCTGTGGAAGACTTACATTACTCACACTCAGGCATGCAGACATAATTCTACCTGCGGCTCCTAATCTGTTCCCTCGCCTCCCTCTTCCTCTCCTCCAGACCCTGGGGTAAAATGTTATATTTTGCATCTGTAGATTAGGTGAGATTCATGGTGCAGCAGATCCCGTAACCCAGTAAATGTGGATGTTGTGTACACAGGAGCTCAACACTTAATGAGGGTGCCTGTGAGGAAAGCCTGCTCCATCGCTCTCCCTGTTCCTATCCCCAGAGAGACACAAACCCAATGAAATAACATGCCCAGAGGAGATATACATGGGATTTTAGTCATTATATTGCATAAGGCAACAGTAACAACATAGATCAGATATTTGTTTGTGTGCATGCACCCTGCAGGTCTCCACACTGCTCAGAACAACACAGAGGGCTCATGTGCTGCAGAGATCGATGATTATAAAGGGGAAAAACAGCAGCTATCTGTCACGCCACTGTCTTGTCTCATTTGTATGGAACTTTTAATCTATTATGAATGTATATATCAATTATAAATGCAGTTAGTCATGTTCAGTGGGCAGTGTCGATGTTGAATGCAGCCTTTTATCTCAATTCCTTAATGCAATTTCAGCAGGGGATTTGTGCAGCGTAGGGGCTGTGTCTCACATTCAGCTGCATTAACCCCATAAAACTCACAAAGGGACACAACAGAGGAATTTTACTGGAGCTTATGGGGGGAGAAGCGTCACTGTTTCAGGTTACCATGGCAACAGAGGTACCTGAGGAAGTGTTGAAGTGGTGAGGTGGTTTGTTACGATGACATACAGTGTGTTGTGGATATATTCAATACATTGCAAGGTGCAGCACTTTTGTTTGTCTCCCAGTGTGTGTCTGCTAATAATAACAATAAAAAATGGACTGAGCTGTTTCACCCCGCCCGCCAGTCTGTTTCAGAGATCCACAGAGACCTGCACAC
Organism: Cephalopholis sonnerati; assembly: GCA_019142605.1. NCBI lineage: Eukaryota > Metazoa > Chordata > Actinopteri > Perciformes > Serranidae > Cephalopholis > Cephalopholis sonnerati. The sequence goes on along the minus strand of JAGQAX010000018.1, from coordinate 19,802,338 downwards.
AAAACATAGCATACAGTCGCACTCAGAGCCAGTCAGCTGAAATTCTAGTCATAACAACGGTTTATATATGTATTTTTGTATGATCTAGATTTAAACATAGGTTGTGTTATTTAAGGAAGCTGATGGAAGCTCATTTTCACCAGTGTGATGAGAATAAGATCCTGTAAGTCATCATGAGAAACTTTCTCAAGAAAATGACTTAATATCTCAAAATAATGAGACAATTTCTCAAAATAATGAGTTAATGTCATAAAATAATGACTTAGTACCTCAAAATTATGACCTAATATCTCAAAATAATACTTAACATTATCAAAATTGTGACTTGATATCTCAAAGTAATGAGAAACTTTCTCAAAATAATGACTTAATATCTCAAAATATTGATTAACATTATCAAAATTGTGACTTAATATCTCAAATTAATGAGAACCTTTCCCAAAATAATGACTTAATATCTCAAAATAATGACTTAGTATCTCAAAATTATGACAATATCTCAAAATAATAAGAAACTCTCAAAATAACGTCTTAATATCTCAAAATTATGGCTTAATATCATAAAATAATGAGAGACATTCTCAAAATTATGACCATATCTCAAAATAATAAGAAACTTTCTCAAAATAATGAGTTAATATCATAAAATAATGAGAACCTTTATCAAAATAATGACTTAATATCTCAAATAATGACTTAGTATCTCAAAATTATGGCTTAATATCTCAAAGTAATGAGAAGCTTTCTCAAAATAATGACCGAGTATCATAAAATAGTATTATACTTTTAATTTTAAGACTAACACTCCAGCAACACTTGTCAAATCTAGTGTATTAGGCTACAATACACCGTATCCACCACAGGGTGGCAGACATGAGACCACTAGTACAATTAGGACTACAACTCCCGGCATCCTGCTCAGTTTACGGAAGTGAAAGCTGTTAACAGAAGGATAGCTCGTTTTTATATCAATCTAACACACATTAGGCGGCATCATAGTTTACATTATAGAAAACGAGAACAGTCACATCGAAGTATTCAGGTGTTACAAAACAAACGCAACATGATTGCGATAATTATGAGGTAGTATCTCGTAATTACGAGATAGTTGATTAGTTCATTAAACTCTTATCTAACCGGATTTTCAGGATGTCATCTGACATCAAAGGTACTTTATCTTACTAATAGTGCAATAAACTAAATGACTGATAAGCTAAACAACAACTGTGTTAAATTTACAGTCACTGGCCACTTTATTAGGTACACCTTGCTAGTACCGGGTTGGACCCCATTTTTGCCTGATGCATTCATTCAACACTGCAAACACACGACCAACCCAAAGGCTCATTTATTGAGCTAATTTAATCTGGGCTGTTACTCAAACACTGGTTTGTTAAATCCTGTGTGCTCTGTCTATGTCGAGTTTAATTTTGTGTGTGCTGTGCAACACCCTTTTCCTCTGCTTGTTAATTCCCTACTGTGAAAGGATTGGGAGAGAAAATGAGCTGTATGATGTAATACTATACTACAAGCCATCAATTTACAAGGATTGCCCAAAATATACTTTGTCAAAACTGAAAAAAAAATGAACCACCTGTATCAAGGTTTATGTACTGTATCACCTTTTTTTTTTTTTTTTTTTTTTTACGAGATTAGTGTATTTTGTAACCTGTTTCCAAACTTCAGTCTTCCATATTTGGATTCATGCTGTGTCAGCTGAAGGTATCACCTTCTGTCCAGCAGGGGGCAGCAGAGATTGTGTAAAATACAGAGACCCACACATTTCGGTTCATCTTCATCACAGTGATTGGAGGATTGTATAAAAAGTCTGCATTTGTGATCAAACAAAGAAGACTACACAAGCTTAGTACAAAGTATTTTTATTGTAAATGTCTGAAATACTACAGTACATTTGTGGTTATATTTCCAACAAAAGGGCTAAAGAAAAAAGTAACAAAAATAAATACATCTGCATTGACAGAGATATGTGATGAGTTTTGGTAACTCACTGTATGAGTTCCACCTTTTGTTATCTTTTGATTTGACTTGAGAAATTGACTTTACACTATAGCGTCATCATCGCTTGCTGATTATTACAAAAAGTCAAGGTTTCTGGTATTACGCTTGCCTTCTTACACTGCTGTATGGTTGTAATAAAACATTTAATTCATCTCCTTCCTGGTCAAAGTGCCTCTTAAGAGTCTGAAAGTCCATTTTCATAACAATATCATTCCTACAGTAACTTTTCACTATTTTCTGCGACAGAAATACATGTATACACAGTATCTATGGCATCTCAACCATGTGCCAATGCAGGGAAGCAGACTGGCTCTCGGGGTATCATAGACCACAGAATGAAGAGCAATAGATCAATCAAAAGCTTTTACCACCAATCATTTGTTTATGCAGAACAGTGGTGGTCACAACTGAAGCTCCACACCTCCAGTACAGGTACACAGAGGCATAGTCACTCTACAGATGACGAGAAACAAGCCCCCCAAAGATTGTCATGGTAACAGAGCGTTTTAAAAGCATCATCATCCACTCGTTCACCTCATGCAATGCAGAGCCCCAGGTGTGTTAGAAAACGACCAGTAGCCCAGAAAAACAAGTTTTTAAAAGACTATTCAAAAGTGTAAAAATTACTGTCTAGCAATAAAAAATACTGCTTGTTCCATTTACATCCCAACATCTGAGTTTCTGTCAGTTTAGAAATAGTTTCAGACACTAATTACAAAAACAGTGGAATAAAGGAAAACAATGCCAATAGTGTCTTAAGTACACAGTACACACAGTGCGGCCTGGAAAAATAAGCGAGGGAGAATCCCTCTGTTTTAGATAAAGAAAAAAAGTGCGAGAAAGAGTTCATAGTTGATCCTTCATTTTGTTTGGTCTGTCCTTGTTTCTTCATTTCAGCAGTGTCCTTCTCTTCCCCAGTCTGTTAAAGCCTGTGTGTGTATATGAGCGTGTTGTGTGTGTGTGTGTGTGTGTGTGTGTGTGTGTGTGTGTGTGTGTGTGTGTGTGTGTGTGTGTGTTTTGGAGAGTTCTGGTGGACTGGAATGTGCAGGCATCTTTGTGTTTTAAGCCAGGGTTCTCTGTCTTGGCTTTATTCTGGGGTAGAGCTGTTAAGAGACAACGAGAAGACATGTCAGCAATGCACATTTGTACATAAAATGCTTCAACATAAAATAATACACTTATCATTATCAGGGTTCCTACACAGCAAGTTACATTTAAGACTTTTTAAGACTCTTTCATGGCACTCAAAATTGAATTGATATCACTGACTGACATCAGCTATGTCGGGTTAGGGAAAGCTTTTGCCCAAATGTTTACTGTAGCATATAACATGACCTCATCGTAATGTGGCAGAGACAAAGGTAGAGCAGAGCTTGGAAATATGTGAGGTTTGTTGGGGAGTTTTGCTGGTGATTTTGTGTCTCTCACTCTGCACATGGGATTCCACTGCTTAGATTCCCATCATAGCCCAGTTTGAAAACACATTGCCTTGTACCGGTGTCAACCATGCTGTGAAATCTTGGTTGAATAGCCAATTTTGGTTGGATCTGCACTAAAAAAAGTACTGTTGGTTCTACTATACGGATCTGTACCCATTTGGTAAAATATTAAAAAAAATAAAACAACAGATGTTACCAATTATTTTGGGATAGATGTAAGATATTTTTATAGCAATTAAGGCTTTATTTTTACATTAATGAATTCAGTGCCTTCTAAGAGTTTTAAAGGATGTGCAGGACCCCTGATTACAGTTTCAGTGACTCATGACTCACCCCTAGAAGGTTGCGGGGAATGTAACCCTCAGTTTCGCCCATGCGGGCCCACCACCATTCAATCTCATCCTCGTCTTCTCTGCGGACGATAGTCATGCAGTCTCCCTCGCGGAACATCAGTTCATCAGGGTTTTCGGCGCTGTAGTCCCACAGACCGTAGACCACGCCCCTGTTCATGATGCCCATCTTCTCTTGCACACCTGAGAGGAGATTCAAGCGTACTGAGTTTTTGAAGACGCAGAGATGGGATGTGGTAAAGTGAAAATAGTAAGTGGAACAAAGCATGCATAACATATAGCAAAACATCAACAAAAAATAATAGCTTCCACTGACCGTAGAGAAACTGAGAGCACTGGGTATAACCCTCCTCCATCTCTTCACATTTATCAGCTGCTGTTTGCATGTCGCTGTAAGTCATAGCAAACACTGCTGCACCAGACTCCACCAAGAACTTGCACACTTGCACGTTGTTGCAGGATGCAGCACAATGAAGAGGTGTCCTGTGTTAGAGGGTGGGCGAGAAAGGAAAAGGAAGAGGGGGGTAAAAGCAGAGGAAAGGGCCGTGGTGAAATTAGTGTTCAGATCCTTCACTGCAGTAAAAGTATTACCAAGTCCTATATTCAAACCTTACTGAAGTAAAAGTATGCAAGTATTATAAGCAAAACATACTTCAAGTATGAAAAGTTAAAGTATTCACTGTGCATTAAAATAATCCCTGTCAGTGTTTTATGATTATATGTGGTGTTTTTGGATTAGTATTACTGCTGCATTTTACTGCTGTAGATGTTTAAGGTTGTGCTAATTTTATATACTGTTGCATCATGTAATCTCCAGCAATGCATCATATTCTAAAAGATCATCATGTGTTTATAGAGTGGCTTTCCTGTGAGAACCAGGTGTCAGAAAAACAGCCCTGTTTTCAGCTTTGTGACGATGCATTTTTCAACTGATCCAAGAGTTTAAAAAGTAAGTAGGAGAATTTTCTTAGCACATAAAGGCACCTTTCATTCTTCAGTTTATCACTAACATTCAAAATCAATACATTTAGGGATGCATGGTTTTCATTGGACAGGAAGGGGATGATAAACTGTAATCTAAAAAGTGACTAACGCTGTCAGACAAATGTGGTGCAGTACAAAGTACAATATATACCTCTGAGACATTGTGGAATACAAGGATAAAGTAGTATAAAATGGAAATACTGGATGGAAAATGGAAAATATAATCTGTACTTAAGTAAATGTACTTAGTTATATTCGTCCGGAAAAGAGACAGAGATGAGAAACACTAACCACGATAGAGAAAAACTAAAGAGTAGGATTTTCAACATAATTAATGATTGGATTTTGGCAATTACAGGTGGACCTACTACATTCAGGTTTCTGTTCTTGCATGATTATGTTCAGAATTGATTTGGAAAAAACAACAAACATGTACACTGATTAACTACAACAACTGTCTGAGACTCCTCAACCATGTCAGTGACGAACTTGAACTTACCAGCCGTCACTGTCAGCAGCATTGACATTGACACCAAACTGGACCAGAAACTTGACAATCTCTGTGTGTCCAGCACAGACAGCATTGTGTAGAGCAGTGATGCCTTCATCGTTGGGCTGACTGGGATCCTCTACCTGGGAGAATTTACATGGGGTGAGGGGAGTTTTAGCACCAGCAAACAGTGAACTATAATCACTACTTTTACATATTTATATGCTGAACTTCTATGATACAATGATAGCTGATTAATACAGCTGAAAAAGCAACATTAAAGCCATGTTATAATCTAAAGCAAATGTCTTACTTCATAGATGATTCTCTGGACCAAGTCAAACTCTCCCTCCAGAGAAGAGTCCAGCAGCAGAGCCAGCGGGTTGAACTTCACTCTCATGTTGTGATCGATGCGCTCAGAGCCAGGCTTGCGCAAGTTGGTCCTCTTTCCCTAAAGACACAATCATAACTGTGTATCACACAAAATGATCTTAAACAACCATCTGAACACAGACAAGAGAAATATTAAATCTAAGACGTGAGACTACAAAGTTATGTCCTGAAGTCTGTGCTGCTGAGGTGGAAAGCGTCCACTCTTTGTTGTGTTCCAGCTGGTCTGAGAGCGGAGGAGGGACTTGTTTCCCAGCTCTAAGTGCATTGCTAATCCAGTTTATCCAGAAACAAAATAGTTTCTCTAAAACCATGATTATGCAACCAAATGGGTCTTAAATGGAGGTGGCAAAACGAGTAAAAATGGGTCATAATGCTGATTTCTCATTGGTTTTTTCCTTTTGGGGTAAAACCTGCCACATCACCAGTAAATCCACTTAAGGAGTTTCACTGAGAGCTTAACAACAAGTACATAAACTGGTGTTTATTTTCAACACAGAATGAGGGAAAGTGGGCTGGGTATCCGCTTAGTGTAAGCAGAATAAGGCCCATTTTCCCCAGAAACAATAGCAGTACTTGATATGGATTATCTAATTATATAACATCAGACCAGGTCACTGGTTGTTAACCAGCAAGGTCGTTAAAAAGTAGAATGTGTACAAACTGTAACTCATGACCTGCCCCCTGGTACTAACAAACCAACATGTAATAGGATAAAGCACATAAGGTTAATCTATGCTGAAGACTCAGGACTGCAGTCACACAAACAAGACAGCTGGAGCCACATAATAATTGTGATTCAGCAGTTTAAGGTGGTTATTCATACCGGTGGCAGAGTGACCTGGCCGGTGACCTCCGGTGCCTTCATGTTAAAGGTGTCCTCGCCCAAGCTGTCCTGCTCTGCTCCACTGGGGTACGGGGGTGGTGGGTAGGGGGGGAATTCTTCCAGGAAGCCTTCTGGAGGCGGAGGGGGCAGGTTGGCCATTGCGTCCTCCAAGCCAGCAGGGGGTGGTGGTGGGAAAAGAGCATCATCTGGCCTTGGGGCTGGGTGCGATGGGGGCGGAGGGGGAATAATGTCCTCGCTCTCTGGGATAGCTAAAGGTGGTTTGGTCTGTTCAGCAGGGGCTGGAGTGGGGACATTAGCACCTGGGATTTGAGACGGGAGCTGTCCTCCCTCCAGAGTCTGTCCTGTCTCTGATGGGTGATTCTCTGCACCACTGGGAACATGCGGCCCCACGGATCCCTCCGCGGCCTTCTCTGCTTCACCAGCATAAGTAGGAGTGGTTGGTGTAGTCACAGTCTCCATAGCTGCCAGTGTGGTCTTCTGGTAGAGGAGTTTCTGAATGTTGGGCCCTGCGGGACCCTCTGGTTCGGTGATGGAGCTGCGTTTCTTCAGCGGCCTTGGGGCATTGTAGAGCTTCTTCCTCAGGGCTTCCAGGTCACCATCACTCTGATGCCTGTAGGGGTTGGAAATGAAGGGAAGCAGCTTGGTGGGGCTGAGGGGACGGGGGATGCGCTCCGTTTCTGGTTGGGGGCCCTCAGATTGGCTGGGACCCACATTGTTGGCTCCATTGTGATCAACCTCAGATTCTAGGGCAGGGGAGCGGCGGTCGACGTAAGGATTGTCTGGATGTAGGGAGCCTCCACTGGGGATCACTGGTTTACCATACACTGTGAGTAAAGACAGAAAACAAATGTTATGACTGCTGTTAGACTAGAGGATGGAGCCACATCAGCACAGCTTTACACTCATGATAACAAAATATAAATCATCATGTTTATCAATATTTAAGTACTGTATTTGAACCCTGCCAGCTGACGTAACCAGCCTGTGAGACTTCTGTAAGGTCAGCAACAAGCAAGAGATGCAGATGAGATAAAAACAAGACCACTGAAATGCTGCTTGTGTCTTTTTTAACAGCTCTAAAGAACCAGCTTGTATCCGTTTCTAAACCTGCTGCTCGGTAACACTTTTGTATGAAATATAAATTATTGCTTAAAGGGAAAATTGGTCAAGAATGTCTTTAAAACCTAATACTGTATTCACTTTCCAGAGCTAGTGTGAATTACATGAACATTCTCAGAACAGACACAGGAAGGAAGAGAAAATTAGTTTCATTTCATTTCCACAGTTCCAGTCAGAAGCAGCAGGTACGGTTGCCTGATATTGCGTTTGTAAAGGGAAGATGTAACAGATGGCTGAACCTCTCTTGCTGCTTCTCTGGTCAGTGGCGTGTGAATATTTTCTTGTTGAGTATTCTAAAGACAACAGCAGCAGGGCAGATTTACCTTTCAGCAAATTTTTCTCAAGTGACACAAGAAACAACTTTTCTTATTTTCCCTTGTTTACATCTCGACCCCACAGATTGTTTTAGTCATACCTTTTTTTAATACAGCATTAGTCTTCAAATTTAATTTTCATCTCACTTACTTCACTGGCTGACATGTAAACCTGGAGACTGACATCTGTACATGTACTTCTTGATTTTGTGTGTTACAGGGGATTTGTGGATGCGATGCCATTTATCTATCTAAATGCACTGTTTAACTAAGCTTTCTCTGAGATAGGACCCTCTCAGGTGTAAGCAGTAAGCATAAAGACAAAGGACAAGGACAAATGGTATGTTCATGACCGGGCAGACTACCTATTCAATCAATTACCCAGGAGCCCAAATGAGAATGACCCCATTCATCACCACTGTTCATGCACTACATTTAAAAAGTTACAACTAGTATTCTTACCACTGACAAATCCATTGGTGCGGTTCTGAGACCTGTTGAGAGCGCCCTGCACACCAGACTGCTGCGTGTACATGGAGTAAATGGAGCTGGCCGCTAAGGTCTGGGGCTTACTCAGGCTGGCGTCTTTGGAGGAGGGCAGCTCTGGGGTGAACGGCCGTACTGTGGCTGCAGGTGGGGTGTCCTGCTTGGAGGGTAGGGGGAGTGTCTGGCTCTGTGAGGGCGGGAGAGGGCCGCGGCCCTGGGCAGCCTGGGGCTGCTGGCTGTGGGGCTTGGCTTTAGGGAAGGTGCCTGTGTTGAGACCTTTGCCGTAGGGCACGACACCAGGGCCTTTTGGTTTGGTGGGAACAGGAGGAGGCACCTTGACTGGAGCTTTGGGAGCAGACTGGGGAAATGAGAGGAGAGAGATAGCAAATTAAACACCAGGGTGTAATCCTGCTGGTAATAACTAAATCCTTTTCCTTTTTGGATGTGAGGACAGTGTTTTTTTAAATTCCCTCTCACCTGAGCGTCCCTGACCAGGTCATCGCTGCTCTGGTTTTTGCGGAGGGAGGTGGCAGGAACCTCTGTTGGCTCAAACATGGAAAATGGACGCACCTTCCTGTCTCTCTTCAGTTCCGTGTCATCTATTTACAGACCACATGTAAAGGCAGAAATCAGTTTTGTCTCATGTTCAGACAGTGTGATTCTAAAGAAAACTGAACAAAAGCCCATTTGAAAGCTGTCATTCTGCTGCTGCACTGTTTTCACAGTTACATGTGCATGTGGTGTTTGCATGCGTGTATGTCTCTTACCTTGTTCTGTGTTAGAGTTGGAGTGAGAGGTCATTCGTGGCAGTGTTGAAGCTGGACCATGACCGTTGGTGTTGGATTCTGGACCTGAAGAGCCCCAGTCTGCCAGCTTGGATGGCTGATGGCCTGTGGGACCCGCAGGAGAGCAGGGAGAGATGAAGGAAATAGCAGTGTGTTTAAATGTTAAGATTTTACACAGACATGGATGATAAAATAAAGCAACCAATACACAAGGAAACTCACTACAGCCATTATTTATCCAGATAAACACAAAGTTCCCAGAGCTGTGTGTTATGCAGAGTCACACAAAGCACACAATCATGGATCTTTGAAAAGTAATGGGAATTTTATAGCATTTTGCCTCCTTCATTACTCATCATTTGTTGTTTTGGTTGACTGACTAAGACCCAGCCAGTGGCCATGCACGTCCGCAGACATCCACAGTCAGATGAGCCACAAAAGCATGAGGGCTTTTGCAACGAGCAAGATTTGCATCACATCAAAGATGGTAAAAACATGATGATTTCCATCGCAGCGCCTGCAGAGTGTAATTAAATGCTCCCTCTCAAGAGGTGTTGTACAAATACACCAACAAACAAACACACACACACATTTTGCGAACGAGACCTGATTGGGTTGGTCAGAATCCACACAGAATGTCAGTTCAACTGAAGGTTATGTGTTTGTTCCAACTGACCCATTTAGAGCAGCAGAAAAAGAACTGAGGAGAAAGCTCAACAAACACGCTTTAACAAATAGCAGCAAAACAAGCAAACAGGACCAAAAGATCCAGCCAGGAATTGATGAAAATATCTAATCTTTTTCAGTGAGAATGACTCTCATGAAACAGAAACACAATGGAACAAAGCCGCTGAAAAGCACACACACACAAACACAAGTGTGTACCTTTTCTCTTAGCCCGCAGCTCTTTCAGAGGCTTAAGCAAGAACATGGCTTCTGAGGAAGATGCATTCGAAAGACAAGAAAAACAAAGTAGCCTTAGAGCTCCAGATCTCCCCTTGCTCAAGACATGCTGTTGGCTGGGCCCAAGCAGGGGCCCCCCTGAGGGGCCACACAGAGTCCAGCACAACCCCCAGGAGCCTGGCTGATGCTATGCACAACGTCTCTGCTTGAGAAGAACTGGGAATGGGTGTACACTAAGAGCAGATTCCTCTGCATCCCCGCCCATCCCTATCTCTCTTCTTCCCATACTGCAAATCAACTCAGCATGCAGAAATAATTGCGTGCAGCATCATGACAGCCTGGGAAAAACCTGTTACTTTTACTTCCTGTATGTGGAACTGCTTGAAAAGGGAAAACATGGTTGATGAGGAGGTGAGAGAGGGAATGAGGGAGGGGGGTTTCCCTTCTGCTGTTGTTTTGTAATGACTAATTTTGGTGTCGGATCATTCATTTTTAATAACATAAAGCGCACTGCTGGCCCACTATCCACTGGGGGACTGCTTTAGGGCTATGAGAGTGAGTCTAGAGATGAAGCGCGTGAGAAAGAATTACTGAGAAAGAGGATAGCACAAAGAACATCTTTAAATGGGATATGTTGCTCTGGTCCGTCATTGGTTCGGCCAGACTTTGTTCCCCTCCATTACACAGCGCACATGTTACTGCAGTCCACTGGGAGAGGGTGCTGGTGTAACAACAGCTTACTCTGTACGCTGCTTGATTTTAAAAGAAAAACAGAAGATGGGCACAAAGAGACACACACCATGGCAATAAAAACTGGTTCACTCACTGCAAAACATGTCCAAAGTTCTTAAGGAAATGTGATGAGAGTGAAAGCAAGAGTTCAAAGTTCAGGCTCAGCAACACTCTGTCACAACACACCATCCAACTAGCTACCTTCTGAGCTCAGAGTGACATCGCAACCAGCAGGTGTCCCAGACTCCTCTGCTCCTGCTGGAGGCAGGGACAGTCTTGTCACATTTCAATTTAAGTAAAACACACCCGATTCCATGATGACATCGACAAAGAAACACAGGGAACTGTAGTTGAGGACTCTTAAACTATTGGTTTCCTCGCATATTTGTGGTCTGAAAAATTTAAGCTTCACTTTGGACTCTGCTACTGAGTGAGCTGTTGCAGACTCAGCAATCGCCAAAGTTAGCTGAATACATTATATGTAAAAAGCCAGAAGCGCAGGTCTGCTTCCAAGTCAGAGATCTGAGTCATGGTCAGAACGAAAAAGGCTTGAGTTAAGAGGTGAAAGGCTGCCAACAGTGTGTTGTCTCTGGCTGCTCACCTGTGCCGGCCTTGCTCTGTGGGTCGTGGACTGGGAGAGTGGCAGTGCCGTCCGGGTAGGCTGGTTTTACAAGCAGGTCGTGCCTCACTGGGCCCCTGGGCATGGTGGACGACTGGATGTACGGGCCAACCGCCGCCACACGAGACGGACCCGACTGCTGTCCAGCTTGGCCATCTGAGGGCACCTGCTCAGTGAAAGGGTAGGAGGGAAAAAATAAGAGGAGCAGCAAAGGTCAGTCAGAGTAATCTAAAATATCTTGTATTAGGGTAGAGAAAGAACACACTATTCAGAAACGAACATACAGATGAAAAATGGTAACCAAAACTGTATCTGATGTTTTGTTAATGATACAAAAAAACAGTTGAGATTGAGATGAGTATGACAGAAAGCATGCTGAAATCATTGTTAATATTGAGGCACTAATCAACAACATTAAAAGTCTACAGCAGCCCTTTAGCTTGATGCTCACTGTGTGAAAAAAAAACAAAATTGTGTGATGGATGAAAATGGTGAAACAGCTTAATTTTCTTAGATTCTTGCCACTAATGAGGCACAAAATTGCTAACTTTGGCCTGAAGGTGGCACCAGAGCGGGTCATGCTTTTACTCAAAGGGATTTATTGTGGTCAGCTGAAGTGTTCAAAGATTTGTAATGCAGTCTTCTTCATTTTTCTAACTTGTGGGCAGTGCTAGCAAAATAGGCATAACGGTGACACACTTGTGCGAGCTTTTAAGGTGTACTGTCATGAAGTAAAGTCGGATATTTAGACCTGCTGGTAGGGATTGATGATAGATCATGTTTCTCTGAGGATTATGACTGTCTATAAATGCAACTAGTTGGCAATCCACCAAACAGTTATTGAGATATTTTACTCAGGACCAAACTGTTGAAATGACAGACTAAAATCGCCATCCTCTGAGCTCTGCCTTAAACCACTCACACTAGTATTTCTGTGGCACTGATTCTTCGCAATCCATCTGTTAAGCTACTACTGAATAACCTCAGTGCTACAAGAAAACATATGCATCACAGTTGCTGATTTATAAAGATTTAACTTACCCAGATTTATTAAATATTCATACCATCTCATTTTATAAGCATGGTGCTTTTTGAAAAACATGTTCCAACTGAACATTATGCAGTGAATTTAAAGCAGTCAGGAAACATGTGGGCTCTTCCCCCTTGGACAGGAAGTAAAATCCACACTGACAGTACAACCTCTTAAATCCTGTAGCTTAATTTGAGGCTTACTTAGAGAAATCTTGAAGTTAGAAGACAGTAACGTTGTCATAAATACAACATCTTAAAGAAGAGCACCTTTAAGCTTTTCAAAGCCAACAAACAGACTGATTAACTTTCACTTCAAACTTTAACTAAGTACTTGAAACATCTTCCAAAATACAGCTTAACCCCTGGACAAAAACTCATCCTACAGCTGATGTCATAATGAGAAGCTGTCCCTTTAAAACAAGATGAACATGGCTCACTTTGCCCATCAAGGGTTTAAAGGCAAAGAAAAAAGAACTAATGGAATCTGATGTGCCTAGTCAAACTCAAGAGATCAGATCAGAAAGAAAAGAAGCACATACGTTCAGCTCCAGCACTAGTTTAGTTACCTGAAGATGAGTGTCTTTTGAAGCCCTCTCTTTACCAGGATAGCCATTCTTGAAAAAAACAAAAGCACAAACATGCAACAGCAGTTCAAGATACCAAACAATCCCCTTTTGCCAATCTAATATGAGCCTTTTCTAAGCGTTTCCTGACTTATGTCACTAAGACGGTGCGGGATAACTGTAGGCTGGCAGCTCTTAGACCGCCTCTCTTCAGTCAGTACGGTTATACGTGCTTTTTGGGTGATGTCAGCCAGACGCTTGCTGTTTGGTTGGAGGAGAGAGCAGCTTGGATGGAGTGCGTCTTTGTGCGAGTGTGAAAAAGGCCCACTCATTATGATTCTAGGCAGGGTATGGGTAAATCACCTCCTCACTAGGGCCTATTCAGGCCTTCATCTCTAAAAACACACACACACACACGTGCACACATGCAAACACAAACACACATGCACACACCTTTCTCTGTTCTGTTTCTACTTTATTATCAGGGGAGCATCTAAAGAAAAGTTGGGCTTCTTTAAAGTTGGATTAGGGTGCAAGTTGCTACTTTATCTAAAAGGCTTCCAGCAGAGCTTCAGAAGGATATGTTAGTCTCCATTATGACATTTATTATTTATGTTCTAACTTATAGGTCACTTTAGATCTTGTACGCCGCATCTGCTAAGTAAACACTGCATGCTGGGAACTAAGAAGGCTATTTTTTGAATCTACAACACAAGAAAAAAAAAAGAATCTGATGGCACTGAATACAAACAGCTTTGTGATTTGCATTATAACGTTATGAATCAGCATTATATTATGAAAAACAATCTTTGGGGTTAATTAACTGAATGTTAATTTGATTGAAAGAAAGAAAGTTAATGGTGGAAGCCAATGAAACACCTTCATTATGTCTGAAAGGAAGTGGACCTGATTGGATACATAATTACAGAAATTACAGAACACAGGACAGCATAAAATGACTCGTGTTATCTATAGGGTAAAAACATAAATCATCCATCGTCCAATCTGAATAATTATGTTTTCTTTTTGGCGACCCTTTCATCTTTGCTATCCCTACACAAGCAGTCAACGTCAAGCAGTGAGCGTGTTAATTTTTCTTCCTCACAGTCTGTTGACTCGTATTTACAGTCCCATGGCAACCTGTGTTCAAAACAACTCCTGGAAAGGGGCGAGAGGAGCAGAGGAGGAGCAGGGAGACACCAGGCAGCGAACACAGAGCCAAAACTTTAACACCCATACGAGTGAGTACAAAGACTGGATTATTCTGCCTGCTAATTTCTAGTTTGTGTTGAATCCTGTTATGTATTTTATTATGAAATGTGTCTTGAAATGTTTTTTTTTTAAGTAAGATGGTTGTTTGTCTTTAGTAAACAAGTAATTTGTCTTTTCCTGTTTCTGTCAGGAGTACAGCCAGGAAAGATAGCATCTCCCCTGACATTCCTGCCTGTCTGAGATGTCAGCCCGCACTCATTACTCCTCTCTCATCTTCAGGAGTTGTTTCTGCCAAATGGGACTGAAAACACAGCTGAGTGAAGAAGTGGGAGTGTTAACTCAGATGCAGCTCTGTGACATGATCAAAACGACGATCAATCCCCACCAGCTATCTCAGAAAAACAGATCAAAGGATGGAAAAAGACGAATAGGAATTGAGTCCTTTGAGTGAGGGGGTCACTAGGTTTTCCCACACAGAGGATAGTGAGGTTAAGGAGCCTTACATTGGCATGGGTGAGCTCTGAATGCCAGGGCGTCTGAGGCTTCCGGAGGTAAAGAGAGATACAAACAGCCTTTATTATACGGCCACTAGGGGGAGCTCTGATCAAAACCATTTCCATCACTTATTTGAAGATATGAATAACAGTGGCTTGACAAATTGTTAGAAAGACATATTAACAATTATGTGAACACCTTTCATGAGATATAAAAGGTGACACATTATGTGAGTGTTTTTTTAATGTTGCTGTGGTGTCACAATACTTACAGGCAAGTTCTCCTTCTGCTGCAGCGCTGCCTTTTTCTTCCACAGCCGGTCTCGTAGCTCACTGATGCGCTTGTCCATGGCAGCCACCTCCAGGTTGCGCTTGTTCAGGCCCTCTCTCTGCTGCTGCAACTTAGTGTTCTGATCCTGGTTGAGCTTGTTCCTCAGCTGACCGGCAAGAAGGACAAGACATGAGGACAAAGAGAAGTTACTTCAATGCCATTTCAAATATCTGTTGGAGCTTAATTTTGTTTTGGTGTTGAATTTCACTCAGTTTTATTTCTGCACACCTGTAGCTCCTTGTAGAGGCGGTCTAGTTCAGCCACAGAGCTCTGGTTGTCATGGAAGTTGTCCATTTTGCCATTTTTGAGCAACTCCAGCTGTCGGCTGAGCTCCTCCACCTTGGACGCAGCCATCACTAGTTCTCTCTGCTTCTGCTGGAACAGGTTGTTCATCTGCTCTATCTCCTCCACTGGAAAGGGAGAGGGATGAAGAGGAGAGGAAGGTGGAGAGACAGAACCACAGGTGGAGAGAAGGTGGGTGAAGATAATAAAGTTACGAAGTTAGAAAGTCAAGAAAAACAATGTGTCATAATCTATTAAAATCAAACCTTCCATGTACAACATTCTGAGGCAGCCATTCATGAAAGGTCTTGAGCTTACCCAGTTTGCCATTGCTGAGGCGCTTCTGCTCCACCTGGCCCTTGAGGGCCCGAACCTTCTTGAGCCGAGTTTCCTGGTTCTCGATGTTCTCTCGGAGGCGCTGCAGCTTCTCCTGCTCAGAGGCCTGCTGCTGCTGACGCTGCTCCTGCTGCTTCAAGTAGCGCAGCCGCTGCTCCTGGAGAGCAAAAAAAGAGGAGGAAGGAGCAAAGGTCAGAAACATAATTAAACAGAAACATCCCTGTTAACTTTTGTTTATGACTAATCCGTGGCTGAGGATGCTTTCCTAAACAGCTGCTGTCCAAGTATCCTCAGAAAAGGCACTGAACTACACACTGTGGTTAGGAGCTGGCAGTAAAATGGCTGTTGTAAGAATGCTATTCCTCTCTTGTAACTGCTCCTGCAGGCTGTTGGGAACACATTTTATATCAACATACCTGGGTTAAGACATTCTGTGAAGCCTAACAGTGTTAAATCTTCAAAACAAAAAAGCCATTCTTCAACTATGACAGTGTGCTGTACACCTGACAGCGCGCTCCCAAACAGGTTTTCAGATGATCACAACACAGGCTCTACGCGGAACTGCACCATGTGATGTGTGCCGATGGTCATGCCTGTGTGTTTACATGACTTATATGCAAGTTTACATACATGCCTGCTTGAAGCTACATTCCTTGGCGTGCTATAAAATGCACGAGAGTGCTAAAGTGGCTCATGGATACAGGTTGCAGCCTGTGTGGCTTATTTAAGCATATTTATATATATAAAAGAGAAAGACACAAGTTACACATTTTTTACAGCACGTATGTGTTGATCAGCAGAACAAAAACATTTTAAGGTGCCTCAGCAAGAACCAGAAAACGCGTAGGGGGAAAATGGTCAGCCAAGACTTTAATTATATCACGCCTGTTTTCTGTCAAATGTCTTTCCCACCGTTACCAATAAATGCAGAGCAAAATGAGAAACAAGCAAGGAAAAAAAGAGATCTTCAAACACCAGAAGAGTCCTACACAGTGAGAATCCAGGGCAGGCAGCTGTCTCAGGCTTCTCAAATTATAAACACTACACCTGCAGCCATCCACAACTCATCTAACCTGTCTATCACGACAACACGTGCACCCTATCTCAGCATCTTTACTTCCATAAGTGCCCTAGACTTGTTTTAGTGCCTTTGTTTTGTTTACCATCTCCTCACTTTCTCCCAATACCACCTCTTTAATCCTGCTCTATTATTTTTTGTCTCCTCCTCTGGCTTTCACTTTCATCTCTGCCACTTAAACCTCTTCATCCCCTGTATCCACCCATCTTTCTACCAGTCCCCATTTCCCCTTTCATCTTGCACTCTCGTCTTTATGCACCTTGGAAGCAAGGAGCTGTTGTTGAGCTTCTATTTGTTGCTGCTGTCTGGCAGCCATCTCTTGTAGTTCAGCCAGTGTCATGTCCATCCGGGGTGTCGCCACCTGCGCAGGGACGAATAGGGGGACAAAGGACAAAAGAAAACACATTCAGTCTTGTGTTATAAGCTCTATCACTGCTCTATCATTCAAGGTCGAAGGCAAGACAATAGGTAGAGCCTTGAAGTCAGAAAAGTAGAAGTGCTACAGACAAACATGTGGAGAGAGTAGAGGAGCAATCCCTTTACTTTCCTACTTCAAAAGAGGACCAATGGACCAATAAAGGCCTTTTTGTAATTTCAAGATTTGTTGAACAACATTAATTTTCAAGTGACATTCTCAAATTATAAATTATATAAACAGTCATGTCCAAATTATGATGCACTGATTAATTTTTTACTTGCATGTATACACTGCAGGGTGTTCTTGAACTGAATTAAGTAATAATAATACCCCTTAGCAGATCATCGAGTTGGCTTGTTGTTCAGGATAAAGAAACAACAAACTAGGTCACAGAATTTTTGTTAACAATAAAATCAATGACCCACATGACGGGAATCAAAGTACAAATGGAAACATCTTGGTGATGATGCATCAAAACATCCTCTGCCTTAAATGAGCCAAGGAAGCTATGACTGTATTCCTAATGTTGTTCCAAAGAGGTGCAGGGAAAAGCCTTGTTAAGAGAGGTTCAGGGCTTTTGTTTTTCATCTTAAATTTAAAAAATTAAATAGCTGAGTGTGCAAAAGTGTGGATAAGGTGTTGCCAGTGCTTCACAGGTTCAGGTAAAACATTTCATGAAGATATATCTTGCTTTTTTTTCTTGAAAATGTAAGCATCCTGCTGAACACTTTTCAAATTGTGTGTAAAGAGGAGATCCAAACTCACCCCATTCTCCATTCTTCTGTCTGGGGGACCTTTCACTCCATTCCTCTTCGGCTCTGAGCCTCTTGACCCACCTGAGTAACCAATACGATAAAGTAATTCATCAGACATCACAATCTACTTAAGACCTTAAATCGGCTACCTAAATTTAGTCCAAACCAAAAAACACCAGCAAACCGAGCAAACTACTGGCCTTTGCAGACAACTGTGAAAAATGACAGGAACTTCCCCTTGCCTTTTTGCCCGTCACTGTCTCTGACAAACAAGGGTACACACTGTACGGCTTTGTCTGGACTTGCTGCAGAGGAGGGTGTAGATCAGTAGACAGCCCGGCAAAATAGACTGGCTAGTGCTGAATGATCTTAGCTCCTCTGGGAAACAACTGGGATCAGTGCTCTTTGTGACTTGCAGTAATCTCAGGATTTAACCTAATACATAACCGTCTGGCGGTGGGTCCCACAACTGTGTGTGTGTATGTGCTTTTCTGTGTACATGAATGCACTTATATCCAACCATGCTACTGGCATTTGACAGCTAAGGGAGGGGGGAGGGGGGGGGGGGGGGTTGCAATCCAGATCCCATCTTTAAAGCCTCGGCCTAGGACCAAAGCCTTTTAGCTTGCATAATGGTTTTAGATGACCCCTGACATACAGTTTGCATGTTAAATCCATGCACTCGATAAGTGTTGGTGTGAACATAACGCCATGCTAAGGCTCAATAAGTGACATGAGTTTGAGATTACTTAGCTAGCTCAATTCAGCAGCTAATAAACTTTGTCCTCTGAACGGGTCAGAAAGCCTGCACAGCATCAGGAAGTGTAAACATTTAACCAACTCCATAGTACAGTACAGCAGAATTCCCATAAATAATATTAACACCACAGAAAAAGGAGACCAAATGTACCCATCCTTACAAAAATACAGCAACAGAAAAAGGTAATTCAGAGCTGTGTTGCAAACACACTGAGCAGAGCTAAGCTAACAGTGTGGGAAAACAAGAGCAGGCTAAGATAACAGGAAGGGAAAACAGCCATCTAATCCCTGGGCCAGACTCAAGCTGTGAGGGGTAAAAGGGCTTAGTTACGCAACTGGGGGCTGAGAGGATAGCGCACGACCGAAATACTAGAGTTTTCTGTGTTCCTAAGAAAACTGAAAAGTAACAGGCTTATGACGATGTGACTGGGACACCCTGGCCTCCAACAGTACGGCTAAATAAGGCTTGTTCAAGGATTTGAGGCCTGCTAATATAAAACCTTTCCTGGATAAAGGCAGTTTTCAGAAAACCACTTCCGAACCTCTGTAGTGTAAGAGGAGAGGTGGTCTGGTTCATTCTAAGCCTCAAACAAGCTGTTAATATAAATTTCCTTTCCTAAATCCTTTACACCAGAGTGAATGTGTGTGTACGTTTAGAGGCTGCAGTCATCTCTGGACTTTACTACGTAGGTGTCAAATGTCTTTTCTCAGGAGACTGCCGTCACCCAAACTATGACTCATGTGAGAGAAGTGACCATAAAAACCCTTGTTTCTGCTTCATTGTCTGTATGTGCGGTTGGGCTGTGTGGTGGAGATGGACACTTACCAGACTCCCTGCTAGGGGCTCGATTGTGACGCAGAAAGAAGCGCACCTCTGCTTTGTGTTGTCCCCATCGCTGGAGCACATCCAGCATCCTCTCCCCGTCACCTACCGCTCGCTCTGCAGACAGAATACATAAAGATGTCAGTGCTCAGGGGTGAGAATAAAAACACACCCATAAACTCAATATTAAACATTTAATTATATTTAATTTGCCAAGGTTAAAACACATGAAAATATCCATGTAGGTCAAGTTTGCATGTGAAGTTTGCTTTGCGAAATCCTGTCGAACTATTAGCCTGACACTGCTGGCCTACAGTGAAATGAGATTCATTTCACCGCCATCTGCATCTAGTTGATCTTTCTGAGTAATGACCTCGGGGAAAACAACTGTGATGTGTTGTCAATTATTCTGGCTGGTACTGAGCCAAAGGGCTCATCATCCATTCCTCAGACATTTTCTTCAACCTGCTTAAGACCATTTCATTACACAAATGGACTGACACATTACAGTCAAGCAGAGGTCATTGAAAGTGATCTATTATAATGGCATGACTGCAAAACAAATCAGTACGACCTGTAATATCCAGGTTATTAATAGCTTTACATCTAAATTTGATGCTAAACGTCACTGCTGTGTTTTCAAGGAGAGTCAGTAGTGGCCTGTGGAGAAAAATGGCTGCAAAATGAGACAATCTTTTCAGACTACTTGTGGAAGTACTCAAACACAATAATTGGCACTTTCTTCACTCTTACGGCAGCGTCACCATGGAAACAGCTACGAAGCCTGGCTCCTTGAGTTTTGATTCTGAATACCTCCTGACTCTCAGAGATGGGGGAAAAAGGGGAAGGCATAAAATCTCAACCCCCTCCTCCTCCCACCTGAAAGATGTGGGAGATGTTTGGGTGCTTGTGTTTGTTACAGGGATTATGGGCTCTGCTTCATTTGCATTGCAGCCCCAGAAGAGATAAGCCCTTCAAAAAGAAATCACCAAGCAGTTGACCACACAGCTAATCTCCATATATGGTCTACTTCAGAAAAGCAATTTCCCTCTAATTAAAAGGAAGAAGACAAACAACTGTCTGCACGCTGACTCCGGTCCCTGTCCCTATCCCACAACCAAAACAGCATGTGACTGAAAATCTCATGCTCCTCATTGTGTGCAGATGGATAAGGATAACACTGGGTGAGCTGGCACCGTCACTCACCAGATCCACGCCACATCTCTGACAGGTGGCAGTCAGACTCCCCCGGCTCCTTGCACAACTCCACCACATCCCGGCACAGCGTCTCCGGGGTAACGGGAACCTCAGTAAAATGCTGGTCATTGTTACTGAGGTATACTGTCAGGAACATCTGGGGACAGCGGGGGAGAGAGAGGGGGGCAGAAAGCAGGACAGATTAGATAGAGAAGTTAAATAACAATACAAGATAGAGGAGTGTGTGTACAGAGTGATATGTGTGCTTCACTAGCACTTTGCAAACATTGAATATGTAGCATCTGTTTAAGTAATGGCACACTTCATATTAAAGTTCTGTATGACTTAATTCAGACACGACAGCACATTTATTTAGAGTGGTACGGACATGATACTAGGTCCCATCTAGTCATAACATTTCTGTCCTGACTTTGGCGTAAAAGTGGGTGCTTATTAAGACATCAAACCGACATGTCAAATTGTCATCAGATTAACATAAAGGGCTGCCCGTCTCAAGGGGGCTACAGATAGCAGGATTCGTTTCCCAGCCCTCATTCCTCTGTGTCAACAGAGAAATCAGAGGCCAGCTCCCAGAATTCCATTTCACCTCACGCCATCTAACTGCGAACTAGTGCTGTCACCACTGTGAGAGATCCCTCTGTCCAAACACACACACACACACACACCAACACTAAATACTCCTGCCAAGTAGTCTCAAGGGATAGACCCACTAAGGACTCCGGAGACTCTGGATCTGTATGTCAGTGTGTGACTGACAGATGATTGAGACTGGTTTAAGACTATCTAAAAAGAAATGGACTATTTCAATGAAGATGTCACTGAAGTGGAATGTGAAAGCCTTCAGCTACTGCAGAAAAAAAAAAAAAACACATTGACACTGAGCAGAAAATTGAGCTGTCTAACAACAAGCTTCACGAAAGCTGGTATTCCTTCACATTCCAAACTAAAGCTATGACAGCTTCTGTATTGCTTACAAAGATTTTAAAGAAATGCTCATATAATATACGTATATAATACTTAAACAGGATATTCTTTAACTATATAGTTATAGGCATTGGGAGTCCAATTTAATAAAAGAAAAGAGGCCTATGTCAAACTAAAGCCTTGACAGTAAACTTAAAAATACACAGCTGGGAGTGAAATACCATATTCTGTGTAAGTAATACTCTAAAATCTATACAAATGTGAACACGGCAGTGAAAAACACTGTCTGTGTGTAATCATATACAGATGTATGCTTAAGAGGCTTTCAGGGCCGTGCTGGAATATGCTCCCATCTGTAATCTGATCGCACAAAAGGAGAGTGAGAGTTTTGATAAGGCCGTAATAAAACTAATATGACATAACATGGGTGTCTTAGGGCATGGCACGACTTGAACTCATTGAACCTTTCTGTTTTAGCCCCAGCTTTTGGCACAATGTACCATCTTCACAGTGACTTCGACAGTGTTTCAGCCTAAGAACTGGAATAACCTGGAAAGTGTGTAATTGTTTAAATAGCATTGTTTGCCTCCTAAACATCCAGGTTGGACTGTCGTGTTTTTCTATTCTCAGCACGCTGCCGTGAACGGCCGTGCCTACAGGGGCCGTGGTGGGAACATCAGGTCAGCAGGGTCACGAGCACAAAGGGCTTGAGGGGCGAGCTTGCAGAGCAGCTGCAGCCATGGTGCGGAAACAAAAGTGTTTGAGTTGCTTTTGAACTGTGGGTTGCACTGAGCAAAAGCTCAACAGCCTTAAGATAAGTGGCTTTATTCCCCTTTTCTTCTTCAAATGAAGCTCACTGAGTGAGTGAACAGGTAACATGTTTCCTCTGAAAATCTCCTTAGCAACACACACAACCGCAGGAGGTTTGTGTTTTCGCGGTGATGAGGTGACGGTGGAAAGGGGGAGGGGGGTAGCGGTGTGACTCAGAGGACCTGACTCAACTGGTTTGTTCCATACGGATGTAAATGAAAGATCCCCATCAATAGAGCAAATTAGCAGTGAGTCATCCTTGTCAGTAATCTACAGTACAAAAAGCCGTAAGCAGACATTGCCCCTGTGTTCCTCACTGGCCATAGAAGACCTAACAGCTCTGTGGTGAAAGACCACCCTAGAGAACAAAGCAAAAACCAAGACTTTTCCTTTCCTGTCTGCTTATCAGAATAGTTTTACTGTTTGTGGTATGCAGCTGAGAACTTAACTGGAATCAGTCAAGATAATAAATTAAACTGTCAGGGCTTGTAATTAAAATAAAACCTCAACTGGCATCAATTTCATGTCAGCCTTAAGCAAAAAAAAGCCATTCAGAGATCAGCGCAGAGCAGCTGACATCATCACAACTTCCCAGCAATGTAGGACATTCAAATGACCCTGTTAATATTTGGAGAGCGAAAGAGAGACAACAGAGCGAGGGGGGGTTGCAGGGTGGGAGAGGGCAGGACTGAAAGAGAGTGAGAAGACAGGACACACTAATGGGAGGGGAGTGGAGTCTTGGGGGTGGCAATGCCTACGCTGAAAGCCAATTCTCCACAGCACTAAAGTTAATGATCCAGGGCCACTACTACCCAGTCCTATCCTCGATCCACATGAGTTAGCACTTTGCTGCTGACCTTCATCCACCTAATGCATGCAGTCACTGCTTATGGGATAGAATATTGCACACATGTGCCACAAACATAATTAATTAAGATAATCAGGACAATTTTCAAACATCTTTGCATATTCATATCGCTTGGGAACAGATGCAAAATAGGGTTAGGTAGACATCTTTTTTTTTATTTATCTCCCTTACTTGTATTGAAGGACATTTTTTAAACTCCTCCTTTCCATTATTAGCAGACCAGTGTGTGAAAACAAGATGACTTCACATGTAATTTTTTATGCATAAACAGATACTGAGCTATATCAATATGACAAAAAGTTTTCTAGCACTTTTAATATTTGGTTTACTCCATACAACCCAGCCCTACTGCAAAGCATCTGCTAGCTTGATTAAAAAGAAAAGGATTGTCTTAAGCGGCCTACCGAGACAGATAGGTGAGAAGAGTTCCCTGACTCCTTGTTTTGACTCAGCCAAACAACTTGAGGGTTCATTAAATATTCATCGATACAGCAGCGAGTAAAATTAAACAGCTCAATAACGACCCGATAGTTCAAAACACACTACAGTTGCACAGCAGCTCACTGGGAAGCATCGTCTGAGGTAGTCTCACACAGCCACGGAGCTGAGCGATACTCATTTGGATTGCATATGACAACGTTTGACAAAAATATGCTACACTTGCCTTCTGTCTATCAGAGTGGATGACAGAAGCAACTGCTGAATTGCACTTCCTGCCTACCTGAGACAGGGCGAAGGGATCGCCCTGGGGAAGGAGAGGGGGGACGAGCTGCCTCCGCTGCTGCAGGTTCACTATTATAGCGATAGATTTCTAATTCCATCACAGCATCAGCTAAGTCAAAGCTGTCTGCCAGGGTTTGGGACTGGTGTGACAGGTCAGAATTGCAAACTGACAATTATAGCCAGTGCAAAGAAATGTGTCCATTAACACTGCAGCCTGCACTGTAGATATTCCTAAAAGCAGAGCAGCTATAAGGCTAGGTCATTGGGGCTATATCTCAGGGATTAAGTTAATCCGCTATATAAAAATATAGCCTTTCAACAGACTACTGGCTCAGTATTACAATAGTAAGCTTAAATTCAATAGCCTGCAGCTAGGCTACAGCCAGTAGGCCTTAAGTTTTAAAAAAGAATATCCTTTTGGGTAACCAAGGCCAGAGAGTATGCAGGTGTTCATTCTTACAAACAGAGGTCACAGTCCAGTGCCTGGTTTATGATGGTTAAATCTATAAAATTAGAAACTGCAGTGTCTTGGGCAGTGTCTATTGAGTCTTTAGGGTCAATGGCACATGCTTAAGAACATCTGTTCTAGACACAGTAACACAGATAGGAGTGTGTGTGTGTCTCTGAGATGAAAGGCTGTAACATCAAACCATCAGACAAAAGACACTGTAATAAGAACACATCTTAGAGGGAGAGAGTGGCTGCAGCTGGCAGCATGTACTTGACCTGCCCTGCTGAAAAGGGCCGAGAGGTTGAGAAGGAGAGACGTGAAAAAACAAAGAGACACTGTAACAGTTATTCTGGGTTACTGCATGTAAACACGTTTCTTTGTCAGCGATTCTGTACTGTATGAAGGTAAATAAAATGCAGTCCCAGTAGGGTGATGCAGGACTATAACGCCATTTACTGTAAGCTGAAGATATCTGCTACAAAGCCTACAGCCCATAAGATGCTGATGTGGCCCTTTACTGTGTAATTTGGATCCCTCTCACCGGTTAAAGCAAGAGGGGCCACAAAGCAGATGCCATTGATTGCAGGCCTGAGGGGAACAGGCTTTTCAAGGCTCTCTAGCTGTTTAGACAGAGGACTCTGCGATGACTTGAGTTTAAAGATCAACACTGCACCGTAGCCAATTACAGCAAGGAATGCTGTGTTGGCGTGTGTGTATGTGTGTGTGAGGCACTCCCACTGATCGTTTAGATAACGAACATGTGCACTGCTGCAAATGTATTCGGACAGGTCTAAGGAAAATTAAAAACAAGTTAAAAGAATGATCTTTTGACGATGTTACTTGAGGCAGGCCTAGTAGCATATCAATCACGTGTCCAACCTTGACAATCCACTCTCTCCTTGTAAGGGTCAAATCCACTGCGTTAGTCTCTCAAGATCATTGTCCAAATGCAATTGTACCCATATTGAGTTAAGAGTGATCAAAACTGCCCCCCTCTGCAGTTTCCCATTTCTAAGAATAGACAAACCACATTAGACCGTACTGAAATGGAATTACTCTGCAATATCAGGATAACTAGCACATGAAAGCCCACCCCGTCACTGAGAATTCATCAATATAACTAAAAAATACCCACAGAAAGGTCAAGTCGGAGATCATTCATTATCTCACTCTGATTTTTTACAGAAAATCTGATTAGATAACCTTATGGATATTCCTTGTAACGTCAGCAAGTAATTGATTTTCTATTTAAATCAGTTTCTAAAAAAAACAGCACCTTTGTTCTGGTCCATAATGTTTCTGTCTTTTAAAGCTGTGTCTGTTTTTCCTAAACACTATGGTTCAAACTGAAACTGCAACAACACTGTTTTCATTGTAAATGTAAATGTAAAACTGTAACAAATTCACCCCTAAAATTGTAGGAAAACAAAATTAATATTGCCCTGACATTGCTCTAAGAGTCAAAATATCCAAATGTGGTAAATTTAACATGATACAAAATTAAGTGAATAAAAAATAACTTGCTTAGTTGTTAGAATTGTTAATTTTCTCTCAATCCACAGATCTAGTAACCACTCCAGAAATATTTCAACTACAGTAAAAAAGGCTGTTGAGGAAGGTTGTGAAGAAACCTGCTGATTTGTATGAGTCATGGTAAAAGTTTGCCCTTCACGCTGGAGTGTGAGAGGAAGAAAAAGGTTACTTTCCTCTGTAGTAGTATTAAAGATATTTTCAGCTTCACAGAGTGTTGCATGAGTGTGCTTAATGTCAAACAGAGAACCTGTAAACCCATGCGTATTATACTGTGTCGCAATGGTCCCAGATTGACCTGATTACAACCTCCTGCTGATAAAACAGTGATACATTTTAATCAGTTATGTTAATTTCTTAGTTGGAAAAACTTTGCTTAAGTGAGGGCCCCAGTGTGGTATACTCTTAACTACCTTGAATAATTTCTGTGTGTGTTGGACTCACATTAACACCAATTTGGGAAACCTGCATTATGCTCCAAAGATAAAAGAGCCCGATATCTTAGAGTGTGTTAATGATTACAATGCAAATCAGTAAGTTAGTGCACTTTTATTTATGTCTTTATTTTATGAATAGCTGAGTAAGTTCAGACTATACCCCTGCCTTGGAGGAGCATGGATGTAGTCAGATCAAATGAGGCAGAGTGTCATACAGGCTTGATATAATACACTGGGATTGACTACCACATATAAACAACATCTAAAGCCTAAGGGAGAAAGTGGACAACTGGGAAAGTGGACAGTCTGAGGCAGAGTGACGGCAGCAGAAGATAACAGGGGCTATATCTTTTACCATGCCTGAGGGGTCTCACCTAAGGGCTGTCGGGCCTTCCGTCTCCACACACTTTCAATTACCCGTATTGCTGTGGTAAGCGAATGAGTCAACTAGTTCTTGTTGAGGGAGTCACCTCTGAATCTGATTACAGCGAGTTTGTAAGACACTGCTGCAGCATCATCTTCCTGCGTGTGTCTCCGCTCTCCCTGCCACAGCTTCAAGAGTTGACACAGTTCCAGCATAGCAGTCCTTCAAAAAGACGAGGCAGCAGAAAAGTCCCTAATGGCTTTATGCATTATTCCTCTTCATCTCTCTTTCACTCTCCCTCACTTTCTTTATGCTGCATTGGAGGGATGAAGGGGCAAGGGAGAAAAGGTCAGGGGTAACAAACAAGAGGACGCAGAAAGAATCTGAACGCACAGTAGCTTCTTTCAGCTGCAACATTTACAAAAAACCCCGCAGCTTTCACTATACACTGAAGCTGCAGGGAGCTGTGACTCTTCGATCAGGACAACCTCTTCTCTCTGTCTGCACTGCAGTACTTAGCCTATCACTTTATGATCTGTACTCTCGCAATAGTCTTCCATTCCTGGTCTCCGTGATGAGACCGTTCCTACTTTGTGCTTATCTGGGAGATAAGGGAAATGGGAGGCGAAATGACGCAGAGGGGAGCGGACGTATCCTTTTTTCGAAGTGTTCTTGACAGTTGGATGAAGTAATTCAGGGTAAGAACAAGGCCAAAGCAAACTGGAGGGTATTACAGATAATATACACAGATTTAAGTTACATAAAAGTGCTATATAAATAGTCTGCCGGCTGCTCTGTTGTATGGGAGTTAACCGTATGCAAAACTCTTTTATCAACGCTTATCTCATGAAAGAAACTAAAAGCCAAGAGGCAGCATTTCAAAATGAGGCAGGCACACTAATTGGCTTCCTAAAAAAAATGCACACTGAATGGTGTGTTTGTTGTGTTTAATCTGTCATATGCAAAAGAGACTTTGGTGAAAAGCAGGAGCGAGGGTGATTGGGGGAGGCAGAGTACAAAAGCCCTTTTTCAATGCCGGAACTTTTCCAGGAACCTTTTTCAGGACTCGGGAACATTCAACATGTTTTGTTCAGAGGAACCAGGGTCTAAATTTAGTTCCTGGGCGATAGTTTCTGTCCCCACAAAACCCTGGAAGTACTGGTTCCCAGAGGCATCAATATTAGGACTACAACTGCATGAAGGTCCAGTGTGTAGGATTTAGGGGAAATACTGGCAGAAATGGAATATAGTATATTGAGTATTTTTTCTTAAGTGTATAATCACCTGAAAATAAGAGCTGTTGTGCTTTTGTTACCATAGAATGAATTCACTATGTTGCAGTGCCATGTTTCTACAGTAGCCTACAAGGGACAAACCAAACACTAACTCTAGATAGTGCCATCTGCATTATCAGGTCAGCCACAGTAGTTAGTAGCCCCTCCACAAAGAGCTGAACAGCGATTGAAAACACAGATTTTTAAAATTAAAGTGCTTATTCAGTGCTTTACCAGTTTAAAGCATCAGGTCCGTTTGTTTTAAGAGACCTCTGCGAGTAATTCAGCTCCTGGTAAAACCCCCCTGATCGCCTGGATCTTCAGTTACCAAAGAAAAAAGGTGAGTACATTAGCAGGAGCTGGGCTAACTGCTTGTCTGATGAGCCGAACGACATCAGAGATACACTGATTCATACATATATCTGCTTTATTCAGTGTTTTTACCAGTTTTGATCACCTGGTCTGTTTGGTTTGGAGAGAAAGAGACCACTGCAGATAATTCGGCTCCTGGTAAAAACCTCCTGAGCAATGAACACTGAGGGAATCTTCACCGGGAGTTCACGCTTGGCTCACTGGTGAAGTTTGAGCTGGTTGCAATGTGCAATCTTCACCGCTACATGCCACTAAATCCTATACTGCTCCTTTAAATGTCAATAAATGTTGACATCTAAACATACTACAGAAACATCAATTCATACAACAGAGTAGCACAGCCATATATTATAAAGAACTATGTACCAACTGTGTTATTATCTTGTTATATGCAAAAAACTGTCTCCAATAAGGCCACTGCTTTCTGTTATCAGTCCACATTTTACCATTATCTTCGTGGCTCTTGAAATGTGACAGAAAAAATGCAAACAGCATCACACAGACACAACTTTTGATGCCTCATTTAGTTCCTGCTTCACCTTAGTTCCCTGGACTATTTAGTGACAAAGTGCCCAGAAAGTTGATTCCCA
Organism: Cephalopholis sonnerati; assembly: GCA_019142605.1. NCBI lineage: Eukaryota > Metazoa > Chordata > Actinopteri > Perciformes > Serranidae > Cephalopholis > Cephalopholis sonnerati. Next base: position 19,773,217 of record JAGQAX010000018.1, on the reverse strand, counting down.
GACCACCCTGGTTACACCTCTGAACCATGGCCTCCCTGTTCCCCATGGCCAGACTAGTGTTTCGACCTCAGACAATGCTGTCACAATGCCCTCGGTGCTTGACAAGGGGTCTTTATGGAGTTGCACCATTTTAATGTGTAATTCTGCTTTTCACCTGGATTCCTAACAGATGGGAGTCATTCAATATTCCGTGGTAGGAAAGTCGACACCTGCTCAGGTGACTCTGGTGTGCTTCCTCTCAGAAACCAGGCCAATGTGACGCTGGTATTGTAGCAGTAGTGCGCTGCACAGTCTGACAGCATGCTGCAAGAAAATTACTTTCAAGATGGACAATTGTCCAGCATGTATTCTTTGTTTTGCCCTTTCATGATTAAAATCAGGTTTGGGTAAAAATGTTATAGGACTCAATGACAACACATACATAACCAGCTATTTTTTTTAGCTAATACAGTCATACTGATAACTCTTCTTCAAATAAAAGTCAAAACAATGCCCTTGAAAGTCCTTGGCTATCACTGATGAGGCTTCTTACGTAACCACCACATACTCTCCCACAGACTAAACACAAAGCCTATGGTGGCCACAGAGAAAGCCTTCTCGGGTTTCTGTTGACACATACAGCAAAATCAGGCTTCCCAGAGCATCACCTCATTTTCCCACCATCATAACACCGCCACAGAGTTTAGCAACAGTGAGATTTGTTGCGGTGTAAGTGAGACTTAGTACAGAGGTGTGTGCGTAGTCAAAGAATGCAAAACTAAATAATGCAAGCCAGGCACACAAAAGTTTATCTGCTTGAAATCTACACAGCAAGCAACTCGTGTCATGGGAGAGGAATGAGGAAGTGTATGATCCGGCAACATTTGAAATCCAAAATCATGTAGGAACTTTTTCCCAGCTGATGTTGACATTTTTTTTTAATATTTTGGTTTCTGTTCTTTTAGATGCCAGCACAGTCTAATGACTATAATTAATCTTGACAAGAAGTACACAACAATGAAATATGGGCTAATAAACCAGCAGAGAATCCAAGCCTAAATGTGGTATTAATAAATGTCTGCAGGACAAAGGCTGCTTTAGGTAGAGATAACAGTAAATCAGGGGTAAATGAGTTATACCTTACCATGGTTCAATAAAGGGTGAGCATCCCTTATCAGGGTGCTGCCACACCACAGGCACACACAATGTGCTCTCCACAACACGCTGTTAAAGAGTCCCTGCAGCTCATTGTGTTCAGGAAACAGTGACCCCTTATTTACCAACCCAGCCAGCAATTACGACACTACATTCTCGCTACCCCCAAGCCCCTGCCCTGTACAAGCAGGGTCATGGGCTACGGGTGTAATTTCTAAGACAATACCTCACATCAGACATGGCTATATAGAGGCCATTTTGTGTTTATCAGGCGAACACCAGAAGCTGTATCTCATTCAAACACACCAAAACACACACACAGATATATTCTCGGGTGACAGAATCGGGGTAAAGAGGGCAGTAACCGATGTCTCATGCAGCCTGTAAAGAAAGAGATCTTGTATGAGAACATGCAAGGGAGCAATTTATATTGTTGTCCACAAGAACGGAGCTTGGTGATAACAAATGACCATGTGCCAGTAGCAGACTGAGGTCATGCACCAGACAGGAGGCATCCAAATACGACTGTCTCCGCAGCTAAGATGATTAATTCACTGATCAAGCTGTTTTACTGGAAGCACAGGTCTGAGCAGAGACGGGTATCATTAGTAGAACCTGAGCATACTGCTACAGAGGAAAACACAGGATTTTTCATTGACATTGTTGAAAATAAAGTGTACCTGTGTCAAAAAGCATGTGACTCAACACATTTGTTCACTAAAGACACAAAAGTCCAGAATCAACCAGAGAAACTGAGGAAAAAACACTTAAATCTTCAGCGTTAACATTAAGATAATGACTGTCCTTTATTTTACAAACTAAACATTCTGGCAACTAGTGCTAAACCAGTATTAGTTTGAAACGATATCTTTATCATTAACTGGCAACTATTTCGACAATAGATCAAACATTTAGTCAGTTACCAAGATGAAATGCCAAACACACTCTGGTTCCAGCTGCTGCTTTTCTCTGTTTTATATAGCCCAACTGTAAAGTAGGTCTGGGCAATATATCAATACACACAGAAAATGTTGGCTCCTCTGTGACTCTTTAATGTGGGTTGAGATGCTATATGGCACTGCTACCACACAAAGAAATTTTTAAACCCTGGCATGGTTCTTTAGAGGATTTCTACTGGATATTTCCCCAGTAAAGTAAACTAAGCTGAAGAACCAGTAAGGAACCTTAAAAGCCCCTGTATTGTTCTTAGAGATTCTCAACCGGTTCTTCGGCTTAGTTAAGTTCAGTTTACTGAGGAAAGAATAAAAACACTGCATTCAAATAACCAACAAAAAGTGTGTTTCCAGAGGATAACACATTAAAGCAGAGGCTCTCCTCCACAGAGGACATGATAACCTGTCCAATAACTCTTAAGAATCATTTAGAATTTGAGTAAAAGCATTGTTAAGAAGCATATTTACTTGTCCATGGTATTATCTGGTATCGTATAAGGGCCCCATGCTCTAAAGTGAAAAACAATATAGTGCTACGTGGCATCTCTAACGGTTCTATATAGTACTATTTTAAAAAAGCACTGTATAGCATCTTCTTAAGATGGGTGCCATATAGCACCAAAACAGGTTCCCCTATAAATGAGTTGAAGAACCACTTTGGGTACTGTTAAGCACCATTTTTGTTTAGAGCATATATCGATATTGTGATATGAGACTAGATATCGTCCTACATTATCATAATATCATCAGTAATTTGACGATTCAGCATTTCCCTTGGGATAGATAAAGTTCTATCTTATCTTATCTTGGTTTTAAGGATGCATTACAGTAAAGCGATGCAATTTTCTGAACTTCCAAGCCTTTACTTATTTAGTCATCATATCCATGTTACTGATGATCATTTATCAAAACTCTTATTTATCTAAATATTTTGCGAAAGCACTAATAGCTAAACCACAATATTATCGCTGTATCTGTGTCAAAAATATTGAGATATCTGGTTGTATTGTAAAGTGAATATCTTTATGTTGGGAAACCAAAACAAGCAATAAAAATATTTCACTTTGGGCTCTGAGATATTCTGAAGGGCACTTTTCACTCCTTTATGGCATTTCACTGAATCAACTAACAAATAAATAATGAAAACACGTGCTGGTTGCAGCCCTATTTGCTGTGACATTCTCTGGTAAATTAATTCCAGACATAATAATTTCAGCTGAGTTAAACGCTGACTAGTTACGCATCCAGCCATCATGTCTTTGAACTTTGCATATTTCCCAGCAAGCAGGAAAACTTGTCACTATTTCTATTTGCTCGAAAGAAAGAATATTTCTCTCCAGTGAGCACCAGCTCGCAGACCACTGTCTGCTGCCCTCTCTTACACACATCAAAGAAGTGCTGAGAGACAGAGGCTTTCACTGCAGCAAAAGCAATGGACCTCTGATGATGGTGATGATGGTGATGACATGGCAGGAGTCCAGAGCTGAGGTTAGCGTAGTGCCATCCAGACTTGGCAGACCCCTTCTGCTTGTTGTGTGTGTCCTGAGCAGGATGGATGTGTATATACTAACAAAGCGTACAATGAAAGCATCTACAGTGACGTTAATGACTATGTTGTTTGGTAAATGTTAACTGTCCCAGGACTGGATATTGATGTAACACAGCATTTTGACGCAGGGGACTGGTTTACATATAGGACAGACGTAGTTGCATGCGTGGAAGAATACCTCAGAAAGCAAATAAATGACATAGCCTCTAACCACATGCAGCGATCACACACACACAGCTGTCACGTCGAATAAACTTCACATCAGAAACCCGTGCTGCCATAATACTGACACAAAGTAGCAGCCGCATCAACTTGCCACGTCAATTTAAATGTCCAGGTAACATCACGGTGGTAACAACACACGGTTAAAGCGATTATGTAATGTCGAAAGCGTTAATATTAAGCTACAGGACAAGGTTAAAACTTGTAGCCAAGTAAATAAAACATGAACTCACCGGCATCATTTTAGCTTCGTACCGCATTTAGCTAACCAACACAGCATGAATCCTCACTGGCAGTTTCGACGAAAGCTGTGGGACTGGCGATCACTTTAATCCCAGAGCCTAAACCCGCGATGGGCAAGGCTACTTTCTCTTGCTTGGGGGTCCCGTCCTGCATTAAAAACACAGCACATCGTTATTTCACAACCTATAAACAAATATCTAAAAGTATAAAACACACTAATGTTTACTGTATCCCGTGTTGAGGACCTGTTGCAACGAATAACAAGGCCTTCACGGCAAAAGTTTCCGTTGTAGTTGTGAGAGCATCGCTTAGAACTTTGAAACGGCTCGTCGGGAGCGCGAGGCACTGCTAAAAACCCTCGCGTTGTGTAATTAAACTACGGATAAATCATATTACACATCTATGAAGGAATTATTTTGTATTTTCTAGGTTTTGCTTACCGGAGACGCCGAGGTAATCAGCCCGAAACCCCGGTGACTGACAGCGTTGCTCGATAGCTCGCAGCCTATCCCAGAGTGACGTATCGGGAGGAAACTCATTCCAGTTTGGAATTCAGGCTCCGCCCCCTCATGGAGCAGAGACACCCCCAACGGCTGACCGGTGTAAACACCAGACTGTACCCTCTGCACTCACTTATAGGAAATAAAAGTTCATTTTCACCACAGTTTACTCCAGTTAAACCTTATTTATTCAGGCGAAAATATTCTTAGCAGCAAATGTGCCTATATTGACAGTAGAGACCAACCTGAGGTGAATCAGACAGAAGTAAGAGGTCTCACTCTGCTCATGTTTGACAAGTTGAGTGCTAAAGTTGAAGTGGGCGGAGTTATGACAAGCAGCCGGAAGTGGAGGAAGTATTCAGATTCTCAAAAAAAGTACAAAAATTAAATACTTACAGTTAAAAAATTATATAAGAGTTAACCTCCAAAGAGAGTGGAAAGTATCCAAGATGTCAACCATAGAACTTCAATCACTCAATCAAAGAAAAAAAAAACATTGTTTATTAAGGGAAAAATCATTCAGCTTTTACAGCAGTGCCCTGGGTTCACATTCAATGGGCTAAAATGATACAAGTATATCATGGTAATCACAATAAAGTGATGAAAAAAGTCCATAAAAAAAAAAAAAAATAGCAGCTATGACTATCAAGAATTATAAACAGCAATAAAAAACAGTAAAAAGACCAAAAAAAGTTAAATAACAAGAATAGAGTCTGCCATAAAGGACAGATACATAATAACAAGAACAACAACAGTAAAAACTAAAAAATCATGTTTGCCAACTAACCATGGCAGGAACACTGAAAAACAACCATATCATCTAGCATACACTTGAAATGATCTAACGACACATACCTGTCTAATTTAAACAGGCTACCTCTTGTAACTTGTTTCATTTATCTGGTACAAAAAAAAAAACTAGAAGCTAATTTACCAAGCTCTGAACTGATCTGAAGAGTTTCAAGGGATAAACATTCCTGTGAACCTGAAAGATGGATTTGATTCTTTGAATTTCTTTTTCATGAACATCAACCAATGGTTAGTGCCATCTCTACGGTTTATGAAGCCCTGATGCCTTTTCTCTCCATTTCTGAACCAGAAAGATGTCAACTTTGGTGTGAGAGGGATTTAGCTATAGAGACTGATCAAGTACGTATCAATGGTGTTATTTGCACACTCAACTCAAAATATAGATCATTGAGTTCACTTGGTTTCATCAGACTTATCTCACCCTTCCAAGCTACACAGGTTTAACCCTACTTTCTCACCCCTTTACTTTAGATGTGGTCTGGCTGAGGGCCGTCTCTTCACTCCACCTGGCAGTGTAGTAAACTACTTTTGGCAGGGGGATCTGTGATGCTTTATCCACAATCCATGAAGATACTTTCCCAGTGGATCCTGATCTCTTAAATGCTAATATCAGACATAACCATTCCATCAAGCTAACAGAAATCCTATCAGCTATTGCCAAAAACTGTATTGCAGTGAGGTGGAAGTCAGACCTCCCATTGCCTGTTGGATTGTGGCTCTCAGAAGTGAACAGGTGCATTCCTCTGGAGAAGGTAACTTTCTCAATATGATTAAGATACACTCTTTCTGTGAAATATGGTAACCTTTTATTAACCATTAGGAGATTCTCCCATTCCAAGTTTTGAATGACTGTCTGCATGATCTCTATTTTTATCACACTTGTGTTATAGACCATGCAACTGTGGATAATGCATAATAAGTATCTCTGATGTTTGACATACTGACCTCCTTTACTTTAACAGGGGGATTTGTATGCATCCAGACCTTCAGTGGCCACGTAAACGTCCTTGTGACTGAAATGTTAAAGGATAGTTTCACATTTTTCAGGTGTAAGCCTATTTTAATATGTACATATACAGGGTTATTGTTGCCATACTGTTGCTGTTTGCTAGTGAGATAAGACGATAATCTACTATGAAAACCTAGTGCAATATTAAATGACTAAATCAGACATCATTAAGTAAATATGCATATGAATAAATAAAGTAAAATATATAAAGACACCAGTAAATGTGAAATAATTTGAATAGCTGACAGGTGAGGGGCCGGTTACTGCCGACTCATCTCAATTGTGATGATTAGTGACATTATGAAATAAGAGTTGTTGGGGGAAATACCATAATGGAATGAAATCAGACTTTTGAAAAAGCCATTTAAAAAAAATCTATAATTCAATGTAATTTCTATAAAAATACAGATGAAACAACATGCCATTGTAAGTCGAGTTTGAAGCATATTTATAATCAATATTTTCACAGTTTATTGACTAGTTTGTGTACTTATAGGATTGTTAATTTCCTAATATGTTATAAAATAAGACAAACACTTTGGGGCTCCATTGGTTATCCAGCTTAAGTCATACATTATTATTATTATTATTATTATTAGTAGTAGTAGTAGTATTTTATTTATTTATTTTCGGAATTTATCCTAATTTTCTCATTTTATCTGAGCTGACTTTTCATTTTATTGCAATGTTACTGATTTCTAAAAATAAAATAAAATAAAAAATCTTGATTATTATGTTGATTTTCAGTTTTGACCGTCATCTATTTATTTGTTATGTTGGTGACACTTTTGTCATATTTTAGCTCGTCAAACACATTCAGTGTGTTTCGTTTTACAGTAAAGCACCGTTTTAAGTGTGTTTTGAGTGATTATATTTAAATAAAATGTATTATTATTTTTAACTCAAAGGTGAGTTCTCTTTCAGTATAGACGATCTTAAAAAAAAAAAAAATGGCGTGTCGACTACATCTCCCAGAATCCCAATTCAACGGCGAGCCACAGGCTCAGGCAGCACATTTTGTGCACGTTGGTACCTCCCTGATCGTACGCAGCTCACTGTCGTGCAGGTGTTTTGCATAAGGGCGCTTCGCTTTCGCCTTAACAGTGTGCCAGACGCTACCTGAAGTCATGGCTGACCAGGTGGCCGCCATGTGTGATCAGCTTATCAAAGCTGTGAATGTGATGATGGATGCAGAAACGGGCCAAATTTACCGACTGGAGGCCCTAAAGGTAGCATCGTTATGGGTTGCTAGCTAGCGGCTAGCTAGCCGAGCTTGTCATTTATTGTGGCTGTTGTGAAAGTAGAGTCAAGTACATGCGTAGATAAATAAACAGTCTGTATTTATCTGTAGGGCTTGTAACGTTAGTGACACCGCTGTTCGGACTGTATGTTTACGTTTGTTAGCGTTAGCTAAATTTGCAGTGATGATGATGATGATGGCTAGATGGTTTGTGGGCTAGCCGGTATGCCATGATACCACCTCACCACCACATCCTCTCACATTCATTCATTCATTTATAGAAACAGTAACATATGGTTTAACTCTGACCGTCTTGCGGAGTGTTATAACAGACAGAGCTCGATTTAACAACTCCTGTTAATGTCATGTTGCTTTTGGCAACGTTGCACCTAGCTTGAATGGCTAGTTTGTAGGTTAGCTTTAGGCTATTGAGGTCTTTATTGTAATGTAGCTGAGGCAGGTGTTGCTGTAGCCTCTTGACACTGACACATTACATGTATAGGGAAATGTTAAGTGTTGTTTTTAACTTGTCTTGGTGTGTATAATATAGCAAGCTTAATTTCTCCCAACAGTTTTGCGAAGAGTTTAAAGAGACCAGCTCCTTCTGTGTCCCATGTGGCTTACAACTAGCCGACAAAGCCCAGACAGCTGTTGTGAGACACTTTGGTTTGCAAATCCTGGAGCACGTCATCAAGTGAGTGCAACAGAAATCAAATATAATAAATACTAACTACATGATAAAAGCTGCATATTTGAAAGAAAGCTTATTTCTCCTGCAGGTTCAGATGGAACAACATGCAGCAACAAGAGAAAGTCCAGCTGAAGGAGTGTGCCATGCAGCTGTTATCTAATGTAAGTGTGGGAGTAATCACCACCTGTCCTGAGGTTCAAATGAAACTTTCTGTCACACCTGACACCTGTTTTGGGTCTCATCAGGGCACTCACGCTATCCTGGAGGAGGAGAGCCACATCAAAGATGCCCTGTCACGAATCACGGTGGAGATGATAAAGAGAGAATGGCCTCAACATTGGCCAGACATGCTGAAAGAGATGGAGGCTCTCACTAGCCACGGGGTGAGTAACTTATGTAATGCAGGAGAAAGTTTGTTTCTGCATATCTATTGTTGCCTTTGCAAATTTGCATGCATTTTGCTTAAACTTATGTAACCACTCACATGCAAGTGGATAGGTCATGTTCATTTGCATGTGATGTCGCCATGATTTCAGCAGCTATGATCCAAAACACCATCTTTTCCACTTGATTATGTTATCAGTGCAAACTATATTCATGGTCAAAGCATGCAGCCTTTTTATCCTGTTGTAATGAACGTCACATGTAAGTTAATAAAGTAAAAACAAAAACCTCACTTGTGCCTTTCACAGGAGGCACAGACGGAGCTGGTGATGTTGATCCTGTTGAGGCTGGCGGAGGATGTGATCACCTTCCAGACGTTGCCCACCCAGCGACGCAGAGACATACAGCAGACACTCACGCAGAACATGGAAAGTATCTTCAGCTTCATGATGGCAATTCTGCACGTTAATGTCGAGGACTACCGGAAACTGGTCAGTGGGGACTTAACTTTTATTTTGTAGAAATACGTAGCAATATAAGATTAATTTCTCAGCATTATCTCGATTCTTATCTGTTGTTGCATCATTATTTATGTGCTCATTATTTATGTGAAGTGACTTTAATATATTCCTGACTTTTCTTTTAATCCAGAAAGGGTCACCAGGACATGAACTACAGGTGAGAAAACATCACTGCATCTCTGCTCTAAATTAATCTCCAATGTACTTGATCACTTGGTTTACTTCTGTGTCACACACTTTTCTCTCTTCACACAGGCCAGAGCTCACTGTCGAGTCGCCGTGGTGACGCTGAATACACTCGCAGGCTACATAGACTGGGTGTCTCTGGTGCACATCACCTCTGGAAACTGTCATCTCCTGGAGATGTTGTGTTTGCTGCTGAGTGAACCGGAGCTGCAGCTGGAGGCTGCGGAGTGTCTGCTCATCGCCATCAGCCGGAAGGTAAGACGCACAAGTGACGGTGGTTCAGCTATATTGCTTGCCTGATAGCTGAGAAGATATTATAACTTCAGCCACATTTCTGTCTCTGTTTCTCAGATAGTTACTGCTGTATATATCTTAAAAACATCTTACCAGGTTTGACTGGAATTTGTGAGAAGGTTAGGCCACGTATGTTAAGAAGTAGTGCAGATCTGGAGCAACAGCACTACCATGTGGCTGTTTGTAACACACTCATTTTGGCTCATGACTCCTGAACTGAAAGGTGTGGAAGAGTGTTTTGCTCTGCACTCCTAGTAAGGTTGTAACGATTGTTTTCATTGTTGATCAATCTGTCAGTTATTTTCTTCATTAATCAATTACTTGTTTGCTCTATAAAATGTCAGAAAATTGTGGAAAATATCCAAAAAAGCCCAAGATGACGTCCTCCAATGCCTTGTTTTCTCCACAACCCAAAGATATTCAGTTAATGTCATAGAGGAGTAGAGAAACTAGGAAATATTCACATTTAAGAAGCTGAAAGTAGTCAATTTTGACTTTTTATTCTTAAAAAAAATCCTCAAACTAATTGATCATCACATTAGTTGGAGATTAATATAATAATTGGGAGCTTATCGATAATCGTTGCAGCTCTAATTCTTAGACAAACCTACCAACTCTGCAGTTTTTTCTTTTCACGACAACTCCTACAGATTTCATCAAGTCATTAACAAAGTTGATATAATTAAACATTTTTGTATACTTGGGATATTTGACTTTAATTTCCTTGACTCCTGATGCACTGTGCAGTTGTTAACACATTTGAATGATGTGAGCACCTGTAAAAAGTCTGATGGAAAATTATATAGATGGTGCTATCACTACATCATCAATGTAAATGGCTATAAGTCATGTCTGACTCTGTACAATACGTAACATTCCCAAACAGGATAAAGGTATCCTCCAAAAATCAAATCTGCCAACAGCTGATAAGCATAACTATCTGTCATTGTGTGTGTAGCGAATTTAAAGGATCGTGCAGCCGTGATGGAAGTATGTGCTCTCTAAATGCTTTCTACGTTAAATATGAAACTCCCTTATCATTAATTATAGAACTGTAGACCAGATAAGTCATGCTACACTATGCGTGGTTACAGCCTGTAAAGTTAACATTACATTACCAATAATAAGTCATGTGTAATCAGTCGTGTCTTTCTGCCACAGGGCAAGTTGGAGGATAGGAAGCCGTTCATGCTGCTGTTTGACGATGTGGCCATCCACTACATCCTTTCTGCAGCCCAGTGAGTACAACTGCTTCTCTCCAACATCCCATCATTACACGCTTCAAGCTGCCGCTGTCACTGTTACTGAATGGTTTGTGTGTGTCTGGTTACAGGTCAGCAGACGGACTGGCAATATGTAAGAAATCCCCTGAATCACAGTAAGTAATGAGATGCGTCTGCCTACTATGGAGCACAAAGACACATCCAGAGCAGTCATAAAAACACGCAGAAGTAAGTTTATTCAGCACACGTTGCTGTGACTAATAGTCCTGTGTATATACCTTCAGAGCAGTGGAGGTGGTGGAGCGGCGCTACATCTTCCTGAAGAGGCTGTGTCAGGTCCTGTGTGCTCTGGGAGGACAGCTCTGCTCATTAGTGGTGAGTCTGAATTTGGCCACACATTAATTCTTGTGTTTACATGGTCTTTTATCAGGGCTTGGTGAGGGCTGAACAATATGGGGAAGTAATCTAATTGCAATTTTTTTTTTAGACCAGTGTTGCTCAAAGTGTGGCCTGCGGGCCAGTGGCAGCCCTCAGAAACATTTTGTGCGTCCCCTAACATAAAAATTAAACACATGCATCATAGTTTTAGTCATTTGAAGACAATTTCAATACGTTCACTGTCAATAACTGTCATCAAAACTTGTGTGTGTGCGATCACGACATAGTACACATGTTCCTTATCTTCCTCTATCTGCTTCCTTAACTGTATTAGTCATTATTGTTTCTGAAAAGTAAATATATTCTTACTGATCTTCTGTCAGTGACAGTGTTGTAACAAAGCACACAAACTAAAGTGCACACTGACTACGGCCACTTTAAAGTATTTAGATAAGTCAAGGCCTCATTGTAAACATGTTGTTAACCGTTCCTGCTTCAGCTTCCAGAACGAACTCCCTTCATATTACTCAACAGGAGGGAGGCAAGAGAGTGGCACTTTACTCTGGTCTTGATGAGCTGCAGTGTTTATTCACGGACAATCAAAAATCTACACTGTACATTTACGACTGTTTTAAAACTTGTCGGCTAATTTGTTTTCTGCTCCGATCGGCACAGTAGTGCTGTGAGCATCAAAGCTTGAGCGTGCCATCTTACAAGCTGTTTTCGTCACCTGCTGTCATTTGTATATATCGTGGAGCGTAGTTTTGACTTTTTGTTTATTCTTTATTTTCTGTCCACAGGGTTCAGATGTAGAGGTGGAGGTACCTGCAAATCTCAGCAAGTACATGGAAGCCTTCTTAGCCTTCACTACACATTCCAGTCAGGTGAGATAAAAATGTATTGGTGAACTTTACTTCAAGCTTTCACCTCTGGATCATTTTAAAGGCTACATTTCAATCCTTCAGCTGTGTTTGATCTTTCTTGCAACTATTTAATCTGCAGTTTTTAAAGTCGTCCACTCTGCCTACTTGGGGAGCTCTGTTCAGACATGAGACTCTGTCGAAGGACGCAGTTGTTGTGGAGATGGCCATCAAATTCCTCAGAGCATCTATGACCAACCTAGTTAAGGTGAGACAGTGATGTCAGTGCTACCACTCCCACAGTGCATGAAGGATGAACAGGTGTAAAGGTTTTGTCTTTCTCTCCAGACTGGATTTCCTTCCAGAGACGACAGCCCAAGCTGCGAGTACTCCCGTGTGGACTTTGACAGCGACGAGGACTTCAACTCGTTCTTTAATTGTAAGTATATGGATTCTGTTTCATTCACTTAAGAGCAGGGCTCTTTATTTTATGTTGTTTTTCACAGTGTGTGTTCATGCTTAACAGCTTTTCGAGCGCAGCAGGGAGAAGTGGTGAGGTGTGCATGTCGCATCGTCCCTCTGGAGGCTTTCCAGATAGCAGCAGAGTGGTTACAGTATCAGATCGCCAGCCCTATTGATACTGGGGCGACCACATGTAAGTGTTTGTCCTCGGTATTAAAGCGATGGGGAGGATTGTTCTGTACATCAGTGGTTGGTTTGGATAACTTAATATGTAAAACATGAAGCGATATGGAAATAAATTTGGGCCAGAGAGAGAGACCCGATTGGTTAGATTTCCCGACTGCCCCCTCAGGTACAGCAGACTGATTTTGATAGTGACCTAGGAATGTGTATGCATGAGAAAAATGTTTTTGAACTTTTCCCAGCATTCAATTTAAGGACTTATAAGCAAGTTTAATTTACATGTTGATGCTCATGAATTCTTACATGCAGCGAATGACCCTGACCTCTCTCTCTGCACTTCACTAGCTAAGTCTGCTGAGGGCCTGTGCTCCCTCCTGTCTCCATCAGTGGTCCAGTGGGATGCTATGACCGTCTTTATGGAGTGCATGGTCGCACAGATCTTCAAAAATCTGGAGGAGGAGGTAACAGAAAGAATTTAAAATGACAGAACTAAATCGTGTGATAGAATAATTACATGTTATAATGATGTGAAAGTTTGTTCCCCTCCTTCTTCCTCTCGCTGTGTAGAAGCTGCCCATAGACCAGAGCATGGAGCTGCTGCAGGCTGTGCTCAACTACGACACCAAAGACCCGCTCATCCTGTCCTGTGTGCTCACCAACGTCTCTGCCCTCTTCCCTTTTGTCGTACAAAGACCGCACTTCCTGCCACAGGTCCTCTACAAGGTCAGCTCAGTCGTGGGTTACTACATATTACGTATGTGTTTGGTTTACAGAGACATCCTTATCTGTATCTGTTCAACCAACAAAATTGTCTGTGTTTTTATTGTAATAGAAGGCTGGAAATGGGCGTGGTTTATACCAGAACTTATGTTAAATCAGAAACCGTTGTATTTTCTTACCAAATATTTATTGGCAACTCTATTTCTGTGCCTTCAAAGCATCAGATTGATTTAATAATGGGATAGAATTATTTATGAAATAAATTTCCCAACCTCATACTGTAGTCTCTCTCTCTCTCTCTCTCTCAATTTCAATTTTCAATTTAATAAGCTTTATTGGCATGACTGTAGATTAACAACATTGCCAAAGCCATTACAAATTTACAAATAATGCACAATAATAAACATAAGTATAGAAAGAAAAAAAAAATAAAATATATATATATATATATATATATAACAGATAATTTAAACATATAATATATATCAATAAAACTGAAAAGAACAATACTGCCAAAGCCATGACAACAGTTGCTGATCAACAGATCATCTCTCTCTCTCTCTCTCTCTCTCCCTCTCTCTCTCTCTCTCTCTCTCTCTCTCTCTCTCTCTCTCTCTCTCTGTCTCTGTCTCTGTCTCTCTCTCTCTCTATCTCTGTCTCTATCTCTATCTCTATCTCTCTATCTGTCTCTGTTTTAATTTATTTTTTTTTTTTTACCTAAACTTAGTTTTAAGATTTCGGTCAGTTTGGAATAAATAAAAAAAATATACCCATTTAATAATAAATTATTAAATAATAAATTATTTAAGAAATAATTATGGCTATGAAACAATTCTTGAAATAAAGAAGAAGAAGAAATAAATATGAATGTGAGACAATATAGTTCAATAAATAAATAGGTTTTTATTAAAGACAAAGACCTTTTTTCAACCCACTATTTGTATTTATTAAGTGGTTCTTGTTGTTTAGATGTGGTGATAATAACTAGTGTGTATTTATCATTAACAGTTGATTAACATTATTTTATTATTTTGTCCCTGCAGCTGTTTAAAGCCATCACATTTGAGATTGATCAGGAAAATAAGGTGAGTTTCCCATAACAGAAAACAAACATCAATAATTTTCAAAAAATATATTCTCCATCTGACGTCTTCATATTATACAATATTCTAATTCTTATTTATAGTATTTATTACATTATATTTTATGACAAGGACATTGTAGCTGCTACAAGAGAGTGCCGAACGGAATTTCATTGTTCTACAATGACAATAAAGCTTCTTATCTTCTTATCTTATCTTCAGGCACCTCGGACTCGAGCTGTAAAGAACGTGAGGAGGCACGCCTGTTCTTCCATCATCAAAATTTGTCGGGATTACCCACTGTTCATCTTGGTAAGTGTGCATGTATCCCAGAGTATACTTGCTTTCAGTTGATGGATTTTATGCTCAGCATGTGTACCTGAAGAACACCGTGCTGATGAACAGGCATGAGTAAATATTTGGGACTTTAACATAATTTATTTCTTCCTCTCCAGCCTTGCTTTGACATGTTTTACAATCACGTGAAGAAGCTGTTCTCCAGCGACGCCACGCTCACTCACATGGAGAAGTGTTCACTGATGGAAGCTCTGGTGCTCATCAGTAACCAGTTCAAAGACTTTGCAAAGCAGAAGGCTTTTCTAGATGAACTGATGGCTTCAGTGGTGGCAGAGTGGACCTCGGATGAGATGAGGCAGTGCGTTTCTTTCTTTTTTCCCTTGAATCAAACGTGAAGTGTTTTAATGTCCTGACAGATAATTGAATGCCATGTCGTCTTTGTGTTTCAGTGTGCTGTGGAATCCTGCTGTGTTTCTGTCCTTTGTTGGTGCTGATCAGGTGGTCACTGAGCAAAATAAAGATAAAGACACAGCGGGCCTCAATAGGGGGCGGGTAAGTGTGGAGACTGAGTTAGTATGTGCGCTTTCAGGACCGTAGCATTTCAGTGTAGACTTGCTTACTTCACGCTAATGTGTATGACACTGCAGGGAACGTAATTAGTTTTGCAGGTATCTGGTCGTTAATCAAAGCAATGGACAACTTAGATGTTTAGCTGATGATAACATGAGAGGTGACATAAATTAACACACAGAACTTCATGGTAATCTGTCAAATAGTTGTTGAGACATTTTAGTCTGGTCCAAAGTGATGAACTAACCAACAAAGCGACACTGTCACCCTCGGAGCCACGTCACTATCAATGGTCTACAAATAACTTGCAATTAGCTAAAATAACGTAAACATTTTTAACTGTGTATTTCTTCCTCTATTTCCTCTAGCTGAGTTTCTGCTTGTACGCCATGTTGGGGGTGGTGAAGCGGGCACGCTGGCCTGCAGACCTGGAGGAAGCAAAGGCTGGTGGCTTCGTGGTGGGCTTCACTCCCACTGGAGCTCCCATCTACAGAAACCCCTGCACTGCCCAGTTTTTGGCCTTGCTGCCCAACCTGCTGGCTCTAATCAGGTACGCCTGTTATTTGACACTGGACCAGTCGGACCCAAACCGGCTGTGGCACTCCACGCATGCTCCACAGTTTATGCCCCGGGCTTTGACCCGGGAGTCGAATAGCATTAAATGCGTAACAGTAATACTTACTGTTAATGTACTGATCTGTGACCAGTCTGTTTCCTCTATTCTTCACTGCAGGACTCACAACAGTCTGTTCTTGCCAGAGAACATGGCTCGTCTGAGTGAGACCTTCTCCAGGGCCCATGAGGTGATGGATGCAGAGAAAAATGTGGTTCTTGGTAAGAGGAGCATTTTGCTCATCAGTGAGCCGTCATCTGAACAGACTGTGGTTAAACCGTCTCGTTCCGTGTGCCTCCTCCAGGTCTCTCTCAGCATCTCCTGGATATTTATGACTCTCCCGTGTATAGAACCAACCTGGAGCGAATGCAGGGATTTTTCACCACATTGTATGACAACTGGTGAGGATTTCCCCCAAACTTTTCTTTTGTATTCTCACATGCTGTTGCAGATTAAATTTTTACCTCCTCCTCTGCTCTTTTTTACCTCTGTAGCTTCCACGTGCTGGGAAATGCGGGTCTGTCCCTGCAGCAGGAATTCTACACCATTGAGAGGTTGGCAGAAGAGATCACTGGCTCTGCTTTCGTCTCCCTCGACCATGTGCCTGACCACAGACTGCGCCCCATGATTCATATCCTTTTTGCTTTTTCTTGATTTGACTTACCAGTTCTTTCAGTTTCCGTGCTTTAGTCAGTGGTTTGATGCACATAGGTGTGAATGCTCTTTTTCCTAAAGTCATTTTAGATGAACACTACTCTGCATTAACGAATCTTTATGTTAACATGGAATTTCCTTAACGAGTGCACGTGTGTTTTTGAGGCAGTTGGTGTTATCATGTCCTCAGGAGTACTACAACAGTCTACTCTGCCCCCTGCTGGGACCTCTGTTCGCCTACATGCTGCAGGTCAGATCTCACTTAAAAGATAACACTTATTTTTAATCTCACCTTTAGATACACTTCATTCGCTCAGTCACTGTTGTTTCCTCTCGACCTTGATTTTGTTTCATACTACAGAGACTCAACGTCAAGTGGCAGGTCATCAACCAGAGGACCTCTGTCAAGTAAGTTGTGGAATAATGTTTGAATCTGTATGTGTTTTTGTGTACATGTCAGGAAGCTGGAAATGATGTGCTTAAAAACAGTTAGTTCCCTCAGGTCTTCAGTTCAGAAAGGCTATGATTGAGTCAAAATGGAGGCTGGCTGTTAAACATACGAATTAAACACTTAAAGGGACAGTTCACCCCAAAATCAAAAATACTTATTTTTCATCTTACCTGTAGTGCTATTTATCAATCTAGATTGCTCTTGTGTGTGTCATATTGGTTGTAAAGATGTCTTCCTTCTCTCCAGTATAATAAAACTAGATGACACTCGATGCACAGTGATTCGGTTGGCTGGTGTAGTTTGGTAGAAAGAAAACAGTTCCTACATGAAACTGCTCACAACAAGGTCTGTGGACATTCTTGAGTAACCGAGTCATGATTTCTTGAAAGAGATGTTGCTGTTGAGTTTTTCAAATTTATTTATTTGGTGCTTTGAGCACCACAAGCTGAGTGCCATCTAGTTCCATTATACTTGAGAGAAGGCAGACATCTCTACAGCCGATATCTCCAACACTCTGCAACTCACACCAAAACAATCTAGACTGAAAAATTCACTACAGGTAAGAGGAAAAATACATATTTTGGGTGAACTGTCCCTTTAAGTTAAACATGAATGCCCCAGATACAATTCACACTGGGACTTTAGTTTCGTTGGAGAACGATAGATCTTTTACATTAAAATACATTAAAACATTCTAAGAAACACGGCACATTTGAGTCTTTATGCAGCTCAAAAAGCTAGTGCTCTTCTCAAATCACTTTAAGGTCTCTGTTGAATAGGGGTGTAAAATTCACCGTTTTGAATGTACCTCAGTTTTGGGATCACAGTTCTGTAAGTTTTGAGTACAGCAGGGGAAACAACAACAACAAAAATGCAGACAATAAATTTTTTTTTTTTAATCCATTTTGAAAAATTTAAACATTCAACTTTAGCTCTTCTGTCATAATTCTTACTGTTAAGAACTACTGCTCACTGCTAACAGTTAAGGCACACAACTACTGGCATATTGTCAATAAGAAAAACTAAAAAACAAATAAGCAACACAAATGTCAGTAATACTCCATCTTTAGACTCTGACCTTTTAGCTTAATTGCAGCTTGGTGTGGCCTCTTATACAGGGCAGGCACAAGGAAGTGACTAAAATTGAAATGTTTTGCATGACACCATGTCCTGGGACACAAGACGATGAACGTTTGAGTTGCAGTTTCGCTCTTGGTTTCACAACTGTTACGCCCCTTTAATTGAATAAACTGTATATTTAGTTCTTTAATAGCTCAAACTGGATATGTGGATTTACTGGTAATCTGTTTGTTTTGTTTGTAGTGGGGAGGATGAGGAGGAGGTGGTGTGTCAGGAGAGCCAGGTGACGCAGGAGATGTTGGAGGAGCAGCTGGTGCGCCTGCTCACCAGGGAGGTGCTGGATCTGCTCAGTAAGTTTCAACATCTCTAGTAACCGCTCACATTTCCATTTTCATATAAGTATAGCAAACAGTTGGTGAATTTAAAGTGAATTATAATCTGAAAGACATCAGATTAATGCAGACTTGGTTTAATGATAATTCATTACCTGAAAATGTTATGAACAGATTGTTTTGAAATAAACTAGAGTAAAGTATTGAACAGAGAAAGAAATGTATTAACTAGCATTACATTGAGCACTGTGTGCCATCCACTTTGCATTTGTCGGCATGAATATTGATTAAAAATAAAATTTTTATTACAATGATGTTACACTTGTTTTATGATGGCAATATAATGTCCCTGTCTAAACTCGCTGTAAAACGAAGCGTGACGTGAAGCCCGGGGATTAATTCCTTAATACTGCTAATGCACTTTAGTCATGTGGTAGGGTTGTGTTTGTGCCAGCTACACAGGCTAAAAACGGTTTCAGAACACATCAGGAAAGTGCAAGTATCAGCCATAATTCCTGGATAGAGCTGAGACTCTGCATATTGTGGTAGATAAGACTGTGTTCGTTCCAACGGGATTTATCTTGGCTGACTGACAACCTCTTACCTGGGTTTAAAGTCATTTAGCTCTAATACCAAACTAAAATAGCCAAGATACTGAGGGTGATGTTTGATGTTGCATGTTGAAAAGGTACTAAAAAATATGGGGTGTGTCTGACCAGCTTTTACTCATAATGAGACTTGTCTTTTCCTTTTATTCTAGCTGTGAGCTGTGTTTCCAGAAAAGGGCCAGAACCAGCGGCAAATAATAAGGAGGAAGTAGATGGTAAAGCCAAATTTAAACCATTCGAATCAATAGTTTGATTTTGTTTGTTTATATTCTGACAAGCCTCTCATGTCTTTGCTTGAAATGCACTCTGGTAGAGGAAGACATGATGATGGATTCAGTGCAGACGGCGACTCCTGCTCAGCCCACAGAGGAGCTGACTGAGCTGGGAAAATGTCTGATGAAACATGAGGTCAGTCGAAGACATCACATTCAGAGGACAGCATGGTCACTCATTAAATCCTGCATGTAAACTCAGTGTTTCTCCTTTTCTTTGCCCAGAGCATCTACATGACCATGTTGACCCTCTCCTTCACCTCATTGTCGTGGAAGGACACCACTAACTGTCACCGCACTGCCTCCATGGTCTGCTGGACCCTTCTGCGGCAGGTAGGGATGTAATGGTACACAAGTCACAGCTCATTTCATACCCAGGTTTAAGAGTCGCAGATTGGGGTGAGTTCGGTGCAGCGGGGGAAAAAAATAAATGCATAAGGACACGTTTCTTTTCGTTTCATTTGAACAGACAGTAGTGCAAGTGTCAACGACAGACACAGTCCTCAGGCTGGGGACTGAGGTAACATTTTGCCCACTGGTTACTTTGTTAAAGTCATTATTAAAAAAGAAAGAACATGGGCTGCCCAGGAAGCTCACCTGGGAGAGCGCATACAATTTTTAGTCTCAGTCCTTACCTTAGTGGCCTGCGGATGATGTCAGCCCCAGGGTGCTACATCTCACCCCAACAAAAAATTCTCTTTAAAAATATATATAACTATATGTATGTACAGTATAAGGAACATTTCAACACTTCTGTATTACACTGTACAAACACTTTCCTGAAAGGCAACAGGTAACAGCAGCTGATAAAACTAAGAAGCATCTCTTGCGTTACGAAATTGAAAATACCAAAATACATAAAATATAACAAAATAAAACATATGCATTAGGTGTTTCCCAGTGAGATTCACTTCGTCTATATGCCACGTCTAATGCCAGTTGCTTCAGTATATTTTTATTTTTAATCTTGTCATGCTTTTGCACCCAAAGGTTGCTTAAAAGTGGCAGGGTTAAGGAGGTTAAGTTGCACTCTGTTGTTATGTCCCAAGTGGTTTTCAAACTAACTGGTTCTTGTACTAACAGCAGCAGTTGTGCTCTGCCTCTGTCCCCATGTCACAAACATGTTACTGGTGATTTTCAAGTCACATCTTCTATCTACTGCAGCAAATATGAGCACTACGTCACTGCCACCTATGGAAAAAGAAATTTAGGAGACACAAAGCGTGCACATGCACTGGAACTAGTTCATTTGAAAACCAGTTGGTATGCAACACTGGCTTGGTTTTTACTTTCCCAGTGATCGGCACATTTTGGTGATGGTTGTACTCGATCAGGAACCCAGACAGGTCTTCCAGCTCCGCAGTTTCTTTTGCATTCGCCATAGTCTGACTGACTTGCGCTAACCTCAGCACCTGTTGCAGAAGGAGTAAGACTAAAATTTTTTGGGTGAAACTTGCGCTTGTGAACTTTGGTTTGTATAACGTGCGTCATTGTAACAAATGTCAGGCGCACTGATTCGACAGGTAGAAATGTTGAGACGCACTCGACAAATTTTTGGTCGCATGTGTCACCAAAATGGTCACAGTTTGGAGCCCAGATGTCAAACACTCAACGCAACAAATGTTCAGTATAAGCCTGGATCTTCTTTATCCTTCATGCCACGCTTTCCTTTTAAAGGATATGACAAGACCAAAAACAGTAGTGCGTTAATCCATCTCTCAAATCCTGACTTCCTTACCCATTCTGTGGCTCTCAGCACCAGGCTCGTTCCTTCCTACTGACGACATACAGTTTTAAAAGTGGTACACATGTATATACTTTCATTTTTAGAAAATGACTAAATAATTTCCTGAAAAAAATGGACACCATAGGCTTTAGCAAGTGTTTTTCAGACAAGAGTAAATAGTGCCTGACTACACGTTGCTACAGCACATAGGAATACACGACTTCAGGCTTTGGATACGCAAGAAATACTTGTCATGTATTTTCATTTAAACCTTTGCCTACCTTTCTGACCACTGACATATTTGTGTCCCTCTTCACCCCTCTGTAATACTAAATCATTGTCAGTGATCTGAAAGGTTGACTTTAAAAAGTATCTTAAATTGCCACATTTCTGAAGTTTTCTTCCCACATCCACTCTGTGTCTCTCCAGGTCGTAGGGGGTAATCTTCTTCCTGAGGCGGTCACGTGGTTTTATACCAGTGTTCTTAGGGGCCTTCAGGTTCACGGGCAGCATGAGGTCTGCAACTCCACCCTCTCTCAGCTGGCGATGCTCATCTATGAAAACCTGGTGAGGCTAAAGGCAGAATTCTCTGCCATATCTGCTCTTAATGTCTGCCTTTGTTTGGTCAGATTTTCCTTAAAGAGTTAAACAGGTCACTGAGGACTGCAGCTAACCATTATTTTCATTATCAATTAACGTGGCCAGTATTTTCTTGATTGTTTAAATAGTGAAAATGACCAAGGTGATGTCCTCAGATTGCAGGTTTTATCTAACTTACAGCCAAAAACCCAAAGATGTTCAGTTTACCGTCGTATGTGGCAAATAAAAGCAGAAAATCTTCATATTTGGGAAGCTAGAATCAGTGAATTTAGGTGATTTTTGCATTAAAAATGACTCCGAATCTTGGATCAAATATGAAAGTAGTTTCTTATTTATTTGCTGTAATGTCAGAATTTCAAGCTGTAATTTAATACTAGTATAAAAAATGACTTCTTTGGATGCCATGACAAAAAGAAAAAAAGTCCTAGGCACACAAAATAGGATTATTATTATATTATTTGTTAACAACCTGCATACAGTGCTGATGTAGAAGAAGTCACTGAACACATACCAACACATTTGATGGGTGTGTTGCTGAAGTAAATTCGGCCACGGATTGAGGACCAGCGTATTTTCTTCCCCGTTGTTTCATCTGTGCAGCTTTAAAATCTGATTTGAGATCTGTTTTTTGTTTGTTTTTTTAAAGGTTTGGTACTTAAAATACTATAGAATGTGTAATTATTGAAGATCATATTGTTTTAAACCTGTGGCATTTAAAAAGCATCGAAGTAACGATACTTCTGACATCCTCAATTTGATTTCGATCAGCTTTAAAGTCATATAGTACTGGTGTCTTTAGAGGTGATACAATATAGAAGGTAATTCTTGAGAGTGCATCTCTTTTAACCTTTTCTGTCTGTCTCTCTTAGCGGCCTCGCTATATAGAGCTGAGATCCGTGATGACTCAGATCCCAAACATCAGCGTGGACGCTCTGGACCAGTATGACCACAGACTCCTGGACCCCAACGCCCAGAAGATAGGAGACAAGAAGAGGAAAGACCAGTTCAAGAAGCTGATAGCAGGAACTGTTGGGGTAATGCCACATTTAGCCACTAGAGAGCAGTGCTTCTCTGTTATATCCCACTGTAGACGACTCATCATAAGTGACCAGCGACACCAGAGCCTAACAGCACAAGTCATTACTCAGCAGTGTGATTCTGGCTGTGCTGTAAATCTTCTGTGCTCGGCAGCAAAAAAAAAAAGTGCAGCAGCTCAACAGGGCTGTACAGTCTAATGAAATTCTTTCTGGTAGATCTCACATAGCTCTGTGTAACCTCTCCTCTCTCTGCCCCCTGCCAACAGAAAGCTCTGTGCCAGCAGTTCAGGAAGGAGGTTCATATCCGGAATCTTCCATCGCTCTTTAAAAAGCCGAAGCCAGACAACGATGTACAGAACAGTGAAGCGCTGGGCCTGGCAGCTCTCTTCTCCCCGGAGAATGATGCCCTGTAGGAAGACAGCGGATCTAATGAACTTCATACTGACTGAGGACGCAGTTATGTGTACAAACTCACCCTCCTCCAGCTGAGGCTCTACCGAACATAACTGTCAACACCTCTGTGTTTCAATCGTTAATCCAGCCCTCATTGTGCCACGGCACCACTTATGAATTACACCTTTCCACCAGTCATTTGAGCAAGCTATTATCACACAGAAGGACAAACTACGTCTCCATTCTCTTGCTCATACCAATAAAGGAGGTATATGAGCTACGGAGGTTAGTAGTAAATATTTCAGATTAAAGAATGGTCTGTGTGTGTGTCAGATTGGGTTAAGAGATGATCTTAAAACAGCAGACTAACCATTAATATTTGCTCTGCAGCAGAAGCTCCATTCAGCCACAAACTATCTTGAAACAGGACGATTCTGTATTCTGTCGTTTCATGTTTTCATTTTAAGGGGCAATATGTGCCCGTTGCTCAGCATCTAGCACACTAAGCATGTCTGTTTATGGGACGATGGAATCAAACCGAGAGCCCCGCTGTGGTTTGATATTCAGCATACAAGTCGGCATCTAATGATGTCCAAACAAGCAAAGCCAGTAGAGCCAATAGCTGCAGGAGTAGCCTGTTAGGAAGGAGAGTGTGTGTGTGTTTGTGTCACTTGTAGAGAGGAGGAGACAGTTTGTACTCAAAAGAAAACTCTTAATTTCAGAGGTCAGTGTTGGCAGATATGTTGTGTGACCACGCTGCTGCTGTCGAGGCTGTTACATTCTGGGTCAAGAAGGAGAAAAACCTCGGACACATTATGGTACACGTTTCTTTATTTGCTGTAATTTCCTCCGACTGAACAAGCTCGACTGCGGTCTGATTCTGAAGGATGTGCTGAAGGTACCTCAGGTGCGACGTTCCCCGAGATGGGGTGAAGAGAAACATACCCTAAGAAAGAAAACAAAGCAGCTGGATTATGTTTTCATGAATGGTTATTGTAGATATAAATATGAACAACAGTTTTCTAGTTTGCAGATGTTACGCAGTAGTTGTTTTAGGCAATGGCGGTTTGTATTTTGCCAGCTCTTCATATCAGCACACTTTACTGTACACAGCCCAAGTACTGTTTTGAATGCTTATTTAATACATATCATACTACAAAAATAATACAGCCACATTTGTGCCAAAACACTCACGGTAGACCTGTTTGACAAACGTGACCTAACATTTGTGTTTGAGAGGCAAAACCGACTAAGATACAACTTTGATAAAGATTATTTAAAGGTGGACTCAACGACTAATGTGTAGCTTAACCCAAGTTTTTCTGTTGTCTTCTAGCTGTTTAATTTGTGACGATATTCTGTTTTTCATGTGTTGTTTTTTATGTGTCTCTACTGGTTTTTCCAGTCGTATGAAAAAAGACGAACCAGCACTACATTCCCCCGTCGTCCAAGGGATTGTTTAAACCATAATTTGATGGGTGTGTTTTGCTCCTTCATGGTAGAGAATGATTTGTTTTGTGATGTGTAGATACAGACCAAATTATTTGGAGTTGTTTGAGCTTCCACTTTAAATGCGTATAGACAGGTCTGCACTTCAAATTACCGCAAACAGGTTCACGTCGTACTTGCACAGGAATAGGAACATTTATGAAGCTTGACTTTCCAATGAATTCTCCTGTCTTTGTCATGATTGTTTGTTCACATGTGGCCATTTTTTTTTAAAAAGAAAAAAGCTTGTTCAACACTAAAATGCTCTGTACAAAGGAGAAAATAGGCTTTTTAAAAGTGTAGTGTGGTTTATATTTTGTTGTTTTTAAATAAAAAAAGATTGATCATGATTTCAATTTATCTCTAATTTTCTTTTTTTTTTTCCAAAAATTTAGACTAGAGAAAAGTAGTTCAAGTTATAAAGAAAATGTACTTCTTAATTACTACAGGTTGACATATTTAAATCTTAATAATTATTATTTGATTTATATTGCATATGCACCATTTTCAACATTTCACAAAATGACCAAAACAGGGACATTGTTGTAAATATACATTTGGGTGAAATAAAATCCTATAAGAATAAAAACTACAATGTGTTGTACAAAGTAATTTTATATTAAATAAATTGAACCTTTAAAGAGGCATACGTCTATGTTTCATTTTCCTCCTGAGCCATTTTTTAGTTTGGCACTATATTATGATAGTGATAGTAAATCTTTACATTGACATTATGTTTTTTTTTATTATTGTTATTTATGCTATTACGTGTCTCAACCTTAATAAAATTAAACAGATCTTCAGAGCTACCCTGCTCATGAATTAAACGCAGTATTTCAACAGAATTTAAAACAACAAACATGTTTCAGACATAAGCTCATTGTGTTTTGCTATCCATGTCTTAATTTTCTCCCCGTGATGCGACACTACCCCAAAAAACAATAAAAAACACAACAATAAAACATGTCAGTACATTTCTGGATCAATTTCTGTCTATACTGTAAATATTTTATACCTGCCATTCGTTATAAAAAAAAAATGATTATACATAAATGTCCCAAACTTTATTTACTAACTACTACTGTACCTTTTTTGGGAAAAATGTCATAAAAATATTTAAACTGGAAACATTTACATCAGTGAACGAAGGAGACTGTGAAATTATATTTTTAAAAACAGTTCAGACTCCGGGTCAGCAGGGGGCGGTCACGCGCCATTTGCTATTTGCCAACTGCCGTAAAGAGGCGCAGAGAAGAAGCCCAGTGTCTGATGATGGCTGTGTAATGTTTACCGGTGGTATGTTATATATTTTATTATCATAAAATATACTATGAATAAAGAAATAAATGCATGTAAGCTAAGTATTAATGGCCGTCAGGGTGTCGTTTGTATCTCGAAGTGTGTAACATAACACAGCCAACCTCATAAAAGTTTAATGGTCGGTGAGAAAACACCGGTAACGTTAACGTCAACGTTAGCTGTAGCAGAGCAGCCGAGTCGTTTCATACAGAGACGACTGCTTTGTAATTTGATGCAGTAAATTATCACGATTCCGCCTTTGTAGTTCAGTTTTTGAGGTATTTGTACAATTTTTGAGTGTCACAATGACATGTTACTGTTTACTGTTACTCCTCTACATTTCAGATATAAGTTTAATATTGAAAGTTAGCTTACATTTTGCTCCACTACACCTATTTCACAACTATATTCACTAGTCAATTACACCACAACTTTTGCATATAATATCAGTTTGTGAAATATGATGTATTGTTATAAATCAAATTACCTATAAGTATGTGAAGTAGCTAAAATTAGCTCCACCTTCAGCAGCTACTACATTAAAAAAACAGCACACAAATTGAATCTGTAAGGAGCCAAACATGTAACAGTGACAGGGACTGTGTGCTTTTAATTTTGATATCTGAAATACATTTTGTTGATAATACTTTTGTATTTTTTAATACTAGGCTTTTCCCTGTAGTTGTGTGTGGTATTGCTATTTAACTCATGTAATTATTTTTCCAACACTGCTCTTATGCAATGATCTGCCACTGCTGTTTAGTGTTAACAATCCTGACAATCTCCTTATTTAGTTGGCTTCAAAGTTATTCATAAACTTTTGTCCACAAATATCACACCAAGTATGTTCTTGACCTGCTTCTTCCTGCAATTAATTAAAGCTAACTTGTGGAACAAAAGGAGATTGTTAACCTGATATAGAGTGTGTATCGGTATATGTTTTCCTGTAACCTAGAAGGACATTAATCTCTCAAAACTGCACTTTCTACAATATTTTTTTAAGCTTAAACAAAGCTCAGCTGCATAACATGTTTGTTATGGTAGGTTCTGCAGTGTACAAGAGGTTTATGAAAGAATAAGATTAGATATTTTACGTCTAACTTAATGCAATATTTATATGCACATATGCACATTGAGATAGTTATTAGCTGCTGTGATTGAGAGCTGAGACGATCGTTAATTGATTAGTCGTTTGACAGAAAATGATTCTGCAACCCTTTTAATAACTAATTAATCATTTAAGCCATTTTTCAAGCATTATCTTGTTTCAGCTTTTCAGATGTGAGGATTTGCATTTATGACAGCAAGCTAAATATCTTTAGGGTTTGGACTGTTAGTCAAACAAAACAGGGAACTGTAAGATGCCACTTTAATTATTTTAACTATTTTTATAAAACAGCTAATCGATTGATTGAGAAAATAATCGCTAGATGAATTAATAACAAAACTAATCATTGGTTTCAGACATACTGTGATTATTCCTCCTGTCCATACTGGCATAAAGAGATACTTTCCGAGCGCACAAAACAAACAGAACCCTGCACCCACCTTCAGTATGCTGTCTCCCACCCACGCTACGCAATGTCTCAGGATTCTGGATAACAAATGCTTTCAAGAACAACAAAGGAATGTTTTTTTTATTTGGTCTTTTTACTTTGAAAAAAGATCCAAAGAACATAGTCTGTAATTTCTTCCTCTCCAGTAATCCCTGTTCTCCCCCCATGTCTTGTAGAGCCCAGTGCCCATCCAGCAGCACCATGCTTTTGCTGCTTTGCCATCACTGCTGCCTGGCTGCAAGTCGTCTCATCAGCGTGACTCTGCAAACTTGAGCTCAAGACATTACTCGACATTTGACTGCAACAAACACACAACCCACAGCATATTACGTGATGAGATTTACAAAGACACTATATCTGCAGTTTAAAAGTCTACAAAGAGTGGCTGAAAACAGACCCTTTTCCTTGATCGTATGATTATTAAGTATTCATAATCCAAAAAATCCTGCAGAGACTCACTGAACCTGCTGTTACTGTCAAATTTTAATTCAGTGACTAACACTACAGAGGAAGTAGAACTTTGGTAATAGCTTCTGACACTTCTCTGGAATAAATTAACAATTTAATTGAGAGGTATTAAATTTTATATATTTATTGTTAACTTCTTTATAGAGTGATTTGTGTTACTGGAGAAAAACAAAATTCTAAATAGCAAAAAAATAAATTGAAATAAAAAAAAAGATCACTCCCTTAAAATGTATTTGCCATCCTTGGATTTTGGCATATTGTTTTCAACAACATTAAATCAGTGGAAGACATTTTTGTAGTTCAAGAAGAAAGTCTAAAAAGTTAAAAACAAATATTAAACAAAATAAGTGATGTTCTTCAATTTAATATTCTAGCCCCCTTTAGCAGCAGTGGCAGGCTTGTTGCATATGGATGGATCTGTGGTTTCACTTTCATCGGGGAGTAAGAAGCCTTTTTAAGGACACAAATTTGGAAATGGATTGTGTTCTGGGCTCTAATTTGTCTCATAAGAAAATTACAGACTGAAGCAGGTCTCCCATCAGAACCTGCATTTTGCTGCATTTATTTGACCCTCTATACCTTCACAAGTCCTGAAGGCCCGCTGCAGAGAAGCATCCCTACATCATGGTGCTGCTACCACCAGGCCCCATGTCATGGTGTGCTTCTGTTAATGTGCAGAGTTCACCTCACAACAAATATTGCATTTAGTGTGATGAGCTTGAAGCCTCTTTAAAGTTGCAGTGGGCAGCGCCCTTGCTACAGAGACTCAAAATGTCTTGCTCAAGGCAGATTTACAGCAGAGGTATTTGATATCCCTATTTCTCTTTTTTTTAACATCTCTCTATTGATTTTGAAGATCAGTAAAAAAAAACACAACATCAGCAAATGCACAAGAAAAAATAACAGCAGAAGAAAAAAGAAACAGAACATTTACAGTAACACAAAGTAGGAAAACATTACACATATGTTATAATGTATTAACATATGACACAGTCTGTTAGATCATTAACTTAATTCTAAAGGATATTTAAGGCCCTGGGAATTTTGTGATATCATTCCCATAACTCATACTTTTCAGCAGCCTTGTTATGTAATGGTGTAAAATATTCCTTTGACTTTGTAATGTAGTTTTTTTGTGAGGAAATGTACCAATCAGTTGTTGGACTGTAAGTAAAATCACTTGATTACACAAAGGTGACCTCCATTCAGTTTAATTATGTGGCTTCTGAAAATAATTGGCTACACTCTTAGGGCATGAGAATATTCTTTGCATTTTATATTTTGATATTAAAGTATTTCTTTATGTTGATCAGTGTGAAATAAATGTATTTTATATATTTTTAAATCGCATGTGTGTTTTAGTTTTATATATCAATAAATTGCAATATTGTTGCACATTTTGTATTTTAATTTCTTTGACTAGTGAGACAGTTTTATCAAATATGAGCAGAATTTTATTGCCATGAAATTTAGGCATGTGTTGGACAGACAAAAATCATATAGGACAGGCTGAATGTGCCAATCATGCTTCCTTAATTATCAAATTAGGTCACACCTGCGCTTGGTGATGTTTTATCATGTATGATTATTGTGTATGTTGCCTGAAAGAGTTAACCACAAACTGGAACGTTGCTGTATTTCTCTTAATGAATAAATAAATGCTACTTTTATGCTTTTAATTTCATATATTTTATTTTTTAAGTCCATTATCATACACTGGTCTGTTTTCCACCAGCAGCTCCAGCTTCACGGCAGCTTAGCAACGCGGTTGCCGCGCAACACGGAAGTTTCTGGTCGTAGTGATTTTCAGTTCGGACATTCATATTTTAATCAACACATTGGGAACAGGTGTGCGTTTCTAGCTTGTATGTTTTAACCAGGCTTTGAAAGCGAGCACAGCCACCCAGAGACGATAACCTGGACTACTATTAGCT
The DNA here is from genome assembly GCA_019142605.1 of Cephalopholis sonnerati. Taxonomy (NCBI): domain Eukaryota; kingdom Metazoa; phylum Chordata; class Actinopteri; order Perciformes; family Serranidae; genus Cephalopholis; species Cephalopholis sonnerati. The sequence continues at coordinate 19,743,195 of JAGQAX010000018.1, read as the reverse complement.
GCTACAAACAACTTGTTGGCTTCAGGATGTTCGTCTGGTTTTGTATTTCTATTTTTGCGGCCGGTCGGTGTGTAACCGCCGGACATGTGATGACCGGTCAGCCACACGAGGTCCCGGTGAACAGCAGCCAGGTTTTGACTGCAGCACGGTTTGCTGTGGTTGAATTCAACAGAGCCAACGCTGAGGACCAGTTTGCTTACAAAATTGTGAATATAACATCGGCTAAAATTCAGGTAAAACTTAACTCTGGAGTCAGTTTAAATTTAATACCATAACAATGACTGTAATGAGTGCTGCTGTTTCCTGTATAGGTGGTTGAAGGAATAAACTACATCCTGGAAATGCAGCTGGGGCGTACAGTGTGCAACAGAAGTGACACTGTTGACTGTGAGCCATGTGTTTTCAACTCTGAACCCAAGGCAAGTTCAATATTTTAGGTGGTGCCCACCCCTCTCAGAAAAAAAATGCACCAAACCCCCATACAAAAACAACTGTGCTCCTACATTTCCTGCCCCAGTGCAGTTTGTGAGTGTGAAAACTGATAAAAGTATGCTCTAATTTGCTGTTTATTTCAGGAACTTCAGTGCCACTTCATTGTTACAGAAATCCCTTGGAGAGATTTACGCACACTTACCCAAAAGAAGTGTCACCCACCTAAAAATTGACTGATATTCTGATTGCTGCTGGTGTTGCCGCCAAGTAAACAGTAAACAGTTATCACTGAACAGTGTTGTGTGTTTCAGAAATAGGGCTTATTAATATACTGTCCACACCCTGTATTTATGTTCATAAACCAATGGTTTTGTTGGCTCTCAGATAATGCCACTTGTTCTAACACTGAGTTGAATAAGTTCAGTGACCTGCACTCACTCTGCATTGTATAGGGCGAAAAATGGCATAATTATTCCAGTGAGTGACCGGGGCAGCTTTACTGTGCCTCATCTCTCAGTGTGTGTCCTGGCAGCTGTAAGGCTCTGGTTGCGTGTCAAGCTTGGTCAGACACATGGCTGCTAAACGGAGACGAGGCTACACCTCTCCGCACTACAACCACGGTCTCCAGAAGGGCTCTGCATGGAGGATTACAGGCATTTTCAGATTACTGCTCAGCAAGACTGAACTGTCTGCTGCTCTGACCCCCTTTTTTTTTTACAGGGGGAAATAGACAGCTCACTGATAATGTGGAGATAAACACACACGGCACAGGGGGGAAATTGTGTCAAATACTGTATGAGGATGTGTGAGAGGGTGTAGTTTTTGTTTGGGGCAGCAGTGGTGTCTATAGATAGTTCATGTACTACCATTTCAGGGGGTTTCCTCTCTCAACCACATTATTTTGCATCATTCTCACAAAAGAAGGAGATATTAAAAACTGGATTACAGACTGATACAATGTGCCTTAGTTGTAAAAATAGCAGACATTGCTAAGTTGTGTGGGGGCAAAAGGGGCCGCGTCTGTTTGGCTTTGATTACAGTAAACAGCCGCATGGATAAGCGGTTCACTCACACACACCCTCTCACCCAGCCCATAATGTCTCTAATCATGGATGTCTTAATCAAACTGAGCAAAACATAAAGAATTGGCTGGCACCGTGGATTAGTTAGCAGGGGTTAGGAATGTGGGGGAAGGGGGACACTCCTTAACGTAGGATGACTAACATCGGAGCCCTGGTGCCAGGAGTATGCCCTGTCCATCTGCCATTCCACTCACCCACCCACCCACTGACACACTAACAGGTGCGTGCACGCAGATACACGTGTGTTTTCCGTGCACGTGCTCACATACTCCACCCTGCACTCTGGCCCTACCCCTGTCCTCACTTAGCCTGGGCAGCAGATGGTGAGGGGCAAGGCTTGTAGCCCCCCTCCCAACTCCAAGCCACCAGCCCATCACCCCCTATTTTTTTCCCCCCACGAACACCACCCCACCCCTCTTTGTGTTGTTGAAGAGCCTGAGTGTTGAAAGGCGAGCCCCAGCTTGTCTCCCCCCCCACAAATCCTTGGCTGGCTGCCATTGGCGGGACTCAGTCAGGTGTCCTAATGCTTCAGTTAGGGGAGGAAACGCTGGTTAATCTGCCCATCGCGTGCCACCGGCCATGGCCTGGCCTCTTTGTGTCTGGCACCCCTCTGATCAGTCCCTCCACCCCTTCATCTGTCTTTCCCCCTTCTCTTCCAACCCAGTTTCTCTACCCCAAGACAGTGTCATCCTTTCTTAAAGATCATCCCCATCTTCCTCTCGGGATATGTTTTAACTACAGTCTTTATTAGGTAAATCCAGTAGTTTTGATAGTTGTTTTACATCGCTGTTGATGGATCGGTCTGTTTTATGATCCTTTCAGTCATTAAACCTGTCTCCATTTTGTGCCGACTCATCACAGGCACCCAGTATACCTGCAGATGCACCTTACAGGAAATTTGTTGCTTTTGAATATTACACCATTTTTCTTTCTCTGCTGCCTCTCGCCTTCAGTTCCTAGCAAGGCCTTTCAGTGCATACCATGTGTTTAGGTGTGTAACTCTCATTGCGATCTCTGCCTTCTTTGTCAATCCCAAGTTACAGTACATCATTGTGAAATAATATAATCTATCAAGGTTGCTTCTAAAGGAATACTTGAAGCTAATACTCAGTAGCTACTATTAGGTATTAGTGCGGCAGTGTGCTGTAAGAGTGGACTGAAATCTACAATTTTAAATCCTTCAGCTCTTGTGTAGCTTTATCACTTTTTCTTATGTCAGTGTTTTGTCTTTTGCTCTCGATCTTTCATGCATCATCACATCGACTTTCACCTATCTCATTATACAGAAGCAGCATCACCCCGTTCTCCCGGAAGGTGCACGGCTCTGATTAGGATGAATGATACTTGGATGCTACTTGGAGGAGGCTGATAGGGAGGATGCGGTTGCATAACCAGTGAGGGGTCATTACCATTTGACCCCTGCTGACCTCCTTTTTGATTGACCCTGGGTTTGGTCACCGCTTCAGAGCACAGGCAGGAGTATAAGGTCAGAGTTCAAAGTATCCTCAGCTGTGCTGTCATGGAAACAGCAGTGTTTGCTCTCCTGATGGTCAGTTTTAATCTACGGACAGTGGTTCATTCAAAACCATAGTTTAATTTGCTGTTATTTTGTGTCACCTTTGACACGTTTAGTGTCCTTTAAAGCTCCGAAACTATACTTGTTTCTTTTTTTAATGTAGCTACAGTTAAACATAAAATATTAGTCTTTGTGGATTGATATTAGATTTGGAAATACTGAATACAGATATGTGTGATGGTTCATATTGTACTGATGCTTTCTGGGTTGTTGTGAGGATAACGTGGCTGCACCTTTGCCCAGTTGAAGTAGCGCTGTGCGCTGCTCGTAACGTTTTACGGATTAGTTCTTTGTGCTTTACCTGCTATTTTGTATTTTCCATACTGTCTTGATGTTTTCATCACGTGTGCCATGTGCAGCAAAGCACAGATCTTTCGTCTTCAGTGTTGTGACCAAAGCTTCGGGATCCGCCATTGTGGTCAATCGAAACACACCCGTGGTTTGTTTTTCCACTTCCTGTTTGTGACCGTTGTGAAGGGTTTCCTTGCAATCAGTGCTGCGGCAGGGGGGGGAGAGAGAAAAATCAATACTTTCAATGTAACGTGCGGCCAATGGAATAAGGGAATGATTTATGTAGGGATGGCTACTCCCCGAATCAGATGGGATTTGTGTTTGGTGGCCGGATGAGTGGAGGGGAGGAGGGGTGGTGGCACAGAGCACCCAGAACAAGAACTATAAAAGGTTAAAAAAGTGTGCTTCACTGCTGTTGATCGTGGCACCACTCCTCTCCTTTTTCCCGCTGCCCCTCTCCTCTCTTTTCATCTCTCAAACACACCATGCTCTCTGACTGTCCCGCTTAATCTTAGCGCTGTAGTATTATGAGACTAAAGACCGACGGGACGCACTCACACTCACACACAGCACACATACACACACCAGGAGTTTAGCAGGTTGTGGACCACCAGCCAGAAACAGCATATGCCCCTCTCCTCTCCAGATTAATGGGAGCATGTTAATATAACCGTACAGTCAGAGAGGAAGGGATAGGGGCAAGGGGTAGGGAGGGGTGGGAGATGCAAGGTAGAGGGAGAGAGTAAGAGCCTTGCAGACAGACTGAGAATCAGAGGGAAGCGCGAGGCAAGAGGAACGAGAGCAAGTCTGCAAGGAAAGGAGGTTGAGAGCAAGTCTTGGAAAGAGACAGAAAGATGGAAGTGTGGAGGCGGGAAAGAGCGAGAGAAGCGAGGACATAACAACCATAGAAAAATGTGTGTATGTGTGTGTGTGTTTGCTTTATTGCAGTGGCCCCACCTACCCCTCCATCCTGTTAAGGAGGCACAGTCCTAAGGAGGAGGGGTAGGATCCCCTCCCTCAGCCACAGACACACACACATACTCTCTCTCTCTCTCTGGCTCATACACACACTCTGCTCCGTGAGGGAGCAGTCGCTGAAGAGCTCTGGATAGACCATGCGAGGTTCTGCAGGTGTCCCACCCTTCTCTCATCACATGGATGCTTTAGAAGGTACTATTTCCATTTGTTTGTTTCTCCTCTCTGCTATTTGTCCCAATTTCTCTTCAGTTTTCTTTGGTTTGCTGTTGCTTCTTTGCTCGAAGATTTCCTCTCTTCATTGTTCAGAGTAATGTGTGAGCCTCTGCTGCTTGTGTGTTTGTGTGAGATTGCATGTGCGTTTGTGTGAGACTGAATGGATGCGTGCATGGTTGTTTACAAGCTCTACTGTAGCCGCAGGTCTGACAACTTTAGGAGAGTGGATTCTATTAGCTACATGTGTTGCAGCTCGATTTTATTTTATTATCATGTAATGCCTCTTTTAAAACTAATTGTACGGGGTCATGGCTTCGGCTGCTCGTTGGATTATTTAATCTCACATTTTATTATTTTTATTGGCGCTCAACTCTTTAGGGTGGAGGGAGACAAAGCGCATTATGAATGCTCTGTGTACACCCTCTATATGCGTATTCATGATGTTTGGGTTGAGGCTTTCAGTCAAGTCAAGTCTAGCAGAAATACACGGCAGCATTTTTACAATAACAGCAAAGTATTGCGGTTTTTCGGGTGTGATAGTGATGATGGCAAGTGTGAAAGAGTTGGAGATGAACAGAGTGAATTTTAGGAGTTTATCTGGGCAGTTAACAGTTGTCACATTGCCCAGAATTTGTTATAGTAACAGCAACACAATTAAAAAACTATAAGTCAGCTAAGTTGTGGCTATGCTGCGTATTGTTTGTCATTTTTATCATAAAAAAGTAGATTTGTGTGTCGCATAAAAACTTAATTAGCCAAAGGCCGAACCAGATTATGTGCTTTGTCAGAGTGAAATAAGGGAGATGGCAACGAAAATGGCTAATAATCCTATGAGTGAGTGAGTGAATGAGTGAGTTAGTGAGTGAGTGAGTGAGTGAGTGAGTAAGAGCACATGTCTTGCATGTAACGTGCTCTATTGGCGAACACCCAATACACCCCTCCTCTGCTCACACTGGAGATGAAGGTACAGGAGCAATACTCCTCTAATATATTGATACAAATATTTATTATAGACATTTTATTTCTATTTGCAACAGAAACTTAAGTTTTAAATTTGTTATAATTCTACATTTCACATCTCTTTCATTCTATGTGACATATTCCCGGGGATGACTAAGCTGAGATGCTCGAATTATTTCGGTTTCATCCCCGATCATTTCCTAGATTAATAAGACATTTGGCTCACTTTCGTGGCTTATATGTGTTTGTTAAGGACATATTACTGTACATTCTGTAACTGACCATATTTTTAACGTTGTTGACGTTTTCGGGGCAGCCCTGCTCTTATTCTTTTATCAGTGGTATTCAAAAATTGTCCAGGTCAAATTGGTGACCATTTGTTCAAACAGACCTGACAAATAACCTCCATATCCATCCTGCAAATCTGTTCCTTCCTCAATATCTCCCCCTCATCCCTTTCTTCTGCTCATCCTTCTGGTTAAAGCAGTGTTCTCTCCCCCTCCTTTTTTTTTTTTTTGTTTTTACGTTTGTATTGACCTGTTAATAGTATTATCCACAGAGCGTGTGGCAGGGCCAGGGTCACATCCCTGTAGGGTTCGGATGGTCAGCCCTCTGGCCACAGTTTGGTCCAAGAGCGGCCAATAGGACCTAAGCTGTGGTCATCCTTCAATCTAGCTCCTTTCACAGCAGAGGTCACACGAGTCAGAGGGTAATAAGTTTAACCCCTCGAGGGGTAAGAAGTCAGAGGTCACAAACAAGGCTATAGGGAGAAGGTTTGCATCATCAATCAGTGGCACTCCTGGTTATATCTGTGCATATTGATGACACATGCTCCTTTCTGCCAATCTCATTTGCATGGCTTCCTAAACACAAAGGGCAGCCATTATGATCATATAAATGTGATCAAAAATAACATCGGTGTTATGAAGAGGCTGGCCGGTATCAGTTTTTGTTCAGTTTATACAATAGCAGTTTTTAACCTTTCTTTGTGGAATTTTAACACACTTTATTATGAAGACATTTTAATAAGATCTTGATTAATGTTTGTAAATGTCATCCACTTTTATAAACTGTAAGGCTACTGTAAATAGCCTGTAAAAAAGAAAAGCAGGAATTATGTTTTGTTTATCTTTTCAAGTACCTAAAATATTTGATTATGCTAAAAATACTATGATTTCATAGATCACCTTTTTTAACATGACTAATTTGAACCACTAACGTACCAACTCATCCAGTATGTACACTGGTTATCTGTGTTATATGTGTGTAGCTCTTGCATGCTACACCCTCAATACCATGCTGCATTGAATGTAAACCGCTGAAAACGACGAGTATATCAATATTTTGATCCATTTTTCCTGTTGGGGAAAAATAGTAATCATTGTGTATGATGGCTTTATGTGCACGATCACAGGTTTATTTGTAGGGGTGTGGCCTTTTTAGTGCATTTCCTCACATTTGTGCTGATATACATCGTCTCAGCCTCACAGGTGTCTTTTAATGTGTTTAATTATTCGCCCTTTAAAGGGGGTGTTATTAAAATAATGTCCCACAATGATGGTGTGACATTTTCTTAAATTCTACTGCAGATGAGCAAGTGTATCCCTCCCTGTAAATCTGAAATGGTGCTGTGCTGATGTTTCAGCATCTCCCAGAGGTCTCCTCTCCCTGGCTGATGTTAGCGATGTGTCAGCATTAAGCTAGGCCTGCCTGCTAGGCTGCTGGGGCCGTGGTGGCGACCAGCCCAGCCTGGCCAAAAGCCAGACCAGACATGTCTTGGCACCAGACAACAGAGACGTGACAGGATCAAGGATCGGGGGGGAAAATATGCTCATACAGCATGCAGTATTGTTGATCCATATTTCCAGCAAAGTACAATGATATGTATATTATGCACATTCCTGAAGGATTTTAAAAATTAAAGATTTTTTCCTCCCCCTGGTTTTTCCTTTTGATTCAACAGTGTACCGTGAAGGGAGAATGAAACGATGGGAGGGAGCAGTGGATGAAAGAAGACATGCGACAAAGATCCCAGGTCGGACTCCAAACAAGCATGTCGTACTTACATGGTACGTTCTTTCCACCAAATCAGCCACCATGGCGATCCTGACGTATATCAGTTTAAGGGAAGCTCCACGTGCACATTACGTAAATAGGTTGTGGTGCATATATGTTAGCCTGAGCACACTATAGGTTGTGTGCATGCCATTAAGTGTGTGAATAAGAGAGATGTACATGTTGCTCAGTCAGCTATTGCACAGACAGAGACCATCAATCACAAATGCATGGCGAGCCGCATTGCTCTTTTCCTGGTCCCTCAAGTCCTTTCTCTGGGCTGGAATTACACAGCACTTTACCTGCAACACTGCATTTTTCTGGACTTTGTCTCAACACTGCACTGTAACTCAAGCAACACATTTGTGCGGTGCCATGTCTTTTTAAGCTATGACGAGAGGTAAAATTTTATGGTGTAACTTGTAAATCTGCCCCATATACACTGTTTCCATCAGCTTTTGATTCTCTAGTTGCAGTAAAATGTGCACAAGGTGAAATTCTGTAATGTCCGTGGCTTCTACACTGCCTTAAAATAATGGCATGAGTGCATCGTATCTTATTGGAAGCCCTTCCCTTGCTGCAACTACTGTACGCCTTTATTAGCCTCACAGCAATGCTTCTCCATGCTTGCTTGACATCTTGTTTCCCTGCATGTACCTGATGTCAATTGTTAAAGAGCCCTGCGTGTGCCTCACCCCCACACGAACTGCCTGTTTCTTTTGTCCCTGTGTTTGACCAGTAAGCACATTCTTGCTATGCCTTGTATTTTTCTTTTTACAATTTAATTTATTTTATATTGTCTCACAAGCTCCCCCATTTGCTGTTTTGAATTATGTAGAAGACTTAAAATTTAACAACACATTTCATCAAACTCAGCAAGAAGACCATCAAATTAACTATAGCTCTTTGCTATGGGTGGAAGCCAGGTGTATTTGATGGATGAGTGTAAAGACTTTAGGCTTTGGATAAGACATAAGGGGGGGAGTGTGCTGAGGGCTCTGTGTATTTTGCAAGACTTGCAACGTTTTTTGAGAGCGCGTGTGATAATCAGCAGGTGGACTGGTTTATGTTGTGATAAGCAGGTGATTGATCATGTGGTCAAGGTCTTGTCTTGCAGACATAGTTTGATCAGCTGAAGGGTTCACTTCATGTTCAGCAGTGGCTAACATACTATGTGTGGGGAAAAAACACACCCTGTACTTTAATAGAGCAAAACTATCATACAGGGAAACAGAGACAATCTTTTATTTCTATTTCGCCACTTGTATTATATAGAGTTTAAGAAAATAAATAAATAGAGAAAAGTTTATTAAACATGTTTAGCTGTGTTGTGGAGAGGGTTGAATTGTCTATAGGACACCTACAGATGTTTTTTCCATATGAATATAGAGAGGAACCTGCCCTCTGAACTGATGAGGTGCCCTGGTTGTCGAGAAATGCTCTTTGCAAAGGTCACATATTACTGCTTGCTTGTTGTGATGCGGCCAATAAAACAGCCAATAACTGACCCGGTGAAACATGCACTAATTAGAGTGTTTTGTCAAGGGTTTTATCCTCACGATTGAAAATATGCCATTTAAAGCAATATAAAATAATTCTACACATCCTCGTTCCTGAAACTGTGAAACTGCGCACTTAAGTAACAACTTAACCAGGAACCCGTAATTAAGTAGTCGTTAGAAAACAGACTTTGACAAGCGAATTGGCATTAGATATAGATTAAGTTCCTTCTGCTCATGTTGTGTTCTGCAAGTTTAAAAAGTATACTTCCCTGTAGCCTGAGGTGAGCCATGTGCTAACACTGTGCACCCCTTCATAGGCACACAGTAGTTAACAGAGTAGGTTATCACACTAATAAAACTGTAGCATTTTTCCTTCAGCTCGGAGAGAAGCGGAGAAGTCATTAGCATTTTTATGATCCATTCTTAAACATGACTCAACTTTTTAAAAAGCAGCACCTTTTGCGTACAGTGAGATCTCCAAGTGTTTAAGTTTATTAGGAGAGTTAATCATAAAGACAGCCGAAATGTAATATTGCATCATCACTTTTTTGTTCTGTGGATTTTTATGAGTTAAAAATAGTTGTACCACAGGCACTGATAACATTCAAGTTTCAGTCATTTTATAAATGTGGCGCATGTTTAAGAGCATAAGAGTGATATTCTTTAAGGTAGCTGCTTTGAGTTACTGGCATTGTATTGTTTCCTATTAAGCTTTGTTAAAATGAGTTGGTACTTAATGTGAGATTTGGTGATATTGTATTTAGGTAAGGCGAGAAGTTGATAAGATGGCGAGGCCTCATTCGGTGCCGTCTGTTAAATCAAGGTGATGAACGGGGACCTTGAAATGACCAGAGGCCTATAACAGAACGCTCCCTGGGAAAAGGCCAGTCCTCCACTGGGCCTAAATCGACTCCCCACTCATTTACATGAGACATAAATTCACATTTAAATGGCAGAAAATTGCTCGGGTGGCTGATACACTGGGGCATATGAAATTATAATTGTAGTCAGCCGCGTGTATGTGTGTGTGTGGGTGGTATAAGATTGAGGAGATGTGTGGAGGAATTATGTGTCCAATAACTGAGATGGGATGTAAATATGGTCAGGACAGTCAGGAGTCTGATGTGCTATCGGCCCATTTCATCTGAGACTGCAGTGCAGGGGCTAAATGGCAGCCCGTCCCACACAGAACGAATGGCAAATCAAAACCAGTCTCCACAGGACCATAGAGAAGTCTTTTATATGAAATGGAGAGTCTAGTCTAAATGGAGTGTTTGGTTGCCAGTAGATTGTTTTTTTATAGGTAGGATTAGTGGGGCTACACGAACAGTTATTTTATTATTGATAAATCTGCAGATTATTTTCTTGATTAATCATTTGGTGTGTAAAAGTTCAAATATTTCAAAACTATTGAGTCCAAGATGATATCTTGTTTTGTCCAACCCACAGTCCAAACCCTAAAGGTAATCAATTTACAATAGAGCTGCAGCTAACAATTGTTTTTATTGTAGAATAATCTGTTGATTTTTTTCCTCAGTTAATTGATTAGCTGTTTGGTCTATAAAATGTCGATCAGTAAAGCCGAAGACTTCCTCAAATGTCTTGTTTTGCCCCGAACCTATAGATACTTAGTTTACTGTCATAGAGGAGTAAATACACCAGAAAATACTCACATGTAAGTCGATGGGATCGGAGAATTTTGACTTTTTCTTTTCTTAAAATATTACTGAAATCGATTGATCGATTGTCAGATTTGTTGCTGAGTAAATTTAATAGTTGACAGCCAATCGATTAATTGTTGTAGCTCTTCTTTACAGTGATATAAACAATTATAAACGATATAATCCTCACATCTGAAAGGCTGAAACCAGAGAATATGTGGTGTTTTTGCTTAAAAAGTGGCTTAAAGGTTTGTCAAAAGAATTTTCTGTCGACTAACTTATCGAACAATCGACCAGTCGTCGCCGCTCTAAAGATTACTAATGCACATAAACGCACATTGCCACTGACAAAACCATTTAGGGAAATTTAACACAAGACTTAACACTGAAACAACAATAACATGTTCGCTTTAGTTTCATATAAAACACAGTTAACCTCCTTATATTTGACATGGCATAAAAGGCTGTGCATTAGATGAAACTACCCTCAGTTCAGCTCGTACTGTTGCAGTTTGATGCCTTTTACTCTGCCAGAGACCTCATTGTGCCCCCTCCTCATCCTACTATCCCTCTTTCCCTCCCTTTCTCAGTGCAGTTTTTTTTCTTTCACCTCTACAGTAGGGCTCCTGTAACGGAAAGGCTGGAACAAATACACATGTCACATCAGTTCACGGAGATCCCAATTGTTTTTAGCCAGTGTGCACCTCTGAGAGGTCTATGGGTTGCCTGTGCTTCTCAGCATGGCCCTCGTATACGCAGCCCCACATCATTCCACACAGCTCATGCACACCACGCTGCATATGCACTCCAATTTACAGACTCATACATTGTACATGTACATCTGCATTTCTCTGTAAGCACTCTCACACACTGTTTTCTATCTGAATCACACCACATGTCATTCAGTGCAAACTGGACTATCAACAAACAGTACAATATGGCTCACCAGGAGGCCCCTTACAGACCTGGTTCATAATTTGGGCTGCTCTGTCGATTGTATCGGCTCCCTTTGATAAATTTACCTCCAACTGATACAATGCGTCAGTCTTTTTGTTAGAGGAAGACAATTGCTTGTACAGCGAAGGTCCAGGGCCTTAATGAAGTGCTAAAGCTACTGGGCACAAAGGTCGTTTTTTGCTCTTAATATTAGATGACAGCTAACGGAGCAGACAACACTGTGAAAGGATGGAGACTAAAGTTCATATGGTGATATCATTATTTTATTGTTCGGTGCTGTATGTGGAAGTCAGTAAAGCGTAAAACGAACTTGTTCAAAACTGAATTTTGAAATAGCCATTGATGAGTCACAGTGAGAGACTAACTGAAGAAAACAATGAGTCGTGGTTTGAATAGTTCGTCAGTGTCAGGTCAGTAATGTGCAGCAGGATCTTGACCTTCCCAACATAAGGCTGTGCTATCTCCTTACCCAAAAAGCCACATATGGTAAATATGAGGTTTTAGTAGCATTATTTGCATTTCATTTTTTTCCTATTCCGTTGAGGACTCATTCGGGGTCACGAGTATCAGCATAGTTTGACAATTTCGTCCTCCTCAGTCTTTTCTCATTCTCTTTTCACTCCTCTGGCTGCTCTGCTCTTTATTTTCAAGTTTAACCAGCAGGGCAAGTCGACACCCACGGCGAGTGTAAGCAGAGTGAGAGATACAACAAGATCATTTAGTTTTTCTTAGGTCAGTAAACTTATTAAAATTAAAAATATATTCACAACTTTTATTAAAGTCTTTAAAGAAAGCATTTTTGCACGTTTCCTTTTGAAAACCAAACTATGTGGATTACAAGCACAGCTATTGTTTGCAGAGCATTCAACCTGGACAGCCCTAAAATGTTTGACTGAAAGGTGAACCTCTACTGAAGATGATATCAGATGAGTAGAATAATCTTATATTCTTCCTTAATAGCAGCGTTGCATGATTTTTATGCTAAACTGTTGGGGGACAGGTTGGGGGGGCCTCATGATGTTGGGACAGATGGCATTTAGCTCTAGCTGTGCCGAGCTCAGTGGGACCCGAAGCTTAAGAGGTTAGGCCTGTCAAAACCACTCTGTTCATTCACTGCCTAACAAAGTGTGGACTGTCAGCCTGTTCCGTTTAATAAACTTAAGATTTTTCTTTTGTCAACGCCTGAGCAACACTTTGCAACTCGATGACCTGAATATCCCAACATGCATCGAGGCTCAATGGGAAAGATAGCACCTCTGGCTAAAGGCTTTCCAAAATGTGTGGACATATGTCTGATTTGGTCGGTTAAACTGCAATAGCTGATGGTGTTTTGTTAATTAAACACAAAAAGGTTGGGTCGAGGGACTTTTTCAGCAAGATGTATTCATGGGGATATATTACATGTCGATGTTTTGTTAGAATCCAGCATTAAGTGACTGTCTAAAAGAACCTGAGGATAAAAGGCCATTCAGTATCGTGTATTTTCTATTTGTGATAGCATCAATATGACCCACAATGCAATTTTTCCTTTATTAGTTTACAGTGAAGATGTAGACAAGAAACCCTGGATAAGAAAGGAGGGTGACATGACACTAAGGGATAAGATCAGAATCAAACTGGGGTTTTCGAGGTTATATAAAAATAATTTTAACCCCTATTCCACCAGGATACCCTATATTCTGCATTTTTGTGTCACACTTTGAAGAAAGTCAAGATAAAATGTGAAATTTTGAAAGCATCGTACCTCACCACAAGAGGGAGACATACTGTAACATGCAGAGTGATTCTTCACCATACTGTACATTGCTCTCACAGGACTACACTGCTAATCCGCACTTAAAATGCCTAAGGCACAACAAATACACTAGTTTATCAGATTGTCTTTAACGGTCATGTGATGGTGCAGAATTATTGGGTAAATATGTTTGATTTCGCCATCTCGTCCTCCCCTCTCTCCCCCATCTCCCAATTTGTTTCAGTGTTTGTTGGGGTCAAAGGCTGAGGGCTGGTGAGTGGTGACCTGAGTGAGAGGCCGGGGTGACATCTGACCTCTAACTGGGTGTGCGGCTGACCCTGGAGGATACAGCTCAACAATGGGAGGCACGTGCCGTGGCCCTGTCGCCATGGTAACACAAGACCTTTTGGAACCGTAGGGGGGGTAGGGTCAAAGCTTGGTCTTTATCCATATCGGTGTTAACCGTCTGCTGCCAATTTACTGTTATGGATATAACACGTAACGCAGAAGAGAGTGTGTGTTTTTATGTGCGAGTGAATCTAAGGGCTGACTGGGTAATCTCTGCAGGCAACTGTGATGGTGCTTTATATTCTCACAATCACCTGGAGAGATTCTGCAGTTTGTCTAAAATGCCTTTAAAAAAACTCTGTCACATAAACTCTTAAACTGTGTCTTTATTTCATCTCCATCCTCTGTATCACAACCAGAAAAGAAAAGTCTTTGCCACTGCCTGAGCAAGACATTTTATTTTTCATCTTAGTGTTTTCTGCAGCTTGTTATATGGAGACCAAATTGTTTACCAAAGGTTGGCTCAAAAACTGTCTGCCTACGTGAAACGGTGATCAAAGAGGATTTCACGCTCTAGCTTAAGGTAATGATCATTGCACAATAGCAGAGATGTTACCATGGCACTTTTGCTTAATCTTTTTATGCCTCACTATTACAAGTCAAAACAGTTAGTGGTTGTTTAAAAGAAGAAAAAGGGGAAGATTATTGAATTACAGTCCTGAATAAGGGCCAACAGGTGCAGTCCACCTGGAAGAAAACGTGTTTCACACTTTATACTTTGCCCCTTTGATGCTGTGCAAGCTGCACGCTCACCACAGATCACCACCACCGCCCTGATCCTGCACCCATCCTGCCGCCCCCTCCACAGCACAGCACTATACCAAAATATTACTCTTCAGATTTCATGTAATGTAATATTTGACACATCTGCATTTTTTTCGTCATTGCTACTACCACTCTTGTCTTGTCCCTGGCCTGAGTCCTTTCCCCACTCGTACCCCTCCTCCACCTCTGCTTTTCCTGTCTCATCCCCTTCTCCTTGTGTTCTGCTGTGTTTTGGTGAAATCTCAGCTGGCAACTGTGAGTCGTTCACTAGCTGCTCTCACAATGGCCTCTGGGATTATGCTAAACACAGCGCCTCGGCTGCTCTCCCCATCGACCGGCGTCAGCGACGCCCTTTGGAGCACACAGGAAAGAGATGGAGGGCTCTCAATGAAGATGTCACTGCAATTACACAAGCGCATTTCACAGACACCCTCTCTGTCTGCTCTTCCTCCTCTCGCATCCCCCTTCCCCACTTTTTAAAAATTTCTTTTCGACAGTCTTTTGAAGTGCAGCCTCATCTCTTGCAGCTCTTTCATAATGCATGCCCATTTTGAATTTGCATGAATTCACTTTCCAGATGCTTCTGCTGCCATCTTGACTTACACTGATGTGTACTGTACAGTATTGGCTATTGAATTATCGTAGCATGAAAAGAATAATAATGCCTTGTTTTTATGAGTTTGCGATATTTTTGTACCGCTCCTCACTATTAAGAGATATTGCAGAAGGATCGAAATGTGCTGTAAAATGTTCAGCGTTTGTTGCCCCTGCAGTGATGTTGGGGTGAAGGAAGAGCTTTCTGATGTGGATGATACTGCATCAGGAACTGATTGGCTGATGCTCAATAGCCAACAGTACCTGATGCATTGCCTTCAGCATCGAAAGAAACATCACAGCGTACTGGCTCCTTTAATGCTCTGAAAAATGTACTTCAGCAGTGTATTAGCTTTTTGCATATGAGTATTTCTGCTATAGGAATTATTGAAACAGTGATAATGAACGGATTCTCAGCAATACTCCACACAGTTGTGATGTGGTTACCCCAGTGTGTGTGCATGTGTGTATGTTAGTCACCACTGTAGGCTGGGAGATTGGGTAATAATGATCACAGAGACGTTGCGAAACTTAAAGCAGTATTTATGATAAGCCGTGGTCCAATCTGTCACCCTTACATTTAAATGTATCTTCATTTGAACCAGTGTATTATTTTCCCATTTTGGAAATGGGCTAACTTTTCTGTACTCATACTCTTCTAATGCATTTAAATGCATTTTTGCACGTATGTTTAAATGTACTGTATCCATTAGACGAGTGCCTCTGTAAGATAAATGTGAGAAGGATCATCTGCTTTGACTTCAGTAACATTTCTGTAGAGACTTTCTCACACCTAGAGGTGCACCAGGGGGGGACACACCCACCTCAGCCTCGCCTCTGTGATTTGCAAGCACGACTGTCTCATTTTGGTTCCAGTGAGGAATAGGACCAAAGGGAACGCTCTCTCTTCCTCTCTTTCATCAGTCTTGGATAAAATCTTCTATTAATCTCTATAAACTGTTTCAAAACAGGCTTTGATTAATCAAGTGCTTTATCTCACTGTCTCTGCCTTTTTTGTGCATCTGTTGAATTGCTTGCCAAGTTAAATAAACATTTAGTGAATAGTCAAGCCTTTGCAGAGTTTTTTTTTTAGTCATCCATGTTTGCACAAGCTATTTGTATATTCTATAGTTTATACTGTAGTTTGTGTCTTTGCTGTATTCTGATTCATGATCATGTGAGCAGACCTGAATACCCCTACTGTGCAGGACCGAAACTCTACTCTTAAATTCCCACTCTTAATGTGTTTAACCTGGTGAAACTCACTGATTACAAGTTAAATACTCACATTAAAGATTAAACACTAGATTTGTGTCTTGGAAGAGAAGAATCCGATTTTTGCCAGGAAAAGTTTGAGTTTGATTTTGCTACCTAAAGGGTACCGCAGCATGCAGAACCTATCTGCAATCCTCTTGTCATCCACACCCTGTGAGGAAAGGTCAGAAGGTCAGCACTGAAGGAGGCGGTGCCAAGTCCATTTCTATCCACTCATATCAGCAAGCTGTTGGCACACATACATGCGTACGCACACACAATCGCTTTGCTGTCTCTTCACCCATGGGAAATCCAGGAAGCCATGCCAATTCCAGCAGATGTTCCTGAAGCGCAGGCATCTTGTAAACACCATGAAATGTATTAGAGGCTAATGTAGTGGTTGCTGACAGAGGTCTTCAACACATGATTTGATTTTAACACCTGCTGTGCACACATATTGTACATATACAGTATATATAGTATATACAGGCACTAAAGTTCACCACAGCGTGACAGGGTCTGCATTTTACAACCCTGAAAGCTATGGAGACATTCTTATACATAAAGGTGTAGGCCTATAAAATTAGACGAGTAATGGCTCCATATTTCCTCTTAGGAAACTTTTGACATCATACAAAAAAGGACAACATCGATACAAACTTCATGTGGAGGGTGTTAAAGCATAGGTGGAGATTTTGGGGGATGCAGGGGCTCACATTCAAATCAGTTTTTTGCATGTGTTTTCCCTACCAATAAAATCATGAAAGTGGCAGGGGACTTTTATTTTGACAAAATTATGTATTTATGTGAGACAGCTGACATCCTAGGATGTCTCTGAATAGTTTCTGATAATAAATTGGAATTAAATAAAGTGAAATACAAAAGAAAATGCACTAATTTGTGCACTAAAATTCACCAGAATGCGGGAAATTAAGTGTTTGATGCTCAGAATTTTCCCTGTTTCACATGTGTGGCCCCCTCAGTGATGAATCGCAACCCACTCCCTTGTAACGGGATACTGGTACGATAAGGACAAGCTGATTTTATCAGTGCTTAATGGGATAATCCATAATGTGTTATTACAGCAATAAATGATAGGTTCAATGTTTATTGCATGCGAGCCAAAGCAGAGATACAGTGGCTAACTGTTTACATAGGCTCCTTAGACTGATGGGAATATTGTTCTGTGCAGCAATATAATGAGTAAGGCGTAATATTAGATTATTTCTGAGCTTAGTTTTTCATTGATGGCCGCTGATGATTAGCCTACCCTGTTTTATGACTAGTCATCAGTCTATAGAGGGAGCCACTGTAGCCTGCTGATCGTTCACTGCTCCGGTGAGAGAGAAACCCGGAGCTCAACCTGCCCGGTACACCGCCCCCAGCATGTCATACTATACGAGCCGCATGTTCATCACAAGTGCTGCTTGCACTCCGACATCCATCTAACATCCACTGCACCCTTTGCAGAATAACGTACCACCAGCCTGCTGCGCTCACACACTCGGATCTGCAACACAAACACACAAACCGGGGACGTTTTCTCCAGCACGCCAGGAGAGTTGGAGATCCGCAGGTAATTGCAGGTACGTGTCCAAGACGCCGCGGGATGACAAAGCTACTGCATGCAGCACAGCTCTCTGATCAGATAACGAGAGCTCCTGAAGGACTGTAAATTTTATAACAAGTGAGACAAAATCCGCAGTAGCACTTGTTTCTGATGTAGCTCGCTCGTTTCAGGGAATTGTCCGGTAACAAGTGTCAGTATGTTGAAACAAGGCTGCGATGAACAAAGGCAGAATAACATTTCACCGGGCAGCTTGTTGAGTTGGACATGTTTAGTGCAAATACGGAATTTTAATCAACATGAGCTCTGCACGGCTGATTAACTCGTTCATTTTTCCTGACACTGACTGACACAGGAGGGCATGTTTACGCACGATCTTTACGCGTATTACGCACTAATCCTTTTGGAGAAAAACAGCAGAAAAACACTTCACTTAGTTGAAGTCGCAGATTTTAGCTGGAGCAGTGCCAACATAAACATCACGCCAGCAGCGGGAGATGTTGGGACTCGTTAAGCAATGCCATCAATGATGTAATAACTGGTATTAAAACTTGTAGGCTTGTCAAGCGAAAAATGATCTTGCACGCTCTATCCATTTTGGTTGCTCTGCTCTGCATCTCGTTACAGTGCTGCTCCGACGTTTCGTCGACATGCTGGGGATCTGCGTGTGTCTTTGTGCGGTTTTCACACACGTCCTCTCTCAGGAGGCTGAGGAGCCCGTCCTCTACACAGTAAGTGAGAGATCTCTAGTGTTTAGTCCGGGGGTTTAACACGACCTGGCATGTTTGAGATGTTGTGTTCTTTGATTTGCAGATGGAGATCTCAGGGTTTATGTTCTTATGATATGATGTTACATGAAAGGACTCTAAGATATGTATAATTTCATGGTAATCATTATGTGTCCTTCACAGTGCACAGAAGGGTATGAGTATGACAGAGTCAGAGAGCAGTGCAGAGGTGAGAAATATTAATTATCTTAAATGCTTCATTCTTAATGAGTTTAATTCTGTATCTTTATTCCATACATGTGGGTCAGTTTAACCACATGTAAGTAATTCCAGTAAAAAATGTCACACTTAATGTCTTTCTTTCTGTCAAAATGTTTCCCCTGTCTCAGACATCGACGAGTGTGCCTTGTTAGACGATGCCTGCAAAGGAGGGATGCAGTGTATCAACCACTTTGGTGGGTACCTCTGCCTCCCCAAGAGCGCAGTCATCTATATCAGCAAGGACGACGAGCAGGTGCCGCTGCCAGGACCCTGTCCCTGCTGTCCCTGTTGCCCCACCAAGTCAGCCTGTGGTCCCACGGACTTCAGGCAACCAGGGGGGCTCTCAGGCCGGCCGGACCATCCGCTGTGCACCTGGATACACTGCAGATGAGCAGAACCTCTGCAGAGGTAAGATCAGCTGTCCGGGCTCTCCTCCCTCCCCTCTGCTCAGCTATAAAACCATACAAAGTGCCATCAAAGTAACTTGAAAAACTAGCCTTTCATTTTTTTACGGCTTTGAACCAACACATGGCGAGGGATCCTCTTATCTCAGCGAGTGGTGTTGACAAGCTCCTCAGGAGAGAAATTGGACTCTGTCAGCAGGAGAGGAGGAGGTGTAACCACAAAATATGGTCTAGAAGTGCAAAAGGGATGGCTGCCACACTCTCTCCATAAAAAGTTGGCCTTCATGAGACAGATTCAACCCTAAAAATGTGGGTGCAGATTAAGATCCCGCCGCACTGACTGCTTTATACTGCAGCATACTGGCAGAATACAATGTTGATAGTACAAGTGTTTTTATCTACTGAACATCAGTAGTGTGCTTCTGTTGCACTTGGCCTGATGCACTGCTGCTTCATGGGAGAGTGTGTCTCTAACAGTGCTACGTGGGTATTTGATAATTACTTGCTAACGACTTTGGAGCCTCAATAAGCAGAGCTCCAAAGGTGAACTGTTCATCCATCTGTCTGACAGTCATCAACAGCTAAACCATGCGTATAGCTGCCAGATGTGTTGCAAGCTCTTCGGTTTTTCTCACTGTGATGTCATGTTTTCTAAACTCTTCGGTCGCTCGCAGCGTGATGTTTTTGGCCGGGGTTCAACTTCTTCAAATGTAAGAAATTGTTCTTGTTTTGGGTGATGAGGTCCTCTGCTTCAGGGGTAAATCAAAGAGATTTTATAATAATGTGGCAAGCTCTGCGCTCACTCATAGCCTCTACACCTACAGTAGATATTCCCTGGGCTGTGACCAGCTTGAGATTTTGGTAGCTGCGCAAGATTGTGTGGGTGTGATCCTGCTTTTGGGCGAGACTCTTTGATCTTAACAAATGGGGAGTGGTTTAAATATTCATTCTTTGTCTCACTAACACACACCAGTACCCTTTGTTGCTGTGTGCCAGATGTTCACAGCTGCACCTGAGAGAGGGAATCTCTGATATCACTTAAAGCCTCTTTGACATTTGTCCTGGTCTGTGAGAGATCGGGTGGGTGATTGTGGAGATGTAGAGTGAGCTGTATAAATGTAATGTAAGGCAAAGTGCATTACTGTAAATTACATGTGTTCAGTGGTTAGGAGCTCCTCTTGCCAATAGGCAGAGGCCTGTGGTGAGTGGCTGTGTGGTGAGGCCTGTGGTCACAGAGCTCCAGTGAAAGTAACAAATTTGATTTTACACCTGGGGCAAAGATATGTGTGAGGTGCTTTATGTGTTTCTCTGAATTGGAACCCAATTAGGTTTTATTAGAGTGTAAAACATGGCAGCATATCAGCTAAAGTAACCACATAAGCGAGCTGGCATGGGTATAATACTTATTCATTCACTGGCGTGTCGTTTCAGTGCATGGGCTAAACAAAGATAGGCTGTTGCTGTCAGTGTTATTGCTTTGAAATGACTGGAGTTTTAACTGGAAGGCGTCTCGTGCCGTCTCGTGGGCGTATATTTCTGCTGGTGGAGTGATATAATCTTTGTTTACATCAGTCTCTGGTTTCTCTGTCATTACCTTTAACTCGCTACAATGAGCCAATTGTTCTTGGACACAGAATTGTCTTTTTTATTTTTTTGTTCCACAGTGGCTGTTTCGCACAGCTACGTATCTTGCTAGCGAAGGAATTCCCATTAACTTTCAAATGGGGGGAAACCTCAATGTATCAAATAGCGCTTGCATCAGGCTCCTTCCCTGCTAAGTCACCACTCTGTGGAGGAAACGTAGAGTGCCGAGTCAGGTAGGGCAAAGGGGAAGATGAAAGGCTGACACTGACTAAATAACCACAGAAGTGCCGGAGCTCTGACCAAGCCAGGTCGTACCAACGTCATGGGTTGTGCTGCTGCTGCTGCTGAGTTGTTTTGGTGACTTACTGCTGAGTGTGTGGCGAATAGTAGAGAGATCAGCTAAATGCCCTGGAAAGAAAAGGAGCCAATGTTCCAAAGCAAAACTTAAATTGTAAAAAAAACAGTTCCTAAAACAAAATAGCTTCTATTCTATCACTATTCTTTATGCTGATTAAAAGTGAACCACAATTATATAATACACTCCATCCTGATACATTTTTCCTTTTAAATGTGACTTTAAAGGTCCCGTTTTGTAAAAAGTCAGCTTTCCTTGACTTCCTTCATTATGAAGCAGGTACATGTGCTACATATATACTGTGACGGTTTGAAAATGCTTACTCCATAGAGAAATGCACACAGTCCGTATTCAGATACTGTACCATTGAACAAGCTGTTGTGATGTCACAATGTTTGTTTACAACAACTTTCGGTATGTACGTACATAAAATGAAACAGCGTTGAACACATACTGCCTCAGTTTAGTTTTTAGCAACATATAAAAAGGCCCACCTAAAAAAAAAACAATATTAGTTTAAGCATACGCT
Organism: Cephalopholis sonnerati; assembly: GCA_019142605.1. Lineage (NCBI taxonomy): Eukaryota > Metazoa > Chordata > Actinopteri > Perciformes > Serranidae > Cephalopholis > Cephalopholis sonnerati. The sequence goes on along the minus strand of JAGQAX010000018.1, from coordinate 19,721,364 downwards.
TTATTTTTAACGCTTTACCTTCCCAACAGACAGTAATTTCTGACAGGAAACTGAAGCCGTTATCTCAGAGCCACCAGTCTCCACTGACAAAAACAGTCATTTTACTAAGCAAGATACAGGACTTGTTGGTCTACCGCTGCCTCAATTGGTTTACGGTGTAAGGTAATGCAGAGAAAATATTCTAAAAATGGCATACACTTAATCCGATATAGATTTTTGTAGGTGGCTAAAATATGTTTTGCTGTGTCCCCTGTTCACAACAGCACATCGCTTAGCTTTCATGTGGGTAGATTTAGTTTATCAAAGACTTAGGCAAAGCAATACAGTTTAATGTCAGATAGGTCGGACCATCATGTTTAACTATATATCTTTAAATGTTGCAGTTACAGCTGAACTGAATTACACAATTTTGCCAATTTTACAAATCCCCTGCACTTCAAATCAACGGTCAGTTGTCTACTCAGAAGTGTTAGCGCAACGTTACGGTGATTTGGTTTATGAAGTGCCGCTATAGTACCGTAACAGTCATTCCTTCAGCTGCAGTGACATTACAGAGATGCAGAGAGACACAGAAACACTGACCAATCAGAGCACACTGGGCTTTTTCAGGAAGGAGGCTTAAAGAGACAGGCGCTAGAGCGGAGCGTTTCAGACAGAGGGTGAGTACAGGTATATTCAGGCAGACAGTATGAGAAAAATCAATTGTTTTTTGACTATTGAAGCATGTAAACATGTTCTAGTAGAAACCCAAAATACAATCATAAACTCCAAAATGAGCATAATATGGGACCTTTAATGTTCGTTCCCATTTTTGTAAATGGGCAATAAAGGCCCTTGGCCCTGAGTGTGAACCCAAGCTTAAGTGTGTGTTGTTGCAGTGACACATAGGGGAAGTTGGCGCCGTACTCCAAACCCCGGCCACACAGACACACTATGAACCTTCACTGTATGTGTGACAGCTTAATGATGCCCCACATTTCCATGACCTCCCCCCACCCTCCAAACATACACATACTTACTGTGTTTACCGCCGGGAGATGCCTACAAGTGGCTTGTTGTAGTCTTATGTGTGCATATTAACTCTTATTTTCAGCAGAGGTGAGATCACTTCCTCCTAGAAATGAGTGTTGTCCATCAAAAGTGGTGGAATCAGTCGTTAAATCTGATGAAAAGTGGAAAGCAGCAATTTTATGATCCTCATTTACAGTTGAACATTGAGAGTACTCACACTAACTGAGCTGTACTTTCAGTGGCTTCAGGCATATAGTTTGCCAAAGAGAGTGTCATGTATCATGCTTTGCACTTTCTGATGTTCTCCTGAGTTTGCATACTTATTTTTCATGTCTAAATTAGATACTAATGCGCTGCAGTGTGGGACATGAAAGCACATGCCACTCCTGTTTACCTGTCTGGTTTCCTGAGGTCATGCAGGCCACATTACCACCTACATGCCTGACTGATTTCAGCTAGGTCTGGACCCTCTTCACCTGCAGTGGCTGGAAGTCTTTCCTAACTATGTTCTATTAAGACCGTTAATCCCTGTGTGACAGAGAACTTGTGTACTTTTCCGAACAAGGCCGAGTGCATGCAATAACATTTTTCCACACAGATGCAATGCACTTGGGAGGAATATCTCTGGAATGTCAGCGGTGGTTGTTTTTTCCGTTTGCTCCCATCTTTTGTGATGGTAGGAATTACTCACCACCTTTGACAGATAAGCATCGGATCGATCTGCGAGCGAGCAGGAATGCAGAGAACAGAACAAGCAGAGAGAGAGAGAGAGAGAGCACAACATGACGCTGCTGCACCGTTTGACCTTTACAGTTTATACTTTACAGCTCCCCTTGTTGTCGTCTCATCCTGACATTTGCACTTGAAGAAACAAGCCCTGGTCTTTGCTCATCCACAGACAATGTAAAAAGACGTGAGGATACACAGAGAGCGATTACAGTTTTTCAGGAAATTCCTTCAGATGTTATCCTGTTAGTGTTTGTTTCTCACAGAGATAAGCAACACAGGTTTGGAAAATGTTGTCTTGAACACCGAGATGAATGTAATACAGGATATCTGGTTGTTAAATTAGAACATTCTGCTCTGATTCTGTTTAGGAAGTGGGATCAAACACAAGCGGACCTACTTTGTTTAGGGTTACTCAAACAAAAAGACACCTGAGGCACACCTTTGTGCCTGTTGAACCCCCCTATTACCAGCTAAGCTCTTGTCTTCCACCTGTCCATAGACTGATGATTTGCACTGTCCTGCATCAGTGCGTCTTCATTATGTGGTTGTCCTAGTGCCCTATGATTTTACTGTCCAACTCACTGAACCTGTTACGTTGCAGTCTCACCTCTAACAACTGGTGTTGCATTTTTGACCCCTTGAAGATGCTTTCTAGCGATGCCAACTTTGGAGTATCTCAGTGGTTTGTGACCAAATACCTGTTTATGTTAAAAAATTAGAAAAGATAATACGAGCCAATGGATCACCACCATTACCAGATTTTAAACTAGTTATTCATGTCAGCATCTGCCTCAAACGTCCAATTATCATCTTGTTTTAAAGTCAGTACCAGTGAATCAACATTGCTGAGATTTCTGGCTTTCAAAACTCACTTTCCATTTTCAAACGGTGCCAGAAAACCTTTTGATGTTGCAACTCCTCAGCTGCTGATAAAGAGGTTTCCAATTCTTTGATGCTCCTTTAATTACTGGATGTATTTTGACATCGGTGTCTCTATGGCAATAAACAGTTTTTAATCTCTTGATCTCAGAAACCAAGAAGTCAACAGCTGTGATCAAAACAACTTTGGTGCGGTGATAACATCCTGAAACAAAATCAGCACATTACACGAGGAATCTGTAAATAAACGTCACTTAATATGTGTAATATGTGCCCTCCTGTGTTTTAAAGAAGATTTATACAACATTTAAAACATTATTATAACAACAAACAATTACTTGCTATGTAAAGATATCGTGGTGTTCTGAGCAGAGAATGTAGTTATGCTACCTTTGTGTATTGTAATCCAAGCTTCTCTGTTTGTTTTTAAGACATGGCGGCCACGCATTGATGTTTGTCAGGCTGTTCTTACGCACTGTTTGTATGTAAACCTATGAAAAGTAGGCTAATGTACCACAATTCATATGTAAGTCATGAGCAAGCAATGCGCATATAACCCAGGTTATTGGGAATCATGTGACTAATGCCCTGGAAGTAGCTTATTATTAAGACCAAAATCTACAAAAGGAGATAGGTGAGGGTGGTGGATGGATCAAACAACACAGGACTTTCGCCCAGGAGACCAGTGTTTGGGGCCATATCAAACCATGTGACCTTTGACTTTGAGATATTTCAAGGTGCATCGTTAACATGTTTCTTTGCCCAAACCTAAACAGCATAACTTCCCTTGCTTAAACCTAACCCACATAACTTTATGTTATCTATGTAACTTAATGTTAAATTTGTGATGTAATTTTATCATAATAACATTAGTATACATTGATGTGAGTGCGTGGGTGTGCATCCCACTGGCTAGTGAATGCCTGCCACTCTGCACCGCACTCATACGGCAAATACTGCTGACAACACCATTCTGACCCACTGTGGCAGAACGCTGGCGTCGCTGAAGTGTAACGCCCACCCTCCAGTTCCCCCACATGTTAACACCATTAGCTCTGTCAGCTATTGTTACCATTGTTAGCACAGTTTGCATTGTTAGCACCATTAGCTGCTGGCTCAACCACCTTCATGTTGAGAGCCATGTGCAGGCAGTTCCAGCTCAGACTTTAAATCATAGATATCCTCTGAATGTCACATACAGCTCCTTTAAAAGGTATAACATGATTACAGTATTTCATCTGCCTTTTAACGCTGCCGGAAAAGATGATATCTTACAGACTCTGTGTATACAATCTAACCATCCTGCAGGCAGCCCCTCTGTTGGCCTGTGTAGTGTTGCTGTGCAGTGTGCTGTTATTGCTTGTGGTTTTGCTACTGGCTCCTTTCTGCCATCACATCAACGATGGCAGAAAGGAGCAAGGGGGGAAGCAGCTTTGCCGTGCCTCCTCGGCGTAAGTGCTTAATGTTGTTGTTATTATTCTCCCTGAGGTCGGTGCCTGTCCAAACGGCCAGCTGCTTCCTCCTCTGATGTGCTTACATGTGTTGCTCTTTCCGTTTACCTCACGATGGAAAGGGACACAGGGCTGCTATAAATCACTATTGCGCTCAGCTGGGTGACACTCGCATGCGATCGCAGGGTGCGTGTTTTTCACACTGTTTCTCTTTTGATTCGTTTTATCACATTTTTATTTTGGCCATATTTTCAGGGCCCATTCCTTCCACGCCACAGCTTTTCTTTAGAGGTCTTAAATGGCTACAGCGTGACTACTGGCACGTCAGGTGGGCTGTGATTGATCTCCTTCACATTGAATAGCAGGAGAGTTGCTCAGCATTCTTTTTTTCTAGACATTTTCAGGGTAACAGGAAGGATTATTATCAGACGGGAATGTAGCTGGCACACTGGACGGATTTTCAAGAATGTCAAGACTCTGCCCGACCTTTAGAAGAGTGTGGAACAAACTCACAAATCAGTTAGTAAGTGTCAGCATGACTAAAACTCCTGTTCCTCCTGAACAATGAGAGCGATGAGAGGGGGAATCTTGGGAGTGGTGCGAATAGCAAGAGCATGGAAATATTTCATGCCCTAATACGGATGGGAATACACGGAATATACGGTTAGAGTGTCTCGAATTCTTTGATTTCTTATCTGCTTTGTGTTTGGACTTGCTTTGAAAGGGAAACACCACCACTCCCATTTGTCCTGAGGTCGTGTTCAAGCCAGTGATAGCTGCATTTCACACTGCATTGCAGAGGGAATTATACACAAATGAAACAACGTGTAGTGCAGCATTTGCCAGTGGGACTGATATTAAGGTGTTTGAGGTTAAGAAAAACCAAACGCTGAGGGGCTGGTGTATGACATGCTAATAAATTTGACATTGTGAAATTTTATGGGCTATTAACATCGCACATCTTGCCCCCTGCCTTCCCAAAGATTGAATTATCCAATAATCAGAGGGAAACAGAGATGCTGTCCAACAGCAGGATGGCTCCAACTGTTCTTTGGAACAGCTCCTGCTTTCCATTGCAGTGGTTCAGTGAAAACAAGACTAAATGCTCTCAAGTGATAATTACAACAAGCCCTATCATGTCAGTTTAAATCTGGAGCAAATAACACATTGTTCTGAATTCTGGCCAAACAATTTTTAGTCCCCATTTTGGACACGTGCTGTTTCTTTTTTTCTCACCCATATGCACGCACCGAAACACAGGCAACACACTTAGACTTCTCTTTCACCCCATTTTGTAAAACATTGTAAAAGGCCATTTAATGTTGGAGCACCTCAAACAGGACCTCTGATGCACACACACCCACTCGTCCATTACACACACACTCACATTCTTTGAGCTGCCGCCATCCCTGTTACTCCCCCAACTCCCACAAGGCATTTAGAATTAATCTCCCTGAAAAGCAAGGAGTTTTTAACTCTGACATCACATATGCACACACGGCCGTAAATCTAACTTCAAATCTTAAAAAGCCCTTTTTTGTTTAAAAAAAAAAAAGCCTCCACCCTTTCTCCTCATTCTTTCCTTCCACATCTTCCACTCTCCTGCTGGACAGCCTTATCTTTCCCTGTGATGTTACAGCAGGCTCGCTCTTAGAGGAAACTTGTAAGCTGTGTTGAGTAAATTCTGAAAAAAAACAAAAAAAATCTGACCTCAGAGAACAGAGTCACTTCTCCCCACACGCAACACATCATCACATTTGATGGTAAAATCTGTTTTCCTGTGTAAACTATATGGACTGTACTGCATGTGGTAAGCTGTGGAGGCTTTATGGGACCTAAGAGCCAGCCAGTGTGGGATGCCCTCCCACCCCACCTACACACACACACACACACACACTTGTACGCACGTCACACAAACTTCTGTGGAACTTTGTATTGGCAGCGTCTTAAAGGTTTAGTGACAAAGTAGCAGTTACCACAAGATATTCCCGTGAATGAACCTTTGGACTGCATTCAGCACATATGCTTTTATTTAGAGCTCTCCAAGCTTTCTTAAAGGGAATAAGGATGACTCTGACTTTTCCATACACAGAACTTCTTAGGAAGCAGCATTGTTCACATTTAAATAATTTACAGTAAATCGTGTGCAGTTTCTTTAAACCAACAGTTGTTGGTTTCTTTACCTTATGTAAGAGGAGGAACATGATTCAGCCGCAGATATCTGCCCTGCACCAGTGACATCTTGTTTGATGATTCACGTAGTCTCTCGGGTAGCTGCACAGTGGCATAAATGTTATCGGACTCCAGATCATTCACGTCAAAATCATTCCAAGTGTGCCTGATGTAATTTTGTTGGTAGGCTAACAATGGCTCAGAAGTAGAGTAAATGCTGCTATTAGCAGTTGATTCTTAGCCCATTTCTTGAAGCCATATGTGGGTCAGCTCTGGCTCTGATTTTGTTCTGAATTCAGTCAGAACAAAGTCACGCGTGCCAGCTGCAATTGGTCAAACTCTGCTGCCTATCTGATCTGGCACTAACCTTGTCCAAGGACATAATTGCTTACACCAATAGATTGCTCACTGTTAACCAGTCACAGCAGCACAGAAATAAAAACAAACTAAAGCTCGAACAAAGACAACCTTACCTACTGAGAAACTTTTTTGACTGGCTAAGTGGTTTTTAGCCACACCTAGTGACATGGCTCTAGTAATGGCAGCTGGTCAGAAATGTTTCAACAACTATTTAAAGTCTGCATGAAATCTCTTGACCTGAAGAGGCTTAATGTTATGAACTGTTGTAACGATGGTGATCCCAGACTTTTATTCACCATGCAGGTTAGATTGTGTCTATTGCTTCAGTTTATGACCAGTTTACTATTCAGTTTGTGTTTAGTGATAATTTAGTGCTAAATAATGTTCGCGTATAGCTAGTGTCTTGGTGGCACGGTGGGACAGTGGTTAGCATTGTCACCTCACAGCAAGAGGGTACCTGGTTCGAACCCAGGGTGGGGGAGCCCTTCTGTGCAGCATTTGCATGTTCTCCTTGTGTCAGCGTGGCTTTACTCCGAGTACTCCGGCTTCCTCCCACAGTCCAAATACATGCAGGTTAATTGGTGACTCTAAATTGTCCGTAGGTGTGAATGTGAGTGTGAATGGTTGTCTGTCTCTATGTGTCAGCCCTGTGATAGTCTTGGTTACCTGTCCAGGGTGTACCCCGCCTCTCGCCCAGTGTTAGCTGGAATAGGCTCCAGCACACCCAGCAACCCCCAACAGGATAATGAATATAGCTAGTTTTTACTGCTGCATTCAATTGCTCCTTGCATGGTCCCATTTCCTGAGTTAGGAAGTCGTTCCTTTTGACTTTGGTGTGTTCATGAGCTTTAAGTCGTAATATAGCAACTAATGGTTACAACCTAATAACATATTACAAATTACTTGTGAGCAAAATATTGACATGTGACTTAACAAAAAGTTTATTATCATCAGATGTTTCTGCGTGTATGACGTCAAGTCATTAACAGATTTTCGCTGACTGAGTTGTTCCAACTTCATGTGAATTTTCCCAATATTTTGAAGCTACATAATGCAAGGCGAGTACGGCCTCACAGAGCCGCCAGCGTGGCTATAGACTCTTAAATCTTGTTTATGTATCACTGCAGTGATGTCTGAAGAGCTGGCAAAGTTGCCAGATTAAAACACTTTACTTTCTGTCACTAAAACATTTGACTGGTGTCACAGTTTTCTCTTCTGCTTCTTGGCACCATGACAGCATCAACACACAGGACTTTATTTTATCAGGAATTAAGAGTCTCAGACTTGTGTTGTCTGAATCTATTGCCAGAGGGCAGGGCATTTCCAGTCTCAGTGATTCACCAAATACCTCCAGTAAGTAGGCGTGGTTGTGATTCACAGACACTTGATCCCGGCTTTGACTATTTGTTGACATTCACTCAAATTTTTCATTGGTACTCTAAAGGATTTCACATACAGTTTTTTTTCTCTGGCAAGTACATCACCCTGGTGTTCTTAAAGGGTTAGCTAGTGGCTTAGCTCACTAGCTTTGGTAACTGCTTGTCTAATACAGCTCCTACTAGGGCTTCTGTATTGTTTTTCTTTGCCTCTAGGTGTTGTTTTTAGAGTTGTTTCGCCTCACTGTGCAAAGAATGAAAACGTCAATGACCTGCCAGATAAAATTAACCTTAATATATTGTATTATTAACTGAAGGAATGACGCTAGATTGTATTCATATTGTCACCCAGACAGATGCAACCTGATAAACAAACTCAAATTTCTACATTTCTCTGCATTTATCCGTGGCCGTACACACTACCACATCTAGACTAGGTTGGTCTCTTGACCTAAGAGGCTGAATCTGGAGGCTACAGGTCTAGCAGCGGCAGTGACAGAGATCCTCTATGCACCAGGGCCTTTTTATCAGCCACGTCATGAGGCTTTTGGGCTGTTACAGCTGGGTCAGTATCCCATAGTGCGATACTGCTTGAATCCAAGCCTTCGGTTTCTCACTGACACTCGGTGCTTGTTGCAGATACACTTTCCCAGATGCCTTTCAAGCCACATCAGAGCGTTGGATTTTCCAGAACAACACTGCTTTTATCTTTGTCCTTTACTAAGCGGGTCAGTGAGCAACAAGCCTTGTCTGTGCATTCCTCGCTGAATGCAGTTCGCACCTGTTGTCTCTCAGGTGCACCTTCTAGATAAGCACCGCTTTTGTCCCTAATGTACTGAGTTCATCTTATCACTGCGCCCCCATAGAGTTGGGCACATTTTAGCCCTCTTGCCTTTCCTTCCTTTAAGGGGTGAAGACAACTTACCTACTGTCCACCTTTTTGTTTCTCGGGATCTTTTGTAGCAAATGAATCCAATTTCTCACCGGCACCAGTCCCACTGGATGGTGGTGGCTGTGGGACTGGTATGTACTGGAGGGCATTTGAGGCACTGAGGGAAGGGTGAGATCCTTTCCAGCTGAGACCTCATCTCATGAAACATGTCCAGGGGAATATCAGTTTGAGATGTCTGTGCACCAGCAAGTTGGTCTTTCTTGCGCTTATTTTAATGGCTTGATTTGTAAATTTTGATCTTGGTGCATTCTCTATAAAAAGGGCTCCATGAGCATACAACTCTTCGTCTCAGGTGCACCGATTGCATCTAAATCCTGCAGGATGGATGATACAATCATGTCTCTCAAGGCAGCACAGACTTCAACTTTAGGTTTTCCAGGCGCCTTCCAGTGAGGTTCTTCTGATTATTGTTAGGCTACACATGTGCTGGATCATAATGCAGAAATAGTACCCAGCTCCTTTCCTGTGTGTGCGTGTGGTATTGAGGATAACTGTCTGTCATGCTGTTAAACTGATGCCCACTGGCTGTCTGCATATGATGGGTTGTGTCAGACCACCCAGGAGGACTGCTGGTGGGCCCACAGGGATGAGAGTATACAGCATGGGCGTATTTGTAGTGTGTGTGTGGGGGAGAGATGGAAGATGGAAGTTCAGAAAAAAAGGGGAGAAGGGAGTTATGGAGAGAAAATCCTTTTTAAGAGGCTCTGACTCCAAACAAACCAAAATTGAGAATGTGTTTGTAGGATCAAGATAAAAAGGAGAATCTTTCCACTGTCGTCTTGTGTGTTTTAGTCATAGCTGGAAAATTCACATTTCTGCTGAAAACCTAAAGTTCCAGTGTGTAAGATTTAGGGTGATTTAGTGGCATCTAGTGGTGAGGAATGCAGACTGCAACGAGCTGAAACTTTTCCCGGTTAGAATTCTGTCAGCATTCATTGTTCAGGAGGTTTTTACCATAAAACGAATTACATGCAGAGATCTCTTCCTCTCCAAAAGAAACAAAACCAATGATTTAAAAGCGCAGTGTGTGGGATTTAGGGGGACATGTTTGTAGAGATGGACTATAATATAATAAGTATGTTTCCATTAGTGTACAGCCACCTGACAATATGAATTGTTGTGTATTTATTACCTTAAAATGAGCTGTTTATGTCTACATAGGGAGTGGGTCCTCGTCCACAGATATTGCCATGTTGCACCGCCATGCTTCTACGGTAGCCCAGATTGGACAAACCAAACACTGGCTCTAGAAAGATCCATTTGGTTTTTTGCATTGGCCACTGTAGTTAGAAGCTCTTCTACCATCAGAAAACAGATTTTTTTTTCACGTGAAACTTCTTTATTCTGTGTTTTTAATGATTTAAATGACTGAGTTTGTCTGTTTTAGAGAGAAGGACTCCTCTGCAGAGAATTCAGTTCCCCATTAAAACCTCCTAAATGTCTGGATCTTAAGATATCAGAGAACCCTGAGCATACACAGCAGGAGCTGGGTGAGCAGTCCATCTGCAACATGCCAAACAGCATAGAAGACACACTGATTTGCAACATGAAAATGCTTCATTAAGTATTTTTTACTACTTTCAGTCACCAGGGGTCTCATTTAAAAACATTGTGTACACACAAAATGAAACCTTAGAGAGGCGTTCGTCACCTCCCACACAAACGTTGTGATGAATAAAAACAGACTTGATGGGAGAAACTATCACCCATGCTTACGAACATTTTGGAGACGGGAAATTGGCGACGCAAATAGTGAGGTGGAAACCTGATTGTAGATATTGTCAAGCATTTTTTGGCGCGTGCCATTTTTGGCTTCTGTCATATGTACATTTTTAGTATGGATCCTACACATTGTTTTATAAATGAGATCCCTGGTCCATTTGTTTGGAGAGGAAGAGACCTCTGTGGATGATTCAGCTCCTGGTAAAAACCTCCTGAACAACGTATACTGAGGGAATAATAATCAGGAGAAATTTCAGCTGGTTGCAATCTACAGTTCTCACCACTAGATGCCACTAAATCTCCCTAAATGTTACAAACAGCTCCTTAAAATTCAAGTCCATAACCATTGAGTTTGCACTTCTGAGGTCATGTTCATCAGTCGATAACACAGTACAGATATTTTACACTGCAGTAAAAAAAAATGGTTTGACTTGATTTGGGAAATGTAGCATCTTTCTGGCAGGAGGTTTGTGGTTAAAAGCTTCTTGTACTAACTACTGCTTACCATGTTATGTAACTTATTAATGATGGGACAAAGGATAGAGAGTTGATCTGTGTGCTTTTGGGTTGATAGATGTCTGTTGCAGGAGCGAGGTGTTATGGTAGAAAGCACATGACTTATCAGTTGAGCTCTCTCTCTCTTTCACACACACACATGCACACACACTCACACACACCTCCCCCCTGAAAGAGCTGTCCTGTTAGCAGAAGATATGATCTGTGTTTTCCCCTTCACCCGGAGCTGCTGAATAAAACCCGTCTTTATTTAATCGTCTACTCTCTGTGTGAACATGTGTGTTTATGCCCGTGTGTGTGTGTGATGTGATGGTGTCAGTGATCACAGATTTTTACTGTCTGTGGCAAACAGTTCACACATCGCAGATCACAGAGTTCATATAGTCCAGACATGTTGCTTTGCTTTGTCTGCCATGTGTTCCTGCGTACAGTAGGCATTAAGCTGGCGCAGCTTCCCTCAGTGTCTGTGTTTGTGTGTTTATTGCAGACATAGATGAGTGTGCGACAGGTAGACACACTTGTGGCCCTGAGCAGACGTGCTACAACACCAGAGGCTCCTACACCTGCCAGTGTCCTCCAGGCTTCCAGAAGAACGGAGACCACTGTATAGGTAAGTTGTTGATGCAAAACACACCCTCTCCTCTTAAAACCGGTGTCAAGCTTTTTCAAAAGTTGCTTAATAATCTTTTATCAACTGATTTTGCAATGTGTTTCCATGACTCTCCTGTGTGTATGTGTGTGTTTCCCTGCAGACAGAGATGAGTGCGCCATGACCCACTACTGCATGCACAGATGTGTGAACACACAGGGCTCATACTACTGTGAATGCAACGCAGGTCACAAGTTGGCCAGCAACAATCACAGCTGTGTTGGTAAGTCACTGGAAAGCCACGTGTACTCTAAATACTTTGTGTTAGTATGTACAACATCAAATTATAAAAGCATTTTTGCTTCACTGCTTTGTTGTTCGGAGTTAGCTCATCAGCATAGATGGATTACTGAGCAGGCAAACCGGGCACAGGCCAAGGAGCCCAAAGTGTCAGAGGGCCCCCTGGCCTTCACCTACAAACTGTTAAATGTCAAATTAACACATACCTACCAGGAAGAGACTTAAAATGACCAAAAAGAGATGCAAAGGAGATGCAAAGAGACAAAAAGGGACTACAAAAACAGGCCAAACAACCACAAAGAGGGAAAAAAAACAACTACAAAGTGACACAAATTGATCAAAAATGACACAAAATTACCTCAATAAGGCAAAACATTGCCCCAATAGGACACACAATGACCTTAAAGAGACCCAAACAGCTACTAAAAAATATGAAACAACCGCAAGCGGACACTAAATGACCACAAAGAGACACAAAACCATCACAAAGTTTGTGTGTCTTGCTCCTGTGTAGGAGAGGTGGTGAGGTCCTCTGTAAATCTGTGCCCACAGACCCATTATCTCATAATCCACTGATGCTCGTCAGACAGTTTGTGTTGGTGTTGACAGGCTGACTCTTAATATGTTTGGGCACCTGTTGGTACTTGCATGCAAGAGTTTATTATAATAATCATAATTACTGCTTTAGTGTAAATACAAGTAGAACAAAACCACACACCGGGGCAAAAGAAAATTAAATATATGATAAAAAAAAGGTAAAGAAAATAAGTGCCGTTTATAAAAATGCACAAGTACATCTATTAAATCAAGTCATAATCAGGTAGATGTAAAGAGTTGCAGTGTAATACAGATTGGAGCATGTCAGCTCAGGTTTAGCTCACCAAAGTCTGGTGTTAACCCACACTGTGTTTACTCTCATTCTTCAGTTTTCTCACGATGCAGATATTTTAAGGTCAGGAACAGCTTTAACAAAGCAAATGGTGCACGAGCTGTTGTTTTTCATGCCTGGAAGCTCAGAGCTATCATGAGACTGACCGTGCAACCTGAACCCACACAGCAAACCTCCTGCAAAAGTCAAAGGATGTTATTGAAAATGTTGTGTTGTGATAGAGCGCTATTTATCTCTGAAAGATATTTGGAAATCCATCAAAATCCATGACCGGCTCCCAGCTATGCTGCGTGTTTGTGTTTCTGGTTACTGCTCTTTCTTTAAGCATGATTCCAGGTTTCTTAGCTTGGGTCTTACTCACATCGTGTTCTCCATTATTCCTATTCATGATCATAACATTACTCACTATACTAATTGCTAAGATCTGAGCTCTCATGTGAGTACAGAGTCATTGATACCAGAGTGATGCTCAAAGTACAATTATAAGTTCCAGGTTGTTATCTGCATTATTTCCATGTATGTAAAACATCTGCTTTTATTCCAGATGTGAATGAATGTGATGTGGAGAATCCTTGTCAGCACCACTGCTACAACCTGATTGGCTCCTTCCTCTGCCAGTGTGAACAGGGCTACGAGCTGGCACAAGACACGGTCTCCTGCCAAGGTGGACACACACAGGAACACACATGCACATATACATACAGATATACTGATCAGCAACTACGTTAAAACCACTGACAGATGGAGTGAGTAACATTGACTGTTGCATTACAGTGCAATGTTGTGCTGGAAAACCTTGACTCCTGGCGTTTATTTGGATGCAACTTTACCCACTCAAACACTGTTACAGACCAAGAATCCCCCTCTCATGGCAACAGCACTCCCTGATAGCGTTGGCCCTCCCAGCAGGACAATGTGCAAAGCCACACCACAACAACTGCCAAAGAATGGCCCAAAGAATGTGACAAAGACTTTAAGGTGTCGACCTGTCCTCCAAATTCCCCAGATCCCAATCCGATTGAGCATCCATTGGACATGCTGACACTCCAAAGCCAAGTCCAATACACGGTGGGGCCTCCTTGATTCAGACTTGGCTCTGACCTGTCAAGGCGTAGAAACAGGACCTCTGTGTGGTTTCTGGCATCAGGGTGTTTGTGGCAGATGCTTTGAGTTGTCTGGGTTACAAGGTGGGGTACCAGCACGTCCCACAGATTCTCGATCAGGATGTGGAGAGTTTGGAGGCCAGGTCAACGCCATGAGCTCTTCTTGATGTTCCTCGGGCCATTCCTAAACAGTTTTTGTGGTGTGGCATGGCACATTGATCTACAAGTGGTATCCATATAAATGCCAGGAGCCAAGGTTTCCCTACAAAACATTGCATTGTAGTGAAATGATTCACTTCACCTGTCAGTGGTTTTAATGTTGTGGCTGATAAATAGATGAATGCATGTTCATAAACACCGATCACATGCTCAGTTTACAATGTGCACTGCCTTATACTCATTATCTATGTTTGTGTGTAAATATTTTCTGTACAGACATTGATGAATGCAGCTTCTCCAGCTACATGTGTCAGTTCCAGTGTATTAACAGCCCTGGAAGTTACTCCTGTGAGTGTCCAGAGGGATATCAGCTCCAGGGAAACAGGTTGTGTCAAGGTACTGCAGTGCTCCTTTTTTACGAATCTGTTTTTAGTTTATTTATTCATCTATCTTATCCTCCTCTCTGTTGTCACACACAACAAATTTCCTCTTCTCTCCCTCCCTTCCTCCTCTTCCCGAAACTCTTTGAAGATAACTCTTAAGAGGAACTTGATCATTTCTGCTATCATCCACTATTCTACCTCTCAAGCGGGAATGAAAGCCACTCTCACGCGGTACTGTCATGGAAAGAATGCAGAGGTTAGGCAACACAAACACAGCAACTTTGTGTTGCCCCGCAAAGCCACCTCTGTGAATTTATATGCATGATGTTGGTTTCTTGAAGTGGATTTATTTGAAGCTCCGGCACTCGCTCAAAGGGTGAGCTGTTATTTTTTCCTCTCCCCCTCGGTCAGGTGCAGGCTTTATAGAGGGAGCCATGAATCCGGCCGGTTGTGTCAGAGGGACCTTACGGTGATGAATCCAGGTTGCTGTGCCAGAAATAGCCCTGTGGTTTGGGGCATGTTTGATGGGGTTATTTTCATGGTGCTGCAAGGGAAGAGTTGCAGTAAGGCCTGTGTGGGGTTGCGTCGGGGGCTTCCCTCCAGTACAGATCTGCAGGCTTCCCTCTTGTGTTTCCTTTCACCTCCACAGCTGCTGGAAACGCAGCTGCAGCTCTAAAACACTGTTCCCAAATTGTACACATCCTGAACTTTGTGTTTTCACAGCTCTGTTTCATGAAGCGTGTAGAGTTTGTGTGTGTTTTGGAAGCGCGGGATACGAGCACTGTCATCCAGCTATTTTTGACTACTCAATACTTCTCTCTTTCTCTGTTTCTCTCTCTTTCTCTGTCACTCTGCCAATCACAAGACATAAATGAGTGTGAGACGGGGACCCATAACTGCCAAGACGATGACATGTGCTGGAACTATTACGGAGGCTTCCGCTGCTATCCCAGAAACCCCTGTGAGGCGCCTTACACCAAGACCTCTGAAAAGTCAGTAAACATCATCCAGTTCTTTCGTGTCATTCTCATCAGCGCGGCCAGTTTCTCAGACATTGTTTTAATTGTTGTGTGTTTGCAGTCGCTGTATCTGTCGGTCTCAGGCTGAGTGCCAGGGTCTCCCGCCATCAATTGTATACAAATACATGAGCATCCAGGCAGACCGGACAGTGCCAGCGGACATCTTCCAGATTCAGGCCACCAACATGTACGCCAACACACACAACACTTTCAGGATCAAAGCTGGAAATGAGGGAGGAGAATTTTTCCTGCGGGTAAGTAATGGAGATATGTTTTGTTTTTTTGTGTGTTGAAAAAGCTGGGGGAGGATGATACAGTGTTTTGATGCTTTTAAAATCTGCAGTTTCAAGCTAAATGCATTTTATTACTCCTGACTCCATCTCATACAATCACCCAACCTGATATTTTACCAACATAGTTACAGTTATACTGTATCAAGATATTATTTGATACTCGGAAACTGAGACTCTACTGTGACTCTGTTTAGCGGCACCAATGACTGTATATAAAGATGGCCAATGTTTCAGCACTTCCTCCCACTGTACAAAAATGAAGCCAAAATATCCCACATACAGCCGCAAGCATTGCCATTGATCACGAACCCTCAGATGACACACAAAGCATCAATCGTGATGTCAGATCTTCTTTCTATGGCGTCAAATAACTAGCTATAACAGCTATGATTATACAGCAGTGTGATAAGAACTACCTAAAATGACAAAAAACATCTTTGGGAAAACTTTATCTGACGTGTACTTCAGTTTCTTATCTTTTAGTTTGGCCCATGTTCCATCTGCTAACATGGAGAGGGCGGGGTTTATGACCTAAACGGATGTTTTGGCTTCACTTTTTGGGCGCTATCCAAGACCTCAGGAGCAGTGCCGGGCTTTAAAACCAATTTTACTTAGTGGCCAAACATGGAATTACAACTTTAGGGTCTGTTACGTGATGCCGTCGGGCCCTAAAAGACTTTTCCCTTAGACTGACATTGCGAAAGAGATGTCTGCAAATAAGTTTAGCGTGTTTGCATGCTAACATTTGCTAATAAGCAGTAAACACAAAGTACAGCTGAGGCTGATGTGACATTAGTATCCTGCCGATGTAGAACTGTATTCACATGCTTACACACTGATCATATCTCCCTGCAGCGTTCCAGCAACGTGAGTGCCATGCTGGTGCTAACCAAGCCTCTGTCAGGCCCCAGGGAGTACGTCGTGGACCTGGAGATGGTCACCCACCATCTGACCATGAACTACCGCTCCAGCTCACTGCTGCGGCTCACCATCATAGTCGGGCCCTACGCCTTCTGAGCACCGCAATCCCCGGCAGCCCCTCATACGTCTGGTTCAGCAAACATTAGCAGTGTAACACAGCAGATGCCTGTATCAGCATTAACATACAACATTTTCATGCAATAAAACATATAACATAGGCTGTCCCAGACTTCACAGCAGCACAACAGTTTCAATAGGCTTGCTCATGACAGACCAGCCCATGCTGTAATGTGACCACTGGGCATCTTTTTCTCTCAAGGTGCTGGGAAGCAGTTTGATGGTGGGTTTAAGTGTCCTTAAGGAGTCATGTACTGTGTTTCAGACCTTAACAATATATTTTTTTTATCTTTAAAGCTGAAACCTGTTTTACTTTAAGTGTCCGAGGTGGACAAGAAACAGAGATGCTCGATGCAGCATTTCCACTTTAAATTCTTTCATACTAAAAACAATTGGAAACAGAGCAGTGGCACTCAGGAAAAGAGGCCTAGTGGACACACATCCTGTGATGAATTTTTGATGCAGCTGTACCTACATTTATCACTTTGTTTCAGACCAAACCTGCTTACACTAACCTGTGTGTGCATCAGTGTAAGAAAGAGAGAGAAATCCTGTTTTCTATATATATATATGTATATGTACATGACAAATAATCCAGTATGAGCAGCTTTTACAAAAATAATTGACAGACCTTGTAAATCAGAGCTTCTGTTGATAAATGCTGTAGGGGTTAGTGCTGCTGCGCCACGCTGTTCGTGCAAGTTTCTGTATAGTTTTACTCATGAGTAATAATTTCCAGAGAAGTCCAGAACAGTTCAGAAGTGTAAAGGGAGGGAATTTGCCTGTTAGTTGAGAGAGTACTAAACTTTGCATGACAACAGGCTTGATGCTCGTAGACTTTACTCGCAGGAGTTAAGTCATGTACATACCAAGGTAACAAATCTGTGTGTGTGTGTGGATGTTTGTGTGAGTGAGTGTGTGAGTGTGCCTGGCTTTGTTTATGCATGCAAGCAAGTGAAAGTGTGAAACACGAGGGAGAGAAAGGGAAAGAGTGAGAAGGAGCTTGTTCTCTGCCCCCAGGTTCGGTGGATGTGGTTGAGCTGTTTATGCGTTTCTGTGATGCCATCCTCGCAGCCCTCGGTCACAGAGGCAATAACAGAGATTTTTTTTTTTTAACTCGAGAACACGCACAGGAAATGACGGCTTTCATAACACACCTCGGCCAGTCGACGGCTCGCTGGTGCCACGGCGATTCTCCGAGGGAACAGCTGGGCTTTCTAATGTCGGTCCCAGTCAAGAAGTCACACTGGCACCAGGCTGGCTTGCGTGATAAACGTAATTACAGTGCTTTGCCCTATAGCTGGTTCATGTGTGACACAGGGGATTATTAAAGTGTTAATACAATGCCACCACACTTTTTCGGCAGAATGAGAAATCTTTCACTACCTGCTTCGCCTTTCGTGACTCCGCGTGTCTGCTCTGGCTTATTGCTGAAACACTGTACACTGTAGACACACAGCACTGAAAACCACATTGGAAATGTTGTCACCACTCTGCAAGGGTAGAAAGTTATCCATCTTTTATGTGGTTTCAGCAGCAATCATGCCGTAGTGCCTTAGAGGTATAAACACACACAAAAAATGTAACACTAATCTTATCATTCATGCTGTCAGGACTTCCTTCATTGAGATGCCTTAATGTTTTTCTCCTCTATTTAAAATATATTTTGTCATATGTATCTTATATTGATTGTACTCTGAAGAGCTATATTGTTGAATAAAATATGATGGATAAATGGGGCTAGGTTGTTCTGGTTTTTTTTTTAATAATACATAGCCGACAACTTGTGTGAAAGAGGGAAAATGTGTGAAAAAGATGCTGCTCTGCAACGAAGTGAACAACCTCTGACTTCATATACAGTATAATGGAAAATGCAGCGGTTGTGTGAAATGCTCCGCTGCTCTTCCAATGCTTTTGGGGAAAATGTAAGGATGATTTCATCTGAATATAACAATGATAAATGCAGTGAACATGATGCCCCAGCCATCATATCTATCTTATTTAAAGAGATCCAGAGGGGATATAGTAGTAATATAGTATGTTGAGTCAATGTGTGCTGAGGGACAAATGTGAAGCCTGCACACACACACACACACACACAACATATTTAGATGTGAAATTGGTTGGGAGGGGTTTTATGGTAAGTTGTTACTCAATCATTCTGCTGTCTAGAGCTTTAGTCAGAGCAGCGTTGGGACATGTAAGATGATACACGATGTGTCATTGTTCCCCTAACCCCATCTTCAGCTCGACGCTCATTGGAGCTCTGTGTTTTTGCTGTCCGTGCATGATTCAACCCCCGGGAGAAAACATTGCTCACCCACTTTTTCTGTGACTCAACCGTGTGCTGAACTCCTTAAGAGGAGCAGCATTTTCAGGTTCTTGTTCTTGATTAATATTCCACTCAGGGTAACGGTGGAGATAATTAACTTAATCTCCCTGCATATAGTTAGACATTTCATTAATCACTGTGAGATTTATTAAATAGATCAAAGCCAAAGTCACTGGATGGAGATCACAGAGAAGGAAAAAAAGTCATGAAAGTTCAGTAAGTTGAATGTTTGTTACCCTCTGTCCTCTCTTCACTACAGTATCCCAGTGATGCAATAACTGCCCTCTGTTTCTTACTGCTTTGTTTTTTTTGTTCTGAACTTGTTTGGGATCAGATCTTAGAGAGCTGTTCAGCTGTTCATATTAAACAGTCATGTATTTACACAGTCAAATTTTCCAGGAAGCAAGGAATGTAGCGTAACATCATCAGTGAAGATGATGAGTTAGTGGAGGTTAGCTAATGCTTGTAGTCAGAACATGCTCAGGACATTAACAGGATACAGTTTTTCAGGTTCTTAGTTCTTGTTCTGGGAGGAAATAAAGTACACCTGCATTATGATTACATACAATATGCAAATAACGCATCACCAACAGGGCCAGCTCAACCCATTTGAAGGTCCCTCTATATTCCCACCATACTGAGCCCTTATTGTTTCAGTAATTGTTGCCTTTACTTGATTGACTAATTAATTTGTACAATAAAAGTCTCGAGATTGGGTATTTACGCAACTGTTACCTGAAGCCCAGTTCAGACCAATGACTCACAACAAGAAGAAACCGTTTTATAACGCTGCAAAGAAAAGTTGCAGTGGTGCGAACTGGCCAATCTGAGCTCGACTCAAGCTGGCTGATGATATCACCTGCAACTCAGCTGGTCAAATCATCGGCGGCTGGTTTTAAAATGTGAAGCACGTCACCTGTTTCTACAGCCAATCGGCTTAAAGTCTGCTGGTCAAGTCAAAATAACCGCAGACTGCATATTCGTTTGCTGGACCCTATTTACCATATTTTTTGTCACCAAGCAATTTTTGACACTGGTCAGGTACTGAGCATTGAGTTCTAATCAGAACAATTTATTGTTGATCATCTGAAATTGTAAAGACTTTTTAGTAATAAACTATGGATTTATATCTGGGAGATCAACTACACTTCTTGATAAGTGGTCAGCAGCTGTGTATAGCGGACAGTTGGCTGACTGCATATATATATATATATATATATATGGACTTTCAAAAAGCTTTTGATGCAGTTCCTCATAAAAGACTACATTCAAAATTAAAATCATATTGCATAGATGATAGAGTTATAGAATGGATATAAGACTTCTTATGTAACAGGAAACAGCAGGTGGTGGTTAGTAGTGCTACTTCAGGGTGGAAACTTGTGACCTCTGGAGGTCCACAGGGATCCGTACTGGGCCTTGTGCTCTTTATTGTCATTAGAAATTATTTGGCAAGAGTGACATAATCTGACACATATCTTTTTGTGTACGACACAAATATATTTAGTATATTTACAAAAGACACTGACACAACCCATCTTCAAGAAGCTGAGTAACTGGTGTAATCTGTGGTTACTGAAATCTGCAACATCTGAACTCGTGAGACTTCAGAATGCGACTTCTCTTTGAGCAAGACTTAGTTAGACACAATAACAGACTGGATCAATGCAAAGGTAAAGAAAAATAGTTTTTTTTTTTGTCAAAAACACTTATAGTAACAATCTGATCCTGTCAGTGGCAAAAACACAATTTCAGAGGACATAAATTAAGGATGCACTATCGACCCGAAGATTACATTGCAGCCTGTATCATGGCTTTCAGCTGCAGCCCTCTCACTCAGTCCTGGACCAGTTCTAAATACTGATGTCTCCATTAGTCACTTAGACACAAAAACATGAGTAAATAGAGTCCAGATTGAAAAATACTGAAGTTTCCCTTTAAGGTAACCCATCATTACAGTTTATACTGTGATTTTGTGGTTTCTGTGGTGCGTACAGTTAAAACAAACAAATTTGCAATTGATTCAGTCACCACAAAATAATTGCTGGTGAACTTGGAGTCTTCAAGGTCCCTGAGGGTACCAGAGCAGTTGGCGGCTTTGCCTGGTTGATAACTCAGCCTTGATTATGCACATTTGCAGTATGCAGAGGAAGATGAAATCCCTTATGTTTTACTGTGTCCTTTGTGATACCTTCCCAAAAAAAGTAAAAACACAAACTTATTTTATGAATCCACACTGGGCGGTTCAGTGGGTTCATACCCAGGCACAGTGGTGCTTTGTTAAATGCTAACACCAGAATGCTAATATGGGGCGACAAACACATTGAAGTGCTTACCATTTTTTCTAGTAAGTTTAGTCAGGAGGATAATACTTTACATGCTTAGGCTGTAAGTTTTCACATTTATTCCTTGCATGCATGCTCACTCATTATCTCTAGGTGTCATTGTCTGTCAGCCTATCATCTTACAGCTCCTCATTTTAAATATGGTTCTTTCTCTGCCGTAATTGTTTCTTGCTGCAGTCGTGCGCACCCTCCACCTCCCCATCACCACCCAGTCTTTATGGATTCATCAGCCTCATTGGCCTCAGCAGTCAGCGGCCTCAGAGTCAGCAGCCACCACCACCAGTGTCTGGACTCCATGGGGGGATTTATCCTGCTGCCACTCAGATGTCTAAAGATGATCACAAAACATCTCCCTCTGGTGTCCAAGCGCCCAAGACTTCTGTTAAATCTTAATCAGAGCAAATCATCTGTCAATCTGTACACTCATAATCTGAATTAAATATTTCATTCTTCTGTCTCCTGATTGAAATACATCTAGCATGTTAGCACACTGACAAATTGAAGACATTTCAGTCAAATTTCCAAATGTTAACCTCATGGCACTGGAGGAACTGGAGCAAAGGTCATTGGACAAACTATTTTGACAGAATATATTGTCAGGGATCAGTAAATGTTTGCTCAGAATTTAAAGGCAATCTGATGTTGAGATATTTCTCAGGATATCCTATATTTCATTTTCAGGATAAGTGGAAACATTAACCTGATGGTTTAACCACAGGAAAAATCAGGCATCACCCAAGTTAGTGTGATTCAGCCTCTGAGGAGTGTGATATTTGTACAAAATGTCATCTTAATCCATGCAGCAGCTGTTGAGATATGACCGACTGACTGACATTATCATGTCTGCAGACATGTAACTAATGTGGCAACCAACATACAGAAAAAATGAAACAACAACCCACACATGTGATGCTGAAACAATCTTTAAAGTTCAACAGTGCTACATTAATTCAAACATTCACTGGCTTCAGACTTGACGAGGTTTAACCTCAGGGCCTACATCACAAAAATGTTGCTGAAACTCAAGTGATTAATCACTTCTCACCGGGAAATCACTCACGA
Organism: Cephalopholis sonnerati; assembly: GCA_019142605.1. Lineage (NCBI taxonomy): Eukaryota > Metazoa > Chordata > Actinopteri > Perciformes > Serranidae > Cephalopholis > Cephalopholis sonnerati. The sequence goes on along the minus strand of JAGQAX010000018.1, from coordinate 19,698,684 downwards.
TCACTTCATAGCGTGCCTTTGCTTTATGTTCTCCTGTCTTGAGCTCCTTCAGAGTGGGTGTCAGGGAGAAAGGTAAGAGGTGTTTTAATGGCGCGAGGGAGAGAGTGCATGAAGAGGTGAGAAATGAGTAGTTTATTGGATGGCATTTGAGATCGGAAAGACATGATGTGATGAGGTCACTTGTTAACACTGGCAAAAAGTGCCACACGAGGGTGGCATAACCACACAAGGGCATTCACAGGGAGACACACTCACACACACACATGCACGCCACTCAAGAAATCACTCTCAAGGTGGCAAGAGTATACACACGTCCAACAAATTAGCAAAACCAGCCGTCCATGCGTGCATGTTTGTGTATGTAAATTGCGAACTCCTCTGGTATGGTATGCTGCCCGGTGCCACTGCATGTGGCAGTTGAACACATGCCAGGTCGTAAACACTCCCCGCCTGGTGCCCAACCACAGATGTCATTTCAATCAGCTTTCAGTCAGGCTGAAAAAATAAATCCTGGAGGTCCATACCTGTGTGATTACATTCTCTAATTATAGTTTGTAGCAGTAACTCTGAGATGACTAAACGAGACGGGCCCTCGGGGTGTTGTGAATGTAATTATATACTGACAATTAATAGGCCCGTTCCTCAGAGAAGAGTTTGTTACATGATGACGTACCCGACCGTTTTAAGCTCACTGGGGAAGCCTTTGAATTATGACATAATTACAAGGGAAAACATGATATACAAGGATGATAATTATCCCCAAGTACAGTAACAGTAAGTGCCATTGCCTTTTATGATTCAAGTTCATATAAAGGAAAAAGTTTATATTTCTCCTCTGAGGGCCGTCTACAGAGTGCAGTGTTTATCATTAGCAGCTTGGTCATAAGAGGAAGCACCTTGGGCCTGGAGTGCATCATGATAGGCTACAGCTAGCTCTATGGAGGTGTTGCTTCATTCAGAGGAGGCTTGATATCTGTTGCTGCACTAAATATGTAAACACACTAGCAAAGTGAAACATATCTAAGTTGCTGAAACAACGGAGAAGGTAAAGGACTGTGCATGCAAACAGTGGTAGATTAATTAACATTTATTAGGATAAGCACATTTCAAAAGGATGGGCTGCAAGTAAATGTAATGCCAAAAGTAGTTTTTACAACCTGGCAACCCAGATCTTCTCCTTATCGATGATGCTGTAAACCCAGTCACCAGAAAAATGTTGGCATTGTACATTTCTGCAAACCACAGATACGCTACATTTGCAAGCTATTACAAAGCAGACACGATTATGGTTAGGAAAATATCATATTTTGGCTTAAAATACCTGGTTTTTGGGGCACAATCTCAGCTAGAAAAGAAGCGATGTCTGCAGAAAAAAATCATCACAAATGATTTAGTAATCATAATAAAACCCTCAGTTATAATCATTTATAGGCATGGCTAGAAAGTGTTGTTGATTCTGTGGTGATGTAGGGCAAGTCTGCCAGCCAGGTGGAGTCAAGGTGTCAAGGTGAAGCAGGATATAGTTCAAGGGAGATAATCCTAAAAGGAAGGTCACTGCCACAGGGGGGCTTCCTCACACACATGCTACCCTCTCCTTCATACCTGGCTGCATTAAAGGATAGGTTCAGTTTGTGTTAAAGGGACATATCACCCCAGCATCAAAACATATTTTTCCTCCCACCTGTGGTGCTATTTATCAGTCTAGATTGTTTTGGTGTGAGTAGCAGAGCATGGGAGATATGAGCTGTAGAGATGTCTGCCTTCTCTAAAATATAATGGAACAAGATGGCACTGAGCTTGTGGTCCTCAAATAAAAAGGAACTATTGTCTATCTACCGAACTACACTTGCCAACCTCAGTAGAAAGAAAATAGTTCCTACATGAAACTGCTCACAACATGGATTATCTTGAGTAACTGGTTCGTGGTTTCTGGAAAGAGACATTGCCCTTGAGTTTTTCCTTTTCTTCTGTTGGAGCTTTGAGCATCACAAGCTGAGTGCCATCTAGTTCCATTATATTCAAGAGAGGACATCTCTACAGCTGATATCTCCAACAGTCAGCAACTCACACCAACATAATATAGGCTGATAAATAACACTTCAGGTAACAGGAAAAGTATGGTTTTTTTTTATTTTCCTGGTGAACTGTCCCTTTAAAACAATAGTCAGTTGTCCATATGGACACAGAGATGATTTTGCTTGCTGTAATCAATCCTCTTGTTCACGCCGGTTGTTACGAGATCCATTCCTAATGGGCTTTCAATGTACAGGTAAGTGATTTGGGACAAAATTCACAGTCTTTGTTCTGTATTCAAAGGTTTATCTGAAGCTAATACGAGGCTTCAGAAGCCTGAGTGGCTGTATTCCAAAATTAAAGTCTTTCTGGTACTAAATTCACTCTCTCTGCCAAACAGTGTCAGAAAACAATCCGACAAAACATGCAGAAAAGACACCATTTTGCAGCTAAATCTAGAGATTCTCACTTACACCCTTTGCTCCCAGTCAACTTCCATCTCTCCCGCCCTGTCAGCTCACATCTGCCCTGGATTTTCAAGCCTTTTCATAGTTTCCACTTCCCTGCCATCCCTCCCAATACAACTTGGGAGAAATTGAGACAGTACATGATGTGTGTGTGTGTGTGTGTGTGTGTGTGAGAGAGAGAGAGAGAGAGTATTGCATATAGCGTGTGTGAGCACATGCATATGTGACAGCGATGAAGACAGGCAGGTGGAGGGGAGGCCAAGGGTGGGCGCGGGCTGTTGACGTGCCAGTCAGTAATACTTTTCCTCAGGTTGAGGTGTGCTCACCGGGAGGGTGTGTTGCTGCTGGAAAGCTCTGTAATGAACAGGAGGCTGGCTCTCTGCCTGATCAAATTCCACCACAGCCTCATATCTATCTTGCCTTCCAAAAATGTTCAGCATACCAGTGGGTTTTATTGACTTGTCAGAGCAGACAGCGGAGTGCAAGCTCTGCCTTGTAAGGTGTTCAGTTAACACGTTTCTAACGCAGGAATTTCTGCTGATGACTTTTTATTTGTAATACCTTTCTGTGTTTTTAGCCCACATTGATGTGTACTGATTAGAGCTACAACATGTGCTAGGACAGCAGTGATACATAGCAGTAACAGTAGTAAATCAGAACACAGACTTCAGACTTGGACTGTATTCACCCAAATTGGATTTAATCATGTTGGCACATGTTCCTTTAAAATTAACTAGACCGTGAATCTAATGTGAGCTAGCCCCAGTTCATGTCTCTCATGGGTTACCATTACATTTCATTCACACAGAGAAGTTTTCAGTTTTCAGAGAAAGAAACACCCAGAATGCACTTTAACAGCACTTATGGCTCATCTGAAGGTATTTCCAGAATCCTCAAAGGCCCCTCAAACCATCTGGATGAAAAATATTCTGTCTGCTGCACAATAAAAAATATTTTTAAACATGTTTCCCGAGGTGTGCATGGAATCAAAAAGATATTTCTGGCCCTGCTGCACATATTTTGATATGTTGGGAGTCTGACAGTGCTAAAGAAGTGCTATGCTAAATCGATGAAGCACTCATAATATGAAGGTCCAGTGTGTAGGACTGAGGGGTATATATGGGCAAAAATGGAATATGATATAATTATTATGTTTTCTTTAGTGCAGTGGTTCCCAACTGGTGTGTCGGGGTCCAAAAGTGGGTCGCAGGTCCATTCTGAGTGGATCCCAAGTGACTCGCAAATGATAAAAGTTTGTAGAAAACACACTTCATTTTGAAGTAAAGTGACTTTCTGACACAGGGCTTTTATTTTGAAGTGCTGTATCCTGCTGTAGAGCAGAGACAGCAAACTAACTTAACGACATGGCCAAACGCAAGTATGACGCTGAATATATATACCTTTAAGTAATAACTAAGGAAAAATCTTCATATAGAGCAGGTCCTTGTCTACAGTCTGTGATGTTTCATGGCCATGTTTCTACAGTAGCCCAGGACGGACAAACCAAATACTGACTCTGGATAGGGCTATCCAAGTTTTCACAGAGGTCACTCTAATAGCAGCCCCTCTGCAATGGGCAACATTGGAAATATGCTGATTTTTAAAATATAAAACTGCTTTATTCAGTGTTTTTACCAGGTTAAATCACTTGGTCTATTTGTTTTGGAGAAGAAAAAACCACTGTGGATAATTTGGCTCCTGAACATCTGGATCTTAAGTTTTCAGAGGAAAAAAGGTGAGCACACTTTAGCAGGTGCCCAGTGAGCGGCCAGTCTGTGGTGAGCCAAACAGCGAAGGAGAAACAGTGATTTGTTACATGAAACTGCTTTATTCAGTGTTTATTTTTTACAGCTTTTAATCACCTGGTCCATTTCTTTTGGAGAGGAGGAGATATTTCTCTTGAACTATGAACCCTGAATGAATTCTAACTGGGAGTTCATACCTGGCACATGGCAATAGTTTTAGCTGGTTGCAGTCTGCAGTGCTCACCACTAGATGCCACTAAATGCGACGCACTTTTCCTTTAACATGAACCAAAAACAAAAATCTGATTATTGGTATATTTGTCTACACTGATGTTTTATTTTTAATACAAAATAATGCTTTTCTTGTGTGCACAAATAGAGCGAGGACATTATGCAATTTCCACTACCTGGATAACAAACACTGCAACAAACCTTTTATTTTATCATGCGATGAACAGAATATTTATAATAATAATATCCTCAAAGAGTCTTTGAGGATTTTTTAATTACTTTTGGAACATCAGCAAAGGTTCAACAGCCTTCTCAAACATCACCAGGCAGCCATTTATTTCTCAGATGCTTAGATCTGTGTTTGAATGTAATGGTGAGAGGCACAAACTGGGGCTGAATGTAAGAATGCAAAACTCTACAAAACATCTTCCTTCCTGAAGAGGCAGTTCGTGGTATTTCCCACACTTCTGCAGGATGTGTGCGAACATTGTTACTGACTGGAAAGCGTGGCTTGACTTTCACTGGTGAAACTGAGTCAGGCAAAAAGAGCTGTGGTAAAGTGCCAATGCTGACAGATGCTACTCCACTATCTGTCTCATAATGAGTTTAGTTTCTCCCCCCCTCTCTCTCCGTCTTTCTACTCTTTCCTCTCACCCCCTGTCCTGCAAATACAGTTAACTGCATGACCATCCGCGATGAATGGTGGTTAACAGCTGCCTACTTTTTTGATGGTTGCCTGTGAGAGCATGTAATTGCATTTGGCCCTGGGTGTACATGCACTCATTAAACCAGTGTCAGTGCCCATTACATTCCACAGCAGTGCAACTCAGGTACAGAATGCAAATCCCAGGCACGAACACACTGCTCTGTGAATACTTTAAGATGTGAGCGCTGAGGGCTTCTGCTTAATACAAGACCACGAGAAAAAAAAGTTGCATCTATTGATTTTAGGATAATCTCACCTTCCCTCGTGACACGTCACCCTAACTCTGATGAACACAAACAAAAATTTATTTCATTTAGTGCATAAAAACTGAGTACATGTTATCAAATCTAAAATAGACAAGGAGCAAAACACAGCCAGCAGTCTCACTATTAGTAGTAAGAGGATGTGTCTTGCTGGAATAATTTAGCTGGTCCCAGTTGTTAGGGCTCAGAGAGGATAAGATCTGCTATGTTGGGACCTGATCCACGCAGGGATCAGATGCTGAATTCCAAAAATGCCCATCTACATGCCAAGATCAGTGTTGGACCCCTTTTGTTTGGTTGAACCCATCTTATCTCTTTGCATATTGTTCTGGTATCTCTCCCTAAAAACATTTTGAAGACAAAACATTTTTCAATGAATCTGAGCGCTATAACCTGACGTGAAGGCGGGTGGTGGTCTCAGTGAGCCGATGGAATAAACTACAGATACCTCAAAACCACAAAAACAGACCTAATGTTCTCAGTGGCTTTCAGCTCCTATATCCATCACTTATTGTGATACGTTATGTCATGCTGTGTCCATTGTTATGGTTGGGGCCTCTCTGCTGCGTGAGACAAACCATCAGTCATGTAACGCCCAGGAAGGTGCAACTGTCTGCCTGAAACTCCACCATAATACTGAGGGGACAAAGAAGACGTGACATCTCATACAAGAGACTCAGTAATGGACATTAACTCCTGTTACACAGCTTGTTCCTCCTCACAATATGACGTGTCAGTGCGTACATGACTTATGAGACGGAGAATAAAAGCTGAAGGTAATTCATGACAAAAAAAGATGAGTAATGGCATTATTTGTTGGAGCCCCACATGTCAAACGCTGCAGATGTGCATCACATACTGCAGGTGCAGCCTGACACCTACTGGACAAACTGCGCATGCACAACTGCATGCATGCACACGTCATATCATCATCACCACACCCTGAAAAAACCAAGGTAGTGATTTCATGGATGGGAAACCCAAAATCTGCCTCTCAGAAGCAGACTCATGTTTTGTTCTCTGCTCACCCAGAAAAAAATCTTCAATCACGACTGGAGGAACAATGAGGGGTGTAATGCTGTGATTGTCCAACAGATGGCAAAGTCTGTCCAGTTTGCAGTGTGACACAGGCCTCACCCTTGAACTAGGCCTCTCTGTGGACTGTTTACCACATTGTCATATTCAAACCACATGAAATGATAAATCAATTAGCTGTTAAACCATATTTACGCAACAAAATATTATTGATTTATAGCTGAGGCATGTATTCAGTCACGCTACTAAATCAACTTTAAGGGTATAATTTATGTGCTGCATGATGAAATATCTCTCCAGGTTTGGCAGCCTGTGGTTAGATGTGGTCTAAATCTGACAGACACTGTGCCAACTGTGTGCTTTAATAGTTTTCTGGTGACTTGAATAATGAGCTATAAAGAGGAGACAAAGGGAGAGTGTGTGTAGCCTAGAGGCAGAGAGAGAAAGAGAGAGAGAGAGATCCCTCCATCCTTCCTGGTGGGAGGTTTGAGATGCGCTGCGCAGACCCGTCCGCCGCTACCGACGCATCTTCCTGGCCTGCCCCCCTCTCACTCCCTCTCCCTCTCTCTCAGTCTCTCTTTCCTCCTTTTCTGTCTGCCACTAGCCTACCTGAGGGGAAGTGCACAAAGCCAATAAGAAAATCTGGCGTGTCGGCTGGGCCCTACGCGCGCTATGCTGCGGTAAAAAAGGGCCGCCGTTTGCGGTGTTTCCAGGGGATGTAGAGAGAGGGACGGAGGCACCGACGGACCGCGCCGTGTCTGCTCTGCTCTGCCCAGCCCGCTGCATCGCTGAGCGGCCTGCGAAGCACACAAGATGTCGACCAGAACGCCATTGCCCACGGTGAACGAGCGTGACACCGAGAATGTAAGTGCTTCTTATCCAGGGACGCCGGTGCCACACCGGACGTGGGAACGGAATAAAAATGACCTAGCTATGTGGCTATTTTGCGCACTGCTCGGTGCAGGTTTATGGCAGCGCTTTTTGGGGCTAGTGTTGCAGAGCGACTCGACCAATGAGCACTCCGGCTTTTTTTTTCTTCTCTTCCCCTCCGACGGGAATAAAAAGCCTAGAATAACCTAGAATAAAGGTGCAGTTTGGTTGTGTCTGCCCCAGTTTCTGTGCACAATACGGCTAGCCTAAACAACGCACTGCGTCAGTGTGCTGGCTTTAATGATACATGCGAAGCTTGAATGTTAATGTTGAGAATGAAAACGTTGCCTGTGTGGCCTGTGAGGAAGATGGTGTTGCTCCACTCGTGCTACTGGGGGTATTTTCTAGTCCACAACGTCAATATTTAGGGAGGGTGGGGGAGGATGTTGCCCTACTTTTCAATGGCAACGCTTGGTAGCATCGCAATGTGACATCCATCACCTATTGGGCCCTGTTGTAACTGCACGCTCAGTGGTGAAGAGGAGGAGGAGGAGGAGGTGGAGGAGGAGGGAGCGTGTTATTATTCTCCATTCTGCTGCCACGACACTGATACAGACATGTATTTATATATTTATAACAGGCTAAAGAAACGGCTGCAGATTTCTCATTCACTGTGTGGAGGAATGTTTGTGAACGACTGCCCCTGCTGCTCGCGCGCGCACTCACGCGCTCACAAAGCACAGCATAATAATACAAATCTTTTGAGATCAGTCCAAATTAGGGCTGCTGTATGTATGCTGACAGGCTCTGACATATCTAGGTTCGTCAGATTTTTTTTCCTGGAAACAAGACGAGGCACAGACTCGTATTATATTGTGTTACAGGCAGTGGAAACAGCTGGAAGCAGTCTTTTAAAGGTTGTTCCCAGAATTAAAAAAAAAAAAAAGGTGTCCATCAATTTCTGGATTATTCATCTCAAGTGATAACATTTAAATTGGAAAATGCATTTCCAAAGTTATATAACTTAACCTGTAATGCTATCAGCTCTCTGATTGTTCTCTCTGAAACGCATCAGCGCTAATGTAACTGTCTAACAGTCTAATGCTGTTTTAGGGCTCATAGACATAAAGCACTGCCTCAGCAGCACTGGCAGTAGCCAGCCAGCCTAGCCTGCCTCTGTTCGACTCCATCATGCAGCCCCAGGGCCCACTAGCAGCTGAACTGCATTGCATAACAGCTTATTACTCAGAGAGACGAGTGGCTTTAAGTGCAGCAAAATAGAAGAAGCTCTCTCCTCGCTTTCTTATTTTTATGTGTGTGTGTGTGTCTGTGCAGGTGTGTGTGTGTTATTTTTAATGTCTGGCCTCCCCAAAGGACATAACGTCAGTGGCTGGGAGTTAATGGATGGGCGAGTGAGACAAACTTTGTGTATTTAATCACCTGCCTGTCCAGATGCTTCTTGGTTAATTTACAGAATTTGGAGTGAGGCCAAGTGTGTGTTTGTGTGTACACATGTGTGTGTGAAGGATGAACCGGCTTTATGACAGGTCTGATTTAAAGTTGATTAAAACAAGTAAAGCCACTTTAACCAGCTGCAGATATACGAGAGTCAGTGCACAGATTGCTGTCACTGTGACATTAAAGAGTGTTTTGGTGCATTATAAACAAGGATGCTGACTTTGACTGGCATCTAATCATAATTTCCCCTTTCCCTTCCACACGCAAACAAACACACACTGTGACACTGTTTGAATCCTGCAGTGTGGCTCTCCCTCTGTCAGGCTGTATGCTAGCTGAGGTGATGCGCACCCTGCAGGGTGTAGCGTTTCCCTGGTGAAACGGGAGCAGGGGAGCCTGGGTAACCAGACCAAGGCTTTATTCTCTGGCTGGGTGTGGTGCTCAGGAGCAGAGGATCATGGGATCTCTGACCTGGACTGACATCAGCAGCTGTCGTGGAGGAGAGGAAACAGACCATCAGAGACTGCGCGTAGCCTGTGCCAGCGCTGTACTTATAGCAAGCTGTTCCTAATTCACCTTCACATGCCATATCACAGGGACACTTGTTGTTATCGGGTTTGGCCATGGAGCCAGTAATATTGTTTTAATTCTTGACTCTGTTCTGCACATGTTGTAGGTATTTCTCAAAGGCACAAAGTCAAAGGAGCCTACTGTCTTTTGTTACTGAGTCTTGTCTCGTGGCTGATAAGGTCTTTTTGAGGTTAAGGTGTCACAGAAAGAAAGAAGGGAACCTGATTCTCTCCCACACAGCTCCTCTTTGAGCTTGTATGCAGGTTATTACTGTGTGTGTCTGCATGTACATGTAGTTACAGTATACGTGCTCACTCATCCACATGTAGAACATTAGATCCCCTTCTTGAATCTGGATCTAGGTTAATGGGTTCATCTCTGTTTGCACAGTGAATATCCCACCTTTGGCACACACACAAACCTCCACTGCAGCACTCTGCTGCATTGTTTGTATGCGTGCTGCCAATGTGGCAACAGAGAGGGTCCTTTTGGAGTTACTGAGCTTGTCAATAAGCCAGAGAGGTTCAGGGACTTGTTGTACTGGTGTCTGTATAAATTTCACCCAGGGAATGAGGATGTTGCTGATCTCGACATGTGTGGCTTTCCTGCAGCACTCTTCAGTGGATGGCTTTGTTGAACCCCCAGTCCCCCCGACAAAGTCTGCCAGTCGCCACAGCTTGCCGCGATGCCGCAACTCTTTCACCTCCACAGAGGAGCACCCCCATATTGGCAATTACCGCCTCCTCAAGACCATTGGGAAGGGGAATTTCGCCAAAGTGAAGCTGGCACGACATGTCCTGACTGGACGAGAGGTGAGACAAGGCTTTTGTTTCATATTTAAAAAACATTCAGGTGTTACTGTTTTGTCCATATACAATACATTCTTTGTCAGCCTCACTCTTCTGTTGCTACAGGTTAACAATGACAGCTGCAGCTTATCATTACTTTCATTATAATTTGAGTTGATGTTTTACGCATCCACCAGGGTAAGCAAAGTGTAACAAAAAGATGGTGTCATATTTATTTGCTTCATCAACTCTTTCATAGAAAGATTTTTCTTGAAACGGGTCGTTTGCACATGACATGCTGATTCTTACCTGACTCCGAGGAGGATGATTGATCTCCCATTATGAAAATATTGCCCTTGACCACGTTCGTTCTCCCCATTAGGTCAGGTCAATCTGTCTCTCTGCCTCTCTCAAACACTCCCACAAGCACAGTCATACACTGCTGACCTGTCAGAGTGATAGACATCTCACTTTGGTGTGTCAGTAATTAAAGCTCCCGTTTCCCTAAGGAGAAAACAATGACCTGCGATCTGTTCACTGTCTTTCACTCAGCAGGACCTACGGCACTCACTGACAGCCCTGATCCACCTCAGATATCCTCTCATCTTTGTTTCTTAGCCACTTAAATCCTTTAATACTCTGAGTTTCATATTGGTCATATCAGAGTATGGAGGGCATCCATATTCTCTGAGGTCAAACCAGTAACAGTTTGATCCATTCTGTGTCCTTTCACGCCAATGTTAAACAGCCATATTGGGTATGCTGCCCACTGTTTGCTGAGAAGGTCAGGCGCTGCTGTGTGTGCCTGAGTGCCCTTGCTGGCTCATCAGAATGCAAAGACATGGATCAGAGTGAGAAAGAGAACAGGTGGAAAGAACATAACCCACAAAAAAACTGACGCTATCTGAGCTCGAGTGCAGCGAGCCTCTTACCGACAAACATTTTTCTTGCAGCTAAAACAAAAGAAAGTTTTATCTTTGTAGAAAAACATCAATGGGAGCGCTGTGGAGGCAGAGCAACAGTCACTTCTAGGTGACAGAGTGTCCTATCTGCTGAAGAGGGTGATCACACACACGCTCAGCTGCCCTGATGGAAACATTTGCCTCTACCATATGCCCTCATCTCCTGCCCACTAGGGAAGCGATGGTGCATTATCATTTAACAATTTAATTTGTCAAATTTAAGTGAATTTGTATCTTAATGATATGATCTCACCACATTATTGTTTTACTGAATGTTGTTGTCTAAACTGATTATTCCTAAAAAAAGAGCTCTTATTTGAAGAGTGTCACACGTAACAGTGGGACAAAGTTAACTGCTTTGACAATCAGTTTGATTATTTTATATTTGATTTTATGTATCTTTTTTTATATTGTAATATAGAGCAGTATTAGAAAAAAAGGACGTTGACTAGGGCTGCAACAAATGATTGTTGTTGGTTTGATTAATCTTTAGATTAATTAATCTATCTGTGAGTATCCAGAAAACCGCTATATGAATCCAATGTGTCATTGTTATTAATATTAATCGTAAGATATTAATGGATCTATTAAAGTCTGTCTATGCAGTGGAAAATAGAAATACTTTTGAAATTGGTGCTATACGACCAGAGAAAACAGAGGAAAAGGGCTGTGGCATTTACTTTTGCTCAAGAGGTGGAAAATCCACAACTACCAGAATGCACTGCAACACACCGGACCAATAAATGCCCCCTCTTGGTTGGTGAAATAATGTGAGTTGCCTGTCCAAAAACAATATGGCTGCCAGCTGGTAACAAAAGATCTTGTAAACGGCACCCTAAAATATGTTTCTGAAGACATTTTGGTGAGAAAGAGGCAATACAGAAACAGAACCCTGGTTCATATTTGATCAGCACTGCTTAGTTTTATAGTTTGATCTGTATTTGAGAGAAAGGGAGACATCGCCTCTAAACTGTGTCTGCAGTGGCGGCAGGCATACAAACATAAGGAAGTACAATCTGTAGTTTGAGCTGCAGCCCTAAAGCCAGAGAAAAGGCATCATCTGGCAGATTTTCACCGTCAAACAAGCAGGGAGATCTGGGTGCTGGTAAGATGGAGGGAAGTTCACCACAGTTCATTTACATATACTACCCACGCTGTTATGATACAAATCTTGGCAAACTATCCCTTTAATCACTGGTCTATACAACATAATACAGCAAAATAGTGGAAATGCCCATCTCAATTTAAGATTTTCAGTTTATTATTACAAAAAAAAACATAGGAAACAGCAAATTTTCTCAACTGAAAAGCTACAATGAATGAATATTTGGTATTTTGCTGACAAATTCTGATTAAATGATAATCAAAATAATAATAATGATCATTCTTGTTTTTTTTGTTGATCACGTTTTTGATAAATTGACTGTTTCACCTCTAACATGTAAAGGGAGTTTGACTCTGCTTTTCAGTAGCTCTTTATGGTTTCACACACAGTGCAGAGAGCAAATGCACTGAAAGAACCAAATATAGACATACTGTACAGCTAAAGAAAGACAACAGGGCTAAACAAAGACAAGCAAACATGAACATACAGCTGTTATGTGGCAAGTAGGTATGGAAACTGGTGGATATATCTCGGCAAGTCAGTTTTATTTTACAGCCTCTAAAGCTGCTGTAGAGGATTCAAAAATCTGAACGACACCCTCTATCTTTAGACCCTTAACATGAATAAGAAAAAACTGCAAGTAGATTTTGTACATTCGGAGTACACAGAAATAGACACGTAAAGTATCAATTGTACATACAGGTTGAGTTGTTACTGCATACTGGGCTCTGCATAAACTTAATGCTAGTGTAAAGAATGCTGGAGTAAATTTTTTATGGGTTAATTATAACGTAGGATATATAAAGAAGTACTTTATGTGTATGTGTGTGACAATAAAAATATGTACATTTTTGAACACGTTATTTATATCCTTACATTCTAGCAACAGTAACACTTTTCTGCTCTGTGCATGAGATATGAGCTTATGCTCTGTTACAGTAGTTCCCTTTAGCGCACAGAGATCGTGACCTTGTGGTTGTGTAAAAAGAGCTCAGGGGGAAATAAGAGTGTAGAGGAACATGTAAAGCTCTTCAGCGCACAAGTGATGCTGTGACTAAGTTTCCCCTCCGTGTCCTCTAGCTGAATACTCACGTGTACGTGTTTGAAATGCGCGCGCAATCACAAGACCCGCATACGGTGAAGAGCATATGGGCCGTGTGTTACGAACGCGCTGAATAATTAACAGTGATGCACGTTGCCCTTCTGTCACTGTGGAACTGAATTATTCACCCTCAAATCCATTAGACAGCGAACACACACACCCACGTGCACAGAGACGCTGGCATATGATGTGATGCCATCTTCATCAGATCTCTCAATCTGAGAACAAGAAGAGAAATATTGGTTCAGTGTAGAGGAACTGCAATGAATATCTCTGGCTAACACAGAGTTGGAACAATAGAGTGACACACTAGGACAGCTCCGACACCTGCAGGCACACGTCGACACACACATGCACGCCTCCACCTGAGTTTTGTCCATGACAGGAGGAAGCAGAAAGGAGGGAAGCGAAGTCTGTCTGTGCACCTGCCCACCTAAGACAGGCTGCAAATAGACACCACCTGCGTACTGCGTGTCTACACACTTTGCAGTCTTTCACTCTGCTCTCTCTTCTCCCTGCTAGACTCTTTTCCTCTCACAGCCACCACATTGCTGTCATTATGGAGTCTAGTTTACAAGTTTGGTTGAAATTAAATGCCACATGTATTGTAAGTCTTAGGGAAACCCGGCTTGGGCTGAATAACCTGCATTCTCTCCACCGTGACTCAGCATTTGCTTTCTGGTTTTCCCCTTAACAGGCTGCTTGGGATTACAGCCAGTGTCTGCATCCACTGAAGCATGCTTATTAAGCTCTCATAAGGCTGGAGTCACAGTAATGCTGTTATCATAAATTGTAATTAATGCTTTTATGGTATCATTGATCTCCAAAGGCAATTTCTCCCCATCCTCCCTTCTAAAGAAAGGTCAGGGTTACAGTCTCTCTGTCTGAATCTTATTGAACAGTTGAACATACAGAAAGACAAAATGAGCAATGTTGACTCAGGACTGGAGTGTGTTCTTCATAGTTTCACAATGCAACACATTTTAGAGACAGAGGACCCTGGCAGAAATGAGAGAAAAGGCAGCAATCTGTGGTGCAGTGGCTCCTGATTCAGCTAAAAAACAACAACTAATACATCCTTGAAAAGATATTTCACCAGGTATTTGTCAAGTTTACAGCTTTGATTCAAGTGTCAGCCTGATTTTATCTAATATTTGCTGTTTAAAAACATTCTGTACTTTTTATACTAAGCAAATATCTGTATCAGTAGTTTAATGTGCTGCACATTAGTTGCCAACATGATGAAGGTTAGTACCATGTTTTTACTTTATCATGTCAGTCATTGTATAGAATGAAAAACCCTTCATGCTTTGCTTAAGAGCCCTTCATCAGAGCCTTTATTTTATAGTGTGGAGTCTAGAGGCTCAAGAAATGTACAGACGGGGTGATATACGTACAACAAAGGTCCCCGGCCAGATTCGAACAAGGGACGTCTTGATTACATGTTAAGCATCTTTGACCACTAGCCGTCTGTGACACCTCATCTGGGTTACTGAGTCGCAAAATGTCCATTCACATTCTCAGCTATGCTAATACTGTGTCTGATCTCACAAGTAATACTTATACCATTAGATATAGTCTGTGCTAATTGGTTAGCATTGGTTGGTGATGGAATATTTGGGCAGGTTAAAGGTTCCCTGTGGAGTCTCAGCACTATGGAGCTGTTTTTCCTCTGAGTCTCCCACAAGGACACACATATGCATGACATGATACACAGTCTTCCTGATGATTTCACACTACTCCACAGGTCAAAGGGTGGCGTTAAAACACCAAGATATGCTGCTACGCGCAAGCAAATGCAGGGAAGAAGACTGCCAGCTAGTAAATATGGATGCAAATTGCTTGATTTAATTGATTGCTATACAGTTTGTTTTATTGTAGTGAAAATGCATTTAACACATTTGTTAGAGGTTTAACGTGCAGTCTGGGATTCTAATCATATACACATTTAGTCAAATTCAGCTAATATCACCTCACAGTACACTAGCTGTCAGTTCTGTGTGCACTGAAGATAAATCTTTTTTCGTAAAGATTATTTTTTGGGCTTTTTATGCCTTTAATTGACAGGACAGTCTAGTGTCAAAGGGGGAGAGAGAGAGGGGGAATGACATGCAGCGAAGGGCTGCTAGCTAGAATGGAACATGCGGCCGCTGTAGCAAGGTTGATGCCTTTGTACATGGGGCGCCTGCTCTATCCACTAAGTCACCAACGCCCTGCGCTGACGATAAACCTGATGTTCGTACACACCCCTGGCTCTGTAAATGGGAAACAAACAAAGTAGCTCAGGCTGAGCCACTCAACACTACACCAGTTACTCCTTCCCTTCCCGTCCGAGGTCATGAGGAGCGGAGCCACACCATGATAGTAATGAAACGTAAATTGCATTGGAGATATTACTGGAGCTTCTAAAGGAGCACTTAAGGGAGGGGTCTGTTTGTTCGGGTGTTGAGTTCATATATGAACAATCTTTCAGGATTGCTGACTCGGCCTTTAAGGATAAACACAATGAGTGTGTTTACATGGACACGAATAGCCCATTTATGATTGGGTTTATGGAGTATGTGTTTGAGCATGTAAACACCGTATTACGTTTCTGAGAAAGATGAAAATGCTAGCTGGAGTACTCTGAAGGAAACTGGGATGTAGACAGGGACTATGAATAACCTGATTTCTCCGTACTCATGTAAACACCCTATCCGGAATATGATCCTAAGCGGGATGGGCAGATTATTCATGTCGATGTAACTGCACTGAGTGTGTTTTGATGAATAACACTAATGTAAACATAACAGTTTGTTTACAAGAAAACTTATCAGGGCACATTTTAATATAAGAAATGAACATGCTATAATTCACTTCAATTCTTAGCCACACTAGCATATACTGACTTTATACCTGGTTAGCATTAGCGTTGTCATTGGGAGCATTCTGACATTAGCATTTAGCTCAGAGCACTGCAGTGGTTAAGTACAGTGACTCACATGACTGTTAACTCTTAGTTGTTAGTCAGGAGTTGCTCATGCTTTTCAGCTGTGAGTTATATCATGGAACAATAGTGTCTCATTACATCAACACCACACTCAAAAATCATGAACATTTAGTACTCATGCTGGTCTTTTGGGGTATAAATCACTTACAGTACTTAAAACAAGGCAAGAATGATTATGTAAACAGTTTCATTGGAGCTGTATTCCTGTAAAACAGCTTGGATTGAGTTTACCTCCTTTCAGCTGCTGCCATTAACAAACACCACAACAGAGAATAAACACCAACACATTTAAACTGTGTAACACTGTGAAATGGTCTGTAAGGACACAGCTGAAGAGTCTAAACTCCCCTTGAGGCCCATACAGGCCTAGCAGCTCCTAAGTGGTTTGAACCAACTACGTGGGCCTTCCTCGGAGCCCGGCGCTCTCTTTAGCAGGGCTGAAAAAGTCTTGTGGTAATTGCCTTGTGGTTAGACCGCAGCCTGGTGACATTCATATTTATTCAGCCAATCTTCAGTCTGTGTAATAAAACTATAATTATTGTGGAACCATTTTGTGCAACAACAAAAGGCCATGTGTTTTATTTCAGTGTGATTACATTATATTGTAAAACTGCTCCGTCCATCACTTATCAGCATAATGTACGGGTTTACTGGTGGTGAGTCTGCAGTGTGGCTCAGCTAGTTGCTTTGCGAAAGCTGCTGAGCTCTCAGAAAGTGAGGGGAGCAGGTCTGTTTCAGTGTGCACTTTGGGGTGATTATTGAGATGGATGGTTCAGACTGCTGCCTAGCAAGATCTGCCGAGCCAACAGTAGATCAACGACCTGCAGAGTCGTATCTGCCAACACCGGCCTGGCTGCCACACAGGGACAGTTGGACAGACTGTCTGCGGATGCATTTACATATACTGAAAGGCTCCTGTGTGCAATGGGTCTTATTTTATATTCACCATCATCAACAAATGCATCTGTTTTTTTATCCCTGCCAATCCAAGCCTCATCTCTGCACAAATTACTGAACAGAAGAGCTTTAAGGTGTGTTCAGATTAAACCGATTTCAGCGGTGACATGTTTTGACAAAGCCGCCTCACAGCGGAATAGTGAAATAATGAGGATACTAGTTCATTTCAACACAAGCTTTCATAGTACAACCAGAACACAAATACAAAACTAGAATTAGTTTTGACATCTTGTTTATCTTTTATCTCTACATCCCACTCTCTTCCCCCCTCGTCCTTTCTTCTTCTGTCCTCCTGTCTTTTCTCTCTCTAGGTGGCGGTGAAGATTATAGACAAAACTCAGCTGAACCCCACCAGTCTACAGAAGGTGAGTGTGTGTTTTTATGGCCACATGGTAACATTAATGTCTTGGTTACAGCGCTCATGGCTTTTCCATTAGTCATTTCTGAGTTGTAACCGCTCTGCTTCTTTGCTCTTTGAACTCAGGATGTGCTGTTTTACATAATGTAATCAGATGTAGTCAGGAGAGACCACAAGGCTTGTTTAATCCACCCCCCCTCCCTCTTTTGACTTTCTGCTGGTATGTGGTTAGGAGCAGCTAAAAATACCCCTGCCTGCCTGTTTGTTTGTCACTTACCCTTGTCTAGCAGTCATAACCAATTACAAGGAAGGGTTTGGGACCGTTTCCTGATTACTAAGTCCAAATCCAGCTCTTTCTGCTGATTAAACGCACTCACACACACATTCATACAACCCTCACGGTGGATTACATCCTGTGGAAGAAAAGCAGGCTCTGCTACAGTAAGCATCACCTACTGGGAGCCTCAAAATAATGCAGGTGTGCAGGATTTCTTTTCAGTGGTCATCATGGCATTATTCTAACAAAAGGTGATTGTGGCTTTGAAGTGGTGGCTCCGACACTGTCCACTCTTCCTATAGATACAGTTGCTGTCTAGCTATAGCTAGGGGGTGTGGTGAGGGCGGAGTCAGCAGAGGGGGAAACAGTCCTTTACCCCAGCCTGTAAATGCTGAGAAAGTACAGTTTTTAAACTTACATAAGAGACACTATTACATTTATTATGGATATGATTAATTAAACTTACCATAATATTCATATCCCACAGCCATTAACGCTATGATGTAATACATTAGCATACTTTAGTGAATTCCATGCTGGTTAGGACGGTCAGCTAGCTACCTATCATACATATGTTAGGTGTGCTGTCAGCACCATGAAGAAAAAAACGAGAGGAGGAAAAACAATATATATAGGCTGGTGCCTATGTACAGGTGCCTTGAAGGTTCACATTTTTTTACCAGTTGCAAAACAATCAAACGCTACTTGGATACAGTGTTAGATCCTTTTTGTTTAACCAGAAACAGCCTGGGAATCACCATCGCCAAACCCACCAGACTCCATTTAAATAAACAGTAATTCTAGTGTGTATAGAGCCTGCATATTTTCTCATGTAACTTGGTGAATTAAGAGTTTATTTAACCAAACCAGAGTTGATTGTTAAAGCAGTGGAAAGTTGAACAAAGGTGGCTTATGTAAGTTTTGTTTTGTTTCTCTCAACTTTGAATGGAGTGTATTTTACGATGGTAAAATTGCTGTTTATTTAAATGGAGTCTGTTTGGTTTGGGGAAGGTGAATTTGGGGCTGTTTCTAGTTAAACAGAAATGATCTGACCCTCTAATAAAAAGATCTATCTCTGTAGGGATCCTTTCTATAATCTTGTCAGACACTTATAAAAACAAGCTGAGCCCATCAGTGGCAAAAACACACTTTTGGTGGGTGCAAATTAGTTGTGTGAACATGCTGTAAGTGTTTGCATTGTAGCCTGGCTGTTGCTTAATACTGCACCAGTATAAAAAAATGTTGGTACCATTAGTAGTAAGACAAAAAACACAGGAGGGTTCAGGTTGGAAAATACCCTTATTCTACCATTTGATGTGCAGCAAGCCACACAGCAACTCTTTGTTACATCAGCAAAGGCTTTGTTTTCTCCCTCGGCTCTAAAATAATGTGACGTTTTCTGGGCATTCCCATTAAAAAAAACCAACTGTATTTAGTGTTTATAGTTTTGTATGCTTTAAAGGTCTGTTGTTGCTTATCTTTTGTTTGTTATTTACACTTTTATATGGCCTTATTTGTAACAGTTTCATTCCAGTGAAGCTCTTTGTGACCTTGCTCTGTGAAAGGTGCTTTATTAAATATTACTTATTTACTTACTTGTGTTTCTCACCATAGCTACTCTTTTAATTTTGGTGTTTGTAAAGGATGAACAAATTGCTAAGCAACCGCTGCGATGACTCATTAGACTGTAATAAAGGACCATTATAACCACCACACCTACATAAATGGCAGTTGATGCCTTGATGGACCTCTTGTGCTCCGTTGCTCTGTAAGCCACCAGGGTGAGAAAATATTGCTGCAGCGAGCAGTCTTAATGACAAAATAATAACAACAATTAGCTTCCCAAAATGTCTGCCATCCCACATTGGTATGAGTGGAGTGAACTTAATGAGTGTTATTGGAGGAAATGAAGTCTGAGCTTCTCAAACAGAGGGTAATTGTGAAAAGGCTAATGTGAGACAAATGACATATTTAGTTCTTGCCTTCAATCCTACTTGTAAATCTGTAAAACAAGACTATCAGGGCATTTCTGGCGTGATTCTGCGCCCAACATTGTTCTCCACGAGCAAATCTGTAATTGTCTTGGATCTTAATGGGATCCGGCTGCAATTCTTCAGCCAATCAGCGCGAAGACGCCGAGAGAATTTCAAGCTCCAAGTTCTGTACTCATCTAATCTGAGTGAGATAAATTTCATTGTGTGAGCTCTTTTGTTAAACAGCCTATTGTGTGGTTTCTAATCTGCACACGCACAGTGGGGTAATGAACATTTAGAGGCGGTGTGTGTGTGTGTGTGTGTGTGTGTGTGTGTGTGTGTGTGTGTGGCATTAAGATTCTGCACATGAAATGACTTCACCGACTTGGGTCTTGTCTAGGTCATGAGTGGTTACACACCCGATGGGTCGGGTTGTCCGCTGCCTGGTGATGGGCAGGGCAGACGTATCATGTGAGACTGCAGACCAATCAGGATCTCTCTGATCAATTATTCAGTGAGCCTTTCAGATGTCAGCTGCAGTAGACCTGAGAGGGTCAATATGGAGGAGTCTTACGGCTTTTCATGGGGGATGAGCTATTATTGGTGTAACAGCATGGATGCACGGTGATGTTTTTATCTGTGTGTACACATTAATTCATGTGTCAAATCTAGTGTGTGTGTGTGTGTGTGTCTGTCCCTGAGTGCATACACATGTTTATGTCCATATGGTGCCTCTACGTATATTTTAATGTCCTCCGCTCTGTACTATAGATTGCCATAGAGTAGAGTCCCATCTGCAATGCAGAAGCTGGTCTTATAATGCAGCAGTCGCCTCCTGGATTGAATCGATTGTCTCATTGACTCAGAGCGTCCTGTGCTATCCTTGTGAAAGCTCTACTATGGATGCATTAAAGGGAACATCCACCTTAATGCAGTTTTGCTTGGTTACTTTTGTGGTATTGGATTGGATGAATAATACCTGGGAAGAATGAAGTCAGTTACTGGTTTCTCATCCCTTTGTGCTGCCGGCTGGCCAGATATTTGCAGTGAATGGCAATGAGTTTCAGATTGTAAAGCTGGAATAAAAAACTAAATAAGCAATGGGTCCAGAGGACAGGGATTGAAAACCACTGCCCAAATTATAGGAGCTGTATATGACATTCAGAGCAGTAATATCACGCTCCCTCTTCGTATTGTAATGCAAGCTTCTCTGTTTTTTGTTGTGGTAGATGGTCCGGCCATGTGCGCATGTTAGTGCATGCGAGTCCCTGTGTGCGTATCACGCTGGCTTGCGAATCACCACAGATCTGAACTTCTGATAACGCTGTCCCCACTTACACCATTGTTGCAGAAGTGTAACACCCACCTGTTAGCTCTGTTGACACTGTTGATGCTGCTGTTCCCATGTTAGCATTGTTAGCTGCTAGCACCGTTAGCTGCTAGCCATCAGCTCAGCCACCTCCATTGTTGAGGGCCATGTGCAGCAGAGTATCCTCATAGAACGGTTTGAATGATATCCTATGAAAATGCAGATACAATAGTTTGTATGATATTCTGTGATTAGCGCCCCACTAATAGCGTCATGTCCTTAACATAGAGTGATATAATTAATGTAAAGTTACGGAGGTTAGGTTTGGGCAAATGAAGTTGCTGTGGTTATGTGTAGGAAAAGAAACATGGTGAGGATGTTCCGTAAAATGACTCAAGAGTCTCACAGATCCAAACACACATCTCCAGGGGCAAGTCCCGAGGGAAAATCTGGGGTTTTGTGACCCGTTTACCACCCCAATCTGCCTCCTTCTAAGGCCACTCTGGACTGCTTCCTTTGTACGCCTGTCAGCGCATTGGTCTCGTGATCAGAGCCTTTCAAAATATTTTGAGTATGTATGTGTAGGTGTGTTACTTTTCATAGGAAATGTACTAACAGTTTATGAGAACAGCCTGGTGTGCAGACAACATGGATCAGACTCTGAATGTCATGTAGAGCTCCTCAACAAACACTTTAGGGATCTACAGAAGCACTGTGGAGAATTTCATCCTCCAAACTTCAAAACATTTAAAATGTTTAAAAAAATCTTTTAAATGTAAATGTCATAAATATCCTCCCTTTTGACCGGAAAATCCTCCTTGACACTGTTTACAAATGTGTTCAGTGATGTTAGCGTCTCTCGCTGACGTCAGTGCTTTTGCTTTGGCTGCTTGTTTTGTTCATGTTGAGAAGTCTAGACTGAATTTCACTATGTTCCCTGAGGGTGTCACGGGCTGCTCTGCTTGTTCTGTTCCCATTGTGACCCTCACCCTGGGAAAGTAGCGAGAAGATTTAATAATGAACGGATGTAAAATACGTCTGTCTAAGGAGGGATATTTCCTCCTTCTCACATCTGTGACAAAGTAGTCACAGTAGCGGAGTTATTTTAGCTTTGCATTTTTCAATAATTTATTTATTTATTTTTTGTTTTCAATACATTTTAGTTTCACCTAGTTTCCAGAGCAGGTTTGATTGTTTTAGTTTAGTTTAGTTAAAAATGTTTAGTTACAGTTAAGTTTTTATCAGTTTCAGTATTTTTTCGGTATTTTTTATTATTATGAGGTAGGGGGTATTTGTCAGGGGCAAGATTTAATAAGTTTATAATAGGTATACAAACACAACACAACATATTTGACCAAATTAACAAAGACTAACGGATTTTTTTTTATTTCATTTTAATTAGTTTTGTAAGTAAACAATATTTCTTTATAGATAGTTTTATTTTTTTTCTCAGGTCTGGTTTTTATTTTTATATCAGTTAACTAAAATGTTTTTTTCACTCCTAGTTTTAGTTTTTATTTTAGATTTAGTTAACTGTAATAACATTGCATAGTAGTTCTGCAATACAGTTTCTTGGACAATAAATTGATCATACCACAGTCTTTATTTTCGTGGTTAAAATGCCATTCTGTGTAGCCGAGCAGGCTATTTCTAGAGACGGATATAAACAACAGACGGTCATAATTATTGATTCCGTGACTCAGGCTTTTTACATGCATGAGGAGCAGAGGTTGAAGCATCCTTTGGTGCATCTGAAACTCTGGTGTGTGAGCTGACCTTGTCTCCTTCTCTGGCTCTGCTTTGGAGTTGATCAAACATTTCGTACTGAGTGAAGAATTGGACATGCATACAGTTCAGTGTCAACTATAGTTCTGTTTTTTATTTGCGACCCTGTTTGTTTGTCAGTGTGGGTGAGCAAGGTTTCAGAGGTCTGATCTGGCCACATCACTCCTCCACTCACTGTTAGCGGCGACTCTTTCATGTTAGCCCGTCAAAATGCCACTGATCTCTCTCTTTTTATGGTCTCAGAGGAGCCAGGCTGTGGGCACACCATCTGGCACTGTAGGCACAGCCACCGCGATGGCAGATCCTATACACACATACACAGACACACACAAGCCTGCATGACACATGCAGACATACGCAGGAGATCCTTTGGTTTATGCAGAAAGCTCTAGCTGGCAGAACCTCTGTTTTTTTGTGTTTCAGTCACACACACACGCGTGCATTCCTGTACCTGTGTGCAGCCATTAAGTCATTCACACACATGCAGACAAACTCTAACTTGTCTCAAAGTAGGATTCAGGTTCGGGGTTCACCTCTCAGAGACGAAGAGAGAAAGTCTTTCTTAAAATCTCTGTTTTTATTTTCTTGATCTTATCTTTATCTGGTCTGGTGTTTCCCTCTGATTATTTGGTTTGAAAAAGAAGCTAACAAAGCCCAGAGTGAGTCATGAGGCCAGCATGAAGCTCTGGTCTGTTCCTTTATGGCCCAGTGGCGCTCTCTGCCCTGGTGTGACTTTGTGGTGGTTTCAGTGTAACAGGAAATGAGGTCAGCTGAGCTTCCAAAGCACCTCCTTGGATCCGCCACAGGAAATGCATCACATGTCATCTGTGGTCAGGGATGTTGACGTTGTCAGGGTTTTTAGGCATTTTAGCCCTAAAATAGGCCTCTCCGTTAATCCCCTCTCTTACTGAGCAAACACTGCTCTCATCCCACCATCCCATCACTCTCTGTCTCTTTCTAATCTGTAAATAAGAGTTTTTCATCGCTTCAACAATGACAACATCTATGAGATATTAAAGGTTATATAATCGACCAGTCCGACATGATAGATGCGCTGTTTCAGGCAGAATTAAAGCCTGTGCTGTTAAAATGCAATACACAGTTGGAAAAAGGTAGAGCCGTTTGGTTTGTGACGCAAAACAAGCCACAGAGAGTGAAGAGAGTAAATGAGGCGACAGAAACACTGGCAGCTTCTTTGAAAATTAAAATCTCTGTTTTTTCTCTGTGGCTCAGAGCCACAGTGCTAACCCTCAGTCTCACTATCTCATATCTGAGTGAGATGGTGTGATGTTTTCTGGGTTTTAAGGCAGTCAGAACAACATACTCTGACTCTGTTTGTGTATTTTTTTTCCTGCCAGTTGCAAAAAGCCCACTGTGGGGTCAAGCTCTCTTAATGGCTGTTGTTTATGTCTGTCTTTCGCCTGCCACTCTGCATTAGCCAATGAAATGCTGTGGAGCCCACGGGCTACAGGAGCTTTGGTCTTGTTCGGATGAGTGGAATGTGATTGGACAGACAGCACTGTTGTCCGAGGTGAATCATGAAACAAATCAAATGTTGAGGCTGCTAACATATACATAAATTTACATGTTCATGGTTGTATGTTTTCAGTCGTGGCTTTGATTGAGAGTTAAAATGGGCTTCCTGGTAAAAGTAAAGTTGTGGATAATGACAGTGAGGTGGTGCTTCTTTGCAGGAGCATAGGGAGATAGATACAGGGGGGTTATTTTCAGCAGGAGTCGAGGGCAGGACAGGACAGTTTGTCCCAATGTCAGCGACACTTTTGATCCCTCTGTGTGTTTGTCTATCTGTCTCCAACTGTCTTCCTTTAACAAACAGCAAGCAGTGGTTATTTACTGATATGCGGTTTTGAAGTACTATTTGTGCATAAGAAAACATGCACGTACACACACTCATTAGAGGGATGAGGGCTTGCAGGCTTCTCGTCCTATCAATAATCTCCATGTTGAATGAGCAGCTGTGCTGCTGTGACTGAAATAGTCCAGCCAGTTCCTGTAAGTGTTCCCAGTCTGATATCTGCTGTTCTGCTCCTTCTGCATGGGGACTCTGCTGTAATTAAGGCTAGTTTGGGAGTCTGGGTGCCCCTGGGTGGCTGGAAGTAGGTCACTGGCACAGACTACTGAGATTCAGGCGCATTAGAAACGGTGTGTTTTCATGTTTGTGATACACATTTCGCTTTTGCTGCTATTCTTGTAATCATTTTCCTCAATCACTGCCTCGACTCATCATCTGAATCAACCATTTTGATTCATATTAGTTTGAAAGCAAATCATTTTGCCTCAAAGACAGCTGGCTCAAATATTCATTAGTCGTTCACCTTCTCTAGAACCACCTTAAAAATTGCTTTATGCCACACTGTGGCTCCCCTGTGTGCCTGTAGATATTATTGATATTAATACCAGGCTGGATCAAATATCCCAAACTCATTATCTTCTGTCAGCCTCCATGGTGGCTACATCCCTATTGAGCTTTTATTGACGGGGGCTGTGTTTGTTGTTGTCGTTTTCCACCGCTCTTCTCAGATTTGTTCTAATTTTTGTTTCCAAGTGGCTGCACGCGTGCTTCCCATGTGAAGGGCTTTAGGGCAATGACGCAAACAGGAGAGAGAGAGAGAGAGACAGAGGGAAAGAGGCAGAGAGAGGAAGAGATGAGAGATGGAGATACAACAGTGACTCTTCAGTCCGTCAGTCATTCAGAATAATAAAGAAGTCCTGTCTTGACGGATGTGTCATATGTGAAAGCACGTGAGTGGATGGATGCGTATCTGAGGCTGTGACTTATGTGTTTATTCTCGTGTACTACGGGACATTTTCTGGTTATTGTGTCAGTGTGTTTCCACTCTAATTGACATTGTTACCATCGGGGAACCTCTCAGGCCAACGTCGCAGCTGATGAATATGGAACAGGGTTTGCCACACAGGAGAAGCTCGCTATTCTGAGCCACTCAGAATTGAAGACTTATGAAGACATGGTGCCATAACAAATTATATCTATGAAATCTGCATGCACACACATTCCTTTAAAATGTCAGATATAAAAATAGACAGATTACTTTATAAATCCTTAATGGAAATTGCAGCAGACAAAGAAGGCTGTACTGAACAGTTCAAAGATTCCCTCATAACGTTCACATTCGAATTCTAAAGAGACATTTGAATGATGCGAGCCTTTTTTTTTTGCATGTCTCTTCACTCTGTTTAAAAAAAAAAAAACGATATATCTGTACAATTGCAGATGAAGATTAGGCCATACTAATATTTTTAGTATTATTTATATTATGTTATTTTTGTAGAATTAGATGTCAGTGGTGTCTGATTGTTTCCATCTTGTGTGATCCGAACATTTCCAGAAACTCCAGAGTGTTGTAAAGTCCAAAAGTCAAAATTTATTGAAAAACATATGTAATAATTTCCAAAATTAACCACATGTTTTTATCTAATGAAATAGTCTGCTTCAGTATATATTTGGTGGAATTTAGACTTTCAAAAAAATATTTCACTGCAGTCAGAAGCCTGTTTGCTCTCCTGTTTGCCTCACACAAAGGGAGGCACGCACCTGAATTTTAACAGGGCAGTATAGAGTGCCCCAAGAATGAGTCCTAAAACCCGGAAATGAGTTTGCTGTTTACCACTGACGCTTCCCTCATCTCAAAGTCAATGGGTTTTTTGAATGGGTTTTGGTTAGATGCCTGAAACAAAGTCTTTGGTTAACACAAGCTTAAGAGACTGCCATGTTTTGTTCTTCAACATAAAATACATCAGTAAATACCCCACTCGTGAACATTAAAGCTGCTATTTGTCTTAGAAAAGGTGCTTGCTAACAAGTGGGCAAACAACAGGACATCATCATGCTGAACAGCGCCAAACACGGCTTTATAGTCTTGTTATGGTGGTGGTGTCAGGTCATGCCACTGTAATGTAGTTTGTTTTGTGGCCTAACGTTAGCATTTTACTTATGGTGATTGTATTTAGGCTTCAATAATCATGAAAATGGTGTTTATGTCTAAAGATTATCTTGCTGAACAAAACGTCTAAGTATCATAAACTGTCGTTTGCCACAGAGCTTATTGTCGGCAATAATCCGAAATACAATGGAAAAATCCCATAGGCTTTTTGATGAGGGAACCAGTATGAGGCTAACGTTTGCATTGGCCTATTGGAAAATGACATCCTTGGGGCACTCTATTTATTTTGACAAAACTTACAGTTTTGACAGTTACATTCATTAAAGAAAGTTGATTTAATAAAAAAAAAGACAAACTTATTTCATCCAATGAATTCCGTTATTCAGTTAAGTACTTTGTTAGAGGATCTTTTTTTCTTTTTTTCAGGGTGATGATGTCATAAACACAGCGACAGATATTCAAAGCTTCATTTCAAATAGAAGCTTCAAATGTAAAACAAAGGACATTCAATACAGTCCTACAAGCAACTGACCACACGTAAGAATCATGAAATGGTCAAAGGAGAAGATTTAAAAACTACTGTGATAACCTACTGTACTCTAAATCTTTAAATATACAGTGATAGTTCCTTGTGATATACTGTACGTGGTTAGTGTGTGCACAGCGAATTACATACACTATTAAAATTACCCGTGTTGTCTTGTTGAGAGGACGTTGTGCACAAATGATCCCTGTTTCTTCAATCTGTGACCATATTATTTTGAGCTTTGACACTATTTTGTTTGTACATAAAAGCTTTGAGCTTGTCCCCACATCAGGTTATCTGCATTTATAATACAGTCATATTTAAAGGAGAAGGATAATTTTATATATTTTTTTTTTGTTGTCAACACATCCCATGAAAAGACTCAAACTATTGTTTAGTAATTAGGTACTTGGTTGGATGACATGGAAAATGACAGTGAAAAAAATGTTCTGAAGAAATTAAAATTAAGGACAGGTTTTAATTTTTGAAGTTAGGCTTGTTTTAACTTGTTTTCCAGAAAAAGAAAAACTTGCACAGGCTACCTACTAATTGCTTTGGATTACTGTGGTGAAGTCTACCTGCATGCTGCCTCTTGTCCACTCCACCTTTTAGACTCTGTACGCCACAAAACCAGCTCTGGTTCTATTACTCATCACTGTACACGTTATGATTTAGTAGACTGGCTGTCAGTTAGTTTACAGAGACATATTCATGTGTATATTTTTGTGTACAAGGCCATGCGGGATAAACTCCCTTTATATATATGTAACCTCCTGATGCAGACCTCCAGCAGTCTTCAGTTTCGTTCCACAAGGTGGCTTTCTCACCAGGTTTCAAGGGTTTGCTCTGAGCTGTTATAAAAAGCATTCTCCTACTTTGCTGCCTGGGCTTTGAATAATCTACAGAGCATACTACATCTTAATAATCTAGTCCCTTTAGAAAACTTTAAAACCATATAAAACGTCCATGTAACTCAGTAGTGAAGCTGCTTTATTTGAGCAGGTTTTAGACTATTTTTGTTTATTTGATAATTGTAGTTCTTGTCTCTTATGTTTCATTTCTGTTGAAACTGTAACTGGTTTTCTTCTTCAGAAAAGAGATTTTCATCTCAAGGGACTCCCTGGTTCGATAAAGGTTAAAGGGCCAGCTCACCCCAAAATCAAAAAAACATATTTTCCTCTTACCTGTAGTTGTATTTATCAGTCTAGATTGTTTTGTTGTGAGTTGCAGAGTGTTGGAGATATGGGCCATAGAGGTGTCTGCCTCAACAGTAATGTCTCTTTCCAGAAACCATGTTACTCAAGACAATCTGTAGACCTTGTTGTGAGCAGTTTCATGTAGGAACTAATTTCTTTCTACTGAACTACACCCACCAAAAGTATCAGCACGCAGAAGGAAGCATACATCTGCTCACTGACGAGAGACTCATGCTTGTGACAGCATGACATGTAAACATTAATGGTGTCCTCCTTGGGTGAGCTGTAACATTAGCTTGCTCAGTGGTGCTAGGTGAGCTAGCAGTGGATGCATGCTTCCTTCTTCTTGGTGATACGGATGTTGAATTTGTTCGGTAGAAAGAAAATGGTTCCTACTGTACATGAAACTGCTCACAACAAGGTCTGTGGATTATCTTGAATAACTGCATCATGATTTCTGGACAGAGATATTGCTGTTGAGGTTTTCAAATGAATGTTTTGGCGCTTTGAGAAGGCAGACATCTCGACAGCTGATATCTTCAACACTTGGCAACTCACACCAAAATAATCTAGACTGACAAACAGCACTACAGGTAAGAGGAAAAATATGTGTTTGTGATTTTGGATGAACTGTCCTTTGAATAAAAAAAAACTGAGTAAAAACTAACAGTGTGTTAACCTGGCCTCTGCGTATGTTTTGACTGCTTAGTCTTGGTGTGGCACACATTTAATGTCTTTCAGAAATGTAAATCGAAATTGAAAAAGCCCCAAACAAGTTGGGCCCTGTAGATTGTAGCAAACATTACTCAAACAAGAGTAAATAGAGCATTTGTTGTTCAGCTGCAGATTAGTACACATTTGGTGCTCTGGAGAGTGAGTACTTACAGCAGTTGGACAGTGTATGTGGGAGTCAGAAATTCAAAATAAACTACAGTGTCCATGTTCATTGTATGAAGGCAGATGTCAGCCAGTGCAACAGTGTGGCTCACTGTTTCTAATCGTGTTTGGACTACAGCGGAGCTCTATGGCACTGAGGAATAAGCTAAATCAGGCTTTGGCCGCACAGACAATACTTGTTAGCAGGAAAAAAAAAATCTTGTTTTCTTGCTCTTGTCTTTTTCTGGGATGTTTTGACAGTAAGAAAAATATAGAAGCCCTCTCCTTTAGGCCCTCTGCAGCAGCTGGCTGTACGCTGTGTGTGTGTGTGTGTGTGTGTGTGTGTGTGTGTGTGTGCTGGGTCTAATGAGATGAGAGGTGTCAAGAAAGAAAGAAAAAGAGAGACAGGAGAGCAAGTAGAGACAGAGGAAAGAATTAGAGTGAGAGGGAGTACCTGCATGTTGTTGAACCAGACTGTAGCTGAGAGGTCCCACAGAGTCGGGCCTGCTCACACTGGTATAATGGCTGTGTTTGATGACCTAGAAACATAGACTATCCCAGCACTTATGTAAGACCTAAAAGGCCATTAGAAAAGCTGCACGCACACACTTGCATATACACATGCATACACACCACTACAGCGTCCACTCTGATTTTTTTTAATTTGACATGTTCGATAACGACATGTAAAGTCAATGCTCTCAGTTTGAAAGAGGCAGGAGATCAAAGCTGCATCGCCCAGGAGCTTTTTGCTTAATAATCAAAGTGGTCAGCAAACAGCAAAATCTGTGTTCGGTCTCAGGTAGCAGTAGATGCTGAATCCCAGTCGAGCGAGTGTTGAAATTTAACACTCAAACACAGCCTCAGCATGACTGGGAATCAGCAGAATGTAAATGATTCAACAGCACCTCTAAGTGGCTGCATGAGCGCGTCTGACATAAACAGAGAGTGAGGAGACACAGTTTTAAATGATTATAACTCTGAGTTCTCTCCTCTCTGAGTCCGCGCTCTGCTGTTAGACATGTAGCTTGGAGAAAATACAGTGGAGGATGTGATTTTCCTTTTAGGGGTTTTTCAGAAGAACTGAACAGAAACTTTTACATCTGCAGGAAAGAAAGTCTTACAATAAATCTTGTAAGGGAGCTCAGATTCTGCTTTGTTCTCTAGAACAGCAGGTCTAAAACATCAATATGATTTTGCTGCCTTTTTTTTGCACGTTTACGAAAAGATGATCACATTAGATATTAGATGCCTAACTTGCTGTAAGCCTGTGTATGGGGCTGAACAACAACAAAATATCAGATTATTTTGACTGATATTGCAACTGTGATTTGATTTACGATAGCAGGAATGATCATTTTAACGTCATTATTCTCATTTTCATTGAAAAAATATACTAAAATGATCATAGTGTGACTTTTTCGGGGATATTTGCCAAACAAAATGTTTCTTTAAGTCTGTAGAATATGATGTGTAGGCCAGGACATTTCTGCAGCACCACAATATTAATTTTAAAATTGTATTTTGACACGCATTTTGCCCTTAACAAATACTGCACCTCATGTGATTTAAAAATTGCAGTTGACCACATTACAATTTTGTAAAATTTCAATTACTTGTTCAGCCCTACTCTGCAGTTGGTGACTGGATGGCCAGCCGGCTGGACTGCGGCGTGTCAGCATAGTTATAATTCTGGTCCTTATCTGTGTAGGGCATCAGTCATATTGCTTTACACAGCAGAGAAGTCCCATGATCCTCAGGTCCTCTCATGTTGTTACACTTAGGTGCTTTGGGGTTTGTTGTGGCTCAGCTCCCTAAGCACTGCTTAATAACATTTTCTAACAGTGCTTTCCCAGCAGAGACAGAGCGGACACTCAAGGTCACTGCATGTAATGTTAGTTGATGTGTTTTTGGATGCATTAAATGTCCCTCTGTGTCTTAACAGCTCTTCAGGGAAGTCCGAATAATGAAGATACTGAATCATCCGAATATAGGTAAGTTCAAACAGGAGCCTGCAGCAGCTTGATGATGGCTTAGCAATAATATTCCTACTTAATTGGATTAGTATTACCAATTAAACCAACACCCAGCAGCAAGCTGAACCAGTATAACTTGCATCAAAGAAATATTATTCTTTTGAAATGTGAGCTCACAGTATTTGTTTCCCTGCTGTTTGTAGTAAATAAATTAATGTATTTATATATTTTTTCGTGGGATCCTGTGATATCCTGTTTGTATTTTTAAAATAAGCATTCCAAATTTTCTACTCTGCAAACTAGAAATGAAGGTATGATCCACTAGTTTAAAGATCGCAACAGTAGCATTAGCTACATGCTAATGCTTGACTTCACTTTTTTATTTTGAAACATATCGCCTTCTTATAGTATTGTGGTACTTTAAGGATTTAGTGGCATCTAGCGGTGAAGATTGACGATTACAACCAGCTGAAATTTGTCCTGTTAGATTTCTTTAGTGTCCCTTGTTCAGGACGTTTTCAGCTGGAGCCAAACCAGTAAAAACACTGAATAAAGCAGTTTTACGTAAAAAAAAAAAAATTGGTGGTTTTCTGATGCTGCTCATCACGGAGGGCCTACTAACTTCTAACACTGTAAAGACCTTTGCACACTGAATCCGCTTTTTCTGGATACGTTTTTTTAATCTGTCATCCGAAAAAAAAGTTACACACAGAAACCTTGAACACTGATTTTGATGCATTTTATTGTTCTAATGGCTGTCAACATTTGCAGTGTGTGACACACATTTCCTCCTTTGCTTCTCTCCATTGGAGTTACCTATCTGGCTGTCACCACTCCTTCCCTGTCTTTCATTTGGCACCACAGCTGCCTGAAGGGACGGAGCTGTCCTCCCTTTCTGTCCTCCACATTGTGCGTGCAGTCCACATCATCCTTGTCGTCGTCATCACCCACCTGACTATTACTATCTGACCTGTGTGAGCTGAATGTGAGCTATCTTAGTAATGAAATGATTCTGTGCACCCCGTTTCTCCGTCTTGTCGCAGATGTGTCCCACTGCCACATTTTCTTCACTGATCCTTGGTCAAACGTCTCTAAAGGCTCTGACTGACGTGAAAATTGCAGTAAATTGAAACTGTTCCGAATATTGTAATGTCTCGGACGCAAGTATGTGTTCAAACGTGATTGACACAATGTGAAGTCATATTTATTTTTAAACATGCGACAATGTTGGATGAAAAAAATGGACTCAGTGTGCGAAGGCCTTAAGAGCAAGTGTTTGGTTTGTCTGTTCTGGGCTACTGTAGAATCATGGTGGACAAGTACGAGGACCCGCTCTATATGTAGACATGAATGGCTCAATTTAAGCTAGAGAAGACAAAATGTTTCTAATTTTCAGGTGATAATACATAAAGAAAACATACGTATTATATTTCTGCCAATATATCCCCTCTAAATTCAACACACTGAACCTTTAAAGACAGAAGACAGACGTAGATATCAGTTTTAATGCAGCGAGGGATCTCTAAACAGACCAGTAAATTCATTTCACACTTAGTAGCATCCATTTGTGGGACCAGTCTTTTCTAAAAAGCTGATTTTTTTTCTACAGTGAAATTGTTTGAGGTGATTGAAACCGAGAAGACACTTTATTTGGTGATGGAGTATGCCAGTGGGGGTGAGTAGAGCATTAATGCACATCCACCAAACGTGTGACATTTGATTGATTTTATGAGTGTGTTCCTGCTTGTTGTTTCCACAAATCAGTTCTAGAGTAACAACAAACCATATATCATACAATAGTAGTTGATAGCTGCCTCTAATGTTACATTCATGCACAAATCTGTAAACTTCTCAAGTGCAACACATGCCATTTGAATTCTTTTATCTTAATTAACTCACAGTGAGTGACTACATGATCATGGTCATCTGAGATGTGACATAAAGGAAATATAAAATGACATTAATGTGTTTTTCCTCTCTCTGCTCCAGGAGAAGTATTTGACTATCTAGTGGCTCATGGCAGAATGAAGGAGAAGGAGGCCAGGGCCAAGTTCAGACAGGTGAGTCATCAGTATCGCACCTCTGTCGTCATTCCATTTACTGTTTTCAGAGGGAAGACTGCATGCACCAAGATCAAGCTTCGTCACCGACTGCAGAGGAAAGATTGAGCGCAGATAGCTTGGCCTGAGAGAGCAGGGGGGTTGAGAACAACTTCCTTACAGATGCTGCTCTGACACCTAGTGGTGCTATAAACGCAATAAGGCATCTGTCTACCTTGCTGCAGCTCGTGAATTCAGCAGCCTCTGTCATGCTTACCTCCACGCTGGAAATGAGCAGAATTAGACCAGTTCTTTCACGTCCACGCTGTGCACATTTAAAATCCCTCATTGATGGTCTTAGATGACTCAGAGGAACTGTGTGTGACACAGTGTGGGCAGCTTGTTTGTCTGCGTGTGTGCCACAGTACAGAGAGATCAACATTCAGGAAGGTGTGTGTGTGTGTGTGTGTGGCTGAGAGCAGGCAGGTGGGCGGCATCTGTCAAAGAACAGTGTGTTTGCTATTTGATTGATGCTATTCGGGCATATGTTGGTGGATTTCAACTGTCAACTGTCATAGCAACTGTTTACTGTGTGTCACAGGATTGCAGTGACTTTGGTGTGAGACATTTGGGCCTGAAAATTAACTTGAATGAAAAATGCATCATCATCAACCTCAGATGAAGATTACAATAATACAGTGATGCACAAACAGTGTCTCTCCCCCTGTTCTCCTACAAAGCAATTACATTTTTATTAACCATTTACAGTAATGAGAATGTTGGCAAACGTTGTCCAAATTAAATGATATTTCCTCAAAACCATGAAAGCATTCTTTGTTTACTGCCCCACAGTCTGAGATAAACTGTATAGGGCTGAAACCATGCATAACAATAGGATGCCCCAGGAATGAGTCCTAAAACCTGGAAATGAGTTTGCATTTTAGCACCCCTAGTTCCCTCGCCTTAAAGTCAGTACTGTTTTTGAATGGATTTTTGGTTAGATGCCTTAAGAAAGGTCAACACAAGCTTAAGAGACTTTCACGCTTCATTCTACGACATAAAATATGTCAGTGAATACCCCACTCTTGAATTTTGAAGCTTTTGCGTGTCTTAAAAAAGGCGGTTGCTAGCAAGCAGCTTCACAGCCTCATTGTAGTAGGGATGTAAAGTCATGCAACTGTAGCGTAGTTTATTTATAGCCTAATGTCAGCTCTTTACCTCTAGCAATTGCATTCAGGCTTTAAAAAAAATGGGCAAAAGGGCCGTGGGTCAGAATTGACCCTGCGGCCGCTGAGGCCAGAATATAGACTTGTGTACATGGGGCGCCTGCTCTACCATGTAAGCTAGATGGCGCTGCAACAGAGTTGGTTTCTGCAATAATCCAAATACCTATGGAAATATCTCATAGGCTTTTGACGAGGGTACCAGGGTAACGCTAACTTCCATGTCAGCGTCCAGGAAAATGTCATTCCTGGGACACTCTTTTTACAGTTTTTACAGTTTACACACTTTTTTTTCCATTTTTTGTGATTTGTCCTGTAGAGCTGGAATGATTAGGCAAATAGCAGAAAGTAAATGAGCAATATTCAACAATTTCAACAGTTGATTATTCATTACAGTCATTTCTCAAGCAAAAAAAAAGTAAAATATCCTCTTATTTCAGCTTCACAAACAAGACAGTTTGCTTGCCTGTCTTTGTCATATATGACAGCGAATTGAATTTGGATTTTGGACTTTTTGTCAGACAAAACAAGTAAATTGAATCAGAATCAGAAATTGGTTTATTGTCAGGTTGGTTTTCACACAGATAATTTGCTCTGGTGTTCTTGTACATAGATGAAGACATCACGTGGGCTCTGAGGAATTATGAACGGCCAGTTAATCACTATTTTCAATCAAGAAAGTAATCTGCAGATAATGAAAATAACTGTTAGTTTCAGCCTTATTGTGCTCTTTGTGACAATATTTTTATATGTCTTTTATACATTTTATACATCTCTACTGCCACTTTAATTATCTTTGTGTAAATGACAATATAACTACTGTTTTGAAAAGTGTTATAGTTTCCTTTCTTGACATGTATTTTATTTTCTTAATTTATGACACTATTTTGTCTGTTTTTCTTTTGTTGTTTGTTTCTTTCTTTGCTAATGGATGAGTCATTTTTTTGGTATTGTTGTTTTATTTATTTCTTTAATTATTCTTTTATTTATTTATTGTCTAACACTGTTGTTTGCCTTTAGTTTGTTCGCTAGCTCTTTGGAATTACCTGATGGGTTGCCTGCATAAGAAACAAAGTATCGTGGTTCTGCCTGATTTCTGATACACCTGTGACATCCTATTACCTGTGTGTGTTTGTATTTCAGATTGTGTCTGCCGTTCAGTATTGTCACCAGAGGAGGATAGTACACAGGGATCTAAAGGTGAGGATCTAAACTCTCAATCTCTCTGATATCTGATTTCTCCTGAGTAGTATCCGTATCTGGCATGTGCATCTTGGGAAACCCTGTATAATCCATCATGTTCTGTCAGTACTGATTGTGATTTGCTCCGTCTCTCCCCACCTCAGGCGGAGAACCTGTTGTTAGACGCAGATATGAACATCAAGATAGCTGACTTTGGCTTCAGTAACGAGTTCACTGTGGGCAGCAAGCTGGACACTTTCTGTGGCTCCCCGCCGTACGCTGCCCCAGAACTCTTCCAAGGAAAGAAGTACGACGGACCAGAGGTGGATGTCTGGAGCCTCGGGGTCATCCTCTACACACTGGTCAGCGGATCACTGCCCTTCGATGGACAGAATCTAAAGGTATGCAGTTGCTCTGGTTCCAGGACGAATCACTGGCTATGTTTATGTGAAGAGAAGAACGTACTGCTTTAAAAACAAAGTTGTTTTTGTTTGATCTTTACCTTCTGATTAACTATAATTGTTGCCCTGATCAAAGCAGTTAGCACATCATTGCTTTTCACCTTTGGCGAACACAAATCGATAAAGAGCTTGCTATGCTTCAAGTGAAGTGGTTGTTGAATCGTCTAAAGGTATGATTTCATTCCACCTCCGTCTTGCAAATATTCGCTCCGTTTCTCATTCACTCTCATTGACGCCTGTATGACGGACAAATTCAAGCATGCGCTTCCTGTGTTGGTGTAATTTCAATTCAGGTCAGAGTTCAATTTTACAGCTTTGACTATGCAGATGTGCTCAGTCTGATAATAGATGCACTGTGTTTAGAAATGGAGAGTTTAGTTTCGGCACCATCTTACACACATTAAACTGTTACCACATTAGCACAAAACAAACTGCAGCATTGCTCTCATCTTCTGTTTAAACTTTGTGATCACTCATTATTTATTTATCACCCACACTTGAGACCTTTTTAGAGGTTAATTGCGGATTATATTTTTCAAACAAAAGATGAATATCATTGTACCTTAACACTGTCTGAAACCATCCCGACAGACAACCTGCTACTCACGAACACTTCACAGAGCAAGGTGTGCAACGTGCGAAAGTAGGCTGGGTTTGAATGTCTCTCCCAAGCTCTCTTTTTTCATTCTTCATGCAATAATTGTGTGTATAACAATGTTCAACACCGCAAAAGGCTTTTGGGTTGTTCAGAAAGAAGATGTAAGCCTTAAGATGTAATCTGATGACACTTTGTACTGCTTAGCTCATGTGAAACACGTTGACACCGTAAATATGTCCTGCAAAATAAAAATATGACAGTATGAAGCTGCATTTGTAGCAAGGGCAGAAAGAATTGAAAGTCCCAGTAGTAAAAGTAATAATAAATGCTTTGCTGAGACATTTTTTAGTAATCAAAATATATGAATTATTCTGTTTGAGTATTCTTCGCATAGCCAGCAAGGGCCACAGTAAATATAAAGCACAAAATGTAGTGCCACAGTCTGATATCTTCTATCTGTCTGTGCCTCTCATAAGTCTATGAACTCAGATTATTCCAACTGAGTTCGGATGTTTACTTGTTTCACCTCAAAACAGGGTTACATGAATAACCAAACTATTAGTGGAATTTCCTCTATCGTTTGGAGTAATAGAGTTTCATCCACCCTGCTTTAATAATGCAGCAGTTTTGGAAAATTTTTTGAAGCTGCAGCTGCAGTTAATCCAGCAGGCCAAGCAAAGAGGAAATGTTGGACTAATTTTTAATGCATTTTCATAGCTGAGCTGAGTGATCTTCAACCTTGTAAAGCTGCACTAATTAATATTGCTATACAACAGTTGATCACTGTGTTTAATGTGAAAGCGGTTGGTCGTGGTGGTGAACCCACAGAGAGCATTTTAAGTGTCTTTCAGAACATTGTTTCAGTTTTATGGCTCACAACCTTTTGTTTTCAGCTGCAGCAGGCTGCTGTTTTTAGTTCTGATAAAATAAAACCCACTGTACACTGTAAGCATTAAGCGGCAGACAGAGAAAGGCCTATCTAGCTAGTTAATAGTGAATGTAATGAATCATTTAGCAGCTAAAGAAACAGATATTTCCCTCTGGAGTTAATGGAGACCACAGTGAAAAAATGAGAGTGAGAATTGGACCTACAGATATATCAGGTGGAAATAAACACGAGTCCAAATAAATCTTAATATTGCAGCATGTTTGCTGGATGAGTAAATAGGTAACTGCCAACACAATAACAAATTTAAGGTCCAGTGTGTAAGATTTAA
Source organism: Cephalopholis sonnerati (assembly GCA_019142605.1). NCBI lineage: Eukaryota > Metazoa > Chordata > Actinopteri > Perciformes > Serranidae > Cephalopholis > Cephalopholis sonnerati. The sequence continues at coordinate 19,660,504 of JAGQAX010000018.1, read as the reverse complement.
GGGGATTTAGTGGCATCTAGTGGTGAGAATTGCAGATTGCAACCAGCTGAAACTTTTCTCAGTTTGTATTCCTTCAGTATTAATTGTTCAGGAGGTTGCTGCCAGTAGCCAAATTATCTACAGAGGTCACTTCCTCTCCAAACAAACGTATCAGGTGATTTAAACCGGTAAAAACGCTGAATAAAGTAGTCTTATGTTACAAATCAGTGTTTCTCCTTTGCTATTTGGCACATTGGAGATGAGTCACTAGCCCAGCACTTGCTAATCTGTGCTCACCTTTTTTCTTTGATAACTTAAGACCCACACGTTCAGGAGGTTTTTACCCTGAGCCTAATTATCCGCAGAGGTCTCTTCCTCTACAAAACAATTGAATGCTCTGATTTATACTGGTAAAAGCACAGACTAAAGCAAGTTTTGTGTTAAATAATTGGGGATTTTCTGAAACCCTCATCACGGAGAGGCTGCTAACTATGGTGGGCAAAAATGCAGATGGCCCTATCTAAAGCCAGTGTTTAGTTTGTCCGTTCTGGGCTTCTGTAGAAACATGGCAGTGTAACATGGCCGTCTCTGTAGATGAGGACTTACTCCCTATATGGATATAAACAGCTCATTCTAAGGTAATGAAAACGCTGCGATTCTTATTTTCAGCTGATTAAACACTAAAGAAATGACACTTATCATATTATGTTCCATTTCTGCCATTATATCCCTCTAAATCGTACACACTGGACCTTTAAATCCATTAATGCTGCTTTTGTCGCTAGTTTTTGTTGCTGATTTCTCATTTCATGTCTTGATTTGGAGTGTAGGAGCTGAGGGAGAGGGTCCTGCGAGGAAAGTACCGTATTCCCTTCTACATGTCCACAGACTGTGAAAACCTGCTGAAGAAACTGCTCGTGCTCAACCCCGTCAAGCGAGGCAGTTTGGAGGTATTAACCGCCGTCTGCATTGTTGTGTCTTTACAATTATTTTCTCTCCATTCAGAAGTGTTTTGCACAGCAGCCGAACAGACAGTCCTAATGATTTGGAGCACGATTGTTGTGCGTCATCTGAAAGCACATAATTGCTGCTGCTGTTAATTATCAACCAACAGAACACTTCACTTTACAGTCTGTCAGATGGGAATTTGGAAACAGTATTCATCTGAGATCAAAGAGTGGTCTTACATAATTCTTTGATTAGAGCATTTAGACATAATAAAGCTAAATTAAAGAGTTTGTTGAAGCACTGTAAGAAATAAATCTTGATTAATTCAACAGAGTCCTTATTCGCTGTACTTTCCCTTCGTCCACGTAATCAGGGATGGTGTCGGCTTGTTTCTCCTTTGCAAATATACAGTTGTCAGTTCAGTTGACACTCAGTCCGTCCAGAGTCAATACCACCCTGTACTGAGAACTAGGCAAAAGTTCAATGCTAAAGATTTCTCCACCAATAATAACAATTGATCACACTGTTGTTCAGCCCCAGCTGATTTCATAAAGAAGTCATTAATTTCTCGTCTGTCAGTTGTGACCTCCTCCTGTCATATTAATATATTACAGATGTGAGTCATGATTAATTATCTGAAACTGCTGTTAACTAATTCTACTGAACATACATGAGCTCAGATTGTCTTGTTTCTTTGTTAGCAAATCATGAAAGACCATTGGATGAATGTGGGTCACGAGGAGGAGGAGCTAAAACCTTACATCGAGCCGGAGGCAGACTTCAATGATTCATCCAGGATAGGTGTGTCTCAGTGTCTGTGTGTGAGCGTGTGTGTGTGGGGGTATGACTTAAGTTACCTTCAGGGACACATACTAGACTCAAGACCAGCTCATCAGGAACGGCTTGTCCAATTGGGGACGAAAGCCTGTGTCCCCATTTCTGATTTTTGGGTCAGTGGTTGAGGTTGGGGAAAGGGTGAGGAATACTCACGTAGTGGTTATGGTCAGGCTGAGTCTCCATGAAATGCATGCAAGTCTATATAGCTTCCCCTGAAAGTGACCTCTGTAAACGTGTCTGAGTGTGTGTGTCTTGATGTCACTATGTATGTCATGTCTAGTATACTGACTCTGTGATTCACGTCTGTCCTCCATCAGAGCTCATGGTGACGATGGGCTTCCCTAAAGATGAGATCACAGAGTCTCTACAGAGCCAGAAGTACGATGATGTCATGGCCACCTACCTGCTGTTGGGCAGAAAAGCTCCGGAGGTCAGTTTGTTTTTTTGACCTTGCATCATCTTGACATCATTGCCAGTAGTTAATGCATTAAATGACTACTGTGCCCTCCAAATGACCATTTGTATGTCAGTTACTCACCCTGTGTTACGCTGAGCACAGGAAGAAGGCTTTGTTTTTCTTGTATGCCTTTGATGAGCAAAGGATTCAAAAACTGAGAAAATTCTTGATGAAAAGCAGTAAAAAGGGTCCATGTTTAAGAACAGCAAAACTATACGAACTCTCATGCAACTCTTGCAGTATAATTCAAGTTCATTTATCCAGTCGTATGCTCAGTACTTCCCAAACAGACAGCCCTTTCCAACAGGGAACTGATCTAAAAGTGAAGCATAACCATGCTTTCTTCAAAGCCAGACTCCATTGACAGAAACAGTTATTTTACCTCGCTGAACATGACGGCTGCTGGTCTACCGCTGCCTGCAGTCTGGACAGGTTTAGTCCAGGAGCTGAAGCACATAGCAGGAAGGTCCCTGATGTCCGCTGGATGCACACAAACAGCAAACAGTTCAGTACTGAGCAGCAGCATCGTGAGGAGCTGACTGTAGGTTGGTCGGAACCAGCGAGGAGAGGAGAAACCAGCAGTGGTGATGATAAGCAGTTTCTTGGCCGAATGTGCAGCCATGCGACGAGGTTATCTACAGCACAGGGAAATCACAGGCAGCAGAACAGTTAATGGAGAACTGAAACTAGTGACGTGAAAGCGGAGCTCTTGGTCAGGGACAGAAGGCTGAGTGGTTTACCGTGTAGCAGGTGAAGCAGGAGAGTCAGAGGCAGGCGAGATCTGCAACGAGAAAGCAGTCTGGAACACACGCTGGAAAATCTTGTACTGAATGACGAAGAACAATCTGGCAATGAGAGACTGTAAGCAGGAGGCTTTATACTTGCAGGAGGTAATGATCCATAGATGAGGGGCATTCGCTCGATGAGATGGGTGTGGTGGACCGGAAGGAATGGGGAGATGTGTGGACAGGTGATAGGCTGGCAGGCAGGTGTGTTGGAGAGGCAGGGTCAGTAGAAATTAACTGGGTTAACTGAGAGAGTTGCATGTATAGCAGGTGAGCGTACGACTGGATAAAAGAGACTGAGATTGTTGTTGTTACAGGCGGTCGCCTATGACTTCAATTCATCAAGATTTTTTTCCTATTTTGATTCTTAGTTCACCCTGGACATATGCAAGAAAAACACAGTTTTCTTCACAAATTCAATGCAACATGGGTTGAGTAATTGTTATACAAATGATCATTTGGTGGGGGGGTGAGTTAGTCCTTTAAGTCACGTGACCATATCCCCTCTACCCTCATCTCTGTGTTTCAGTTCGAGGGGAGTGAACCTCTGACCAACAGCATCCTGGGCCAGCGACAGCGACCGACCAGTGACATCAACAATAGCTCCAGCATTTCTCCTGCCCATCCCAAGGTCACACGCAGCATCTCGGCCAATCAGAAGCAGCGCCGCTACAGTGATCATGGTGGGGATGATGATGGTGGTGGTGGTGGTGTCGTAGAGAAGCCAAGTAAAGTAACCTCATCCTTCCCAGCTCTGAGAGTGCTGCTGGCTGCGTGCTGTGTAGGGGGAAGTTGCTCTTAGTCACTGAGGATTGGCCAGTGATCACATACCAGTATCCACTCTGCTGATGTGCCTCTAAACGAGGCACTAGAGCATTAAAACGCTTTACTGGCACACTTAAGCAGCTGAATAAATCTGATAGAGCTTTAGAAGAGCTATGTTTTGATCTTGGGAACGATAAATAAAGCATATTTTTGTGGTGTAAGAAAGAGGTGTACATCAAACCTACACTAACTTGTGTATTTGCTTAAAGTTTATTTACATAACCAATCTATTTAAATGTACAAATCAGTGACTCAACCTCAGCACTGCACTGGTTGTGTAGCAGCTTCCTCCTATGTCGTGTGGGGCCATTGTGTCTGGCGCCATCTGCTGGCTGGCTGCCTTTCTGCAGCTCCCTGTGGAACAGCACCTCGAAGCATGAGGAGGGAACAGCTTTGCTTTGTACCTGCTCACCTTGGCTTCTATAAATGTATGACTTATTAAACAATGTGTGTCGGTGAGTGTTGTATTTGATTGGATGATATCTAAATCTTGGCTTTGAGTGGCTTTGCTTGACGCTGTCGTAACGAAGGTCCTGTCCTTGTTTGTTCCTTGTCGTCTGATGATTCCTGATATTGGAGCTGTAGATATAGCGACATGTTTGGTGGAAATTTTGAAAGTATGTTCTTATATGTGTGCGTCTCTCATAGTTGGTCCGTCTGTGCCCCCGGCGGTATCGTACACGAAGCGCGGCCAGGCCCTGAGTGTGGAAAGTGACCACAGGGAGGAGTGGGATGGAGCACGCAGGCTGGAGCTCAACACCTCGAAAGGAGACGTGCCTGCTTCACCACTGGGGGTGCAGGAGAGGAAGAAAACTACAAGTGCTGTAGGGGTGAGGAACAGTTTCTCAAACATGTCCACATAAACCCCAAGCACATAAACAATTAGATGCAGGTACTCCTTGAGTGACGAGGTGTCACCAATACTCAGTCTTACATGCTTTAACATGTTGTCTGTCTTTCCAAAAACAGACCAATGGATCAATGACTCGCAGGAACACATATGTGTGTGAACGATCCTCTACTGACCGCTATTCAGCTATCCCCAATGGCAAAGACAGCAGGTAAACAAACAGACACATTGTTTTTGTTCAGTCATGTCCATGTTTCTGTTTATTTCTGTAACACATAATTATACAAATTCAAATTGAACAAAGGACAATGATTTGGTGAAAATATCTTCATCCTTGGTCCGCAGTTTAACCGAGGTGTCAGGGAGCACCCCATCGACTGCAATGAGCTCCACACGACCTCGCCACACCAAGTCCATGTCATCGTCAGGGCATCCTTCAAAGAGCACACTGCCCCCCATCGATGACAACACAGAGCTGAAAGCCAGGTGAGCAGCCTGATCATCACCTGGCCATCTGCAATAACCTGTGGCCATCATGACTGTGTAAAAGAGTATTTGTGGCAGAGATAGTGACAGCATGCTGATACACAGAATCTTTTGACACGTGTAGTGATTTCTCCTTTAACTGTTATGCTGCAGCTCCTCTCCGCGGGGACCCTCCACCTCTCCGTCTGCACACAGTATTAGCACCCCAGAGAAGAACCGTTTCCCCCGTGGTACCACCAGTCGCAGCACCTTCCACGGAGCTCAGCTCAGAGACCGGCGCAGTGCCACCTACAACGGCCCCCCGGCTTCGCCCACATTGTCTCATGATACAGGGGCTCTCGCTCAGCAACGCAGGGGCACCTCCACTGGGATCATCAGCAAAATCACCTCCAAGTTTGTCCGCAGGTCAGTGAAGACAAACGGCTGCACAAATGAGACACCAGCTTGTACTTAACACTTCTTGCACCTAAGGTATTCACATTCTCTTTGGCAGGGAACTTAACTCTCACAAATCCCTCAGGAATACTGTGCTACTTTATCCTGCCTCAGCGACTAAAACACTGGTGTTTATAAGTGCTTCAGTTTCTAAGGAATTGTTCTGTAGTCAGACAGCTCATGGATGTCATTTTATGTATTTGCATGCTATCTGAAGGTATGACTGATCTTTGCTTCATTTCTAATCACACTGAATGACAGTTTGACCAATTAGCTCAGCTTACATTAGGGGAAAAAAACACTTTAGACTTCTTTGAAGATGGATGACTGGTCCAACTAAACACTAAAAGAGTAATTAACATTTTTTACTGTTTATCATCTGCTTTCATTTTTTAAAACTTAACATGCACCCACATTATGAATCTTAATATGCTTAATATCTCATTCTTAATAGGGCTGCAACTAACAATTGTTGCCGTTGTTTACTTGCCTGATCTGTCTGTTATTTTCTGAATTAATCGAATAGTTGTTTGTCTCTGAAGTGTCAGCAATGGTGAAAAATGTTGATCAGTGTTTCCCAAAGCCAAAGATGGCGTCCTCAGATACTTGTTTTGTCCACAATCCAAAGACATTCAGTTTGCTGTCATAGAGGAGGAAAGAAACCAGGAAATATTCACATTAAAGAAGCTGGAACCAGATAATTTAACTTTTTTCCTTAAAAATTTTTCTCAAACTGATTAGTCTATTATCAAATTAGTTTTTAGTTAGTAGTTGGCAATTAATCTATTAACTGATTAATTGTTGCAGCTGTAATTCTTTACTAATCAACAAGACTGAGAGTCTACAGCCGTGTTTTTTTTTATTTTTACATTTACAGACATTTTTACAGACATAAGAAATACAGGGCAATAATAAGAAGAAGAAGAAGAAGAAGAAGAAATTATCAGATAAAGGACACACTGCTAGTTTAAGGGGAAAAAAGTGCAATTATATGCCAGGCGTACTGTGAGTAGGTTGTCCAGTGGAAGGTTGAGGCAGAAAGGTAGCATCCATGGGGTAAAGACCAGGGATGACCTAGTGCACCGTTTACACTGCAACATTTTGAGCTAAATGCTCCTGCAGTATGCTAACATGCTGATGTGTAGCAGGTAGATTAATAATCGTACCAATGTCACACCAGGTGTAGTTTAGCATGTTAGCATTGCTAGCATTTCTTGCTAATTAGAACAAAACACAAACAAGTACAGATAAGCCTAATAGGAATAGTTTTGCAGGTATTTAGTCTAGGGTTACAATGGTATGAGATTTTCACGGAACAAAAAAGACTGTCTCAAAAAAGATCCCACTAGCACAGTATATGGTATTCCACAATTATTTTCACTATTAGTTATAATAACCCTTAAAGAAATGAAAATAAACATTTTCAATCAAAAGCTTTTTTTTTAGAATTGAAGCTTAAAACCATTTTTTAAAATGACAGTACGTGTACAAAGTCTGACAGGCAGTCGAGGAGACAAGGAGATGCTCATATGCAGGTGAGATTTCCCCCACTTGTTGCTTTTTTTTTTAAATACTGTAGATAAGCAAATGTACATGGTATGGTAACAGTAAGTTTTCAAACTACTGTACACTGTGGAACCAGTAGGCCTATACTGCTGCAACCCTAATTTACTCATAAACCAGTACGGGACAAACTGAATGGTTAAAAATGGCTAATGCTGAACTATTGGTTAGTATTACATTCTCAATGCAATCAAGTAGCTGTCCCTTAAATGTTCAGAGCTAACTTTCGTTAAGATATCCTATTGACCCTCAGAGTGCATGCAGAGACACAAAAAACATCCATGCATTTGTATGTCTCTGGTTACGCTTTAAAAGATAGTAAAATTCCCCAAAAACAAAGTATTTGAAGAGATTTAAGGAGTTGTGAAAGCAAATAAAGCATCACACGCTCTCCCTGCCTCTTTAGCACAGTTACACTCTCTGGTCTACTCCCAACCCTTAGTGCTCATTATACATCCACTCTGCTACCCTTTGTTGTCACCATGACAAGCAAAGGACAGGACCACATCATGCAGATAGCTCCTTGTGTCACCTTCACGCTGGCCCATCTGCTAGAGGCTCACAGCTTTCTCTCCTTCTCTCCCCGCATAGAGCTCTGTCTTTCAGGTCGACCCGGAGGTAGGAGAACACAACGCTTGCTGCACCTGTCCCCCCGTGTCCAAAAAAAAAAAAAGACTGTCCCCACTATGACCTTGGCCCATGTTTCCTTAACCCCTTACGTATTTGCCCACTACACCACATCCTTGCCTACTGACACCCTTGTTATGCCGTGTACTTCCTTCCCCTGTGTCCACCGCCTCGAGAACAAACCTCACGGCTCACCAGCTTTTCCTGTACTAAGCTCAGCCACGATATCTGCTTCTCAAGTCGCTGGCTTTCCTCTCCTTACTCTCCCCCGTCTTCACAGTGAGCTTAAGAGAAAAGATCAGGCATATTACGCAGGCCGAATCAAAGATTTAGAACCACTTTTCCACTCCTTGCAGATCAGAGGGGATTAAGGAAAGGTAGCGTACACTAGGTGGGATGATGCATTTGGTTATTGTGAGGGGGCTACATTAGTATGTGCATCGAGAAGTCACAGTCACCTCATTGTGTGCTGAACCCTGATACCCAGGAGTGTGGATTCTTTCCTGGCATGATGCCTGACACCCCTCTCTGTGTCCAGTGATGATGGGGTGGTGTTTGTAACGGGTGGGGAACTCATGTTGACATAAGCCTGTGGGAGTAACAGTGTATTCCTGGTTTATTTCAGGGTGCCTAGTGAGGGAGAGGCGAGTGCCAGGACAGAAACACCAAGGTGAGAATTCAAATGAGACGTAGATTTCATAGAAAGCCTGTAACCGACCTCCTTCAACGCCTTTCACCACTGCTCTTTCTGTCTTCTGTTGTTGTTGTAGAAGTGCGTCAGGTGATGCTAAGGAGGAAGGCGGTCGGGACTCCAAGCCTCGCTCGCTTCGCTTCACCTGGAGCATGAAGACCACCTCCTCCATGGAGCCCGCCGAGATGATGAGGGAGATCCGAAAGGTTCTGGACGCCAACAGCTGCGATTACGAGCAGCGCGAACGCTTCCTGCTTTTCTGTGTCCATGGCGACGCTCGCCAGGACAACCTGGTCCAATGGGAGATGGAGGTGTGCAAGCTGCCCCGCCTTTCACTCAACGGCGTGCGCTTCAAGAGGATATCGGGCACGTCCATCGCCTTTAAGAATATCGCCTGCAAAATTGCCAATGAGCTCAAACTGTGACGGCAGATGGAGTCCCAGTCGGTCTTTGGTGAGCTCTGGTTACGGTCTCATCTCATCACTGGATTAGTGTTGACTTACAGGACAAAAATTCAGCACTGAAGGTCCTCACCTCGCAGAATCAGGGTGGACTCGGCTGGTAATGTGCAATACTGGCCACGAATGTACTGTACAGGGTAGTGGATCAGAGAGATATTGCAAGGTTTAACCTCTGTGACAGAGAGATAGCAAAAACAGCTAAACCCCCCCGCCCCTTCCTTTTTTTTTCTCTTCCGTCCGGTCCTCTGTCTCTCTCATCAGCCCGCTGCTCCTCGTCATAGCACACATTCATGTAACACATGCAGTATGCAACTGAAGATGACCATCCTGCAATAATGTTTTCAATCTCTTTTTCTAAACGCCTACTACAAGATCTACTCCTCGCTGAATAACCATTAAAATTACTGAAAGCTAAAATAGCCGCTTTTCCACCTGTGTTAAGTCAGTATATAGATCAGGCTGGAGCCCGTACTAAAACTATGTAAAAAGAGAATTGTACTGTATGCATAACATCTGCAGGTACTGTATTGTATATTGATTTTGCGTTCTGTACAGAATTTTATTGTCAATACTGTCTTTTTTCATGGGATTTCAGTTCTTTCCTAATATAATTGATGTCTCTTAAAGCATTATCCTTTCAGTCTGTGAGTTTTCTTTTTTAATTCTTTTTTTTTAAGAGCCACCATATGAAAATAGTGTTTTTAATTTTATTTAAAGAGCACTAAATTATTTTGTGGAGTATTAAGGGATGTGTTCCCTTGCCTTTTATGTTATATTTTATTTGCCTATGGAAAAAAACACTAAGTTGCACCACATAGACTTGAGTAGTGACTTCAGTTAAAACTGAAAATGTGTTCACTTTATTTTCTCTCAGCAGTAGGTAGGTGATTTGGAGACCCTGCTGCAATTGCACAAGTTTTCCAGGGTGATGTGTATGAACATGGGAGTATGCACCTGTATTTCTTTCATGTTAGTTTGGTAGTCCTCAATTACAAAAAAAACGCAGGGTTTAAATCGGCCTACTTTAGAAAGCGGAGGACGGGACGTCTTTATCCAAAGGACTGAAGATGCATGAAAAGTCAAACAATCACCCCAAAAGAAGCAGTTTGTCTCATGGAGCCTTTCTAAAGAGTCTGATTTAGTCCTGCCACCAGTGTGATTGTGCAGGTACTTGTGTATCTCCTTGCTTGTGTTTTTCTTTTCTTTTTTTTTTTTTAATTCAGCGGATTTTATTGTATTTATTCCATTACATTGTAATGTGCTGCTTTGTAGAATTGAGGCGTGCACTTTGTTGGAGAAAATAAAAAGGATTTTATTTGTTTGTATTTATTTTTATTTTATTTCTCAGATCTGAAACCAGAGTTACACAACTAACTTCAAGACGACAGTTTCCCTCAAGCGATGACGTAGATGTGTTAGTGCGAGTTGTCTTGCTTTGAGGACCGGGTGTCGGCGTTTCACACTGAAGCAATGTCATGCTACACAGTGCCAGCAGGGAGCTCAGATGACAGTTAATAATGTAAACCTTTATTGACTCTAATTAGCATGATATTAGTCAATAACTTAATCCTAATTATGACACAATCAATGTATTTTGCATACATATTAGTCAAAGGTAAAGCATTATGAACAATATCCTCAGTTTTTTTCATTTCAGTTCCTGTAAGTGTGTGAAAATAGTTCCTGTGTGTGCCCAAAATGTTTTCCATACTTCTTATGAAAAACTGTAATTTCAATACTTTAAACATTATACAAACCATTAAAGATAAAAATGTGAGTTGCGAGGATTTACAGGTAGATTCTCACACAACATTTCTGTTGATATTTTCCCAAATTATAAACATAAATCATTCTCCTTAACAAATATGTATCGAACTGGCATGGTCCCTTCTTAAACTTACAAAAGCTTCATTTACAAATCTTTTTTAGCGTACAAGTGGAAAGACAGAAAAATGTAAACATTTCGATTTGGCAGATTTGTTCAGTTAAACATGTTAATAGGATAAAAAGTACCGTTACTTTCTGTAGATAAATATATGAGATTACAAATGTATAAACATTGCTGAGTCACATGAAAAGCTGAAAACACAAAAAAGAACCTACTGGCGAGATTTAATGGATTAATGAGCATGGGTGTTGCATTTGTCAGGAATGGGACGGCCTGTGTGAGGCCCTGGTCATGCATTAATGTCTTGACAACATGTTGGGTTTAATCCTAACTTAAGGTGCATGCATTGAACTCAACATACATCTCAGCCAAATACTATATGGTTGAGATGCATGTATTTATCTTTATATGTAACAAGCACTGATTTCAGTGGATGATTTTTTTAAAAGGAGTAATGCCTGCCTTGCTTAAGTTAGGATTATGCTCTTGTTGTTGCAGTGTTGTCTGAATCTGCTGCAACAGAAACCACTCAAAGAACCAGTCAAAACAATCGCTCAGTTGCTCAGATCAATGACCAGGTGCTCATAAATCTGAGTTTTCCCTTTGAAACTGGAGGCCAGCAGGAACTGCCGGTTGTCTATGGAGACTGGAGAGAAGGCCCTCGGCGCCTGGATGTTCACCTCCTGGAAATGGACAAACTCGCCCTTCTTTGCATCCCAGCGGTACACCTGGGTGAAAGAGTAATCGCTGCCCAGGATTGCGTACTGCCAGCTGCCCACAGAGAAGGGCTGGAACACCATGGAGCCACGGGAGGGCATGGTCTGCAGCTCTCTAAAGAGGGCCCCATCCCAGCGCATCACTTTGGAGTCGCCGATGAAGCGCGTTAGACAGATATAGAGGTCGGATTTGACCTGAAAATGCTTCACAGCGTAGACGTCCTCCATCTCTGGGATGTCGGTGCGTCTGTCAAACAGCTTGGTGCTTTTGTTCCACTGGTAGATGACCGGCCTCTGGGAGCTGCTGGACAGGATCAGGTGAGGTTTGGAGGAGATCTCCATGTACTCCACATCAGGTGTCTCGGTACCACGGGTGGAGCGACTGATGGGAGTAGAAGCCATTGCCGTTCCACTTGTAGATGGTGGTGGATCCAGCCTTGGAGCTGTCAGCTATGACGAAGAAGGACTCTCCATCGATGCGGAATGTCTCGACATCATTTGGTTTACGGATTTTAAGGATGTCAATGCCTTGGAGTTTGATGAATTTGTTGGCAGAAGTGTCGCGCTTATAGATGTGTGAGCCACCAAACAGCTGAGCCACAATGACAAAGAGCTGGTTGTCAATGACCAGAGGTTTGCAAATCACTGTGGAAGTGCCTGGTGAAGAGAGAGGAAGGAGAAAACAACAGTTTGACTTTGTCTTGGATACATGTCTCCATCTAGTGGCTCATCTTCCAATCTCACCCCTCTCTTTTGAACACACCGCTCATTCACAACCACATGACGGCATATTTGAAATGACTTTAACAAATGGTGGGAGCAAGTCATTGTTTTGCAAGTCATAAGCTAGTCTCAAGTCTTTGCACTCAAGTCCAGAGTCAAGACAGGTAAGTCCCAAGTCCTACACTTTGAGTTTCAAGTCCCAAACAAGTCATAATGACCTCTTCACCAAATAATGCCATTTTAACAACATAATAATAGTAGTATATCAAATGTACAAAAATCTTGAGCTTTTTCTTTAAATGTATATTTATTTGTTAAAATATATTTGCTAAAAAGCTACTTAGCTGTTAAGCTAACGGCAGCCTAAGCATTAGCTTGCTATGTTAATATTAGCCTTGACTTACTGTTCTTTGTGTAACTTCAAATGTCAAAGTTGGAAGCTGTTGCGTCATTGTCTGTAATTTCTGAACCCACACATTTTGCACATTGCAATTCTTTATTTGTTGACCACAGCTTTGGTATAATTTTTTCCAACTGGCGCTCAATAACGTAATGTTATTTTCTTTGTGGTTCTCTCCTGCAACTTGACCAGATGCTGTCAGATTGGTTCAAACTGGATCATTTAAGGACTTAAGTGTCAACCTGCTGAGAATGAATGGATTACTGAACAGGCCTACTGGGCACAGGCCCAGGGGCCCAGAGTGTCAGGGGGGCCCTTTGGCCTTCACCTGCAAAATATCACTCAAATTAATATGTACTGATCAGGTAGAAACTCAAAAAGGCCACAAAGAGATGCAAAGGAGCTGCAGAGAGATATAAAATAATAGCAAAACAACCACAAGGAGACACAAAATGACCAAGAAAGACACAAAATTATCTCAAAGAGACCAAAACTACTACAAAAGACATAAAACAACCACAAGGAGACACAAAATGATGACAAAGCAACGCAAAACACCCCCAAAAAGACAAAATTACCTCAGTTAGACAAAAAATTACTTCTGAGAGACCCAAACTGCTACAAAAAGACATGAAACAACCACAAGGAGACACAAAGTGATTCCAAAAAGACACATAATAACTACAAAAATTAGCAAAACTACCACTAAGAGACACAAAACAACAACAAAGCAACACAAAACAACAAAAAATAGACTAAAATTGCCTCAGTTAGACAAAAAATTACCTCTGAGAGACCCAAACTATTTCAAAAACACATAAATCAACCACAAAGAGACACAAAACCACCACAAAGTCTCTGTGCCTTGCTCCTATGTAGGAGAGGTGGTGGGGCCATTTGAATATCTATGCCCAGGGGCCCATTGTCTGCCCATGAAATGAACTGATTTGTGCCACATGTTTTAAAATTGTCAATCTTTGGCTTTGGGGGAAGGTATCATGTAATTTTCAAGTCAAAAGGCTCAAGTCATTGGTGTTAAAATCCAAGTTTAGTTGCAAGTCTTTCTTGATTTGTCAAGTCGAGTCTGAAGTCATCAAATTTGTGACTCAAGTCAGACTTTAACTTACTGTCAATGTCGTCATAGTTTCTGAAGACCATCTCCACGTGATCCCACTCTAGAAAGCTGCATTTCCCAATGAAGGGCTGAGCAAACACCACATACTGGTCATTCCCAAAGGAAAACGCCTCCACAGATATGGATTCAAATTTCAGGGACTGATAGGAAGCAAACTCTGTGAGAGAAACAACAAAAACACGCTTTAAATAACACTGAAAAACTCAAGAGAAGCTGTGGTGATTGTAAGAAAACTAAGGGTAAATTCAAAGTATTTTCTGTGCTCCACCTGTGGTGATGCAGTCGAAGGATTGCGGCACCAGATCATTGATCTTCTTGTCAAGCTGTGAGGCCGGGCCTTTACAGTAAATCTGATCCACTGTAGCATTGGTGCTGTATATCCACTCCACCAACCACTTCAGCTTACAGTCACAGGTGAACTGATTCCCTCGCAAGTCTCTGAGGGGAGAAAGCCACCAAACAGACTTCAAACAGAGATGCTCTCAGCTTCTTGAATGAAGCTTTATCCTCTAATGCTGCAGCCACTGCATGTGACTGCTAGCTTTGCTCTCTGGCCCTCACAGCTTCACTTTGTGCTCTCATTAATATCAAGAGTGACCAGAAAAGAGAGCTGAACGTCTTCAGCGGGTGATAGATTGCAAACTATCTCTCTTCCTCACAGCCGCATGTAATTTTAATGGCGTTAAAAGCACCGCCCACACATTTTTCAAGCCTTGGCTGAAGTGGAAAAATGATACAGAGTTCTATATATAGAAGATCTCATTGTTCTCGATAGCATACATTATACTTGGAGTTATGTAACATTATGTAATTTATCTCTGCTGCTAGATGATGCAGGTTGAAATTCATACTGTACTCACACTTTCGTCAAGGCCTCAAGACCCTTAAACAAATCTTTGGGCAGAGTTTCCAGATTATTGTAGGCCAGACTCCTGAAAAAGAAGAAAAACTGATCAGATGTGCCGCTCATTGTTATTGTTTCATCATCTCTTAAATGGACCTCACGCCATCCTTCCCTCTTCATACTGTAAATGCAAATTTTCTGCGGTCTGTATGTTCATTTGTGAGCAGAACTTCCAGTAACTTGTAAAATGTGGATGTGGTAATGCAGCGTTTCGTGCAGAGCGATATGAGGATATCTGTTAAAGAGTTCGGGCACATATTGCCACCCTGGAGACTGAAGGCAGGAACATTGCTTATTGTGAGTTTGAGGAAACATTAAGCTATTTTTAGAGCTGCCTCCTCAGCCATTTTATGGCTCTCTGCTACAAAAAAAGAGGAAAAATATTACATTTCTCTGTTGAGGAGGTTATTGCACTTTGTCTTAAATACTGACATCATCTTGTGTTCATGCACAACAGATACCCTGGCTGGCTAACTCGACTTTTAATGGGTAATTTTACTGATGTTTTGCTGACGATTAGGAACCAAAAAGAGTTTACTTCTGTTACTAAATCTCCAACAAGATGTGTATGTAATGGACCTCAGGGGTCGGAGCTTTATTAAAGCGGAAATGAACTTTTTTTTTTCTTTAGCTTATCATTATGAAGTGAACTTTAAATGCATAGTGGAATGGCTGTAGAATAATTAAAGCATTTAGATTGGTTCCCGATGAGGCTGGTCCTTGCAATTCTGTCTGTCACCAGGTACAACTGCGCGGGAAAATGAAGGCTCGATTTACGGCACAAAGGAAGTGTGTCCACCATTGTACAACCTAAACAGGAAGAGGATAGCACTTTTGTTTACCCCTGTAGCTATCCCCAGTTACAAACGAGTGTCCAACAGTAAACTCGTTCAATGTCGCAGTTCAGCTCAGTGCACGAGAAGGAAATGGAAGTGAGAAATGCAAACAATCGACTCAAGTCTGGAGGGCGTGAGATCGAAACAAACTTGTTATATAAAGAACGATTATTTTTTTTTAGCCATTCAGCTCTGTAGCAGAAATGGTTGGTGACTGTTTGTATGAGTGTTCGCTAGTGCACAGTAAATATCCTTTGTTCTTTTCTTTTGTGTCTTTGATCTTGCCGTCTGTCTTACAGTTGACCCTTTTTGACTGAAGAATACAGACCACTGGTATGGAGAGTTATTTCCTCTCACGCAAACACAGGACATACATGCTAGTTGGCCATGGCTGTATTCTTCGTGGTGTGTTCAGGTGCAACTATTTGGTCAAGACGCAGGCAACACAGGGCGACAAACCAGTCTGTCTATGTCCCAACTAGCTCTTTGATGTTGTTTTGTTGCATCTGGGCCTTTAATTCTTTGCAGTTACTATCCCCAGTAGTGGAAATGGCGGACGGTGATCAACCGAAGTAACTATGGAAACTGGCAGTTGCTAGGCTCTGAGAAAAACAGAAAGCGGTCCGGTTGTCTTCACGACAGCGGCACCAACAATAATACCACTTGGAAACAGTAGTGGGAAAAAGTTTCCAATTTTAGTTAGACAGTGGAAATGACAGGATTGGATTTATAATCATGTCAACACCTGCACAGCGTCACAGAAATGTGTGTGTGGCAATACGTATTGTGTAATAAATGTTGTCAGCATTTCAGGGGAGCAGTTCTTGCCTGCACCTGCAGGCAGATTACAACACTTTCTACTGATGCAAACAGAAAGAAAAAGTCTTTCTCACAAAGAGACCATCAGTGATGTGATTATACATTAGATTCAAACATAGATTGCATCATTATCCAAATGTATGCACCATTTTCTGAAGAAGAAGAAAGCTCTTTTTTTTGCACAGAAAGTAAGAAACAGTCTATACTTACAGATGCACTAAGGTTTTCAGTCCGCGGAATGCATTTGGTGAAATCGACTTGATCTGGTTGTTTTCGATGAACCTGAAAAAGGTGAATAAATGCATGAGAAGAGGGGCAGTCTCTTGAAAACAGCTTCCAGTTTAAACTTGTATCATCTACTCACAGATACTCCATATGAGGAAGACCAAGGAACGCATCTTCGTTAATAGATTCCAGGTTGTTGGCTGTGAAGAGGCTGTGCAGAGAGATGCATAACATTTCACTATTCCTGCTCACAAATGAAATAACAACAAGCTGTTGTCCCACATTAGCCGCAGACAGAAAACCCTTACTTCGTAACAGTAACCCAAATATATCAAAGACAAGGATCAATGCTCTATTAGGATTCCTGCAGCCTTACATGTTTGTTTTGAAGGACATGGTGACTCAGTCAATACTCCACCCCATGAGACAGGAGCAGAGGGGGATTCCCTCCTCGAAAGGAGGGATTCCCCATTAATAGATCTCCTTTAGAAAAGAGGTCTGGTTCACAATATGCACTTGTACGTGTAAAGGCAAGACTTGGGATGAATGCCCTGCAAAGACATTATTCTAGCATGATGTGAGAGGGCATGTAAGGAAATATTTTTAGTCAGAGAGGTATGATGATTGTATAAGCCCCCCATTCTGATCAACATCCACTCTATTGTAATGTGTGGCATCAGTGGGGAGATGTCTTCAAACATGGCGTTGGTCACCTCACTGGGGGACTGACAGCATGCAACAAAGACTGAAGAACAAAAAGCTCCAGAGAGATTTCTCACAGGAGGTGCAGGGCAGGCGTGTGGATGAAGCTCTCTTTCGGGATTTCAGTGAATTCAGACTTGACGAATGATCTGTGGATGGGAGAGGAGGACACACGACAGGCAGACACACTGGTTAGCTTTGAAAGCAAAGACTCCTCCAGTCTCCTCCTTGGATACAGTGCAGCAGCAGAAATCAGCACACAGAGACGAGTGTGTTGTGTAAATCTGAGTGACTGAAAGCACTGGTTAGGAAATCTTCATGAAATAATGATAAATAAGACTTACAGTGATATGACATCGGGGGGAAAGCTGCGAGGGATCAGTCCTGCGCTTTCGCACAACGCGTTATCTTTGGTACATGTACATGATGGGGGACAGCGAGGCTGCCTGGCTCTCTTGCTGTCCACTACAAGTAAAACAGACGCCACTACAAGTACGCAAAGCCAGCGCGATCTTTTGGGCATCTTGCGTGTATTTTCCATGCTTGCGAACCGCTGTGGGCACGACCTGCGCGTCGAAGAGCCCTACACATGAACCAGGGTCTCCTCTGTGGTTGCGTTTCCACTGCTGCTGCTGCTGGAGGCCAAGCGACGCGCTGTCCGCTCCTGTTTATCTCCGCCAAGTGCCGTGCGCCGCCGCCGCCGCCGCCTCTCGCTCTGGAGGTGATTAAACCGGGCGCCCCGTACGTCCACAGCGCTGTAATTACACTACACCCCCCTAGGCGAAAAAAAAAAATCAATATCCCCTGTGACAAAAACAAAATCTAATCAGATTCGCGCTGTGGTGGCTCAAGCTGAAGCAAATACCAGCTGGCGCGGTGACAAACGCGGTGTGAGGGCAGGTGGGGATCCCAGCGGGAGCAGACGGAGCATCTCCATCCAAAACCACGCCTATGATTTCAGCCAACGCCACACTCTCCGTGTCGACCTCCCGGAGGATTCCGCCCAATACGCAGCGGAATGGTGTAATTTTTCGTGAATCAGCGGGAGAAAATGAAGCCCTGACATGAGCCAGCGGATTGCTGCCTGTGGCGCAGACGCACACGGGCTTTCTATGCGGGAAGCGGGTGGGAAACCCGATGAAAATTAATTGTCATCATGGAATATATTGTAGTATTGGCTCAGTGTGCTCCACTTGATTGCAAACACCCTGATGTTTCATAGCTTGTGTCATATTTGTCGTTGTAGCTTCCCATCATTTTTGCACATTTTAGGTTTATTTCCTGGTTTGCACGCGGTTTCCATGGCGACTAGTGGATGCAAAATGTGGCTGCCCTGTGATGGAGGGGTGTGGGGAAGCCCTCCTGTCATCCTGACATCTGCTCTGCTTTAGTCAAATGGACCCCATCCCCCTCATGCCCCATCATCCCACCTCATCCCTCCTCACAGACAAAGCACAGGTTTGCTCACATCCTGTTTGTCTGCATGACATTGTGCTTATTTCATTTCACACATGGTAAAAACCTGCTCCTTTCTCCTTTTTTTCTGTTTTATTGCTATTAAACATTGCCATCACTGTTATTACCCTGCTCTCTGATGCTGTGCCAGACGTGGAACTGGAGCCCTAGAAGGTCTTCTTATTCAACATCTAATTTCACAGATCCCTCCAGAGTTGTTAGATTAATATGTTTACTCACTGTGCCTGGCAGGACTGCATGCGTCAGACCCTTCTGGGAAGGAACATGTGCAGGGAGTTGGAAAAGATCTCTGAATAAAAGCATGGTGCTCTGGACTTAATTTGATTACACCATTTGATATCCAGTGTCTGTTTAAGATGATAATACAATTTAGCTTGTAAAAGTAAAAGCAGTGGGGGCAGGGTCGTGCTCTGGGAGCTGTTCCATGGGACGCTGCTTTACTGTTTTAGAGGGGAGGGTGGAGGAATACAGCTATTACCAGTGAGAGGGAGACCGCTTACTTCTGAGAGGAGAGGGGAAATGTGTACATGGAGGAGCTGGAAGAGACAGAAAGTGACAAATGTCTTTTCTCATAAGCAGCTTTTTGGACTAAGGGGAGAACAGTGGATATTATTGTTGTGCTGCAAGATGATGGGTCGTGTCTTTTCTTCATAAATGCCGTCATTCATCGCCAGAATAGAACACACACTGTTCAGTAACTATTTGAGCATAGCGATGTCTGCAGCTATTGATACGCCAGAGCCTGGTGTTTCTGGCTGTTAATTGACTTTTGGGATCTATATTATTGGATTTCTGTAACTATTGACCAATATATGAAGATATGCATATGTATGATTACACTCATACGTCTCTACAGCTAAAAAAAAAGATATTTCAGCATTAAAAATAAATGTATTTCCAGAGCAAACAATCACCTTTTCCTTGCTGCAGGTGTAAAAACAGGCTGACTGTTTCCCCTGATGGCCTCACCTCCCCACTAGAGGGAAATGTAGAGCCTGTCAGAGGTGGATTGATTCATGAGCTCTCAGCTCTTTAAAGGTATTTCTATAAAGAAAGCTTGATCCAGCATCCTCCTTCTTTCTTCTCTTCTTTACTCTTTATGATTTGTAATCTTATATTAGTTGTTGTATCATTATCAACAAGGGTTTTAAACACTGTAAATTAGAATTACTATTCTACACAACAATCATCACACTCTTATATACGAAATAGAAGATGCCACCGTCCTGTTGCAGTCTTCCTCCACCAGTGAAAGCAGAGCATTAATAAGTGAGCATATGTTTTGCTGTTTGACCTCTGAACCCACATGCTGTCTTAAGGTGCCCTGTCAGTCCACAAAGCTGGCTTACCTCCCATGACGTGACTGACGGGCTTCTGTAACTGAGATGCTCTCTGGTTCCTGTATGAACTATGAAGTTTGCACGCCACCTGTCAGTTTCACACCGAGGGGATGATGCCCTGTCATGGCAGTGACGCAAGAAAACATATCCTCTTAAATGTACATGATAATGTAAAACTTATCTGACACAAAACTTCACTTCACCATCACTGCAGAAAAATATGTAAAATGTTCTTTTTTCTTAGTCGCAGAGAGCTGAAAGTGAGTTAAAGTGTCATCTCCATTTAAAATCTTAATAAAGCAGGACATTAGGTTATAATGAGGAGACTGGAAATATGCAAAGTTAAGAGTTCAAAATGATTGCAATCTTGCACTTGTTTTGTTAACGTGTTGTTACTCTGAATACATTTTTAGTTATAGTAAGAAGCAGCAGCAGAAGCAGTGATATCTCTTCCTGTGTGGGATCTTCCAGGGATATTCTCACATGACGCACCACAACATCTGCTAACCATCCTTACTGAGTTCAAACAACATGCCAAAAGGTCAAAGGTCAACATGCATGACTATGTATGCATGCTTTGAAACAGCCTAAAACCATGTTCACCTTCGTAACTGCAGTCTGAAAGGGGGGATGTGATACATTTTCGTGTTCATGTACACTGTAAACTTAGTGTAAAGACATCAGCTGGTCACAGTGCATGCATAGTCCTCTGTAGCATTTACATTTGATGAATGAATATCAGCAGTCTGACAACAGCTCCAAATCAGTGACACGGGTCTCCTGTAAGCTTGTTAAGCAGTCGATTAAAAGGTGATGTTTGGTCAGTGCTGCTCTCCTAAACCCCTCTTTAGCTGGATCTCAGTAGTGGACATAGTGCACACAGAGGCATGCTGGTCGCTTATCTAATCATTGAGGCTGTCAGTCTCCATCAGGAAACTCTTTCTATTCAGTAATCCACATGCTGTAGCTAATACACACTACCATAACATCCATGATGCAGCTCAAATGAAGCATAAAATGATCATTTATCTGTCACCTAAAATTGTGTCATCGCATTGGGCTGAAATGTACTTTGAATGCACAAGACGTGAATGATTTGAAAATAAACTTTATTGAAGTTTTTCATGCCTTATACATGATGCTATTGCACATATAACTGTGTATTTAATACTATACATTCATGATAGAGTCACATTTCTTTGCAGAGGTTGCATTTGCTGAGTACTTGTCTCAGGAAACACAATCTGACATCGTTCTGCTATGTGCTACCCATGTTACAAGCTCTGTTTTGAGAAATCTCAACATTCCAGCTTTAAGAAATCACAACATATCGTGACCGATGTGTTGTTCCACACTCAAACAATGTCATTTCTCCTACACATGGGGAATTTCACTCGCTGTGCTGCAGTGTTTCAACATGACACCTTCCTGTCCTGTAAATGCCACATGCACACGCTGACTTATGAGCCAGGCGGCAGTATTTTTACTTTATGTAAGCAGGGGACTTAAAAAGGAAAGCCTCGGGGGCTCGAGGTGGCTTATAACCAAATCCAATTCACTCAAATCTTCTTACATCTCTCACCCATTTGCCAGAGACATATGCTGGAATATTTGAAAAGCACTACTTGCAATTTAAAAAAGAGCAACTAGTTATTTTGTTTAACTAGTTCTTTCTCTACAAAATAAGAGCATTTTATTGTAGTTTATATTCCAAAAATATAACAGTTCAAACTGCGCCATATTTGCAGCCTAATATTTCTATTTATATCATGTCCAAAGCAAAATAACGTGAGCTAAATATCCTTATAAATAGTTATAATGATTCAAAGTTCAATTGTTTTAGTATATACAAGAATAATGAATGTTTTCATAGTGTTACATACAAACAGTATGGGCTCAAACTGGTGCCAATTAACCCTTTGAAACCTGGAGCAACATCACTTTTCTTGTACTGCTTTCAGACTCCTTTCACAAGTATTTGAAACCTGAGCACCCTGAGCACACTGGTGCAATGTCTTTCAAAAACATGGGAAAGAGGCATTGTACAATTTGGTAAGAAATGTCCCACAAAAAAAAAAAAAAAGTAGAAAACTATTTTTAAAAAATGCTAGGGCACAATATATTGATAATTATTATTATTTAATTTTAAAATTATGTTACAGAATTATTTGAAATTTTAAGCTTTCCATGTTTGTTTGTGATTAACTTTCTTTCTTTTTTAAAAACTAATTTTCTTGTTTTTATTTTTCCCTTTTTGCAAATTTCTTGGTATTTTTTGGGGTCATTTTCTGATTTTGTTACTTATTACCTTCTTCCCATGTTTTTAAATAAGTCAAGCCAATTTGCGAAGGTTTCAAGGGCTCCAACAGCTCCTTGTATCAGAGGATAGACGAACTAAACATTACAGTATATAAAAATAATATTTTAGGGATTTTTGTACATTAATATTCCCTCATCTGTGAACACATGCTCATGCACATATACACACTGTACAAATACACATCCAGACAAACATTCATAAATGCCCCGGCGGTCTTGAAGGTCTAGCAGATCACGCATGTCTTCGACTTCCCAGTTTCTTCAGATGTAAAAAGAACAAATGAGACAGGAAGTTAGAGGATAATGGACAAATGAAAACACAGAATGAGCAGGAGAGATGTGGTAACAGTGGTTTCAGCGCTCACCTGGTTCGCTTCCACCTTCCAGCTTTTTCTTCTCATCTTCGATGGCCTTCAGCTTGGCCTCGCGGACGTCTGCGAGAGCTTTCCATTCGCCCCTGTTGTTATTCAGTCCATCGAACATGGGGGTGATCTCTTTGTGGAAGCGAGCAAACTCCTGCAAACATGCAGAAAATGGGTTTGCATGAGAAAAATCATTGTAAGTAAACACAGATCATGAAGATCCAGAATGTTTTTATTGTATTTGGGTACCTTGTACACAAAGGAGCAGACAAAGTCGATGAAACCACACTGCATCTTAGGCAGCTCATCTGCGTGATTTCTGTCCATCATGGGCTAAAGAAGAAGCAGGAAATGATGGTTATTATTAGGACTTCATTACAACATAAACAGTGCAGGCAGCATACTAAAAAAAAGTGTTCAAGGCTCTTACAATAGGCTGCTGCTCCAGGACCGTCCTTTCAAGGTCTCCCTGCTCCCAAAATTCTGCTGCCACCATCAGAGCAACCTATGACGGTAAGAACCAGTAGAATAATGAGAACAATGATGTTTTGTAATCATGTCACAACTCTGAAGAAGGGAACACACCTTGCTCTGAATCTCCCATGGTTTTGTAATGGCCGACAGATCACAAGCCGTCATCATCATTGCCCTGCGGAAAATACAACACCATCAAAGACCATTTGAGAATGACAGCTAGAGCATCAACGTGGTCACATGACAGAAGTGGCACTTTATAAACTCTGTATTTACATGATAATTTCCTTCCTGGTTGGATTGTTGGAGACGTAGTCAACCTTTTCTTTCTCCTCTGCTATCCCCTCCACTGCTTCAACAATCTTTTGGAACATTGTTCTCTTCCTGAAAGACAAGAAAGCTGTTACCATCTTTTTAAAAGTCCTTAAGAATCATCAGTAGGTGTTAAAAGTGTTACTTTATCAGGATGTTTACAGGTATTAGACACAAGCTTTTTTAAGACCTTTTCAAGATTTTTTTTTTTACCAAAGTTAAAACTGATTTAGGACAAATAATTTTTTCTTATTCAAGCATATGTGGCTTTATGCAGAGGTAATGTAATGTAGGAATATGGTTATTGGAGCGAGTTAGGTTAATCTACATTTCTGGTAAGTGCAAATATAAAGTGAAAAAGACCGTATTAGATTCAGTGGTAGGATCAGATCAATGTGGACTTTCACACAGAAGAGCCTTACTGATTAAAAAAAAAACCTTAAAGATAGATAAATGAAATTAGATCAAATGTTTGTGGCAATAAAGAAACAAATTAAAATTTGACACTATTTATTCACTTTTACAGCCTAATATTTATTACAATTGAATGAAATCACTTTAAGACATTTCAAGGACCTGCAGTAACCCTGCTAGATGGAGCTTAACTCCGGATTCCTTACTTGAAATAGAGGGCGAGATCAGTGGCAATGATGCAAACTTCAAACAGATGCTGCACCGTCTCAAACTGACGCTTCTGAAGGTTTTGGAAGATGTTCAGGTTCTGAGAATGAGAGCAGAAGAAGATGTTAGATGGCAGCAAAGAGTCCCTAAATCTAGCTGCTAACAGCACAGCATTAAAACATTTGCAAACCACAACTACTGTTAAATATATAAATGTTAACACACAAGGACCCACCTCATTCTCCATCAGTGTCTTACTGTACTCAAGATGATGCCGCTCCATAACTGAGGAGCTGTGCAGTTTTGCCAGTGGGGATAAACTCCTACAAAAGTCAACCAGAGCCAGACCATGTGAGTCAAAAGTTTAGATAGCTTTATCATGTTTTCACTATCAATTTGTCACCTGAAAATATCCCACAAAAATCTTACTTTGTCTGGTAGAGATTGTTGGTTCCTCTGTGGTCAATATCGTGGCAGAATCCGGCAGCTACCATGGCAAAGGCCTCGAGATCAGTGTAATACTTCTTCAGTTTACCTGTCTGTTGAGGAGCAAAGAAAACAATCCTGTGTTCTAATAAACAGCAGAGCAAGTAATAAAACAATATTACAGAGAAATCAGACTCACAAGCAGCAGAGTGAACATGGTTTGTCCAACGTTGAATCCGTGCCTCCAGTTGTGGTAGGTGATGTCACGGTATCCCCTGCGAACGGTGTACATCCATCGAGTCAGGGTCTGCAAATACAAAATTGAGCTGCAATATATCTTTGTAATTTGCATTGAAAGGACTTCGATGTAGCTCTACACCCTCTATAAACATGCAAATTTGCCCGCACCTTTATCTTTACTTGCCACTTACCTGCTCACCGTTAGAAACATAGAGGTTTAACAGAATAATGTCTAACATCTTTACAGTATCGAAAGATACCAGACAGAGGAAACCGTTATCTCCACTGATTTTTGTTCTATGCTTTGAATCAATGGCAGATCATATTTAGGCATATAAACAGCAGGAGAAAATCATAAATTGTCACTCTTTGCAGATGATATACTAATATATCTAAACAAAATACCGATAAAAGCTACTGTATACCTGGCTTCTCCTCTGATACCCTATTTTTTCTGTAGCGTTATGCTAATGATATAGAAAGCCCTACCCCAACAGTTAAAGGAATTGGTTCTGTAGGTTTGTGATGTATGAAACCCTCGCTTGCTGATTGTTTCTGAGATTGTCATTGGTACACGGCATTTCCAAGGTGCATAGTATATAAACAACTCTGTAAGGCATGTTATGACGGTTACAACATTTCACTAGCGGAGTCTTTAAGGTTATAGAGGAGCTAAACTCAGCCAAAGTCAACCTTGCGGAACATACAAACAAAAATAATGACTGAGACTAAAATGTAACCTCTCTGCAGAGTGTTTCAGAGGTAGTGTGCTGCCCTGACAGACACAGGCAGAGGGGAGTGTGAAGTGAATACGGACAGGTTTTCTGACTGCTGTACACTGTACCTCAGCTGGGACTTTGAACTTCTCTACCACCCCCAACTCAAAGAAGCAGCGGATGCCACACTGGATGAGTTCAAACTCTGACAAGGGGAAGTCACTGAAGTGGAACTCCAACAGCTCCACCTTCTTGGCATCAGGGACGGTGGTTCTCTGCACATTGGAAACACTGCAGTCAATATGCTGTAACATACAAACTGAGCTGATGAGGAGTATTGCATGCTACATATCACAGCTGCTTACCAACAGTTTGTACATCTCCTTCTGGTCACAGTCCTCAGGTGCAGAGCCAAACTTGTCTTGAGTGTTCTGTGGGGAAAAGGTAATAAAAAGGGAACTTGATAATCTGTTCTCAGTCTGGCTGGAGTAATACCGGTCAAATGGGACTGCAGCTTACCAGAATAGTCTGCACGTCATTTAATGTGGCCATTGTCTGGTACATGAGCATCTCCTGGGCTACTTCTTTCCTCCACTCTGTCCTGTTCAGTTTGTCGTATGTGTCACTGTTCAGAGTGGACCAGCCAAGGAACTGGGTCAGAGCCTAGAAACATGGACAAACACAAAACAATTTAACTCAGTCATTCAGACTAATACCTAATTCTTCCATTCAAACTATCTCTGACTACGATTTAAATAAAAAAAAAAGCATAAACATTATATATCAGTATTATAAAAATATAATAATGAGAAGCTTAAATAGCAAAGTAAAAGCGATGGTTGTCCGTACTTCTGTAATTTGTTCATCATTCTCATCAAATGGTTTGCCATCATGTCTGTTGTAGAAAGTGGCTACACCAACAATTTCCTCCTTTTTGTTGACGATTGGAAGGGAGAGGACGTTCTTAATCTTCCATCCACTCTCATCCACCGCCTCTTTCTGTCAAACAAATCAAATAGAATATCCCGAGCATTTTAGTGAATGTTGTAAAAAACAGATTGAATTTAATTTAACACCAGTTGTCGGTGATGGGCGCCTCACCTGAAATGCGAAGTAGTCATCTGCTGCAGCATTCATCATGTTGCAGATCTAGAGGAAGCAAAGAAAAGTCATCACGTGTTTGGAGATGAGTGACACTAATTTTTTCACTACTGCAGTGTTTGCATTAAATAAGGATCCAAAGTTAAACTTACAAATCCATTCTCAGCCACGTATGATGGGAGTCCACTGACCAGAGCCCAGTGGTCAGCAGGAGGGCCACTGTAAGTTCAGAGACAATGAGTAACTGCACATCTTCATATTAGACTACCAGTTAACCTCTAAAAATATGCAAATACAGCAGTATAACACTGTTGCCACAGTGCATGTTGATACTTACGGGATAACTTTAATCTCCTCTTTGTCCTCCAGCAAGTAGTCAATAATCTTGTAGAAGTTGATTTCCTGAACGTTACAAAACATAAAAAAATGTTTTATATATTTAAAAAAAAATCTTCACAATTTGTTGGATGTTTTAATGTTATGATGTTGGACTTACTCTGCCATCAGGTGTCTTGGGGCCTTTGTATGGTTCCTGTTCTCCAAGTTTGATTGGCCACTCATCGAAGAATTCCTGGTGAGGAAAAGGCCAAGATCATGTTTTTTTTTCTCTTTTTGAAGATGATTTTTTGGTGTTTTTGCTGTCATTGACAGGACAGCCGTAGATAGACAGGAGAGGCAGGACAAGAAGAGGGGCGATAACACGCTGCAAAGGGCGATGGGCTGGAATCAAACCCAGGCCGCTGCAAAGGAATACGCCTACATGGGGTGCGCACTCTACCAGGCGAGCTAGAGGTCGAACCCAAATTTTTGAAGCTTTCTTAAATACTTTCCTCCACATACCTTGTCTTTGGTCATGTCCAGGAGTCCCACAGAGTATCTCTCACACTTGATGTATGTCCTCACTGTATACAAAGCTTTGTGAAACTGCCTCTCAATATCCGTCAACTCTTCAAAAACTTTGCTTGCTGACCACAGCAGCACCTGTGGCAAAGAAAAGTATCACTGCTTATTTGCACAGGAGCCTTTTTATTCTTGTATCATTTGATTTATTTTTAGTGCAGCTGGAAAAAGAATGTCTGAAAAAATGAAACAAGCAGTCAAATATTTTCCATGTTCTTCTTGGAAAAAACAAAACAGAACAGACAAGTGGATTTATTATTGTTTATTTTTACCTGGCTTCTCCTGGACTCTACATCCCACATGCAAGAACTGTGGGCTTGGAGAGCAACCACAGAGGCAAAGTTCACATATTTAGTGAAGAGCTGTAATGAAAAAAGCAGAGAATCATATTACTTTATGAATCACATTCATGAGCTCCCTTTCAATTTTCTTCAATGACAACAGATTACAGTCACTTTCTCCAACTTATCTCCACTTAGTTGACCTCTGGAGTCACAAAGAGGCCATGAAACAAGCAAGAAAAAAATGTCTGACCTTTCCCCTTTTCTAAATGGATTATAAGTTGAGCTGTCATAACAGTGACCCAGAGTAACAAGTCAAGCCTTTAAATATCCAGGTCAGAGACAGGAAGCTGGTGGGCTAAAATTGGCCAATTAATGATGGGACCCTCTTACTGGATTTGTCTGCCTAGTGCGAGTAGTAAAACCCTTCACCCTCAACGGGATACTTTCAGTTTCTCAGCCCAACAAACTACACTGATTATAAATACTCTACTATTAAAAATTAATATACAGCCCATCCACTCACCTCCTGATCACTCTTTGAAAATTCATCAGCGCCTTGTTTGTTGAGTGCCATGATGACACCGATGGGTTCCTTTCCATACAGAAGGGGAGCAGTCATCATGCATTTAGTGGTGTATTTGGTCTGTTTATCCACAAAGTCGCTGAAATGTGAGTCCTGAAAATGACAGAGGAACAGTTAAAAGTTGTGTGCTAGTACACTGACCACAGGGTGAATGAAAGAGAACATGTCCATTAGATTAACACTCTAGTAATGCATGCTATTATACTGCTACTAAAGCAGCATGAGAAATGTGGGAAAACCTTAATCACAAATGCTAATTAAAGCTGATTATTTGTTCTCTCTGCAATTTAATAGATAATTTTAGTTAAAATTAGCTACACAGTTCCAAAGCTGTTGAAAACAGTGTGATAATATGTGTTAAAAGTCTTGAACACATCGTCAATCATTTGTTTGCACTCTGCAAGCTGAACTGCACTACGTGTCTCCAGAGATAACAAAGAGTCTTTGGGGTGTAATAAGACAAAATAATCTACTGCAAGTTTTCCCAGGTATCTCATCTGTAATGCAGCCTGGTTTTGCCTGTTTATTTCCCAAAGCACAATTGGTCTTTTTCCATACTCTTTGTTGTATTTGACTTATTAATTTTTTTCCTAATTTCAGACTTCAGATATCATCTTTGTCATTAGCTCACCTTCTTAACATCAGGAATGTTCTGAGGCTTCTTGGAGTGTGCTGTCCATCCAACAATTCCCATGTCGGTGGGAAAAACAATCTCTACATTGGGATTCACTAAATTTCTGTCATATGAAGAATTGTGTGACACATCGAAGAGGACCGTGGTCAGCTCAGGAGTTCCATTACGAGCCCTGTGGCTAAAGTAGCTGCAGCGATCAGCCTGGACCAGCAGAGCAATCCTCTGCAGAACTTTATGCAGGGTTTTCTCCATCTGTGTGTTGGCCTGCATCTCCTTTATGAGCTCGAATATGAACTCAGCCTCCTGGATGGTGGTGACATCCTTGTAAGAGGATGGGTCCTTGACCTGGACCTGGTTGTTGAACGCAGCAGTGATAACATCTGCCTTGACTTTCTTTTCGTAGTACTCCTTCGCAAACTGCGGGTTGTTGTCAAGAAACTTCTCTACAGTGTCTTTGTCTGCCATGGTGTCCAAGTTTGGATGAACGATCCCTTCTGTAGCTGCACAAAGATGCTCCTCTCAGACAGGTACAGCAGAGATATAAAGGCGACCTCCAGAAGATGTGACAGTGCAGAACCTACTGAGACATTTCCAAAACTCCTCTGTGGACACAGATCCAAAGCTGCAGCTCTCTCCTTCTTCCAGGTAGCAGAAGGTAGTGGCTTACTGGGTAAGGGGATCCCAGGGGCACTAATAACTGTGACGCAAGAGTCATAAAGCCCCTGAGCTTTCTTAACTTGTAAATCCAGCCACTGGTCATTTTAGAGGAACAAATCCCATCAAAGGTAATGTTAGCTGAGATATGGCACCTGCACTGTTGAAGAGGGCAGGGAGCAAGAAGTCAAGACTGTTGTTATTTCCTAGGGTTTCCTAAATCTAAGATCACTGGCTCATCTCCCTTGTAAATATTGTGCATACTGCTCTGGCAAAAATGTGGCTGAAGATATGGTTGATTTGTTTTAAAAAGTAGCCAATATTGTTGTGGAAAGACACGTGGTCTGATTTTAGGAGGATATGGGTAATACCACCACAATACCATAACAATAATAACAGACAAATAGGGTCAGAGGAGCCACTGATCACTTCATAAAAGCTTTTTAAGTGTTTTATAGTGTCTGAGAAGCTCTGTATGAGAGAAAGTGATTTGTGGACAGAATCCACAATCGATTCAGAGCCCACAAGAGGAACACATAAAAACTGCGAAGCATTGGTTGTTTCCTTTTACATGATGCTACCAAAATAAGAAATCTAGGAAGCATTGACAGAGGTAAATTATTAATATTGTTACACCTGGCAAGCTGATGTAACTTTACTACAGCTGGTCAATTCAGAACAAGTACCAACAGCCAGTTGTAATATCAGAATTAATCTAAAAGCAATCCTCCTGAAAACAAAACAAAACAAAAAAAGAGTGTTTGTTTCTTTCCTGGATCACTTCTAGTTTACAGCAGCTACATTTAACCATGGACAGGATTAAGTGGGATTGTAAACTGCTGCTTTGCACTTAATTAGTCTTGTTGGCAGGCAAACTGACGTTCGTTAGTAGGCTCTGTTTACGAGAAGCATACTGTCACACCACATAACAAAAAGGCAATGGCATGTCTAAAATACTGTCTTTTAACAAGGCTTTCCAAGATATTTTTTCTTATATATTCTTATATACTTAGTATGCTACGACAGTTGCTGTTTCTCAACACTATTGCCGATGAAAGTGAACGTCAATCCAAGATTCACCTAATTCACTATATTTTTCCTTTTCTTTTTTTGGCACCTTGTCTGCAATTTTTGTGGCTTCCTCTTGGATGCAAACTGCTTATGGTCTGGCACCTAGTCGCTACCTTTTTTTAAGTCCTGATCAAACCTGTGCACTGTGCCAGGTAGTCCCAAACACAGCAAAATAAATAGACAACAAGAAAATAAATGCAGAGGTTAGAGTCTCTGCAGATAAATACACAGCCACACACTACCAGTGGGTCATAAGTGATGACTGAAAAGGATTATTTTTGTATGAGTATATACAGTTTTTAAGGACAATTCTGCAAAGTATACCTTTAGGAATAAAAATTCAATATTGCTATTTTATGGAGCAGGTTATTACAAAGTAACACTAATCAAGCTAATAAAAGTCTGTACTTTATTGGCGCAACTGATAGGTGTTTAAAGCCAGGTAAGACAGATTTTTGTGGACTGAAAAGAAATTAGTGAAATTAACAAGATGGCGAAGATTTACAATAAGATAGCCTCTCTTTACAGTGTTTTGCTTTATCAGAGTTGTTTCCAGCTTAAAATTAGTATTAAAGAATATCTGGCATTATTGCCTTTGAGAGTAAAGTACCAGCTCAAGAATGCAGCGGGCAAGCAAATATTGTACCTTTCATGAAAGGTATGGACAACGTGCTGTATGCTTAATGTAAGGCTGAATCCTCCATTTGAAGAAACAATCACATTCATGGCTGCATCCCTTGCGTACGACCAATACCATGCGGTCTTTTCCTCAGTGGTGTTACAACAGTGCCACTGCAGAGCCTACGCCAGCCGTTCTTAAACTGGCAGACTGAGTAGAGGATGGGATTCAGGACTGAGTTGGTCAGTGTGAATGTTATCACCCAGAAGAACATGGTAGAGGAGACATCTAGGTGAACAAGAAAGTTCCTGGCCAGGATGAGAAAGGTGATGATGAAAATGGGGCTCCACATAATTAAGAAAGAGAGCACAAGGACCAGAAGGGTACGGAAGAGCTTCATATCCTGGCGGGACACTCGGTACTCAAGAGAGCGTCCAGCTGGGGGCTGGCTGTCTCGGAGTCGCAGCCCGAGCCTACTTCTTTTAGCAATCTGTAATACAGATAATAAATATTACATAATAGTGGCATTCTGTACTGTCTGACCTTATATAAAGTGGACAAAAGAGATTCAATGAAACCATCAATGATTGATCTACATATGGATTTACACATGGAGCATGATATCATGATCTCCAATGTGTCTCCAACATCCATAAGGTCTTCCCAGAGCTAAAATCAATCTGTAGCTCCTCAGAGTCAATTTTTATCATCTGTAACACTTTAATGTCCACATTGGTAGAACTGGTTGTCCCGTTCAATATTGACATTTGATAGTGCAAAGCCCTGAAGCCACATACACAAAAGCACCATTTTCAGCTCCAGTAATTAATAAAGCACACGCATCTCCGTTATCACAACGACAGAGAAATGAGT
Source organism: Cephalopholis sonnerati (assembly GCA_019142605.1). NCBI lineage: Eukaryota > Metazoa > Chordata > Actinopteri > Perciformes > Serranidae > Cephalopholis > Cephalopholis sonnerati. Next base: position 19,628,207 of record JAGQAX010000018.1, on the reverse strand, counting down.
AATATTCACAGACTGCACAGAGTCAATATATTGGCAAATGAATGGGCATGAGTTGGCAATAATTGTTGAATGAATAATACAGGTTTCCTTACACAAAATTACAAAAGATAAAGTGCTTATTAAAGGAACAATCATTATCAAAAGGGTGGAGCAAAGTACAAAATCAAAGTGAGGCCATAACGATAAAAAAAGTCCTAAATATGTGAGGAAATTAATTAAATAAATTAAGTGTGCTCTTTACAAACTTGACACATTTGCAAGTCACTTGCAGTCCATTCAGATAGACACTTTTGTACTGGGACCCACCAGTTCGGAACCACTGTGTTAAAGGGTAACTTTGGTATTTTTCAACCTGGAGCCTGCTTTAGCCATGGTTTCCTGACTAAGTGACTAATCAAAAAAAAAAAAACATTTTTTGAAATTTGGTCCAGTATTGAGCCACGAAATAAGACGCAATGTAACCACTTGGGGCGTTTGTGCACCGTCAATCTATGTTCCCAAAAAGTTCATATTTTTGGCACTGATAGCTCAGATTATTGTTCTTAGTGTCAGAAAACATTATGGAGAAGATCCCTACAGAGATAGACTTTTTGTTAAAGAGTAAGATTCTTTTTGTTTGACCTGAAACAGCCCCAAAATCACTATTGCCTAAACTACCAGACTCCAATTAAATAAACAGTAATTTTTGTGTGTACAGAGCCAGCATATTTTCATACCTAACTGGGTGAATTAAGGATTTATTAAATCAGAGGTGGTGATTGTTGAGAGGAAAGACGATCCTAAGCAGCTTTAGGTAGGTTTTATTTTGTTTCTGTTGACTTTAATTGAGGAGTGTTTTATGGCAACAGAATTACTATTTATTTAAATAAAATCTGTTGGTCTGGCGATCACAATTTCAGGACTGTTTTTGGTTGAGCAATACTATAACAAAATAGTCTGTCTCTGCCTTTCAGTGGCAAAAACAAGCACTTTTAGTGGACGTAAATTGACAGCGCACAACTAACCATCAACGTTACCTTGGAGACTGCTTTGCTGCTCCTGGGTGCAGCACTCTCGGTCAATACTGGACTAGTTTCAAAAAATAAAAAATTGGATCCAGGTTAAAAAACACCAGAGTTACCCTTTAAGTGAGAAAAATACAGAAAAACGCCACCTTATCTTTGAAAGTGTGCCCTAAAACACTTGGCCCTGACATCTGTATTAGTCAAAAACCTGGACGAACCCACCTGTAATATTTTGCCATAACTGACCACAATTACGAAACCTGGGAGAAGGAAGCACAGTGCAGTGAAGGCTACGCTCCACACAATCTCTCCAATTCTGTCAGGCCACTTGAGAGTACAGATGTGTATACGTTCCTATGGAAAAGAAACACCACGCACAAGATTACATTAATAGCAGGGACACTGGGCTTTCCTTTAATCCATCAATGCACCCATACCTGCTCAGGGAACTCCTCCTCCATCACAGTGAAGAACAGACTCAGGGGTATGGAGGTGAGTGCAGAGAAGGCCCAGATGAAGAAGAGGGTGGCAGTCACCATCTTGCAGTTTAAAGTGGGCACAGACTGCAGCCGAGGGATGGCCTGGACCCTCTCCACACTGATGGAAGCCAGGGTAGAGATGGTGACACAGCCACTCATACAGATGACATAGAGCACGGTGTGACAGGCCGTATACCCCAGCTTCCAGGACACAGTCCACCGCACTGCCACAATCAGTGGGATCATGCTGACAAACAGCAGGTCGGCCACAAACAAGTTGAGGGTCAGCACGGTCTTGTTGGCCAGCAGTCTGCGTTCCCAGGTTACCAGGGCTGCAGCTGCCGCATTTGCTGTCACGGAGACGAGGAAGACAGCGGTAATAGCCAGGGTCTCGACAATAGTGGTGGCAACATGATCTGAGTGGTGCATCTCAGAGAAGAAGGAGAAATAACTGAAGTTTTCTCTGGGGAGAAGATGATGGTGAGAGTTATTATCCACATAGGCTGAAAGAGATCCGAAATGCATACTGATTTCACTCCTGGAGGCTGCCAGAGAAGTGAATGGGGAAAAGGAGCTGATAAAGTGATACCAGAGAAGGGGAGGAGGAGGAGGAGGTGTGGAGGGTGGTGACTGGCCTCTATACTGTTTGCTCTACCTGAAGGGAAGTCAAATATTACAAGATGTTCTTTGTGCTCGTCTTCCACTGTGCAAACATAATTTTATTGTGCGTTATTTCAATGTCACATTTAGTTTGGGCAATTCCTCCTTATAACCAATTATTTTTGCACTTTTCCCACATGATCAAACACAGCTGGATTTCCTCACTATGTGAATCACCTCTTAAGGAATTGCTTTACATTTAAAAACAACACACTACAGTTTGTTGACTGGGATTGACAGGACTTTCCTGGTGTTAATCCAATTCCCAATCTTCAATCAATGGACCTGTTGTACAGTAGTAGTTTAAATTCCAAATTAGCTTTTGAGATCTGATTAGTTAGACACCGCTTTTATTTACACTGTGAAATTAGATTACCTGGTTTACTACCTGAGTGGAGATACAGCAACTGGTCACAGACTCTCCTGGAAATAGGCTTTCCATCTCATGCAAACCCTAAAGTGATAGGTTTATAAAATGTTCAGCAAGAGGAGAAATTTATGAAACAAATATTTGTTAAACAAGCCAGCGACACACCCTCCTGTCTGTTCAAGTATTTTTGCTATGTCTGGTGTTGATAATCTTCAAGGCCGCAGAGGAAACACCCTCTTGGCTAGTGCGTCTGCCTCTCAGACAGGCTAAGCTGATATTCTCACTTTCCATGAAGACGTTTATATGAAATGTTCCTGAAAGGCATGGCAACTTGTCTAAACCATATTAGCATCTTTCTCTTAAGCTGTTAGCCCACAGTAGGTTAACCTTTGGTGTCACGTTCCCTTTTAAAGCCCACAGACACCTCACAGGCCTTTGACTCCTCATATTGTTGGCTAGCAATACTAATCCACGTCTTTAAATAGCACAGGAAAAGGATTAGCTAACACAAGCTGTTTTGAGCTATTCATCTGGTTCAGAGTGAGACGTGAAGGAGGTCAAAGACCTACAGCAACACGATTTAACAAAGTATCATACATCATTATTCATTTATTTGTGAAAGTACTTACAAACAAGAGGAGTCAACAGTGGGGGGCCTTTAACATTTTTCGGGTCAAGGATCCCTTAGCTGAAAGAAGGATGACTCATTTACCCCCTATTGCATGTATAACATTGAGTTGCATAATAAACTGGGTCTACAATAACATGTAGGGCAGCCTAAAGAACCAAATTTAAACATACCTTTATACAGTGCTTACAGCACTAAGCTAATAAAATACTTATTACTACAGATTCATACATTTATGCATCATGGATTTATTTGACAAGGATTCATGGGCGACAGCTAGCCTATCATTAATGCAATATGTTTCGTTGATGCCTCCCCTGCAGTAATACTGAGGACCCTGTAGGGGTGACCAAACCCTTGTTGAGGACCCATGGGCAACATGCATTTGTGAATCCTAGGATAGTGAGGGAATGGCCCACCTTATTCTGCCTCTGATTTGCTTACTCTGACATTCTCACCCTAATCCTTAGCCAATCCCATTCCTCTTGCCTATACCTAACCAATCCAACTAACGAAGACAACAAGCACTAGCTGATCATATGGAGTGCAGGGCAGATCATTCCCGTGCTATCCCAGGAAAATTTGCATGGTCTGCAGCCTTACTAGCAGCTCTTGGCTGTGCAGTGCTTTGAACTACATGTTAACATCCGTATGGTCACATGCTGCCATGCTTACATGCTAACTAAACCAAATCATTGAGCACATTAAAATTTTGAGCTGGTATTAGTAGTAGTAGTATTCAGTAGAATTTTAATTTCAAGGCAATAATTAATAGTAATTCTCAAGATATTTCGCCCAAAATCAGAAATGTGAACTTCATGGTGGTGGTACAAGCAAAGTAAGACTCATCCTGTGGGGACTATGAATGTCTGTACCAAATGTTGTGCCAATAAAGCTCATATTTGTTGAGATATTTCACTATATGACTGACAGCTTCGACTTGCTGGTGCTGCTAGAGGACCTTGTATATCTACAGAACCACTAACATAGCTAAAAATTTGCTAGCTTCTGACAGAGTGAAAAAGAATTTTGAAGTCAACCAAAGCTTCATGTAAGAGTTATTATCCACATAGGCTGAATGATTTAAAATAATCAGAGGCACCACTGCAACTCACAACTGTAGTTTATTCAGATAACTTGTACCCCTGGTTAGTCCAGACAGACTTCGAGGTGGGTCATCAGTTCTCTGTGGTGACTGGCAGGATACTGGGCCCGGCAGCCAGGACACTCCAGGAAGCTTTCATTCAGCGAGCTGCTGTGAGTGGAGGATGTGAGGCTATCTCTGGAGCACAGGGAGGGTGGGTATGCCTCTTCACATGAATTGCAATCCTTCTGGTCTCTCTAAAATAAATGGAGTCATCCATCAGTTATGACAGATAGGAGGAGGTGATTAAATCAGCTTTTCAAGTAGTGCTATTATTGACCCACACTTAAAGCTGGACTAATCGATATGTTTGATATCAACAATGGATGAAATTACTATGGGTAGTGTCACAGCCACAGAACATTATCATCTAACTGCATATTCTCTGAGCGCTACAGAGCATTTTAGTTTGTTTTGGATGAAAACTCAATCAATTAGTGCAGCTTTAAGGTTCTTCACTGATAAATTTGGAATATATTAATTACTAGTCAAGTCCTTTGCACTATTTATGCCAACCTTCGACTGTTTCGTCACATTGTTTTTAGGTTTTAGCGTCTTCAGAATTCTGACCATTTGCTTCTGTAAATACAAACAGTCCTGTTTCTCATCCTCAAGGTCTTGTGAAGAAATCTTGATCTGAAGATGAAAAGGTTTGCATTACAATGAAGAATATAACATAGCTGAGGGAATAATATTTTACAAATACAAATAATTACGCCCTTCGCTTATGTGAGGACAGATACTTTCCCTTTAGTAGGAAAGCAAACAGGTAAGAAAGTATGACAAGCCTAGAATCACAAAGGACATACTGATAGACACGTGTCAATGATCTGTCATTATTGAGAGTGGATCGATTAACAACATCCCCTAATTACTAGGAAATACTGAGAACGTATTTAAACATAGGGGACAGGGGACCAAAACTGAGATGAATACTTTCATACCTGTCGCTCTAGGTCTGCAATCCTTTCCTGGTCTGCATGGTGACGATCTAACAGAAACTTTTCAAAGAGAGTCAACTGAAAAGAGATTTGGTTGCTTTCTCCCCTCAAATGATGAAGGTATTTTTTTATTTTTCCAACAGCACTTACTGAATAATTAGTTCAATAAAAACATACCTGCTGCTCAGACTTCGCTGACTCGCGCTCCTCCTCATCCAGTCTGTGCTGAAGGTCTTCAGTCGCAGCAGTCAACCAGTGCTCTTCATCCTCAGAGTAATGATGATCTTCCAGTGCACTTTCTCTGTTTATATTTTCAGTCTGCAGCTGTTGTTTGAGCTCATACATCTCACTCTCAATTTCCCTGCACCTACACATCAAACAGTCTGTCATGTTGACAACCAATTCTCATCTTCTCCAACTTTCAGCAGCACTGTATTATTATTTTTCAGCAGCATTCACACCAATTTTGGGTCATTATCAGATTCTGCTGGGCCTCCCTGAGCACATCCAGCTGGTCTCTGGTCCTCTGACTTTCATAATACTTCTGCATCCGCCTCATCTGCTCCTTCTCTGTATTGACAGAAGCAAAAGTTGTAAATGAAAAGTTAAAAAAGAGGAGAAAGTTACTGAAAGGTATAATCAGAGATGTCACACACAGCCTTATGCATGCACCATGTAGTAATAAAATACATGATTTTGACGATGTACTGCAGGCTGCAGTTTTTCTAATAGTGGGCTACTCCAGGGCAATCTTGATATCTTAAAAACCTTGTTGTGACAGTCTGTTGCCCCTTGCTGCCCCAGTGGTGAGTGCCCACTGCCCACTGTCCCTCTGCCTCACCATCTGAATGGTCCTCATTGTGCTGCTGTGAGCGGGCCTGATTTGCTCCGTTCAGCTGCTTCTCCAGCCATAACATTCTGGCCAGAATTGCCCTCACATAGGCCTCTCTCTGCTGGTCATATTCCAGCCACTGCTTGTTCTTCTCCAAGGCCTCGGGGGGATTCAATAAAAGAATGAGAAGCACATAACAGAGAGAGACAGAAAGAGACTTGTGCCAGGGAAATGGCTCCAAAGCAAAAACACTTAGTAAGGCATGTGTACTGTACACAGGCATGGATCCTCATTTAGAACAAATGCACAAAAAGTCACCTAGAAATTCAGAAACGTGGATCAGCCATAACTAAAAAATACAAGCACACAAGACTTTTTCCAGATGTGTAGCCACACAACAGCACTTACATCATGGAGGCGATTTTGGAGATCTAATGTGGTGTTGGGTGAGGCCCATTCATCTGTAGCGGGGTCCTATTTGATAACAGGAAAATACAGTACAGCCTTACACATATGTGAATATCTTACCCAACTCTCCCAACTGCTTAAATAAGACACTGTATTCTGTCACAACAAGGCCCAAAACATTAGCATAGTGGGGGTTAGAGCATCATATTCTCAAGTGTTACGACCTCTACAGTATCCAGAATGTCACTGCTGGTATGCTGTGTATGAGGAAATGTGTTTTTATGGAGAACAGTACTCCTCCTTCATATGCAAGACTAACACTTAAAAACAACTGCTGCCATCTAGTGGTGTAAACCTGACAAGAGGGGATTCTCTCAGCAGCAACACAACCATGGGCCCTTTTCACAGAAGACATTTTGACATGCCAAAGGAAAAGCACAGTGAAGAATGGTGGTGCTGGCTCACAGTATCACAACTTACACAGTCACTTGGATTGAACAGAACCATTGTTCATGTTACTAGTGACACCTGTGCTTTTCTACTACATGACAAGTCAAATCTCTGCTGTGAAAATGGTCTATTATGTGCTGCCATTCTGCACCTAAGGCTGGGCAAAACATCAGAAGTTAATGCTAAGCATCTCACACTGTGGTGTTTTATTGGAGGTGCCAAATATCATGAAATGCAACAGGCAATTTTATTGCAAAAAATAACATTTGTTGCACTGTCCAAAACTAAAAAAATGGACTATAGGACTACACCGCTGTTTTGTTTAGTTTAGTTTTTTCTTGTGTAGCTTAAAGGAACTACAACGATAAATGAACCTAGACTGTGTTATGTGTCAGGATCAAGAGGAGGGTCTCCAGCTTATAAAGGCATACAGTTTGCTTTTATTTCCCTCAGCACTACACTCAAATTAAAATTAAGCTGTGCTATACCTTTTTTCGGTGCAACTTTGTTCTCTAGATACTGACACCTAGTTGAGAGGTGCACATGCTCATTCTTCATTTCATCAATCTCTCTGAAGTAACTGGATATGCATCTCTTTCTCCCCATACTCACTGTGTCCATCTGATTTCCTTTTTTCTCACTTAGCTGTTCTGACAGCAAATCAATCTTATTGTCATCGGCCATGAGCTGCTGACACTTCTCCAGTAAAGCTGTTCCAACAGAGAGGAATCTCTGCAAAAATGACAATGAGACATAAGCTCTTTCTTAAATGCTCAGCTACTGTAAATCAATACTCTGCATAATAAAACATCACTTAACAGTACAGTGTGGGTAACCTTGTCTAATTGACCTATAGTTGGTAAATACCACAGAAACAGAGTACTGAGTAGTTTGACTAAGTTTACCTCAAGTAGCTTCTTATGTTCTGAATGTTGATGAAAAAACTCAACCAGGATCTTCAGAAAGGCATTCTGCTTCCTCAGACAGCGGACGAGCTCTGAGTTGGACTTTCTCCTGAGGAAATCCTTACATTTAAAGGACGCCATCTCATTCACCTGCTAACAAATATTATAAGGGACTGACACTAAAATAATACATTTTGAAATGTTTATCATTTCAAAAGCAAACACTCTGAATGGGTTCAAGTTCATTTCCCTTCCATTGTTGGCATCAGCAAAAGCAGGGAGGCGGAAAAATGAACAATTCAGAATAAATATATTTACGTAAAAGACATGTGACAATTTGATTCACAATCTAATGCAGGTTAAAACAATAACATTGTAATAAATTTGACCTCTTCATTCTGTCATTAAAGTGCTGATTCAAAACTATGGCGTATAATCTTTAATATCTGAAGATGAATATGTGATATTCTGAATCTAATCAAGACCTAAATCTTTTCAGTGGACCTGTTAGTGTTTTAGCAACAGCATGATTGATACTTTCGTTAGCTGATTTCACATCAGTGATGACTGACTGGTATTTCACGAAGCTAATAGGACACGCTAGCTAGGTAAGCTAACGATTTTATTCAATAGCTAACGTTATTTTCACAATCGGAGGGACTCGGTTTTATTAGCCATTAACAAAAGGAGCAAATTATTTTATTGGCCATAAATATTGGGAGCAATCAGTTTTGTTAGCCAGTAATGGCCAGTAATTATCCTATGTTAGCTGGAATACAGTCAACGCTTAGCTAGCATAACAATGACAGTTAGTGTTAGCTAGCATAAAGCTCTAATAAAGTATTAGCGTAAAGTTACTACTGCTATTGTAGTGAAATATGTATGTATGTATGAAATAAAAAATCCTATTATTTAAATATTATACACATATTTAGTTTGCATTAACGTTACCTTGCAAGGGAGAGAAGACAACAGACGATAACGTTAGAGCAGGGCTGCATACAAAACGTCGCTAAACGTAATTAATTCGAAAACGTTTGTGCATCCTACACAGTGGTATTACACGGGCGCACAAACGTAAAATGTAAGTAAAATAAATAAAGATCTAGTAGACATTTATTTATATACATACTAGTATACTTATATACTACTGATTGGGTACGCACCTCAAAGCCCGCTGAAAACGGTTTCAAGGTAGCATTTCGTTCACTTGGAAACCGTGTTGCACACCGTTTTGAGATTGAACGTACCCCTGCTTCAGTACCGCTGCCGAAAGTCCATCATTCAAAACGTTAGCTTAAAACTTTTAAAACTACTTTTTAATTAATTATACTTTAGTTAATCTACATATTATCACCAGCAAAATGAACTTACAGTTTTAAAGTAAAAAAAAAAAGTAAAATGGCCTTTTATCCAGGAGGTGCAGCAACAGGTTTCTTCATTTTGATCTTGTACATTGCTAGCTTAAAACTTCCTTACAGCCAGAGCAGTTCTGCGTCAGGACATTTGGAAATAATGGTAATATTGCTTCTGTCATGGCTGTATTTTATGATTTAATTACATATGTGTTTAGTTGTGTTTATATGTTATCAAAGTATGGAGCTATAATGCTTAGTTTGTAGGATATTTTGTCATTTCTGACTGCCAAGGAAGGATGCATTGCTTACAGCGCCACTGGAGGGCGCTGCAGCACAAGAGAAGAAGACCGGTCCGTCTCCGTGGGTTCGTCTGGATGGTGAACGCATTAACTCATTGTTCTGCACATGCCATGCAATATTCAGTTTTAATGATGAAGCCTTTTGAACAGGTATTGAGAATAACAGGATGTCCTTCCCAGATCACTTCTGTTTTTCTCGCCCATTAACCCTCCTCACCCAGGCTGGCTGGCTGTGTGTGTTTAATACCTCTGACTCATGAGTGAGGCTGCCCTCCGGTATCCACTCCTCTTCTGCACATCTGTGCGTTTCAGTTCCCTCTGTGAGGGCTCCCTGTCTCTCATCGGAATATGACTCGTTTCTCTGAGTAAATTTGGACTATATCAAAAATGCTGCGGGTCATTGTTGAGTCCGCCAGTGGGATCCCCAAAAAGAAACTTGGAGACCCAGATCCCATTGTTGGGGTTGTCTTCAGAGGTGAGATTATTGCTTTGACTTTTTTTTTTCTGGGGAACTGTGTATGCTCCGTTAACTTTTCTCAGCAACACTGATTATGCACAGGGTTTCACTTTCTGTCAAACTGTTATCTTTTCTGTCATCTTCAAGGTAGTGGACATGGTTTTTGCAGTTAAATGTAGTCGCAGTTTACAGTATGCATCTATTCTTAGAGCTTGATTTGAGTATTTTGGCGGTGATTCATGATCAAAACGAAAAGTAGCCTACATCCATATAAGGCCAGAATAGCCCTCTGTCCACAGACAACAGCAAAAACATTTTTGTCCACAAGGCTTGATCTTTATTTTTTGGTGCATTCTGTGTTCTTCTGTTTCCAGCAGATTGTAAAAAAGTTGATTCAGTCATTTATTGCTACAAAGATGCATCTGTGTCCTTGGACATAATCCAGTAACGCAAGATTATGAGTTTTTGCAAATAAATAAGATATTGTCCATTGTGTTTTCAGGTGAAAAGAAGAAAACCAAAGCAATTGACAATGAATTGAATCCTGTGTGGAATGAAGTAAGTGCAGAATTAGACTTACTGTAATGTATGAGTGTTACAGTGTTGACTGAGAAATGATAAGTCACCTTAGAGCTGCTGTTTCCTCAGTTAAACTACTGTATGTTGTTTTAATTGATTACAGAGGTCTCTTCCCTGTAATTACAGGTGCTTGAATTTGATCTGAAAGGCTCTGCTTTGGATGCATCTTCATTCATCAATGTGGTCGTCAAAGACTATGAGACAATCGGCAAAGACAAGTATGTGTATGAAAATTGTGACTTTTGCATAATTCATATTGTGTGCTAAAGACATTGTTTAAGGAGTGAATTGATACATGACCCTCAGCCTACCTCATGAGTAATACTGATCATTCAAACACACTCCTGCCTCTGCGTAGGAGGGCATATGAGTGTAAACAGCCTCCCCAACTGAGTGTAGGCGGTCCTCACAGAACCCCCCTCCTCCCAAATACCTGTGTTATGCTTTGTAGTGCAGGGCATGACCCAAAGGAAGTCCTCACCATACCTCAGAAGGTTACCTTCTCAGAAGGCAGATGTGTTACTGCAGTCTGTGAAAGTGCAGTTGTGCTTCAACGACCGATACTACAAGTACACTATTTATTCTAACAGTGTGGTTGAAAGTAGTTATTATAATCTTTTCTTAAGGGGCAGAGCAGCATGTTTTAACTTAGCTGAGCTATATAACCACAGGACTCGCCACGACCATGTTAAGACTTGCATGTCTGGTAAACAATATCACTTCAGCTCTCACAGGAATGTTGCCTTAAAAGGAAATAAAACACTTATTTAACCTTCCCTAAGAAAGACTCAGACTTCCATATATGTTTTTTTTTTGTTACTCTGCATAGTTTTTAATTGTTTATCTGTTTGTAAAGCGTGCATCTCTTTGTCTTTGTGCAGTGCAAGCAAGAGGGTAAGACCAAGTAATAACATTCCCACTGAGTCACTCTGGTGACTGATTGTGTTTAATATATTCTGGGGCAGGCACAAGGGGTGGGGGGAGGGTGGAAGGGTGTCTGCATCAGCCACGCAGTCACTTGGATATTTTTCCATGATCACTGCCGTCACTGCGTGAGGGGGGTGAATAACAGAGCTTGCGCTGGCTTGTCATTGGCACATCTGTGATGACTAGTTGTAACTCAGCCTGTAATGCTCTGCAACATTAACTTTAGATACAGTGTGAAGCTGATTGTGGACAGAAAATGTGTTTTATTGAACATGGAGGCAACACTTTGTCACCAACTCTACCCCACGTCTTATGTTTTGAAAAGGAATGTGACTCATGGACGGGTATATAATCTTTAGTACTAATCAAGATAAGCCATCTTGCTGATTGCTCAGTTTGGCAAAGATTGTTTCACTCCTAAATTAGCTTTGTTTAAAAGTGCTATGCAAGTAGTGGAAAATATATCAGCATGCCAGGAAAACCATCTTTAGACTCTTTCACTGTGGTTAAAAAGTCTGCTTCGTTTTTTTTTCAATGAAGCAATTCCACATACTTGAGGCTAGAGTTTAAGGGTGAGGGTTTAAGTTTTGTTTTGTAGTTTCCTAGGAGAGTTATGTATACAAACATTAATATGTATAAACCCGTGCTTACATGTGGCCTCTGCAGTACAGACAGTAAACTGTCATACCAGAGTTCCTCTCTTATCCTCCACAGTTGACCCTGCTTTTCAAGGACAGCCCTTTTTTTATGTCTGTGAAATAATAAATAACGGGACAACTGCTGAGGACAAGAGAGAGGAAAAACAGAGCGAGAGCATGATCATGATTAGGAGTTTGCCTGCTCTCGTGTTGCTTACTTAAGACTGCCTTTCCACCCGCCTTTTTTGCTCTATTTGTCCAGCCTTTAACTGGGCACAGTGCGCCCAGCACATGCCTGTGGTTTGATGTCAATTGTTTCCATCCTGTGTACTTCTACATCATCTTGGGGGCTTGCCTGAGTAACCAGCTGGTCCTTGTCACACAGCAAAGTATTCCATTTGTACTCCTGAGAGATGCTCACAAATGGCTCACTTGTCAAAATTATTCAGACAAAGTTGATGTTTGTCATGTTTGTTTGGATGGTTTAAAAAAATGTCCAATGTGTTGCAAGCCGTTGTGATTATTAATCACTGTTGCTACATGACTTCTGTTTTAGAAAAAGTAGGTGTTGTTGCACGGTTTGTCATAATATGTGAAGAAGTGAAATAGGGAAGTAGAAACCACCAACTATCCAGGGCAACGAGCAATTAGTCACAAACACTGCGTCCAAGCCCCTCATGTAACTGCATAGGTTCATGACAGGTTGTGGAACCAAAGCATCCTCCCGATTGTTTGTTTAGCGTTTCGTTTGCGGTCTTGTTTAAACAAAGACAATTTTCTCCCTACAGCTGCAGTGACTTATTTGCTGACGTATATATGATTGTCTGACCAAAGAAAAATGTATGTGATTGCTTTACAGGTTCATCGGCTCTGCAAAAATCTCTCTGAGAGACCTGGCCAGTGGTCATGCGAAGTCCCTCCCCTCCAAGAATGTGCCCTTGCTCAGTGAGAAACAACAGCCTATTGGGGTGAATACATTAAGTCAATAACATGATCCTGATCCCGTGCACCATGCATCAGCTAAGGCAGCTTCAACTCTGCCAGATGATGCCTGATATCTGTTTGGGTCCACAGGAAGTCATGGCATTGGTTGGATCCTATGACATATCATTTGCTATGAGACATGCACAGATGATCTGATTAGGCTAATTGACAAACATTTACTTGTTTCAGGCAACCATTAATTTGCTCATTGGGTATGAACCACCTACAAGCGCTACTCCAGACCTAAATGATCAGCCTGATGGAGACACAGCTCATGTGGATGGCGGTAAGTAGACAGTTAAATTAAGAGATGAAAAGACCTGGTGATAAGAACAACACAAAACATCATTCCCCTTTACAATGATTCATGTAAGTGGGTATCAGTACTAGGGATGGGATGATATACTATTTTATAATGATAAAAAATATTGTGGTGAATTTCCGTTATGGGGATGATCATGAATATTGTGTCCTGCAGCCCCCAGAGAGACTGCTGGGCAACCAACGATAAAGGAACTGCAAAAACAGGCTGCATACGCACCACCCTCAAAAAAAGTAAAAGATCTTAATCATTAGCGTATTTCATATTGAAAGATATGATGGCGTTTTGAACAGTTGAAAAGCCAGGCTTTTCAAGACTGTTATTCACGAAAAAGGACATTCACTAAAAAGTGATGTGTCTCATATCTGTGATGCAATAAAAGTATTTGTTGCGTAACAAATGTGACATGATTCCAGTGTGTTTAAGCGCCATTTTAAGAGTTTTAAGTATATTTTGACGATTATTGGGATAGTATCATTAAACTGCAATTATTTTGGCCAGGATAATTGTAACATTATCATATTGTTACATGCCTGGTCCCCACGTTTTAAAAGTATTAAAAAAAAAAAAAAGACAAAGTAAACAGAAGTAGGGCAGAAGTAGGACCTGTGGTCTATCTTCCTTTATAAAATCTTCATCTCAGTCATCTGCGTAATGGGATGAGGTTAAATCACATATTATTCTTGCAACACTTATGAATCTTGCTTTGTTTTTTGATGTATGTAATTTTGTGTAAATGTATCATGCTTTTTGGATGAATTTTAAATTGTCTTTTGAAAAATGTTTTTGAATAATATGAAAAAAAAATATTGAAAAAGAAAAGTGAAATAACTGTCATAAATAGAAATGTGCTCATGTATATTTAGTGCACCTGTGAGTGCTCATGTGATTCTGTTGAGCGAACCTGATGAGGCCACGGGTGAAACGCGTTGTTCACTCTCAACAAAATCACAGTAATTCAGTTCAGTGTGCGGTGGTTTATGTTGATGATTTTATCTGAGATGTTCCTGTGGCCGACCAGCACCTGATCCTAAAAGCTGGCTGTGCAGAGGGAGTTCTGTTTACGTAAAAATAGTAGCTTAAACATGAACACACCCTCTCAGCAACTGGATTATGATTTTCTTTGAGTTCAAAGGAGGCCCAGGATGTCAGTGAAGATTCTCAGTCACCCAGGTCATGGTAATCATAAGTGCTATATCGCAGGCAACTGGACTTGCTTGTGTTTCTTGAAGACGTTTTGCCGTCTTCTTCAGCTTCTTGGATGGTCCCATCTGGTCACAAGCCAGCCCAGTTGCCTACAATATACTGTAGCACTTACGAGGCCCAGGATCTAAACGTTCATTGGTGATTTTCCTTAAAGTACACATAACTTTTTTTATATCCAACACGAGATAACAACTCATTAAACAACTTAAATGCAGGAAGGGGATTACTGGCTTTTGTTGTTTTAAAACTACTGCTAAGGTTTGTAAGTTTTGAAGTATCTCCTAATATGAACAATGCAAGTGTCGCCATGTCGTTAGGAAGTTAGCAGACATTTCACACACTTCCAACTCCAGTGTTTGTTGTGTTTTTTGTTGTATACAAATGAAGCTGAGAAAACAGTACAAAGTGAAGTTGGATTATTGATGATTGTGTGATTATTGGGGCTTTGCTCCACAGGAGGCAGCGATGAGGTTGATGAGGGTGATGAGGGGGACACAGACGTCGAGGGAGGAGGTCAGAGTGGAAGCCCAGGAGCTCCCACTTCACCAAGCCAGCCTGGGAAACGCAGACACAAGTCAGTCCGTCTCAGAAGCAAGAGGCATAGAACCTTGGCCAATAAGCCTCAGGACTTCCAGGTATTGTCCATTTGATTACTCTGTTCCTGGATAATCAGAAATACCAGTTTGGGGCGTAATTTTTATAATTTATCACATGAATGACAGCAGGCTTCACCAGTGCAAACGTAACCTGAAGGGAGGGCAGCTAATAGAAAGTGAATTATAATGTATAATCCTCATTTTGCAAAGATGTGAACCTTATTTTGGGTTTGCATCGGGGCCAGGCAGTTTCACACATGATTTTCTTTGTGATCATATTTTTTGTTCCTGCTAAAGATCCTGAAATATTTGTGAGACAGCTCTTATCAGTACTGAATAAGTTTGTATTTGTCAACTCATATGAATCAGTGTTACCTTTTCTCACTGTTCTCACTGTTCAGCTGCCTCACTCTTGCTTGGCATTTTCAGATTCGCATTCGTGTCATTGAGGGTCGTCAGCTACCTGGCAACAACATCAAGCCAGTAGTTAAGGTGAATGTGTGCGGACAGACTCACAGGACGAGAATTAGACGGGGAAATAACCCGTTCTTCGACGAGGTAATGCGTCCATCACCACAAAAAAAACCCACATCCTTTAGAAATACTTTCACTTTGCCTTTTTTCTTGTCTGTCTGTTTTTAACATCTTATCTTCTCTCCTTGCCACTTAATGCCCACCAGCTTTGATAATCCTCTGGGTTATTTCTCTCTGTATTGGCAGCGGTGATATGACAGTGGACCTTACAGGCAGTGTCTTCAGCTTTCTCTCGTATCTAACTCCTCTCATATGCATTTTCTTCTGTCTCAGTTGTTGCCAAAGCATAAGCATCTCAGCTTAGTAAATTGTAAGTCCTATAATGTTTGTCACTGATAACAAAGTGTGTCTGACATCAAAATGCGTTGCGCATAGTGATAAGGGAAATACTCATTCATTTATGACTTGTTTCTGCCCCTCAGATGTTTTTCTACAATGTTAACATGCTCCCCTCAGAACTGTTCGACGAGAGCATCAGTCTACGGGTGCGTAGATAACTCAAATTTTCTTTTGCAAAAATGAAAAGGCCGTCCATTATGTGAGATTTTCTCTAATGCTGTGCTGTTCTTGACAGGTTTATGACTCGTTCTCTCTCAGAGCTGACAGTCTAATGGGAGAGTTCAAGGTATGCCAAGTAAACTACTTTTAAGCCCTATCTCTGCTTTATTTATTTCAGAAATTTGACCTGTAGAGATTTTCTCACTAGTAGGGAGTTCAGTGCAGCAGAATTGTGGCTTTTATCTCCAGCAGAATGACAGATTTCAATTTTGCCAATAATTGAAATATTTTTTTTTGCTTACACAGCTGGATGTTGGCTACATCTATGATGAACCGGGTCAGTATTTCCATGTTAAATGTATACTCTGTGAAACATTAAGATTTGTGTAAATTATGTTATGTTAGGTGTTTGAACATGTTTACTATTGTACCATTGTCCAGCTCATGCCATACTGAGAAAATGGCTCCTCCTGAGTGATCCTGATGACTCAAGCTCGGGGGCCAGAGGTTACCTGAAAGTCAGCATAATTGTTGTGGGCACTGGGGATGAGCCACCGGTGTGTGTACCTTCTTTCTTACCATCAAGTTTCCCTCTACTACACACAGAGGATAGATCAGTTTTGAAAAAGACCATGACAAACTCTCCTCCCCTCCCCTCTAGACTGAGAGGAGAGATATAAGTGAAGAGCAGGACGACATAGAAAGCAATCTTTTGGTGCCAGCCGGTGTCGCGATGCGATCGGCCACACTCAGCCTCAAAATCTACCGTGCAGAGGATATGCCACAGAGTAAGTTGCGCATAAACGCCTGCAACCATTGTGGTGTAATGCAGTCAAATCCCTTTGAAAAACTGATATTCAGAACCTGCCTTTACATTTCAGTGGATGATGCCTTTATTCAGACAGTAAAGCAGGTCTTTGGAGGAGAAGGAGACAGGAAAAACTTGGTGGATCCATATCTGGAAGTCAGCTTTGCTGGCAAGAAGGTATTTCATGTTTAACTAAGAGGAAAAAAAGATTGAATTTCTTACTGTGTGAATATTATTTATGCAGCGGTATTTTCTTTGTTATTAGCTGTGCACCAAAATCATTGAGAAAAATGCAAATCCAGAGTGGAATCAAATCATCAATCTCCAAGTCAAGGTAAGAAAGATGCATATTAAGACGTGTCTAATGTGTCCAAAACACCTTCAGCACAGATCAACACTTGGCTCTGTCTCCCTCTGCAGTTCCCGTCCATGTGTGAACGTGTGAAGTTGACCGTGTATGACTGGTAAGAGCTAAAATTCATTCATACACAGCTGCACAAATGACAGTCATATCACAACAAACATTTGATGTGCTAGTTTACTCTTTGCAGGGATCGTCTAACCAAGGATGATGCCATAGGATCAACGTTTTTGAATCTGAGCAAAATATCTTCCTCTGGTGGAGAGATTGAAGGTAATAATGTTATCTGTATTGTTGTCACTCAGTGTTTTACATTTTAATATTACAATATAGCATTTAATAACTATGGTTTTTTTCCCCACTGGAAACAGATGCACGGGCTGATACCAACACAGTGTCTGACTGTACGTAAGAACTTATCATCAGCATTTTTAACAGTTGCTTTGCATCTGAGTGTTTAACCTGTCTGCTTCAGTGTGTGTGTCTACTCTCATGCACTGTATTGCTTTAAGTCTTGAACCTGTCCACGTGTGTTTATAATCAAAGTGTCTGTACGTTACAGTGAGCACTGCGGCATCAGAGGTTGGTTTTCTCCCAGCATTTGGGCCTTGCTACGTCAACCTCTACGGTAGCCCAAGAGAATTTACTGGCCTGCCTGACCCATACGAGGAACTCAACTTTGGGAAGGTAAGACTAAGCTCTTAGCTCAGTACAGAGGGCTCACTACTGTAGGTATTGATACATGCTGTTTTATCTACATGACAATGTGTACATGAGATTTCTGCATTTTGATCTGTTGCAGGGTGAAGGGGTCGCCTACAGGGGGAGGGTGCTTGTTGAGCTGTCCACTGAGCTGGATGGGAAGGTTGATAAGAATGTGGACGATATCTCCAGTGATGACATCCTGGTGGCACAGGTATACACTGCCTTCTGTAAATCATACTGTAATTACTGCTGTCTTCTTATTTATCTGATTTAAATGATAATACTTGAGATAAACTGTCCAGTGTTTCGAATATGTAAGTTGTCATATATTGCTTAATTGCTTTATTCTTGAAAATGTTATTGCAATGTGGGTCTTAAAGACACAGTTCACCCCAAAATTAAATATCTTTTGTTTTACCTGTAGTGCTGTTTATTAGTCTAGATTGTTTTGGTGTGAGTTTCCAAGTGTTGGAGAAAATAGGCTGACTTATAGTGCCAAAAAAAAAACATTTAAAAAACTCAACAGCAACATCTCTTTCCAGAAATCCTGACCCGGTGACAAATAATCTCAGACCTTGTTGTGAGCAGTGTCATGAACTATTTTCTTTTGACCTAATTACATCCCCTGACTGTATTACCATGCAGAAGGAAGCATGCATCTACTCATGGACAGAGAGGCTTGTGCTTGTGACATAATCGCAGTCCTCATCAGTTGAGCTGTGACACTAGCTAGCTCAGGGGTGCTAGGTGGGCTAGCGGTAGATGCATGCTTCCCTTCATGTGCCGATGTGGTTTGCGGTCGTAGTTTGGTAGAAGTAAACAGTTCCTACATGAAACTGCTCTCAACTAGGTCTGTGGATTATACTGAGTAATCGGGTCATGATTTCTGGAAACTGCTGTTGAGTTTTTCAAATGAATGTTTCTGGAGCTTTGAGCACCACAAGCTGAGTGCCTAGTTGAGTTAAATTGGAGAGAAGGCAGACATCTCTACAGCCGATATCAACAACACTCAGCAACTTACACCAAAACAATCTGCGTAGATTTATAAATATCACGACAAGTAAGATGGAAAAATTGTATTTCTGATTTTGGAGTTTTCCTACAGAAAATTTCGGTTGGTCAAAATCTTGCAAAAGAGGTTTCTGGTCCAGAACAGGGACAAAAATAATCCTGCTCTAACCTCTAATACTGCCACATCCTCTTTGATTGAGTACAGAAGTACCAGCGGAGGAGGAAGTACTCTCTGTGCGCTGTGTTCCACAGTGCATGTATGCTTCAAGAGCCGGGTGAGCCAATCCAGTTCGAGGTCAGCATTGGTAACTACGGTAACAAGATGGACACCACCTGCACGCCCCTGTCGTCCACTACCCAGTACAGCTATGCTGTGTTTGATGGTATGGAAAAAAGAATTTAAAAAAAATATCTAAGATTTATTAGTATTTATTAGTATTTCTACCTTATGTATTTTTTATTGAAAATTGTTTAAAATAAATAATTATCAGTCAAACTCTAATATAACAGTGGACACTGGACAGTTCTGACCATGCTGCTAGTCTCTGTTTTTGGTTCATGAGGCCAAAGAGAATGAACCCTACATGGACATCAAATGTTAGTGAGCTGTCCACTCTACAACTTGTATTTAAAATGACTGCGGATATGTATTTTGTATCCCACAGGTAATCACTATTATTACCTGCCCTGGGCTGACACTAAGCCTGTAGTGACTCTCACTTCATACTGGGAAGACGTCAGCCACCGTCTAGACTCTGTCAACGTTCTCCTCTTCATCGCTGACAGACTGGTGAGAATAAGTCACAGTGTCACATGTTGTACATGTCTACACAGGCAGGTACTGCTCAGTAATCTCCTTTTATTTGCCTGCTGATTTTTTTTGTAGGAGTCCCACCTCACCTCTTTGAAAACAGCCATACTAGCCAAGGTGCCCGAGACACGTCTGGCAGAGATTTGGCTCAAACTCATCAACCACATGATTGAGGACCTGGAGAGGTGAGACAGGACCAGACAGATCCTACACTGGACCTGTGTGTTGAATGACGTAATGCCACAGTACAACTTATCATTAGTAGAACTGCAGTGTGGTTATTGCTGTTGGGTCAAATACATTTGTAAGTGGTTAAGTTACGTTCATAGACTGTATAAAATAATGGACGTAGTTGAGCATTTTAAAATGGGGCTCTGTGGAGACTGACTCGCTTCTAGAGCCAGCCTCAAGCAATCATTCAAGGAAAGGCAGTTTTTGGCACATCTGCGTTGGCTTCATTTTTCAGCCTTCGAGGTTGCTGCTTGCTATGTTGTTTATTTATTCATTTTTTGTTCCTCACGCTAACAACATTTCGACAGTTTCCAGCTTCCAGTGTTGGAGGGCCAGCCCAATGTGACTGCACTGGATCTGCAGTTGAAAAACCTGCGTGATGCTGCCGTGGAGGGTATCAAAGAGATGGCCAATTGCGTGAGAGAGGAGGCCACAGATGTCAAGGCTACTGTTGGTGACATTGAGGACTGGTTGGACAGAATCAAGCAGCTGGCAGAGGAGGTCAGGAGAAGATTAAAATATAAAAATGCTTTGTAGCTCAAAAAGAAATCAATGAAACTTTATGATGTAACTGAAATGTTGTTTGTCTCCATCAGCCTCAGAACAGCATGCCAGATGTGATCATCTGGATGTTAAGAGGAGAGAAGCGAGTGGCTTATGCTCGAGTCCCAGCAAACCAGATCCTGTACTCCAACTTTAGCGAACAGGCACGTGGCAAACACTGTGGACGGACCCAGACCATTTTCATGCAGGTACAAAACTAACATACAGTAACACATTTATTTATTTGTAATTACATATTTCACTTTTAAACTCAGGAAGGAGTTCCCACTCTAATAATTTTTGTTTCTTAGTACCCCATGGATAAAAACAAAGGTGTGAAGGTCCCAGTTCAGCTGCGGGTCAACATGTGGCTCGGCCTCTCTGCCCATGAGAAGAAGTTCAACAGCTTCTCAGAGGGAAACTTCAGCGTGTATGCTGAAATGGTAGGTTAGCTTAAAAAAAAAAAAACGCTTTTATTTACACACATATACATTTTATCTGACTTCAGTTGTGTTATCTCTCTTATCTCTCCGCAGTACGAGAACCAGGCCCATGTTATAGGGAAGTGGGGAACAACCGGCCTTGTCGGTCGCCATAAATTCTCAGATGTGACTGGAAAGGTGAAACTCAAACGAGAACGCTTTCTGCCCCCACGTGGATGGGAGTGGGAGGGAGACTGGTTTGTTGACCCGGAGCGAAGGTAAGTTTAAGAATCTCACTTTATCACACGCAAGCACGCATGCTCTCACTTTCCTTCGTGATTCCTAGCTCGTACAATCTCAAATACAAACATCCTGTTATCACTATACAGTTGGACAAGCTCCAGAATCCTGTACAGACTTCAACTCTATTATCTATTCATTGGCAGAATTCATCAATCAGTGCTTGTGCTTGTGCCAGTCACATCGTGAACACAATCACAGGAAATGAAAAGCTTTTGGCATCAGTCAGTTTTCTGATTTAAGGGGGTCTCCCTCCCCTTCTTAATGCCTCCTCCTGCTCAAGTGCTTACATTCTCCCTCCAAGGTTCATGTCAACAATTTAAGCTTTCTGAAGCCCGTCTTCCTGAGCCGTTCCGCTCCGTTTATCACAGTCTGACATAGCTGCTGTCTGAGTCACAAAGCTTCTCATCAACCTGTGTGTTGTGGTGGTGTTTCCCACAGCCTGTTAACAGAAGCAGATGCGGGCCACACCGAGTTCACTGATGAAGTTTTTCAGAATGAAACACGTTTCCCTGGTGGGGAGTGGAAGCCCGCTGCAGAGCCCTACACAGACGTGGTACGACCTGCAGTACTGCTCTCGCTCATATGTTTAATTTTGTGAAAAATGTTGGTGAAGATAACGGGACAAAAACTTGTCTGCTTGTTAGATTCCAATGTTATCAGTGTTTCCTGTGCTATTATGAACTTAGGAAAGGTGGGTTGCTTTGTGTTTGAATTTATGTAAATAAACATGATAGAGTTTGATGGCTGTGACCCGCTGAGTCTGGTTATGATGTGTAGTTTTCATTAGGGCTGCTACTAATGATTATGACAGTAATTTGTGCACAAAAAACTTAAAGCTGCTATACCTAATATTTTAAATGGATCAGATGACTAAGTGTAATATGGAAGGCAGTCGCTCATAGTGACGAACCCACAGAGAACTGTCACCAGACTCTGCAGTTCTTCCCTGCTCTTTAAAGCTTTTTAGCATCTTTCAGCTTGTTGATTTGGTTTTATGGCATGCAACTTTACTGTTTTGATTCACTTTGATTCCACACACAGCACGCAGCAGCTGTCTCCAGATAAAAAATGCTGATAAATCCACTCTGTACTGCTCCCTGCCCTGTAACAAATGTCAAACAGATAAAGTTAGCAACTGGTTGGTGAATGCAGTGGAGCATTTAGCAGCCAAACAGCCTAATATTTCCTTCATGAGTGGAGAGTGAATATTGGACTTCATCAGGTCCCCAGACAGCCAAAAAAAAATATTTAAAGCAGGGTTAAGGACTATAATCATAAAAATAATTTGAATAGTAAGATGCTCTTTGCATCTGGGAAGCTGTAATCAACCAGTATTTGTATTTATTTACAAGCAGATTTGCGTGAATTACTTTGACAATTATATGACAATCCAGAATTTTGTGTTTAATAACAATCATTAATTAATTTTTAACCACTAAATGGAGGGTTTGTGTTGTGTAGAACGGAGAAAAGGTTCCAAGCCCAGCAGATTTTGAATGTCCACCTGGATGGAGCTGGGAGGACGACTGGACCTTTGACAGCAACAAGGCTGTAGATGAGCGAGGTAACATGAACACTATCTCAAAACTTCTCTTAGTTTTGTTTTCATGTTTAAAATTGTGCAAGTTTAACTTGGTCTGTGTGCGTGTCTGTGTGTGTCCTTTATCACTGTAGGTTGGGAATATGGAGTCACCATTCCCCCGGATGATAAGCCCAAATCCTGGGTTGCAGCAGAGAAAATGTATCACGTCCATCGCAGGAAGAGGCTCATCAGACCTCGGAGGAAGATAGCTGATAAGATGGCTGTTACTGAGGTGAGAAAGAGGTAGTGGTAGACAGAGATGTGGACTCGAAGCACATGACTTGGGCTCAAGTCAGACTTGAGTCATAAATTTAAGGATTTCAGACTTGACTTGTCAAAAAAAAAACAAAAAAAAAAAACTTGCAATTCGACTTGGACTTTAAGACCAATGACTCGTGACTTCACTTGAGCCTTTTGACTAAAAAATACTTGATACCTTCCACTGAGCCCAAAGATTAAAAAGTGCGCCACAAATCAATTCATTTTCCTTCATTTCCTGAATCAACTGATGTAAACACTATCCATTTCCAGCAATTCGACCCCCCGATCCTCTTTGTTTTAACCAACCTGTCAGCATCCAATCAAGCTGCAGGAGAGAACCATGAAGAACTAACAGTACTTTACTGAGCGGACTAGGGACTTGAGTGCAAATACTTAAGACTTACTTGTGACATGCAAAACAATGACTTGGTCCCACCTCTGAAGGAAGATACAAAAAAAGAGTAGATCTGAGAAATTTTATGAGATTCTCATTCTTTTCCTGTCCTTGTCTTTTTCACAGAAGCGAGATCCAGGGGAAGGCTGGGAGTACTCCTCCCTGATTGGCTGGAAGTTTCACAGGAAGGAGCGCTCCTCTGACACATTCCGCCGCCGCCGCTGGAGAAGAAAGATGGTCCCATCAGACTGCATCGGGTCCTCTGCCATCTTTAGGCTGGAAGGGGCATTAGTGAGTCCCCTTGAGAAACATTGCTGAATACATGTTGCACTCTTACATTTCCCCCATCGAGGCAGTTGTCATGGCAACAGCCGTTACTTTATGCCATCTGAGTCATATCCTCTCATTATTCTCCTGCATGTGGCTGTTCCTGTCAGATGTTGGCAAATCACTCAGGAAGTTTATTTTAGTTGTGCGCTCTTTTCTTCAAATTCTCTTAAATTTTGTTCTTTCAAGCACCTCACCCTGTGTTTTGTTAACAGGGGGTTGATGTTGACGAGAAGGCCAGTAAAACGGATGCTTCCAAAGTATTCGGCGCCAACACACCCACTGTTTCCTGCCACTTTAGCCGTGAGTAGTTGGGTCAGATAAAGTGATTGCTGGTCACTCACTCTGGCTGCTGATTATTTCTTCAAAGTCCCTGATGCAAGATAGCACTGAATCAAAAACCCAGTAAAGTCTAGATAAATAAGCAGTGTGCCAGATGTCCTGTGAGATTATGTTTTTTTGGAGGTGATACGGTCGAACATGCTGATAATGTTATCTTCCTCTTCAGGGTCGTACCTGTACCATCTGAGAGTGTACGTGTATCAGGGGAGAAATCTCTGTGCAATGGACAAAGACAGCTTCTCAGGTAAAAATAAGGCAGACAACACATGACTCAGAAGCAAAAGTACAAACCTGATCATACTAATAAATGCAATCTACTCAGGAAGGTGCAACTCTGCCAAATAAAAAATAGCATTGAAAATCACAGCAGAGATTTTTACAAGTCCAAAATGGCAAATCCGAACCTTAATGGACCCGGAAATTCCTTCCAAGATCTGACTGGAGTCAGTGGTTTTTAAAAATATATTTACTTAACCAGTTTTTGCCAGAGATATTGCAGACCTGACCTGGTGCATGTCCAAGAGGTGAGAAACCTGAGAACTGGAAGGGGTCCTGAGCCTATTTTATGGACCCAACAAATTTTAATTCAATTAAATTGCTACTAAGAATGCTGTTTTTCTGCTTAAAATGTTTTTCATGTCAGATACAACATACTTGTCTTACCCATCTTACTCCATATAATGTTTAGTAATGTTTTAGATTTTTTTAAAATTTTAATTTAATTTTTTTATTTTTTTTTTTATTCCGTTTTTTTGTTGTTTTATTGTGAGCTGCCATTGACCTGTTTATGAAAGTTCCAAACTGCTGAGATAGAGCATACAAATATAAATGTTTAAACTGTATAAACTTATGTCATTATGGACATGCAGCACATGGTTAGGTTCTCCACAATCCAATCATTCAGTTCTTTTTACTGAAACCATGAGCACGAACGTATAATTCATTCAGATTTACGGGCATGGTAAACAAAATAGATGGGGAAAAAGTTGTGAGTCCTTACATTTGTAGTGTTTATAAAGTCAGAATATGTGTTCATTTCTTGCGACCCAACCAGGAACCGACGTACCATAATGAAACATGGATCAGAATCCGTATGGTCGCAGGTTGAGTTTTCAGGTCAACATCAACCCCTACATCAAAGGTTCACACATTCTGTCTCACATTTCTATCAAAATAATTCTCTGGTCCTCCTCAGATCCCTACGCCCATGTGTCATTCCTGCATATGAGTAAGACCACAGAAGTAATAAGGACCACTTTGAACCCCACATGGGATCAGACTCTCATCTTTGAGGACATTGAAATCTACGGAGACCCCCAAACTATCGCCCGCAACCCTCCCGATGTGGTGGTGGAGCTGTGCGACAGTGATCAAGTAGTACGTTGTTTATTTAATCTGCCATAGAATCCACTTTTATCTTAGAAATGTGACTGGGATACATGGTGGATGTAGTCAGGCTTTTTTTTAAGTCTCTCTCTGTCTCTGCACTTTATTTACAAGGGTAAAGATGAGCCCATGGGTCGCTGCACATGCCCTCCAATAGTGAAACTGAACCCCAGTGTGGCCGTCAGCCCCAAGCTGCTCTGGTTCCCGGTCAACAAAAAAGGTCGCAGTGCTGGGGAGGTACTTATGGCTGCAGAGCTCCTACTGAAGAGCAAGGTAACGATGACGCCAGAGAAAGTAAATGTACTGTAACTTTATGAAACTGTACTCAGGAGGTGATGCTGTGCTTTGCCCTCCAGGCTGATGACGGAGATATGCCCCTGGTGCCTCCTCGCCGGGGGGAGAAGCTCTACATGGTTCCCCAGGGAATCAGACCTGTAGTGCAGCTCACTGCGATTGAGGTACACAATCCTTTGCCTATAAATTCTCTTGACACACATTACATGATCAGACAAGATCAGCCCAACCCTAAGATTGCTGTTGTGGTTGCATGTATTTCCCTTCCCCCCTTTCACCCATCTCCTACCTCCACGCTGGTCCCTTAATCTGCCTATACTAGTTTTTCTGAGCATGTTAATGTGTTTCTTTAATCCCAGGTCTTGACTTGGGGCTTGAGGAACATGAAGACCTACCAGCTGGCCACAGTTTCCTCTCCCAGCTTGATTGTGGAGTGCGGTGGTGAGATTGTTCAAACCGCTGTAATCAAAAGCTTCAAAAAGAACCCCAACTTCCCTGGATCTGTGCTGCTGCTCAAAGTGGTACAAACCTGCAAACTTTCCAGAATTAATATTCAGAGACACCTGTAAATGTTTCATGTCTAGATTTTCCACATGTTCTTACACGGCTGCTTCTGTTCTCACTGCAGCTGCTTCCCAAAGAGGAGATGTACACCCCGCCCATTGTGCTGAAGGTCATTGACCACCGGCCATTTGGTAGGAAACCAGTAGTGGGTCAGTGCACCATCGACTGCCTGGAGGAGTTCCGCTGTGATCCGTATCGCATTAACAGTGAAGTCTGCATGTCAGCTAGAGGTAAACACACATGCATGGACTCAGGCAGGA
The DNA here is from genome assembly GCA_019142605.1 of Cephalopholis sonnerati. Lineage (NCBI taxonomy): Eukaryota > Metazoa > Chordata > Actinopteri > Perciformes > Serranidae > Cephalopholis > Cephalopholis sonnerati. Next base: position 19,601,383 of record JAGQAX010000018.1, on the reverse strand, counting down.
ACATACACACTTAGCTGCATACAGTGGAGGCTTATTGTATTCTATTGTCATTGACTTTGCAGTGGCAATGATAGCTGCTGCCCATGGCGATGTTGTCATAGACATTGAGGAGAGTCCCATCGTGAAAGCTGAGGTAAATACTGATGCACCTATAAAAGGTTAGAGACAGTATTTTCACATCTACTTCCTTTCATTGACAAGTATTCTTTCTTGCTTCCCAATTCGCAGCTTCAAGCAGAGACGGTGAGATTCTCTCTTTTCACAGATTATCTACTGATAGACAGCGTCTCTAAAAACACTAAGTTCATTATTATATTCCAATGTGTAGGAGGAGGAAGCAGTAGACTGGTGGAGTAAGTTCTACGCTTCTGTTGGAGAGCAGGAAAAGTGTGGGCCTTACCTGAAAAAGGGATACGACTCATTGCAGGTAAGAACATGCCGGGGCACAATAAATGATTTAATCTTTCACTTGATTCCTTGTTTGTGTTAGTTTTACTGTACAAGTTGCAGCAAGCTAACTGTAACAGACAGGGCTGTGACCAAAAAGTCCTCATTCTTGTTTTTTTTGACAAGAGTTTGCAGTATTATATATCCAAAACAGAAGGTTTTTTCTCAGATGCTCAGAAGAGCAGTCAAACATTGGGGAGATTCAGTTGTTTATGTTTTAAACCAAAAACAAGAAAAATGTGGGAGCTCTGTGAAAACTTGCAACTAAGGTGTAAAGTAAACTGGTAGTTAGGTTCAAAGCTCACAATAATGAAAGTTTGACTTGTGCTCTGTCCTCTGTGTTGGTGGTTTTCAGGTATATAACAGTGAACTAGAGGAGGTTCCACAGTTCCAGGGACTCACTGATTTCTGCACCACATTCAAACTTCAGCGAGGAAAGAACGAAGATGAGGAAGACGATCCCTCTGTGGTGGGAGAGTTTAAGGTAAAAGAGCCACATTTTGAGGACATGACTGTTGCTCAGCATCCCATTTTACCTGAGCAAAAGTAACAAGGGCAATCACTGCTTTTACTGCTGCACAACTACTCTCCGTAGCCTTTGTCTGCCCTCTGGTGGAGAATTTATGAATTTCTGTTAAAGTCAATGGATTAATTTGGCAGCTACAAAATAGTACCGCAGATACGGGTTCAAGGAGGGAACATAGCAGCTGTATTACATATATAGCCTGCACACTGGTATGTCTGTGAGGGAATAGTTTGCTTCAGTGTTTGGTACCTCTGGAGTTGGAACAACTTTCATCCTGTTCTGAATGTTTATTTCACTTGAACTATACCTTGCACTGCCATTCAGTTTGGATTATATAAATAATTCTTGTTTAATAATTAAAGGCAGTAAAAATATTTTAAAAAACTGACCAAGCTGAGTTACCTTCATATTCTCAGGAATGGGTATAAAGCAACTATTTTACTGTTATATTTGTTTACAAAAATTTGCTTTATGATTGAGGTTTTGAATTGTTTTATGTAAGTTAGGGACAATTTCCCACTTTAAGTGAATAATAAAGTTGCATTTAAATGTGGAGATGTAGGCAACATCAATGAACTGACTCACATACTTCTCTCATTTTTTTTGGACAGCTTATTTAAGTTTAGTTTAATTTTCAGGTAGAATTACAAACCACAGAGATTTAATTTAACCTCTGTGATTCTTCAATATATTGTTACCTGGTCAGAAAAATGGTCTAGAACAGTAGTTCTCAACCTTTTTCATGTCAGGGACCCCTAGATTGATAAATATTATAGGTAAAAGACTCCTATTTGATAAGCTTTTTGTTTCAGGTTTTGCTGTTAGATCTGATTAAGACCAGAATCCTATGGTTGTTAACTGCAGCTGAGGAGGTAACTATGGAGGAAGTGAAACCTATGATCAGAATAGTCACTCTTATGACTCTTACTCACATTGGACATAAAGTGGAAATAAACTACTCTCCTTCCTGGCAACGCCCTGGAACTCCCTCAAGGACCCCTCGGGGTTCCCTGGACCCCTGGTTGAGAGCCACTGGTCTAAAGTTCCAGTGTGAATATAATTAGCTTGCAGAAGAGATGTTATATGTCTAATGGTGCTGTCCTCTTTGCTGATGTTCAGGGCTCATTCAAGATTTACCCACTGCCCGATGACCCAGGGGTGCCACCTCCACCCCGCCAGTTCAGAGAGCTACCTGAGAGCGGACCACAGGAGTGTCTGGTCAGAATTTATGTGGTGCGCTGTCTCGACCTGCAGCCTAAAGATACGAATGGCATGGTGAGTATTAGATAAATCTGCAATTGAACAACCACCCGTAATTTAGTGATGAAGGATTGAGATACAACCATGCTCTAGATTTTTATTAACTGACAAAGATGATTGAAGCTTCTTTTTTTCCTTCTTTTTCTTTTTGGTTTCAGTGTGACCCATACATTAAGATTGCACTGGGAAGGAAAACATTGGATGACAGAGATAGCTACAAACCAAACACCCTGAATCCAGAGTTTGGGAGGTGAGACAGCGATATATTCAGCTTGTTCATTTTTCATTCATTCAAATTTTGTGAGCCAATTTTAAGTTTGTATAGGAACATAAAGGAGCAACAAATGCATTGAATGTCCTCAATTTTATCCAGGATGTTTGAGCTGTCCTGCTTCCTGCCTCAAGACAAGGACCTGAAGATTGCTGTGTATGACTATGACCTACTGAGCAGAGATGAAAAAGTGGGTGAGACAGTCATCGATTTGGAGAACAGACTCCTGTCTCGTTTCAGGCCCTGCTGTGGCCTGCCACAGACTTACTGTGTGTAAGTATGTATTCTTACAGTACAATATCCACAGCACAGTTGATACATCCTAGAGAGTAGACCAGGGACTTCCTCTATGATATGTTTTAGTTTCTCAAATCCAAACCTGAAACGCTACATTTTTCTCACAGCTCAGGGATCAATCAGTGGAGAGACCAGCTGAAGCCCTCTCAGATCCTCCAGAACGTGGCCCGAGTGAGAGGCGTCCCTCCTCCACGCATAGAGGGAGATGGCAGCTCACTGTCTTTTTCAGGAAAACAATACAACCTGCAAGATTTTGGTACAGTAATTTTTGAATGCCTTGTAGAACATTTAAAGGCAGAATGAGTAGGATTTCTGGCTTGCGGACTGTATATACAACATTCAAGCGACTCCTCTTAGATGTGTGCTTATTATCTGGCACCTGGTCCACCCCACACACCCTGCACGCTGTGATTGGCTGAGGGCTACACACCATTGCCCAAATGTTAATGAAGAAAGAAAATACAAGCAGAGGGAAGTGTCTCTGCAGGTGCAGACACCGCCACACGTCATAAGTGATGATTGAGAGGGATTAATTTTGTATGACTCTACATCTTTTTTGTTTTTGGAAACTTCTCCTCATTCTGCCCTTAACAAGTATTAAAATGTGCGCTACAGTTGTATTTTTTGGCTGTTTGTATATCTTTGATATTAATATACATCTTCTACATTATAATATCCTTTCATTCTTGACTTCTGCTATCTGCTGTGCCCTTTGCAGAGGCAAACACTGTGAGCCACCCGCACTTGGGCCCGGCCAGAGAGAGGCTGGCTCTGCATGTCCTCAGAAACCAGGGCTTGACACCAGAGCATGTGGAGACCAGAACCCTGTGCAGCTCCCACCAACCCAACCTGTCGCAGGTTAAAACAACAGCAATAACACTACTTTCATTTTATTTAGTAGAGCTAAAGCTAAAGTATGATCATAATGCTACGTGGAATTCACATTTTAAGGTTGTATGATAGGTTTGTTTAAAGATTCTTTTCCACAAATACAGGGAAAAATCCAAATGTGGGTAGACATTTTCCCCAAGAGCCTTGGTTTGCCAGGTCCTCCATCTGATATCACTCCACGTAAAGCCAAGAAGTAAGAGACGCTTGACAAAAATAACATTATATTATATTGCATTTAAGGATCTAATATAACATAATATATCTAAAACAGGTACGTTTTGCGAGCCATCGTTTGGAACACAACTGATGTCATTCTGGATGAAACAAGCATCACTGGTGAAAACATGAGTGACATCTACGTCAAAGGGTACATTACATTATTTGTACTTAGGGCTGGACAATATGTTGATAGTATATCAATATCGTGATATGAAGATTAGATATTGTCTTAGATTTTGGATATCGTAATATCATACGTGTTGTCTTTTCCTAGTTTTAAAGTCTGCATTATAGTGAAGTGGCCTATTATCAAAGTATTTTGTCAAATATATCGTCATATTTGATTTTCTCCATATCCAAATCTTAATTTAACATTACCATGTTTCCTAGATGGATGCCAGGCATGGAGGACAACAAGCAGAAGACTGATGTCCACTACAGATCCCTGGATGGTGATGGAAATTTCAACTGGAGGTTCGTCTTTGACTTTGACTACCTGCCTGCAGAACAGCTGTGTGTTGTCTCGAGGAAGGTGAGTGAGATCATGGAGCGGGAACAAAGAATCAAGTGACATATAATTTTTGTTGTGCTGGTATGATGGCAGGTGTTGATCTGAATAAAGTTTCTGTCTTTTTACAGGAACATTTTTGGAATCTGGCCAAAACTGAGTTCAGGATTCCTCCTAAACTGACTGTCCAGATATGGGACAATGACAAATTCTCCCTGGATGACTACTTAGGTGCAACAGCATTGTTATTAACCTCATTTATGCCATAACCACACAAAGGCCTTGAAAGATAGAGATCTTCTAGAGAGAACTGCAGCAAAAAAAGACAAATTATTTTTTTTTATCTGTGTCTCTGTTACAGGTTCAGTTGAGCTGGACCTACTCAATCTGATCTCCCCTGCTAAGACCCCAGAAAAGTGCAACCTGAAGATGTTGCCCGGGATGGCGGGCTCACCCACCTCCAAAAAACCACCGCCCAACTCACTCTTCTCCCAGAAGTCTGTACGAGGCTGGTGGCCATGTGCACTGGAGAAGGATGGGAAACATGTGCTTGGTGTATGTTGATGTTCATAGCTCAATCACTAGTTCAAGTTTTTTTCCCCTGGTTACTGTTTAAAACTGCTTCAAAACTCCACAGGGGAAAGTAGAGATGACACTGGAAATACTGGAGGAGAAGGAGGTGGATGAGAGACCGGCTGGGAAAGGCAGAGATGAGCCAAACATGAATCCCAAACTGGACCCACCCAAGTAATAAATCTGAGACCTTAAAGCAATTTCAAAAATACATAAAATATGATTTTGTTGGTCTGTTAATTGCTTAATGTGAATTACGTCAATGTTGGTGTCTTTCTGCATTTAACAGCCGCCCTGACACGTCATTCTTCTGGTTTACAAACCCTTGCAAGACCATGAAGTTCATCGTTTGGCGCAGATTCAAATGGATTTTCATTATATCGATTATTCTTCTGCTGGTCATCTTGTTCTTCGGGATCCTGTTTTACTCCCTACCGGTAAGATAGCATATATATCTGAAACTGCCATACTTAATATTAATCCACCACATGTTGTTTTTCCATTGTATTTTGTAATCTGAGTGAATTTTATTGTCTGTTTCACATCTACAGAACTACATCTCGATGAAGATTGTGAAGCCCTTCTCCTAAGGAGCACTGCAGAGAAAGTGTCTGCCTACCTGATGCAGAATCTACAGTCCTCTTGACTGTTACCATCCCTCAGAAATATACATTAACTTCCTCTGCTGATACTACAGCAAACTGATAATCAGCATTTACCTCGCACACAATACTATTATTTTTTGCACTTCCAGTATTGCTTGGACTACATTTCTTGTATTGCAAATAATCTCTCTTATGTTCAAATTTTAGGCAAAAAAAAATCAAGAATGTCATGAATATATTTTAATAAAATTTGTCATAAACAAGTTGTTTATATTTTGTTTTATTTTGCACACATTTGAAATTGGTGCAAGTGTTTGGAAACCATCTACCTGTATATATTAAAATCAAAAATTCAATCTTATTATCAACATAAGTTTTAGCCATATCAAAACTAAGTAGTATTTCTGTCCATTTTAGTTTTATCATATTTAAATTGTTGACATTGTGGTTAGACACACACAGACATATATATATTTTGTTTTATTTTGTACACATTTGAAATTGGTGCAAGTGTTTGCAAACCATCTACCTGTATATGTTAAGATCAGAAAATTTAATCTCTATCAACATCAAGTGTATATATGAAGTGTATATATAAGTTAGTGGATCAATTGAAAATTAAATAAAGGCTAAAACTAGGTATGACATCAAATAAATTGTGGTAAATACATTTAAAATTATTTTTTTACTACTGATATATAAAATACATTTTATAAAGACAGACACTTAACATTTTATTACTACTTTGTGACTTGTCTCTGCTATTCACCATCTCAATAAATGTCAATACCTCCTTAACAGTTGCACGACAGTGAACTCCTTTTTGGCCCAGTTGCTAGGATACCGACACATGATCCCGCCCCTTTTCTCTAGAAGAACGTCCGGATTGGTCCAGACACTCCTGCCGTCAACGTGAAGCAGCTGCCTGCAACAACGAAGTGAAAGTAACCCGGACGATAACATTTGGAGTGATTTGTGGCCAGGGTAGATACAGTAGTGTATGAAAATAAATAAATAATTATGTAATGCTTTTAAGTCAGAAGTCTAACACAAACAGGGGCATGCTTGTAAGTTGTATCTCTTTGTTTTAACGGACACAGCACGGCTAGCTCGACCAGGCTGAGTTACGTGAGCGCTATCTACAAGAATCGGAGCTAGCGAATAATAGCTAACGTTTAGATTTGTAGCCAATCAAAGCTAAGTTAGCTCAAGATGACTTGTTTTTTTCATGTCCTGCAAGATGTGTTCGCATTAAGGTTGTAAGCTTTTAAACATATCTGTCGGAAAAAATACTGCACCACTAATAGTTGAGCAACTATATATTTTTTTTCGTGTTGTCAAAAGTATAGCGGTTAGGTTTGTGAGGGTTAGTTAGCTAGCTAATTGTAGCTTTGTGGCTGCGTGATGTGCAGGCTGCTGAGCGCTTGTTTGTGTACAATTACTGGTAAAAATCGAAACTTACACTAAAGGCAAGAGGCTTAAACGAAAGCTGAGACCACGACTCACCTTGGTTGAGTTACCTAGCCTCATGATCTGAAAAAGTGGACCAAAGAAAGTCTAGAAACACCTTTAAGTTTTATTGGATGTCCGTGCCAAGATCTGTGGGTAGCTTCCGACCAAAACTAGACATAAACAAAGCTTTGTATTTGGCTCTAAAGTGAAGTCCAGTGTCACCTGAAGACATGCAGTGTGTAGCAACATCATAACTTTGTTGCCATGTATTAAACGATGAGAAGTGCCACAGCTTTTTAACGTGAATGTTTTCCTTCTCAAGCAGTTATTGTTGAGTCATCTTGTCTGACCTGTCAAAGATGGATGAAGAGATGGAGTCTCAAAAGAGGTAAAGCAGTCTAGTTACCACTAGGATTTTGTGTGGTCAAGCTTTAACTTGCTGACAAATGGCAAATTGCTTTTATGATCAAATTATTTGATCACAAAAGTTCACTTTGTAGATTCAATCTACTTACAAAGTCTTCCCTTGCTAAATTGTCTCTCTGTCCTGCTGCAGTTTGACTGCTGAAGTCGAGCCAGAGGGTGTGAACAGTGATGCTTCAAAAACAACCTTATCAGATAGAAAAGATTGTCTGTTTTGTGAACCCCAAAAGAATGACACTACAAAAGACTGTGCACTACCAGAGAACACTCAAGATGACGCTGGATCCCAGACTTTGATGGACTGTGGGTCTGCAGGTGGGCTGGAAGAATCTGTCCTTGAAAGCAGCAGTTGTAACACGGCTCAAACACACTGTTCTAATGGACAGAAGTCTAAGAGGTCCAGTTCACCAGGTCCACACCCTGTCAAAACAACCTGTGTTGCTGCACACTCTCCAAATCCAAAACTCACCCTCTGTCTTAGTAATAGTCCCAGGAAGGGTGTAAGTACACCCAGTGATGTGGAGATGCTGAGTCCAGACAGCCCTGTCAGTAAAACCACGCTCGTCAACAGCTCCGCAGACAAGGATCATGATGGCAGGGATTGTGCAGAGGACTCTAGCTTTGCAAAGGAATCTCAGCAGTTTGTCAAAGACTCTGAATCTGGATGCTCGGCCAAAGAAAAAGTCCATGTGGGTGCCGTGGGAACTAAGGTTGCTGACAAAGCAGAGAACAGTGGCTCATCTGGTATGAGCCAGTCAGGTGCACTTTTTGAAAGGTACTTGTGAACATTTTCTGTGTTTCACTTTTTGTCTTTTGTGATTCGTGAATCACCTTTACCGTTGTGTCTTAGCTCCCCTCTGCACTCTAATGTCCTTCAGTAACAGCGTGGCATACCAGGGCTCGTCAGTAATAGGTGCCAGGTTGCCATTGGCAACCATGTTGAGAAACTGGAAACAAATTCTTGGCCTTTGGTTGCCATCAGTGGAAACCACTTTTTAACATATAAAATTAGGGACAGCAAACAGGAAAGAGTGCACTCCAAATAAATCTATATATATTTTTATATTTGTTGCATTAGTGGTATTTAAATAATGCTGCTACAGTCAGAGCTGAAACAAAGCTGCGTGTGTATTGCTGCGTTTACTCACAAGGGCATAAGCATCTGTTTAAGAAACAATGGCAAAGCAAAATTTGAAAGGGAGAGGCATGACCTGCTCGATTATTTGAGACAATAGATGCACTACTGGTATTTTTTATAACAGGAACTGAGGGTGGATATGTTAACTGATAACTGGTTCAAACTCTGTAAAGTATCAGGTAAAACAGGAACAACATGGTTTCTATGCTTTCATGGTATGACAACACAAACATATTGGGATACTATGCTGTGTCAAGTTTTTCCCCCACACCTATTGGTTACTGTAATAAAGCTTTTAAACTTCTTTTTTTTCTGTCACATTTTCATTATTAAGCTGACGTATGACTGCATGGTATGTTAATTACTCAAAATATAAAGTGAGTAAAAATGGCAAACATTTTTTTTTTAAGTTTCAGCAACCAAAATCTGATGCCTGGTTGCCAACTTGTAAAAGTTAATGTTGAACCCTGCATACTGACATGTTTTGTTTGTGCTCTGTGTTTCATTGCATGGCATGTACAGAGTATGGCTGGGGACACCCATAGATGAGCTGAACAGAATGCCCCAGTGTGCCCCCCCTCTGTCTCACCTGAAAGCAGTGCATAACCACACTGTCACAATCAGGGTGAGTAAAAAGCCACTCGTGCTATGTGTGTTCTTTGCGTGTGGTATGTTGTGAAGGATACTGCAGTCATGAAAAATAATGTGATTGCAGACGTGACTGGGCATTGGTGGGTGGTGGGTCTGCACTTGGTGTTTTAAAAAGAGAAAATAAGATCGGGAAAAGTGGGAGTAAGAGCGAAACCATCCTCCATGATCCCCTCAGGGCCTCTTGTCAGTAGAGCTCCTATCAGACTGTGTCCTCCACTACAAGTCCCACAGGAACACTGTCAGTGCTGCTATGTTGCTGCTACTGGCTCTAACCACTGCCACCCAAGCTAGATTCTCCACATCACCTCTGAAATCACAAGAATGGTGGATTTTTAATTACTGTTTTAAAAAAATTACATCTCTATTGTCAGGACAACTTATTTTCAGTTGTTTAGTCAGTCAACAGAGGTACATGTGATTTTTGGTAAAGCAAATTTCAAGCTTCTATTTCTGTTATCTGTGTATACAGTTTAAAGACAAGGCATTAGCCCTAATTGATTTTATTTAGAACATCTACTGTACTATGTTCTAAGTTTCCCAGATTTTTAAAGGGCATCTTTTTGATAAGGAAAGAGAAAGCAGTTATCCCAACAGTTACCTGTAAAGACATTTTGTTTTCCCTGCCATTTTGTCTCCATTACAGACAGATCTCCTCAGAGAGGGAGAGGTTCCTGTGTCATATCCTAGCAAGTTCAAAGATGCGTGGGATGATATGTCCGTGAAGATGCCCTGCTCTGAGAGGAATCTGTTTCCTATGGAGACTGAGGTATCCTAGTGCATGCTTTTAAAACATGCTGATGTTCTGGTAATTGTAGGAACATTTTATTAAAAGCAGTTTGTCATTTGTTGCGTCATGTAGGATGGAGGTGGTGTCCAAAGTCGTTGGGAGCTGATCCAGACTGCCTTGCAGGGAGGGTTTAAAAGTTCTCTGGATGTGAGGGTAAGACAAATGTGCTGTGCAGAATGAGGCCGAACACACTCAGTGTCCTCATTAAGATGGATGAATAGGCTTATACATGTGAAGATATTTGCATCTGTAATTTAGATGTCCCCAATTGTCTAATTGTCTTCTTCTCTCACCTCCTTACCGTTTTAAAACAACAACATTTTGCATTATATCCATCATCTGGTGAGGAGTAGGAGAGTCACAGTTTACTCCATTTGGTCTCAGCAGGTCAGATCTCTGTTCTGGCACCTCCCACTCTCCGTTATCACTCACATTGTGTTTCAGTAGAGCTGAACTCACCGTTAAGTGACTGCAGAGGGACAAAGAAGAGACACAAAGTTGGGCTTTTAGCTTTATTCCAACACAGTAATGAACATGTCGGGGCAGTCATCATTTTGGCAGCAAAGTGTCCATCCACACGTAGAGCTTTTCACTGTGCAAGCATTTTTGAAAACATTGTTTTAGAGTATGAAGAAGACAGCTTAGTGGGGATGGACACTAAAAACAGTAAGGGCAAAATGCATTTCAAATTTATCTTTTAAAGTTGGGAATTATGATGACATTGAGACATTGGCTATACTGGATACTGGAGAATTTCTAATATATTATTCCAAACGACTGTCACAGAAGTTTATACAAAAACCTATTCCACAAACAACCACAAGGTGGCAGCGTTTGCAACAAACATCTTGTTACGGCATGTATTAGAAAAAGATTTGAAATCTGTGATCCAAAACATTTTTATGCATTAAACTTGCTGTTAATCTGCTGCCATACAGTTTTATGTATTTAAAAGCAGCCTTGTATGAATAAATAACTCCCTATTCTTTTCTTCAGGATGCTATCTTGAGATACAACACAGCCCATGCAAAGAAATGGGACTTCACTGCCCTGAATCTTCTTTGCACAGAGGTAAGCTGTCCAAGACATGACTGTAGACATGACTGTTACATGATTTTAAAAGGCTGATCTTGTACAAAAGATAAAGGAGGAAGGTCAAAACAGATTCCCTAAATCCTGCTGATGATACTGTTTTGCTAAAACGTGTAGTAGGCGTCTATCTTCGCTGAACATGAAGCATTTGAAATTTGAACGCAGTTCTCTCAGTGGGAAACCCTTATTTAAAGAAGCAGAACACTTTAGTTTTTATTATTATTTCTTAATTTGCTATATATCAGGCTTTTATATTTGTAATTTAAGAGAACCGACATGCAAATAAACACCTCATCAGCTTGTAGTGTGTATCACAGCTCTGACAGTCAGCCCCAGTGAACTTTGGTGGCAGTGTTTGTTTAACTCACCATGATTAATTATGTCTTTAAAATGTACCTTAATGAAGAATGAAGCTAAAGCTGACACTTAACTAGAGTTGTTATCGCAAAGGGAGCCTTCTCTCCTCTGTTTGGCTGCAAGCCCATCAGTGTGCGTCGTCCCCTCCCAGTACCTGGGAGTCTCACAGGAGCAAATACGCTTCATACAGTTAGGACAGATGAGCATGGAGCATGGCGGCAGCAGCTGTTGTGGATGAACCAGGGGAATGTCTTTCTTTTTTTTCTGACTCTCTCCTTTCGTTTAACACTTCTTTTCCTCTGCTCAGGCAGTGAAGGACTGTAATGACATACCTGTTGTTAGAGAAACTTCCTCCCATGTGCATTAATGTTATTAATTAATTGTAATTAATTGTTCTGAAATTACCTACTAGAACTATTTTAGAAATGTAGCATTTCCTAGTCAAGCATCAGTCCTTATGTAGAAATTCCCTCAGAAATCTTGTAGAGACAGTATTAGTAGTACTGCCTGTCTACTGACTGTGTTTTTAATTCAGAAATTGTCTTCATATACCTCAAATTACCACCCAAAGTGCCCCCCTCCCCTTTGAATAAATAACAAACCAATTCCAGCTAGAAGCCTAATTTGGATACTTACATTTAGTAAAGTGTATTGTCAAACTCTGTCTGACTTGGCTTGTGTCTTGGTGAGAGCCATTAGGAACAAGGTCATTATTCTAATGGAGCTCTTACAATTAAGAGGGAACATTTCATACTTGTTATGCTCCAGTCGGATTGATATCCGAGCTCGATGTTCGTCCCTTCCGATCATTGATTACTCAGCAAAATTCAGACCATTCCAAAATGGTCTTTTTTTTCCTCCTCTCTAAAATAATTTCTCAGAGTAACGCAGAGAGCTCCGGAGATCAATAGCCACATGAACCTTTTTATAGCTTAATCCAATTTAATTAAAAGGTCCCATTAAATCTACAAGGATGCTCAGTAGAGCCAGCAAGAAACTCACCCTTCCAGGCATCTATTGCGTCAGCGGCTCCACTCACTGTCCTGTGCGCAGTATTTCCCCCCGTTTCCATTATGCTGAGGCATCTAGGGAGGGAGGGTGATGCTAGCAAGAAAAGGACAAGTCAAGGTTTAAAAGGCATTGAAATCAGTAATTCAAAAATAAGTCCTTAATTGGTTTATAAAATGTCTTAAATCAATCTTTTAAAGTCTTAAAAATGCTAAGAAATAAGAACTAGGACTTCATGAATAGTTTTTACCAGTTGTTGCATTGTAAAATCTTAAAATGATTGGTAACATCTATTTTTAAAGGATAATGTACCTAATGCTTCTCAAATTAACAACATGCATATCAGGATAGCTGAACCACACCACTCATATCTTCCTGCCGGGACACTCAGAGCAGAGGATCCACAGTTTGCTTGATGTCACTGCACCCTGGACGTCATGGGGAAGTGCAAACTCAACAAAAATTGTCAATTTAACCAAGATTTTGCTGCATGGCTGAAACCAGTACAAGGCAGTGTATACAAGGCTCAGTGTATTTAATGCAAAAGTTTTATAAACTCGACATCAAGGGAATGAAGGCAGTAGAATCCCATATACAGAATGAGAAACAAAAAAAATACAAAGAAAACCTGCCAACAGGTATTTCCCAGCTCTGTTCTAGATTTGTTTTAATCATGTTTTTGTCACAACATTTGGGCTAAAGTGTCCCTAACCCTAAGTAATTGATGTCAGTTCATGGTTTTATCTTCAATTATGTTTATCATAAAGTTGGTCTTAAATTTAATTCTGAGTGGCAATACAAAAAATTTGAAAAAGTCTTAAATCTAACTTGCTTCAATCTGTAGGAACCCGGGCGTAGGCACTAGCAAAAGCGATACAGAAGTTTAAATCGTTGCATGCGTACAGATACAAAGTACGGACTGCTTGCTGTGACGTGAGTTACATTTCTATCAGTTAACGGCTGCAGGATGAGGGAGCATTCAGTGCAACATGCCAGCACATTGAGCAGGAATGATTAACAGCTGCCATTCTACAGCAGACACGCACAAGTGATGTATCTCTCACACAGACACTAATGTAGTGAGGAATCACACACACTGAAGTGTTCAGCCATTGTTTGGGCAAACCAATTGATTAGTAATTGGCAGAATGATTTTTACTGCATACCTTTTTTTTAATGTTAGCATCTTTTTGCTGTAGTTGTGGCAAGTTTGAATCCTTGCTGTTGTACTCCTCAGCCAAGACCACCTAATTAAATCTGGAGCAACGTTTGTGCAGCACTGGGGTAATTGTCACGAGGTATATTGCCCCTGGGCCAGTGATTGACACTCCGCTCAACGTGTAATAGCCATAGGGGAGAAAAAAAGAGTTATCCAAATTAGGGCTTGTCTGTAAATTGTCTTAGTGTTTCTCCCCTGCCAAATGAAACTGTCACTGTGTCACTTTCTGATGAATGTCTGAGGGCTTAGCAGGAAAGCAGTCCAGGAGTAAGTACAGCTGATGTTTCTATAGTATATGAACATTCAGCAGCAGAACAGCGCCGCGCTCTATCCCTCTCACTTTTTGTGCTTTGTCACTTGTTTTGTTTCTGTGTCTAATCCATTGAAAAAATATTCTTAGACCTCTAAATAAATATGTGAGATTGAGACTTGCGTAGGTTGAGCTGCCAGGAAATGAAAATAACTTGTAAAGATGAGAATGGATGGATGATCAGAGTATTATCAATCGTTAGCCTATGCAGCAGTTAATCTGGACTGTCCTACTGGAGCTCAGTCTGTCATATGTATTGATGTGAAAGGTATAGTTTGTGTGTGTATCCCAGCCTGTGTGTGACCGCGGTGGCCGGCTGCTGTAGCTGTGGAAAGTCTGCGGGATCATCTTTCTGCCCTCATCCAGCTGCATCACCAACTACCATCTATTAGTCCCACAGGAGCGCTTTATGATGTCTGCCAGCTCATTACTTCTGACAGCGTTTAGTCAGACCTGCTCTGCAGCCATATAAATGCCCCCCAACCAAATCACCCACCAAAGACTTCATGTTGAAAATCAAGCCACCCTGCCACTCTCTCCACAATTGGTCATTTGCATTTGCTCCAGAAGGTCCATTTAATCAGCGTGAGCTCCCCCTGCTTACCTTGATAGAGTAAGGCAAGTGATTTATGACAGTGACATTCGAAGCCAATACACTCATAAGTGATTGCGTTGTAAATCTGGGTCTATGATGGAATAACAGGGTGTTTATTTTAGAGGGAATTGCAGATGGATGCTGAGGTAAGCTATAGGCTGAAGTATGGATGCCTCGGCCGTGGCAGGCCCGCTCCCAGATTGATGGGAGTTTGTTCTGAACCTGGTTCTGTGTAGCGAGTAGCTCTGCAGCATTTCTATTTCCTCTTTCACCACTCAAGTGTTATTGATATTTGAGGAGTGGGAGTTCACCCTAAAACAACAATAAACCTTCATTAACTTCACTGACATTGAGTTTTTTTGTTGGATATGAGAACTGAGCATCTTTCCTTAGATATTGGTTACTGGTATAGGGTTATGACCTCACACTCACTGTCCGACAGTTATTAGACCATTTAAACTCTCCATCAAGCTGTTGGCTGCTCCTTATTTTTTCAGGGGCATTTTATTCGCAAGACAGTGATGTGTTATCTGTATGTTTAAATAAAAAGAAAAAGAAGGAACTGCCAATATAAGAGTGAGATGCAAACTATGAATTGGCTCTACTCTCAAAAACAGAATGTCAAAAAACTGAACAAAAAAAATGGTTTGATTGTGACTTAACATTTTGGTTGAAAAAATCAGTGGTGTTAACAAAACAATACATCACTTCAGATCTAATCAGTCACTCTGACTGCTGGCTCTGAGTAACTGCCTGCCTAACTAGGCAGTCAGCTCCACAGAGATATCCCATTTAACAGAACTCCTGCCTGTGTGTCTTGTTTTCTTTTCTCCAGTATCTCGAGCATTCAGAGTTACAACTCCTGTTTGAGGCCCTGCTACCAGCTATGGTTGACCTAGCACTCAGTGCTCCTACCCTCTGCACGATGGTAAGTGCGGTATACTATTTTTGAATATGCATGCAATTTATGTTTTGGGGGTTTGCAGGAAGAAATGGAAATGTGAGCTGCTGTGATACAGTGGCTTAAATAAGACATTCACAGTGCTAAAGCTGGGGTAGGCAGTTTTCTTGAAAAGATTTTTAAAAAAAAGCCAGAATTTGAAAAAAACGCCTCCCCTTGCAGCTCTCCCCTCTCTGTCCTGAACCTTTCCCACTAGACAGTACTTACTTATTTCAATCATCCAATACCATTTGTATGGGCAGTTGTATGAGCATCACCGTCCTGTTTTCTATCTAAACATGTGGGCCTTCCAAGCCCTTTGAAATGGCTACATAAGCATGAACTTAAATTAGCTGCAGCCATGAGCTTTTGACCAGTGTGCGAACTACACCATGGCTTTCGGGGAAGCTCACTTTTTTTTAACAGAATGGCAATTCAGCAAGCAGATAGTTTTTTTTCCCCAGCAGTAAATCCTATGATATTCAGCCGCCACGCTTCAATGGTGATGGTTAAAATTCACTGCATTAAAGCGAATTGATGATGAATCGCCTGCATGCATGAATCATACATCAAAAATAGCCAAATTTTTCACATGATCTGTAATGAGGAAGATAAGGAAACACTGAAATGCATGGCAAACATAGCATGTTCTAATATCTTACAAATCATGTTTTCAGGGGAGCTCATGTCTTAATAAGAGGAGTCAAGCTCCCCCTGGCTCCCCTGTAGCTTGCAGCAGTTAGTTCTCTCGGACCACTTGAATTACATCATGCTCAAAATTTATTACAGGATTTTTGTCCATTGATGCCAGAAAAAACTGCCTACCCCAGCTTTAAGGGATACAGGAGGAAGGATGTAAGTGCGTGCAGTCAGCAGAGAAAAGAGGCAAAGGGTTGGATGGTGGATGTTATACAAGATCAGTTCATGAATTACAACTGCTCGATAATGAATGCCTCTTTTTGGTCTGTATCAAGAACTGCTTCATTAGAAAAGAGGGCTGTGAGAGGAGAGGTCCGTCTCATCTCCAGTCATCCATCTGATGTGCTATGCTTGAGCACTTGAGGAAATTCCACTCATGAAATTTAAAATTCAGCTTATTGCTTCGGACTTCTACACTAGCCATTCCTCTTCTGAGCAGTGTATTTTGACAAACAGAGCCCTCTCTTTTTTTTCACATTAAATGGAGCTGATCCATGTCACCAATCTTTTAAATGTCAGGTCCCATTTGTCTTCATTTTTGTTCGCTGTCGTCAATTATAGCAATGCAGAAATTCCAACATTGATATTTTTGTAATTCAGTTATCTGTTTCAAAGTCCTCAGTTTAATTTAATGAATTAATTCAGCTCTCACTATGGTCAGGATAGGAAACCCCTCTAGTTGTTACAGGTGGCAGAACATCAGGGTTTAACCTAAGGAGGGAATTTCTGGCACGGATTACACCTCAGAATCATTTGTTGCAGTTGGATAATGAAGCTTTCTGACTCTCCACTTTGTTTTGCAGTATTAAGCATCAAGGCTAATGTTTATGTGTGTGTTATTAGAGCTGGTATTGATCTGCTAACTGGGCAGCCTTGGGAGGCTCTTTAGCCCTAATCAGTGAAGATAGATGGGCCCCATGTGTCTGGCTGAACGAACCTGCGGGAGAGCAAGAAAACCAGGACCTTAATTACTACCACCCATTTACCTAATGGAACTCTCCTTGTCTCCTCTCCTTGCTAGATTGCTAAACTAATTATGTACCCCCATTAGCCATCAGACCCACAGTACTGCACCCACGTAACCTTGTGTGTTTCTTGTGCATCTCTCTACATCTACATTTCCCATTCTGATTTTCAGTCCCATGGGTTTGGTCTCTTTGTCACTTTTTTCTCTCACTCTCTCTCTCTTTCTAGCCAATTCCCTTATTGAAGTCAAGGGTGAACCACTCCCTGACTCTGTCTCAGGAGCAAATAGCCTGTCTTCTGGCCAACGCCTTCTTCTGCACATTCCCCCGACGCAACTCCCGCAAGTCGGAGTACTGCAATTATCCTGAGATCAACTTCTACAGGTAAACGCACAACATGCCTCGCAGAAAACTGGAGAGACACAAAACAATGATCAGCAGCTCACCAGGGTAATAAAGTGAGCTGCAGTCGTTAGTATTTTATTCCCGAAATGAGATTTGCCCCTTGAGCCTTTCGCTGAGTCCCTCTGTAAGCCAATAGGAGACTGACGTGATCTTAGACTAAGATACTGATCCCAGATTTGCCTCATTGGTCTGTATGCTTCATAAAGACAGGAGCATGATTGGAGTCATTGGCATCATTATACGTTTTTTCTGGTCCTAAATGATTTTGGAACATCATGTGTTGTTCAGGTTTTAATGGCAGAGTCAGGCTGTCTTACAGTGTTTTCAGTAGTGTTCTTTCCAGTAATCATGCATCAGATACATTCACAGTTAAGTTTTATTGTCATGATTAAGTAGAACTATTTTACAAACTGGTACAATTTTGATTGAGTAGCTATGTCTTTAGTCATCCTACCATTCAGAGGTTAGTAAACTGATTTCCATAAGGGGGCACTACTGCCTTGAAAACCCCTAATAGATAAATGCTATTACTCAGCTTCAACGAATGTAGTCAGCGTCCAGTGAGTTTACATACACTAACATTAAAGTTTCTGTTATAGCCTGCTTGCAGAGTTCATAATGACACGATGACCTGATTGCATCTGGCTGTTAAACAGAGTTATAGCTTGAGCTATCTCATTTGTGTCTTAGCTGTTTTTTTTTGTTTGTTTATTTATCAAAGAGAATTTTTATGTTTATGTTTTTGGTAGTGGTAAGATTACATTGCGTGCTGCATCAGCCTCTGTCACCTTATAGACCTGAAGCTGGGACTGTGGGCAGAGAGTCTCTTTGAGCTCCATGTTTCTGTTATGTCCTTTTGTGTGGGAGGGACATTCAGGGTAGGAGTGTTAAATTGGTGCTCTCTGTTTCTACCTACTCAGAACCAGTCGTCTGTTAAGAAAGTCTTGGATGGCTAATTGAAACAAATTGTTCTGATAGACTATTTTCCAAAGGGCACACCTGTGTATCTGTCTCTGGCTTCTCATAATCTTGAGGAGCCACGTTATTTTGAACGAAGGGACGTGGCGCACAAATGCAGTCTAGGCTATAACACAATCTCTGGTCTGCTGGTGTGCAGACAGCAGGCAGCCTTGTTTTGTTATTTCTGCTCAAGACATTTGATAGTTTTAGACATTTAACGGAGTTATGATGGGATTTTGTTACCAGCTTTGTTACAGTATTTATGGACTGAAGGCACCTCAGTATACACTGGACATTGTCCAGATATCTTTGTCTTCTCATTAGTGTTATGACTAATCACTTCCAGTATTGTTGCCTGACATACTGGAGATGTCAGTTTGGCAATACCTTATCTTCACTGGGTGAAGCCTGGTGGGGATCAAGCGTGTATGTGTGTGCATGTGTGTGTATCTGTGTACACAGCTAATCTTGCAAACTACTGGGCCAATCAACCTCATATTTTGTGTGCACAGTTCTTACTCTATGCCCAAGGACCTCTTGTGGTTGCAGTGATTCATAATTGTTGAATAAACAGTTTTATTAAGTGTTTTTTACCGTAGTCAGTGCTTACTCGTCACCTCTCAAAACCGACCGGCAGGGGCCTTGAGTATTCTACAAATCACCTCTGCGAAGCTTTCGAATCATCTCCATCTACGTCCCAACCCTCACGTATGGTCATGAGCTCTGGGTAGTGACCGAAAGAATGAGGTAACGGATACAAGCAGATGAAATGAGTTTTCTTTCGTGGGGGGGCTGGGCTCAGCCTTAGAGACAGGGAAAGGAGCTCGGCCTTTCGGAGGTAGCTCGGAGTAGAGCTGCTGCTCCTGCATGTCAAAAGGGGTCAGTTGAGGTGGTTCGGGCAACCGATTAGAATGCCTCTTGGGCGATACAAGATTAATTTATCCTCAGTTTTTGTTACCTTTCCTGCTATCTTGACTGTAAGGGAGCTGGGAGGGGCAATCCACTGGCCAAAGCTGGTTTTGTTGCTGCCACTGCACGGCGTTATACCACAAGCGTTTCAGTGGAGGGTTTTGCCAGGCTGATTTTGTTGCCTTTCAGATCTTTTTGATTTGGTCATTTTTTCTTAATATTTGTGCTTCTACCATAAGTAAGTAAGCAGGCTAAGTAGCCAAGGTGAATGTTTATGTTGCTTGCTTGTTTGTTTATTGTTGTTATTTCCTATGTTGTTGTGCTATAATCTACAGTCAAAGTCAATGCCATTCAAATTTAAGTTATGAACGACATGGATCAAAAACGTGTGGCTGTACTTTAGTTATTAAAAATACATTACTCCTCATAATTAGAGTGTAGGCTATCTTTCACACACAGGTCCTGTTAGCAGGAGGAATTGATCTGCTTTATGCAATATGCAGCCGCTTCGTCAACATAAACAAGTTGTGTGTATCTGTTAGCTTCTTGAACGCAGTGTGGCACGTCTGCAGAAATTACAAGAATTGTCTAAGTGGCCACAATCAGCTTGGGCAGCCGCCTGGTAGAGATCTACGCTCTACTGGGTGCTCTTTTGTAGTTATGATAGTGCTTCCACTCTGTGCAGAACATGAAGACTAGGTTTAGTACCATATAATTTTGATATTCCCTGCAATCTGCACAGGCCGCAACTGCTACCGGAGTCTAATTAGCCATCTGCTCTCCCTCGGGGGCCTGAGCGATATTGTTTTACTTGATGGTCAAATTGATTATGTGTGATTTAGTCCACATTCTCCCTGTCAACTTTCTCATTTTATCTGAACTTAAATCGTACTCTCACAATCAGTCATCTGTGTCACCCATGCAGATGACTGATCGTGAGAGTACGATTAAGGTTTGGATGATGATATCTGCCTCCACATCAAACGTTAGTGGCAGGCTAAGTGAAGAGGCCTCTGTAATAATGTAAGCATTGATTCTGGTTGCAGGGCCGGCTATTTCAGACCCATGCCAGCACTTGGTTGCAGGCCTGCCTTCACTATCAGCATTTCTGCCGGCAGTGTAATACAGGAGAGAGCAAGAGAGGAAAAAAGTCTCAGTGTTTCTGAGAAGATGAGACAAGACAAGACAACCAGTGCAGTCTAAAATGGGCCCTCGATCGTTACTGGCCCTCCCTCTCCCCCTGTAATTGAGGGAGTGTCCGTCACTTTGCTTATCGGCTACAGTAGCGCTCCGTCTTGGACAAGCAGAGCAGCAAGCAATCTGCTGATTGCTGTTTTGGCAGAACTGTCAAGGTTTGTCCTCCGTTAAGTGATGGATAGATTCAAGGCAGAGGAAAGAAGGCAGACTTGTCTCTTTAGCTTGTGTTTTTCTCTGTGTGAGAAGAAAATGACATAGGAAACCTGTTTAACAGTTAAGTTAACAATGAAAGCTCATTATTGAGAAGTGTGTCCTCTGTTTTTCCTCTTTTTCTGAACTGAGTGACCACAAGATGGCCTACCTCATTTGTAAGAAAATAGCCTTATTGGTAATGGTAAAACTGTCAGAAATCTGGTCTCCTGGTGCGCTTTATGTAATAGATAAGGTTACAGTGGATAAGAACCAAGTAATTAATGTGACTATCCTTGAAAATGAAAATTGCTGCAATATATTTTGTGACTAAGTCCTTGTCTTTAGCGAGGTAAGATTTGTGGCTATACTGAAAATATCACCGTCATCCACCTGTGTTTCACTTGCCCTGTCTCACAGGCAGGTTGTCCTCCAGGGTACATTATGCCTAATTGACACTGACTAAGGGAATTGGAGTGGGGGCTTCACAGTGCATAAGTAAAGCGCTGTGTAAGGAAAGTAAATAGTTGAAAAAATGGATTTGATGTGCAGAAATTGCCTGATAAATGAGTCTTTTCTCTCACTGAAAGCCTTTAAGTGTATTACCCTTTTCATTTCATTTGTCCCCTCTGTTTTTGTTTCTTCTTTACTGGCCTGGGCAGAAAGCGGCGGGAGGGAAAGATGAATGGTGAACTGTGATTAGTCATCAGCTTAGGTCTCTTTTAATGGAGCGAGAGCACCAGTATGGGGTGATTATAAGCTGTCCACCCAATTCTCTCTCTCGCTTTCTTTCGTTCCCTCCTCCCTCCACCCACCCTAGTTTTTACGGTGACTCTGAAGAACTGAAACACGGCCTCAGGCAGTGCCATTGTATGAAGGATGGAGGTAGATGGGAGAGACATCATGCCAGTTTAAAAGCTTGACCTCACTCATGACATGCTGTGGCATGGTTGTGCAGTGAGCCATAGATAATGACTCTGAGTGAAACATCCACTTCTATCATATAACACAAATTACATTTTAGTTAATATCAAAGACCTACATTTTAGATAAAAAAAGATTTTTTTTTGGTAGAGACTCCAAAGATTTTCACATGCACTATAAAACAAAGTCAGTGCCTTACAGTAATCTACTGTGAACTCAAATTGCTGTTTGCTTTCTTTTTCAGGTTATTTGAAGGTTCCTCACCGAAAAAAATTGAGAAATTGAAAACTCTGCTTTGTTACTTCAGGAGAGTTACACAAACCAGTAAGCATTAAATATATCCCACATGATGCTGCAGCAGTTGTTGCTCTCCATGTTTTTTTCAGTTGATGATTTTTTGTTTCTTTTTTTTTTCAAGGGCCCAAGGGTCTTGTAACATTCACAAGACAAATACTAAACAATCCTCCAAACTGGGAAAGGTATGACTTTCTATTTCATGACGTTATTCATTTTATGATTGAAAGATCTGAATTTTGGTTACAATCCACCCACAACAATCCACGTTAAAGAAGATTTGTTTTACAAATTTGTCAAATATTAATTGATACTACATCAACATAATGATGGTAGCATTGGTTGCTTTTTACCAGGTGGGATTGTGAGATTGAATGTTGTGAAATACAGATTAAAGGTGCAGTCAGCGATTCTTATCCCATACACTTCTTGTCAAACTTAGCGAGTCCCTTCTTGCTGTCCATTAGCTGTCCATTTGGTGTGCGCTAAAAAAAAATTGCTGTTCATACACAGCCCTTGCTCTGTAAATAGGAAACAAACAAAGTGGCTCGGCCACACAACAAACAATACGCAACACAGTGTTTGTGCTCATGCACAGGGCAAGGGAAAGACCATGGATGTATAAAGAGAAAGGTAGTTGGAGCGAGAAAGACTGTAAAGCCCTGATCACACAGAAAGTGTTTTAGCAGCTGAAGGTGCCTATCTAAAATAGTTTTTAATGAGAATGAAGATTTTTGCGATGCAACACGCTTCAAGTTCCTGCGCTCTAGGCACCTGGTGTTTTTTCTGGAGCGCTCTAAATTCCTGAAGTTGATAAAAACATCATGTCATCACCATGTCATCTCATGCTAATTGGATGATTTGACAGGTGGTCCTTTTGTGGTGGTCATGACAACAAGTTTACAGTTGGTAAACAATGGAGGAGAAACTGGCGGTAGCAGCTGCTGGATACCCAGAGCCACACGGCCTGACGATAGACAGCAGGTTATCAAACTGCCCCAGAGGCATCCTAAAATATGCCTGGAAATGACCATTATCGAGGCGAAGTCCCTGGACCAACTGGTGGTACTCTCTGTGATCCACCCTCTTTTTTAGGGTCTCATGTACCCACACAGATCTCCAGTTTCCCTGTGCTCAACAAACTATTTGCTGGCAGCCTCTCACCCTCAACCAGAGCTAGAGCAAGTACCCTCTGCTTGTTTTGGTAACTAGCTACGTGGGGAAGTGCGGAGCGCCTCGCCTTTTGCAAACTGCAAAATCCTTTCTGTGTGATCAGGGCCTAAATCTGTATTGGTAGATTTGTTTTGATGTTGAGCTCAAATATTAATATTGCTGACTCCCCCTTTAATTCTTGTGGCAAGACCTGAGGTTGAGGGGGCTGTCTATATTCCATCAGGATCATGGCCAACAGCTTAGGCTTGAATCACAAACCCTCCTCCTTCAATCTCGCAAAGCCTTAATAAACCTACCAGAAAGAATGTGAGCCAATTCCAGAATTTAAATGTGCAGAAAATAGCTGCAGAGACAGAAGAAGTTGAAACTGTTGCTCCCAAGAATGTTCCTTCAATTGGTGTTATTGTGTTAATACAGTTAATTACTATTTGGTGAAAGAGTAACTGGAAGTTTTGCTATCCTTTCTTAAAGTTCCCAGACTCAGCTGAAACGCCTACATATCACGTGTGAGGGGACGATTGAGGATGAAGGATACGGGATGCTGCAGGTAGGACTTTGTTTACTGTTTTGCATCTAAAGCGATGAAGAGAACCAGTTATTTAACCTTGCATTGTAAAGGAATATTTTCCTGCCAGTGCCCCCCAATCACTGTAAAATTATTCCTTTTTGTAACCACAAACTCACTGTCACATTGTTGGCAGTGTCAATTTGATGTAGCAGGCCTGTTTTGCGCTTGTTGTTGAGGTCAGACTCAACAAACATGACGCTTACCTTCACTTCATTCTGTTTAGCTTTCATGCCAAAGAGACTCTACTGCTTTTCTGACTAGTTGTCCACCACCTGCAGAAAATCAACATTGGGTGTATGATTTTTTGTGCATATCTGGGAAGGTTATTGTCTCTATTTCTGCATTGATTCACACCATCTCCCCACTCCGGCTGTGTTGCAGGATGGCTGGTGCATTTTTTACTCTGGCTGACAGCTGATGTATACACTTGAGTAGCTCAGGGAGGCAAGGGTGGAGGAGAGGACCCTGGGGTGGGGGTTGAGGGAGAAGGAGGCGCATGGAGGAAAAGATGACGAGGGTGAGCCATCTCACTGGGGCGACCCAGTGGGCCAGGAGTCCTGCGGGCGGATTGATGGCTACCTCAGCAGGCTGGGCACTGGCTGTGTGTTGAGTTTTGATAGGGCAGAGTGGGCTGTCATTCTGTCAGGAGGTGAGATTGAAGGGTGAGGGGGGTGAGGTTAGGGGTGAACCAGTGAAGGAGGTGAGGAGTTGAGCGACTGGTTAGACAACATGCACATACAAACACACTCACTGTCACACAGATTGACGAAGCTGTGGGCCAGTGAGCAGAACCCTCACCCCTGACAGGCTGTTTGAATAGTAGCATTGTGATTGAATGGGCTGTCCTCTTATCCATGCCACAAAAACAAGGAGTGGGTTTACATGGCATGAAGCTCCAGTATCAAAATATTTCCTACTTTAAAATAGGAGTCCCAGAAATAACCACGGGCTGCTAAAATTTGTCTCCATCGATTCATGTTACACAAACTGAACTATAGGGACATTGCTTAACAAGGCTGCAGCCATGCTAGCAGCTCTGAGGCTAGAGGTTATTTGCATGCACGCTATGATTATGGTAACACACTGATATCAGCAGGTATAAGGTTTATCATGTCAACCATCTCAGTTTAACATGTCAAAGGTTTCCAAAACATTTTTATGCCTCTATGCCGGCACGTGGCCAGAGACATTATGTTTTTTGGGTTGTCTGTCCATCAGACTGTCCATCCATTGGTCCCATTCTTGCGGATGCGATATCTCAAGGACCCCTTCAGGGAATTTCCTCAAATTTGGCACATATGTCCACTTGAACTCGAGGACGAACTGAGTAGAATTTGATAGTCAAAGGTCAAAGTGTCACTGTGACCTCACGAAACATGTTTTTGTCCATAATTCAAGAATTGATTCGCTAATTATGACAAAATTTTGCACAAAGGATGGGATAAAATAATGAAGTGATGATGTTTAATGGTCAAAGGTCAACTTTTCACTCAAAACCACAAATGTCAACTATGTGGTGGCTCTAGAGGAAAAGTGACAGCATCACCAAAGTTATTGAGATATAATGTCAATATGATGCCAATATATCTAGGGAATGTTTTGTTCTGTCTAAGAACACATGACATAAATGGCTGAAAAACAGGCCAAATTTGATCATTGTTATCTAAAAGTTTTTTTTTTGTTAACTATTTTACAACTGGTCATCAGTTTAATCTTGGATGTTGGTATTATCTTGACAGTGAAGGTCGGAGCACATATCTCTGGTGCTGCTGCATGTATATTTTGTCTTTAGGCTATAGCAGTTCATGAGAAGATTTTAAACCTGAGCTCAATAATGCTGTTTTTTGCTTCTGGAAACACAATCATGCCAATGCTTGCCTGGGATCAAGTCCTGAAGTTCAAGGCTCCAAATATCAGAAATGATATATCAAGCTGATAGTCATGTTTTCCATAAAGCCATCACATAAACAACCAAGTTATTTACTGGGAAAAAGTTGTTTCTGCCAATTTCTTGTTAATATTGGCTGTCAAATAACCTGATACCAATATATCTGCAACAAGGTCACACCTGCCAGTATATTTGCTTTGCCACTTTATTAGTTTAACCCTAATAATTGTAAAATCATCCTTCAACCGTTGGTCTCATCTGTTTTGTTTACCTTGCCACCCTCCTATTGTCAAACTAAAGAATAACAAATATTAAGGGTGAGTGAAGCACCAACAAGGACAGTAAGGGTGTTTCCTGTGTGCATAGCACTAAACAGTGAGCCATCCTCGCAGGGAATGCCAATAGATGCATCTCATTTTTAATAAATTTAATAGAGATGGTCTACAGACATTCATGCAGATTTTGCATCACTGCTCACCATTAATTGTAGATTTTATCTTTTTAGATTCATGTGCTTTGTTTTGGTACAATTTCCTTATTTGATTATGTACAAGCAGGAAGCAGTGCAGTGATCCTTAGTAATTCATCTGTGTTAAATGACCACAGTGGGTGACAGATAATCAGGAGACACTAATACAGTCATTTGTTTAAATAAGGGAGGTGACAGTAGCTAAACCTCACAGTTCTTCCTTACTGCATTGAATCGGCTGGACAAAATATTAACATTGTTGAATCAAGATTTGTTTTGATATTAATATAACGGAGGGGTTGTACCATGATTGTTCACTCTTCTTGTTTTCTTATTTTGTTATTTCACTAGGTGGACTTTGCAAACAGGTTTGTAGGTGGAGGAGTAACAGGACATGGACTGGTCCAGGAAGAGATCCGGTTCATCATAAACCCTGAACTCATTGTTTCTCGCCTCTTTACGGAATCTCTGGAATACAATGAATGCCTCATCATCACAGGTATGTGATCACACACAGGACATCATTTATGGCATTAATTACTGGGCCTGTTGAACACTTTTGACTTTGTTTATCCATGTTTCTTGTATGCCTCTTTTATTTGACGTAGTCTGTTCCTTCCTGTCTCATGGTTTTTCTGTCTCTTGGGATAAAACAGATATGCACTGTCTATTGAGTTGTAGCGTTAGATTTACAAAGTAGTCCAATGTCAGAATAAAAAATAACCACAGAACAATATTAACATACCAAGGTAAGTCAAGAGTTTAAAATCATTTAAGTGTTCAATCAACTAAAGGACACAAAAGACCTCTTACACGTCTTTTGAGGTTTCCTAAGTAGCAGCAATCAGAAGACCAGACAGACAGCAGGTTCCATAGTAACATAAGCAGTAACACAAGGGTGCGTTCCAATTACCATGGTATCACGGTGCTCAGCCTCCTCCAAAAAGCTTAAGTGATGTGTAGACTGGAGAGATAGTCGTATTCTCGGCCATAAGTCCAGCAGCATTCTCAGTGAATGGACCCTGCCAGAGTTCTCCCTAATCACCGATTCTGTTTGTGATTTCATGGGCAGAATCTCTGCTTGCAGCTGACAAGTGGAACGTGTCTAGTTTGGTGACCTCAGGATTGCCTCTCTGCTATTTCTGCAAATGATGGAGTTTGTGTGGCCTTACTGGACCGTGACCTATAGCACACACTGAGGCTTTTTGCAATGACATGATAAATAGATGGGTTGAGAGTCTGAGGCTGTGATACCAGAAAAGTTGCCCCCATTGGGTTGAGAGTAGTAGGTTTCTGCCCCAAGTCTAGCATTGTGAGTGTTAAGATGGAGCCTGATTTAGAGAATCAGCAGTATTTCAGGCTTTGTACCAGACTGTACCAGAGCCTAAAGGCTAGTTCATCACTGTTATAATGCTCACCACACCTTATGTTAATGAGCTCTGGACAGTAATTAAGCAGAAGGAAGCAACTGCATGTACCAGTGGTTGAGATGATTTGTCTTCATAGAGTGTCTGGAAACCCCAGGGTAGACCCAGAGCATTTTGGAGGCATCTCTCATCCCACTGGGTCTAAGAGCGCTTCAGGATTCCCCAGGATGTGCTGGAGGATGCGGTTACAGTGAAAGACATCTGCACTACCTTCTTTATGCAACTACCACTGTATTTAGGACTTGGATAAGCATCAGAAAATGGATGGATAGATAATTAGTTACAGTTTTTGCCCATAACATGCTTGTGTGGGGAAAAAAGTAATGGCACTCACTCACACACATTCATGCAGTAATTTCCTCATACAGAAGCCAGATATTAGGACAAGTTATTTTTAGGTTTTCACCCAGTTAAAACTTTCTGTGACATGGTGCCTATTAGTCCACAATGTGCAGGGAATGGAGCCAGTGTAGAGCAGACAGACAGGGTGCCACTGCTGCCATGGTGTATTTCTTTGCTGCTGTTATCCACCTAGCAGGTTGTGGATCAGTGGTTACAGAAAACCAATGTGTTTTAGTCATAGAAGACCAGAGAGCAGGTGTCTTAATGGTGAAATTTTCTCATCAGCTTAATAAACTCATGACAACACTGTTGTTAACGACTACACATTTTACAGGAAAAGAAATTTGTCAGTGATGCTAAATGTCTGTAGACAACGCTCATTTTCAGCATTTTTTGACAGTGGATCGTTTTAAAATATTGCAGGGAGTAATGGAACAAGAAGGTGCAGCCACAGTCAGCTGTTAGATAGAGCTGCAGGCCGCAGGCTGCATACATTCAACTTCCTAGCGATTTAACAAACTCTTTTTCCCTTATTAACTTTATCAGGTTCCCAATTAGCATTAGGTATAAATCACTTTTTTTCCCAAATAGGTGATTTTGCTTTCGCTTTGATGCCAAAACCTTGGGCACTGCCATGTCAGGCAACTCTTATAAGTGCTATCTGACTCCTGCTACTCTGCACTGTGACTCCACTGCTGTCGACAAAGATACTCTCAGCTTAAAATGTAGCATCTGTTGTTTTACTAACTGATAAAAACAAAACCAACACGGTAGTGAGCGCAGTGTAATGTAATCTGTATATGCCAAAACACAGTGTAACACCGGTAACACCGACTACCATGACAAGCCTAGTATCTACTGTCGCTCAAGTGATGTGAATAAGGGTTAGTCCTCTCATGCATTGTGGATTTACTTTATAATTACACGCAGGAAGTACAAACTAACACAATCTATACAGAACAAATAAGCCTAGATATATGGCGCCACCGATCTATAAAAACTAAAACCGTATTTGATGTATTTTTATTTGGCTTTCCTTTGTCTCCTTTAGAAACCACACATCTCACATGTCTTTTTAGTGTTACACGTAACACTCACTAGACTACTGTTGTTTTCATCTGTGAGTTATTTTCTCTTGGTCACTGAGCCCTGTGTGTTTATTGGGCTCCATTCATTTTTTTCCCCCCCGTCTTTCCATCCAGTCCGAAGGTAAATCCATTGCATTGATTCACTTGCGACTGCCCAGTTATCCGTCATTTCTCTCCAGCAGAATTGCTCTATTTTTCAACCTCCAACTCACTCTGCTTGGGTCAACCTCTCTAAGTGTTCCGCCCTCTCACTCGCCTCCCTCCTCCTCCTCCTCCTCCTCTGCCCATCCTACCTTTTTTTTTCTGCCTCACAGCTGCACCTCGCCCACCACTGGTCAAAGTAAGGGCAAGCACAGATTAAGATCATGAGGCATAAACGTAATGCTAGTAGCCTATGTGCAAAATATGTAAAATAACAACATAAATGTTGAAGTGTACTCATTATAAACACTTACATCATTTAATACAATCAAATACATGCATCTTGATTCAAATTTACCGTCATTAGTCTTTGTTTGTAGTGTCATCGTAGAGCTCAGAAGTTTTATCTCATTGCCCCCTCACCAAATTTCGAAATAGCCTCATGTCATATTTATTTTATTGCCACTTTATCTAGCTGTGCAAAACAAACATTTAACATCCACTTGTCCTGTTTTGGTGCCTGTATTTCACTTGGGTATTAAACTGAACCTTCAGATTTGCCTTTGACGACACAAGTTGCATCATTATCCAGTTTGATAAATCCATCCGTTTAACATGAGGGTGTGTATTATAATTTAGCTGCAACCACAGGAACTCAAATATAAATGATGCTTCCAAATTTCTGCACTTGATTGATTGTGTTGGTTCTTTGAACTTGTGCCTAACAAGAGAAACACATGGACAAACAAATTACAAAGACACTAGGGGTATGCATAGTCTGAAGGGCACTCTCAGCGCTCTTTACCTACTGCTGCACATTGCTTGTTGCGTATAGGCTGCTTGTAACAGCAGAGCAGAGATGAGGAAGAGCCAGTGTAGTGTTAATGCCCCTTGACTCACACTGGTAATGCCACCAAACACTAGGGATGTTCTGAAGTTTTTTTTGCCCCCAAGTAATTCAACATAAACCATTTGCCCATACCAAGTCCTGATCAGAAACTGTTATTTTCACAGATATACAGCTGCACAGCACACAGTTCAGTCACATTAAAGTTACTAAAATCAATCGCATGCTTATGCTGGACAGGTGAATACCTCTGCATTGCATTAAGAAAGCTAAAATTGCTTCCGCCCACTGGTTAAATTTCTCTTACAGTTTACATCAATGTCTGTGAAAACATGGATGCTTCACACACATCTTCCCCACGTCAGCACAGATGATTTATATATTTAGCACAGTTTGAAGGTGGACACCCAATATTAGTGTCACTAATTCAGTATCTGACCAAATGGTGCCACTTCTGTCTCAGATATGATGTTGACTGTTGGCCAGGAAAGTGTCTTTGCAGAATATTATGATGTCACACTAAGATCAGCCTTTGACTTTTTGGATATAGAATGTCATCACTTCATCATTTTTTCTTATGAGGCATATTCTAATCAGTTCATCCTTGAGTCCAAGTGGATGTTTGTGCCACATTTCAAGAAGTTCCCTCAAGGTGTTCTTGTGATATCCCCTTTACGTGAATGGTATGGACAACCTGCAAAACATAATGAATCCAGCCAAGGCTCTCTCTGTGGAGGCATAAAAAATGCCTCTGTCCTTCTCTGTAATCTTTTTGGCCTTGTTGCTAACTTGAGGATATTTCTCTATCACTCCAAGAGAGAATTCTCCAGTATTTGTTGCTTCAGTGCAGCCTTACCTGAGTTAGCCTACCTGAATGAACTGTGCTCTGTTACGTGCTTATTTTTCGTCGTCTGTACATCTTTTGTGGGGACAAGGCTACATTAATTTATCACTCTTTTTGGCTTGTTGGCTGACAGGGCTTTTGTTTCGGGCTTTTGTTGCACTTGCAGTGGTGTCATAAGTGTCTGCGGTGAAACACCATGCTCCATAGAAGACAAACAAGCAAAATACAAAATACTCTCTCACACTGAGCTGAAACAAAACAGTGCACAAAAATTAGACATTAATTATAAAAACAACAACAACAGTCTCATACTGCATTTTGCTATTGTTCATGGCATGTGGTAAAAAGACAGGCAGACGGAAAAGAGTTGGAGAGGTGACAACAGCGACCCTCCACGTTGCTGTAAATGAAACCTTCGCTAGCTAAAAAAAAAACAACCTATGTGCACCTGACGTCAGACAAAGGATTGGATTGGGCTATATATAGCTCAGTATAGCTGATCCCGATCAGTTAAAAAAATGCCCCTGATTGGCCCCGATACCAATCTTTGACATTGGATTGGGACATCCCTACCAAACAGACACAGCCAGTTCTGCTCAGTCGATGTTAAAATTGACTTATGTCTCGTTCAGTGCCCTCCTTTCAGCAAGCCAAGCATTGCCTCCGATATGGCGCCATGTTGTCTCCTTTGAAACTCCCCTCCCTTCCAAGTCACCTTCAGTGGTTAGTCACCGTCCCCCTCCCTGCCTCCCATCATTCTGCCTCCCTCCCTCTTTCCCTCCTCCTCCTCTCCACTTAACTTTATTACATTTGGACAGAAAGGAATTTATTGCCCAACTAAGGTCATCGCTCCACTAATGGAATGGGCCAGTTACGCCATAGATTCATTTAAACCTCTTAGAATATTCCATGCACGCATCCAGTGTTTCCTCTTAAAGTCTCGTCTCTGTCTCTAGACTCTTTATGTCCGTCTTTCTTCTTCTGTCTTTGTTTTTCTCTTCTGTCAAGTAAATCATATTTCTTTGTCTTTGGAGGTGTGTTAACATGGGTCTTCCTGTGCTTTGGCAGCTCACACGTCACATCAGATTTGTCCATAGGCGTTTTCAGATCGGAAGGAAGAGGGCCACGATGTAATCTAGTGATGGAAGCCTGTATGCCAGGAGGCTATCATGGTTGGTTGCCAGGATAAATAGGATCAAGGTGAAGGAGGAGGAGGATGACTCTGCTGATGGAGAGAGTGATATGGGCCTGTTGTTTGACGTTAGGAGTCGCTAGCGTTGTAGAAAGTACTTCATTGGATTGGCTGGGCTTTTGATGGTGCAAGATGCTTAAAATAAATGTTCTTTTTCTTACTCAGCCAAATTCTCATTTTCCCAGAGTTGTGCTGTCATTGTTGGATTATGTCCTGGCTTCAGTACAGGCCATTAGCTTTAGTCATATTTTGTCACAGAAAAGCACAAAAAAAGTCATCATTCACACTTCAACTTCAAGTATTGGCAGATGGTACATGCTTGAAATAAAATGAAGTCAATTATGAGAAAGTAAAAGCAGCGTTTAATTACCGCTCTTCAAGAGATACTTTTAAAGAATGACATTTAGCATTGCTTTTAAATAAGTTTCCATCTTTTCTTCTAGGAGCATACGTAACTCTGCTGGTACATGCAGTAGAGCCTCAAAGGCTATGTTAATCACATGTTTAACACCTGCTTTTCATTGAGTGCAGTGAAACTTCCTCGTACCTAATGCATAATGTATGGAGCCTTTAATAGGCATCATTTTCAGAATTGGGCACAGCTGTATTTGTAATGACGAATGATGAAATCTTTCGAGTTCTAACCCCAAGTACATACCAGTACACACTCTAAAAAGGCTAACTTCTTGATATGAAGTGTCTTAACCCGTCAGTTAATGAATGATTCGGTGGAGTTAAATGTTTTGCAAGCATTTTGTGAATGTGGCAAAGGTTGGCTTCTTCTGTTCTAACCATTTCTTCCTATTACGGCTGAAAGCTTTTCATTTCAAAGCCCAAATCGGATTACTTATTAAATCAATGGCCTTTATTTATGACAATCCAATACAAGCTGATACTGTGTACGCACATGGGGAGCACAGAAAGCACTAAATGTGATTTAAGAAATAAGGCGCTGAAACAGATTTAGGCCCACTGTGTGCTCTGACTGCTGAATACTGAGTAATGCTTTTTCTTTTCTGCAGGCACTGAACAGTACAGTAAATATTCTGGCTACGCTGAGAGTTACAAATGGAAGGACAGTCACAAGGATGAGACTCCCAGGTATATTTTTTATCACATAGAACCTATTTAGTCAGTCAGAAAAAGTTGGAGGAAAGATAGGAGGATGTTTCTACGTCTTTGTCAGTCCCAACTCTCTCATTGCTTGTCTTGTTTTCAGGGATGACTGGCAGAGACGATGTACAGAGATTGTGGCAATTGATGCGCTCAAATTCAGGCACTTCCTAGAGCAGTTTCTCCCTGAGAAGATGACCAGAGAACTCAACAAGGTGAGAGATGCCTTAGTCTGTGTTTGTACAGTGATTGAGAAAATATGGCTTACATGTAACTTCTTTGAAAGCTATGAAATACAATGACAAGTCTCAGTAACTTCCAAAAGATGCCATTAGCAGTGAGTGACAGATGTGATAAAGCTGGACTTATGTTTTTGACTAAAAGCCCATGTTAGCGAACTTTGACATATTGTCAGGTGCACCTGCAAAGATGTTATTTAAAGGCTTGGTGATCTGTAACACCACTAAATTTAGCTCAGGCTGTCTACTTTGCTGTCTCTGTCAGGTAGCTCTCTGTTAGTCACTCATTCTACAGCAGGAAAAAGCACTTCAAAATAATACCTCTGTGCCAGAAATTCACCTGTACTTAAAAATTATGCGTGTTTTCTGCAAACCTGACATGTTTGCATTTCACTTGTGGTCCGTTCAGAATGGACTGGCGACCCACTTTTGGACCATGACCCACCAGTTGGGAACCACTACGCTAGTGCACAGTATATGTCCTCTGTTCTTTCAACAACAGGTTGTGTTGCGATTGTGCTAACTGGCTAACTAGCGTCTTGAATTCATCCTGTCAGTCTTCCAGTTTCCCTTTGTGACTGGCCAATAGAGTCCATTGCCACCTGCTGGTATGGAGAGTTATTTCCTTTCACGCAGGTGCAGAACGTCACTGCTAATTGGCCGCTGGCTGTAGTCTTCGTGTGTTCAAATGCAACTTTTTGGTCAAGACACAGCTGACCTAAGTCAACTCAACAGTCAGCCTTTGTCACCGCCAGTTCTCTGACGTCAGTTTGGTGTGTCTGGGCCGTTAGAAGCATTACTTAAGCGTTATACTGCCCATTATATATTATTCCTGTGTACACTGTGTACATAGACACTGGACTTGCTGACTCGACTTGATTTACCACACAGTGTCGCTTCACCTCATAATTTTATCTTTGATTGCTCTTGTATAGTTCATATTTTTACTTCTATTCTTACACCTATGTGTCACTATTTTGTTTAGTCTTATTGTGTAATTTTTAATTTTTTACTTTTCTCTTTATCTCTACTTATTTCTGTCTTTATGCTGCTGTAACACCTGAATTTCCCCTCTGGAGATCAATAAAGGTTTATTGTAGAGGTGGTATTGTCATTTACGGCAGCTTTTTCTGTTGAGCAATCAGGCAAAATATTATGCAAATGTGTGTACTTTTCAACTTCCCTGTGCATTTATCCCAGGCATACTGTGGGTTCTTCCGAAACAACGCCAACAGCAAGCACCTCTCTGCAATAGCTACAGGCAACTGGGGTTGTGGAGCTTTTGGTGGAGACACACGGCTCAAAGGTATCATTGGCTTAATTAAAACATGTATCCAAACAGAAGGAAGGAAGAGATTGTGTGTATAGCAACTAATGTGAAGAAATTGACTTTTTTTTCCATACACAAGAGAAATGGTACTACTGATGTAGGTCAGTATTGCTTACAGTGAAATATTAACTTAAGATTCCCAAGTGTGAGGTAAACATAAGCTCGTGCTGAATGACATTCAGCATTCCTGTGTATGGACTGTATGGTGCAGTCACAGGCGCCGGCCCCTCTTTAACTCCTCTGGTCAATTAGTAGCTCTCCCAGGGTGTCACTCACCAGTTCCTTCCCTCCCTTTATTGATCAGCTGACACACATTTATGTTTTCCATTAAAAGGGCAATTGATTACAGGGAAGGGACACCATAAATCCAGGCTGATGCAGGTCTCTGCGGGCTTACACAACATCACTCTTCACAAGCAGGGGCCTCCTTACTGTCCTTTTCCAGTACACCACACTGCAAATTTTGACCGGTTGTGTTTCTGGTCAATGTCTTAAACATTTTAATTAACTGTTATTTTGTTCATACTCATTACTCAGTCATACTTATCAACGTCTCCACACGAATGTCCTGCCTCATGAAGATAAATGTGATCAGAGCAACATGGGTTCGTTTGTCCACAGTTTCATTCAGAACTGAAGCTGTTAATTTCCTCTGCAGCAGGCTATGAATAGATCCACCGGACTTTCTCTGAGGATGATATTAGCTTCCGGGGACCCCCGCCCATTAGCCCTGGAATTAGCATAGCTGGTATTTTTAGAAGGCAATAACTGTATTTTACATTATAGTCCTGGAGCTGACTTGAGACGTGGTAGTTACATAAGACCAAGCTGTTATGTCGTTGTAAAGATTACAGACCTTTTGCAAATGATGTTTGTTTTGTGTGTTTTAATCTGGAATCAATATCCATTCTGTTAAATATTTAAAGGTCTTAAGACCTAATTTGCGAGGGCTAAAAGATTGAGTGCCGTTGATGAGGCTGTGCTACTAGTGGTGGATTATTTACCCTTCTGATACAAATCGCCCCTGTCACTTGTGTTCTTTTCTGCCAGAAGCTGTACCTTATCCAGCTGATTGACCAATTACTTCAGCTTATTTTCAGTGGTCAATTACACATTTATGATTTTGTTCTGAAAATGAAGGATACTAATGGTGCTAATACGGTGTATTATTGTTGCCTTGATTTCCCTTTAGCATTCTCTTTCTCGCTTTTTCAGCGCTGATTCAGTTGATGGCTGCAGCGGAGGCTGGGAGAGACATGGCGTACTTCACATTCGGAGATGCGCAGCTCATGAGAGATGTTCATGAAATTCATTCGTTCCTCACTGAGAGACAAGTCACCGTTGGTAAGACTCGCACACAAAACCAAACTATTTAGTATTTTTGTCGCGGGAGTTAGACCCTCTTGTCAGCCCTGCCTCTGATGAGCTCTTACACTAAATTGCATAATGAACAGGAATGGTGATGATATCAGCCACTGTTACAATTATGGGACTCACGAGGCTCGTACAGCACATGGAGGTTGTCCTTGTTGGCGTCATTACAGGGACAGTACGCATAAATAACAGAATGCAATCCATCTCTATGTTAAGTTATTCCACCATCTCCGTCCCGCAGCCCATCCATTCAGCCTCAGCTGCAGAGTGGATTACTGCCTGAACTGACCCCAGCCGCTCCCCTCCCCCTCTTTTCATTTTTCTTCCGCTGACATTTATTGAAGCCTTTCAGAGAAATTCCCCTCTAGCCATCCATTTCCTAAAGTGGAGCTACGGAGAAAAAGCTCACGGCTTGTGTGCTTGTGTACGTGCGCTTGATTTATAAATGAGCCCAAACACACTTTCATTTTTCTTCGTGTTTTTCCCCGTTACAGTTTCTGTCTCTCTTGCTTGCACTTTGACTCTCCGTTTGTCCTTTGTGTCTATTTCACTCAAATCCTGTTTTATCTCCCTACATATTTCTTCCTTCGGTTGTCCCCTGCACCGTCCCCTCCCTCTGTCCTCTCGCTGTCTCCCCCTCTCTTCTCCTCCCTCCTTGTCCCTCCCAGGGAGGCTGTACCATCTTCTGAACCAGTACTCCAGTTTGGTGTGCAAGAACTGCCGCACGACTCGACCTGACGTCAGTCTCTACAGTTTCATCCATGAGAAAGTCTCTTCCCCCTGCATCCGCCGACGCCCAGGACTCTGCCAAGGATTCTGGGATGTCCCCCGTAACATCAGACTCTCATTAACACAGACCGAGCTGCAACTTAACCTCCCTCCACGTCTCTCAGCGTAAAATAGACTTCAGGTTCACAAACCTCAACGTGCTCTCAGCCTCGTGCTTTCAATCACTTTTTTCTCTCACACACTCCCTTTAAGTTTGTGATCCCAACACACAAACTACCAAAACACAGTTTTGCCTTTCTCGTTGATGGTATTATAGGAGCCTCGTAGTATGTCACCACTGTGGTGAAATGTTTCAGAGACTTATAGCAATAGTAAATCCTGGTTGCTGTTAGGCCTTTCTTTAGTCTAAATGTGATGTGGAATTCTTTTTGTTTTCACACTAATTACAAATATGGCCAAATATTCATCATATGCATGGTTGTGGACAGTTTCCATTATTAATACTCCGGGACTCGATAATCCTCCCTTGTTATCTTGTCCTGTATTGTGTTTGCTACTTTTTCTGGATGAGTTGTCTTCTGTATTGACCATCTCCAGGCTGTGGTGAGGTTCCTGAATGCAGAGAGATGATGAGATGCCATACTGTAGTCTATGCATGGGTAACATTTATTTATCAAATATTCTACAAATATATGCTGCTCTTTTATATCCCCTAGGATGTCGATGCTCAACACACATATTGCCCTTATTTTAATATGAGTCAAAGCTGTCAATAAAATGTCACCGGTATGAGAATCATCTCAGATGAAACAGATACAAGAAACTCATGGTCATTTTCATCTTCTGACCTTTTTATTCTATTCTAAATAATCATTTTCAAATATATTCAGTGTTAAACACAGTATTGCTACTGTATATACAAAGGAAGGGGGGAGCATAAAAAGAAACAATTGCACGCAAAATATTATTTTTGTTAATGTTTTTACTCAACATTTACTTTGAGGATATAGTTATGTTTTCTATTATTTACTGTATTTTCTGATTGACAGCGTGGGTTCTATTTAATGATGGGTTCATGAAAGATTAAAGGCTGTAAATGTATTGCGTAGTACTGTTCTTTAGGTTTTTAGGTTGTACTCTTTATTATTATAATTTCTTAATTAAAGTATATCCTGTTAAAATGTTATTTCACTGCTCAACTCAATGTGATTTACTGCCTAATGATCGAAGGATCACTACAATGCAAGCAAAACCTGAGCAAAATCATTGAGGGACAGGATGTTAATTGGTTTAATTGCCTCATTTTAACACCAACCAAACATTATGTCATGAAGCCATTCTGCTGTATTTTCAGTATGTCCTTTCTTTACATCAGGGTAATGAAATTATGCATAGATCATCTAGATGTAATTATTTCAGACTCATCAGAGGGAATTAATTCCCCTATTATATGCATGTTTGTAACTGGCTCCACAGATTTGTCACGTAATTTCATGAAATCATACATTATTTAATCATTTGAAATGTGATTGATTTTTGTGATAGCACGTGTACC
This sequence comes from Cephalopholis sonnerati, assembly GCA_019142605.1. Classification (NCBI taxonomy): domain Eukaryota; kingdom Metazoa; phylum Chordata; class Actinopteri; order Perciformes; family Serranidae; genus Cephalopholis; species Cephalopholis sonnerati. The sequence continues at coordinate 19,562,953 of JAGQAX010000018.1, read as the reverse complement.
AAGGGCTTTCAGACAAATTTAATTCCACCTCCAAACATGCTTTATTAGATGAATTAGGGTTCCTAAATAACCCCGTGACGTGGACTTCCATAAATGGTGTGTGTAGGCTTGGCTGGGGTAAGTGGATTACACATTATCTGCTGCTTCTCCCGCTCTTTGCACTGAGCCCGGCGTTGCCCAAATGAGCTGTGGACTCGAAACAAAGTCAATTTGGTCTGGCAGACCCGGCTGTTGATGGCTGCCGTGAGCCTGGGTCACCTGGACGTGAACTTTATTTAGGTTACTGGTGCCTCCTGGATTAAATCAAAGATTTATTTGGACTCTGAACATTGACTGAATGTGCCAGGCAAATCCTACAAATGAATAACCACCAGTCAACAGCTGATGACGTATTTTCGACTGTTTTCCACATTTCAGCAACAGTTTATGTCACCAGAAATAGGAGGTCAGGGAGACTGTCACTTGTCTAATTCCCCATAAACAACAAATGTTTCAAAGGCAGTACGGCTGGTCCAGTTTTGTTCTGTCTAGTGATGTAATTATTCTAAAACAGGATGTAATTTAACACAGGGCCCCGTAATGTTACCCAGCGGCACAGGTCTTTTCATTGATGAATACTATTAATAAAACGCCAGAAAACAACTGGTCTTCACTCCATCTTTGTCAGGCGGCGAAGTCACTGCAACAAAATGGCATTTCAGTTCATAATTGCCTGACCCTACGTTCTCCAGGTCAGCTGGAGAGCAGCAGCAAACACAAATGCAAATAATGAAAAAGGAGGGAACACTGTGTTGTCTCAGAGTTAAAGTACACTTAATATATTCTTCACGTGGGTGTTGGTTATATACAGCATGCTATGGATCATGTAAATAAATATTTTAACAACCAATTTAGACATGTTGATGAAAGAGGATGCTGACAAAGATTTTAAAAACCACATAATGATGCTCTGCTCTTTAGACCTTCACTGTTCGGTCTGGTAGATCCTCCTGCAACTCGTGTCCACTCCATTTTCCCCTTCTCAGTGGCGTGTTTGTCGTGATTGATAACACTGCTCCTTCTGTGCCAGTAAGTATGAATGATGAAAATCTAGATGAGGAGGAGAGGGAGGTTGTGGAGGGGGGAAGGAAAGGGAGGGAGGGCCAATTATCTTATTGTTTAACCCACTCAAGGTAGAGGCCCATCAATCTGAAACCACTTGCTCAAATGACTCATGTTCAGCCTTTATAAAAGTTTAATTGGCTTATATAATTAACACAGAGGGGAAAGACATATGTGTGATGTAACTTAGAGGGAAACAAATGACCTGTGTGGATGAAAAGTGTGTGCAGGGACTCACAGACTAAAGTATATGATTATAAAATTGATTTCTGTTATTAATAAACAGCAATAACATAATGATAATTGATATTTTTATCTGTATCACTTAGGAAAAAGCTATAAAATTAAGTTTGATTATTGTTTTTCCCCCTCTGTCTACCTGAGCTAGTGTGTATGCCCGTTGCCTAGGTTGTATCGGCACCTTTGGGTGAAGCATGCTGCTGGTTGTGCACAGGAAGCACCACCTGACACGCGGGGGGCGTGTCAATCCGTGCGTGCTCTTTGGATCTGTCACCTTCACTAGCACCTGTCCTGCTTGCACCCTCCGGCGATGATAATAGAGTCAAGTCAGACTAAGGTAAATTAAACATATAGAAATTAAACAGGTGACATTTGAAACCTCTGTCCTATTTCCCGTGATTCCGCGCGTTTCCAATGGCAGAGACGAGGGGAGATTATGAGGATTTAATGTTGACGTTGAGGGATTAGTGGTCCACAGGAAACTGTAACAGACCCAGAATGACACAGGCAATGTTTTGGCAGTGATGTCGGCCGTGTAGTGTGAATGAGTCCGTAAAGCATCCTGCAGGAAAAGGTGAGGTAGTTGTAGCCGCGGTAGTTACCGCAGTAGGACCTCGTACTTGGGCTATTTGTGGTGACGCGCTTTTTGCAGCTGCAGAGACTTTGTGCAGAATAAACAAACGCACAGGCCGTTACATGGCCGCACTTAGTCTTGCAGAGTTTTCTTTTGTAATTAAATATGTGCTGCTTCGATCAGTCCCATCGAAAATATACGCTTGTAAAAGTCATTTCATCCATAAGGAGTCTGTGCGCAATTATGCTCCCGGTTAAGTACGATACGCGCTCTGTGCACAACCTATAATCAGTTAAAGCAGCAGAAGTATTGTTTGATGGATGACATTTAGAAATTCCTCATCCAGAGATGGTTTATTATAATAAATGATCAAACCTAACAATAAACACGTTTTCTGCGTTTTTCTAAATGACTGTCAATCCAGACACCGAGCTGTGATTGTTGACTCTCTCTAACCCTAGTTTTCTCTTTCACTTTGTCTCCAGCTATGAGTCAGTTTCGGGTGTTAGCGGGTGTGCTGAGGGGTGGGTGTGTTGGGGGGAGTCAGTGGCTGCGTGCATGTGGAGGGGCCCCGGCCAGGCGCCTGGTTGACCACAGGAGAGGCTGCTCCTCAGGGGCTGCGCCTGATGTCTCAGCGGTGACCAGTAGCTCCAGTTATGTGGAGGAGATGTACTTTGCCTGGTTGGAGGATCATAAAAACGTCCACGAGGTAACAGTGTGCAGCAACATGTGCCAATTTTTCCATTAGTAAATAACAGAAAAAAGCCACATTGAATAGCAGGACTTGAATTGGAGGAATTGCCCATGAATTTAAATTTGCAGAGGGTGCAATGTCAAGCACACTTTGAAATAAAGTTGGTGCACCAGCTAAATTACAACTAACTGCTGTTGCTAGTACTGTTCATGAAAAAGGGCACCACATGAATGTGCACTAGTGCACTGGTTCCCAACTGGTCCAGTTACATGGTCCGGATTTCTCCTTAGTCATTAGTTAAGGGTCCACACAGTTAAATATAGTCAGCGTCATACTTGTGTTTAGCCATGTTGTCCAGCTAGTTTGCTGTCTCTGTCAAGTACCTGTCCATTGTCACTCACTCTACAGCAAGACACAGCACTTCAAAATAAAAGCTTTGTGTTGGACATTTGCTGTACTTAAAAATTAAGTGTGTTTTTTACAAACTTGACATGTTTGCGAGTCACTGGCAGTCCATTCAGAATGGATCCGCGGCCTACTTTTGGACTGCGACCCACCAGTTGGGAATCATTGCACTAGTGTGTGCTGGGAGCTCAATTGGAAGGTGCATGTCCCAATGTACTGTAGCTGCAGTGTCCTGGATTCCTGTCCAGCCTTTCACTGTCCTGTCATCCCCTAACCTAGCAGCCATTAAACAGCAGTGACTCTCTTGGTCCATGTTTGCGAGGGACCTTCTTCCCTCATCTGGATCTGTCTTTCTCTATGTTCTAGTCTTGGGACGCATTCTTCCGTAACATCCAGGCCTCCAGTCCGTCTGGCGAGGCGGGCGAGAGACGCCCCTCCGCTCTGCTCCAGGGCCGAGTGCTGTCCCACTCACCAGACATGGCACAGAAAGTGGTGGAGGACCACCTGGCTGTGCACACTCTCATTAGAGCCTACCAGGTACTCCGCACTCACCCGGCCCAGCTGTACGCACATCAGCTATCAGCTTGTATAATATAGATTTATGTTATTTACAAATTAAAAGATTGATCACACATATCTTGTGGGCATCCATTCAAATCTTAAAGCAGTGTCTGTGTACAGAATTAAGATGTCATCTACCTCGAGCCACAACCAGCTGACTATTTGTATCTCCGACGTGCGCGTGTGAAAAATGCATCAAACAAGATCCTCTTGACTTGCCAAAACAGATGCAACTGGCAGTGAAATCTGTTTACACTGTGTGTCCTTGTATTAAAAGGAATATACAATTTGTTTGTCACTGCACGAGGTTATGCAAATTGCAAGATTAACTCTAACCTACTTACCCCTGCTGCTTTTTGAAAACTGGAAATATCAAAGAGACTACTTAAACAAAACAGGTGGTAACATTTCCCCTCGCCCTCAAATTAATTCGAAGAACTATCTGAGGGATTTATTAAATTCTTTCTTTTGGCAAAGGCGTCACTTTTATTCCCAGCTGGTTGCAATCCTGATGGGAATGTGTGTATGTGTATGTGGGTGTGTGTACAAAGAAATAAAAGTGCTCCCATGGGGCTCTTTTCTTAGAAAGGTTGACCTATAACTGAGTGTTAGCTTATTCCCCAGCTGTTCACACTCAGCATCATGATGGCAGCCCCCTGCTGAATCTTAATCTCTCCTACCTGTCATTTTCTCTTTTTTACTTGATTCTCTTTATCTCCTCTTTTTTCCCTCCTTCTCTCCATCTTTTCTTTTTCTGTTTGAGTAGATTCGTGGCCACCATGTTGCCCAGTTGGACCCATTGGGAATCCTGGAAGCTGACCTGGACTCCTTTGTTCCCTCCGACCTGATCACCACCATTGATAAGTTAGGTGAGCCTTACAAGGCAAATCAAAACACCCATCAGAAATCTGAAGTGTGAATAAAGGATGATTTTTGTCATGTCTTGAGCCAAATATCTTCACAGACTATGTTCACATTGTAAGCAAATGCCGATTTTTTTGCTCTCATGTGATACAGATCTAACTCGTAAATCTCAGCCGGACCCACGCCTCTCTTTCCATAGAACTACCAGCAATAGCTGCTAATCGAGTTATTGGACCAAAAGCTCATTTTGTTATCCCACAGCACAGTCTGTTATCCGGAAAACTAACGCCCATTGCTCCAAATAAACACTCAACACTTTCCTAAACAGACGTTTGGAGATTAAGCTTGCATCGGTACGTCATTCTTCTTTTTAGCCCAAAATGCCTGGGGCTGGTTGCACAAAGCACCTTAATTTAAGATTTTCCTTAAAGTCCAAGTTAAGGTTTCCTTGACAAAAATTGGTTACACAAAACATCCTTAAGTCTTCTCCTTGAGGTTTCCTTGAAATATTTACTTATTGATTTAAGTTTTTCTCCTTATCTTGGTCTTATACTTAAGGAATTGCTTAAAGTTTGTTAAACCATTGCACAAAGACCCTTAGTAACCAAAGTAAGGACAAAAGCATGAATACCTCTGGCTCCATCTTAACTGTAACATGATTGAGTTTATGGAGCTGAATGAGAAAAATGGCATCCTGAGAAGAGTGTTTCTTGACCAGGAGAACCCAATGGACACACTTAATGACAAGCAACAGACTTTGCACTTTTAATTTTACCAGAAGTCAATTTATGATTGTGATCATCTGGGGTTGGATCACTCAACTTGCCAAAGCTGTGCTCCTCCAGCCCCTGTATGACATTATTGTTTGCATGTGACACATTTTAGGGCAGAGATCTGTTCGCACTAATGCTCGATACGGGTCACTTTAAACATGAATGTGAACAGCCTAGTTACAGGCTTGTATTTCTGTATTAGACTTTCCATAGAAGAGGTATAGAACTCCTTATTTTATCCCCATTTCCTAACAAAAAGCATATGGAGTTAAGCCACAGGCAGTATATATGCTGATTAGTTTCCTACTATAGAAAACCTTCCTCCTAATTACCTCAGGATAATAGTCGTGCTTAGGGGTTTCAGTCATAAGCATATTCTTCACATTGGCACACTTCAAAAGCTTCATTTGCCTCATAATAAAAATATGTGGTTTGTATTTTTCATGCTCTTTATTTCAATAACATTTCTGTATCCCTTTGAGGGTTGGCACAGTACATACATGTGTATCTATATGCACATCATACACACCCGGGGTTGCATAACTCATCAGACCCAAGAGTGGAAGTGGTATTTCAGTGTAAAAGCCCCATCACGTTCTCTGCCAAGTCTGTATACGGGTTGGTCAGCCTAATGCTGTCATTAATCTCAGGCCAAGCTCTTGTCATTCTCCATTTCATTTAGCGGACTGAGGATCGGTGGATGCGGGACGGCCACAGAAAGCGATCGAAGTCTACAGTAATAGCTAGTAAAGAGGGAAGAGAGAGAGAGACATTGTTTCTGTTGGCTGCTGTTATCAGTGATCAGTGTGTCAGGACATAGCGTCGCATTATGTATTGTCACTAGAGCCAAAGCTTCCTAATGAAAGCTAATGACAGCCTCCGTGGCCCCTTATTTGGTCAGCTGATAGCACAAGAGTCTATTCTTGGCCCCCTTTGTCTTTGCTGTGTTCCTAATATGATTTGCACCTGTCTCCTCTTATGTTGCCTGCGATCTTGAGCTTGACCAGCCCTCTCAGGTGGGCTTTGTCAGCACTGAAACTTATGTGGGGCCGCTGATACTGATGCTGTGTCTCCACATGTCTTGCTACTGTACTGTCTGTAAATGCATCCTGGATAATTGTTTTTATTTCATAACCAAGCTTTATTTTTCTCAGTTTTTGCCATCAGCAGCAAACTTACTTTGATTAAACTTGAAGTTAATTCACTGCAGTGTTGTGCCCTAAGTTTGCACTCTTGAGCACTCTTCTCCTATTCATTATAAAAGTCCAGCCCAGAAAGCGATTAGGGCATGCTTTCAATAAGATTGCCGTCTCAGTTGTGGCTGCAGGTGCTAATTATTTTCATGATCAATTAATCTGTTGGTTAGTATTTTTTTAAACCAATGCATTAATCATTTAGTCCATAAAATGTCAGAAAGTTGTGAAAAATGGCCAATTTCCCGCCGCCCGAGGGGACACCTTCAGATGGCTTGTTTTGCCTGAGCAAAAGTCCAAAACCTTAAAACATATTCAATTTACAATGCTGTTTGGCATTTTAGCTTGATGAACAACTAGTTTGGTAAGTAATTTTATTTAACCAGTAATCATAATATGACATTTTTATACTTTTATTACAGCATGGCCCAGGGATGATGTTTTTCTGCAGGCTGATGCGGCAGTTAGCATCGAACTGGTTCCCTCGTCAAAGAGCCTATGGGATTTTTCCATTGCATTTTGTAGAAAATAAGCTCTGTGGCAAACAAACGTTTATGATACTAACACATTTTGTACAGCAAGATAATTTTCACAAATGCACACCACTTTTACGATTATCGAGGCCTTAATGCAATCACCAGCGGTAAAAAGCTAATGTTAGGCTATAAACAAACTAGGCTACGGTTGCATGACCTAACATCACCACCATACCAAGACTCTAAAGCCGCGTTTGGCTCAGCTCAGCATGATGATGTTCTGTAGTCTCATTTAGCCGCCTGCTAGCAATTTCCATCTTTAAGACACATAGAAGCTTCAAAGTTCATGAGTCGGGTATTTACTGACTTGTTTTTTATGTCAAACAAACCTGTTTCACATTGTGTTTCATAGGTTTCTACGGTCTCGATGAGTCTGACTTGGATAGGACCTTTCAGCTGCCTCCCACCACCTTCATCGGAGGAGCAGACACTACTCTTCCCCTTAAAGAAATCATACGCAGACTAGAGGTACATTGTTTTTTTCCATGTATGTGTCTAATGATGAGGGAAAGGCACAACACTGTACCATGCTGTTTTTTTTATCTTCTTCTTCAGACATCCTACTGTGGTCACATAGGAGTCGAATACATGTTCATCAACAACGTGGACCAGTGTCAGTGGATTCGTCAGAAATTCGAGACTCCGGGAATCATGCAGTTCACTAATGCTGAGAAGAGGACTTTGCTAGCCCGCCTGATCAGATCCACACGGTCAGCAAGGAATAAACATCCACTGACTTTACACTTTGATGACAGCACTATACCTCACTTTTAGTTATAGCTCACATCAGAGACTCAAATAACATAAACAAAACTCTTGCACACCCATATATTTGAAAAGATAAACACCCTATTCTTCATGTGAGCTCATTTTAATCTTTGATAAATGATCTCCGAAGTCACCAGAGTTTCCTGGAGGTGATCCACCTATTGTTAGTGTGCATATTTTTCCTATTGTATGCTTGAGTGTTGTATGCTGTTGCAGTGTTATTTGTATTAACACACACATTGATACTGACATACATTTGCATAAGTACAAGTTCTCTAAATCATTATAGTGTCGTTCTAAAAAATCTTTCTGTAAATGTCTAGGTTTGAGGACTTCCTGGCCAGAAAGTGGTCATCAGAGAAACGTTTTGGTCTGGAGGGATGTGAAGTGCTCATCCCTGCGCTCAAAACCATGATTGACAAGTCGAGCGCCGCCGGCATCGACAGCGTGATCATGGGGATGCCTCATCGGTACACTGCTTCACACATTTCTTTGCCTCTCAGCTCGATCTTCGCATACAGATAATTCTTGTCTTTCCACATCTAATTTATACTTTGTAAACTCTACATCCAGGGGTCGACTAAATGTCTTGGCCAATGTGATCCGTAAGGACCTGGATCAGATCTTCTGTCAGTTTGACCCCAAGTTAGAGGCTGCTGATGAGGTGAGGGATTTGTGGATGAGTGACAGTGTAGAAAAGTATCAGAAGAAAGCATTATGGACATACGACTGACACTTTATTTCATGACCTTTCTCTCCCCCTGCAGGGTTCAGGTGATGTCAAATACCACCTTGGGATGTACCATGAGAGGATCAACCGTGAGACAGACAGGAACATCACACTGTCACTCATGGCGAACCCCTCCCACCTGGAGGCGGTGGATCCAGTGGTTCAAGGCAAGACCAAAGCTGAGCAGTTCTACAGAGGGGACACTGAGGGAAAGAAGGTAACATTTACTGTACCAGATACAGGGTGGCTTATTTAGTGTTTGTTGCTTTCCATCAGAGATGCATTGTGTTAGTCTGTCCTGTTGAGTCTGTGAGGTGACTTTTCCAGGTGATGTCCATCTTGATGCACGGTGATGCTGCTTTTGCTGGACAAGGAGTTGTGTATGAGACCTTCCACCTGAGTGAGCTCCCCTCCTACACCACACATGGTACAATCCATGTGGTGGTCAACAACCAGGTATTGGAGATACTGTAACATGTGACCTGACACATTTACCATTTACTAGAATGCACATATCTATATTTACATACATATTTACTCACATGTAATGGCAGTAATTTTGCTTATACTAATGACAGGGCGTCTGCAGGTCCTTAAAAAGTCTTAAAATGTCTTACATTCAATTTTATAACAATAAGGCCTGAAAAGTCATTAAATAGTCTTAGATTTGAATTTGTGAGATCAATTTATTTCTATCTAATGTTAAAAATCTTTTAAAAAACAATAACAATACTGTCATTTTACTTCATACTTGTACTTACCTGTTGGCATAATGTAGATTGACTTAACTCACTCTAATAAACATACCTACCTCTGCACAAGACTACATATTAAATGGGTCTTAGAAAGCATTAAATTTGACTATCTGATACCTGTGGGCACCCTTTAATTTTCTTGCTGCTACTACTAGTGCAATTTTGTACTTCTGCAGCTGTTAATAATAATAACTGGGGCTAGACGATTATTCGCTATAGTCTGTCAACTGATGATCTGATCGTGTGATATGGTTTTACACAGTTCTTTTATTTAAATTCATTATTCTAATAAAATTCAAAAAAGAGCCATTAAATGTTTCGTTTTACATATGTAAAGATATTTTATTTAGTATGTTATTTATTAAAGTCAAACACATTTTGTTGTCCTGAACATCATTTGGATCACTTTGAATTAGGGATTCAGGACATTGTTTTTTCCTGTGATATCTGATATGGTGATATTTTCCAACTTATTTTGGTGTCATAAAATCTCTCCTGTAGTGAAAAGAACATATTATTATGCCTGCTCTTATCGTCATGACCCATTGGCAGATGCAGACATAAAACAAGCAAAACAAAGCTTTTCGAAATGTACACATTCACTGGGCAAAACAGTTAACAAAACTGTAAAATCCATCCTACTTTAACAGGCTTGGATGCTCTCCCTTAGACAGTCCTGACAATTGCTGCAACCAGGGCAAATTCAACCTATTTCCACTAATGAAAGTGACATAATTAAAGCATCATCATATCAGCAGAAATGTTTATTTCAGGCTGATGCTGATATTTCATTTTAATGCCTTTATCTGCTGATACCGATGACGTGCACATACGATCATGCATCCCTACTGTACATGTGATTCTAGGCTCTAAATGACATCAAATTTGGCTTGTGATTGTTGCCTCTCAGATTGGCTTCACCACAGACCCTCGAGTGGCCCGCTCCTCACCCTACCCCACTGATGTAGCTCGGGTTGTCAATGCACCAATCTTCCATGTGAATGCCGACGACCCCGAGGCAGTCATATACGTGTGCCGGGTGGCAGCAGAGTGGAGGTCCACCTTCAACAAGGATGTCGTCATCGACCTGGTTAGTCAGAGCTGAGTCTTGACAGCAAACACAATTATATGTACGCACCTGGACATGGGTTGTATGTGTGTATTTACAGGTTTGTTACAGGCGCTTTGGCCATAATGAGATGGACGAGCCCATGTTCACCCAGCCGCTGATGTACAAACAGATCCGTCGGCAGGAGCATGTACTGAAGAAGTACTCTGACAGGCTCATTGCAGAGGGAGTGGTGACGCTGCAGGAATTTGAGGTTTGTGATCTAAAGCTGTTTGTGTTAGTTAAATATACTGTATACTGGTAGCGGCTACTGTATGCTGTTTTATTTGGCATCACCATTCGCTGGACTATGTGCATTAAATCACACTTAGATATTACCCTAGCCTTCAAGTAAATATGTTGTGCCAGCACTGCTGTATATTTGACTTTCAATTTACTGCCTCAGTTCAATCACCCAGCCCCACAATCCCTCACATAGAGTATATATTGCTCAATGAAGCTGAAGTATACCTCAGATTCTGCCGCCATTCAGTGGAATTGCTCAGGTTCTTCATCCAAAACACTAACTTTGATCGTAACATCCATTCTCAACATTTTTTTATACTACGTGTCAGTCAGAGAAATACTGCAGCTCCTCTCTGGTGTGCTCCTTCCTGGCTTTTGATGGACATTGTTTTCTGTTGTGTGGCCCGCTATTTGGACTCTTGCAAAAGCCCCATTTGTAATATAGCAAAGCGGGAACCATTACTGCTGGTGGAGACTTCTCTCCTCCTCTAATATTTCTTCTTTCTCTCTTCCTCGCTACACACAGTTTTGGTTAGTCAGCTGTAGTCCTTTAATTGAAGTAAACAAACTGTGCATCACTCAATATGTGACATTTTCATTGTCCCTGTAACACATTACCAAATGTGGCTGCAGGAAGAAGTTGCAAAATATGACAAGATATGTGAGGAGGAATACACCAGCTCCAAGGATGAAAAGATTTTACACATTCGACATTGGCTCGACTCCCCCTGGCGAGGTAAATTTTCCCTTCCAGTAATTTAAGTTCAGTTTTTTTCTGTTGATCGACTGCCTTTCTGAGAATACTTTCTGTTTCTGTTGAAGTGACGCTATCTCTCTCTCTTCAGATTTCTTTACAGCAGAGGGAGAGCCCAAGAGCATGAGCTGTGTCCCCACAGGACTGGATGAGGAGGTTCTGCAGCACATTGGCCAGACAGCCTCCTCAGTGCCTCTGGAAGATTTTAAAATCCACCCTGGTGAGTTGGAGAATACAGCAGAGACAGGCTAACGGTCGTAGCAGTGCCGATGTTAGTAGTCATACCAATATGCTGTGCTAGGAATCTACACAAAGGAGAGCACACATTATTGAATAAATGCCGCTGATATTCTATCTTTAACTTAATTTTTTTTTGTCTACATGGATGATATTAAGTCAGTTAAAGCAGTTCACCTGTAAACACAGCCTTTCCTAACAGCAGGTGTTTGGCCTGCACAACTAATTTGGCTCATGCTATAGCAATTAAGACTGCCAGAGGGGTTTTTAATGTTATTTACAGTACAGTATGTCAGTCCATTGCTTTTTACACTCCTCTCCCGAGTGCTCTCCTAAGACATCTCTTGGTTTCATTCGTGCTCTTCTGTGTATGTGCGTGCTCTCCAGGTGTGTCTCGTATCCTGCGAGGTCGCGCTGACCTGGTGAAGAATCGCCAGATGGACTGGGCTCTAGGAGAATACATGGCCTTTGGTTCCCTTCTCAAAGATGGCATCCATGTACGACTCAGCGGGCAGGATGTAGAGCGGGGCACCTTTAGGTGAGTCCATGTCAGCGCAACTGAAAAATCAAACTTGCCTCTGCAAGGATCAAAATGAATCTTTGTGTAAACCTCTATGCCTTCTCGTATTAACACTAGGAGGAGCTCTTACAGTGTAACATCAAGTAGAAGTATTAAGTATGTGTCAAGTGTCGTTACTGAATAAAGAGAGCATTTTAAGAATATTGATTTTTACCATCTTCATTTTTATAGCTCAGGAGTCCTTGTGGAGTCACAGTCTCTCCTCTCAGTGAATGAACTCAGTGGCAGTTTCTTTTCTATGACAGATTGGCTTCATCTTTCCTTAGGATGATTCACGAGTGGGTGCTAATTATATATTGGTAATAAACTTTGAGACAGATCATATCAAGATCAAATTATCTCACGGTTTTTATCATTCAACAAATGTGTTGACACATAAAACATTTAACACTGGAGCACAGTTCATTGTTTTAAACATCCTTTCAAATGTCATTTGGCAAACATTTGCCATATTGTTGTATACTGATTTTAGTATTGGAAGATATCCAAAATGCCATGATAATAAGTGCGACTACATCAACCAGCTATACAATGACTCTTAGGCTGCATTCATTCAGATGTTGCAGTGACTAACTACAGGGTTGTGTGGTTGTGAGGGAGTGTCACTTAAACGGCCCATTTATGGGGGAACAGACGGTGAAGACCAGTTATAGAAAGCCAAATTCCCCATCTCAGTGACTGAGTACTTGTCTATAGTAACTTTGTTATGTTGCTTAAAAGAGCTGTAGAATTTCTGTTGATTATCATCACTGTATTATTTTTACTGCCATAAAAGACACGTATGCACACACATAAACAAAGTGAGTGTTCTTCTCTCCTTTGTAGGATACTACACACAGACTGTTCATACATTGTTTTTTCTTCTCCTCACTACAACATTACGGTTAAAAGAGTTCATATCACTTGTTCCTGTGGACTGCAGGTGTCTTCCAGTGTGTTTGCCAGTTACGTTTTTAATATATTCTTTTTAATTTTGCAAAAGAAAAGACAGAGACAGAGACAGGGACACTTGAACAGCCAAAAGAGGTTTTATAAAATAAGATTAAGACAAAAGAGGAAAAAAAGGGGACTTAAACTAATTGCAAAAAAAAACAAAGGCTAGGTTGCTGATTCTGTTTCAGTGTTTCGCTGCAGGCCATTGCATATTTTTTTATACGGCTGCCCCTGCAGTCCCCACCATCACAGCCTAGATGCACCACTCACATTCAAATGAATGGGAGGACTGTAGTTTTCGCAGCCCATCCATCCATTTTCACCCGCTTATCTGGGGCCGGGTCGCAGGGGCAGCAAGCAAAGCAAAGACCCCAGATGTCCCCTTCTCCCGGCGATGCTTTCCAGCTCCTCTTGGGGGACCCTAAGGCGTTTGCAGGTCAGACGAGGTGAATGCAGCTTAAATTGATATTTCCTCACATTAACTGTTTTTGAAATCATGTTGGTACCGGTGTTGAGTCTGTCAGGCTCAGCCGGCCTGACCAGAGATTAACGGTAAAGAACAGTTACCTAAAGAAAGTGAATTAAGTAATTGTGAGGGTGGGGTAGGGAGGGTGGCACAGAGAGTCTGACAGACAGAAGACGTCAGCGCAGTCTCCTGGGAACAGTGAAGCCCACATGGTGTTGTCATGGTATGGAGGGACGAGTGACACATGAACAAAACCAGCTCCCCCTTTCACTGTGCCTGTCTCATCTGTCCCCTATCATTTCTCCACCAGCCCATCTTCACTGACACCACCTCCCCCCACCCTTCCCTCTCAGCTCACAGCGACATACATCACACTAACTAACCAGAGGCTACAGGGCTTTTTCTTTTGCTGCACATTTACCACTGACATCTACCTCTTCCCATCCGCTGTCCCCTTCAGCAGCGTAATTTGCCTGGCTGGAAAAAAAATGACAGCAGTCAAACACTACATCCACCCTTCATCTCTGTATCACCTGTTGTTTATTTAAATCCTCCTCTGTGTCAGTTTAGAGTCAGTGTTCTTTCTCATTGTACTCCAACGAGACTTCACTCCCTTTATCACCCCTTATTGCTTTTTCTCCCACCTCCACTTTTTTTCATCCCCCACTACTGTTTCCCTTCACAGTGCTTAGGAGCTGAGCATATTGGCATGTTACAGTTGAGTGGGTCTGCTTGCGTTTCTGTGATGTACGTAACAGCGTGCGCTAATGGATTCAGTCGTCGTGTTTGGGTGGGTTGCGTGCGCCGTGCACCCCTTTCCCTGACTAATGGGGCCCCCAGGCAGAGAAAGTGTGTGTGTTTTTTTGTGTGCGTGTGTGTGAGAGAGAAAGAAAGAAAGAAGAGGAGAGGTGGGCACACAGTTTATGAGGCAATCCCGGAGAAAGACCTCATTCTCGTGAGGTTTTTGGGTCCTCTTTGGTCTGAGAAAATGAAAGATGAAATTATCTGTGTTACCTCAATTATTGCTGGATGCCCTTGATTTTGTTTGTTCATCAAAGGATTTCTTAAAGAGAAAGTGTATATACGAATATGGAGCAAGGATCAAACAAAACAATTATGCCATACATTATGTGCCCTCATTAGTCCATAATTATGGGCGATATTATTCAAAGGACTCAGAGCGTGATCATCTAGTCTCCTAGGTGGTAATATATCACATTCAAGATAACAATCAATAGATTTTGGTGATTTCCTGCCGTTCTTCCGCCTGACCGTTGCATAACCTCTCACGCTGTGTGTGTGTCTGAGTGTATGTGTGTGTGTAGATGTCATTAAAGTGATGTTAAAGGGGTTTAAGTGATTGTCTGATCGTGCTGGTTTTGAAGGCTGATTCCTACACTGGGAGCGAGCGGACTGGCAGAGCTTGTTAACGCTTGGCTCTTTGCTCCCATCAACTCTTGTTGGGCCTCACACTGACTGAAGATGAGGAGAGAGGGGGAGTCCTCATCATGGAGTGCCTTTATGGGCCAGAAAACACGCACTGCGCTGTGTGTGTTTACAGTGCTCCTGCGTCCTCTGGGTTAAAAACCTTTTAGAGAAATCCTGTTGTTTTTCACCACCAACATTTAAGACCGCTTAGAGTCCCACAAATCTTTTGTGGAAATGCTGTTCTGCTGTTACAAATACCACACTTTGTTTTTTGTCCTGTATTTTGAATACTAGGGGTGAAATGATTTGTTAAATCAATAATCAATAATAGGTTCATCATTTAAGCGATTTATCAAGCAAAACTGACAAACAATAGCTGGTCGCAGCTTCTCAAATGTGACAATTGTTTTTTTGTTTTGTATTGTTCATTCATTCATTCAATTTCCGTAACCACTTATCTTGTTGGGGTCGTGGGGGGGCTGGAGCCTATCCCAGCTGACATTGGGTGAGAGGCGAGGACACCCTGGACAGGTCGCGAGACTTTCACAGGGCTGACACAGAGATAGACAACCATTCACACTCACATTCACACCTATGGACAATTTCGAGTCAGCAGTTAACCTGCATGTCTATGAAGTGTGGGAGGAAGCCGGAGTACCTGAAGAAAAACCCACACTGACACGGGGAGAACATGTTGATTTTTTTCAAAACGTTTTTTAAATTTTTTTGTAAAAAAAAAACAAAAAAAACCCGCCAAGATTCAATAGATTTATCAATAATTAAAGTTATCATAAGTTGCAGCCCTGCTGAAAAGCTTTTTGTATACAACATGTGTCACAGCCTCTTAAATGGGTTTGTGTTGGGTTTTTTTGTTTATTTATATTCCACTTCATCTATTAATTTCAGCTAAGTGTGATATATATGCTCTCTCAGATGATGTCATTACACTGATTTATTTTGGGTGCTCCACGATCCTTTTAAGAACCATAAACAAATGGGTGACTTGGCACAACAGTGGTGCTTTTTATCCATGCTGACATCATGGCTGTCGTCTAGGGATGGCAGTGTCTGTGTCACTTTGTATCTAAAATAGCTGTTGTATAGACTGTTATGGCCCCCAGAGGATGAATCTAAATGACTTAAGTGTTAATATTGGCATGCTAACATGCTAAACTAAGATGTGAACATGGTTACAGCATGTCAGCGTTTTCATTGTGAGCATGTTGCTTAAAGCACAGCTTAGTCTACACCCTCACAGAGCCAGTGACATGTCTGTAGTCTTGGTTCTAGTTTCCTGTTTCAGTCATTTGTGTCTCTCTTATGTTTTACAGTCACCGTCATCATGTCCTGCACGACCAAGAGGTGGACAAGCGCACCTGTGTTCCCATGAACCACTTATGGGCCAACCAGGCTCCTTATACTGTCTGCAACAGCTCCTTATCAGAGTACGGAGTGCTCGGTGAGAGGCCACTTGAGCCACACAGCATGCTGTAACTCAGTGATGGGAATTATTTGTTGTACTCTGAATGTCAACAAGATGTCAAAATCTATTGTAGACACTGGCCCCTGGCCTCCTGTCATTTTGCAAAAGTGGCCCTGGGCAAAGCAAGCTGAGTATCCTGCTATAGTTCATAAGTCATTTTATTGCTCCGTGTAATGATGACTGTGTCTTCAGGTTTTGAGCTTGGCTTCGCCATGGCCAGCCCGAATGCCCTGATCCTCTGGGAAGCCCAGTTTGGAGACTTTCACAACACAGCCCAGTGTATCATCGACCAGTTCATCAGCCCGGGCCAGGCCAAATGGGTCCGCAACAATGGTATTGTCCTGCTGCTGCCACATGGGATGGAGGGAATGGTAAGAGGGGAAATAAATCAGCCTATACTATGTCTTTCTGTAGTACTTACAAACAAGTTTGGATATTTTTGAATATATGTTTTAATGGAATTCTACTTTGTCATTCTGTGTCTCGCTCCTCTTTTCTTTTGTCCTCAGGGTCCAGAACATTCATCAGCTCGACCTGAACGCTTCCTGCAAATGAGCAAAGATGATCCCGATCACTTCCCTGTATGTTCACATGAACAATTTACAATATGTGTCAAATGGCGACCAGTTTGAGGAGCATCATTAGCTAATGCAGATAGTCTAATCCGCCACACGGTGCGCTGCAGTTAACATCCGATAGCTTCCCGTTTTAATGGCTTTGCTGATGTCATGACCACTTAAGTGTTGGCTTAAGTGATGATTGCCAATTTCTCTAGAGCTGAAAAGTGTCTTCATTATGGCCTCCAAAGAGTTGGTGTTCAGCAGTAACTCAGGTCCCAAGGGTGAGGGAACATTCCAGGAGGGAACCACAGCGGGCTGTATCAGCAGAAGCTCTCCAGATTCATCTTCAAATGGGATATTGATCAAACTATTAGTGGAAGCATACTGAGGGATTAACATTCTCTGTCCTGTGTGCGTGCGTGGGCGTGTATGTGTGTGTGTGTGTGTGCGTGGGTGTGTGTGTGTGTGTGTGAGAGAGAGAGAGATACAGTGCACTGATGCACTCATGCACTACATCTCCTGCCCAGTTATGAGAAAAAAACATTGCTGCAACCAAAACTATAACTCTGTAATTTTTTCTAAAGTTAAATTTTTCTTCTTTTCAGAATCAATAACCTTTTTAATTCCTCTGTTTGTTTGTTTTTTTAACAAAGGAGTTGAGTGGAGATTTTGAAGTCCAGCAGCTGTACGACTGCAACTGGATCGTGGTCAACTGCTCCACGCCTGCTAACTACTGTCATGTGCTCAGACGGCAGATTCTGCTGCCATTCAGAAAACCGGTAAAGTGTAGCGTGGTCTTCACTATATTTTATGCGTGTCTTACTTGGCTCCAGTTTGTGCTTGTCTTGTAATGATTGATTTTGCATTTGAAATTCTGCATTTAACTCACCCATAAAAACCTACTACTATAAAAAAAAGCCAACTCTGTCATTTGACAACACTTGTTAATGTTTAGAAGACATCGTTAGAGTCTTAAAACTTTTATTTTCTTGCTGACATCGCAAAGATTTTGTTTATTCTGTATTAATCGTTAAGGAAAACAGTGTTGGAATAAAATCAAAATTGCAAATATGAAAACATGAGAGGCACAAACTAGTTAGATCTTCATTTGTTCATTGCCTTATCATGACATGTTCTGTCAAAATTACTGTTATATTACAATACTATATCAAATCAATTCTTCCAAAAGAATCTCAGCTTACAAAATTTTACAGTATTTACATTTACAGTACAAATGAGGCTCTGTTCGTAATTAATTGGAACTTTGAACCTCTTAAGCAGAACTAGTTGGGGCATAAAGTTCTGAGCTATAAAGCATTTCCCCCCTTTTTTTATAATCCACAGCTCTTTTTTCAGTCTCTCCCAGTTTTCAGCCACAGTGAATGTCTTAACTGATCCCCTGTCGCACATAAATGCAATGCTTTGCGAAGCATGAGAAAACGACTTCCTGAGCAAATTAGCGAGGAGGCCAACAGGGGATAATATTGTTTGTTTTTTATGAAAACTTCTGGACTTGGTTGGCTGAGCACAAAGGGTTTTATTTATTTGATTGTTAAAGAAATGTTTTGTTTTCCCAATGCTGATGTTGCGTGTTATATGGTGGCAACAAATTAGCGTGAAAAGTGATAAAAACTTTTTTCTCTGGAGTTTTTTCAAAGCGCACAATGAAGTCACGGATGATAGAATCAATCTGTTGTCTGTCATTGACAGAAACTTTTTCCTTTTTTTCTCAAACAGCTGATCATTTTCACACCAAAGTCTCTGCTGAGGCACCCCGATGCAAGGTCCAGTTTTGATGACCTCGCCAAAGGTGGAGTTTTACTTTATCTCTGTAAAGTTTGATGTGAGGATCTGTCAGTG
Organism: Cephalopholis sonnerati; assembly: GCA_019142605.1. Lineage (NCBI taxonomy): Eukaryota > Metazoa > Chordata > Actinopteri > Perciformes > Serranidae > Cephalopholis > Cephalopholis sonnerati. The sequence continues at coordinate 19,544,104 of JAGQAX010000018.1, read as the reverse complement.
GACTAAGAGAGGTAACATATCATATTGAATGTTGACAGGCACTAAATTCAAGAGGTTGATTCCAGACGAGGGCCCTGCGAGTCAAAAGCCAGCCAAAGTTAAGAGGGTGATCTTCTGCACTGGCAAAGTCTACTATGAACTGGCTAAAGAGAGGAAACAGCAAAAACTGGAGAAAGACATCGCCATCATCAGACTTGAACAGGTGTTTACTCTCTCTCCCATGTGGATTTTGATATATGAGTGATGCAGCGTTATTATTCACTCTTTTAATTATTCTTTCTCCCTCAGATCTCTCCATTCCCATTTGACCTGGTCAGAGCAGAGGTAGAGAAATACGGCAACGCTCAGCTGGTCTGGTGTCAGGAGGAGCACAAGAACATGGGATACTATGATTACGTGCGTCCACGTTTCCTCACAGTGGTGGCCAACAAGAGGCCTGTTTGGTAAGATTTCTGCTCTCTTTTCACCTGATTTGTTCATGACAGAGGAAAAATGAGACAATTAATTTAGAGCCAGGGTCTTTAATGTTTTTCAGGCCAAGGACCACTTAGCTGAAAGAGAGACAGAGCAGGAAACCCCTATTACATACATAGTATAAAAATGAGTTGCATATTAAACTGGGCCCACAGTAACATGTAGATCAGCCTGAAGTGCCATGTTAAAACAAACCCTTTTATGGTGCATACATTAAAAGAAGAATTATTGGCAGAGTCATATATTTATACATCATGTTTTTTCCTGAGGTTGACAGAGTGATAAAGTCTATAGCTCGAAAAGTTACAAAACGATCCATTGTTGCTCAAGAGAATGTCCGTACACATGAAATAATAATACAGCGAATTGGCCAATGTGTTCTAATAGTATTAAATGTTAGTTAAGTAGTTTGCCTCACTGTTATGTACAGATGCTGCACAGTGATTTAGTTTTAGCTAGCCAACATGATTGCGCAAGGATTCATAGGTAACAGTTAGCCTGTCATCAATGTTGTGTACTGTAAATTAAATGTTTTTTCTTTGTTTGTTTGTTAATGAACAGGCCAATTTATCTTTCCTTATCTATTGTATGTATTTTAGACATATTACAATTAAAAAACAAACAAACAAAAACCCAAATTTACTCTGTAGTAACACTGAGGACCTCCTAGGGTTTGCGGACCCTGCCAGTTTAAGACCCAGGATTTAGAGAATCAGGGAAAAAAACCTGTGTTTCTTTCAGGTATGTGGGACGGGACCCTGCAGCTGCTCCTGCGACAGGGAACAAATCAACTCACCTCAATGAGCTGAAGAGGTTCATGGACGCAGCTTTCAACCTGACCGCCTTCCACGGGAAGGACGTGTAGTTGAGAACTGGAGCAAGACTGGAGATGCAGTTTCATCTCTAACCATCATGGTCTATTTATTAAGTCTTTCTTCAAACTCTTGTAGCTTTGTGACAATCTGGAGCATAGCCTTTTTAGCAAACATGATTTTAACCCTTGATATTCTTATGTAAAAGATAGCTGACTTATAACTGGATCAGACTGCACATTTATTCGTTTGAGATAGTCACCATGTCAGATTATGTGATCGTCATTTAATCCTGACAGATCATAGCTTACAGTCTTGCAACATGTGAGAATGTGAGAAGCATCATGAAGCACAACTAGCCAAGAGAAGGCAAAAATTTGGATGCACTAGTTTTCCCAGGGTCTCATAAGTGTCCTAAATGCAGCTTTTCCTCCTCTGTGACACGTGACACGGGATAGAAGGACAAATTGTTGTGCCATGGCCATGCACCATGTCAAGTGAAATAAAGTCTTTCTTATTCATATAGCCCAAAATCCCCCTCTATTACAATCAAGCCATTTTTTGACCGATATCATGTAGTCTGATCTCTGCTTTGCTGGACCTGCACTTTATTCAAACAGCACTGTTCAACACATTTGAGGGCTTTAACACAATATGCACAGTGTATGCATACACCCCAAAATCTTGTCTAAAGTAAACCAGACGCAAATTTTCAGCCTCTGAACGGGGCTACACCTCCAACACCTTCATTATATGAAAAAGGTGTCACACAAACATTAAATACAAGTCATGTAATTAACACCTAGTTGTGTGGTGAAGTAGCAACAGTACACTTGTGACAATCACTGTTATTGGAGTAGCTTTAATACTCTAGATACCTCCACTTCTGCCCAGCTGAATACTAGTTTATATTTGTAGTATAGATTTATATTTGTATTGATCTTGTAGATGAATAGCAGAAGCTATAAGACGCACACAAAACACCGACTGTTGTGTTTAAACAATGAATGTGAAACACATATCACAGGTATGAAGACTGTTTTGAAATTTAACACATCAGTAGTTTTAGTGCCTGTGTTTGCTCTGGCTACCTTAGCTGTTGTTAGTGAAGGAGTGTGTATTTATTTTCACACTTCACTTCACCAGGAGACATGAGCCAGCTGGCACAGAGACTTGCAGCCATGTTTTCTTCTTAGGACATAAGGCTCGGCTTCCTCTTCGGAGGCTGAGGGACGCGCACACACATAAACTAGGCAAAGCTTTGAGAGCAATATTGATGCTTGGTTGTCACATTAAAATCCCCAGGTATTTAACAGAAGTGATATTAGTTAACACTGTGCTTAGAAATGTTCCTTAAAATTATGTTTCCTGTGTAGCTGTCATACTGTAGCTCACCTTTTCCACTTTAACTATAATCTATGCACAATCGTAATTTTACATATGTAATTATTTTGTAAAAGGTGTATGTGTGATAGTTTTTCAATGGAATAATTATATCCACATATTAGTGTGGCCCTTGAGACATATGCACACACACATACACTGGGAATAATAAAATACGCAATAAAATATATTTAAGTTTAATAACATGCTTTGGTTTTGATTTTTGGTTGCAGATGTTACATGACAGTATGAAAAAAGTCTGTGGTTTGAAGCTACACTACTTTACATAGTCTGATATGACCAGACCAATCTGTTGTCAGCAGACTTGAGATAGATATTGACGTGTGACTGATGTTAGAGACAGTTTGCAAGCTGTATGATTCTCTTCTCACCGTGCTACTGTTATATTCTCTATATTCTGCTACTGTTTTCAGCCTCTGTTATTTCTTTTCACATCTGGCCACAGTGGCTGTTGTTCAGAAAAAATCCTGCACACACCAGGGCAAAATTTGTTATTGCGGCCCCTGCTGACCGCCAACACCACACTTGTCCCCTTCTGTGCATCATGTATGCACCTTATCCTCTCCCAGTTTCTCATTAAAGGTATACTATGTAGGATTGTCAGTTACTGTTTGTAAATGCACTCCCTGGCAAAAGTGAAAGTAAACGCTAACCCCAGATGGCGATGTTTGCATTTTTTGGTGCAGTGTACCTTAAAAGCTAAGTTAAGCTAAGGTAAAACTTTAACGTTGCCGAGGGGCAATTACAGATGCAGACAGTGGTCATATTTACAACAAAACAGTACAATACATAACACACAGAATCCAGAATCACACACTGTCAGGGGTAAATCAGGGACAATTAGTGGTCACTGCTGGTCAAGATATGCGATAGCAGACAGAACAACGGACAATCTGTAACGCTTAGTGCTACATTTACGGAGGCAAAACCTCTACCCTGATGGAAGCATCTGAAACTCAACATGGAGGGGATATTGAGTGTCTGAAACAATAGATAGAGCGTTAGAGGTAACCCTCTCCTCATACAGGTGCTGGAGGTTATTCACAGTAACACCAGTGATCTTAAAGTACAACCTGTTCTTGTCGGCTTGCTGCTTAAGTTCTGGTTCTGGTTACTTGCTCAAGTGCACCTCGGCAGTGGCCAGAAGGTGAACTGAGACCTTTCCAGCTACTAGTCCATGCTCCATGCTTGGCCCGTACAGGGACTTGAGCCCGCAACCCTCCTGGTTCCCAACCCAAGTCCCTATGGATTGAGCTACTGCCGCCCCCCAAAAGTTTATTTGTCCTCACTAAACATAATTCAGGAGTAAACAAAAAGTAGACCTAAACATAACCCTGGAGTATGCACCAGATGAGTGCAATATAAGCTCACACAATGAATGTGTTAAAACCTTATTTTGACAAAGGCGCCCTCTGAAAAAGACTGGCCCACAAGATAATGATGCAAGTCCCACCATAGTGCACGTTAATGATGCAAATTCCCTTACAGATCTGCAATACCAAATCACATACAGTTAATGTGCAGACTTCTGGGGGCCCCAGGGCAGCAGCCTTGCAATAATGTACTGTCAGTGCAGTTAAAGCCATCACCAACAGCATGAGGCAACTCAAATACAAAAGCAGACATTTATTTTTATACAAAAGTAACTGTAGTCTGGGTTATTTAAAAAGAAGAGTGTTTGTTGTCTGTTATCCTCAGTAAGCGTTGTCCACAGCAGTCACAGCCTCTTTACAGACAGGGTCCAGTTGTCCGTCTCCACCTTCAGGGAGAAAAACATGAACAGTGACTCTGCTCTACATCACAGTGACATCACAATAACGTCACACGTAGCCTCCACTTCCCGTCACATCTTATCAAACTCACCAAACTCCAGCTGCTTTATATTACACCTGAAGACGACCTCCCCGTTGACCACGAGCTCCACCATATTCCACTCGTGCGTTTCCTCCAAGACGCACTGGTGCCCGCGCGCCTTCAGAGCGGCTGCGGACATATTGGATGGACAGTGTTTAACTTCACCTAAAACAGTCAGGAAAGCAGACAACATGCAGGTGTCCTTACCCTGGAGACCCTGCAGGCGGAAGGTCCTGTGTTTAACTACTCCACTGGATTCATAAGGTCCGTAGCAAAGTGTCACACGCGCGTTTTCCGGCATTGTTTGTTGTGGTCACCCGGGTAACCGTCACACACAGTGCACCTGATGCCAGCACGACCTCCTCTCTGAAATGTGTCCAGCATTCCATTTACTCCACTTGATAAAGAAAAGCCCGCATTAAATTTAAAGTTGTTAAGCCAGTATGATCCAATACTAATACAACAATTTCCTTTGGGATAAATAAAGTTCTATTGAACTGAATTGAATTGAATTAGACTATGATAAGCCAAATGTCAGAACATAAGATGTTTCCAAACAATTCTAAGGCATTAAGTCTCAGTATGTACCACTCTGTACTTTTTAAATTATATTATTAACAGATTTCACAAGATGCTGATTCCACTGAATGAAAATTATGACTCAGGGTCTCATAAATTCAGTAAACTTTATTATACATTTGACCTTGTACCATATATCACAGATGAGATACTATAATATAACTTACTATGTCATGATGATAATTACACTTTACAAAAAAATAAATTCATATAATTCCAAGAGTTAAAATTAGCCTTTCGGTTAACACTGACACATTTACAGTGATGTTGATTAATGTGCAATATTTTTGTAAAAACAAAAGAATATATTGAATTAAAAACTCACTCCCAGAGCAGGTAGTGACACACTGAGTTGCTTCAGTACCTGCAATGTGCACTAAATGGATATGTGAGTCACAAAAACATATTTAGAGGATTTTTTTAAACATGGTACTGATATACATCTACTCTGTAAACAGCAAAATTAACATAAGCTCTAATTTGACATTGGCTTCTTTCTTTAAATGTTCAACAGCAGTTAATAAATACAATATTTGGACAGTCATAAACACAGTGATCACCTCTGGTTAGTAAGTTTCATGTACTTACTTTTATAGCTTACATTTACACTTTGTAACATTATGTTATATCATACAAAAATAAATAACCTAATCGATATATTCTGCTCACAAATTTACAAATACACAGTTTTATCACATTTAACATTCTTTGATAAACTAAACAAATCCCTTTTAAATCTTGGTCATTTGTTTTTTTTTTCCCCAGTATATAGAACAGTACAATATGAACTTTATAAAAAAATTTTTAGCAGACATTTAAGTACCTGTATTGTTGGTACATTAGACACAATTTATGAAGACAACACTAATTGCATAGAAGATTCTAGTTATACAATTTACCTTAATCTTCAGAAAATCATTAGATAGCAGCATGCGATTTGCAAATAGATATACAGAGAGACAATCAGCCATTAATCATAACCCACAGACTCACAGATTTCTCTACATCAGACATTACATTTACTTTTTTCTTTGGCTGATTCATCTCAATTTGGTGCAAAACAACAATCAAAACTCAACTGTGGCTTGATTTTTTAGCTTCAGATAGTTAAACATTTTGACAGACATTAAAATTACTGCAGTATATTTGATATTTTTGTGGGACAACACCTGAAAACGTCCTCTATAAGAACCAAACACCTCTAATATTCTCTAAGAATAAGTAAATTAGATTATCATCAGCACTTCATACATTTTACAGTACAGGATACAACTAAACAGCTTTACGTAACATTTTGGATCACAGTTATATTTTGTGAACGACTCGAGGAATACATTGTTGCAGCACAAAACACACATCTAAAACCACACCACCACTGTTTTCACCAAGAGTCTCCTATGATTGACGCCCGTTCTTCAGAGTCTCTCCCAGTGATGCAGTCTGGGTTTGAGCCTCCACTTTAGTCTGGTCTGGTGTCTTCAGCACAACCTGTGGCAGTGTTTGCTGACTCTTGGTCAGGTCAGCCGGTCTCTGTGGTGTCTTTCTCTGCCAGTTTGTGTCTGTTTGCGTGTGCGTCTCCAGCGTCTGACCCTGTCTTTGCTGGGTCAGATTGGAGCTGGAGTTACATTTATTGCACAGATCCCTCATGTCCAGGAGTCCCTGCTCCAGACACTTGACAAATTTTGCCGAACATGTCTGCTCACTCTCACGGAAACTGGACACAGAGAAGATAATGTGGTCCGACTGAGGGTTGTAGCACGCTCCATATCCGTTTGGAACCACGGGTCCGTAGCAGCAGAACATCTCAACAGTTGTAGGAACCTGAGGGAGGAGCCGACAGTTTTACTGGTGTGTTTAAATACTGCTGTAGGTGGAAAGGTTGAGACGAGACTATTGAGACTCTGCTAGTTATATTAACAAAACCTAATGTGCAGTTTTGACTAAAAATAAAGTGCCATTTTATTAAAAAGAAATCTCTATCTTTCTAGTGCACTCCAGTGATTTAGTATCGAACTTTCATAAATTTGGGGGACTTACAAGAGAAAGGAAAGAGTGATCAGAACTAAAGTAGCTGAGACTGAGTTGCCTTTTCTTTTATGTCTTTTGTCTCTATTGGTCATGCTGTAAAAATGTTCATGTCAGCACCTCCCATGATGCAACTCAGCAGTGTCATTCATTAAGAGATGCAACAAGTAATTGATTATTGAAAAAAATCTATTGAAAGAAAATTAATCCCAACTATTTTGGTAATTGATTCATTGTTTAAGTCATTTTTCAAGCAGCAAATGTGACGTACATTCTGTCTCACACACACACACACACCAACACTTATCACTTGTCCAGTGATTCCTCCCTTTGACATGAATTATAAAAGTTTGGTTAACTGAAATGTTTGAAAGTTATGTGCCTTTTTGTTACAGGCCATCAGATGAATTAATAACAACAATAATCATTGGAGTTGCAGCTCTATATTCATTTGAACACCCTTGGCTCCTAAATGCAGACTTCTTTTAAACTCAACCCACTCAGTTTTAATATCAAACTTTCTGTTACAAATTTTACATCTCAAGCACAAGCCAAGAAAACCATGACGATACTGACTTTACAAAGCTCCCTGCAGAGCCACAGAAGAAGACATTATACAGTTGTTTCACAGGCTGAGCAGTAGTCCTTGTGACGAGTAAACTGATCTTCATGTGTAAAATCAGTGGAGTGCCTCTTTAATATATTTTGCTTAAATACAGCTTCAGTTTAACGTGTAAAATCAGATGACAATACCTGACTTGTAGAGAGAATGAACTGATTACTGATGAGATAGGCGTCGTCTTTGAATATCTCTGGCTTCTCTGTCTTCAGTTCATGTGCAATTTCACGTAGTCCGAGTAAGTGATTGTCTATTGCCATCCCTGTAATAGCCTGAGAAAGGAGAATGACACATATGTTAGTGTATTTCCTTTGACAAGCAAAGTCAACATTGTAACAGAAATGTGGATGAGGTTGGAGAATAGTCACCAGAATAGTGTACTTTGTCTGGGCAGGTTATTGCACCTCGTAACAGCTCCATCTTTTCTGCATCCTGGAGATGTAAAACAGAGAATCAGTACCTACACTATTAAATCCCTTCATATACAGTAAGCATAGCTCCATCTAAAAAGCTCTAAAAAGCTAATTTCATTATTTAATCTGAGTGTTTAACATCTTACACTTGTGCTCTGTTTCCCATCAGTCATTGCTTTGACAAACGTCAGGGCTTCTGGTGTGGCTGAGCGGATGTTGTCCACTCTACCCTCCTGAAAACGCCGTATAGAAGCACTCTCATAGGTTGCCACCTGTCTGCCATGACATCTGCAGTAGCACACAAAAGGAAAAAGCCATTTAGCTTGGAGCTCTGGGTTAATGTGACATACGACAGTCAGTCCTGTTATAATCATTTTTGTCTTACCGGTAGTAGGCTAACTGAAGAGCAACCTGCATGTAGGCATCTGGACTCATTTTCTGCTTCTTGATGAACTCTTTCCCGTAATCGTAGAATTTGTGGACATTCATGTCCAGATTTTTCACCTGCCTGAGCAAACAAGGATAAATAAGGATATGAGGATGAAACCCTGCTGTGAGCTGAGCATGTATTCATTTATTTAATTGTACAGGAACCAGAGTAAGCCCACACCTCTGTAGTTTGTCAGCAGACGAGGCGAGGAGTTTGTGAATCTCTGGAGTACACTTCCAGCGGAGCCTGCGTGGAGCAGGCAGCTCGCTCACGCTCGCAGCCCTGACCAGCTTTGATGGGCTGCCAATCCTGGTGTCACATGGGAATATATAATTTGGCATGTTTTTTGTTAGGGTATTCTTATTTGGATTTTCTGAGCATATGCCAACACGTATCACACACACATTTTGCATTTCTTACATGTACTTGAGTAGATACTCTGTGCACTGGACGAGAACAATTCCCTCAAACGGTGAGTGTTCACACACGACTCCGCAGCAGCCGTCAGCTCCTACGACAAACTGACACAGTCATGCTATTGTCAATGTGAATTTCTTGAGTTGAACCAAACTGCAGCGCTAGATCATCTGAGATTCGACTCATATTCAGTTGCATCGCTGTACTTGTGTATTCTGCTCTGTACTGTAACCACATGTTCCTTCATATACATCTCATCCACATGTTACACCCTGCAGTGAAGAAATAATTTAGAGAGGAAGCCTTCAATTCATTCAAGTGATCTGAATTCTTCATCAAAACATCTCCATCAAAGTTCATGCTAATGACATCAGGCTGACGGCTTGTGATCCAATGGGAACGTCCACTCCCTGTCAGAATTTCTTTAAATGTAAGTCCTTAATTTGGTATGGGATTGGCTAATAACATCCAGAGAGATCAACATAAATTAGATCAGTTGTGTTATTTCCTTTGCTATAGCATCCTTCAGTCATCTACATTCCTTTCATCCTCACGTGATTCTTTCTTTTCCTCTATTCTCTAACAAAATTCAGGGCACACAGTGTGCAGTAAGTTAAGGATGCACACATTAAAGTAGCCTCACTACCCAGCTGTGCTCACTAACCTGCATTGGCTTGTCGTACCAGCGGTTGCCCCCATTCTTGGCCACTCCTCCGCCATGCAGCATCAACATGGCACGTGTGGTGTCACTTTGCTCAGCCCCGGTGGTGTCATCCAAACAGACCAGACAGAGACAACGCTCAATCATGTCCAGAGAGTCCCTGTTAGTAGACTCTAGAGCAAAACAACTGTCAATTTGGTGGAGCAAACAGTCTTGGAAACACTGAGATCCACCTGACTTAGTCTCATACCTCTCATTAGCACACTGCGAGACTCAGCCCACTCTGTCCGTCCATCCGACGTGAGGAGACCAATAGGTGGGAGCCGCTCTTCTTCGTTGTCAGCCATCCTGGCGATCTTCTCCAGCTGAGTCAGCAGGTCTCTTTCATTCAGTCGGCGGAAGTTGATCACCACATCCAGCACGAAGAACTGGACAGAGATTCAGTAATTGGTTGTAAATCTTTACTGCAGGCTGAGGCACATAGAAGAATTGTTTCCAGACAAGACATGGGGACATGGGGATATCTGGTAGGATGTGCATAGCGAGGGGCAGCAGAGATTTGAAACTGAATTGTCTAAAGTCTAACAGGACAAGAAACATGAATGATCATAATGTCAGATATGTAAAAAAAAAAACAAGTTTAGCCAGATTTTCTATTCTAACCACTTTATTTAGAGGTAAAACAAAAGCAAGCACACCCAAAATATTCATGATAATCCCTCATTTCACTGAATTTCAGGAACCCTCTTGCTGTGAGACGACAGTGCTAACCACCGTGCCACCATATCTCTAACTACTTATTTGAAGACTTGTTTGAGCTTCTTTGACTCTTGTAACATAACTGATAACCTCTGTGGAGCTGCAATGGAGTGACAAAAGTGAAGATTGCGAGCTGATGTGCAAATGTCACACATGTTCTATCAACTTAACAGAGAGCACTTGTCGGTGGCTGTTACTCACAGTGAGTCAAGTTTTGTGCCCCCAGAGCCCGTTTACAGTACCATCAGATACAGCGAGTGATGATCCATATGTTCTGCTGTGACAGGGACACGATGTATGTAAGTGTAACTGTGACTCTGTGAGCTGATCTGTTCTGAATTCAGCTCAGATGTTAAATCTGAAGGCTCATTCTTGACCATGTGATGAAGACGCAAAAGGATTGTGATTGCTTTGTCAAACTGCTCAAAGTCAAGAATTAATGTTCATAGTTCACCTATAAGCCAACACAGATGAGAGGTCCTGAAAGTGCTGAGCTCAAATGTCAGCTGATTGATTACCATGACAACTAGGCAAACTCCATCTGCCGATGATGACCGTGTGGTGTGGTTGAAAGCCCCAGAAAAATCTAGGAACTGGTGCTTTGTCAGAAGTCTATGGCGTGTTTTTCTCAGTGTGTCTGACCTGGTTTTTACAAGCCACAATGATGTGTTCAGGTTCTGGCATCACGCTACTCTCCTGGGCCACCAGTGTGTCCCTCTCGGGCCCCGGTAGGCGGTAGGAAGTGAAGAGGCGATAGTACTGCTCCATGCACAGAGGGGTTCCAGCCAGCTGGCCCCGGGCATAGTCCACAGGCAGGGCACGTCTACACACAGATATACATTACTCTGTCAGGCCTTTTATTCACACATGAACCACAGCTGAAGATGATCGTGCTCTCGTTGTACATGAACTTACGAATCCAGAAGAGTCTTGTACTCTAAAACTCCAGAAATTAAGTGGGCGGCAAACCTAGAAAGGAAAAATTTCACTTTGAAATACACACGTGTTGCACTAAGTTACTTCCTCTCACTCTCTCTGTACTACTACCACTACTACTACTACTACTCTGGTAATAATTCCCTGCATTTACCCTCATTCTTGTGTAGCTGTATTACACCTACCAGTATAAATGCTGTATGTAAATCATTTGGTTAAGGAAATCAATACCATGTTAACCAAACCACAGCCTTCATTGTCTCTTAACCTTGACGCCAGCGGCCTGGCTTGGCCTCTCGGTCCTTGAGGTGTTGTGGGTAATGACCCTATCTGTCAATGTGTAGCAAGGAAGTGTTCAATTTGCTATAATCAATTAAAGCCAGTCTCTGAGTAATTTATACAGTTCACTATCATTTCCCAGGTCTCTGAGCTGTAACAATCTGTCAGGTGGTGACTTTTTGGTTATTACAATGTGTGGTAATTACAACTTTTTTTATTTACAGTATCTGCTGTATTCGTTTGCGCCCTATCCTGTGAGGTTTTACTCATGACTCCTGTCTCCGCTGTGCAGAGTTTCGTACCTTAAAGAGTCAATGGGAGCTCTGAAGTGCTGCTGTGGGAAGACCATCACAGGGCTGGAGTTGACAGGCAGAGCCAGTCTGTTGTTGAGGTACATGTCATTCAGCCAGTAGTCGTACACCTACAGTCAGACGTAGAGGGATTTGCTTAAAGGCTTAAAGGTTTGTTTACATCAGTAAGGTTTGTAAAATGTGATTTATGATGACACAAAATGCAGTTTATTTGGGTTAAGAAATATACATCAAATTCATATTTAGAAAATATAAATCACTGGTTTTCACTTTAAGTGTTCTTGTTAAAGTCTGAACTTTAACATAAATGAACACATATATAATTTCATTATAATGCTCACCAGTTGAAAACAATATGTTAACTGTTTTTTTTTTTATTTACCCAGTTTGCCTTGTTTTCCCTCCTCTCCATGAGTTTGCTCTGTAGTAGCTCCCCCACTCCTCCGGGGGCTCCAAACTGCTTCACTACATTTTGGGTCTTGTTGAACTGTTCCTCTGTGAGCAGGTGCTTCATGCACCTCAGGTACATGTCCAGCGTTTCTTTCAGGGCTGGGACTGGCAGCTTAGGCAGACCCTGAGCAGTGTTAGGGAAGAAAAACTACTCTTTATTTTTCATCTAAATTTGTAACATCAATTTATCTAAAATTTCAGAATTTATCAAGGGAATACTTTAAATCAATAATTATTCACTTTGCAGTTGTACTACTTGCCAAATTTGTAAATTATTCCCTTCACTTTACACAGAATAAGATATTTAATTAAAATTTCAAAGCATATTCTTACAAAATATCAATACATATATTCCTAAAGTGACTTTTATGTCTCAGTCTTAATAATATTCTTTACTTTGATTTGATTTTTGACATTCCAAACTAATCTCTCATACATATCCTAGTAAAACATACATTTAGACAATATACATATATATATGTGTATTTACATCACTGCCCCCTAAGTCCTTGGAGGGCTCTTGGTCCAGAACTGGCATGGTGGCGGTGTGCAGAGGGGCAGCTTTTGAGACAGGCTCTGTGTCCACAAATAAAATTATATTAGTAACAAGTTCAGGCAGTTTAAAACAACTATAAGTCACTATTACGGTCTACAGTTCACTTTAAACGTTGCACTACTGTGAGAATATTTAAGACAAATGTACCTCAGTACTCAATCAATTAAGTGTATCACTGTCATGGCAAAAAATATATGTATATAAGAATGCCCAGCAAATTTTGGCCTTTGGAATGAACTCTCTGGGTGTTCAACTCAACTCAAGTGCATGTGACACCAACTAACACACTCTGAAGTAAGAGCTGAAGTAACTCTTTTTTTAGGGAGTTGACCTTTTAACCCTTTTCATTAATCCCAAGTAGAGTAAAACACAACTCTGTCCTTGAGTTAATCTTATCATTAACACTTTTCTAGTGTTAACAGACAGCACTAAGAAGTAGGTTTTATTCAACACTGGTGGAGTTAATATTTTACAATACTAAAAAGGTTTTAGGTGAAAATAATTACCAAAAACTTCATTATTACAAATGTTTAATTTGCAAAATCCTTCCACAGTGTGTTCAAAACTCCACATGCATGGATATTCATATTAAAACAAACTGCTAGTGCAGCTACAGCAGTCAGATTGAGTGGTCAAAATAGAAGTGACAAATATATAAAATAAGTAAATAAAAATTGATGTATTGAGAAAAGTGTACACACATTGTCAATACCACACATTATGTAATGTTTGCACTTTCCACTAAACAGCCTTGTGCAGAGTTATTTTAAAAAACTAATCTGTGATGCAGGATCATGTTAACATGAGAAGGGGTTTTAACTTAAAACGTGGTTCAACTTAACAAAAACATTAACTTCAACATAGATTCCATCAAGCTAACAATGTTGCCAGCTTGAACAATACAACCCTCTGATGCAACATAAAAAGATAAATCACACCCATCCGGATGTCAGAACATTTGACATGTCTTATCTCTCCCACCAGTGTCTTCCTGTAGATGTTTTCAAAATGGCCATGGGAAGAGGTTTCATACTAAAACGTAACAAAAACAATCTTGCCATTGTGCAAAATGATAACACTTCACCCTGTTTGTAAGGTTGACAGTAACCTGTGAGTCAGTGTGGAGACAGATGTGTCTTCTGTGTATTCCAGTGTTTCAACTATGCCTTTTAACTGGACCAGATTCAGCTGCTTTTAAAGTGATAAGCTGCTGCAAAGTGTCTCGGTCAAATTCCTGAGTTTTTAACACAAAAAAAATGTGTTAAGCTTAAAAAATACATAATCATATTGGAGTAACTCTGACAAGTAATCTGTCACTGCGTGAGATTTAGTTTGAAAAGTGAAATAGAGCTATTACTTGCCTTACGAGAGACCTGTAGGCTCGGCAGCAGCAGAGATGTACCGTTTGTCTACAGGGATTAATTGACACCGCAGTCGAGTTGAATCACGCTCCTCAACACCCAGTGAATGAACACCAAAATATTACTCCGCCACAGAGTATGCCTGAACCCAAGCTGTAGTCTCCATGACAGAATAAACTCCAAAAATCTAACTCCATCACTCTTTTTTAATCTAACTCCAGATTATTCCACTCCAGAAATTTGCTGTGCACTTTACAAGATGTTCAAATGCAGCAATAACATTCATAAATAACATTTACCAAACTGAAATAAACATCACATAAAAAAAATAAATATTTTACTCACCAGAAAGACAAAAAGACAATCCCACTCGTCCTGGGGATCAAGCAATGATTTTAGGTTTATCCATTTAGACTTGAATCCATCTCTGGTGGAAATTCTTTTTAAATTTCACTACTTTTATCCTGCCATCATTTTGAGCATATTTGAATCCTCAGCATGGCAAGAGCGCAACTCCCTCGCTGGCTCAGGAGAGATGCTGAGAGGGTACCTCACCCTCCTGGCAGCCAGGCTCCTCCCAGAAGTCCTGCTATTCGCCGAGAAGTTTATTTGGCACTTCACATCTTCACCCCACCTTATTTAGACACCGGCTGCACGCCTCGGATGCTCACACGCTGTGCCGAGGAACAATTAGGATGTGTTTTGCATGGACTTCCTCCTTTGACTTTCTGAATTTACAACACTTTCCGTCGAGCAGTTTGGGCGCATACATTGCTTCCACCTCACTGCATTTGACTGACTTAATTGGCGTTGTGTATATTTAATATTATATGCAAAGATTTGCATTTTGGAGGAGCGCAGAGGCTTTGACAAACTGTTGAGTTAGTTGACATTAAATTATTGCTATAATTTGTTTCCAAACTATTTTTTTTAAGTCGGAGAAGTCACCTTTTAACCAATGAGCATCACAAAACTATCTCCGGATAGGCCTCAATAAGTTTAATTTCCGATTTTTCAATTCATACATCTTCACAGTCAAAAATCCAGGATACACACTTAATAAATATAACCACATTTTTATATATTATCATGATAATTCTGTTAGTGTGTATTCCTTCCCTGTAGAGGACAATAAATATGTCACATACTGTCATAACTAATTTAATTAATAGCCTAAATAAATGATTCCCATAACCAGTCTCATTCACATAATATTGATTTAATTATGTACATGAATATACATGTATGTACAGTCGCAGATCACACAATGAGGCTATGCATTCCAGAAGTACATCATCCAAAATAAACAAAATAATCAGACAACAAGACGCACATTTCAGTTCATGTCCATCTCTCCAACAGCGTCGTGTGACACACAGTATTGCATATTCAGTTTAGCAGCACAACTCTGGCAAAAAAATAAATACAAGTTACATTGAAAGACGCATACGTTACAGTTGTTCTTTCCTTAAAATACATTTACACATAATCCCTGAATATGAGTCAGTTTCTGATACAGTGATAAATACTGTTAATGAATAGACATTTATCTCAACAAATCATTCACGATACTCTCACTTTAAGATGAACAAACGCCAGCGAGCGCCTTTCTACTGCAAAAGCTTGAAGCTACTTGATTTGACAATACCCGGAGGAATTGTCACCAGGAGCAGTAAATAATTTATGTCGTTACACAATCCTAATCGTGTTATGCAATTGATTGAATCGGACGGGATGCACACAACTCTACATGGGCACTTTGATAGTTTTACACTCAGTTAAAGGTCTTTTACGCATACTCTCCTCCTGAGGATTCCTCCTCTGAATACGATCGTTGCGCAAAGGTTTCAATGCCATTCTCGTCGATCGTCGTACACAAACCCTTTCTCTTCTTCTCTCGTTGCTCCATCTTAATCGTATCATACAGCCCCGTTGGGCCATCCTCCAGGAGCATATTTCTCTCGGAGAAAGAAGGCTTCATCTGTGTTACGTTCTTCAGCAGAAGGAGCGCCGGTGCGTAAAGCACATTGGCGAGGCCCATGCCGAGGTTGAGCTGAACAAAGCCCAGGTCGTGCACTATCTGTCCAGCCACCACGGGCCCCAGGGCATAGGCCACGCAGTATGAGATGTCTGCGATGGCGTACACGCTGCCATACACTGACACATGTCGCACATCCACCAGGAAACCCAGTGTTGGCAGGAGCGCCGTGTCCACGAAGGCAATGCCAAAACAGATTCCGCACAGCGGGATCATGAGCTGTCCAAAGTTTTTACAGGCAGGCACGGTGCAGGAGCTCGCGCCTATGAACACCATACCTATAGCCCCGTAAAACCACTGGAGGTGAGGGTACTTGGCTGCTAATTTGACAGTGAGATATACGCCTAAAACATGAGGGAAGAAGGCAGGGAACCATGTCATGCCGATCTCCCACTGGCTGGCATGCATGGTTTCCTCCATCCAGTTGGCAATAGTGGGCTCAAGGAAGGCGAGAGGGATGTTACAAATTGTCAGAGCACCCGCCACTACAGCTATATAAGGGTCAATCATCAGTTTATAAATGGGGGTGCCCACTGGCATGTTTTCTCTCTCTCGGTTAGAGAAGGGCTTCAGCACAGTCAGGCACAATACACCGTCAATGAGGCAAATAGAGGCCAGAATCAGGAAGGGCACCCGCTTCCCTGCAAACTCATAGAGGACCCCTCCAAAGGGGGGCGCCACAAGACTTCCAAAAGAGATGAACGCCAAGGCAATACCCAGCGCTTTGCTCCTCTCCGTGTCCTCTGTGTACCTGTCTGCGATCAGAGCGATCCCCGCAGTGTCCGCGAAAGCCGAGCCGAGGCCCTGCATGCTGCGCGCCAGGAACAGAGTCGCGTAGTTTTCAGCGAAGGCAAAAGTGAGGGTGGACAGAAACATGACATTGAGACCGATGAAAAGTGGAATATCATACCCGACCCTGTCTATAAACGTGCCACTTAGCGGGTTCACCAGGAGCTGCAGGATGGCCTTGGAGGCAAAAAGAACACCAATCTGTAGGTCGAAGTTCCCTTTGCTTGTTTTGTGGACGGTGCTGTTGGTGAAGTTGGTGTGCCGGTCAATGACTTGAGCATCATCCGCTGCTTTCTGTAGCTCTTCAAGGTAATCGGGTATAATTGGCACAATTACCATGTAAAGCATGTTGTCTAACAAAAGTGCTATACAGACTATTACTAGAATAATCCGTTTCTGCCGATCTGGGTCTTGGATTACATTGCCCAGTTGTTTAGTTCTTTCGCCCATCTGGGACAGTTTGGAGGCGGCAGATTGTGCCATATTAGTGGCTTGTCCCTCTGTGGTCCCCTCCGGCTCCATGATTTTCTCTCTTTCCGGCTCAAGTCTTGTCTTTTGAGAAAGAAAATCAGCTTCCCCCAGTTGATTTGTTTAAAGAATTACGCACGCTTGGCACATCTGCTCTGTCTTTTATTTAGTTTTCTTTTTCCAGCACCGGGAGCCCTACTAATGAGCTAGATAACTTCCCTCTGCTTTACCTCTTCTCTGTCCCTTGCGCCGTCCGTCATCGCACGCGCTTTTCCACTCCCGTGACTTGGACTCGTTTTATCCCCGTCTTCCCTAGTTGCTTCATTGTCTCATATCCCGTCATTCAGGTGACGCGCTGGTCCCGGGCAGCACTCACAGGTTGGGGATTCACCTACAGCTCACAGTGCCGGCTTCATCAGAGCACTCGCTGTTTTAGGTCCGTCTGCTGCGTCCCTTCGGCTCCCAGACGCTCCCAGCTGTCTCCAGTCACCTGTAACACTGTGAGCTAAGTCATCATTTCACATCAACCGGACTGGTTTTGTCGGCCGTGGAAGGAATACACACTGCAGTTTGTTGACTCCCATAGGTGCCCCCCTCCCCATCTTCACCGATGGCTGTGACGCACAGTCCTACTGCTCTCCAGAAGATCTTTTATGCTAATTAAATACAAAATCCCGAGTGCGCACTGCTGTCCAGCCAGTTGCTTTAAGATAGAGACGAGGATGCTTACTCCAGTTAATGCTACACTTCACCTCCTCAGTCTTAATTTGAATTTAGGCGCAATTCGGTTATCTAAAAGTGGGAAAAGTATATAAATCTAGAAAACTCAGGCAATTCTGCTCGATAACATGAGGAAATATGTTTTCAATTTTAATCTCAAAGTTAACAGTGCAACATGGAGGAAACATAGAGTGTTCCGCGTTACTTGACAAAAACAAAACGGATTCAGCACCACACTCCAGTGGACAGCGCCACAGGACATCACTCTAAAGGGATGTTAAAGGCTTGAAATTCAAATTTAATCTTATAAATCATCCATATTTCCCCCCTCTGATACTGTCTATCACTGCGTTTTGTTTGTAAAGTGTAAAGGGTGTTTTTGGGACAGCAGGGAGCCGAGGTGAGTCTGGGTTCAGCCCCCGCAACCACACTGCTGAAGTGTAACTGAGCAAAGAAGAACTAAAGCCTCCAACGAGACTGATCCTGCGCGCCCCCCTCCTTCTCTCTCTCTCTCTCTCTGTGTGTGTGTGTGTGTGTGTGTGTGTGTGAGAGAGAGAGAGAGAAAGAGAGAGAGAGATTGTGAAAAAAATGTTTCTGACAGATCTTCACGATCAGTAGTCAAACATCTGAGAAAATAGGACTTTACGCACAACTGACAGATTTTAATCCTTATCTCCTACATTTCAATATATTATTGGCCTTCAGCGCCAACTTCCTGTTACTTTTCTTTCCAGATATGTTTTTTTTTTTTGCACAAAATGTATTCCTGCTGAACATTTAATTTCCTTTTGAACAAAAGTAGCTTTCAAAAGAACATCACAAAAGTCCTTCATATCGCCGCAGTTAAAGGTCCATCATATCTGAAGAAGACTCTAAGAGCTCATATTTATTCGCTTTTTAAACGACACGAGGCGAGTGAGCTGGGGGTTTAAATAAAGCTTGACAGCGCCATCTTCCGGTGCAGAAAAGCTCCAGCAGCTGTCACCAACATTTACTGTACTCCGTGAAAGCAATTTACTAATGGGGTTAAATAATTTGATTTCAAATGCAAATCTTTGGAGAATTTTATTGAACCACTTATTGTATTGGAGTCAGCTGATTTCCAGGCTCTTTTCAAGATATTGACACCTGTTAGATTTACATTTTTAAATCAGGAATAATGGTTTGGAAACGGCACAGGAGGCGTTCTGTGTGTTTGTTTCAGCTGCTTCTATATGTTTCCAGAATAAATGAATAATTACACTAAATGAACGGCGTTTGCAGTGGACTACAGATTGATGATGAGATCTGAAACATGACACAGAGCAGTACTGACATCTAGTGGAGGAAGAATGAACTGGAGGAATGACAGAAAGCTTTGAAACCTGAAAAGGCCCCACTAATGAACCAGATCCATTAAAATATTTTAGTCTATGTCTGAAAAAAAAGAATAAAATCCACTGATGCCTTGCCAAAAACATGATTTGGTGATTACTAATTTTATGAATGTAATCAAGGTTGAGAGAGTCGGACTCCCTTGGAAAGATACAGTATAATACCTTTACTAATTCATTAACCAGAGTTTTGTATGTTGACATCTTATCCTTCAGCCATGTTGCTTTAATTACCAGTCAAAATTATTTCCCTGCTGGTTTTATTCTTGGGTGTCATGTGTCCTTGTTCAGCCAGTAGATGTCCTCATATCCCTGTACATTCTCATTGAATAACAGTTAAAGGGCTACTTCTCTGATTTCCAACTTTATCTATTTATACTTGTCACTGTTAAACAATGCCCACACTACACTGTTGATACTCTGAAGCTTGCGGAGAGGCTGCATTTATCAGTCCACACTGCAGTCACAGAGTATAGAGGCATATCAAGCACTGATATTTAGTGCAAGGTAAACATAAAGACATTGATACACCACAAAAACATACATGATAGAAGCAGAAAAAGGTGGCACACCATCAAAGTGGCTAATGTCCATGTAGCTTCATGTTTTATTGAAATATAGTTGCTGATGTTTTTTAATCAGAGGCCTTCCCTTCACTATGAAGAGTGTTTCGTTTATATGCAAGACAGCAGTTCTAAAACCTTTTTGTACTAGTGGACCCTTACAATGAGGTAGCATCTACTTGTTACCCCTCACAGCAAGAGCTGTGAGCAGTTTAACTGAAAAGTGTCTTGTCCCTGATTGTTTAATAGAAAGGGTTTTTAACCCTTTGAAACCAGCAAATGACCCCAAAATGCAGGAAATTAGTAAAAATAGAGAATTAAAAGCAAGAAAATTGGTAAAAAATAAGTAAAATAAATAAATAAGTTTTGTTTTAAAAGCAAACAAATACAGAAATGACCTGGAAAAGTCATTAAAAATTATAATAATTTAAAAATGTAATAATAATAATAATAATTACACAAGTAGTTTCCCCCCAGCCTTTTATCTTTAAACCTTTTTTTCTAATTTTTTCTTTTTCTTGTTTTTTTTTTTTCAATTATTATTATTTCATTTTATTTTATTATTCTTTTTTTTTTTTTTAAATTTGTTGGACATTTATTTCCAAGTTGCTCATTGCCTTTATTCCCATGTTTTTGAAAGAAATTGCACCAATTAGCTCAGGGTTCAAAGGCCCTGCAGAGTTAAAATATTTAGTGGGAAAAAAATAGAGAAAAAGGGGAATATGAACACAGTTTTGTCTAACATTAATATATATTTTTTTCTTTTGTCTCCCTTTAATCATCTGGGGATCCTTGAGATTTGTTAGAGACCCTTTTGGGTGTCCTGACCACCATGTCGGGATCCACAGTGCAACACAGTCAATGGAGTGACCAAACTGAACCCAGGTGTATAACAGACACCACATACAGGTGCAAACTCTCAGATAGCCACAAGGGGCAGGTAAAGAGAAGATAGAGACATGCGCCCAGTAGCCTAACAATGAACCACCTGGTACAGAGATCAGGAATATAAGAATATACAGACACAAAGATTAAAAGATTCAGTGTATTCATCCTTCAAAGCAAAAACATGAAATTTCATTGCTGCTATCCTAATCAATTAAAAGTGATCACCAAAATACAGGAAACACAAACCCACTAAATAAAAACATAGATAAAAACAAGACAAAACTACTTCCTGCAACGAAAGTGTTTTTAAAAAACACCTGAACAACACCATAAAAGCAGACTGAGACCAAAACAAATTAGAGCGACATATACACTGCTCAAAAACATAAGGGAACACTGTGACGGCTGTGGCCCAGAGGTAGAGTGGGCTATCCACTCATTGGACGATCAGTGGCTCGATCCCCAGCTCCCCGCTTGCCAAAGCATACTTTGACAACATAATGAACCCCAGATTGCTGTTCCATCGGTGTGTGAGTGCATGTGAATGGTTACTGAGTAGCACGTGGCCCCTTGTATAGTAGCCTCAGCTACCAGTGTACTTTGAGTGACTGGAAAACTGGAAAAGCGCTACACAAGCACAGTCCATTTACCAAGTCAGTTAAACTTCAGAGGTATCAATCTGCCCGTTAGGAAGCACAAGTGATTGTGAATCAGTTTCAGCTGCTTTTGTGCAAATGAAAGTGACAACAGGTGCAATGGAGAGGCAAAAGCAAGACAACCCTCCCCCAAAAGGGAATGGTTTTACATGTGGTGGCCACAGACAGTTGCTCTCTCCTTATCCTTCCTGACTGATTCTTCTCTAGTTTTGTGTTCTGTTAGTGTCACTAATGGTAGCAATAGGTGGTACCTGCAGCCTCCATGATTGTGGCTTGAGGGCCAGATGTCCTCTATTGGGACCTGTGCTCACAGCTGAGCACCATGCAGCTTGATTATCATTTGCCAGATAACACTAGAAATGGCAGATTCGCCACTGGCACATTTGATAGGTGTGAAAGAGTCTGGAGACGCCATAGCGAACATCATGCTGCCTGTAACATCATCCAGTATGACTAGTTTGGCGATGGGTATATGATGGTCTGGGGAGGCATACATATACTAGGAGGGTCGCACAGACCTCTGTGTCGAGGGGCGAATCTAGACTCTCAGCATGGTGGGGGCGGAGCTTTCTCAGGGGGCCCTTGTGACTAAGTCATTTTAAAATTCACAACTGTAAATCAGCGGATATATCCATATGCTATCCATAATGTGTCACTTGTTGAGCCAAGCAAACCTACATATATGTCCAATAAAACTTTGTTGGACAAGCTTGTTCTGGAGAACAAATGTTTCAGCACCAAGAATGGCGCCGTGTTGATGTAACAGCCAGATTAGTGGTATTACTGCACTGCCAAAAAGTGTCCTAGGGTGGTGCCTTCTTTTTGTTTTGTTTTGATATACTTGAGTTGAGAGTTGAACACACAGTGTCACCACACTACTTTGACTGACATCCACACGAGAGGACTCTCAACAGTAACGAGTCACGTGCAGGTTATATCGACTATGTTTTACTGCTCGTGTATGATAGGAGAAAATAGCACTGTGGACACCTGGCATTTGTGGTCGATGGTAAGTACTGTTGGATAAAATAACAGTGCTGAAACCTCCGTTTGTCGTCCACACAATGGCTTGAGATGAAAATCTAGATGAAATCTTCAGAGCGATAGTCAGACCTTATGCTGGTGCACTGGGCCCTGGGTCCCTCCTGGTACAGGACGATGCCTGGCCTAATGTTGCCACGGTGTGTAGGCACTTCCTGGATGATGAAGGTGTTGATGTGATCGACTGGCCCTCTTGTTCCCTTGACCTCATCAGGAGCATCCTCAGACATGCATACAGGTGTGCGGGGCCATACACACTACTGAGTCACATTATGAGTTGCTGAAGTAAAATTCGCCAAGCTGGATCAGCCTGTGATTTCAATATTTTACTTGGATTTTCAGTATGATTTTAAATCCAGTCCTCAGTGGGTTGATGATTTTGGTTTCCATTGGCCATTGTTACATCATTCTGTTCTCAACAAATTATACAATGTACATCAGTAAAGGATTTTCAGATCTGATACAGGGTAGAGGCCTATTTTGCACCCTGTTTTGCAGCTGCTGGCTGCAGTACTCTCTCTCAGTACTGAAGCAATTTTAAAAGTTATCAGCTCCCATTAGTCACTTTGACACAGAACATGGGAAAAAAGGGTCCAGGTTGAAAAAATACTAAAGTTTCTGTGGAAAGTCCCAGTTTGCACCCTCCTCTTGTTTACGCTGTCATATCCTTTGCAGGATAAAAGAGACAGAGTACCTCTGTATTCAGTAAGACCACGGTAGCATTTATCAGGATTCTCAAACATGACCACTTCATCAGGAGGTCATGTTTGGCCTGTATGTAATGCCTGGCCATTGTGTAGTCCAGATTTCCTCTACAATGCAAACTTTTTTTGAGCTCTTTTAGATTGTTTGTTCTATAATGAACTTTCTATATACATCTAGACAGAACACACACTTGTTGTCTTTCTTAGAGTGTGAGAAACGTAAGTTAGCATGTCAGACTGTCACGCAACAGCATAGAGGTAAGAGCTGAATATTACTGAAGTGGTTTATCAGTCCTGAGTTGAATGTTTACTACATTCATTTCCAGCGTCTTTGAAACAAATCAGTGAAATCCAGCCATTCAATCCCTCCCCGCCCAGAGCTTAGTTTGACGTAGACAGGTTAAATCCAGGCAATAAATGTCAGGAATGTAACCCAAAAGGCGCTCAAAATTGTTCTATTTATAGACGAAATGTTATGTCACATTAGTGAGAGAACAGCTTTGATAATCACATTTATTTCCCTCAGTGAACATACTGTAACTGGAAAGCTTAAGCAGAGTCATGAAGGCCGGAACTCTGCTGCTGGCTTCTGGTTCACCCCAAGAGACTGTTGTGATCGCTCTCTCACACACACACACACACACACATACACACACAGCAACACAGTTACAGATCAACAGATACAAAGAACCATAGTTAACTTTGTCTAGTTTTTTGGCAGTCATCTCTTTTTCTGGGGAAAACAATCTGTTTTTAGTTCAGTGTCCTCTTGACTGCTGTCGAAGGGCGGAGTCTGCACAGTCCTCATAACTGGATTCGCTGTGTTAGGGGATCGAGTTTTTTTTTTTTTGCTGTTTTCCCAGTGATTCTGCTCTGATCTGGTCAAGATCACCATGTAATCTTTCGCAGTTGCCAAAGTATTAATTTCTAACAGCCATACAAAATCCTGATCTACTCCAGCCTAACGCACACAAAAATAACCCCGGTGGGTCTGAACGGTTACAATATGAAGTTATTTTATGGTAGACTGAAACCTCTAAATGGATTAAGGAAACATATTTAAAATATCAACAAGGTGCCTGCTGCAGCAGAGACAGAAAGCAGGACAGAGATGTGTTTAAGTACCTCTGGCACTCCTGTAAAAGTGTGTAAAGGAAACAGTTATCAGACAGTTAAAGTTCACATGGTTTGCATTCCAGCTGTGGGCTACAGGTGTGGGAGACATACATATCCTGTCTTTAAATAAACGCAGCAATAACGCAGTTGCATAACGCCGACAGACAGATAACACTTATAGATAGAAGTCCTACATCACTTTAAGTAAACAAACGTTGGCAGAGCAGAGTAAAAGTTCTCACTGTGAAGAGGAGCAGAGTTTAGATTTACTGAACTATGTGATACTTTTAAATCAGTTAAAGAAACGAGCATGAAAGAAGAAAATGGGCTGACCTCCAGAAAAGTTCACATCTTGGACCAAGATTTTTTGGGACTGCAGTGTCAGTTTATCCATTTGGTCGGGAGTGAAATATATTTACCATGATATTCAGCACACACAGTCATGTTCCCCTTATACTTCTCATTCAGCGCCATCATCAGGCCTAATTTAAAATGTGTCTAATATTTTGTTTTATGACTGAACACATGCAAAATTAATAACCTCTCCATCAGCCTCAGTTGTACTTCATGTTTAGTGCTAATTAGCAAATGCTAAACTAAGATTTTGAGCATTTTTTATTTGTTTTATTTAACCAGAAAAACCTCTTGAGATTAAAAATCTCTTTTTCAAGAGTGTCCTGGCCAAGACAGGCAGCAACCTAAGTTACAGACAGACAACATAGAACAAAAATACAGAATAAAAATGTACAGCTGCAAAACAAGCAATATAAAACACAAAATAAGATCACTACAAAGAAAAGCCAAAAAGTATGTTAATATATACTGGAAGTGAACCATAAAAACACAAAAAAGGCAACTACACATGATTACAAAGACCAACTAAGATACACTGTGACATTGGCATGTAGAAGACTGTGTACAAAGATCCTGCAACAGTGCTTTGAAATGGCCGAGAGAAACCAAAGAGTGCAACTTGAAGTCTGCAGAAGATTCCACATGCATAAATGCTCGCTACATGCCTGGTTAACCAGCATGTTAGCATGCTGATGTTAGCATTTAGCTTAAAGCACTGCTGTGCCTAAATACAACCTCACAAAGCCTCTGTCTTTGTCGACTCTTATTACTTGACCACAGCAATGCAGTATTTTATAAGCTAATCTCATTTTAATGTGTAGCCAGCAGTGATGGATGAAGTCCTCAGATCGTTTGTCCAAGTAGCAAAATTACTGTGTAAAAATACTCTGTTTCAAGAAAAAGTCCTGCATTTAAAATCATACTTGAGTAAAGTATTCTATTACTAAATTATAATTATTGATGCACTCTTTAATTTTCTCTCCATTTTTATATTGCGTATATTTATATTGTAGCTATTAGTGTAAGTCTTGTGGTGTATTGTGGTATGTGTACTTTAGTGTATTTAATGTGTTATGTGTATAGTGGTATGTCTATTGTATTAGATGTATTGTGGGATATGTTGTGACGTTTGTAATGTGGTATATGTGCTGTGTACTATGTATGTGTATTGTAGTGTGTGGATTGTGGTTTATGTATTTCATTGTGCCTTCTATGTTTCTAGTGTATTTTGGTATATGTATTGTGGTACTTTAATTACGGTGGTATGTGTATAGTAGTGTGTGTGGATTGTGGTTTATGTATGTTATTGTGCCTTCCGTGTTCATAGTATACTGTGGTCGTATGATGTTTTAAACTGTATATTTCTAATAACATTTTAGGTCTACATGTAAAAGCCCAACTAGGGACAAGAGTTAAATTAGCAATAGCTATAAACTCTCTGCACAACCCATCAGTCCCATACTCTGTATTGGAATTATATTAAATTGCGTCGTCCCTATCACATAAAATGAAATAAAAAAATAAAATAAAATAATGTGTTCATCAATGTAATGTTGCAGTTAGTAAAGATGACGCTCATTTTAATAACTGTGGGGTAGTTTCATCTATAATAATATATTATTATTCATTAGTTCATTTATAATAGCTATTCAGTACATATAGTGTGAGTAAAAAGTACATTTGCCTTTGAAAGTTGGTAAAGTAGAAATATAAAGTAGCATAAAATGGAAATACTGAAGTAAAGCACAAGTACCTTAAAACTGTACTTAATAACAGTACTTGAGTATTTATGTAGATGTTGCAAAGAAGCCAGCACAAACATTAGATACAGTAAATTTAGTGGATTACAGTACAGCATTATTATAGTGACTCTGTGACTCTGGTGGTCCATGTAGTGGAGGGGAGTGTAGTGAACATGATGCAGCTGGAGTGCAGAGGACATTGTACACCAGTTAAAGAGCCAGGCCTTGAAACAGTCAAACATCAGATGTGTTTATATAAGTGTACTGTATGGATACTCAACAGCTCAATGCGGATGAAAAGCAGCATAATTGGAAAGCAGTACAGAATGACACACACACTGCATCAGAAAAGTTGATTAATATGATAATCCATGTAGCTGAATGGATTAAAAGCAACATTGTGTGAAATCCATTCATTTAATCAAAGCATAGTGCAACTGCTGCTTCCAATGCTAAGTGGGGAGTTTTATAATTATAATCAACAAAATAGGAGAAATGCATGTGAACATACCGTCCCTGCATTAACAAAGAAATGTCACTGTAAGTCTTAGAGAATCGACAACGTCGTGGGAAAACTGCACCTCTTCATCTGTGTCCTCAAAAATGATTGGTGAGATTATATTACTTGTATGAATTTTAGGGGGAAAAACATCCACTGTAAGTCAGGGTGTCAGTATGTGAAGTCGTCACAGTGTTATTCACCCTGTACTGATCAAAGTGAGTGGTTTAATTAATTCAAACAGCGATTTCTAAAGGGCAGTGACGCACAGCTCCACTTTAATCCAGATTATACTGCAACACTAATCCTGTAAAAACACTGTTTCTTCAAAACAAATATGGTTTTCTTTCTAATATATAATAGCTTGGGTGTGTATTTGATGGCTGTCTTGAGATCGGATGTGTGTACAATGTTGTCGCATGTCTATTGTTTCATGTAAATCATGTGTTGTACAAATGGTGTGATATCTTAAGTTCAATGAATTGATTGGAGGAGCAGCTGTGGTCAGCATTACCATTGATTGTCCTGTGGCTGCTCAACAAGAGCATGTGTGTGTGCATGTGTGTGTGTGTGTGTGTGTGTAGTCTTAGGGTCTGGGGTTATATAATCAGCTTCACATCTGACAGTGAAGATCACTAATGGAGAAAGTGAATGTGTGTTTGATCCGAGGCAGCAGACTGACATCTCACCTTGTTATTGCGCCTGGCTGAGCCTGAGGTCAACCACTGAGGAGAATCACTGTCTGATTCTACCAAAGATGGTGATTCAGAGGAGCCGGTGTTGATTTGGCAAAATTATATGCTCCAGGTTAGAGGGCAGACTCTGTACAAAAGGGATTCTGTGCACAAGAGGGATTTAGAGTAACGCCTGTTTGGGAAACTATGGATGGCTGCAGCAGTTTTTCTTTTTGTACGTCTTTGCCTTTTTGAGTCACATCTCTTGAAATGTAGCTAAACATATGTTTATGCCATCTATCTGAGTAAAAGTATATAATAGAGATTATTGTGTTATTGTTGTTGGCATAGCATAAGATAGCACAGCAGTGTGTGTGTAAGTACAGCCTCAGCATCAGCCAATAGCATGACTGTAGACTCTTGATTTTGTTTTAAAAACAGAGAAAATTATTTTAATTACACCTTTGGGTTAGTGTGCATGTTTAACAAAATAAAAAATTCATGCAAAAAAAAAAAGACTTTTCCTGATCAGGACTGTGTATGACACTGAGTGAGAACACAGCATTTGTCACCACTGACATCTTTTTAAAACTCAAGCATGCTTGTTTATTTGGTCAAAATTTCATCTTCCTCAGTAGCCTGCCAAGCACTTACTATCCGGGTTTGGTTGTGTGACCAATAGGTTTTGCTATCATCGACATTTCTTAAAGGGTAAATTTGGCATTTTTCAGCTTAGACCCTATTTTGCCATTTTCAAGTGACTAATGTCAACAATAATTTTAAAATTGTCCCAGTGCTGAACTTGACAGTAGTCCAATGTTTTCACAAGGAAAAAAAATGATAAAGTTACGCTAAAATTATGTATAACAAAGCTTTCATACAGCTGTGCACACACATTACTCTTGCATGGATTACTCGGGGATGCGTGGTCGCACAGAAATGCCACACATATCACATGAAAGCGCAGGACCAGAGCTTTCGATACCAAACACATCATTGTGCTGTCATCATCACGCTATATATACAGATCAATTGTCTACAAAATAAAAACCTGACGAATTTCTTTACAATCCGTTATACAGATCATGTTATCAGTCACTTCATATGGAGTATCGTATCTTACCACGTCTTAGGCTTGCGTGTGTTTCTCCCTGTCTATCCACGTTTGTAGTCCAGCTTTCAAGATGCAAATATTTCCATATTGTCCAATATATGGTCGACACTCCATCAAACTTTGTATGACAAAGTATTTCTGCAATTTGCCTTTTGTTCCAATGATTGAAGCATTCATAAGAAGACCAGCGCACCTTTGCACACCTTTGCGCACTCAGACAACTAATTATGCATGTGTCTCAGGGTCACATTCAGGGCA
This sequence comes from Cephalopholis sonnerati, assembly GCA_019142605.1. Classification (NCBI taxonomy): domain Eukaryota; kingdom Metazoa; phylum Chordata; class Actinopteri; order Perciformes; family Serranidae; genus Cephalopholis; species Cephalopholis sonnerati. The sequence continues at coordinate 19,514,767 of JAGQAX010000018.1, read as the reverse complement.
GGTCACTTCATGTCAGCCTGGCACAAACCACGTGTTTTGGACAACTGTGAAGTGACAGAATGTCCCACCATCATGGTTCTTATATTGCCAGATTCCAGAGAGTCTCCCCTCTTCATATATGGCAGAATATGTCTACTTCCAACTTTCTATGGTGAGATACATGTAAAAATGTAAGAATTTGGTAACACTGATTTTTTTTCATTGATATAAAAATTAATATAAAATACAGGCAGATAGAAGGACATGTAATGATGGAAATTCTGGATAGCCCAGATTGTCCTGAAAAAAAAAACAAGATATAGCATGGGTATGTAGCCTTTATAATGACTGAGATATGAGCTTAAAAGTAATGGCAGTAAAAATACCCCAAAAAAGGCAGAGGGCCCAAAAGGTTAAAGTGTCTGACAATGTTATGTAAAGGATCCCTACAGAGACAGAGCTTTCTGTTAAAGAGAAAGATCGTTTTTGTTTGACCACAAACAGCTCCAGTCCCACCAGACAACATTTAAATAAACAGTAATTTTGTCATCCTGAAACACACTTTATTCAAAGTTGACAGAAACTAACTAAAACTCACAATGCTGCTTTAATAATCACTTACTTTGGCTTGGTTGAAGTGAACCTTTAATTCATCCAGTTTGATGTGAAAATCTGCTGGTTCTATACAGGCTAAGATTACTGATTATTAAATGGAGTCTGGTGGAATTGGCCATGGTGATTTTGAGGCTGTTTCCGGTAAATAAAAATGATCTTACTTTTTAATAAAAAGCTCTGTCTCTGTAGGGATCCCTTTCCATAAGTCAGTCTTAAACTTGTAATATCTAGCTGAGCCTGCCAGTGGCAAAAAACGATGACGCTTGACGCTGCAAACATGCCCATTGTGGTTAAATTGCTGCTGTCACGGCTGCTGGCTGGAGCACTCTGGCTCAATACTGGACCAGTTTCAAAAGTTGTTGTTCCCATTAGTCATTTAGACACAAAACACATGAGAGAAAATAGAGTCCAGGTTGGAATTATACAAAACAAACAAAACAAAATTTTTTGTATTTGTATTTGAGTTGAATATTAGCTTTATTCCCACAGTGTGTGAATCAAACATGCACTGTTACTTTTGTATCCTCTGATTCCTCACTGCATTTTGTTCAACTACCCCAGGGATCAGCCACATTTACTATCAAAAGAGCCATTTTCAGCCCCCAGAAAACACGAAACAAAACAAAATTAAATCTAAACCAGCCTATCAACATTTCTAATAGGTCGAAATGAGCATTCATTAATATGTTTTACCAATACAGCTACACTGCAGTGGCCTATTAATGATAATTTGGTACTTAAACCTTGCAACTTAAACTTGTTTTTCCGTGTTTTGGATTTGGAATCTATAACTAGCCACGCAAGGGAGACTCAAGATGAGCTGCTGCTAATGACGTTTGGGAAAATGTAGAGGAAAAGGCCTGAGACATTTGATGCACATTTTAGCTGACAAAATGCTGTAACATTTTTTTTAATTTGGTGTACACATTTTTACAATTGGCAAATGTAAGTTGTAATGTATGTTGTTGATTCAGGCTGCCAGTATTATCCAGTGTTACAACCGTCCTCATCAGCCCCTGTATTATTATTATTTTCTCCCTCATTGCTCAGGGGAACGCTGAGTCATATAACTTCTTCTTTCTTTCTGGAACAGTTCTCATTCACTTTGATTCTCTCTCCTGTGCTCGCAGTCAGGTTGCTGTGTAATCCTCTCAAAAAGCCCATATGAAAACTTCATTGGTTGACCAGACATAATCCTCTGTGAACTCTTAAGTACCTGAATATGTTTGATTGTAAGAGAAGCAAACTGTGGTCTGCTGCCAGACATTTGGATTCAAACTATAACATAATCCAGCAGTTATCTGACATAAATCTCTGGCCAGCGTGGTTTAAATAATTGATCTGTGGATATAATCTATGATGACAAATCAATGTTAGATACTAATAAACGCTATGCAGAATGTGAAAGCATTTTTATTACAGCAAAAATAAGTGCCACTGATGCATCAGGTAGTTTTATAATAATTTATTACATAATATTCCTTGAAACTCGAAAAAATCCTTTCGTGTTGGCAGTTGATCATGTTGGCCTGCAGCGGTTTAGGAAGTGAGGTCAAAGTAACTTCCCACCAGATGACAGCTCCATATGTCCATCAGCGTCTGGGGACTTTGATGTTCTTGTCATGGAGGGCCTGGTTGAAGTTTTATTTCGATTATACTGACAATAATCTGCTCAGGACTGGTACATGCAGCACATTTAATCCTTATTTCAAGAGAATTTCATGTCATCTTAAAAGTCTTATCTGTAGTGTTTCCTGCAGATGACTGAATTAGCTGGAATACATGAGAATGATATTGATGACAACAGGGGCTGGATTTGCCCACAGCACATGTGTCTTTACTGCATAATTATGCAACAGCCCACTGACAGGCTGTCGTCAATTAATCTGCTTAGAAACACCAACTGGGAGCTTCTACTGTATGTTGTAACCTCTGGGTGTTATGTACATCGTGCTGGTTGAACGTTTACATTGCTGTAAATACACTGACACATATCCAGGAAAACTCTTTAATTAAGTAGCAAAACCACAGTGCAGAAACACTCACACTTACAAGTAGAACACATGCATTCAAAATTATTACTACTGTAAAAGTATATAAATATTAACATCAAACATACTTAAGATATGAAAAGTAAAAGTACTCAAAGAAGTCTACAGTACTTAAAGGAGAGACATAATCTATATATAACCATATTGTACAGTATAGAATAATTGTCATCTGGGCTCGTAACATCTGGAGTTCACCGCTAACTGTGTAAGTGCACTGATGATAGTCAAGGACTGAAACGTCTCGGCCTGTGGACCCTCTTGTGGTGTGTGGGTATTTCCTCTGCCGTCCCTTCTAGTTCCAAAATTAGACAATTGTACATTAGACCTGGCTGGCTGCTGGCCATCTTTGATTTGACGTCCACATCTGAAAATAAACCTTTTGCTATGTGCTAAATATTCTAGAAATTTCATGCTTAATATGAGAACTTAACCACTGTACTACAGAACCAGCTTTTCAGCTACCCATGTATTATACACTTAAGCATGATGTCCATGCATTACTTCAAGTTTCCCTGTTTTTATTATGTTTAAAATCCTGAGCATCTATGTCTATTTATTCTGGACATGTTTTCAATAATTGCTCTATATTCCTAACGTGAGCATTCATTGGCAAAATGAACAACAATAATGTGTCTTCACCAGTTTCACAGCCTCTTCAATAGATCTACATCATTTGCTTACAGTGGCGTTCCTTTTGAATGTTTACTCAGTCTGTTTAATAACTCTGCAAACAGCATCTTCTGCCTAACAATAATCTTTAATTAGACAACTTTAAATACGTTACACCACAGGTTAACACCTACACTGTCAACATACAATAGCTTCCCTGTTTACTGGAAACAGCTGGAAAACAATCTCCAACAACAACCACACTTAGATTACTGAACGGGGATAAATCACCACTTTGTGTGATCTGCCATAATCTGCAATGAATATGTGCCATCAGTTCAACCATGGAAGTTCTATGGAAGTTTCATCCACTATTAAAATTTGCAAATTACTGCGTTTGGCATGCAAACTATTGATCTTTTCCCCTCCCAAAGGTGTGTGAGGTAATTTCATGTCTGTGCCATTGTTACATGGATTATAAATAATTGAAGCGTGTAAACTGTTTGCAGTAATGCCAGTTGGAGCAGTGCCTTTGTTGACTCATATTGTAGCGCTCTAATTAAATGACTCTTTTCTGTCAATGCACCATCTGTTATAAAAACATGAAACGGGCCCAGATTTTTTCCACAGATCTTGTCTTATTTGCTTTATTGAGCTCTGGTGATCTCAGAAGTATCACCAAATACATGGACATCCCCAAATTAGTTGGAAATGACACCCTGGTAAGTTCCAAAATAAAATGCATTTGAACATTAGACCAGGTAAACTGGCGGCCATCTTGGATTTGACCTCACGGGGACCTCAGAGGTCAAATCTGACTTGCCCTTTGAATGTGAAAATAAACATTATGGTGTGCACCAACCATACTAGAAATCTCATGCTTGTCTCATAATAATATAAGAGCTTATCCACTGTTATGAGAGCTTATCTGCTGTACTACTGTATATTGATTATATAATAACCAGTATGTTATTGTGTATTGTGTAATGCTGTGGTCAGACAATACATTTAAAAAAAAATGTCAAAATCATGCTGTTTTTTAAGGTTTGTAAGAAAACAGAATCATATGTGGAAAAAAACACAATCTTTGTATTTTTTATTATTATGCTATGTGAAAGTTTAATAAATTAAAAGAGCTGTGTGTGTCATTCAGAGCATCTCTATGATTCAAAGGGGCGTGAAAGTCTGCACAAGGTTTTCGCCATGAAGGTAGCTGAACTGGTAGCTAGCAGCTAACGGTGCTAGCTCTATATGCAGTGCTAACAACAGCAACAGTCCTGAGGGTGGACACTATGCTTCCACATGGATGCTGTCCTGATATCAGAGGTAACTGCAGTATGAGGGCAGTGCAGAGTGACGGCAATTACATGTACTTACACGAGCTAACATGCATGTATGCCTTGCATAGCTGCCACATCAAAGAACAGAGAAGCTCATACTACAGCACAAACAGAGGTAGCATGACTTCATTCTCTGCTCAGGAGGCCATTACTTCACAATGTTATCACCTAGCAGATAGTGGTTTGCTGCTATATTGATGCTCTGAATGTTGCATACAGCTCCTTTAAATGATGTGTCAGTCAATGAAGGGATTTCACTAACATATAATTATTTTTATGCTTTGTCTAAACCAGGAATATACCATTTAAATTCATCGTTAAGTAAATACCAATAATCAATTCTTCTCATTTTGATGCTGTTTAAATGTCACACAGGCTTCTATCTTTACTTCATATGCAAATCTGCAGGCAAGAAGCACGTCCAGTTAATCTACAGCCACTACTAATCTCTAACTTGTCGTGGGGGCTGTGTATTGAAGAATGGTTCTCTTGTTTAGAGGATTAGTGCAGTTCCACTCTGGATACAGAGGTCACTCACAACTGTACAGAGCATGACGAGAGTGGCATGCAAGCACACTCACATTTCATTTACAGGCGCAATATACAAGGGAGGATGCCTTTGTGGCTGTCCCCAGGCGCAGTGAGGTCAAACATAAATCTTTGACGTGAATCCGCTGTTAGCTAATATCTATAGTATCTATTCTTTGATCGTTATATAACTTCTCTCTAGAACTGATTTATTTTACACCACCTTGGAACAAATAGAATTTATCGACATCATGGATGCCGTCTGTTTACAGAAAGTATTTCCTAAGATGAATTTAAAATGACAATCATCCCCTCCTTAGTACAAAAAAAACACAATAAATTTCACACTGACCTGAGAAAACCAGAGGAATCTGTTTGTTACACAAGTAGCTAAGTCCAGTGCCTTTGTTTTGCATTTACTGCCTGATATAATGGAATACTGCTGCTCTTATTAGTCCCTCCCAAAATGAATTGTTTGGATGTTTGATTTTGTTCACCTTTTATAATCTGCCAGTTCATTTTTGTTTTGTTTGACAAATCATTTGTGAAACACAGCTGCAGACACAAAGAACAACAAATCCAGGACAGATGTTTACAAGGGACAATGGCTACCACCACATGCACGTACACCCACAGACAAAAACATCTAGGTACCTGTGAGAAACCACCAGGACAGTAAGTGTGTGTAATTATTGCATGCTTAGTTTATTTGGACTTGTTCTCAATTTGAGGCACTTCAATCTTTTCCCCGGTGAGGAACTGCCAGATGCCTCCTCTGTAGTTCTCATTTCCCAAAGCGTACAGGAAGACATTGAAGGTGGGAGAGGTCTTAGCCAGGATAGGTGCCATCTGCAGAGACAGGTGCAAGCATGACAAGGTTGTTAGAGCTTTAAAGACCTCAAGGAGTGTTGCAGATTATCATGAAAATGCACTACAATACACTTATCAAGCACAACTGCTTCTTCAGATAATTAATTAAAGGGGAACTATGCCTGTTTTCAAAATTCATGCATGTTATTTTTGTGGTCTTAGACAGTCTAAAAATATCAGTAAACATGAAGAAGTCCCTCCCAAATCCAAGAACTAGAGGGCCAAAATTAAACTTTATGATGTCATTGAGTATAAAGTCTGGGGCTGCTCCATGGACAATGAATAGGGAAAGATGTTACAGATGAGCACCCGGAGGAATGCTCTGAGTATATGGGTACATTTCATGTTTCAGAACTGAGAACAGCACAGTAGAATAAAACTTATTTGCGTAAGAAAAGTAAAATTTTCTGCAGTTCCACAAAATCTGTTTCCCATTCATTGTCTATGGAGCAGTTCGAGACTTTATACTCTGTAATTTACTTCTCTGGTTTCTGGCTTTGAAAGAATAGCACATGTTCATAAATATTGACTGAACTTTCCTAGGGCATGGAAATAACATATTGGAATTTGTGATTTAGGTGGTTTTCACTTTAACCCTTTGAGCATCACTTTTCTTGTGGTGCTTTCAGACGCCTTTCACAAGTATTTAAATCTTAGGACCCTGAGCCAATTGGTGTGATCTCCTTCAAAAACATAGGGAAAAAAGGCAATGAGCAACTTGGTAAGAAATGTTTCATAAATTGCAAAAAAAATGTTTAAAAAAAAGCTAGGGGAAAAATAGATTTAAAAAGATAGAGAAAAACTGTATATATAATTTCGTAAAATATATATTTAAAGTTATATCACATCATTATCATAATTTTTAAGCCCTTTTTCAGGTCATGTCCTTGTTAGTTAGTTTGTGTCTAAATTTCTTTTTTCCTGTCTTTTCTTTTTCCGTTGTTTCACTGATTATCTTGTTTTAATTTATTTTTATTTTTACTAATTCATTCTTAATTTTTTGGCCTTTCTTTATTTACCTTTTTTGTTGCCATCTTCCCATGTTTTTGAAAGAACCCACACATATTTGCTTGGGTTTCAAAGAGTTAAAGCCATTATGTAATGGCAAATGGTAAATGGACTTGCACTTAGCGCCTTTCTAGTCTTCCGACCATTCAAAGTGCTTTTCACACTACCAGTCACATTGATCCATTCACACACTGGTGGCCAAAGCTACCATGCAAGGTGCCACCTGCTACACAGTGTTAACACACTAACGCACCGATGGAACAGCCATCTGGAAAAATTTGGGTTTCAGTATCTTGCTCAAGGATATTTGACAGGTAGACAGGAGCCGGGGGTTCAACTGATGATTTTCCAATTGGTAAATGTGTAGAATCTTTATTATCGCATCAAAATTCAAATTATTCTAATGGTTTTGTTTGCAGAAAAATGAGACAATCTTGGTCAAAACTTCTACACACAGGGACTTTTACAGTATTTAACAATACATGTATGTATGTCCAAAGTCCAACAGTGTGCAGATTATATAATCTGTATTTTAAAATATTTACATTAATATGTTTCAATTCTAGTAGAGGGTTTTTGTGTGCATGTGCGTCCTGGCTGTCCTTACCATCCTGAGCTTTGGTGAGACCAGGTTGGCGTTCTCCACAGCGGCGTAGAAAGCCAGGATGCCGTAGGGGCCCCAGCAGAGCAGCATAGTCTTAAGAGGAGTGTTGGGGTTGAACTACAGAGGGCAAAGCACAGAGAGAGGCAGAACAGGAGGGATACACATAAATGATTAGTTTCCATCAACCATGAAAAGTGAAAGAAACAAAAACGCCTTTTGTCATGAGGTCCAGTCACACGCCTGGGATAATGTCTGGGAGTGTCTGTGCTAAGATCATTTATGCACAGCTTTAAAACAAAAACAGCTAGTGAGTGAAAGGGCAGTTTGCCGTAATCCAGGGGTCAAAGTAAGCATTTAACCACTTAACATGCAAGTTTGTGTCTTAAGTAGCTTTGAGGTTAGAAAAATCCTTCTATCCCACACTGTCTGACTGTATATATATTCTGTTTCAGCTTGTTTCAGCTCTGCATTGAAGCTATATGATGTTTAAACAAAGTGAAATATTCAAACCCATAACAAAGTTCAGCTGCACAGCAGGAGTTTGTACTGAAAAGCCAGTAACAAAGGCATTTGAGGATATTTATAAAAGCATCAGACACAATGAATCATCGCCTCCTGGCCATGGGACAAGTCTGGACAGTTGTATCCATCCAGGATTTTTATGACACACTTGTCATGTGCTTCACATAGTGAGCAGTGTATGACTATACATAACATTACATAATTGCTTTGCCCTGGTGGCGAGCTTTGGTGTCTCCATTCTGCAGCCTTTGTGCGTAATGAAAGTGTCTCCAGCCAGCTCAGATGACTGTGAATAATGGGCTTACGCAACATTAAGTGAGCCAACCTGATTTAGGCCCTGAGGAACCCCATTATTGAACTCGCCATTCACAGATATATTGTTCTTTTCAGCACGCACAGCTACTGTCCGCATTCCGAACTGAAGCGCTCGGTCTTCGCCCTCAAGCAATGACCTATATATGTCAGAGCCCACGTGCTCCACATTCACTGTCTGTTTGTCACTCTGAATGAGGACCACGTGAGGAAGTTGTGTTTACACTAGAAAGAGATTCAATAGATGTCCACATGGGGAGAATTCCTCTGATTTCTTTCAGTGAGCAGCAGAGGAGGAAGTATTCAGATTCTTTACTGAAGTGTGAGTACTAAAAATACTCTGTTACAGGTCCTGATGTGATAATGTTGCTCAAGTAAAAGTATTCTAGTATAATCTAGAAAAAGTACTTAAAGTATTAAAATTAAAAGTACTCAATGCAGAAGAATTTCCCTCATGTCTGTTATACTATTAAATATTATTATTATTCATGCATTAATGTAAAAGTAGGGTTTTACTGTTGCAGTAAGTTGAGGTGCAGCTACTTTTAACCTACTTTGTATAGGCCTGCAACCAATGATTATTATTTATTATGGATTGATCTGCTTATTATTTTATCCATTAATTGACTAATTTTGTCATTTATAAAAATTCTTAAAAAAGTAAGAAATGCCCTCACAAGAACGCAGAGACCAAAGTTATACTTACACAATGTTTGTTTTGTCCAACAAATAGCATAAAATTCCTAATTATTTAAAATAAATTAGAATAATTGAAGGAAGAGCAGTAAATCCTTGCATGTGTAAAACTGGAACCATGAAATGTTTTGCATGAAAAATGACCTAAATTATCAAAACAATTACCAATTAATTTTCCGTTAATGTGTCAGATGTACTTCTATTCACTGTTGAGTAGTTTGATTTATAAGAAACATCATATTTTATAAGCTCTATACATGTTTTGTATGCAAAAATCTTACTTTGTAAATTAAATGAAGCTGCTGGATAAATGTAGTGAAGTAAAAAGTACAATATTCCCCCCCAAATTGTAGTGGAGTAGAAGTATAAAGTGGCATGAAAAGAAAATACTATATAAAGTACAATGCGTATTTAAGTCCAGCACTTAAGTAAATGCTCTTAGTTATAGTCCTGCCAATGACTGACTTCAAAGCAGGATGAATCTTTATATGGATTGCATATTTGTAAGGATTTGTGTGTTAGTTAACTGCCCTGTTACTCACCAGCCTGTGTCCCGGATTTCAGTCATCTCTAAATTCCTCTGCATCAAGCATGTGATTAAATTTGGGTTATGAGCAACTGAAGCACAACAGAGCCAGTTTGTTTCTCTTCTGGTATGAAAAAAAATCAGATTACAACTTGGATTGAAATCTGTGTGTATCACTTTACACTTCTGACCCTATGTTGTTGGCTTTATTTTCTTTTTTAAACTTACCCTGGGGTTTCCAGTCTTCTTGAATTTCTGTGCAATGGACTGATAAGAGGACATGACAACAAACAGCTGGATGGCCATGTTGAAGATAGCCATGGGGATCAAGAAGGACACATAGTTTCTGTGGAGAGAAAAATGCACAAAGGGCGGCAAAATCAATACTCACAGTGAGGGTTAAAGAATGCAATCTATATTTATCTTTACTGCTTTTAAAGTGTGTTTGTGCACGTGTGTAACAATACCTGTCTCCCTTGCTGTAGTCCAGAGTGCAGCAGGTCCTGAGGGGCTCGTAGTCGTACTCTCCCCAGCCGATGAGGGGCATGGCAGACCAGAAGGCAGTGAAGAGCCAGATAAATATAGACAGAGTGATGGCGCTGCTCCACTGCAGCTTCGTCCCTGATAAGAACAAGTTCGGAACATTCATCATTACGATTTCACACACCTCCAGCAAAGGTCACACTACTGCAGAAACACTCTGTTTTAATGTGTTAACACCAAGTAACCGTCTAATAAGCGCAGAAAATGGTGTGAACTTCAAGTCAGGTGTGAGTCACCTTCTCTTCCCCTGCATCCAGTTATTAATGATGGCTCATTATAGCAGTGAGGCTGATTTTATCCCTCATTATAAAAAAGGAAATGGTTTCTACTGAGCACTGAAGCCTCCCAGGTCACAGTTTAAACACCATCTGCATATAACACTTTCTTTGTTTGCTGTCTTCACAGGGATATTTGTTCATTATTTTGCCATGGCATCACAAGGGTCTGTGGCAAATTTAAATACAGCAGGCCACTCACTGACCAGCTGGCCTCTTAAGAAGAGCAGGAGGTCTTAAAGTCAGCTGGAAACCAAGAACAAAGTGTTTAAAACAAAGAGAGAGTGAAAAAGGAGCCTTTGCTCTGTTGGTGAGGGAAAATAAAATGCTTTTTGTTGTAACTGTTTTGTCTACAGGGACCGAAGCAGGTGTTGACTTACTAGTGCAGTACTGATGGTATCTGTCCCAGGCGATGGCGGCCATGAAGTGGATGCTGGCGAGAGCTGTCACGAAACCCTGGAAACCGTGGGTCTGGCAGCCCTCAGAGCCATAAGGCCAGTACCTGGAGACAGAGGGTGGAGCATTAGTGAAAGCTGAGCCCACTATATCAGGATGTGCTGAAATGCTTCTTGACCAAACAGATGGAAACACTGATTAATGCAAGCAATCAATCAATTCACTTATTTCAGGCCATGGGTCTATATTTAAAACTACATAAATAATAATAGTACATATAATCCCTTGACTCCTGAACACTGAGAGCAGCCTCTCTCATCTCGTGATTACAGCTTGAACCCCCCCCCCCTGCACACTGTGACTATAGGCTTTAGCAGAGTATTGACCGCTCCCCCTCCAACCTACAGCCCTGATTATTCCTCCTTGTATTGATTGTACAGCGCCATGTAAAGATGATTCATCTCGAGGTCAGGCAGCCAGGTGTTATTAGCTCATTACATTTCATTTGGCCACATTTCGCCAGATCTTGCTATCCATTATGAAAGAAAGGAGTGGTTACATCACTCACCTCAAGAAGCTGGAGAAAGCGGCGATGGTGGCGTTCATAGAGATGCCCATATCAGCCAACGCTAAGCTGAACACTAGGAAATTGCTGGGGGTCCTCAGTTCCCTCACTTTGAGGAAAGCAATGACTGTCACCGCATTTAGAAAGAAGCCCAGCAGACCTTTGAGTGGAACAGAAATAAACAATCTTGAAATTGGAAACGCGCGGCGATGAATGGAAATCAGTGCGCACGGCGATGCTCAATGCGCCACATGCAGCACCGTGACATTTCATAAGCATGCACCATGCCTGTGTTTACATACTATAAGTGAAGGTTAATTTGCGAGTTTAAAGAGAAAGAAACAGACCCTGCCTCCTACATCATTATACTGCCAGTGACCGGGTTGCGTCAGGTCCTGTCATGCCCTCGTAGCCTCGCAGTGTGTTGGCTGAATTCCAACACAAAACAAAACAAAAAACACACACTTACCCTCCACCAGCAGACACGATCCCAGGGAGAACACATCAAACTCGGAGAAGCCCTCCGGTAAAGGATAAGACGAGACCATACTGACGCCGAATTGACACAACAAAGTGCAGCTGTCACAGACTTTTCACTCCTCCCAGTCCGCTCGTTTACGATGTGCCTCAATGTGGCTGAAGGGAGCCCGCTTTTAAAGGGGCATTTCACGTGAAAAGCATGCACTTTATTATGTAAAGCTCTCCACTCTCCGTCGCCCCAATCCGTGCAGGAATGTCTTAATGAACATAACCACACAAACCGCAACCCTTAATGCGTATTTGCCCACCGCAACCAGTAAAGCCCTCAATTAGTTACACAACAAGCCTTTGTGTCTCCGCGTCCCGGTGAGGATGCAGCAGCCGCTGCTGATGTCAAAAGGACGAGGCGACGCGATTGATGCAGCCCACAGCTCCGCCGTCGCTTTAAGGAGACACAACAGGTGTCTGCAGAGCTCCAGCCTCCTGCCAATCAGAACTACACTCACCAAACCCTCCAACCACATTTCTCTACTTACAACAACATAATAACCCTATATGATCAGACTTCTATGGTCTTGCCAGAGGCTTGTTTGATTGATGTTACACCCAGAGGATACAGCGTTAAAAATATACATGTGAACAAGTGTAAAGACGTGTGGTGTCTTATGTGTGTGCCAAAGAAGGGTTTTAGGACTTGCAGATTTTGCGCACAGTAGTGCCTTCCAGTTTACGCACAGTTTATGTTGAAATAAAACGCTCGTGATGTATTTTAATTCATTAAAGTAACCCTGCCCATTCACTGATTGATGAAACAAAGTGATTATTGTGAGACTACAGAGAATCCATGTGAGCACTGTTGATCTGTATCTTTATTAATCCTTCGGCCCATATGGCAGGACTGTGTTTTTACTTGTGGATGTTAAACTGGACACGTCAGCGTTTGTTTTGTACATTTTTTTGTAAGGCATAAAACTTTTGCTAGACACACTGACCTCAAAAGATTAACCCAATACGGCATCTGCCCACAAGGACAAAACAAAATTGCACTTTTGCACTGCAGACAAAACATGTGTCATCAGAGGCTTGATTCAGTCTGGAGTTTCCTGTGTGATAAGGGTTGAATGTGGCACACAATAAAAGCTTGTGTTCTGATTCGGCTTTAGCTGATCAACAAGTATGTAAATGAAATCCAGCCATCATCCCCAGGCTTCAGTGGATCCGTCATGTTTCAGTTGCAACATCATTTGCAGCTTTTCGTGCCACAGGGATAGAGGGGACACAAGCCCTGACATTGTGTGGCTGAAGTTTTCCGCAGTCTCTGGATTATAAGATCAAAAGATCTTGGGAAATATAGGTTAAAATGTGAGAAAAGTTCTTAATCATATGAACATGCAAATGGTCAAGATCCAGTATATATCTCTCTATATATGTTTTTTTAACTTTAGGACACTTTACATCCTGCTAGAAACAATTTGCTCCCAATAAAAACTGCTAAATCCCTGTGCCCTTGGTTGAACCCAACATGAGTTTAACTGTGGGGTTGTCACATTTTGCATGCCTATTTCTTCTTTTTTCCAGTCCTAATTTGCCGTCACACTAATAACAGAAAGTCTTTCACAAAGTCATACTATTCCAAATTAAACAGGAGAAAATGAGCACGTAAAGAAATCCTGACACAAGTTTATACAACAGTATTTAAATGTCTTTGATTACTTTTACAGCTGAAAGTGGTTGTGCACTGAAGCAAACTAAAGTTTATTTTGACAACTCCTGCTTTATTTTTAGCCCAGTAATGTTATTGTGTGATTAGTAAACGCTGCAAAACCCCAGTTATTCTAATGTGACTCCAGTAAATCTGTCTTTATAAGAGTTTTTGCACACTAAGAATGACATAGCACCTCAAATAAAGTCCAGTCTTTTGGGTCACACAATGTAAAAGAGCAGCTTTATTTGCTTGGGTAAATGAGATTAACTACTTGCAGTGCAATATGGAATGCTGAAGTTTTTCAACATGGGTGGACATGATTGCTCAACACGTTTGGAGCCTCAGTACAGACCTACACGGTTGTAAAACCACATACTGAGTGACTTGACTCAAAGGCATTTTAATGCAAATGGTTAAATAGTGTAATAAACCTATAATATAGGGCAAATATCATTGATGGGAGAGGGATGACTTTAATATATCAATATGTTGTATGCAAGTCAGGAAGTTTATTGTCTCTGTCAATCTGTTATTATCAATCTATAAGATTTATTAATCTCTATTAAACCCTGTTGTGTACTGAAACCTTTGACCTGGCAGATTGTGGGTCAAATGTAAAGTGGCTTCTTGCTGCCAAGTTGTTCACACACATTAAATGCCTCTGTTTCACCATCGCCAGGGTCGGCACACTTTGCAGTGCCAGCCAAGTGTAACACTGACCTTACAACATGATGAAATACGAGGAATGGGTGCCAAATAACTCATGTAGTATTTACTTACATTGCAAAACAAAAGCTTTACAATTTGAGGTATTTTCCTGTAGTAGCGTGAGTTGAAATAAAGGCCACTGTAAGTCTCTTTCATTCATAACGATTAAACATACATTCCTTTGTATTGTAGACTTTTTCTTTACTCTGACAAATTGTGTTGGTTCAGGAAATACTACGTTGTTTCCTGCATATGTATAGTTGACGTGTAGTTCAGGTGGGGGTGTATAAAATGAGATGATAGGGGATTCAAGTGCCAAAAGGGTAAAAAAAATACTTTTAAGGATATGTATTTTTTGTGATCATGGAATACTGAAAGGGTCACCGGACACAGGCCCAGGAGTTCAAAGTGTTTCGGTCCCCCCCAGGCCTTTACCTGCAAAATGGCACTTAAACTAATCTGTACCAACAAGGAAGAGATTCAAAATGACCACAAGGGGACACAAAAAGTCCACAAAGAGGTGCAAACAAACTGCAAACAGACACAAATGACTACAAAGAGATGCAAAACTACTGCAAGGGCACACAAAATAACCACAGAGACATAAAACCACAAAAAGATGCATAATGATTACAAAGACACGTAAAACAACAACAACAAAAACAGAGGCAAACCCAAAACAAAGTCTTGCATCTTTTTGTTAAAGAGGTGGTGGGGCCTTTTGCATATCTGTGCCCAGGGGCCCATTCTCTAAAAAACCATGCATGTCTGTGATTAAACGTTTCAGGCCCCAACGGCAGGGTATTTTTATTTTCTCTTATTCTGCATGATAAAAAGTGTTTGAATATTGCTGTTTAGTTTCAAGCAAAGCCTCTCTAGCTGTGGGGATATTAGTTGTGATAAAAACATTAAAACTTTCCAAAAAAAAAAAAAAAGGCAGATTAAGAAAATGTTAAGTGAACAGCTGCTGAGTGCAAAGGCCCCAAGTTGGGAGCCACAGGCTATGATATAGGGGCCACCTTGTGGTAAAACATAGTGCTGTCCACTTACAGATTAACAGTCACGGCAGGGCTCAAATGAACAAGCTACATTTGAGGGAAAGAAAAAATCCAAACATCACAGTGGATTATGACCATTTCGGAAGTGTTTTTCTGTGATAATAAATAGGGACGTCTCTGCGCAGCCTATCGGATTCCGGGATGCAATACGCATCCAAATGAAAAGAACGCCAGTCCTTTCGCTAATCCTTGTCTATCCTTTTTATCTCGGGACTCATAGCAGTCGGATCACTATGGGACAGCGAAGCGGTGGGACAAAGCCATGCGGATGATATTCCTGTAAATGAAAAGAAAAAGCAAGTCTGTTTGACTTCAGTGGGCGCAAATTGGGCGCATGTAGGCAAAGCTGCGTATGCGTAAAAGTGGGCCAAAATGTTCCTCGTCCTGCTCCTGGGGCTCTACGTGGCCACAGGTGAACTCCTCTCCCCAGTGAGCTCCTGCCCGTCGCAGTGCAGCTGTTTTTACCACAATCTGAGTGATGGATCAAAGGCCAGGTAAGGAGGATGCCCAAAGAAAATGATTTTATGTCAAAAAGTCATTATAATGTGCTCTGGTTTTTGCGCACAGACGCATCTTTTTAGACAGACAGGTCTAGTCCTCATATGAGGACAGCTGTTTGCATAGAGGTGAACACGTGTACAAAAGATAATTCAGGGAGTGCATGTCGGTCCAATTTTATTTAATGCAGGATTATCTCTCAAAGGCACTTTCAACCTCCCCATCTATGCGTTTTATGCGAGTTTGGATGGATTGGGAGAGCTCTATTTTTTTCAGAATGATTCACCACAGCATATTTGCTTCTTGTAAACTTATCACATATGTTTGTATGCTCGAGACCCCATAACATTATTCAATTTTAATTTGTAATTTATCATTATTATTATTTTAATTTTATGTTACATCGTCATGATGTCCTTAAATGTGTGATTCGGGGGTGAAGACAAATATGATGTCTCCCTTTTAGAAGCGTGATTTGCAACGATCCCGAGATATCCCTTGTGCCTGTCGGGTTTCCTGTTGACACGTCCAAGCTGCGGATTGAGAAGACGGTCATCCAGCAGATACCAAGCGAAGCCTTCAACTACCTCTCCAGTCTGGAATTCCTGTGGATGTCTTTCAACACGCTGTCCGCCTTGAGCCCGGACAGTTTCCGGGGACTGCTCAACCTGGAAGAGCTTCGTCTGGACGGGAATGCCCTCACCGCCTTTCCCTGGGAATGTCTCATGGATATGCCCAGTCTCAGACTTCTCGATTTGCACAACAACCAGCTCACCTCGCTGCCAGCGGAGGCCACCTCTTACATCAAGAACCTCACCTATTTGGATCTGTCCAGCAACAGTCTGCTGACGTTGCCGGAAGAGGTGCTGTCCACCTGGCTGGCGGCAAAACCTGTGCAAGGACCAGAGAGCTCCAAAATGATACTTGGTAAGAAGATTTATGTCTGCTTGAATTATTGAATACCAAAGGCGCGCTAAACGCTGTGCGTAAAGGACGCTGTGTTAATTAATTGTGCGCAAAGCAACTTTCTTACAGCAGCTGGACAACAGTTGCTAGGCAACGCATTTGATGTATGGTAGAGGATGGTAGTACTTAATAAAAAATTCGTATTAATATTTGAAGACTGTATGTGCTCTGAAAATTTTAACGCTTATTTAGCATTTATATAAACATTTAATAAATAGTTTACAACATATGATGATGTATTTGTCAACAACGTCTTTCTGTAGGCAAACACAAATGGATATTGGATGATATATAAATACAAAGTTCATTTTACACTTGCTCATCCTCTGTGTTTAACCCACTGTCATATTCAGACAAGTGGACAGCTGTTCCAGGGTCAGCTCTAAAGACTGGTGCTTGGTCAAGGACAGAGGGATTGAATGACAGCACGACCTGACCTTGAACACTGGACCACCACCACCACCATCATCATCATCATCATCATCACCATCATCATCATCACCACCACCACCACCGTCATTGCCATAGTCATGGTCATGATGTAGTTTATGAATTAAATGTTAATCCTCTTACAGGATTAACATCCTAACATCCACACCGGCCATCTGCAGGCTGGTCTATCACTTTGCACACAGCTGGACGCTCGTCTTCCTCCTGTAGCCTCACTTGTGCCCTCACCCTCAGGTCTCCACGACAACCCCTGGGTGTGTGACTGTCGGCTCTACGACCTGGTCCAGTTCCAGAAGTCTCCAACTCTTTCGGTGGCATTCATTGACACAAGGCTCAGGTGTTCAGCTCCAGAGAGTGTATCAGGGGTCTTGTTCAGCGATGCAGAGCTGCGGCGCTGTCAGCTCCCACGTATCCACACAGCTGTGGCACGAGTCCGGAGCGCTGTTGGGAACAATGTGCTGCTCCGCTGTGGGACCATTGGAGTCCCCATCCCAGACCTGTCGTGGCGCAAGGCGGATGGGCGACTCCTGAATGGAACAGGTGAGTCAGTCGGTGTTGTGTCTGCGATAAGATGCTTTTGCCTGCACTGTAGTGCTGCTGTTAGTTAAATAGAAATCTACCAGTGAATATGGTGAGGTTGTATGTCTGACTGACAGTTGTGGCTACAACAGTGAGTTATGCAACACTGCTGATGATCATTGCAACATTGCATAATCACCTGCTTGGTGTCTTTTTGTGCATCAGTGAAAGTGAATATTTCTCAGAGGCCACACTGTATTTTATCTTTTTTATTTCATTCCCTGTGTAACCATTGTGTGATGACCACATTCTCCCCTCTCTGCCACCACAGTCCAGCAGGAAACCTCAAAGGAGGGAATCACCTGGTCAATCCTCAGTGTCCCAGCTGTGTCCTATCGGGATTCAGGGAAATACATCTGCAAGGCCACTAACTATGCAGGGAACGCTGAAGCCGTCATTTCTCTCGTTGTCTCTAACTCGCCAAAACCAGAGGGGAACCAAACCAACAATGACAAGAAAGCCAAAGTCAAGAAACCCAACCAGATGGGCAAAGCTGCTTACCAGGAGAAACTGGTGGCCAGATATGTGGTCCCAACCTCCACCCCTTCATCCCTGCCTGCCCTGGATCCAGGCCTTCCACCAGGTCTTGGTCCTGATCCTGGACTAGCCAGTTACAGCCTGGTTGACAGAGCCACCCCAGGGGCCTGCCACCTCCTCCAACCCAGATGCACTGCTGGATCTGGAGAAGACTAATCTAAGCAACCTGGCGGCCAACACGTCGTCACTGCAGCAGGACCCGGACAGGGTGGTGCGCTCTGTAAAGGTGGTGGGGGATACAGACAATACAATATCTTTGAACTGGAGAGCCCCTAAGGCCAAGAACACAACAGCATTTAGTGTGCTGTATGCTGTGTTTGGAGAGAGGGACATGAGGAAGATCAATGTTGGGGCAGGGCAGAACCGTGTGACCATCGAGGGGCTGGTGCCCAGGACCAAGTACATTGCCTGTGTGTGTGTGAGGGGGCTGATCCCCAAGAAGGAGCAGTGTGTCATTTTTTCCACTGATGAAGCAGCCAGTGCCACTGGGACCCAGCGGCTGATTAACGTGATTGTGATCACAGTGGCCTGTGTCATCGCGGTCCCGCTCACTGTCATCGTGTGCTGTGGGGCTCTGAAGAGACGCATTCAGAAGTACTGGGGAAAGAAATCCAAGGACATCCAAGATTCATATGTGACCTTTGAAACACTGTCGCCTGGCACAAAAGCTAAAGGCCTCGAGGGTGAGTATTTGAACAGACTGAACCCAGAGGAGTCCAACAGGCTGCTGTCAGCCCGCTCCAGCCTGGACTCTGAGGCCACGGCTAAGATAGAGGGACAGCCTAACGAGTACTTCTGCTGACGTCATGCTCCAGCTCCGGCTCCTGCTCCACGCCATCTTCCCCGCACTCACCCGCATCCACGTCCCAATCCGACCCCTAATACCCATTCACATCCCCATCACTACCCCCATCCCCACGTCCACCCGCATCCATATCCACATCACTACCCCTACGCTCACCCTCAGCAACATCCTGACGTCAGTCCCCCTCCCACGCGCTCCCGAACGCCCACACCATGGGATTCCCCCCCACCTGTCCCTCCTCGCTGGATCACGCCACCAACTCCACCGCCACAGAGATCCAACTTCTATCAAAGGACTTTTGCACGCTGCACTATAATGGAAATATCAGTTTAGAGGAATATTTGACATTAATTAACTTATTTTTTTTTCCAGATATTTGTGGAATATTTCATGTTTCTTACAGATAGAGTGAAGCTCACTGGACTGTCGTACATGTATCCATGCACTGATTGTATGACAACATTCAAACACACTCACGCTCTCATGTCCAAAAGAATGTTTTTATCACAAAGCCTGTAAGAGAAAACATGTCAAAAGCTGAAAGAGCACAACAATAATTACTGTAATTTATATTTCATCTCACTTGCATTGCCCAGCGAAGAAACCTCTGCAACGTGATCTGACTTAAAGGGAACTCAACGGTCGACACTCCATTGTTTATATCATATATGTATGTGTATGATTTGTATATACTTTAATGGATGATGTACACTTACATATACAGTTAAGTCTGTGCCTCTGTATATATCTGTCATATGTTCTCAGAGAAGATATACACATAGGCATGGTTCAACACTCTGGTGTATGGAGAAAAGCTGGAGCTGGAGAGAAGTACAGAAAGGACTGAACTATGACACAATGTAAATAGAGTGGAAATGATGCAAAATGAAATGTTAAACAATTTCTATTCCCAGCAATGAGACACATACTGAAATATCTTTATGTTCCTGTTTCGTGCCACCTAGAGGCATCATTACCCCATTAAATGTAGATCTATTCATTCTAATGATATTATTTGAATATAGCTGAATAAACTTTTATACATATCCAGTTAGCAGTACTGTGTGTTCTTATATCTCCACTTTCCTCTCATCGTATTGATCGATTTTTCAAGTAGGTTTCAGCAATGATTTGGATGATTTGGTGACTGGTTTGATGGTTGATCAAACTGACTCTTGACTGTCAGTGTCTGTCTCAGGTGGTCTGACACTTTGTGATAAGTCAGTCTTTATTAAAGGTTTGCAATGTTATATATTACAAGCAACTAATAAGAACAACCTGCAAAATCCCATGGTAGGTTTTCTAGCAGGAAATTTCAGTTTTTAGCTCTTTAATTCATCAATAAAACCCTTTGATGGACCACTTATTTTCTGGGAAACATGCAAAGAATTTAGCCCGAAATGCTGGTCTAACAATGTATTCACCTGTGTAGCTACAGACTTAATGGCTCATTAAAAAGTGCAAGTGTTTATTAAAGGCTTTCCAACTTCTTTATTACTGAATAGAGAGGGAAGATACCAGTCAGAGGGACTTTTCACTAGCTGACAACCCCAGATCCTGTTCCTGTTTATATATACGTGATCAGTAAAGCATTTGAAAATTCATAAACCGCTCACTAATGCTTTAAACATAAGTTGAAAGCAATGAGTAAGAACAACCTTTAAGTTGCCAGATTGTGAAAATGCCTCCAACACATTTCCAGCGCGACATCCCTCTTTTTAGCTCTGTATTTGTCAGTAAGAGCCTCTAATGGAGTGTTTAGTTTTTGGGAAAACATTCAGAGAATCTAGACCAAAATGAATATATTGACAATTTATTCATTTCTTTCGCTGCAGACTTGATAGCTGATTACAGAGTGGAACTTGCAAGTATTTATTAATGGCTTGCCAACCTTTATAACTGCTTTATTATGAAATAGGAAAGGTAAATACCAGTCACAGGGACTTTTCACAAACTGGCAACCCCAAAATGTGTTCTTATTAATGGCATATAAGTGACTGATAAAGCATTTGTAAATAAAAAAATTGCTTTATTTATCAGTCATAAGCAACTAATAAGAGCAACCTTTGGGTTGCCAGATTGTGAAAAAAATCCATTTTACTTTCCAGCAGGACATTTTTCTTTTTAGCTCTTTCATTCACCAAAAAGAGTCTCTAACAGACCCCTTAACTTATTAATCTGTATAGCTACAGATGTGAAAATGCAAGTGCTTAATAATGGCTTTCCAACTTTTGTAGCGGGTTTATTGCCAAATGGGAATGAGTAGAAACCAGTCACAGAGACTCTTTGCGAACTGGCAACCCCAAAACGTTCTTATTAATAGCCTATAAATGATCGATACAGCATGAGTAAATTAAATCATGTACTTGTGCTTTATACATGAGCTATAAGAAATTAATAAGAACAACCTTTGGGTTGCCAGATTGTAAAAAAAAAGTCCTTTTAGTTTCCACCAGGGCGTTTTTTTTATAACTCTTTAATTCATCAGTAAGTTTTCCCAGAAAATAAGAGGTCTGTTACAGCAGACCTCTTATTTTCTGGAAGAACTTGCAAAGTAACTGCTTTTGTAACTGCTTTATTGCCAAATAGGATGGATAGTTACCAGTCAGGGGGACTTTTCACAAACCCCCAAAAGTTGTTGTTATTCATGGCCTATGAGTGATCAATACAGCATCAGTAAATTAATTAATTTATTTGTGCTTTATACATCAGTTGTAAGGGATTAATAAGAGCAACTTTTGGGTTGTTAGATGGTGAAAATGCCTCTGGCTGATTTTCCAGAAGAAAATTTTCTGTTGTTAGTGCTTTAATTCATCAATAAAAGCCTCTAATGGACCACTTATTTTCAGGGTAAATATTCAGAGAATCCAGATCAAATGTTGTATAGCTACAGACCTGATGGCTGATTGGATAGTGGAACTCTGAAGTATTTATTAATGAGTTGCCAACCGTTACAACTCCTTTGTTGCTAAATAGGAGGGGCAGACATCAGTCAGAGGGCCTTTTTCATAAACTGGCAACCCAAAAACTTGTTCTTGTGATCTATAAAGAATTAGTAAACTATCAGTTACATTAGTTACAATTAGTCAACTAGGCTGACCTTGATAAATGTTGGCCAATCAGGGAGTGGCTCCAACTTAAACAGATAGTGGGTCAGACCTGCTGACACTGTCCGGTGTTAATCATGCGTGTCTCTCCCAAGAATTAGATGCCACTTGTTCAGTGCGCGGTACGTCAGGGATTAAGCTTAATAGGCTTCACTTGTCTGCCGCACTCGACATGTCTTGAGAACGAATGTAGCCCTCAACTTTAGGGATTTCCGCGGACTATGGACATAATTTGTTACCTGCTGGTTATAGCTTTGTTCAACATCCAGACGTATGAAGCTTCCTCTCAATGTTTACGTGGGTGCAGCTGTGTGGAAGACCGTCATGGAAGGTGAGACCTGATTTCATGCAGTCCAAGCTTCACGAAGGAAGGGTCATTTTAACTTATGTAACTGTGTCAGGAGGTGACGGTGGGTAAAGTAAAGACATATGGTTGTGTGGAAGGTGCGTATTATCTCATTTAAGGTTACCTTCAGGGCTAGATTGAGGTCTGTAGCTCTAATTTGAAGTTTTAGTTTATTGTGTTTATAAAGCATCAGATCATATGGTAACTAAATGTCCATTTAAACTCTTCCTCTTTATCATAGGTCACTCATTTGTATGGAGGAGAGTGCGTTTGGAGCCATCCCAGAGAACCTTCCAGATGATATGACCAAAATACGCATAGAAAAATCTCACTTCACTGAAATACCCAGAGGCGCATTCTCAAAAACGCCTGCATTGGAAAACTTGTGGTTGAACTTCAATGATATCACAGTGATAAACTCAAAGGGTCTGGAGGGTTTGGGGAACTTATCCGAGCTCCGTCTGCAAGGGAACAAGCTCCGTTCAGTACCATGGACAGCGTTCGAGGACACGCCGGCCCTCAAGATCCTGGACCTGAAGCACAACCAGCTGGACGTCCTGCCGGAGCATGCGTTAAAATTTTTGCCAGGTCTGACTTACTTAGACTTATCCTTCAATCGGCTTACGGTCATATCGAAGGAGGTGTTCCAAAACTGGCCTCTGTACCAAAAACTACAGAGCACGGAGGAGCGGGAGGCGACCGCTTTCGGTCCGAACGTCGTGCTGGCGCTCCACGACAACGCGTGGCTCTGCGACTGCCGCCTGAAGGGCTTCGTGGAGTTCATCAGGTCACTGAGTCCCCCGATTATACTGATGAACTCCTACTTGACCTGCTCAGGGCCGGACTTTAGGGCAGGCAAGTTCTTCCACGAGATAGAGCTGCTGGCG
Source organism: Cephalopholis sonnerati (assembly GCA_019142605.1). Classification (NCBI taxonomy): domain Eukaryota; kingdom Metazoa; phylum Chordata; class Actinopteri; order Perciformes; family Serranidae; genus Cephalopholis; species Cephalopholis sonnerati. The sequence continues at coordinate 19,491,202 of JAGQAX010000018.1, read as the reverse complement.
TGCATGAAGCCCATCGTCACCACCCCGTCCTCCAACATCAGCCTGCCTCAGGGCGCAAACGTCACCCTGCGCTGCCTCGCCAAGGCCAGGCCAGACCCCGCGGTGTGGTGGACATATGGCCTGAAGATAATCAGAGGATTTCATGGTAAGAGAATGATGTCCATGATGTGTCATCCGCACACCCAGAGTGATATCTTGTGGTAAATTAGATACTTTAACACAGTTTAATCGCAGACCTCATAACCCTTCCTTAAGATGAGGAGAACTAAATCTGGATATTGGCCCACTGATAATCACCACTGATTCTCTCGATCTGCACAACACCATCAGCGTTGATTAAGAGTGTTGGAGATTATAGTGTACTGTAGCCTACCTAATGTCAGCCGTGTTGGGCTACTGTGTAATTAAGTAAACATCTGCGTCATTAGACTTAACCTTCAGAGCGGAGTGCTTACTGCAGATCATGACTGAAAGTAACCAGTGCAGCATAAACAAACAGCAAGCAGGCTGCTGCTGCTGCCACTGGTGTCCCTGCTACTGTCACACACTATCACACTATCACCACTCCTGCTGCTGACAGTCAAGTAAGTAGGTGTGAGTCAAGTGAAAGTGCTTTTACATATACTTTATAATGATAAGTGCCCAAACGGAAGTAAAAGAGATCTTCAAAATAATGAGTAACACTAAAATCCATACTACACTAGTAAAGCATCCTTTATAAAGGGTTAATAAGTGTAGCTATTGCTTTTAAACTTATGTAACATTTATTGATTAGAAGAAGAAGAAAAACTTGAAAGGAAATTCAATTTTTCACAAACAGGCCCTATACATGCATTAAATGGAGAGATGTCAGAGCAAGCGCAGCCCTTGGCAGTTGGGTGCTTTACTCAAGACACCTTGGCAGTGCCCTGGAAGTGAACTGGCACCTCTCCAGCTACCAGTACATACTCTATATTTGGTCTGGACGGGGACTTGAACAAATGACTCTCTGACACCCAACCCAGGTCGCTATGGGCTGAGCTACTGCCGCCCCATTATTTCTCATATTCCAGTTATTAGCCATCAATAAGAACAACTTTTAGGTTGCCACATAGTGAAAAATCTTCCCCGAAGGCAACTTATTTACATGTCAATAATTAATAAAGAAGTTAATAAGTAAAAGATCTCTCACTCTCTAATAATAATGTTTTCATAAATGTCAATCAGTTCACAATAAATTATTGTAAAGTAATCCATGAAGTGTGAAGTGTACACTTTTAATATGAATAAGTTGTTAATAAGTGCATTTTGTTTTGGATACTCTGCAGCTGTTTTCCCCAAGGTCAGAGGTCAAATGCATCCTGGCAACCCAGAGGTTTTTATCTGATCTATAAAGCATTGAATCTAACATATCTTTACTTATTTATTTAACCTTTATTTAACCAGTAAAACCTCTTGAGATTAAAAATCTCTTTTTCAAGAGTGTCCTTTATTCAGGACTTAAACTAAAAAATATATCTATTAACATTTAACAAATCCATTTGTTGTACAGTAACTGCTCACTGCTCTCTTGTTCTCTGCTCTGTGTTGTTCCACCCACACATCATCTCCTGTTAGATAATTAAATTTACTTGATGACAGCATCTCCAGCCTTCATTTACTAAGCGTCATCACAAATGTTCCTTGTAAATCAAAATTAATTAACTACATCTGTAGGTAAATGCATTTTATCATGCTGTACTTTGCTTGGTGTGTGCACATTATGCATGAATCATGTAACTGTTATCCCAAAAAGCAACATGTTTCAATATCCTGATACATTGAGATAATCCCCAAACCTGTTACATAGAGCCTTAACATTTGTTGATTAATCTAATATTCAATTTACAGAAAAGTATCTGACCACTGTTTGGATCATTAATCAATCATTTAAATTATTTTCAAGCCCAAATCTTTAAAATTCTAATTTAAACTTCTCAATTGTGAAAATTAAATTAGCTGTCACCTCAGATTTACTTAAATTATGATGGTCATTATTCACTGTTTTTTTTTCTGACATTTTAGGTTTTCAAGCAATTATTTGAATGACTGAGAAAACAACTGGCAGATTAAATGATGATGAAAGTTTAGTTTAGTTGCAGCTTTCTATTTTAAAGCTGTTGATGTCTTGCCACTATTTTCTTGTGTGTCCTGTTTGCATGTAGGAGTCATATCCTCCTGAGACCCAAACTTTTGTTTGGTATGCATGTTTAATTTCTCCTAGCTATTTTGGATCAGTAGGACCTGATAAGTATGAGAAAAGAAACACTGTCAATGATAATAAAGTCCCAATGTCCCTCAATGAGCTGATGATAAATTCCCAGTGTCTTTAATCGAGTACTTTCTAATTTACAGTATCTTAGCATGTTACTGTTGCTAAAATTGGTAAAGTCTGTATGGCACATCAAACTACAAACATTATAAATCATAGATAAACACGTTTCAACCATTAAATATGATCAGGTTTTGGACCTTTTCCATTTTTGTGTCGGGGTTGGCTGCAGACTGACAAAGTAGAGATGGCTGCCATCTTGTTTTTACATTGATTAGTGTATTATGCTACCACTAGATGGCACAAAGAAGTGTCCACAAACGAGGACAAGAGGCCTAAGTTGAGCAGAATGAATTACAAGGTCTAGTAAACCCAAAATGCAGTGTCCTCATATAAGGACACGGGGTCTTAGGAGGATATTATTGTTTCTTTGATTGTATTTGAGGTGGAAAAGTTACCTGAATTAGGTGAAATAATTTGTGTTCAACTTGATGTGTGGAAAAATATCTTAACACAGTGTTTCTTTTACAAAATGTTTTATTGTCTAGGCTTGCATGTCTCTTGAAATAACACTGGATATCCCTGTTTTCCTCCCAGAGTCTCAGGAGAGAGTGGATGAAGACACCATCAGATCCTTCCTGTTGATCCCGTCCATCCGTGCAGCCGACCGTGGTACCTACACGTGCACTGCTGTCAACTTCATTGGAAACTCCTCTGCCAGCGTCCTCCTGGACATCCACTCTCCTGACGGCCCTCAGTCATCACTCCTCCCCGGCAACCTGGCTCCACCTGCTGTCCGCGATGAAAACATCTACATTGACATCCGCATTGTGAAACAGACAATACGTGGTATCACCATTGAGTGGCGTGCCGCGTTGGACCACCCATCCGAAACCTGGTTCACCATCCACTTTGGCCTCGCAGGTGCTGATACTAAAGAAAAGATCAACATTGGCCCAGGGATTCACTCTTACTCCGTCTCTGATCTGATGCCTGCAACCAAATATGAAATCTGTGTGACCCTTAAGAGCCAGGCACCACGTCCCGGCCAGTGCATTGTGTTTGTAACAGGAAGTGACATCACTGAGATGGAACAGAGGGAGAAGCTCATTCATATAGTGGTGATAGTTTTAGCCATGGTGCTGGCTGTGCCTATAGGTATGTATGCCTGCACCACTGACACTAAGTTCGCCTGCCTGGAGGGTATCATGGCGTCCTGGAAGAACCGGCGGAGGGACAGCAGCCCGACTGGGGTGGAGCGGGAGAGGCAGGGCACCTTTGACAGCCTGCAGGCCGCCAGCGACGAGGGCCTGGTTATGAAAGATTCCAGTGAAGACAGGAAGGTGAGGAGGAGGTCAGATGACAGACAGTATAAGGGCAAAGCTGACCACAGCAGACTCACAGCTGAACTATATTAAGTTACTATTTGTTGATGCAACAAGGGAAAACATAGAACTGACCTTGTAATAGGCTGATCACCCTGTATCAGTATCCATATCAGAATAGAAAAACTAGATCTGCTTTACGATGCTGACTTTGATTCTCATACAAGTACAATATTCAAGAGAATGATCGTGTTGTCTGCCTTGGTTTTTAATCTCATCTCTTCCTCTGTTCTAGGCCGAGGAGTTTGTTGCAAAGATGTGAATGATGACTGTCGAGAGTGTAATTCGAGGATTTGCACCACTGTTTGCTGTTTTTTTTTTTCCCTGTCTGAAATGGCATGTTTGTTTTGCTATCATGTCATTTATCACACATTGTAAACTGCTGCTTTATATGAAGCCTCTGTGACTGCTCTAAATGGAAGAGAGCTCACAGTTACTTCTGATGTGTACATTTTGTAAAAGTCTCTCAGCTGTAGGTGCACATGTTATCTTCTGCTTTATCTTTACGTAATTCTGTGTTAGCACTTTATTAGTGTTTTATTGATTTATATGTGTATTTATGTATTTATCAGAGTAATTTCGTTCTGGCTTAAATTGGCTCAACATTGTCAATTAAGTCGACATATTTTTACCGTAATATAATATTGGATCTCGAACAAGAAAATATCCTAAACCAGATGGTAACTGACCTTTTGCTAAGCCCCGCCCCTTTGTGATGGTCCGACAAGCTGTCAGAGTAAGCATGAAGCCCACTCTGTAACCAACTGCACTCCCTGAAGAAATATTGTCATTAATCAGAGGGGTCTACAGTCTGTGTTTGAAGGATATATCCAGGATGTCAAACTGACTCAGCAGCAACAACAGGTTAAAAAGACAAAGATAGTTAGAAGCTAAAGCCCAACTATAGGCTACAGATCACAGTGTAAAAGTGAACCACCACATCACTGCTGATCGACACAGAAGACAATGAATATAAAGGGAAACTTTGCTGATACTGAACCAGCTGTGTGGCATCAGTGTGTGCAGATGAACGGTGTTTGGCTTTGCCCCCGTGCCACTGCCAGCACCTTGACAACAACATTCATCTGCGTGCAATGTGATTTGTAGTGTTATAATCATTACAAAGCAAAAGCAGCATGTGTATACATTCAGTAGGCTATATCTTCAGTAGCTAGCTAGCTAACCCTACACTTTTCAGGGTTTGATTTTGGTTTTGGAACAGGAAAGAAACATATATCTTCTTCCAACCGCTCCAGGTAACGAGTATCATTAATACACGACGTGCCCCAGGCACAACATTTAGCTCCAAATCCACAAAACCAGCCTGAAAATGAAGGAAATCTGAAACGACTGACTGGCCTGATGTTACGTTATGATTGGCCAGTATGCATCAGGGGGCGGGATTTAGTGAAGGGTCAGTTATGTGAAATAATTTAGTGAGTATGAACTCTGTCAGTAGATTTAGTTAAATGAAGTAAATCTAGTATACAGTATGTTACAGATTTGGGAAAAGTTACTTTTGAAATGTAATACCTTACAAATGACTAGTTACTTTGTTAAAAATGTAGTAAGTAATGCAGCTACTTTAATTACCTCATCAAAGTAATGTAACCTATAATATCATTACGTTTTTATGTTAGCAACAGTTATAAACTGGGTAATGAAGCTAACAAAGCTAACAAAGATGCAAAGCAACAGGATGAATGTTATATTCTACACATAATTTATTATTATTTTTTTACCAAAAAGAAAATATATGCATGTAATCTTTTTGTAATCACCAACATTTTGATCAGTAGCTGTAATTCAACTACATAGTTTTCTCAGTAACTGTAAGGGATTACAATTACATTTATTTTGTAATTTAATAACATGTATCTAGTCACTCCTCAATATGGGTTACTAATATATGTTAAGTAATTTTATAACTCTTTGAAAGAGCGAGAAGACATCATGTATCAGCAGATTTGGGTAAATGCACAACATGAAATGTTCAGTTGCAGCTTTTAAATGAAATTGTGCATTCATCTGTGTGTGTGTTTGCGATCATACCAGGTGCTTTGTGACATTTGCCCTTGGTGTAGTTATTTTAAAGCAGCGTTATGACTCACAAAACATCACACAGAGTGACAAATCCTTCATTTCATGTCTCTTGTATGTAGTTCATAGTAACCAGGTAACACATACTAAAACTGGATTTGAATTAAACTGATTCGTTAATTGAGCTTTGTATTATATGTAAATGAAAATGCTTTAGAAATGGATCTCTTAATGGCCAGTATGAACAGGAGGAGTGATTACTGTAAGCAAAACTGTTTCATATGAGCACCTGTTTAGTGATTTAAAGGAACAGCGTGTAAGATTTAGGGGGATTTAGTGACATCTAGGGGTGAAGATTGCAGACTGCAACCAGCTGAAACTTCTCCCAGTTAGAATTCCTTCAGTGTTCATTGTTCAGGAGGTTTGTACCAGGAGCTGAATTATCCGCAGAGGTCTCTTCCTCTCAAAAACAAACAGACCAGATGATTTAAACCAGTAAAAACACTGAATAAAGCAGTTTCACGTTTAAAAAAAATCAGTGTTTTTCTGACACTCTCATCACGCAGAGGCTGCCGTGCCCGATGTGGAAACACAAATGGGTCTATCTAGAGCCAGTGTTTGGTTAGTCTGTTTCCATTTTTGACAATAGATCCCCCTGAATCCTACACACTGGACCCTTAAGACAGACTTGAAAATTATGAACCTGACCTAGCTCTTCACTACATGTCTGTTTACTCCCTCATATTGTATCTGAATTGAATTCATCCATAACAGAAGTTTACAAACAGAAACTTGCAAGGGCTGAAAATTGTCAACACTGGGAAGTTTTGCTTTCTCGGACAAAGGACTGACCACTGAAGTGTTGGTGAAGTCGTATGTGTACACAAATTGTTACTGTAAAGTTTCATTAACATATGTTTAATCCTCTCTGCGTCACTGTACATGCACGTCACAGTTCCTCGTCTCCCACTTCTGCGAACACAACACACAGCAGCCACACGTCACACATGATCTGTGCCGACCGGCCCAGACAGATGGCACGCCGGATATGCCTCGGCCAATGGCATTGTTCTTTTGACATAATACCCAAACACTGGCATCCTCTCCAACATCCCCTCCTGCCGTCACTTTATGATCAGATCACACCAGCCCCCTCCTCCATCTCCATGTGCTGTCTGCTGTGATGCAAGCGCTTCATCTCTGCTGGGGCCTGCTTCTATTGACTTAAGATCAGGGTTTAAAATGACTGGCTGAGATTGGCAGCTCTCGTTTTCTGGAGCACAGACACATCTGCTTTCTTGCTTGTTCGGGCATGTTTATATGATTTGCGGGTTGGGGATTGATGCTGCTTTTTGTTGTAATCCTCATGCACTGTCTATGACACAAGACAGTGTGAATTTTGGAGCTATTTCACCACAGATCACATGAATTAAATCTTTATCTTCTCCTTATGTATCCTGATGTTGCTTTCAAGCTGTGTATTATCTGAACAGTTAGCTACATAAAAGCAGCCTATCTGAGGTGCAGTAACATTCAAAGATCAAGCTTTAATACTGTAAACATAATGTTTTCTTTTGTAGTTTTCTTATTCATGAATCAGATGTTTCATTTACCTTTTAAAACCACCGTTGCTTCAAACGCACACCAGGGTTTTTGAGCCCTCTGCATAGCTTTCTTTCATTCTAAAGCATCAATGCTCTTTGCAACTTTTAACTCTGTAATCCTCTATCAAATAGCCCAGTAATCCTGGCTGCCTCTTACATGGCATAATGCATGATCATTTGGGCTGCTCCTCATATTCCCTCATTTCATTTCAGAGCATTAACAGCTTGCAACACTGAAAAGTTTTTACGTGTGTGACAATTTTGACCCAAAATTTGCGTTTGGTTCCTTCAGAATCCTTGGGACTGTGCTGACCTGAAAAAGCAGTGCATCGCACATTTGTTTGTACAATTTGAGTTTAGGAGGTAGTTTTTACTTTGTCAAAAAAAAAAAAAAAAATTAATCCCCAGAGTCCGCTGTGCGTCATCATAACCATATGAAATGTGCCAGCAGAGGCTGCAGAAAGTTCAATGCCAGTCACACACATCTTGTCAGTCCAAACTAAATCAGGGCAGATGGACTTTTGGTTTTTCGCCAACCATGCAATATTGTACAAAGATGAACAAGTTGGTCCTTGGATTAGAGAGGGGTAATCTGCACATTTCATGTTTTATGTAACTTTGAAATAGTGTGCATGTTTGGTGGTGATGTCTACACAAATACCCAGTGAGTGGTTCAGTGTAACTTCATAATTGGTAGTGCTCACATTGATATTGAAGCTAAGGAGAGCAAAAGGGCTTGTATCAGGATAATATATTACATATTTTCAGAACATCTGGTGAGGTCTTACTAAAAACAGCAGCAAATGTAATACTGTTGTGTAAGGCCTTCTTCATGCATCTCATTCTAACTTCCATCATATGCATATTCCTGTTGTTTAATGTGATTTTAATTCAGTGTTTTGATGCATTACTTTGTTCATTTTGCTCTAATTTTTATATTAATGAGGATTTGATTACAGTGATCTCAAATCTTTATCTTTAACCCCAGGGCTGTGGTCAAGCAGCTTCTCTTCTGTCTCCAGAAGGGGGCAGTAGAGTATATTTGCCAGCTCATTAAGGAGGTGTTGGTCTTAAGCTTTAAAGGCAGCAAAGCTGTTTTCTCTCTGTGTCTTTCACAGAGCCTTCAAGGCTAGAGTCTGATGATCTGAGCATGCTGGACTCAGTATGTGGTAATCCTGGGCAGCTGTACAGCTGGTTGTGACCAGACTGGCCGCACTGTCCCATTGGCAGCTTGAATATCTACAGAATCAGTCCAGTGAGGTAAAATCTTGTTTACCACATTAGTTCCTAAGTGAACTTGCTTGATTAATCAATATTGTGTGGCAAGCTACAAAATATATTTTTAGAGACAACTCCTGGACTGTTTAAAATGGGTTCGCAGGCCATGATTGGCCCCTGGGCCAGACTTTTGACATGGCTGACCTGAAAGTGTATAAAGCAGTTAAATCGGCCTCACTTTCAACTACAACATCTAAGTAGTGCTTCAGCAATTACATCATTATGTAATTTAAAATGTAATAAAACAACACAGACCAGGGCTGAAGGCAGATTATGACACAATCAGTCCCTGATGTGTAACCCCCCTCTTTGCTGCGAGTACTCCGCTCTTCTAAAGTCCTGTAGATAAACTCAGGGGATGGCAACACTCACTGAAAATGTACTGTGATGGTTTCTTTATTGTGACATCGTAAAGGTGAATGTTTGGAATATTCCTTCTCCTTTTTAGGAGGGGATCTGTTATTGACATGAATGACTAAGCCCTTTAACAGGAAATGCAAAGGTCATAACAACGACTTCATGCAGAGGCTCTGGCTTAGGGGCCCTGAGCCCTTTGGTAATACACCCATGATTGGGGCCACTCTACGTGCAGTAATAAACATTTCTATATTTGATATTTGTTGCTGACACTCCTTTGGTTTTACCAAATTAAAAGTGCTTGTAATGGAGTATTTTCAAAGTGTGGTATTACTACTTTTACTTGAGCACAATGATCTAAATACTTCTTTAACTTCTGTTGAAATTACATATGAAGTTCTTTTATTGGTAGTAAAATCTTGACAGGTGTTTTTACAGCCACAGTTTTTTGACAAAAGAAAAGACACCTATTGAAACAAAAAAACAACCAAATATACAACAGTAAACAAAAAGCGCAGTCCTTTCAATCAGGAAATAAACATATCGTGACTGCTGCGAAACAGGGGTCTAAACAGTGCTTTACACCTGCGTGGAAGGATTAAAGGTCTTCCTAACGTGATCACTTTGGTTCCCTTCCCCCGGCTGATCTCTTTAGTCAGTTCAAGTGTCATGAAATCTCTTGTAAGGAGCTTGGTCGTATCCCAAATAAACAGTCTTGCTTGCTGGAATTTGAATGACTTCATTCCCGACAAGGGATCTGAGGTGAGGAACTTTAAGCCACTAGGGTGTCAACAAATGGTTCAAAAGGTGGAATTGATCTGTTACACAATGACACAGAAACTGGAAATAAATGTCATGAACTGGAGACATGATCTGAGTGATGATACACCTGGAGGGATTTTTTTTTTTCCATCACATGAAAATGAGATTATTGATACACAAGGAATTAAGCTGTTTCAGTGTATTTAATCTTTCTTGAAACACACACACACACACACACACACACACACACACACACACACACACACACACACACACACGCACACATACACACACAAAGCACTATTAATGATTGAGTTTCACAGTTCATTCTTGACTTTGGAAACATCAGTTGACAAAACAATCTCACCCCAGGGCCCATTTAGCGTCTATTCTGGAGCTTTTGATCAGATCACATGATCGTCATCATCTTCAGATGAAGTCTGCCCACTTGCTGGATGTGTGGATACTCTTTTAGAGTTCAGTTTTATTTTTATATTTGTCTATATGGCAACATGTATGAGAGGAAGACAGTAAATTTGAATGTCTACATTTCTCTTATAACTGGGCAGACTGTATCTGCTGATAAAGGTGATGAAAGCTCCAGACAGCTACTAAATGGACCTTGAGGTGAGATTGTTTTGTCCAGCACTACTAATGTTTCAGCATCTTCTTCTGCTCCAATTTCATCTTGAGCTCTGAAACCAGTGCTAAGTTCCTAGTGTCCTGTCTGTTCATCACTGGCTTCTTTCTGGGTTTGGGTGCCACTGTTGCTGAGACAGTGGGTACGGTCCACTGCCTCTCCCCTGGGATGTAAGGAGGTGGTGGAGGGGGAAGAGACGGGGCACTTGGCGGCGGTGGAGGCCAGTGTCTCACAACATTGTTGACATTGTTGTTATAGTTGACATTCTCCACGATGACCTCCGGCTCCGGCTCCGGCTCTGGCTCTTCCTCCTCTACTCTGAATTTCTCTTCGGGAGTTCTTGGTGTCTTAAAGGGGTTTTTGAAGTTCCAGGGCTGCGGCTTCCGCCTCCTCCTTACTCGGCGGTTAGGCAGGATCCGGTTGGACTTTTTGTTGCGCATGAATGTTGCAGTGGAGATGATGACCGTGACTATGACCATGAGACTAATGACACCAGCAAGCATGCCTAGGATTTGCAAAGGCTTGTTTCTATTCTGCATCAAAAATGATCCCAAAGGCCCCCCACTGAGTTGGGTCTGTAAAAGAGCACAGGGAGAATTCACATCCATGGGACTGAAGTCATAATCGCTCACACAAAGATTAACGTCTAAATATTGTCCCGTGTCTGTACTGTAGTACTGCATGTGTTTAGCGTTTGGCCAAAAATCTCATGTGAGGTGCAAAATACAAAACTGTAAAATCCAGGGATAAATTACTGCGAACGTACTGCCATGATACTGCTTGTATATAAAAACTAATATTTATTGGATGTCTTGCAAAGTAAACAAACTAAAAACGACGAGTATACTTAGATTCATTGTTCCACTGTTTTGTAATTTGTCAAGACAAGATCAGAGAGGTTGACTGGGAAACCCACTGCTGAGACCATCCAGCATCTGAGTATGAATACTGTGTATGGATTGTTGTGAAAAAGAGAAAGCAAAACTAATTTGTTTATTCTGGTGGTGTTTGTGGCGTCCTAATGTGAGTACTAAATCAAAAAAAGAAGAAAAACATGGGAAAATTGTGCTCCTGTACTCTTTTACAGACACAGCCTTGTTCTACTACAAAATCCTTTGAAAATGAACTGCTACAAACTCTTGGTACTGCGGAGTGAAAACAACAGTACTGCTGTGCTGGTGATCTCAAGGCAAGCTTCATTTATGGCATAGGCCTCCTTATAATCTTTCTGATCTTGCCCTGAGATTGAACACGGGACTTTTTCACAGAGTTCCAGTATATGACAGTTGAAATGAAGATTGTCACTGAAATGGCGAAGGAGACAACGGTCAAACAAATCCCAAACACAGCCCCTGGACGTTTCCTTAGGCCCAGGAAGTATGAGACAAATCTGGATTTGATCTGAAAACAAATTGCATTTGTGTAAGATACATAGTCTTATGACTACAATTTTTTAAATTGCTACTGACGCAAACAACTAGGGAACCTGATATTCTGGGCTGTGATGAAATGGGTTGCTGTGCAGAGAAGCTGCACATCCACATACAGATTTATTGGATGTTTCAAATAGACTAATCACTACAATGAATGTAGGCATCGTATGTTTCTGCAAACTACTGATATGTTACATTTGTACGTCATTATGTAGCAGATATGTTGAAAGTTTATGTTTGGTTATGTTTCAACAACGCTGTGGTGAGCATGCGGTTAGGTTTAGGCACAAAATCCACTTGGTTATGGTTGGGGGAAAATATGTTTTGGCTTAAAATGCCCAGTTTTGGTGGCACAATCAGTTGAAAACAACAACCCGTTTTGTTGTTTGTTGGTCTTGAACAGTGTTCTGCAGCTTACAGGCACCTCACCTAGCTGTCACACCATCCATCATCCCCTCCACTTCCCAGTGACAAAGCCAGTCTCACTCACTCTGAAGTTATCGAAATCTGAAACCAGTCCTTTAACATCGGCATGATATGAGCCGGTCACTGTTACAGTTAAACGGTGCTCAGCGGCGTCAAAGGCGGCAAAATTTCGACAGGAGAAGTGGTGGATGGTTCCAACAAACACCAACCTACACCCAACCACGTGCGTTAATTATTGAAGGGAAAAAACATCAGTTTGCAGCGTTGTACTGACATAGTGCATTTATTTTGAAAGAGACTGTATGTAAACAGTAAATTTTCTGTAAAAACTGAAGTGTATTTTGAAAGAAGACAATGCATGTAACAGGAGGAACTTGACCAACGTCCCAGAACGTAGCTGTCACAATGCATCTGGACGTGGAGGGTCCATGACCAAACTTCAATATCTGACGAGGTCAGAGTGAGAATGTGTTGCAAAGTCAGCTCATACATGATGTCGCTTTAGAAATGATATGATATGTATGAAACGTACAAATGGAACCAATCTGTGGTTTGCAGAAACAAACAATGCTGACATTTTCTTGTGGAGACTGGGTTGTGTTAGAAAAATGTCATTACTCACTGGAATATGAAGCGAATCAGCAGTCACACTTTATACTTAGCAGAACTAATAGATGCAACTTTGCACACTGATATTTTTTCATTCATTCATTATAAATAGATATGATCCCTTATATGGGTTTGACTGACATCCAACTACTTTCTTGCAACTTACAGCCTCAGTGATGTCGATCTTGACGACCGCAGTGGTGCTGAAGGACGGCTGGCCTCGGTCCCTGGCCTGCACCACTAGCGACCAGGTGCAGTCCCTCTGCTTGGTGATGTTCTGAATAATGGCCATTGATTTGATGTAGGACTTGAGCATGATCTCCCCCGTGTCAGCGTTAATGTCAAAGATGTTGTTGTCAGGCTCAGCCTTCATGATGGCATACTCGATGACATTGTTGGGCACTTCCGCATCATCGTCTACAGCCTGTGTAGATGAAGTTAAATTTCATGGTGATGACTTTGTTCTTGACTTTTACTTCATTCGACATGATATATCACAAAAGAGCAAATACCTCTATTTTCACAGGTGCTCCAATCACCATAGTCGTCTCGAGGAAGTTGTCATTGAATTCAGGTGGGTGGTCGTTCAGGTCCAACACAGTCACAAAGACCTCGGCAAGGCTGTACTTTCCCTCTGCATCCTCTGCCTTCACATAGAAGTTATACTTGGACCTCACCTCTGCGTCCAGGCTCGCCCACGGCTGGGTGTAGATGATCCCAGATGCAGACTGGATCAGGAACCTGTAAATGTGAGGGGATTTTAAAATTTAATTCAGATTTACATATGCATGCAACTTAGAGCCACGTCTTTCCACAGTCTTGAACATTTAATACTAGATTATGATTGTGCGTACACCTTTATTTTCTTCTTTCTGAGACTGTATAAACCTTTCTGATGTGAGCAATTTGAGTAGCACGTCACACTCTGGAGTTAACAACATGGGCTTTGGTGCTGTAGATTTTTTTTATTGAAGCTACTGATATCCCTAACCCAAAAATATGGGTGAGAACAAGAGACAATTAGGGGTGCATAAAGTTAATTTTTTAAGATGACCGAACAGAAAATAGATTATATAGCTCTTGGACGGCATGCTTTTGTTAAAGTTCATGACTGCTTCTTTTCAAACCAGATATATGTATGTGCTCAGCCAAGTTGCCAGAGGAAAATGTTGGCATACAGTACATTTTCTCACACATATCAAAGCCAAGCACTAGACCGCAGCACCACTGTCCTTGACTAACAAAGTAGGTGCTTTTTAACATCAGTATTGGACTTTTCCAGCTGAGATTGTGGCGATAAAATCGGGTATTATAAACCAAACTATGGTCTTTTCTTAACCATAACAAAGTATTTTTTGTGCCTAAACCTTGGTGAAACTGTGGCAATGTGACCGTGTATTTTTTAAGGACATGTCGGGATATTTCCAACCAAGATTGCAGTGACAAAAGTGGGTATTTTAAGCCAAGCCATGATCTTTCCTTAATTATAACCAAGAGTTTTTGTGCCTAAACCAACCACATGTTATACACAGCATTATCACAACATTAAATTGAAAACTGAAACTTAAAGAAAGGTAAATTTTCAACATATCTGCTACATATGAAATGTACAAATGTAACATGTCTGTATCTGTGCCAACATTTATTCTGCTGATTGTGTTGATATGTTGCACTTGAAACTTTGAAGCAGTATGTCAAGATGAAACCACTGCCAGTGAACTCAAGTCATGAAAGACTGAACTGTTAACATCCAGAGCAAGAGTGGAATTAGACTGTTTCACTGACTGACTTGTTTAGTTACCCTGCAGTGACTTTGCAGTCAGAAGCAAAGAACAGTCTATTTTCTCCTCCAATCCCATTAAAGGATTAACGAAGACAGAGGGTAAGCAGACAAAGATCACGACTGCACGGTCCTGTGTGTGCTGAAGTATCCAACAAGATATTGTAGAAAAGTCTGAAATCTAAAATGCATAATTTTACAGATGCAGCGCCGTGACATGTTGTCATTTATTGCTTCATAACAAACTTCAAAGAGACGCTTTGGAGCAATCTGAAGGGACACAGTTTCAAAATGGTTTTGACCAAACAAGCATGCACCAAGATAAAAGTATTCCAAATCTCCCTCTTCTGGTTATTATGGAAATCCTTTTCCTGGATGCCAAGTGACATCACATATCTCCTCTAATTCGTTCGCTACAGAGCTCAAAATCTGTACCAAGAAGTCCAAAAATACTCTACTACTGCTTGCATTTCAGTGTATACAACAAGTGGTTTATTGGGAACAGCCCTGAGAGATTAAACATACCCCTACTATCATACACCTGTCTGTTAAAAAAACAACCTTAACTCTATACAAAATGCAGGTGACCTTTAGGACTGAATCTGTAGTGATGTGAAAGGACAGGTAAGCTGTGGGTATACTGTGTGTTATTAAGAGAGAACAGTGACCACTGAGCCTTTTTCTCAGAGGTAAGACTTCTAACTGGAAAACTAATAAAAAATTGAGTTGAGAGAAAATACCAGGAAATCCTCTGAGGGACTACAGCGCTTAGGTGCAATAAACAGGATCGAGGTCTAAAATGAAAAACAAGTCGATGTCATATTTCTGTGCAGCTTTCAGGCAGATGTGTTTTGCTGTTTTTTTTTTCTACTTTTAAGACAAGCTGACGTCAGCTTGTGACGGATTTCTTTATATGGTCATCTGCTCAAGGCATGCTCCTGTAAGTGTTTACATTACATACACTGCTACATGTAGCTACACGCTAACATCAGGGAGGCATGTAATCTTGGTAAGTGATGTTAAATTCTCCCTGAGATTTGATTTAGAAGCTTTTATTGGTGATTTTTCACGGTAAAAAGTCATGCCATATTCATTACAGCCATTCCCTCAGCTGTGATAATGACTGGGGGGCTTAAAGAGACAGGGGCTAAAACAGAGCATCTCAGACCGAGGATGAATACAGGTATATTCAGATAGGTAGTATGAGTGTTTTTTGAACTTTAAACTGTGTAAACATGTTCTAGTAGAACCCAAAATACAAGTATGACCCTGAAAATGAGCACAATAGGTCCCCTTTAAGATGAGTGCCTCAGTGTTTCGTCTGTTTATCTACTGCCAACAAATACTCAGGGTATCAGCTGCTCATAAGGTTGTAAAAGTGTTTGTAATTTCTTTTTTTTCCCACAGTCATGAGATAGTAGTGATAGTAGTGATAAAATCACTACACAAGGATTAATGAATAGACTAGGAGGCAGAAAAACATAGTATGGTGCTTTGGAAACATTGTTTGGTTGTTTTATACAGTAATAGATTCATTTTTTCTGAAGCAGAATAAAAAGGGAGATAAGGTTTAATAAGCATGTCAGTCGTTAATGTGTGGAAGTGTAGTAGCATTGCAGTTGAGATATTACAGCTAGAGATAAAATAACAGCATTGTGAGGATGAAAGATTTTAGTTTAAGTTATATTCTTATACTCACAAGTCAGCCCCTGATCCATAGATGGAGTACTTCACATCACCCCAGGGTCCTGAGTCTGGGTCTGTTGCCTGTGCATAAACAGAAAAGACAGAGAAGAGAGAGAAAAAAATATGAGTTTGGTTGTGGCACTTGCATGCATTAGGTCAGCTCAGCGTAACTTTCACAGCAGTTGAGTTAATCTGCAATTCCTCTTTAGGAGTTTTACATGCAGCTCAGTGAGCTAAGGCATATCCCACTTACGTTCTACGTCATACCTCCGATAAACCCCATAATATTGATGTTAGATTTGTTTGTACCTCTTTACTAAAGCAGAGGAGAGAGCTGTCTGCTGCCATGGGCTCAGTAAACTGAATGAATCTGTGCAGGATTGGAAGGTGATGTTGCAGGGGTCAGCTATAAAAAGACTGTTGTTTTTTTTTCTGCTTGTTTGATGTCATAGGAACATCATCATGGGCATCGGCTAATCTGTCTGTCTGTCGCTGCAGGGATGCCTGTTCGCTGTCT
Source organism: Cephalopholis sonnerati (assembly GCA_019142605.1). Lineage (NCBI taxonomy): Eukaryota > Metazoa > Chordata > Actinopteri > Perciformes > Serranidae > Cephalopholis > Cephalopholis sonnerati. The sequence goes on along the minus strand of JAGQAX010000018.1, from coordinate 19,474,395 downwards.
CCGTGTGTCCAAGGTCACTTGTTGGCTGTTCTTTTATCTGATTGAAATTGCCTGGGATCAAGGAAATGAGCCTCTGTGGTGTTCACGCAAGGGCAGGATTTATCAGCGAGCCCCCCTGTTGCTTTGAGCCTCTGCAGGGCTGATACGAACTGACAAGGACGAAGGATGAGACAGTGAAAAAAGAGTCTATCTATCTATCTATCTATCTATCTATCTATCTATCTATCTATCTATCTATCTGTCTGTCTGTCTGTCTGTCTCTATCTATGTTGCTAAAAGTGCTCATGTTATTTCTGCACATATTTTTGTGCTGCAGCTGCATGTGCTACCAAGCATTAGGAAAAAAAAAATCAGGGAATTTGGTGTTACACAACAAAATGAAAGTGATAGCCATCTGGCAGCTTACCTCGCCTAGCTTTTATCTACATGTTTTCACATATTATCCCAACCCCCACTGCTCAGAAAGTCTACATTTAGGGAATTAATGGCCCTGCTTGGGCATTTTGGTAGAAATCAGCATTCCTCTTTAGCTCAGAGTGACGTACATTGGTGTTGGCATGTATTTTTAGACAGGGTGAAGACTCTCTCTCTCACCGTGACTGACACCACATTGGAGCCGCCGGGTGAGTTTTCTGGAATTCTGGCGATGTAGTAATCTGAGGAGAATTTGGGAGCGTTGTCATTTGTGTCCAGGAGATGAATGACAATGTCAGCTGTGGCACTGAATCTCTCGGGTGTGTCGATCTCAACTGCGAGTAGCTAAAGGAGGAGAAAGATCAGAAATAAATAAATGGGAAAACAGCAATTATGCAACAGATGCAGGTGATATAACACTGCCATTTGTGGGTTAACCTTATATGTGAGAAAGTGGTGTTTCTCGTAGTCCATGGCAGCAGAGTCCTCAACTAAGATTGTGACTTGGGCCTCATTGAGTACAGTCTGAGGGACGACTCGCAGCATCCTTCCTGGTCCAATCAGCCTCAGATTGAATTTAGCATTCGCACCCTTCAAGAGAAAAACACACATCATCACATTAGTCAGCTATGTCATACACGAGTGAACCTATTTTTAGTAATCTGCATTCGTAACAAAGCTATCACATACAGTATAATCCATGTAGTATAGTCCATTCAATCAATATAAAAGCTTTGTATCTTTTCATTGTTGCATTAATGTATGAGAATCAATAGGATATCAGTGGCAGCAGTAATATTCTTGGTGAAACATAATATCGCTGGACAAACAGAGCTCGGCCTGATGTTGTAACAGTATTATCAGAGAACACATTTGGTGAACATCAGCCATTTGGATGAGGCTCACACAAGGAGCTGGAAACACAAAGACACTTGCATAAGCTGACAAATGGCATAACTCGGGTGCACCTTTTAATTTGTGTTGGCTTAATTTCAAATTTGTGCAATTTTTAAAAGGATTGTCTGTGATAATGGCAGGCTTAGTCGTTTCATAGAAATAAAAGCGGACACCAGCCTGAGCACAACACTGTGGTATAATGAATGTTGATTAAATCATTTTCTTATTAGATAACAATGTAATTTTGTTGGAAAATGAGTGTATTACATAATTGCTGCATTATAATTACTGTGCTGTTCCTCTCTCCAGTTAACTGAGGCAGCTTTCTAAGACAATTATACTGTATCAGTGCTAAAAGATGACACCTGCTCAGTAAAACATCCCTGAAAAAAATTATTGTTTGTAATTTGTTGAGTCATTTTCAGGCCCAGTTGCCAGAATACAATATTGGTATTGTACATTGCTGGAAACCATGGATATGTTGTATTTGTATGTTTCATATGTATCAAACTGTATCAACATTTCTGAAGTGACGTAGCTCGACTCTATGTATAAAGCTGAGTTTCTCATCAGCAGTGTAGGAGATGGTGAGCGTAATGACAGCCAGCAAGACAACAGCCAAGCAGGCTGCCAAGCAGCAGACCACTGTTCGAGACCAGTGACATTTCCAACCTCATTTGTGGACAAAACCAGATATTTTTAACATGACATTGGGACTTTTCCAGCCGTGTTTGTTGTGGCAAACTGAATATTTTTTAACAAGATGTTGGGACATTTCTGGCCATATTTTTTTGTATGACAAAACTGGGTATTTTTAACGAGACATGGAGACATTTCCAACAGTGTTGGTAGTGACAGACGTGGGTATTTTTGAACAAGACGTTTGTTCATCTCCAGATGTGTTCATGGTGGCAAAACTGGGTATTTTTTAACATGTTGGGATGTTTCTAGCCATGTTTGTGGTGACAAAGCTGGGTATATTTATTGTGACAATGGGACATTTCTAGCTATTTTTGTGGCAACAAAACCAGGTATTTTTGATGAGACATTGGTGGCATTTCCAGCCACGTTTGTGGTGACAAAACCAGATATTTTTAACAACACATGAGGACATTTCCAGCCATGTTTGCGCCACTAAAACATATATTTTTAGCCTTAACCTGATCTTTTCCTAACCCTAACCAAGTGGTTTTGTGCCAAAACCTAACCGCACAATCACCACAGTGTTGTCACAACATAAAATTGAAAATTAAGACAACCAAGTTTCAACACACACTACATACAAAATGTACAAATGTAATGTATTCATGGTTTGCAGAAACAATGCCAACATTAAATGTTCTTGCCATCGGGTTGCATTTTCATCCTGAGTCAGTGTATGAGAAAATATGCAAGACAGCAGTGTGCTCCCCACCTGGTCAGAGTCATTGACAGTGATTTTCAGCCCACGGAGTATCTCTCCCTCAGGTGGATGCTCATACATGGTCAACTCAAACATGCTCTGTGGGCCGTTCTCCCCATAGAAAGTAGGTGGATTATTGTTGAGGTCCACTACACGTATCACAACCGTAGTCACACTATGGTCCATTAGTCTGCCTTCAGGACTTACTTCCGATGCCTAGACACACAGGGGGGAAAAGGTTATGCAGGTGAGCCCATATTTATCACTGAACCTCTGGGGTGTTTTATCTACCAGTTTCATGGATCAGTTACAATTTGTAACCTCCAACTTACCCTGACTTTAATGTTGAAGATTTCTCTCTTCAGAAACATGGGGAGAGTCAGCAGGGTGATACATCCGCTTGTTTTATTGATGCTAAAAACACCATCATCGCCTGCAGAGACAATTAACAGACAGACCTACTGCATGAGCACTTTTGCTTTGCTTCAAAATCACTCCAATTTTGTTTTAATGAAATACTTACCATCGTCAAAGGAGTAACGGATTGGATTTGGGCTTCCCACATCGCCATCTTTGGCTACAACAGTGAATATTTCAGATCCCTGGGAAAAGATTAGCAGAAAGGTTTTGCTGTTAAATCAGTAGTGAAACAAAATGGATAATTAGTGTTGGTAGTTTAAGTTAACCAGGATGCACGAATGCTCTGCTGTAAAGCTAGCTCACTGTGAAATATACTACAAGTTATTAAAATGTCTCTAATAACTGACACTACTAAAGGCCTTCTTTTTTTCCTGCCATTAAACAACTCTAATATGTCACTCTTACCATGATGTAACTCTGTATTTGGTTGCATCACATTATCAAAAAGAAGCAGGACATTTACGTAATTGAGTTACCCTGTGACTGGTGCACAGCTATTTAAAACATACCACAATAATCTAGTCTGCACCTGATCTTCAGTGAGTCTTCAGATGTACATTCAAATGTCATGATCCTAATTATTCCCTTTCAGATGAAAGTCACAACGTGTAATCTCTCTCCTATGACTGCAGTGACATTTTGTGACTGAGGAGATAATGTGGCTTTCACCTGCTGCGAGCAAAGCCATGACGAAGGCTGTGTGGGCATTAGTGTAAAATGTCAGCAATTAAAGCTGTGTCACATGAGATGATGCTGCCTTGTGGTGTGGGTTCCTAGTTATGCTGTGAATATAAACAAACTGCATTCACTATGTTGGTTCACCATGCCTCGCTATACTGTGATAGCTCAATGTGATGTTCATCTGAGATGTAAATTTGTTGCAATATAAAAGAAACATGTGGCAGGAATTTTAAGAACTTTACAAAATGTTGATGACTGAATTGTCATACAAACTCTAATGTTTTCTAGTTGAACAGTACAATCAAAGCAGAGCGTTTTCATACTCACTGGCACTGAGACTTCATAAACGTAGCCAAAATACGGTGTCCCAATAAAAGATGGCGGAGTGTCCTGTGCATCAATCACATTGATCGTCAGGGTAGCAGATGATGACATGAACTGCTCCTTGCCATTAAAGTTGCCCCCTCCATCCTGAAACAAAAAAGTGCAGTTTAAAGCTACATTTTAAGAAAACATAATGTCCAATCAGGATTATACACAGTGTGTTAGTTAAAAAAAAACATTTTTCATTGGAGGTATTTCTATGTTTTCTATGTTTCATGCAAGAAATTTTAAAGGTGCTCTGTGAAGTTTTCTTGTAAACAAATTTATGTCCCCCATGCTGTAATGTTATCAGCATATTCAATGCCTGTTATCAGTGGTTATCAGCTTCATACATATGAGTTAAGAAGGCTACTAACCCTGCTAGTACTGTAGGCTCAGAAGGATGGTATCACCCATTAAATGGACGATAGGTTTCAGTTTCCCATTTGTTAGGTTTAGACATCAAAACTGCGTAATAAGATATAGAAAAAGATTGTGGTTTGGATTAAAATAAGCATTTTGTGTCATAATGTAACATGACATAAATCAGTTATGTTACATTAAGGTTGATTTTTAGTTTTACACAGGCAGTCTCCTGGATGAAAGTCCTGTGCTTGTTTGACAAATCCACCTCCCTGACCTCCTCCCTATGAAGACTTTGTTGCTCTTTATACTAAGTCACCTGACTTTCTCCTTTGCTCCCATCATGATTACTATGACCACAAGAAGTTGATGTGTTTGTATGTATGCTCCTGATAACTGCCACTAAACGGCCTTCTGCACTGGTAGATGTAGCCAGCCAGTTCTCACTTCAAAGTTGTCCACTACCGCTGCTTTGTCAGTGATTTCAGCATCAGCCATCTGATGCCAAAATCCATCTTTCATGGCAGTATGACACGGCTGGGAAGTGTAATGCAGCTGGATGTAACCTTTTGCATTGTTGTGATATGTTGCCAGTCAGTTGTACAGCACCTGTCGCGGTGGTATGATATGCCGCTGGACAGCAACAGGTTGAAACACTGCTGGTAACAACATAACATAAGGAGCAGTAAAATCCCCACAGAGGCAGGCAGAAGGGGTGGTGGAAGGGTCAAACAAACCCCGCACTTTCATCCAGGAGCGTGATGTTTACTTCCTGAATGCCAAACCAAGATGTTCTTTTACTAAACCCAACCATGTGGTTTTACTGACTATCCCGGTGTAGTGCGTCCTGGAACGTCAACAGTCGATGCAGAAAGACACATAGTGCCTAATATGTAGACGTAAAAGGCCACTGATAAAGTGGTGATATGTGACGACTTGGGATAAGAGCACGTTGATGTAGCACACATTCTAATTCATATGTATGAGACTGATAACCACTGATAACGCCCATTTAATCGAAAGATAAAATTTACATTGTAAATATTCACATTGTTATTTTCAATGTTTCTTACTCAAATGTGTTGAATATATTTCCATTCACATAACACGCTTGCAAAACTTATTTTTGTATTTTTGAAACCTGCATTGATGACATCCATATATGCTAACCACCACTAGTGTTACTAATATTCAGAAATTTTACAGGGTACTTTGAAATTGAAATGAAAGTGCACTGTTGCACGACTGAAACATAAGATTAGTTTTGCCCCCATTACCTTTGCAATGACAGTGACAAAGTGTGTCTTTGTTTTCTCATAGTCCAACATTTCTCCAGATTTGATACGAAGGACACCACTGTGTCTGTCTACAGCGAACAAAGTGGATTGAGGATTCTGTGACAGAGAACAGGACAAAAACAGGATTTTAAAAGCACACACAGACACATTTTAGGTCACACGAGTAAAAGCCTGTCGCTGAAACCTCTAAACCCCATTTACAACCACTCACGTGAGATATCATGAAAAGTGGTCAGATGGCAGCATTAAAACACTCAGTAGCCACTTGAATTAGGCCACATCATGTATAAAGTATATCTCTTTGTCCATCTGGATGTAAAGAGCCCATATGTTCAAGGACAGGGCAGGCAGGTGAAAGCTGCTGTGCCCAGATGTGCGGTCCCTCACTCGTCACTGTCACTCCGGGCCAGCTGTTCTTTGTTCCTAATAGTCCAAAGTGCAAACTAACATTCCCTGCCACCCCCTGCCAAAGCAGCCCTCTAAGCCTCCAATACCTGACACAAATGTAATTGTGATTTAATCCCCACCCTCATAACTACATATTCAGGCACATGCACACATACACACACAAGCATCAGAAAATCCAACTGATGTTAACCTCGTTATAAGTACACTTATACATTATTTCCATGACAAGCAGATTAACATTAGAACAGGCAGTTTCAGATAGTGTGTCATACAGGAGCACTTTCTTCTAAAGGTTTAGTCTGCGCTCTTTTTTCTCATTTATATCCTGTATTAATTTACTGCAGAAGCCAGAGAGAATTGGATGTAAATGTTTGAGTGATACCTGGAGGTAATATGTGACTGAACCCCCTGAGCCTGTGTCTCTGTCCACTGCCTCCACTCTGTAGATGCTGCTGCCTGACTCAGTTGTCTAAAACACAGAAAATAATTCAGGTCACAACACACAGGGCATGAAAAGAAGTGTACTTTAATATTTTACAGTAATATACTGTCCTTTTCATTTTGTCTGAGAGACTGACACTTCTGGCTTGACTTACTTCCAGTACATCAATGATTGCTGGCATGTTTTGGAATTCAGGTTTTTCATCGTTTGCATCCATTACAAATATTGTGACTCTTTCCACAACCTAAAAAGAACAAAAAAGGCATGCTTAAGTTTATTTCAGTTTGATTCATTATAAGGGCTGGCACTAAACGGCATAGTCACACATGTCTGATACCTTGCTTTGCCCATCTGAGATGCTGACAAGAACGTCTATGGAGTCTTGTTTCTGTGCAGAGAAAGAAAACAACTCAATACGAAGTCATACATGATGAAAAAGACAACATCTTAATTTTTTAAAGGTTGTAAGATTTACATTAAAGTCAAATTAATCACTTTTAAGCCTATGTTAGGTTTACCTCTCTGTCCAGCTTTTCCACCAGTGTGATGTTTCCAGATTTGGGGTCGACCCTGAAGTATTCTTTGGACCCTGGATCAAAAGAAAGGCCATAACTCACCTCATGGCCCTCAGGGTCTGTGCCATTGAGACAGTAGATCTGTGTACCTGAAAGAAGACATCATAATATAGTCAAATTAGCCTTAACAGTTGACTTTTTGGACAAAAAAAGTACATTCCTTCTCTATTTCTATCTTTAAGAGTAAAATATTTATTAAAACTGGCAAAATTAACCAGCAGTCTAGGAGCACAGTTAAACAATTGTTTGAGCACAACTGTGGTGGAACAAACTGAGACACAGCAGCCAGCAGTATAATAAGTACCCTGACTGATGGAAGTTGTAGAGGGACAGCTGCACCACATTCGCAGCCAGCAAACTGTCCCTCACATCAACAGGTGGCACCGGCAGATGAGCATGTTAGTGTGTAACGCCACACAACACCTGTTCATCTATCAAAGACTGTTTAACATCTTGGACTCTGAGATATTGGCAACGAAAAGATGCCATTTTGTTGATTGGTTGTTCCACCTGACTATTAGCTGTTCACGCTAAATGTCCTGTATGTCAGAGGTTGATCTCACCGACAGCTGTATCCTCTGAGAGGCTGAACAGGGCCAGGTTTCCATTGTAGCTGTAGGGTCCATTGTCGTAGAAAAAGGGGGCGAAGTCTGCTTGTGCTGAGGACAGTGACATAAAATCACCATTAACTGTTGGAAGGTTTTAATGTAATTCACCTTGAAGTAAGACAGGGAAAGAAGAAATAATACAATGTCAATTTTACAAAGTTGAATTTGCAAGTTAAAACACATAATGTAGTACTCTCAGTGGTTTTGCTGCAACAGCACTTGGTCTGATATGAATGATAGCATGTGGTGGCTAATGTTTGCTAACGCTAGCAAACTTGAGCTAAATATAACTTAATTGCTCTTTGTTATTTGTGGTCACCATGGTCAATAATCATCAAATGCTACATTCAAATGGAGTGTTTACCATGAGAAGAGTCCATATGAAAACAGCCCCTGGTTTTGGTATACACAACACTGAAAGTGAAAATTTCATTTTCAAAATGTTCACGACTTTGTGATAATAGACTACAAATGTCATAAAAACAAGCTCAGAGCTCAATTTGAATGCAGCAAATATTACATACTCTTGCTTTTCATACTGGAGTGACATAAACCGAGGCGACTGTAGGCCTGCTGCGCTCTCGCCCCCCTGCCTTCTCAGCCACTTTGAGTGGGATTACAGGTGAGTTACGTCAACCTCCTAAGATACCTTTTCTATACATAGACTTGAGATCTCTGTGGTAGAAATTCTGTTTCTATTTGAAATATCACAGTCACCTGAATATTGAAACCAAATTCATAAATCAAACAAATCAATCAGTATGGTAGTCATACAGAGTATAAACACATACGCACATATAAGAGCATCTAACCAGGTTAGACAAGAATATGAGTGAACTGAAAACAGAATATAATTCAATTATAAACTGAGAAAAAATTACAACCCAGAAGAATGTTTACTAATCTGATCACAACACCAACCAGTAAGCAGGAAATAAAGAAGTGTAACTTACCAAAGCAGGCGTGCACAAACACAAAAAGCAGTGGCAAATGTAATATCTTTACATTCTTCATCCTACAGAATGAAGTCATGAAACCGCACCATGAAGACAGCTTTGTCGAGAGTCCTGTACATGAGATGCAGCTCTCAAGGTGTCTGAGTGTGACTGGAGAAGGCTAAAGGCAGATGCTCACATGCTAATCCAATGACACATCTTAAGAGTTACTCCTGGGCCCCCTCAGTCCAACTGGGCTTCTTCAATCACCAATCTGCAGGAGATGGCTCAGTCCGCAGGGCAAACAAAACAAGGATACACCACAAGATTGCAAATAATGGACAGGTATATTTTACACATTTTTTGTTTGTTTTTGGTGTCGATCAATCAATGACTTTCATTTACCACAAATATTATACAAATATGCAATTTTCTGCTTGTGTTTAAATACATTTGAGAGAAAACAGAATATCATGGCAGAGATTCTTGTGTCTGAAGGTAAGAAAGCTAAAGTGTTAAAATGTTATGGCTTCACAAATGTCAAAAACTACTCATCAGTTAGTTTCAATACAATTCTACAATCTGATACAGATGTTGTATTTGCAATAAATAGTGCAATTAAATCAATAACCTTGCTATCAGGATGTTTTTTTCAGAACTTTGTTAACTTACTATTTTAATAATCACAATCTTAGCTATGGTAACACTTTGCTTGTGTTAACATTGAGACTATGATACTGTATTAACCACACAGTCTATACTGAATTCTAGCTGATGGAAAAGTGTTTTAACTCTCTTATGAATGACAATTCTGTACGAAACATATTTCTGTAATCTGACCTTGAAGAATACTGTTTCACATACAGTAAAGTGCCGTGACTGGCTCTGTCATGGTCGAAGTAAAGGGATTATGAAGATCTATATTGTTATAATGGTCAATGTTTTACCCATACTGTATACAGTACCATCTGCTATGCACACCACAGCCATCTGTTGCATTAGGAACAAGAAAAAAAACATCCACAATGTACTCAATAATAGAATAATCAGAAAACAGAAGATGGAGATGACAGCAGTAAATGATCTGATGGAGATTATAGTTCATGACTGATTCCTGTTTTTTCCTGACAAACAAGACAGGATAATGTTTTTTACCGTATCAGAAATATGAGTTTTATTTTACATGCAAAGTATTGTTTTTTTTTTCTTTCTATATTCATTCATTTCTTTCTTTATTTCCATGTTTACACTGTGTGTTGAGCCTCTTTAATTAAAAACCCCTCTGATTAACTAAATGTCTTTCTGGGACTTTTTGAATAGTATTTTGGGCACTGAAGCTGGCTAATCTTCTTGTTTGATAATCTTCTTGTTTGATAATCTAAAACCACCCAGAGGTAAAGTCTGGTAAACAAATGTTGTATAATATAAACCCACTGGTCCTTCATTTAATTTAGATCATCTTTCTACAAACACCAACCCATCGTCACATCTATGTCTTTGAATTAATGAGTTAGCTCAATTTTTTAGTATCTTTTGCATTAACGCAGACAAAAAAGTGGGTGAATGCAACCCAAAGTGCCTCAAATGACCCATTTCTTGTCTTATTAATTTTTAAATTATATAAATATATTAATTAAATCTAAAGATGTTTTTGTACTTTTAAATTCTCCTCAATTTGCAGTAAAAAAAAAAATACAAGACAGTCGTAATTTTTTTTTCCAGAAAAAATAAAAATAAAATCATAACAGTTTTAATATTTTACAATTCCTATTAAAAAAAAATATATAAGTCAACATAACAACTGTGCACACCATTAAAACATGTTGCGTGCAAGAGGATTTACACACATGCATAAACCTTTTAAAGTCCATTCTCATATACTGAAATTAAATCTACTTTATAATCTGAGTGGTGATGGCAGAATGGACAGTGTGTAGCATGACCTCAGTGACTGCTTGGTGCGCCAACTGTGCATTCAGAAAAATTGTGAGTTGGCACACAGTCACAGAGAGGACAAGGGCAACACACATATACAGATTAAGAACCTCAAATGGTCATTTTAGGAATATCATGATCTAAGATCAGTGACCTTTGACAGCAGACAACTGCCCTGCACGTACAGTGAGAGCTTTTAGATTGGAAACTTAATGTGACCAGACAGCAAGGTATTCAAAGATACATCAATGATACTTTTTATGCCCTTTGAAGCAGAATATACATAAGTTTCGGACAAAGACCACACAATATATTCATTAGAAAAGATCACCTGTCAGGTTACTTTTGTATGTTGGTGGTCAAGGCCGTGGCTTCAGGTTTAATTCTCATGGTCCTGGCAGATGGTAGGCCTAAAGATTAACCCACTGTGCTCTAATCTCTCCTCATCTTGTAATGCACAGAGCCTGTCTATGGTCACACAGACTCCATAAGACATATATGTAAAGCACAATTAGCACACACAGTGCAGCTGCGAGCAGAATCAGCTGGTTGATATGTTAATACAGTGGGACATTGTGTGAGTTTTCAAATTTTTTTTACAAAGTTTTTTTTTTTTATTATCTAAAGCAAGAGCCAGACAGGAGATCTGCGCACTGTATTAAACGCTCCCAGCAGTTGTAATTGTGCAATGTTTCAGTGTAACAAAGATCTTCGTCAGACATTTTTAAATCACTATCACAAAGCAGAATAAGCAATATTAAGACACAAACACATTCATCTCTCATTTTGCAACATTTTAACTACTGGAAGCCTTTAATACAGCTGTGCAGATCTCTGCTTGGTTCTTGCTTTAGTCCACTTTTTTGATCCCTTAAAAGTTTTTTGGATGTGCGTCCCCTCCACCCTGCTTTTTTTTTTTTATCATCTGTCATAGTGACCTTTGTTTGAAATGCTCAAACCCTCAGATGTGTGCCAGTGTGTATATTCCTCAATAAAAACCTGCCACTGAAGCTTAAATGTGCAAGTGTCTTTGCAAAGATCACTGCAAAAAATCATACGGCTAAAAGCTCACTGCTCATCTGTAGTCATCGTCTTAGTTTCTAATCCCGTGCCTTCAATCACAGCAGCACATGGTGACCTCTTTGTTCCTGTTGGGGATGGAGCTGTGAGGCTGCCCATAGGGAAATTTCTCTTCACTTCAGCTTGCTGCTGTGAGGATTACTGTCATCAATAGACAAAGTCAAACCTGCGTCTAAACAGCGTCAGTGTGTCCTAAGATAGAAGTATCGGTGTAGATCAGCCACTGACACTAATGTACAGTGTCTCAAATCATGACCAGGTGGGCCACTTTAGCCACTTTAGAAAGGAAATGAGCTTTAAAAGGGCTAGCAACAATGTTAAAACAAACCAAATTCAAGAAATCAAGAGCAGCAGAGGATGAAATATAGTAGATACCAATATGCTTCTTGCAACATCATAAGACAGCTAAGAAAAGAGCAGTGGTCATCTTTCTCTGAGACCAAAACACATCAAGGAAGCTACAACATCAACCGGCCAAAACTCTCTAGTCAGCTGGCACCAGTCTGCCGATTGTTCCTGGAATTAAATCCAAACATGGTGAACCTGCTTTTAGCTGCTGAGCTGTAAATACCTGGGATGCACTTCTAGGAGATCTCAGACTTTCTCAAACATGGACTACTTTCAAATCCAAGCCAAAAATATTCTGTCTGCCATTTATTTTAGTAACACACCATGCAATCTGCCCTCTGAATTGTATTATTTCATTTATTAAAGTACTTCTATCTTTACTATTTTGTCATTATATTTTCCTTCTCCTTTGCTTTTTTATTATACCAGCACCCTTTTTATTGTTTATTTCAGTGATGTATGCCTAAAGCACTTTGCGCTAACTTGTTTATGAAATGTGCTGTGTAAATAAAGTAACCTTTCTTTGCCCTTTGTGCAAGAAGTACTGTGATTTCAATTTAGGGAAGAAAAAATAACATATCCCCTCATCAATGAGTGGGGTATGGCATAAGAAAAATCTAATTCAGGCACTCAAGTAGTACATTAGCAATGCTATAAATAGAAATAGTAGTGATTTCAATTAAACAAAAAAATACTTTGTACCATGTGCAGAGAGGTTATTTATCATAATAAGATAATAGCTAAAGCATTTAAATGTGTTTGATCTTCAAATGACATGGAATTATTACATGAGAAAATGTTTCCCTCGTGATTACATTATGTGGTTGAAGTTCAGAGCACGTTTTTGGCTGTTCATCAAGAAGCGATGTTGACAGAGAGAGCTGCAAGTAGAATTAGTTTGGCTCCAGTCCTGTTCATGTCTCTGAAACGTGAGGGTCCATAAAAATGTCAAATATATGTGTAGACTACCAAATGACAGTTTATCACTGCAACATTTTCGATTACAATAATCCCACATACACCAAAAATACACCCATAATATATATGAAAAGTATCGTTTTATCAATAATCAAATTTGTATTTTCATTCTAAGTAAGCAATGTTTTCTCCAGCAGTTTGTATAGTGTACTGTGTATTTGTTTTTAGAGTGGTTAAAACAAAATACAGCTTTGGTAAATCCTTGTTTTTTCCCCCTGCTTTTTTACAAAGACAACATTCTGGAGCTTACTTGAAAAAAAAAGAGCTTTACCAGGTCAAAAATAGAAAGGGAAAGTTTGAATAATTTGTAACCTACAGATCTTGTGTCACTACAGGATCACTCTGTCTGTCAGAGCACCTGTTGTCAAGATACCCAATTCAGCTTTACCATTTTGGATTATTATTGATAATCTCTAGTGCGGTTTGCCAAGGGCAGAGGTTCGCTTTTAGTCCTGGTCCACTCTAAAACTAGGTCACTCCTTTAATCTCTCCATGTAGAGTATACTGTAGGTTAACAGCCTTTTCATTTTATAAACCTCGCAGAGTGCTAGAGTGAATACAGAGTCATGAATCATGCAAAATCCGAAAAGATATGACACACTATGTCTGTAAGAGTCATTATGGACTGTAGAGACCACTAACAGCAGTCTGTTGAGGTGGTATGATAATTTATGTAAGGCCTGTTTGTGGTTGTTTCTAAGATTTCAATAAAAACTTTGGCAGTGGTTGTCACGTCACCTCAGGAACATGCATGATACACCAACAGAGAAATGAATATGTGCAAACTAAGCACAAACACATAAAAACTGTGAATACAAAAGTGAATAAAAGTGATGCTAAAATGTGTGTATGAAACCAAATAAGTGATTCATACAAAATGAACAAACTGAATCCCATCCCAGAATGTGTTTAACATGTTTAGATGCAATACAACTGCAAAAACAACGTGCATCAAATATTATTTTTGTAGGTGAATTTGACAGATGCTGACGTACATCATGCTGAAAACTAAGCCTGTGCTCTCAGGCAGTCAGTCCCTCTCTGATACACTGCTCAAGGGCTCGTCATTCTTTTACACTGCTGCCTCCAAGTGGTGAAAAACTGCTGGTGGACAATACATTTCAAAACATTTGCTTTTTTTTTTTACTGTTAAAGTGCAGTATTTTTGGAAATATTTAGAAACAGATTTATTTATCTGGAGTTGTGGATAGGGAGAAGCAAGTAAATGAAACTCAGCCACCATTTATTTTATTACTGACACTTCTGTGACAAAAGTCCTCAGTGAAAAGGACCTAAAAGGACTGGCATCTGTACACAAGTGAAACACTGGACCACATTAGAAGGCTCCTCAAGATCAGCACATTCTTTTGAATTACTGGTGTTCATGTGCAATGTAAAGCACAACGTTACTGTCCTTCAAGAAAGAGATAAAAAACACAGTAATGATCGAATAAAAATGGTCAAAAATAGGAAAATGTAAGTAAAATTAATTCGGAGCATACAATATTTTGACAAAAGTCCTAACACAAAAACAGCACTGCACAAAAAAAACCAAAAATAAAATAAAGACAATATAGCAAAGAGACTGGTCTTAAGATGGGTTTTAAATGTATCAATGGAGGGGGAAGATCTGACTGTAAGTGGGAGACTATTCCACAGTTTAAGACCAACAACTGCATATGCTTTATCACCTTTAGTTTTTGGAGAGCAGCGACTGGTCACCAGATGTAACCATGTCCTTTGCCACCCTGGACATACACTTTTGTGTGTCCCTGTGCTGAAACAAAACCTACACTGTTGGTGGTGATTACAGTGATTATAGAAAATGGCTGCTGCTTTACCTGCAGTAGATGTTGTTAACCTCCTCCAGCAGACACTAATGAGCCTCACAGAGCTCCACCTGACAGCAGTGATTACTCTAAACACTTAGCACCTCCCTGAACATGAGGAGGAGGAAGGTGACCGGATCTGCAGTCCTGTCTGTAAGGTCTCACTCCCTCAGGGTGGGAATGCGTTAAAGCTCGCACAGTAACACCCAAGGCAAGGACTGCAGCGTATTTGTGCCTTTTATTTTGTTTAATGCAGATAATCAATTCAAGTGGCATACGTTCGCTTTAGCTGCCGTTTCGCATACTAAGTCAATGTTGTGCCAAATTGTATCATTGTGGTTGCTACTGAAAGAATCTGATGCACTGAACAAACAGGGATATGTCTCAAAAACGGCCGCAATCTTCCTTCCTGTTTTCAACAGATAGCCCTGTTAAAGGTCACGAGTGCTGTAAGTGGAGAAAAGAAAAAGACAATTTGGTGTAGTATAGACTGAATATGTGATCCAGCAGCTAAGCGAATCTATGGGGACAATGTTGATAACCAGTAAGTCAGGTTTCAGTTTCACTTTTGTCACCCCCATAGTTTCACTTTGGCTGCCGGTTTGTGAATTCAGTCTATGCTTCGCAAAATTTTCTCACTCTTTTCTCTGCTGACAGCACTCAGGGACGTCAAACAACAGGAATAACAGGGCTATGAGTTGAAAATGGATGGAATTCCCCTTTAAGGGCAAAACCTGTTGTGCCAATAGCTCTACTTACTCCTTGAACAGCTGTGTGGCTCTAAGGTTTTCACTGGCCTCTTGGTCTTCTTCTTCTTCTTGTCCTCCTCTTCCTCTGGCTTCTTAACCTTTTCTTCCTCTGGGGAACAAATTTAATGTGAAGTCGTCATGACAAAGACATCCTCTGGTAATATCATCCTGGTTAATGTCAAGTTGTCATAACAAGGACATCCCAAACAAACTGAATGTCATGTCACTCTTATGTAGATACCTTCAAGTAAAGTGTTACCAAATAAAGAGACACAGAGAAAACAACATTAAATATAGTAGTAGTAATAATAATAATGATAGGAAATTATAAGATAAAGGATAGCACACTGCCAGCTAAAGGAATGAAAATACAATTATAGCCAGTTTGTACTTTGTCCACAGAAAGGTTGAGGCTGTAAGATGGCATCCATGGGGTAAAGGTCCAACAGAGACATAGTGTCCTAGCAAATCAATAAGTGCATTCCATTCCAATTCAAAGAAAATCAGTAGTTTTTAGTCTTATCAGTTCCTTATTTATCTAATGGAGGTATTTACATGCATTTATGTCTTACCAAAACGAGCCTATGTTAAGATTAACATCGACAGAAATTTGTACCCCTACAGTCTCATGTCTTACACAGATTATGTGACTTCATGCTTCATGCATGGAATCAACAGACTTTATCTTATGTCAGTAATTCCTAAATTAACAGGGTAGCCTATTGGCTGTTAAACAAAATTTTAGGTTACAACATTCAAAACATGCAATTAAGTGTGATTTAAATGACTAAAGCAGTGCACACAGTGGCATGGCCTCTATGCTCTGGGGGCACTTCCTTAAACAAGGGGGTGGGGGTGTCTTCACACATAATTGCAGGGTGTTTTGGGATCACGTGACCTCGCCAGCACAGGATGTCCCACGCAGGAAGAGCGGTGACTTGAAGCGTGGCCACAGTCGGCTCACTTGCGCACAGTTGCATCCAGCACATGGTGAAAGTTGGAGAAAAAGTTTTGAGGCGATGATATTTAAACACAAAAGTAATTTAGAGGGGAATTAGCGCTTCTGCCTGTCGGGGGATTCTACCATTACTTTTGTGGCTCAGAGTTTATTTTTTCAGCCTAATATTTATTTTAAAAAAAGAAAAAGAAAAAGAAAAATAAACAAACACTATTCTCCTTCGCTGGTGCCGATGTTTCTGCAAGACGTCCGTGCGTCCGCGCTGCCTCTCATTCATCCAGCAGAGGAGAGGAGCCCGCGTCCGAGGATACAATGAAGCAGTGTGTCCTTGTCCGACACAATGCAGCAAGATGCTACAAGGGGGACGATACTGTTTCTCACAAGATCAGGATCGTGTTTGCTCGATTGCAGAGAGATCAGCTAAAGGTTTGTGCATTCCGCTACTCCAACATCTCCGCATCTTATTTTTCTCTGGCAGGAAATGACTCCAAGCTTAAAAAAAAGAAAAGAAAAACAACCTACAGATCCACCGGCACACGATACAGCTTGTAAACATCCTGCTGCCATGCGCGAAAAAAACGCTTTACATGATGAATAATGATAAAGTCCACCTCAAATCCAACTACTGTCAAAGCATACATGTGAGATGTGTGTTTTCTTCTGTGATGCAGGTATATAAATGATGATTGTGCAAACATGGAGGCTGCCATGTACTCCACTATAATCAATAATCCTCTCTATTGGAGATGTGAGTTGCTCCTTTAACCATTTTTACAGATTTAATTTTGAACATTTGAAAGCGTCATCCTCTCATGTAATGGCATCAGGGATTAATAGTATGCAGAAGTATTCATTAGTCTGTATTCATTCTGGTTCAGTGGTGGGGGTGTTGGAAATGCTCCTGAATTGAAAGCCCCCTCCCCCCTAATGACTGCTATAGTATCAAATAGGCTCCACTCACACATGCACACAGAGGGGGTAGTTTTCTTTTTATCTAAGGGCCCGTCCACACGAAGCCGTGTCAGGGTGAATACGCCAAAGTATTTATGCGGTTCAGCCTTTCGTCCACACGAAGCCGGCGTTTTAGGGGGGCGAAACCGCATCTTTTTGAAACCGGGTTCCAGAGTGGATAAATCTGAAGACGCCGCCTTAGCGTCTCCGTGTGTACGGCCAATACGCAACTTTTGGCCGGCGATGATGTCATAGCCCCACCTCTCTAACCTCTGACTTTACCCCGGCAGGAAGCTGTGCCATCACAACAACAGTGGCGGATTACAGACAGCAATAGACAACTATTTACGCTACAGTTTGTTTACAGTTCTCTATTCTTCAGCTGGGAAATAAAAGGTGGAACACACCACCTGTTATAGCTCAAACAGGATCATGTGATCATCTCTCTGTCATCTCTGACAGCTGTCTCAAAGCAACCCAGCACGCTAGCGTGCTAACTGTTAGCTCGCCTTGCTCCGTTAAAATATAGTTAACTTGAACATGTCCCGAGCTAACTGAAGGTAAACATCTGCTATCTGCTCCTTCTAAAGATGAGTTATGATCTCTGATGACTTATTAAGAGACACTAACACATCATTCAGTATTAACTGTAGCTCCATGTAAAGTGAATAAATGGGATGTTTCCCAGCTAATCCTCCGCTCGTCTGCGTTAACCACGCAGTTTACACGTTTTTATAACTATTTATAGCGATTTATTACAAACTGTTGTGAGAGAAACATGAAGCTGAATTTAGCAGCAGACTTCAGTCATAGTAATATAAAGTAGGAGGAAAAGAAGTACTTTTGGCATTCACGTGTTTACATGATATAAAAGTATGATTAATCAGTAACACATTCTCAGCCCTAATGACTTAATACATATTTCACAGTGTGTTGCTGAGTTTATTTTCTAATGTGGCGAGTGAGCAGAGTGCTTACAGAGTATGTTGACCCTTAACTAAAGACTGGCCAACATGACTGACCAAAACACCAGCTGGTCTTAAAGCTTTGTGCATTCTCCAGATGTGACCTGTACAGTATACTGCTGGTTTGAAAGTGTGTGAATGGTGTGTCTAGTGAAAATAAACATGACAACGACAACAACTTCTCAAACAGTATTTTATTATTATTATTATAATTACTGGAAATGTGCAAACAAATCAGGATGATTGCCCGCAGGACAGATAAGTGACCACTCGTCCCTGGCCACTCCGGCGCCCGGTGTCCACTGCTTGTCTGTACTTCGTGCGAATATTTTTTAATTTGGCGGTGATCTGAGATTTTGATATGCTGATAACGTCGTGCGGGAATCTTTCTCTGTCGGTTTTGCATACTGTGCCTGAAACGAGTCCATTATACCGGCCTACTTCGACTGACACGGCTCCCAATTAACGTGTTGTTGAAGTTTACTGGCTCTGTAATCCAGCGTGACTCGAAGCAGCAGCTCGACTTCGTCTTCAGTCCAAAACAAAGTCTCCGTTTTCTCTCGTGTGTTGGAATTAGTTTAGGCCATCTTCTTGTTGTGCTTGCGCTGGTTCTTCTTCTTCTGTTTGTATACACCGCGCAGGCTTCTTTGCATGCTCCGCGTCTTCTTCTCTGGTTCAGAGCTGTATGCTGCGGTTTTTAATGGTGCGCCATCTCCTGGTTGGCATATATACTGCAGCCTTTTTATGCGGTTTCAGTGGCTTGAACCGGCTTCGTCTTTACGCCTGCATTTTCGAAGCCGGCTCCGTGTTTACGGAACACTATTGCAATCCGATCATTTTCTTTGGCGGTTTCAAAAAGACGCGTCTCCGTGTGGACATGGCCTAAATGACATCCAAACTAAAATCAATCAATCATCTGTAACTGATACACAGCACCTACTCAAAGTGTAACGTTTTCAGTGGCTGTAACAGTTAATTGTGTACACTAACACCCCTGGATGAACAGCAAAGCATTCAGTGGGAATTCAGCTTTCAGCGTCTCCATGATATGCTGCTTCGAGGCTTTGAAGGCAGCCATTAATGTAATTTGTAGTGAGATGATAAACAGAGTGATGTGTGTTTCTGCTTGAGCAGATAGTCAGATTTGCCAAACGCTCCAGTGACTCTTGAATATGTAAAAGTGCTCAGCTCAAGTGCTTCAGCCTGACAGTTTGACGGCTATGGCGTATTAAGCCCAGATAATTGGGTGATATTTACTTACAGAGCACACAATCACTCCGCAACGCCTTGAAAACTGTGTCTTTTTCCCTTAATGATATGCTTTGTAGAAATTATTCACTGGCTTGACAGGTCCAAATAGCATGTGTGTGTGTGTGTGTGTGTGTGTGTGTAGTTTACATTTCTTTTTCAGTAACTAAAAAATAGAGTGCATGGACAATTTATTCAGAATAAAGAGATTTGTCGTACTGAATCATTTCAAATGATGTCAAAATAGTTCATTTGTTCAAAAGTCTTTCAGAGCAGTGTGACACCAGTGTGGGCGGGTAGTGCTACACAAATGTGGGCTGTGTCCCTAACGGATTTGCCGTTTATGAGTTTATGAGTTCAGGTTGCCTGACCAGCCTTTAAACACTGCAGGGTAACACAATACTCCCAAAGGCTGGGAACGATACCACTGTGGCTAATGACACAAGATGTGTATGTGATACAAGCTCTAATGTGCACTGCAGCAAACATTAGATCATCAGCATCATAAGATGATCACTTTTCTGTCGACATGTTGAGGCTTGTGTCTTATTGGTTACTCATCATTGTGGGCGAACTTCCCAGCAGTGATACTTATGAATTCACCTGTAAGATGGTGCAACTCAGTAACACACTCACTTATATAAAGTGGCTTCCGGTGAAAGAGAAAGTAGCCTTGTTTCCTGACTCAGTGCCATGTGAATGTGAACAGCCAGCCCCTGTTTACATTAACTACCTCCCTCTCATCCGTTTTCTTCTTCATCACCAACCACAGCGTGGCAAGTCTTTTTCAGGGCTTCCTAGAAATGAGGCAAACAAGATATAAAAAAGCTATGTGTTGTACAAACTGCTGAACATTCCTCAGGTTTCAATGCAACTGTTGTTTTAATATAAAAAAGTCTGGCTTAGTTTAGATTTGTCTCTTTTATGAGGGTTTATGTCTTCATTATAATCCAGTACGAGACGTGTCTGTTGTTTGATTTACTGTCCTCTTAATGGGCTTTATACTGCACTCACCTAGGAAACCTCAAGACTTGAGCCAAACTCAGTTTGCAGTGGGATTATGATACATGTGTAATTTTTTACTGTCTAAACCAAAGTACTTTTCTTATTACAGATTGAAGCTTTAGCCTCTGCATGACAAGCTATGACCGACACACAGACTAAACTCTAGAGGTCCAGTTACAAAGCCAGGACTCAAGAATGAAGACCAAATATGCGATTGTCTTCATCTGTATCATGGCCCTGGTCATCATCGAAAAGGAAAGCAACATCCTATCAAGGTAAAAGAATGAATAACAATCTGTGATCTGCAGTCTGGAAATGCCTGTGTGCCAGACCCTGTATCTTGCTTCCTGTCTGTTTCAATATCCACATTGCACTTGAAAATGCTAAGAAGGTCAGTGGTCACCTCTGAAACAAAGTCCATTGATTTTATAAGGCTGCTATCCCTCCATTATCACTGCAGAGCCAATACAGTCTGTTACAGATTACATATACCTTGGCATTGTCATTGACCGGGGCTTAATTAGATTCTGTGGGCTGACCTGCTTGGCACTCAGACACAGCAATGAATGTACTATCTAAAGAAATGGCTATTTTTGAATGTCTGCAACAAAATGCTCTAAATATTGTGCTTTTATTGAAAGTGTTTCATCCTTCTCCATAATCTTATGGTTTGCCAGTGCTCCTGAGACACAGAAAAAGACTAAAAAGCTGTTACAATGACGAGCAAACTGTCAGATATTACTTTACCAAGCACGGAAAGCATCTACAGAGATGGAGCGATGAAGAAAGCATACAACATTTTAGGTGACCGGAGACATCTCCTTGACCCTTCATTCAAACTTTTGTCTGGGTGGCGATATTGCCCTCCTCTGTTTAATTTGTTGCACATGCCATTAAAGGAGTACATCACTGATTTTCAACCAGCTTTGTATTAAAACAATATGGACAGTATGTATAGATGAGCTGTGGTAAACCTCCCTCCATCTAACCAGTGCCTAAATATCCCTCCTCCTGCTCCCTGGTGAAACTGACAACATATTTTACGTCATCTGACAGAGTATAGCTGAAGCTCAGGCAGTTGCTTGAAGTACAGGATGTACTTTTGCAGTTTCATATTGTCTGACTCTCATCCTGCCACTACGGACACAAAGAGTATAGAACCAGATCAAGAGACAGACAGCTGATTGAATATAAATCAAGATAATTTTACTGCACAGCCTATGACTCTCCTAAAATGCATTCAGAAACATATTTTAATGCCCAGTTCAGCTGCAGTTCAGAGTATGTGAACAGGAAGTGGGCATCACACTGCTTCCTGCACAGTAAAAACATGCAGAAAAAACTAGATCAAATGGTAAACCTAAGCAGCCTTGATTAAATATAAAGCAAGACTGTGCTACTGTGTTGCTTATATTTCTCCACAAATGTTTTCAGAAACATGTTTTAGCTTATGTTAAACATGCTACCAGAGGGCCGCCATTGTCTTAAACACATGAGATTGCATTATGTCACCCATCAGCGGGAGTGTTTATTGGTCTGGTAGGGCGCAGTGCATTCTGGTTGTTGCAGGTTTTCTACTTCTTGAAAAAAAGCAAATGCCACAGCCCTTTTTCTCTTTTTTTTCTTTAGTCATGTAGCCCCAATTTCAAAAGTAGTTGCGTCTTTCTACTGCATAGATGGCCTAGTTTTATGTGAGGACCCTCTTTATATCGGTGAAAAATTTCTTTAAGATAATGCACCAGCATCTTATCCCCGTGCGCTGTTTCCATACCTTCGTGGCCACAAAAGATGTCCAGCTAATCTGGTCTGTCCCCCTCTCCCTGGTATGTGTGTGGTTAAGTATGTATGTCTATTATGTCTACAAATATCTCTATTGATGACTTTAATATGTCTGTCAGTGACCTTAATGATATAGGTGTGTTTTTGTCTATGATTAGCTTGTGATGTGATGAAATGCCTTTGTGATTAAGCTGCAAACCGATTTTCCTACAGGGACAAATTAAAGTATCTATCCAACTGGTCTGCAGAGATTGGGTGGAAGATTATCCTAGTGGCTAGAGGCCACCTTGTAACTTTAAAGCAATAACACTTTGGAAAATACACTTCTTCACTTTCTTGCAGAGAGTTAGATGAGAGGATTGATATCACTGTCATATGAAGTTACAACCAGCAGCTGAAAACAGGGGAAAGCAGCCAGCTTTGTCCAAAGGTTATAAACTCAGGCTTCTAGCACCTTGTTTAACATGTCCTTGTTTAATCCATACAAAGGCCAAAATTTCAAAATAAGTTATGTTTTTATTGTGTTTTGAGATGGACTATTTTAGAATCTTGAGCAGTGAATGTTAATGCCTGTGGACATAGACATGCTGACTGCTTCCCTGTGCCCAGTCTTTACACTAACTGCTGGCTGTAGCTTCATATATAACGCACAGACACGAGTAAAAGTGTCAGATAAATGTAAAATATCAGACCTATGTTAGATTTTTTTATATTGCTCCACCTGCTGTTAATCGATATTCTCTAATCAAGCCTCTGTATCTCATATCAGGGTCTCTGATAAGCTGATCCAGAGGCAGATTCCACAGCAGACCCCACAGACTCCACTGGATTACAGCAACACCACACAAAATGGCTCCTTGACGATGCTGAAAATGCTGCTCGCTAAACTCACCGGCACAAAAGGGAATTACTCAAGTGTATCTGAGGAGGAAGAAGAGGACGAACTAGATGATTTAGGCACGTACAGCTTCAGCGGTGGCCGTAAGCACATATTACTCTTAGCCACCACACGAACGGGTTCCTCATTTGTGGGGGAATTTTTCAACCAGCACGGGGAGAACATGTTTTATCTGTTTGAGCCTTTGTGGCATGTGGAGCGCATGCTGACCATGGCATCAGAGGCAAACAACGGGACAGTGTTGGCAGGAATCTACCGGGATGTACTCCAGGGGCTCTTCCTGTGTGATTTCTCTCCCCTTGAGAAGTTCATCTCTCCCCCTCCTCAGGAACACGTTACCCCGGCTCTTTTCCGCAGAGAGTCTAGTTTATCGCTCTGTGAAGAATCTGTCTGCAGTCCAGTAATCAAAGATGTTTTTGAAAGGTATTGTAGATTCTCTAGATACTCACTGTTTTTGATCCATTTTAAAATGTTGGTTGAGTCTGAAAAATGACCTAAATTGAACTGTGTTACAGTTACAAAGAGGGAGGGCAGTATTTTCTTTCACTATGAGCTTTTATATGAAAGTTCTCCTTTAATGATGATACACATCACATCTAACTATCATTACTGAATTAATCTTATATTGCCTAATAATTCAAATAAGCTTTTACGAAGCATTGACATGTACATTTATCTTGTCATGTTTAGCAGAACTAGATGCTTAAAGACATCGCCTTAGGATTTAAGAAAGTGTGATGGGCATTTCTCTCCATTTTAAACACTGAACAATCAGTAAATCCAGATTAATTGATAATGAAAATAATCAGTTGCAGTCCTAAAGCCACAAAATTGTTGACTTTACCCCTAAAAGAGACAGTTCAGCCTAAAATCGAAAATACATATTTCTCCTATTATCTGTAGTGCAGTTTATGAATCTAGAATGTTTTGTTGTGAGTTGCCGAGTGTTGGTGATATCGGCCTTAGGTGTGTCTGCCCTCTATAAAATATAATGGAAGTAGATGGCACTCGGCTTTGGTACTTATGCCAGAAAACCCTTAAAAAAACCTCAACAGCAACATCTCTTCCTGAAAATCATTAGGCGGTTAATCAAGACAATCCACAGACCTTGCTGTGAGCAGTTTAATTTAGGAACTATTTTCTTTCTGCCGAAGTACAACCGCCAACTGTATCATCGCACAAAAGGAAGCGTGCATCTACTGCTAACTGAAATTGCACAAGCCTCTTATCCATGATTGGACCCATGGCTCCTTCTGTGCGATGTATTTTTTTGGCACTTTGAGCCCCATCTAGTGCCATCTAGGTCCATTAAATTCAAGAGAAGGCAGACACCCCTATGGCCTGATATCTCAAACACTCAGCAACTCAAACCAATACAATCTAGACTACAGGTAAGAGGAAAAATATGTAGTTTTGATTTTGGGGTGAACTGTCCCTTTAAGTTATTATTTCCACATTCTTGTGACTTGTAATGATGACACAGCCAAAAGAGTCTCATGCCCTTACAAGCTCTGTGATTGCGCAAACTGTTCCAGCTTATTTGAAGCAAGCTGAGACGCCTGAAGTAATAGCTCCCTCTCTGCAACTCTATGAAATATATTTTATCATACACAAACTATACCACTTTTGTTTTAGGTATCACTGTAAGACTCGTCGCTGTGGGCCGCTCAACTTGACCCTTGCGTCTGAATCCTGCCTTTCCAAGCAACACCATGCCATTAAGACTGTCCGTGTGCGCCAGCTGGACACGTTGCAGCCTTTGGTGCAGGATCCTCGTCTGGATGTGAGAGTGATCCAGCTAGTCCGAGATCCACGGGCCATTTTAGCATCCCGCATGGTGGCTTTCTCCTCGAAGTACCAGACGTGGAAGGCCTGGGCGCAGGACGGCCAGGTGCCTGAAGATGACGAGGAGGTGAAGAGGCTCAAAGGAAACTGCGACCAGATTAGGATGTCTGCAGAGGTGGGACTGAGCCGACCTCGCTGGCTAAGGAGCCGGTACATGTTGGTGCGTTATGAGGATATTGCCCGCTACCCCATGCAGAAGGCAGAGGAAATGTACAGGTTCACGGGGATACCATTTAGTCCCCAAGCTAGGGAGTGGATTCTGAGGAACACCCAGACCACACAGGGAGCTAGCGGGATTTACTCCACCCAGAAGAACTCATCAGAGCAGGCAGAGAAATGGAGATTTAGCATTCCCTTCACACTGGCTCAGGTAGTGCAGAGAGTGTGTGGACCCACCATGAAGCTGTTTGGGTACAGGTTTGTGGATGATGAAAAGACACTGATCAATAAGTCCATCAGTTTGCTTGAAGAGAAACTGTTTCATTAATCGAGACGTCATAAATGTAGCTGTGAATCTGCAAAGCGCTGCACACGATGGGTCAGAGTCAGAAGCCATTATTGCACAGACCAAAACTAGTCAGCAACGGTGCCATAACAGACACTGAGATGATTTACTGGTGACAGTAAGCTTTGGGCCATACGATAATATTCACACACACCAATAATGTGCCTCATCGTGACAAATGAAGAGCCACTTGAGAAAGAGAAATATTTATTTGCATACCGTGTTCACTGAGAAGCCTGGTATTTAAGCTTTATGTGGCGCTTTGTATTTCATTTAAAATGAAATAAGCAGATGTCAAGCCTGACTTGTAAGAGATTCTTATGTAAAATGTTATCTATAGTTGACCATGTTTAGACTTTCAGGGATAAACTAAGTGAAGTGAAAGTGATGTGTGTTCTGTTTGTCTCTGTGTGTGTGTATCCGAGGCCTAGTCCAAACAGACACAGGTATTTTTGTAAACTGAGTTTTTTCCGCCTTAGTTCTTGAAGCAAATAACATCCACACACATTCAGTACGTTTACATACACAGTTAGGCTATGGCTATAGCTCAACTAGGCCATTTAATTGGACTTCTGTCCTTGTACGAGGACACAAGCATGGAAGGGGAATCGATTTATTTACAGAAGTATGTCCAGGCCCACTACGTTAGGTGGTGATATGCCCCCTTTCAGCTTGTTAGTATTGGACCTTTTTCTGGTTGATTTATTGTGTCCGGGTCAAAGCCTGCGGTGGAAACTGTGGAGCATGTGCAGAGTGCCCAGGCCAGTTTGGGTCCGAGTCCGACTGACTCTATACATGCAGAAGTAATGCGACTCCCAATTGCATTATCTGGGTGTGTTAGTCCAACTTTAAGAAATTAGATTTAGTGCAATTTCGGTCAGACTAATCTGTTCACATGTATTTTGAAAACTGGTTTTAGTCGGACTAACGCAATGAATTGATTTTCTCTAATGTCATATAAATGTGCTGACAATGCGAACACACAATTGAGCCGCTCTTAAGAGCATGTCAAATCCATAGGCGTGATATAACCCTAAACTTAGACCAATGCGAAGAAGATGTTAGCCAATCAGCAACCTGAAAAAAATCTATTATTAAAAGGCTACCTGGAGCAGTGACTTCTGTTGCACATTCTGACGCCTTCGTTGCTTAATATAGTTTGAGAGGAACTGTACATTTAGGTGTAAGCAGGTAAAACGTCCTGTTCGCAAGGTTAGAACCAGCGCTAATTTGTTCATGTCCACCATTGCATAAAATGCCGCATCATTTGTGATGAGGAGATATGGGCACACACGCAGACATCTCAAGCTTAATTCTTCGCCCTGGACAGAGTCTTACAAAAGGTTCACTTTTAGTGACTTAAAACCCAGTTTGTGTGTGGTCAGAGGCCCAGAGAGCATAAAAATACCTGTGTCTGTGTGGACTAAGCCTGAAAGAAAGGTTGTTTCTTTATGACACTAGTGCTTCATTCTGCCTTGTTCAGTCTGAATTTTCTGTACTCGCCTAGGCAACTGAAAGAATCACTTTAGATTAGATCTGATGTGCTTTCATAGGGCTTTACATATCCGACTCAGGTGAAGTAAACGTGGCATTGTATTTTGTGGTGTCTTCATGATAAGTGTTTGCATCTCCTCAAAAGCACGCTGTGTGAAAATACAGAATAATCTTTAATGTCTTTAACCAAATGCCATTTAAAGCAATTCTCAGTGTACCATAAAAAAGAGGCCAATTAAAATAGATATATAATACTCATGAGATTATATAACATGAGTAGTGTAATACTGTAGAAGAGTTATATCTTACTTCAGATACCTACATGTGTCTTTAACATACAAGTGTTGCTTTTTCCCAATAGCCAGTAGCCATAGTCACAATGTGTTCCCCAGTGCTGCCTCCTTACATGTAAGGAAAGACAGTTTGGGTGTTATTTTACAAAAGCGGGTCTCTACAGATAATCTTATTTAATCACTTCCCAACTCAAAGAAATAAAAGCACCAGATATATTAAGTCCTGCTAAATTCTAAACACTCACCCTTTAAAGTTATTACTTATGAGATTTGTGTATTTTGATGGTTTTGGTGACTACTAACTATATAAGATGTACGTATGTAGCTGTATTAATGTGGCCTATCACTTTAAGTGAAACCCAGGTGCTGTTGCGTTAACTGTCACTCTTGATGGTATATAAAGGTATCCACTGTGACTCCAGTTCAATGGTAGCATTGTGTTCAGCTTGGCTGAGGCACTGTGAAAGTGCCGTGCTGCTCATGGAAAGGGACATGCATTGGAGTTACATATAGTAGAGGTCTTATACTAACTTAGAGTTTAAAACATAAATATGAATACATTTTGACTGGCAGACCACGAGTTGCCCGGACTCACTACTGAAGTATGTAAGCCAAAAGGGAATACTGTGAAACACCAAGTGCAGCTGAAATAGTGGGTGTAGTCAGTTTATGCATTCAAGTAATTCAGATACCCAGAGTGGCAATAAAGTTTATAAAGGTATGTTTGATGGTAAAATGCTGGTGGTTCAACCTTCACAGAGAACTGACACTACTGTCAACTTGAATTAAATGTTTTAACAGGGAAAAAAAAGTATCAAAACATCAGTAGTAGAGCAGCTTTACAGCTTTTTGTGGGAAGTGTGAGTCAAGTCTCAGTTCTTGTTATAACAAGTCTCAGTTCAAGTCTCAGTTCCCAGGAAAAGTCAAAGTTTAGTCACAACTCTGCATCAGCCAACTGCAAGTTAGTTTCAAGTCCTTCAGGTTTCTTTACAGAAGAATTACCATGGTATTGAGACCAAGTCCTGTCGATACGTGGGCCCAATAATCTCTATAAACAGTGTTAAGAGTTGCTCCTATGAGGAAATTTTAAGAAAATTCTTAGAACTGTGCCGTTTTCTTAAAAAATTCCCCTTAAAGTTAAGAGGTCCTTGAAAAGATGAAAGTTATTCACAGAGCATCTTAGCCCTGAAAAACTGTTAGGGGCAGGGAGGAGGAAATGGTAGAAACACAAAGAGGACAGAGAAATATTCTCCAAATGCTGGATGACAGTGAATTAATGAAATGCTACAGATTAGATCACGCAGGGATAATATTTGTGGTTGATCTCATTAGGGATACGCACACATTTCCCACCCAACACAAAAAGGCTATAACGCTAGAAATAAAATGATCACAGTAAGATAATTGAAAAACTAGAAAAATGTTAACAGTGCAGCAGTGATGATTTGGGTCTATCTCAGCCTTCCATCAGCAGAGTCATCACACTAACAACGACAACACTTTCACAGTCAGCAGTTCATTTCATTTCCACTGGGTGTCCACACCTTGCAGGCTCACAAAAGGGCATGTCTATGATAACCAATTGCATCTGTTAAAAGAATGCAGCACACCTCCTTACTAAGTTACTGTCCCTTCTTTGCTCAGAGTTGCTCTAAGAACTTTCCTAAATCACTCCTAGGCTTGGAGGCCTCACAAAAATTTTTTAGTCTAAGTTAGAAGCTCTCTGAGAGCATTCTCAGAATGTTTGTGAATATGGCCCCCAGGTTTCTGTTTGTAGTCCAAGTAATATTGACCAATATTGACCAATATTGATGACTGAGTGGCAGGCAATCTTGGAACCTGCTGATTTCTGTTTGAAGATTTATGTATGTAGGATCTGTTCATAGAGATTAATGGGCAGGTAAACAGTCCACATGGAGAGGCAGGACACATTGTCCAAAATGCAATCTCAGAACCCACTGACAATAGAGACAATAGAAATTAGCCAAAATGAAAATACTGTACTCAGCCACATTTTAGCAAAGAAATTGGTGCTTGGAATAAATTGAGCAGCTAGACAGTGCAGTTACTCTAATGGCTTCATAGGTTGTCAAAGTTATGAATTTCCTTAATAACTTGCTGTCAGTGTTTACTGTTATCACTAAGTTACTGTCATATTCTTGTTATTCCTGCAGGAGAAACCAAGGGCCAAAGCACAGATTATACTGAAGCAACCAGAAATGTATCACACACATGTAAATGTTAGAGTCTCTTCTATTGAAATGATAATTAAAATGATTTTCTTGTTGTAAAATGGTGCTTTGAAGCTGCTTCTGTCAAACATACAATGATTTTTTTCTTTCTTTTAAGAGGTATAAGAGTGTTTTTAGGAGAGGAGAAAATGGTGGAAACACAAAGAGGTCAGAGAAATTTTCTCCAAATGCTGGATGACAGTGAGCAAAGGAACTGCTAGAGATAAGATCGTGCAAGGATAATAGGTGTGGTTGATCTCATTAGGGATACACACACATTTCCCATCTAATGCAGTAATGCCAGAAATAACAACACTGACACATTCGGAAAACTGGAAAAATGTAACAGTGCAGCAGTGATGATTTGGGTCTATCTCAGCCTTCCATCAGCAGAGTGGTCACACCAACAATGAGAACACTTTCGCAGTCAGCAATAAATTTAATTTCCTCTGGGTGTCATCATACCAATGACTACTTACTAGGGTAAAAGTTTCTGTCCCCTCCTTGTTCAGAGTTGCTTTGAAAACTTTCCTAAATCACTCTTAAGCAAGGACCCCTTACTAAAAACTTTTAAGCTAAGCAAGAAGCTCTCCTAGAGTGTTCTCAGAATGTTTGTGAGTACGGCCCCTGGTATCAAACCAAAAACCCATTCAAAAAACCCACTGACTTTGAGACAAGGGAACCCTGGTAAAATGCTAAAAATGCTTCCAAGTTTTAGTACTAATTCCTGGGGCACTCTATATTAGGCATATATTACAACAGCAGCAGCAACAACAACAACAAGGGGAAAAAGTCATAGGAAGAATTGATGAGTGATGTGCAAATCACTTTTTGTAGGTGGAGTATTCCTTTAAGTATCACAACAATATGGGGTGTGGTTTTGGACAACAATATTGTACCTTAGCATAGACTAGTTAAAAGAAAGAAAGAAAGAAAGAAAGAAACGCCTTTGCTACTTTTATCAATAGCACCACCCGGGCAGCACACTCAGTGACCCAAATCAAACACACCTACAATATTAGGTGCAGGTGCATGCTGGTTCAGGCTAACATGCAAAATGCTAACATGCTCAAGATGTGTCCATCCTCCTGCTGAGGAGCTTTTACCTTCAGTGAGGTTTGTGAGGAGTTACTTTCTGCTGTTTGAGGAGTGCAGCGGGACAATATTAACATCATGTGGCTGAGCACAGATATTGGAGAGCTTGGTGGTGCAGAAGACCTGCAGAGTGACATTCATACAGGTGAGTAGCAACAAACTGAAAGAACTTCCTCTCCAGATGAGAACATCAACACCACTACTTGCAAGGTAGCATTGTGGATGTGCTCTTTGCGATGTTTTAAAACTTTGCAGTCTCTCATTTTGCTCCAGAATACTTGTATTTGTGGCTGCAGCTGCTGTGTTGTTAGGGCCCTGTAGGCTGTGTGCCATTGTGAGGTTTTTTTCTGCTGTGGGTTATTTCATGTATGTGGCATAATGTTTTATCTATATTCTGGTTATTTCTAGTGAGGCTACACTTAGAAAGGCATCTGTATATTTGTAATTGGTAATCAGTTGTAAGCACAGGCTGCAAATAGTTAATGCAGTATACTTTATGGTGTAAAGGTTTTCTTTAATTTAACATTAGTATCATAATACAGCGTCATCAAGTAACAGCATGAGTACAATATTCTAGTACTCTTTCCATCCTTGATTGTTGCATATCATTTTAAAAACCTTTCAGTGGGTCATTCCTCCTCCTTAGTTCCCACAACAAACATTTTTGCCTTCCTGTCAATGCATCTTTGTAAACACTGGAAGAGAGTGAGAAGGACATGGATGACATGAGGATTAATGTGGGATTGTTTACTCTGTTGCATTCTCTCAGTCTAGCTCCACATCCGAATGCATGCTGTTGCCAGGGATCCCCGAAAGGCTGAGTGGGAATAACTAGAGGAAAAAGGCAGAAACAGGGAGCCCATTCAAGTCTGCATTCTTTCTGTCTGTTTCACGCCCCGGCTGAGAGAAAGCACTTCAGAGTTCACAGCTGTTGGTCAAGCTGATTCTAGCCTAGATCATTTCCCTGATGCCGAATATTCCCACAGCAACACAGCAGATGTTGCCATTCGGCAAAGAGGAAAAGTCTTGTAATAAGCCACTGATGAGCCAGCTCTGGCCCAGTCTCAAGTTTGGTGGTGTTTTTTGAACCACTAGTTGTGCTGTGGAGAAGTGAGATTCAAAAGCAGGACCCTTAGTGTTTTACTAGCTCATGCTCATTTGGAACAAAAGGGTGACGTGATGTGAACTTCTGCTGACTGCAAATGTGAAGATGTGAGTTTGTGGAAGCAATAGCAGAGTACAAAATGATAGTGAGAGACATATTTAGGTCAGTCATCAGTCATACTAATAAACAGAATTTAGGTACACAATCTGAAAATTAAGCATATACACAGTAGCCTCAAACACCCCAAAGTTTCACATATACTGATACATGATGGAGGTGACATAATGCACCAAAATATAAGAGGAAGACAGAAAGCTCATGAAAACAGGATATGTTTAAAAAAGTTTTAAAAGCTTTGTGAATGTTTTGCAACCCAGAAAATGTTTGTTTGGTCCTGAGGATGCACCTTTTTGTGAATAACATTGTAAACCAAACTAAATTTGATTACAATGACCTCTGACCCGTGACATTCTGACTGGAAATGGCACTTTGAGTGAAAGTGGAATTTTCTAAATCAGTGGTTCCCAACTGGTCCAGCCACAGGGTCCAGATTTCTCCTTAGTCATTGGTTCAAGGTCCACGCTGTTTAGTATATTCAGCGTCATACTTGCATTTGGACATGTCGTCGAGCTAGCTTGCTGTCTCCCTCAAGTAGCTGCCGTAAGTCACTCACTCTACAGTGGGAAACAGAACTTCAAAATAAAAACTCAGTGACAGAAATTCACTGTACTTAAAAATAAAGTGTGTTTTTTACTAACTTGACATGTTTGTGAGTCACTTCTGGTCCATTCTGAATTTACTCATGAAGCTTCCATCAGCAATACTGCTGTTGACCCAAGAGCTGATGGCAGGAATGGGCTTCCCCATCACATCACGTTAGGTAACAGATTTCAACTTAAAAATACAAATAAGCAGCATTAAAACTAGTGAACACATGAACTGGGCTGTTAAACTGCGATTCAGCATCTCATTTTTTTGTGATTTAATCATTTTAATTGCCTCAGTGAGGCCCGAGAAATTGAGCTCTCAAAATAATACGCCACATTCAGGTCAGGGTCAGAACACATTCCACTTTCAGTGAGGTGTCAGCTCACTGGAAGAGATCAGAGGAAGGAGACACATTTAACACAGAGGCAAACTTTAATTAATTTGAGTGTTTCAGGACAGGTGATTCAACTCAATGAACTTAGAGGGTGATCAACATGAACATAGAAACAGAGTCCATAGAGAGGTCGTTCATAAGAGAGGATATGAGGATAAGATGATCACAGGGTAAAGTAAATGTTAATTAAGTATTTGGTGTATGTGTTAATCTGAAATACTGACACCCACTTCAGTCTGATAATTCCTTTTTGTCTTTTCTCCTTATCTTAAACTTTAAGATAAACTTGTTGGCTCTGACTTGGCTTGAGACTTCATAATGTTTTCCTGCTCCAGTGCCAGCTGGCAATTATAGATGTAATGATCTGCTCAACGCAGTCACACGTACAGTTGTAATCACTTCAAACATCCTCTCTCTGGACAGAAAATCACCGTTTGTATAACTGTTTGTCAGAATGAATTATTTATTTGATTACTTGTACGTGAGGGAAAGCTTTTGTTGACAAGACAGAAAAATTATTGAGGGTTTAGATAATTGAACTCTGTGTGTAAAATCTGCAGTTACTGCATAGATTTAGCACATTTATTTGTACTTAACCTCGAGTATTGTGTGTGTGATTGGCTGTGTTTATGTATTCTTTGGTAGATTTTTTTAATAATACACTGGATTTATATAGCACTTTTCTGGATACTCAAAGATGCTTTAAGAACAACAAAACAAAACAAAAGAAAAAACAAAAATGAAATAATCCATAAGAAGAGAAACAATGCAAAGAGAACAGATTTTTTTACTTAAGTGTGTACATCCGGATGTTTTATTCATTCTGCTTTCTTCTCTTTGTGTTGACTGATTACTAAAGCGTTGACATATTAATATTGGAGGCCACCCTCTCTTTAATCATGTCCCTGCCTTATACTGTAAATATGTCACTCAGATGCTTTGATTTTTTTTCTTGAGGAAGGCAGAAGTGCTAAGATGTACTCACTGTTTTGCATGAGTAAACAACTTGAGTGTGTCGTCTTCCACCAATTTTAGTTACAACTCGTTACTTTTAAATTCATTAACTCTGGTCTGGCCCATGCTGATGAAACCTTTTGGCACTGTGATAATAAAAGACAGCTGGATGGTAGCTGCGCAGCACAGTTGATCTAATCGGTTTGTCGGGCCTTTCTGTCTCATGACTTCAGTTTTTAACCCCCAACTTCTTGTGAACGCTGCAGTTTTCTTTATTTTTGTAGTTTATCGTCTCTACAAACATGCCAAACATTTTGCGGAAATGAAAACATGAAGACAAATTAGTGCTGTATGACGCACTGTACACAGATGAATCAGTGCATGGTAACCTACGTGCACCTCTTTCCATAGATGACTATCTGACTTCAGTTTAAGGTACAATTTGGCCCCGCTTGCTCAGAGGGTGACACTGGTTTAGACTGTCATGCCATTAAACTACTATACCAACAGATGCACACAGTGTGCTTGTGTGCACATGTAGATTCAATGACTCTGCTTGTGCTGTGTAAAGGAGGGGAAGGGAGGGGGCTAAAGAAACAGGAAACCCACCCCCCTCCTTATCGAGCTTTTCTGGCTCTCATCCATGTTCCTCCTCTCTTAAACATCTCCTGTCCTACCTCAGTCGTCTCACACTAGGTGAGTTGGACAGGTAATGATTGTTTATGGAAACGTTTCTTGAAACCTGAAATGGAATGTTTTTTGTGGGGGGTTTTTTGGGGGGGGATGTGTGTCTGCTTTGTGACTCTTTTCTGGGATCATGACATCCACTTTCTATCTTAAGCTTATTTAGTGTCCCACAATCACTGTGCTGCTCCAGTCCAGCTCTCCACCCTTCAAGCAAACACACATACACTCTGCACCCCTACCTTTCTCTAAGCACACTCCATCTCCTCTTACTGGCTGCCCCTTGCTGGAAGGTAAATAAATCCTGTGGTCGGGGTGGAACACTGAGCGCCCTCATATGCCTCTGGAGTCGCTCTGCTGAAAGAGGCCTTGTGTTTGCCTCTGTAAGGGGCTCCACTCCAGCCACAAGCTGGCCATGAACAGATAGGCTGCTCTGTTGAACACCACCCAAAAGCAAGGTTTAAAATTGAAACCATAAACTTTATCTTGTGAATTACAAAATACAGTAATGCTGTTGTTGTGACATATTCAGCATGAATAATGTCCCACAAAAAGGATTTGATTGTATAGATTGTGTAGTGTACTGTGATCAGCTGCATTTATTTCCTGTTTGTCCTGCAGAGGGCAGTACAACCCACAGGATCATCAAGAGTCAGATGTTTTGTGTGTGTGTGTGTGTATGCATGTGTGTGCGTGTGTGTGTCTGTGTGTGTGCGCAGAGAACATATGACTGTGTACACTATGTGTGCATGTGTGTGTGCACATAGGCGTGCAGAAATGCATATATGTATGCACTATATGCATGTGAGCATATGTGCATTTGCATGTGTGTGGGGCCTCTCTCAGGTGATTGCTCACATGTGCAGCGGTAATTGTTGAGACGTTTTATCTTCCTCATTACAGGAAGTTTTCCTGCAGCTCGAGACAAAGCAGAAAATGACTCCTGCTTATGCCCGTTCCTCTTCAATCCTTTGTTGCTCTCTCTGCTCCCCTCACCGCGTCCCTAGAGCTCAATGGGACGGAAGTGTAAAAGATGTCCACATCAAAGAGGGTGCAGGCCAGCACTAATCCGCAAATAATGACAGGCAGGCAGGGCTGGACTTAACACACATGTCCCCTTACTTACTAATCTCAGACAGTCCCTCACGAGAATCATCTAACAATATGACACCTGCGTGGCAGATAAAGGCGAATTAGAATTGTCATGGGATGAAATGAGCAAGAGAGTTTTTAAAGACATCTTAATGTTTAATGTCTTATGTTTTATTATGAGGAGGAAGAGTGTGAAGGAGGAGAATGTTGAGATTTTATTCACCAGAGAGTGCATTACTAGATGAGTTTTTCTCCAGTCCATAAACTGATTCTGAGGAAAGAAGTGGACACCCTCTAGTGGGGAAAAACCCAACTGTTTATACACCAATACTAAAAGCTGCACATAAATGTGAAAACATTGTGTTTTTAGATGCTAGAATCAACACACACACACATCCACACACATCACACACACCTCTTAACTGTCAGGTGGGCAGCCCCTGAGGGAAAATTCTTCCAGACTCACCTGTACCATTGTTTCCTGTGCTCTTCCTGTGTGAGGAGCCTATGTTGTTTGAATACAATGGGGTCAGGGATATCACAGCACCTGTCAGACAGACACTCCATCATTGTGACAGAAAGCGGAGTGACAACAAACGGCACAAACGCTCACTATCAACTGGCCCCAGTTTTGTGTTTACTCACTGCTTTTATGCGGGTGCCATTACACAGCAGATTGTGTGGGAGAGTAAATGTCCTGGATATGTTGTGTTGCTCTTTTATTTATTTATTTTTTGTTCTGTTTCAGCTGTAACATAGAAAGCAGCACATTTGTTTTAGTGTCACACACATTTTTCATGACTTTGGTGCTGCCGAATTACTGTAACTAGTGTTTGGCAGTAGTGAACTACATGTATTTCAGTTACTAGTTAAACAACACTTTGCAGTAGATGGGTGGCAGTTTAACTACACTCAGATCTCAGTGGCATTTTCAGTAGTAGTTTTTTAGTGAATCACAAACTACATATTCATTCAACTCATTTCATTTTTTTGCTATACAATATGGCACAATGACACAGCTCATTGGCCACAGTTGTCATTTAATGATAGTCACCTGCTATTTGACTAAAATCACCGCTGATTGGCAACAAAGATGCCTACAATTTAAAACTGTGAATTTCCCTAGAAGCAGTTTTCTGATTCCACCCCAACAATTGCTCCCTGTCCTCTCTTTAAAACACGTCTTTGTGCAACTCGGAGATGATTTGCCTGTCCTGGTGCCAAAATTGACACTCCTGCACCACATCATTTCCTGTGATGTAGTTTAGATATAGCTGAACTACTTTTTGAAACTAGTTTTTCTTTGAGAAGCTACATTTTTTGAAAGATGTAGTTACTCCAGTTTTAATGTAGTTCCCCCAAAACTGACTGTAACAAAGCATCCTGTCTTTATCCTTTCTGTTTTAGACTCTCAAAACTGTGTAATTGGGTCATCAGTTGCACTCACTTATTAAAAGTTGACTAAAATAATAATTACTACCAAAAATACTACATTTTTTAAGGCTGATTGCATTAATCCTAAACCTAAACATAAAGAGCTATCAATATTAAATCTATTTGTCAGTACAACTTTGAGAAAAACAGTGCAGCTGAAAAGAAACATGTTTCCACAAGACCAGGGGTTAAAACCTAACAAATCATTATACAAACCCATAAAAACATCCAGACAAAAAACATAAAACATCTAAACTGTATAGCTGCAATAAAAACATCTCTTTTGTATATTATATGTGTAGTAGTATATTAAAATAAAGTGCATGTAGTTGATTAAACAGATAAACCAGATATAAATATCACATATTTACACACATGGGCAAATAATTAATGAAAATAATGTAAGGTGACTTGAGTTAAAATTAAAATGAAAACACTGAAATCCTTAAATGGTACAAATTCATACTAATTCTGCAACTAATACCAATTAATTCGACATGAACACATGTTATAACAGTACATGTGTTGATGTAGAATACATTTCTATTAGATTTTGGGTTAGCATGAGTTGCTGCATACTTTACATTTCTTATTAATTTCTATTCTATTAAACAGTGTCTGAATGGAGAGGATCATCATTGTACTCCGACGTGTAAAAGACTGCAGCGAACACGTAACTGATATTGCAAAACTGATAGCAGCAACATCCTCAGCAGAAATTGATATCATATGATATTGTGCCATCCACTAAGTAATACTAAGCCCTCCTATTCACTCCTTAATCTCCCAGTGAACTTCACAGAGGCAGCCAGGCTGTGTTAGACTGACGTGAAACAAAAGGTAACAGTGTGCAGCTGAATGTCTTCCAGACGCAGAGCCCCATAGGAAAGGTCTATCTGAAGTGCCAGAGTTGGGGATTAAAACTCACTCTGGGAATGTCAGCTTTGTCAGACAATACAATCCCATCACTGCTGCCACCACTGTCTTCATTAAAATTTTATAATGCTACCTCCAAAACGGTGGCTTCTATCCAAACTGTGGCAGCCTTATCTTGACATGATTTGGGAAATGATTATTAGTTTTCATGCTTAGCAATCAAATGTCATAAAGTTGCCTGTGGTATTGATCCTCCATTTGTCCAAACCTCAGTCGCTGCTGAGGTAGAATACAAAACTAGCAATAGGATGACGTCACTTTTTCCTCTTATAATGCCAGTGCTCCTCAGCGCACCTCTGTTCTGAGTGATGGGTGTACCCCACAAAGGTCAGCCCACAGCGAGCCCCCACATCAGACTCTATAGACATCAGTGTTACCTTATACTGTGTCGTCTCCTCTGCACCCCTCTGTCAGTCAGTCTGCTGGTCCAACCTTCTCGAGTTCCATGAGCTATGATTAGCAATTTCTACCATTATGTATCCTCCCTGCATAATTCATACCCTTCGTTCTTTTTCACCGTCCCCCTGGAGAGAACACGAGAGGGGAATCCCACCCTGCTCTGACAAAACCCAGAGGGCTTGTCTTGTGGTGGGAGTGAAAAAAATAATGCTGCATTTTTAATCGTCCAAACATTGGATGATTGATAATTGATGAGGGGATGATCGTGGGTGCTGGTTTGCCCCCTCCACCATCAAGGAAATGAAATGGTGCGGAAAGTGTTGGGTCATTAGGCCGTCAGGGATCGGGTGCTCTCCTGATCCAGAGACCAAGTATGACAAAGCAGCAGAGAGGAGATCCCATACACTGACCAAAGTGGAGCAAGCATTTTCCCTTCCCTCAGTTAAGTCTGCTATTGTCCGGCAGTTATTCTGCTGAGAGACGGCGAGGTTTGTCATTGGAGAGGCCTGCTCTGGTTCACTGTGGGATGGGTTAACATGAGAATTTGTTTGGGTAAAATAATAAAGTTGGAAATGCCTTGCCTTATGATAGACAGAAGTGTCAGCTTGTTACACCCGTTTCCATTTTCAGTCTAACATTACGTTCACTGTAATTGATTTCCGTGGGGGATGGGGATTAAATTTTAAGTCACCCTGATTTTTAAGAGTGGAGCAGCGTCTATCTTGTCTGTAGCACTTGCCATTTTTCTTATAACTCCTCATTGGTTCCTGCGCAGTGCTTGATCACTGCTTGACAACAGGGTTTGTCCCACCCATGGCACTCACTGTTTGTTTTTTTTATCTTAACTGAGAAACCGCTGTCTTATGTCACAATGCCAGATGAATCAGTGAGCTCGAACTTGGTGGAGTGGGCGTATTCAAAGGTCTGGACCCGGGCCTCCTGGACCCCTTTTAAACTGCAGATTCAATGCGGGAATGTCTATATAAAAAGTACAATTGCAGGTGTTACGTGTGCGACCCACTGCTTGGTGATTTAAAAAGCAACTAGCAGCAGTTAGTGGCTAACTCGAAGAAAAACAGCAGCTGAAAATGTCTGCATATCAGAGAGACAACAAGGTCCAGGAGCTCCTAACCCTTTGAACAGAAGACGAAATCAGCCGCTGTGTGACAGGGACATTCAGTGATTGTTATCGCCATGTTATTTACAAAGACACATAAGTTATATGTCAGACTAAAGACGAAACTGTTTTGTTACATGCCAGCATGCCTTTTAAAATGACACACTTGGTCCTGTGTAAAAATGCAAAGGTGACGTAATGAAGGGACTTCATAGCGTCCCTATTGCAG
Source organism: Cephalopholis sonnerati (assembly GCA_019142605.1). NCBI lineage: Eukaryota > Metazoa > Chordata > Actinopteri > Perciformes > Serranidae > Cephalopholis > Cephalopholis sonnerati. Next base: position 19,434,351 of record JAGQAX010000018.1, on the reverse strand, counting down.
GATCCCTTTGTAAAAAGGGCTACTGTCTTTGGATGATCAGAATATTATTGGTGAAACATCACTTTCCTCTGCAGCATTTAAAGGTGACTTAAATGAAAATTATTTGAACGACAAACTGCAAATAAAAGCTGACAAAGGAATCTAAAATAGTTCCTGTCTTTGAGGGCGGGGGGTCACAGGGGAGGCCGTTTAGAAATGGTCATGTTTTCCTCCAAGTAATTCTTAATCGCTGTGTTTTCATCTCCGGGCAGGACAGTAATGACCGATTCTGAGTGACTGACCATGGGAATGAGCACAGCTTAAATCCCCTCCATCCCCGTCCCTGTGTGTGCTTGAGTCTGATTCCTAAACTCTACACACACACACACACGCGCGCACACACACACACTCAGGGTTACAGAGTTGAGTCTGCTTTATGGTGTAGCCACCCTTTGATTCACCGCTCAATGAAACTTGTGACTGTTTTAATTAAGGGGAAAATACACTGACAGTGTAGCACACGGAAATCCGCCGCCATGCACATAAAGGGCGCTAATGCTTTTCTTCCTGTCGACGCAAGGCTGGCCCCCTTTTGTCAGACTGACCATTCACTTTTCATTCATTTTCTTTTCCTCTCTTTCTTCTGTTCTTAAGTACGGCATCGCATGAGGTCTGTAGCTAATGACAGGAAAAACATATTCAGGGCGCAGCCAGGTGAGAGGGCTTCATGTGACCAGTTGGGATTGATGTTTTGTAAAAACACACACATTTCTTACTTTCTTTTCGGGTCTGTTTGTGACAGTACTGCCACAGGGGATTCTTTACAGCAACCAAAACGAACAACAGGGAATACTTCACCCTTTGCTGTTGTTTGGTGTGCCTCAGGGCAGGAGGAGTTCATCTCCACTATTCTACAGGGACGATAACTAATTGTCTAGTTCTTGACTTTTTAAAGATAATGTCATACAGTCAGTAAGAATCTCAGGGTCAGGCTGTGTACCAGTTAAACTCTTCCCTCATTGGACAGTAAAGTTAAGTAATGGAAAAGAATTGTACTCTCTGGTCATCAACCAGAATCCAAAACAGCTGACAGCTGTCTGTGGGTTCCCATGTTAGTCACAGAGGTACAGTTCTCTGTCGTTGTGGTATTTTGACAGATGTTTCACTGAGGTTTGTGTATGCTGGTGTGTGACAAGTCCTCTCTTCCTCTGGGGATCAATGTCTGTCCTGTTCTCTCGCCGATCTGATGTTTATCTGCTGGTGATCAATCACACAGTTGACAGCATGAGGGTTAGTGTTACCATCCCCACTGCCTCTGAGTGGGCGTCTGTAGAGGGAATACAAAGGACAGGTGATAACTAATAAGGATGCATGTATTAATTAAATATATGTCAATGTGTGGTACATCATGTCTTAAAATATCAGGCTGTTTGCATGCACTGTCTGTGTGCATACCTATGAAAAGTAATGACTACTTTGTTTATAATCCACATAATCATGAGCCAGTAATTTGTGTATAACCCAAACGGGAAAGCTGCAATCGATGGACCAATGCCACGGGAGTAAATAAGGAAGTAGCCAATTATGAGGCCCAAAGAAGTCTGCATAAGGAGGCAGGTTTTGGTGGTGGATGAGTCAAACACCACAGGACTTTCCCTCAGGAGACTGGTGTTCATGTACCATGTGAAACCAAGTGAGCTTTGAGTTATTGTAAGGTATGTTGTCACCATGTTTCTTTTTGTTAACCCGCATAACTCCAGTTAAGTACGTAACTTTACATTAAGTATGTTATGTCATTTGTGGGGCACTTATTTGTCAGATGAACCATTGTATATGCATTTTTGTAAGATATGGTACAAATGGTTGTATTTGGTTAAAATAAAAATGTGAGCAAACTTGAAAGCAGCTTTTATCTTTAACCCTTTGAAACCTGGAGTGACATCACTTTTCTTGTGCTGCTCTCAGACACCTTTTGGAAATATTTAAACCTTTTGAATCTTGAGCAAATTGGTGCAATTTCTTTCGGAAAAATGTGGGAAAGAAGGCAATGAGCAACTTAGAGATGTCCCACAAATTGCAGAAAAAAAAAACAGATTTAGAAAATAATTTTTAAAAAATGGGGGAAAAAGACAAACGCTAGAGAGAAACTACATTACATTTTAAAATTGTGTTACAGAGTTATTATAATTTCCATGTTTGTTTGTTTGTTTGTTTGTTTTTAACTTTCTTTGTTGTTGTTTTGTTTTGTTTTTTATTTATTTTTTAGTAATTTTCTTGTTGAATTTTCTCTTTTTACTAATTTCTTGCAAATTTTTGGGTGATTTCTTCTTTCCTTGCTCATTGCCTTCTTCTTGTGTTTTTAAAAGAAGTCAATCTGCTTTATTTTCACATTTGAGTGAATACGTGAGTGTATTCCTTTGACTTTGTCATTACTTTGTCCTTATCTATTATTAATAAATGGATATGTAAAAGTTAAGGTTTAATCCCTTTGCCATAGAAATAGTGTTTAATGAAGGCTACACGATAAATCAAAATAATAACAAAATCACATCATGGTCAGGTGCATGAGCTACGATTTTTAGTAAAGGTAAAATATGTCACAACATACAATTGTAAATGAAGTATTGTGGTGCTACAGATATGCCGCAGCCTACAAATCATATTCCGGATGTAAGGGAGTGTGTGTTTGGTACAGATCCCAGCAAAAATCACACCATTATCTTTTTAAAAAATTTTTTTTAGTTAGAATGAAATGCAAAAAATACAATTTCCACTAAAATTTCACTAATACCTGAACTGCAATATCTGTCAAAAATAATTGCAATATGATTGTTCTGCACATCGTGCAGCCCTGTGTTTAATGCTAAATACATTGACTGTATGCAAAAGTTTAGAGAATAACGGAGTTTATATTCCCATAAAGACGCTTAGTGCTTAGATAACAGTTATGATTTGACCACAACTTGAAAAAGAGTAAAGCCATTTAATACTGTAAGGCCAAGTTTCTCCCCAGCCCAAAATAAAGCCTCTCCACACTTAAAAGAAATGATTGATGATGACTCCCTACTCACAGCAAATGGGCCCAAGTCAGGATTTTCCCCTTAATGCAGGTGTCAGTAATCCTCCTTTGCCTCTTCAAGTGATGTTTTTAGCCCGAGGAAATGCTTGACCAGATTCCTCCCTTACTGCGTAGAAACAGTGTAATCTCTCAATCCTTGACACAGCAAATAAACACTGCACAGAAGGAGAGCCCAGCAACTTTATCTCTTACTTCCTTCCGCATTGTCTCGTTGACAAGTTTCAGGGGAACCTCACCGAGGAGAGAAAAGAGGAGACATATTTCTTAGGTAACAAGCCCAAAGGGGCTGTGGCTGGGGATTGAAGGTTAAGTGCATGCAGTAATACTTACAAAAAGGAACTTAACACCTTAGGATATAATGACATTGCATACACTTCCTCTTGGCCTTCCATTTGGTTACCATCTCTTCCTTAAGGGAGGAAAACTGCCATGTTATCCTGTTACACAATATGGGAAGATAAGACTCTGAGATAAGACAATATAAATGAGCTGCTCAATAATGTGATTATAAATTGTAATGTAAGTCCTGTGAAAGTAATACATTGTCTACTTCATTGATGTATTAATTATTAGTCAAATTAAAAATAACTATAGAGAGTAAGGTAAGCCACCCTGAGTAGAAACTTTTGGCCTTCTTTTGTGTCCATGACTCACATGCTCATATTGCTGTAGCCACAGCACCTAATTGGAGGTTAATTTCCTTTAACCTTTCTCATAAATTATTCCCTCAGATACCTGAACTCCCACTCCTCCAGTTGCCCACCCCTCATTTTAATTGGACAGGACACCTTCTATCCCAGGAGATAACCTGGGATAACCGGTACAATGGCTTCAAACGTTAAGGTGCAGACCTTTTCTTTGTCTTTTTTCTGTGAGACTGTGTCTCACTTGGCTGTATATTGTATCAGTAGAAGTCAGAGATCATCCCAGGTCAGGGTGCATCCTTGTTATAATATATTGCCCACTTTAGACAAGCTTAAATGAAATGTGGACAATTAAAAAAAAGGCTTTAATGTTTGTGCAACACCAACTACCTTCTAAAAGATATCTTGTGTAACATGTGTAACATGGCTGTTATGTTACTTTATTCCTTATCTCGTTGACTTTCTTAATCTGCTGTTATTTTCTCTATCTTTGCCTGTAAGGTGACCTTGAGTGTCTTGAAAGGCGCCTATAAATAAAATGTATTATCATCATTATTATTATTATTATTAGGCCTTTTCCTGATTCACAAAACATAATGTAGCAAGCCCACCATGTTCTCCTGTTATCTGAGAGGGCTAAAAAAGATGGCGGCAAACTCTTTTATAATCATCGCTGGATTTGCATTGCTTTTCTTCAAAACTGAAATTCATCTAATACCTTTTTCCCTTTCTAAGGCCTCTTTAGGCCTTTTGTTTATTCATAGTTAATATTTCCATATGCTCATTCAGGGGTCATTCTGAAATCAGTCCACTGAGGAATCATATCAGTTCATCTGTTGTCATGTGTACTGTTTTAATGTTATGGTGCAAAAATGTAGTTGCAAAGACAGCTTGGACTCACATGTGGAAGGCAAATCTATTGCCCTCTTAGTTGTTACCAAAATAAGCCCTGGATTCTTCATGTAGGGACTGTGGGGTCAGTCAACTCAAGCACCCATTGTACGTTCTCATTAGTGTTGTCACGATACTGGAATTTTTAACTTTGATACCATACTTGGAAAAATGTGTATATTCAGTAACATTTTTGATACCATGGGAGAAAAACTGACATTGAGGGCATACAATTTAATTTTCTTATTAATAGATAAATATAACAACAAGACTAAAACAAGAAGGGTGACTTTCTTTTCTTGGTTAGTAGCAGAGAACTGCAGAATGAGTGTAGTTAACATTACCTATTAGAGGAAGCACGAAAGCGCAGCTGATACCGGTATATAGTTACTGTGAACAATGAGTATTGAAACCAATTCAGATATTCATAATCAATATTTACTGATGAATTGATATTTTTGACATCACTAATACCAACGTTTCTGAAATGCGTTTTGTGTGTGTGTATGCACAGTGTCCCACACTTGTCTTAGAGAGATTCTCTCATCCGCTGAAACAAACTGCAGCCATAGCAGCAACCAGACGGATGTGCACTTTGACCCAGCACCCCTCACGCCAGACCACATCTATCAAAGAGTTTGCTCACTGTTATGAGGATCTGATATAAAATGTACCGTCCGTTCGGCCTCCCAAACACCCAAAAGAATTCTGTTCCTCATGCCAAGAGCCAGTTTACAGCAACTATAGTACGTCTTCTGCAGCTCTTTCTTTTGCACACACATGGTCCTACGTGCAGCTTTTAAACACCTCATCTCCACTGCAACAATTCCTGTTCTACTTTTAAATGGATCCTTAATAATTCCCTCTTTATCCTAAATATTCATCTCATTTTAAATGTGGCACCATACTGAGACTTTGCACTGCGGAAATATTCTCAGGTAATTTATTAAAGTTTTAAAACAAATCTTCAATCTTTCTAATGAAACTCACAAGTGCAACGATGACATTAACTAGAAAGATGTTAGATTTACAATTTATTATATGTTAATTATAATGTCATTATATTAAAGGGAGATTATTTCACAATTAGCTCAAATCGTATTATTTTGTTCATTACATTCCTGATTTATTCTATTAATGGGAGGTTATTATTTCTTACAATTGCAATGGTATTGACATTTAATTTTGAGCTAAGCATGAACACAATTCAAATTACTGTTATATTTCTTAAAAAAGTGACAAAGGGGGAAATATAAAATCTCTCCCTGATGCCCAGGGGGCAGTATTGGCTGTACATAATCCAACTAAAACTGCAATATTGCATATTAACCTTTGCAGTCATACTGGCGTAATGCTTAAATATTTCCTCAAGAGTCATATAAAAACAGTTGTTCAGCTTGGTGTCGACTAAAATACAAATTGAACTGTGTAACAAGCCTGAGGAGATTTTTGCTTTGGTCTTTTTATGTACAACCTGTAAACAAGATTGTTTACTTCTGCTGCTAAGCAAACAGATTGGAGTTCAACAGACAAAGCATAAAGCAGGTTTGATAGAGACACGACAGATCCTGAGGCCCAGGATCAGCAGCACTAATGGGATTAGATGTGCCGCGCACACACCGAACACCAGGCTGCGAGCTAACAGAGAAGCTCGAGACCTACACTTTCACTCTAAGTTAAAATAATCCATCACTGAGACTGAATAAAAACTAATAAATATTTTAACTTTCAGCTGTAAATAGTCATAAAATAGATAATATTCAAAACATAAAGTCTTTCCTCTATTGCTGAGGGGACCTTTAAAATTCTCCTTTTTAAATCAACCTCTAAGGGGCAGCAGAGGCCTGCATTTACCACAGGCAGGTCATCTTTGAGCAATGACTGTCAAGTGGGACCCTCTTGTTTCCACGACTTAGGAAACAGCAGTAAGGAACAAAGGACCAAAGTTCAACTGACAACTAAAAATCAAAGTGTTCCTGTATTACCTGTTTTAGTAGGGACGTGTTTTTGTCTTTATTTCTATGCTGTTTGTCCTATTTTGTCTTTTTTTGTTTGTAGTTTTACAGCAACTTGAGATTTACAGAAGGAACAAAAAAGGTAAGTTTTGAGGGAGAACCAAATCCTCATTTTCTCTGCCACACACACTCACACACACACGTACACACACGCTTCATTCGGTGAGCTCGTTTTCCTTCTTTCAGCAAACAGGTTGATATGGTGAGACAGAGCTGCTGGGTGGGCTCCACCGCGGGAGTGGAGGGCCCTCGGTTCAAGGCTATCAAGTGAAGTGTTCTTTGATAACACACACACACACAAAAAAGAAATGAGCTAAAAATTTTCAGTGATAAGTGAAAAACGTGGCTGGGGCAGTTCTCGGGGTCGAGCTGTGGGATGCGACAAAGATTAATAAAGAGAGCAGGTCTGAGGAGGGAGAGGGTGACGGTGAGGTTAGCTGGAGGGCCAGACAGCGCTAGATGAAAGTGGGAACTCTCTCCCACAGCTGTCAGCAGTTTTTAATGCAAACTTTGCTATTGATTGGCAGAGCCGGCCAGGTTCTACCACCAAACTTTTCTAGTTTCTCGAGTGTTGGATGGATTGAGTGGCACGAAGAGTCCAGTATCAGGTTTGTCATCTTGAGAATGTACTTAAACTGAAACTGGAGTTATATCTATTGTATCATCATGCTTTAATTTGTCGACTGAACCATGTGTTTGTTTTATTTGGGGCTGAAATATGTTTCATTTTTGCAGCTGTGAAATGGGAGTTTACTGTCATATAAGCTTTCCAGGGCTCCAAAGAGCAAGCCTGCTTTCGTTTAACCTGTTTCAATCCATTTAAAGTGTGTGAAATCAGCACCTATATTTATCTCAGATATGAACAAGTGAGGGTCCATGTTGAATACAGTAATCTTTAGCCTTTACACAGCACTGTAATTGAATCAAGCCATGATCTTTCATCCCTGTAGTTATTTTAAGACATGAATGACACAACAAAAATTGAAATGCACCCCTCCCCTTTCCCATTTCAACAAAAGGTCAGAAATTCAATCACCACCGCTGCTATTGCTATAATAATATATGTATGGGAAACAGCCACAGTTACTGACCGCCAAATTCTTTGGCTGCCTTTGGTCATTTTGTCTTGCCTAAGAACAGAGGCGTCTCTCTGTGGAGTTATCCATTAATCCCAGCAGGCTGAGTACGAGTGTACAACACCAACCGATTCTCTGATTCTTAAATCTGTTTAGTTCATTTGAAAACACTTGTCAGCACTGGATGTGCACTATACTGAGATGTTATTCCTGTTCAGACAGCTACATTTATTTTGACTATTATTACCTCCAGTTAGTTTCTGATTATCATGAAATTAATACAAATAAGACATATATTCTGTTTTATTTCTCACCTGAAAAGGGCCATAACTGTTTTCATTTAAGTATCTCAAGATGTTGTCAGTTTTTTACGGTAAGTTGTACAATATATATTCTAGATAAAAATATGTATGATAGATATGACAGAGAACTTTTTACATGTATTTTTAGAAAGATGCATCTATGGAAATTCCCCTTCTGTATCAGGTAGGAATACATTGTTCCTGCACCTACTGTACATCAGATAAATTGCTGAACTTTTTCAAGAACACACAGACGAGCAAAAGTCAAACACTGACACAATTTTAATTTCATCGCCTTTCTAAAACATCATATTTTCCTCAGCAACTTTGTTTCATGTGAAAGAATTTGGCATTAGTAATAGCCAGTAAATAAGAAAAGTATTTCAGAGCTGAGTGAGATAAGAGAGTAAAGGAGTGGGTGTAACGTTAACAGCATGATACAGAGTACACGCGAGTGGGAGAGGAAATGTGGATTGGGAGAACAAAGTGAGTGAGGTAAATGGAGGAAGTGGAGTTCAGTTGAAATAAGCAGCCTCATTAATGCACCGTCACATCTTTCATTAGCCTCCAAGAACAAGCTGCACCCATATAAATCAGACAGAAAGAGATGTAAAAAAAAAAATTACTACAAACTAACCAAAAGACAATCAACAGATTAGACTACACTGAATCTCTGGATTTTATGTGGGTGTGTTTTACTACACGAGCAGCAGTGAATTAGCCTGTATCTTAAACACAATTGGAGTGAATATTTGAACTTCAGAGCATCTTGTGATGGATAAACTGAACTGCCAACTCCCCCATGTGCAGCACTCTTCTCTCGTAGGACACAGTGATATAAAATATAATTGTTCATCTCTACTTTTAGATCAAACTGCACATTTTTAAAAAGCTACCCCCTCATAAATAGTAAAAAACAATTTGGAAATTATTTAGAAAGATTAAAAAAAATGCCACAAGCATGTGTCTTGTAAATTTTGCCCTTGTTTTATAAAGAAACCAGCCATTGCAAATAGACAGTTTTCCTGTTGCGAAGAAGAGACGAATGTTTCCTATTGTGATTTTTTTTTTTTTTTTTTGCTAGTGTTCTTGCTGTTTCTTGCAGCAGGCATTTTTAAACCCTTGCATCTATTACCTTTCACCGGGTAAATACCTAATGCTGGAAACATTTGTCAATGTATGCAGCTGGCTGAACAGAATAGATTATTAGGAAGTGAGGGGAAAAACACACTGCCTCTCCAAACAGCACAAAGCTTGCCATACAAAGTGTGTTTCTCTACCTCATACATACGGAAATGGCAGCACTGGCCATTTGCAGGCATAAATTGTAATTCATATTCACTAACAAGAATATTAAACACACAGTTATCGTAATAAATTTACATCTACGGTGTATTAGTCGAGTCTAATTAATTATTTACAGCTTTTAAAGAGCAGACAGAAAACACACAGTCATCACAGAAAAAAAAGACAATAAACAAGAAACTGCTCCTTGAATAGAAGCTTTGGGACCAGAGGTTGTGTTTGTGTGTTTTTGCATGTACATGCACAGGTGTGTGTGTAAGGAATTTATGTGGTTTGTATTGTGGTGTTTACATCAAGCCTCATTAGGGATTTATAGCTGACGCACTGCAGCTCATTCATTCAGACATGCTGGGGTCAACACAGTGGAAAGGCATGAAAACACTTATTGTAAATAATTGAAGGAGAGTACAGAAATACAAATGACTTAATACCAAATGGGCCCATAATCTGATAAAGAAAACTTTGTGGTACAATATGCAATGACCATTTTTATGAGATACCTGGAAAAAAATATCTGGATGTTCTAGAAATTTTCCAGAAATGTGCTTTTTTAATCATCAGAGAAAGCAGTGGAGTGTTTGCAGTACAATCTGAGAAGTTAAAAAAGACTGTAATTTATATATCAGCATACTAGCACTTAAATATTAAGTAGATTCTGCCTAAATTCAAAGTAACCAAGGTGTACAGTTAGAAATGTTTTCTGTGACTTGCTGTTTAAAGCTGAATAGGAGCGACACATGATGCAGTGATATTCTTTGCTGGGTGAAACATTTCAAAGCCTCTAAAATATTCACAATGGCTCAGCCACTGGCAATAGTCCTCTATAGTAGGCTTCACACAACCAGAATGTACTTGGCAGTGGTAAAGAAAAACTAAAAACATCAATAGTATACTGGCCTCCTGTTGGGTCCTGTGGCCAGTGTTGTGCAAACAGCAGAAAGTTGCGGCGTGTGAAGGGTAATGGGACATCCAATGCCAGGGGACAGCAGGCGGCAGAGTCACACACCGCTGCCGAAAGAAAGATGAAGTAATCTCAGGAAACAAGTAGACACACTCCACTTCGAATTTCGCCCCAAACAAGATTAAAGTGACATTATTCTATGAGAGTGTGGCAAGAGTATTAATCTTACACATAGAGGCAGAGGCTAGACAAACACAGGCTGGCTGCAAGAGTATGGGAGCACATTCTTTATTTTGTCAGTATATGGTGAGGTTCAGAAGTGGAGGAGAGAGCACCATCATCTCATTTTGTAATGCACTGATGGGGCCATTACCCCTCCTTTTTAACTGTTTTGATAGCATCGCTTGTGTGTAAATGTTATGTAAGGACACAATTATGTGTTGTGATGTGCATTTTACTAATGTGATATAATCCATTCAGTATTTCGGCTGACACTTTTTTAGCTCAAGTTGATTTTCTCAATTATAACACTCAGGGGTCTAGGGTTTTTTTTTTTCAATACTGTGGAGGGGACACAAAATTGAAGGTTTGGGGTGCCCGCCGGCAGAACACTTAATTCCCGACATTCTGGTGATTTTTTATGCACCGATTTTATGTAAGACAAACTGTCACATGGACACACATAAATACAAAAATACAAAACTTTTAACGAATGCTACAAATCACATCAGACATTATGACAAGTAGATGCAGTGCAGCAAATGAATAAGTCCTATTACATTCAGTGTTTGACCCAGGTACACTGAGGTTACTTAGGAGCCAAAATAAAGCAAAAATAGTTCCTCAGTCTGTTCAGTCGAGCCTGGGGATGCAAACTCTTCTGTGTGATGGCAAAAGCTGATATTCTTCAAATAAAGTTGGAGAGGATTCAGACATATTACCTGCTGCAGACAACATGCTCTAAGTACATGCAGCCTGAAAACTTGACTCATGCGTTCGACACAAAGTTTTTGAGCAGATATTTCATCGCATTTATTTTATTTATAAGCACAACGCACATTAATCAACATGTCTGTAAATGTAGCAGTGTTAGCAGCTGACTAATTTTCAGTCCTTTGGCAAGATGTTTTGAAACCAGTAAAAGGATAACATTCACATGACACATTCACAGGAAATTTTCAAGATACAACACAAGCCATGCAAAGCAACAAGCAACAGCAGAGCATCAGTACAATAAAATAAGAACAACAACAAACACCATGTTAGCACAAACAGACCTGCAAGCAACATAAATACATGGCAGTCTGCATCAATTTATGGTGTAAATGTCTTTAATTTTGTCAAAATAAGTCCTCTGGTACGTTATGTTTTTATGTGGGAGGGCTGGCATGTTCTAAATATCAAGGGGAATGTGTCCTCTGCATCCTCCCCAAAATCTACACCAATGAAACGGTGGCATTTTCCAGCACAAAATATCCTGACCAGCTCCAGGCAGTACTTTTATGAACTGTTAATCCATGTGTGTGGACTGAAGGTGCCTTGTATGTTTATGATGCTTGTATTTAACAGGGACAATACAAATTAACAGAAGAGGTAATGAAACAGACGTATATTAAGTATTATATTATTGCTTAAGCTTTTAAATTTAGGTTAAAACAACAAAACTAATGTGTTGAATAATTACAGTAGTTACATGTACTGGTAAGTTTGGCCTGAGAACCAGATAATCCCCACCCATGCCATTTAGGAATTCATCAGTTTCAATTTTACTAAATGAGCGTTACATTGAGGTTTTGTTTAGAACCTGTTGCATAAATAAGCCAGTCCCTAAAACCCCACTGAGAAAGACAGAGCTTTAATGAGTGGGGTTTAAGCCCCTCCACCCTTCTACTCCTCCACTCTCAGCTTGGTCTCCTAATGAGCCATCATCATGCAAAACTGCCAGCTTGATACACATTAATTGGATTTTCACTTTTTCACCAATTAATTGACCAGCATTGTCATGTTGGCCGGCCTCCGAGGGCCTCTAAGAAAATGCGGAAGCTTCCCCTTTTTACTCTCACTGACTCTAATAGCCGCTGACTGGAGAGGGGAAGCATTTTTCTTTTCTTTTCTTCTTTACTACAGAGATCAGCTATCTCATTATAGGCTTATGACATTTGTTGGAGCCAATCCCTTTGTGGAGAGAAAACAGTTTGTGCGCTGCTCAGTTGAAGCCTTTACAGTTTGTTAACCTGCCTCTGCCAGTGCCAGGGCCCCCGGGGGGAAAGCCTGATGTGCAGTGAGTGACTCAGATTCCTTGCACCCTAGAGGACAGACCACAGGGTGAGGGAGAGCAATCCCACGCCGCCTTGTTCAGCAAGCACCAAAACAAGGAATGAATGCGGCCACGGCATTTCACAACTGTTATATGATATGTTGACACATCAGTGGTGTTTCCAATTCTGCCAGGGGGCAGAGTTGTTCACATGAATCCTTGCAGTTCAAATCCACTCGGGGAAGGTGCAGTAGAACTAAAAATTTTAAGTCACCCTGTTGGATTTAAAAATTAAAAAAAGCAAAGATGAATGTGACCTTTAGTTAATCATCGACCCAAACTGATATTTGGAGGGCAGATTCTTGTTACCTTGTTGAGGTTGTGTCATGACTTTGGTTGTTTAAATATTAACTAAGTCTTAATGCTGTTTACAGTTGGGCCCCATGGTGATGGTAACAGTAGTGGAAAGGTTTATCCTAATAACAAGAAACATGTTGGAACATTGTAATAAGAAGAGTGTAAATGCATATGTATAATAGAAGTTTTATCACACATAATTCTCCATTTTCTTGCAGAACTAGTTTTATTTTTGTATTAAATTTTGATCCATTTCACCCTAACATCGCTGACGAACCGGCAGCAAAGGCAGATTTGGGAACAACTCCAAACCTATCGCGACCCTAAGAGATTAAAGTCAGTGAAATGAACAGTAAAGACCGGACTGATTGTTAATCGGATCAACGTGTAGCCGTGAAGAGGACATCCTGAGGCTGACCATAGTTTGACCACACTATAGCTCATTATGCCTGCATTGCTTTGCTCCAGCGACTGGTGAGCAGCTTCAGGTCAGGATGATGTGAACCATTGATTGGTGCATTTTGTTGATGCATTGCTTATTTATAAAAACATCCGTTATGCTGTAATTGCATTTGCAAACATTACATGCTTAATTTGTCACAAAAGGAGGAAGATCCTCCATCAAAACAAAAACAAAAAAAAGTGAAACAAACGCTATTTTGATAGAGGAAGTTTCCCAGAAAGCAACAAACGTCTCCGTCAAATAAATCAAATGCACCCACCTAATAAAACAGTGGAAATAATTCATTATATTGAAGGTAAAAATAAACAGAGTATTATTGTGTCTGAATAACAGGATGGGTAACTTTTTGCATCAGTAGCTTTCAGAGAACAGTGAGTGTTATTGATCCTTCACTTCATTTTGACAATTATTTAATGTAATAGTTGTCTAAATGGGTGCAACTCGATGTTTGAGCCGTTCATTCAACCTGAAGTGTACAAAAACAATAGCTACAACAGCAGCTCTCTGGGGTCAATGAAAGGACACTTTGTCAGCAACTCTTTTTAAAGGTAACAACCTTACCTTTCCCGTAGCTGAAAATAAACCATTCCCTTCAATCAATATCACTCCAGTCAGAGAAGGTTGAAGGTTAGAGGTCAAACCTGGATGAAACCTTTGATTGGATAATCAAGGGCAATAGCCTTAATTAATTGATTCGGGGTTCAGGAGGAGGAGTGGTTTCTAACATATAATGTGTTGGTTTCCGTAACCATGAAGGATTCCATTATTTATGTAAGAGAGTCCATTATGTCACATTGGGGAGAAAAAATAGGCGTTTTTAATGGCATCAACATTTAATCAAGCAGAACTTCATTAATCCACATAATTAATTGAGCAGGCTTTGCTATGTTCCTTTTGCTACCTTTACTTTCTGGTCGGACGGACATGTTTCACCATTATTGTTGTCCCATCCCTCCAAGGGTTGTGAGTTAATCTGCATGACCCAGCACCTGTCACATACTAATAAACACAGAACTAATTGACTTTGTTGCCCCACTTATCAGCTGCCTCACCAGTCAAAGCAACCTCTGAGATTTTTGTTTGTTTACAGCAGGACTACCAGGTGTGTCTCATCAACCAAGAAAAATATACTTTATTATATTAGTGTTATGGGGTCATTATAGTGGAGAACAATGTATCAGAAATTAGCTTAAATAATACAGTGCAGGCCTTTTTATGACAAGGAAATATAAATGTTTGTTTTCATTTTGCAGTTTATTGGTTGTTATATTTGTGTTATTTATTGTGTCATGCACATACAAGTACCTGGCCCACATAAACTTAGTGTTGCAGTGGTAGAAAATGTGTCAGACAAGGACAACATGTCTTAGATATAAAAATATATTACAAACAAAGGACTCTGTCTTCTGTCTCAAATTCAGGAAAAAATAATAAAATCTGTTCTTAAAAATCTTCCCTTCCTACAGGTTAGTTGTTCTTTTAATGTATCTCATTAGACATGAATAGTTTCAATAATGTAATTATATATTTAAATAATTTTAAATTCCTAAAGATGTAATAATGTTCAGCATTTCATAATAACAAAGCAAAGATCAGAGAAATTTAACAGAATTAAACAGATTTTGCATGGCCAACCCCTCAGAGTTATTTTGTGACCCCCCAGGGCATGCTGACCCTTTGCTTGTGGCAATATGAGACCCCTGTTTTATCAAGTGGTGTTCAAATTTGCTTTATAGACATGACAACAGCCTAATTAAAGCACAGTATTGTTGAAGCATGTTGTGCAGCATGCACAGTGTCTGTATGATAATTCATAATGTGAGGAAAAAAGTCAATAAATGGTTTGAACATTACTCCACGAGGCAGATGTACAGTTTACAACATACAGTATGATACATAGACATACATGACACTGTTCTCCCAAGAAAAATGAGAGCAACAGTTTCAGGAAGTGCCCCAGAACGACATTTGTTTACATTTTAGCGACAAAGCCCTCTAGCGGCCGTAGCAATTAAGTTGGGAGCAGAGAAGGAAGGAGTGTGACATTATTAAACAGCCACAAACTTTGTGTAGAGAGGAGGTCGGGGTGGATGATAGGTCAGCAAAATGGTGGACTCAAACACATGAGAACATTGTTCTTTTCCTGTTTCAAACTGACAGTCAGTGTTTGTTTCTTTTAGGAGATTATTTTTTGAGTTTTTATGCCTTTGTTATACGGTACAGATTAAGTGTGAAAGGGGGAGAAAGAGGAGATGATGTGCAGCAAAGTGCCATGGGCTGGAATTGAACCCGTGGCCGCTGCAGCAAGGACATTGCCTTTGTACATGGGACGCAGCTCTACCCACTGAGTTTGTTTCTTTTAACCTTGACTGGAGTCGTTCCCTGACCTTGTGGTTAGTATTGTAACCATGATAACAAAGGTTCTGAAACCTTAGCAAATTTCTGTCCTAATCCAAACTGAGTCCGAGAGAGTAGTAACTGAGTCCAAAGAAAGCAGGTATTTTTTTAACTAGAGTATGGGACATTTCCAGCCGTGTTTGTAGCGACCAAGCTGGGTATTTTGAGCCAAAAATTGCTGTTTTCTAACCCTAACCAAGTGGTTTTTGTGCCTAAACCTAACCTCACATTAACCATATCATTGTCACAACATAAAATTGAAAATTGAATATGTAAAGTTTTAATATATTCACTACATAACTCAACTCAACTCAACTCAAATTAATACAACTCATGTTGACCAAAGTGCTATACAAACACACACAGGCATGCATCAGGGGGACTCAAACACTAATGAATAAACTACATGTACAAATATAAAATATCCATGGTAGACATGCACAATATCAACATTTATTCTGGTGTGTGGGTTCAGACCTGAACCCGACAATCACTCTGTTTTTATGTCCCAGCCGACCCAAGCCTGACACTGACAGTGGGTCCATTATTTCAATTTAATTTTACACTATGTTTTCACTAAAAAGAATTTGAAAGACCATGTCAAGTTGTCCAAACCCGACGCAAACCCAAACATCATTTGTCCACACCAGGCCCGGAGGGTCCTGTCAGGTCTCATCGGGTCATGTCAGGCTGGGGTCGGGTATCCAATCTCTAGTGTAAGATCAGATAACAGTTTCATTTTTGAAACAATGCTATCCTGTTGATAGTGGCGTTAACTCGGGATATGCTTTTACCATGATGTTCTGGGGGAGTTTTGTAATTTTGCAAACAATTAATTACAAAAATAAAAAAAATAAACAACATATAGACAGTTTTTATTTTGGGTCATAAGTTCATTTGGGGTCAAAAGTTTGTCATCAAGCTGTAGAGATGGCGGCCTCCTCCATTAGAGGGCTGTATACGCTGGCAACAAAGACGAGTGCTGACCATGTAAAACTATGGCTGAAGTGTCCTACTTATCCAGCAACACAGCAGCAAGCGGGAGAATGTGCCAGCTATATACAGAGTAACCACATGCAACAGTGTGTTCCCTCTATACACTACTCTCTCTCTCTCTCTCTCCCTCTCTCTGTTGCTCTTGTTGTCTCTTCCCTTTACACACTTTCGTGCACACATGCACACGCACACACAATGGCTGTTCAAAGTTTTTCCAGGGTATTTCTCGGTTAATTAACAGATTAGTGGTGTGGGGCAGCTCTGAAGTTCAGAGGTCAAGACTAAACCCTCTAACTGGGAGGATAATCAGTGGCAGGTGGGTCCACACTTCTCCTGTTGCCCCTCACAAACCCCTCCCCTCTTGACTTGACTTGTGGCAAAATAAGCCCCCACCATCGCCACTGGCCCCGTATAGGCTACCAGCTCTCTTGACTCCAGCCACTGTTAATGCACCTGAAAGACAGAGGGAGAGGTGGTGTGAGGGAGAGAGTAAAAGGGGTGAGGAGGGGATGGAACAATATTTGAAAGAAGCAGGAGGAGAGGCCTACATTGGATAAGTTCTGGAAATGTGCCATCCTTTCATACGCGCTGCCAGGACCCATATTTACAAAACTGACCAGTGGGATTCTCTGAACACAGTCTCACTGAATGGAACGTGGACTATAGGACCATAGGCCTGGGTCTAATGCTATAAAACAGAAATACAATAAGAGAGACGGGTGCAAAGAGAATGAGGGCTTGAGTCTCCCTCTCTTTTTTTTCTACCCTGTCTCCATTCACTCCTCCCATATTCCATTCCAGGTTCTGCTTGGTGGAGAACTCCATTGTGAGCTTGTGAATGGGAGACTTTGGGAGTGTCTCTCCTTCTATTAATTAGGACTGGCCAGCGTTTCCGCTCCCCTGTGAGCCCCTTCATTATTATTTCTTCACATTCTTTTGCAAAAGTTAACCCCATTCCTTCGCTCACACTTCAAAGACCTTTGACAAAGATGCAGACTCTGGAAAAAAAAGTGAAAATTAAAGATTTAATTTCAGAGCTATTCCCTTTATAACCTAATATATTTATCGTCCGCAAAATAATCCCATTTTGCAGCAAGACACAAAAAGAATAACCATAAAGTCATTACTCAAATATGGTTAACGTCCTGACAAACAATTTATTGAAAGCACTTATATATGGGGCTGAAACACAAATGACGACATCAGAGAGCTTTAAGTTTACTGTTTACTATTATTATATGTTATTGAAGTACATTGATTTATGCAGTAGATACGCACTTATTGAAATACCAACCTAAAATACACCTCCCCTACATCTGTGGTGAACATCAGTGAGCAAAGAAGTCCTGGGGTGCATTCTACCGCTGCCCAGCGGGCATCCATTTGCTGGAAAAAAAATCACTTTGCCTCATTAGCTACACACACTCTTAGTTTGTCACAATGCCTTTGCTTGAGTCCTGCTAACAGAGCCTCCCCCCTCTCCTCTTTCTCTAGGTGGAGACTTCAGGGGCCAGAGGCACAGTTTGGGTGAGTGAGGCCTTTTCTTTCTACCCCTCTCCTAGCTGGTTTAAGGGTTGTAATTATCTTTTGCTGGGGGAGGCTGTAAATTGGATTAAAGTGGAGGGTCTCGGCTGAGTGGATCACCCCCCCCTCAGCCCTCCGCTTCCCCCGCCATCTCACCACTTGGTGGGCCACACGCTGATAAAGTGCGGAAAACCGGATTTGGATTCAGCCTCAGCATTCATGGCTTCCTGCCGGAAAAAATGAAATTTTCCAACAGAAGGGGCCAGTATGCCTGTGGTATCTGTCCGTGTGGTGTATTTCATCTGGCCTCACTCTTCCAGAAACACCATTACCTACGTTATCAGTGTGAACCGACTCAGCCTGACTGGACTAGGAAGCCTGGCCAACTACTATCCATATAGTCTCTGACCATCTCAGTATTCTTTTCAGTGCTGGTGGGCTAAATTATAGTTTATTGTATTTAATTGGCAGTTATTGATTCGGGATTTTCTGTAAGAGATATTATATGTTTATTGATATGACTGATCCCTTAAGACACTGAAAAATAATCAATTTAATGCTCATCATTTATGCTATAGGATTGACAGGAAATAAAACACATGAACGTACAGGCAGTTAAGATCAAAATTTGGGGGACTAAGTGAGAAACGCAGATAGGGAGAGGATGACTTTTTGGGGGTGAAGTCGTTTTCCTGGTGATCGTAAAATTCTAATCCTGTCGAGGAATGTCTCCTGGTCTTTACGGATTGCTGGGATACTGGTGCGTGAAATGGCAAGTCTACCTTTCCAAATGATGTGAACCCTGTTTTCACTGAAATTGCAAAAGCTTTTACAACTCATGGCAGGTGCTGCATTTGCATTGAATGGACTTGGTCTATGGAGATTGGTGCCCATGACTACATCTGAATCCTGCGTGATTAGAGAAGCTGTGCTTTAACTTTTTTTTTTTTCTTAGCCTGTGCTACATTTATGTGCATGGGATTGACACAACAACACCTGTAAAACATACTGTAATGCAATAACCTTGGAGTAAAAAAATCCCATTGTGGAGGTGATATTGCTGTTTTTCTCCAAAAATATCAGGGACATACTGCAACCAGACACAAAAATGACACAATTTATGGCTATATTTTCAACTGATTTTTTAAAAAAATGAAACATAAAAATCATAAATGTAGCTTTTGTCTCATGACATTGTCTTAGATTGCATTATATTTTTCAGGAGAAAGTAGTGTAGTACAATTTCGAGGTACCTGCACTTGACCTATTGCCAATTTCTATTACCTTGAGACATAAATGTTTTTAATAGTAGTGTAGTTTTAACTCCCCTACATTTATCTTTACATACAAAACATATAATAACATTAAACAATATGATACATTGTTATAGATTAACTTCCAAAGGTTACTGTATCTAAAATAATTAAAATAAGCTCCAACTAGCTACATGTTATGTATTCATTGTTAATATTGCAATGGTATAATAAAGTGATATAGCACACTGAAAGTGCATTTTTGATACTTTTATTACACTTTTTTTTTACCAATTCTTCTCTGTTTTTGCTTGAGTAAGATTTAAATTTGTATTTTACACCATGCTATTGCTTTTTTTTAAAAACCAAATTAAAGGATCTGAGTAATACTTCCACCTCCGATTGTTGCTTTGTCGTCCCAGGGGGCATAGACACGTACCCCTCAATATTTAGAGCACTGTCATTTGTCTCCCCCATGAAAAACATAAAAGTAGTAGAGGACTTTTATTTTGACAATATTAAAGGCATTTGCATCATGAATTGATTCAGAAAATGTGTAAATTGGTGCAAAAAAAATCACCAGAAAGCAGGAAATTAGGTGTTTGATGCTCAGACAGAGGACCCCTCAACCCACACTCTTGTTTCAGTGTTTGCTCTGAAGTATCAGCAACTCACCTGTGATTATTCAGACTGTAAACAAAAGGCTTTTTATGCTTTTTAATATTTGATATGAATGTTGGCAAAACAACAAATCTACTATCAGAGTTTACATGTAACTTCTCACTTGCAAAATATATTGCAACTGATGCCTTTATGTGATGTAAAAATTACAGTAATGCATGAGCAGACATTATGTTTCATAAGCTGAAGCTGTAAAAAACAATCAGCGATGCCTACACTGGACAAACACCTTCACATGTTCAAAATCTTTCTCCAGGTCAAAGGTTTATATCTCTCACTTCCAATCCAAATTTGTGAATGGAGTAAGTGAAGTAGCATAAGGGTTTTCTCAGAGGTAATACCAAACTAGGTTGAGTGGTCCCCTATTGCGGGTATAATGACCTGAAACCTGAAGAGCAATGAAAGAGAGTCTATTGAGGAGGGTTTTTCCATTCACGTAAAATGTCAATGCATTTTCCAACAGACACTTACAAGGGATCAGTGGACCCTCAAGTGTTCATGAAGAAAATAACCTTTCAGTACTACACAGGGATGCTGCTCGCCTGAGCCATTCTACGACCATAACACCTCTAATGATTTAACCAAATAGCTTTGGCATTTTAGGAAGATAGTGAAAAAAAATTGAAGACAGGGTTCAGAAAAAATAAAAAACACAAGAAAACATCAGCGGCCGTTCAGAGGTTTACTTATGCCTTCAAGCAATCTGCATGAAATGATCGAGCAAAAGGCCACACAGAGTGCAATCGAGTAAGCTATCTTGCTTCTTGGGTTTTAGTTACCAGCGTGGAGGTGTTTTTCGTAAGGCGCTGGAAAAACAGAGCTACAGTTATCCGGGATGCTCCTCTTTTGATGTTTCCTCAGCCTCCCAGCTTGTGCTCTTTTTCCTGCTCTCAGCCACTGAGATAAATGGGTGGGAGTGCTGCTGGTAGGAGATTCCTCAACACAGTGGGAGCTCAGGGCCGTCACTACGAGTGTTTGTCTAAGATATGGACTGTTTGTAGTACTCCCCACTACTAATTCATTTATTATTACACACAAGAAATACGGCCGAGGAAAAAATGCTATTTTTTTTTCATTGTACATCATGACACCACCTCCCTTTTGTTTTAAGTATTGGAATCAGTTAGATATATTAGACTTTTTTTATTCAAATCATTTTATCTCTTAAGTACGCTCATAAAATATATTCAGTGATGAATTAAACACAGCCACTGTGTCTAATGACTATGAAAAAGACCATTTACCGTGCATTATTATGAAAAGGCATTGGCAATGAGTTAGAAAAACAATAAATGTTCACATACGCAGCTTTTAATTTGTAACTTTTAATGGATTCATAAACAAATAAAGTTGTATTGTTATGAGCACATTCTTAAAGTTGACACAGTAGCCTCCTCTTTTCAGAACACTGTGTACAAAAGGGCTTTACTAATCCAGGTCTGTGTGCGGATCACCCACGGATCCGACATATTTAGACCGGATATGTGGCAGCAAATGAGGGCATTCTGTCTCTGTGTTTATTAGACAGTAGTCAGAACCTCCTTTCATCTTTAATTTCCTGCCATGTCATCTGAAGACAAAGATCAAACAGGGGACAAAGTGACCCTCCACGCTCCAGACTCCTCTGAGGAGAGTGAAGAACCCCCACTGTTCCCTCGCCCCGACCCTATCTCCCTCCACTTCCTCTTCACATAACCCTCCTCCACAGACTAGCCCTTAAAAGGTAAAAACTTATCAAAGCTATTTGTCCGCAATGAGCCTGTTCATCCTGCGTTACTGATTAGTGATTGACTCGGGAACCATTTGTACACTTGCAACTTGATTCTGTCATTGACGAATACCGTGTCACTCCCCGAGATTTAATGTTCCGTACAAGCAACCGTGAATCTGTCACGTTGACTTAATCTGCTTTTAATTTGTATTTCGACTTCTTCCGTATCTCCTTGGTGTTCACCCTTCGAAATGGCCGCTCAGTGAGCCTCTCCTTCCTCATCAGAAAACTTTGATTGCCAATCTGCGCGATCCACGTCAATCAAACATCTGTTCGGCGTTTTGTCCACTGCTGCACCTGCTGACCTCCAAGTGACCTGCAAAATAAGCAGCGAGGCGGGAAACTACAGGAAGCAATTTACTCTCCCAAAGCTACCTTGGAATGGGAGAGCCAATCAGGGCTCTGCGCAGAGTGTCCATTTTTTTGATTAAATGTACTCTAGACCTGGCTTCTTATGTTTGATTTTCTTTCTTTTTAACGGCACCCACAGTGTTACATAGGCAAAGGGGAGGTGAAATTTCTCCCTTCCAAATGGATTGCAATTTCCCCCCATTTAGCACCTGAAGGTAATTAGCTTGAAGAGATTGCAGAGTGAGAAACACGTTCATGGAACATTAACTCTCGCACATTCTCCAGTTGCAGGGAATTAATAGGAAAGATTAAAGTTTAAAGAGAGCAAATGCCATTAGCTCACAAACCCCTTCTCAGGGGCTGCAACCAAACCATGCTAAACCAATGCTGCCTTTAAAATAGCTTTTTTTTCTCTCCTCATGATTCTCCACATGTTACATGCAAAGTTCTATAGGTGTATTAGTGTGCGCACTTTGATGTATGTGTATGTGCTGCATGCTGCGGAGGCACAGTCGCCTGCAGCTTTATATTTTCCTCTTTATTGAGTTTTTTTGTGTCCTCTCAGCTGCCCCTGCATTATGCTAATGACCAGCTTGGCATGTGCTAAATTTAGCGGCAAGCAAGCTAGAGAAAATGTAAACACATAAAATAATCAGCATCAGTGCAGATTTTGATACACTTTTTGAAGGCACTTTTTTTCCCCTTAACTTCTCACGCCTTCTTTGCTGTGCCTTCTGGGATTTTTTAAGTCTCTATACGTGTATCTAATCATTTATTTCCATCATACATTGAGTTTTCGTTCGGATATACTTTTCTCCACTTATTTGCCCATTTAGCCATTCATCCATCAATCTATCTACCTTAAGGGGATAGAGGAGGAGACGGCAATTGGCAATGAATTTTTAGAGGCCATCCCACTCACAGATTCCATCATTGCCTGAGAAATTCTGTGAGGTAAAAAAAAAATGAAATTGAGACATGGTAGAATTTATTGCCCAGAAAATTCCATTCTACTATCTGATTTGAAAAGTCCAGTCCTCCTAGCTTCAGAAAATCTATTTCCCCACATTTTAATACCCCGCGTAGCAGTCCTCATAATTCATTCGAGTGTGTTAAGCTCAGTTTTATTAGATCTGAAACAAATTTTGGTGGGGATCTTATAGGTCATTAACCATGGAGTAATTTTATCCTTGTTTCCCTAATGATGCCATAATGGTGAGTGAATTTCTTAACTAAAGACCAAAGAACATTGTGAAGGTCAGCTTCATCTGCAGGCTCCTTCAAGCGCTTCTCAGAGAGATTGGAAAAGTCGCACATTTTTGAGGAGTCATTAATAACCTTAAAGCTGAGAGCCTATTTGCGTTCTCGCTCTCTACCTTTTAATTTCCCTGCTTTTTCACTCCCTCTCTCCCTTTCTCTCTCCTGCTCTCTGTCTTTTTCTGGTCTTTGATTGCCCTCATGCAGAAAGAAAGGAATGCTGTGTGAATGTGTGTGTGTGAACGGGTTAGTGAGAGTCAGAGAAAAAGAGAGGGAGAGCAGAAATGGTAGTGCGGTGACATACAGATCCCAGATGTGATGCTGCTATAATTTGAATTTTATGCCTTTGTTATCGCTTTAATCATTTTCTTTATTCGTTTTGTTTCAGTGGTCTGGGAGAGACACCTGATAGGGTAAACCACCTAGGGACCCATTTTTATTTGGAATGTGGTGCAAGGTCTAATTAGAATTTGAATTTTGCTGAGCCTTGAAATGGCTGGTACTTTATCCTGATCGCCTTAGATATTGTTCCAAGTCAATCATTTGTCATCGCAAAGCATGCCGGGAAGGTTCTGCTAATGAAGCCCTGGGTTTGTTCGCCATTTTTTTTTTGCTGCCCTGGCATTTTTGTCCATTTAGGCAGTCTGGTGTAAGGACGACAGTGGTTATATATCCATGTTACGACACCAGCAGGAGCACACTGTGGTTGGACTGCTGATGTCACATCCATCTGAGGCCTGTCACTATTCAATGTCTGCACACTGTGAAGGATTTCAGACTGTCTTTTACAAGTATGCATTTTTTTTTACATTAAAGAAAGCAGTCAGAGAGTTGGCTCTTATTCATATTTTACATTCAAAGGTGGAATGTAACAAGTACAGAAATTACAGCTTTGAGATACTTCACTTTATATTTATCGACATCTTTCTACTCAGTATTTTCTTCTATTCTCACAACATTTCACAGTTGTGAAATACAGTTTAAACTCGAGGGTGGAAAGTAACTAAGTAACGAAATGAAGCACTGCACTTACAATTTACTTTGCTTGAGCATGTCCTATTTATGCTTCTTTATACTTTTACTCAGAGGATAACATTGTAGTTTTTAATCCACAATTTTATTTGACAGCTCTTTACATAAAGATTTCACACATAAAACTGATCACGTTATAAAATGTGATACATTTTTAAGATTAAACTATCCAGCAGCTTTTAAAGCTGTTAAAATGAACTTCACTTCAGCCAACTACAACATTAAAGCTCCTCTTATATGTTAATGCACCAATATAACAATCTAATGATATAGTAATAAAACACTCACAGGGAACATTCTGCATAATGAGTACTTTTGCTTTAGATACTTAAAGTACATTTTGTTACTAAGCGGTCAGTCCTGTTACTCAAGTAGACCTTTGAATGCAGGACTTTTACCTGTAATAGAGTATTTTTATGGTGTAGTATTCCTACTTTACTTAAGTAAATTATCTAAAATACTTCTTAACTACCCAACAGTATATCATATATATAAATTAGCTCAATTTTAACCACTTACAGCATAAAAATGCTGCATATACATTAATCCACCAGTATCAATGATCCAATAAAATCATATAAAGCTCACATGAACCACGTGAATACTGCGTACGCGCATTTTTACTTTTTATACTTATAGTAAATTTTGTGATTAGTAGCCGACGTTTAAAGGTATATTATGCAGAATTTAACAATCTATAGATAAATGTAATTCCTCTCAAACATCACTTATGACCCACTGGAAGTGTGTGGCTGTGTATTTATCTGCGTAGACTTTGCCATCTTCCTCTATTTTGTCATTTTTTCTTATGTTGTTGTTGGGGAAGTTCCTGGGCACAGCACGCAGTTGAGGTCAGGACTTTATAAAAAAAAAAGGTGGCGATCAGGTAGAAGCAGCACACATCTAAGAGGAAGCTATGAAATTGTGAATACAGTGCCGAAAAACAGAAATATAGCGAGGGAAAAAGCCAAGCAGACAAAGCTTGTTCCGTAAAGAAAGAGAATCTGAGGTTGGCTTTCACTTTCATTGGTGATATTGTTTACAAACAGTAACCAAAAATTTCCTCATAGTGTACCTTTAATAATAGTATTTCTTTGGGTAATATTTTAAATGCAGGATTTACTTGTAATGGATTGTTCCTACAATGTAGTACTGACACTGATACTTAATTTGACTCCTTCTTTCACTATAGTCTGCAGAGTATCACACATCGGACAAACAGTTTCAAATAAAAAACAAAAGAATTGCAGCTTAACTATAGAAATGATATATGGTAGTCAAACACACCAGAGTCACACCTGTTCATTATAGAACCAGAAAACTTCATAGTCCTTGTTCAAAGACACTTCTCCCACAGTGTGAGAGCATATGTGTGTGTCTCTCATTTAGATGGATTCCTCCCAGGGACAGGGGACTACTAGCTGTCCTGTACGTCGCCGTGTGAACAGGAAAAGGTAATGGTGTTTTGTCACAGCCTATCTGGGTTAACGTGTGTCCTCCTCTCAGGTCCCCTCCGATGCATTTTATTTCCCGAGCGCCTCCTTCGGAGAGATTGGAGTTGACAGGCGTTAACATTTAGAAATGTACCAATAAATGGCATTCATGGGTGCTGATATGCAGTTTGCTGCTGGTATATGAAGGGCAGTGCAGCTGCTGTGTGTGCAACACTGGAATATTAACTTTAAAGTTATTATCTATTAATTATGATATAGTTGCATTGTGCTGGAGGATAATGCATACTGTAGAAGGAGTTCAGTTCCTTTATCATTTATGCAGAATGTATGCAGTTGCATTATAAATCGTTCTCCCTCAGATCTGCTTGAGCGGGCAGGTATCTCTCGACCATACACGTGGGACTAGACTTTTCTGTTAATTGTGTTTAAATCTAATTGGAACTGAAGTAAAAAGTCTGGAAAGCCTGCTTTGAACTCCTTTGAAAATAAAATAAAATTCTTCTGACAAGATGATGGATCACCTGTAAGTCTACCTGACACTGAAATTAGGGTTTTTAATGACATGCTGCCTCCTCCTAGATGTGAAATTCAAATTCCCTCCCTGGTCTCCCTCCCTGTCGTCACCTGTCCCTTTGACTCGCGTACGCCAAACACAGGCACTTTGTCTTTGTCACTGGGAGCAGGACAATGTTTTTCACCAGCAAGCTTTTGTATTAACCAATCTCATATGGAACTGAGGACATAGCTCATTGAGCACCGTGTTGTTGTTACGTGAGCGTATTTTTCCTTTCATAGGGACCAGCCACAGATTTCTTGTACCACTCATTTCATCCCCGCTGTAGAGGCCTCCTTATTGTTCTATACATCATCAGAACTGATTTGAAATTTCTCACAATTTATAGATCAGACAAAAAAATTAATTTATATTTTGGGTTTAAAAAATATGTACATAGATGAATATATATATATTTCACAGGAGAAGTATTGAGGAATGCTGTAAAATATTCACTGGAGTACTCAGACACATTAGATTAAAACTGAACTGAGTTGATCTTGATATTTGAGCTCTCCTGGCACAGTGGATGACACTGGTATGGTGTCACCTGTAATCAGGTGTGGCACCTCTCATGAACACCAGCATCGGCTCCCTTGTCACCCCACGACGCTCTGTTTCAACAGGGGCCACAGTAATCCATCCTGAAGCATGAAGGAAAGGCCCGGGCTGGCTCTGGGACTGAGGGCAGTGAGAAGCAAATGAAAAATCAATGCTACTGTGACACATTAACTTATCCCCCAATTTCATAACTGGCATTCGGTGTCAGGAGAAATCTGTAGTGTGGAGGTGGCTGGTTGGGCCTTATTGGCTTTCATGGCCACTGTGTGCTCTCAGCTGGTGGAGGAAGTGGGCGAAAGTGGTGAGTTACAGAAAAATAATAAAAGACAATGAAAACTCAAAATCCCAAGGACTTCATCAGGTGTAGCTGCTGAGCTCTTAGTGAGCAACATGCTGTTGGCTTAACTCAGCAAATAAAGCTATGGAGAATCATTGTGTTTTCATTATCATAGAATGAGCCATTTATACCTACATACAGAATGGGTCCCTTTTCTGTGGAGTCCGTCATGTTGTTTAACAGTAGCCCAGAATGGACAAACCAAACACTGTCTCTAAATAGGGCCGTTCATGTTTTGGTTAAAAAATTATATGCCTGAATATAATAATGAAAAACATAAATCATGCTTTAGTTGCTATAACAGATACTGCAGGAAAAACAAATGAAACTGATTGTCAGACACATTCTGTATGAACACTTTGCAACTTGTATGATGCGTTCAAGAAAAAGCATTTCATGTGGAAACGTATTTGCTCTTGCATATTAGTAATATGTAAACTTAAAGGTCCAGTGAGTAGGATGTGGTGGCATCTAGAGGTTAGGTGGTGGACTCCATGGTAGAGGACCAGCTCTGTATGTAGATATAAGGGCTCATTCTAAGGTGAAGAAAACACGATGATTCTTATTTTCAGGTGATTATAAACCATAGACTGTGTGTATAGTAAGTAAGTAGAATTTATTTATATAGTGCTTTTCACAGACATAGGTCACAGTATTTCACAAAGTGCTTCACAAAGGCATCATACAACAAGAAAGGAAACAGAAGACAAAGTGACTGCATGCCATGCAGTTAAAAGTGCACAACTCGCAAAACTATTTCTACTACTTTCTACAAAACTTTTTGAAAAAATTAATAGTCTAAAAAAAAATCTAAAAAACTATTAATAAAATCCACAATACACAAAATATGAATAAAACACAGATCTGGTTACCCAAATGCCTGTCTGAACAGTTGCATCTTTAGCTGTTTTTTAAAAGAAACCACAGAGTCAGCAGACTGTAAAGGAGCAGGCTGAGTATTCCAAAATGTAGGTGCTACGGCTGCAAAAGCTTAATCACCATGGTGAGGCGAGTGCCAAGGGACAGACAACAAATTTAGCGTCATTGATTGAAGAGAGTGAGCCGAAGAATACGGAGGAAGTATAGAGGGATAAACGATGCGTCGTCACTTCCTTTTACTGTATGAAAATGAATCCAGCATTCTCGGGAGATGGCTGCTGCCACCTAGCAGTGTTGACGTCATTTGGAGCTAGAGGCTGCGCCGTAGCTAACCCCACAATATCGAGTTCTCCCCCATACACCCATCCGACCAATTGTGAGCAGTGTCACTGATTGTGAGCACACTGATTGACACACACAGCAATCATGACTTTAAAGCACAGTTTTATGGCATCAAGTAACTACTTAAAACCAAGTAATCAGAGAAATGGACACTTGAACAAACATCAGTGTGATAACGCTTATCAAAAATAAACCTTAAATTTATTTCACGTGTATTTTGAGATCTTAGTTTGGCCTATGTCTCATCTGCCAACATGGAAGGGGTGGAGCTTATGACCTATATTGCAGCCAGCCACCAGGGGGCAATCGAGATGTTTTGGCTTCTCTTTTAAGGAGCTGTCATGTCGTCCATTTTTTATGCAGTCTGTTATAAAACTAATGAAAACATATGAAAATGACATACAATTTCTGCCACTATATTCTCCTAAATTCTACATGCTGGACCTTTAATTTCTGTAATTTAGTACATCACATGTATGAGTCACTTTTAAATCCGGGCTTTACTGTATATATGTGTTTTTAATAAAATGTTAACTCGTAGTTTTCACTACAAGAGTCTCTTCACTTCTAACAGAAAAAATGTATACGAGGAATTTAAAGGAGAAATGAAGGAGAAATGATTTAAGAAAATGACAGATTTCATCGCTCTCTTTGCCTTTGAAGTTCCTCTTAATTCAAAATAAGCCTGCCGTTCATCTGTCACATCATAACAATAATAATCTACAGCAAGTCAGTGGAAATAGTGGAGAGAAAAATAGCCTTCACTTGGAGAGCCGGCCTAATCAGTACTCTCTCTCAACTGTTAAATGTATTTAAACACTAAATTAACAACCCATAAAGGGCCTCTGGTACACTACATTCAAATTAGAGCCAGTTCTTATTTACTGCCACAGAACTGCAAAAGTGACACTTTCCCTGATCACATTAAGAAAAGCAACGGAGTGACCTTGGCGTAATGGAGGTGGATGAGATACGAGCGCCACCACCCTCATCCTCAAAAACACACAGACTCCCTGTATCCTCAGCCAGCAGGCGGGGATGAAAAAAAAGAGAGAATGATAGAAAGAGGATGACTGTCCTCATCTACAGTGTCATTAAATCATCAGCTAATGGTGTTAGCATCAGTTCAGCTACTAATGCGGTGGCCAACCAGTCAGATTTATGGGACTGACATCTGAGAGTTGAAAAACAGAGGAAAGACAGAAACACTGCAGGTCTTAGTTTTAGAAAAAGCCCAGCCAGCTTGCGGTTCACCTCTAAGTTCTGTGCCGGGGGTGTTGGTGTCATCTTGTTTAGTGGGAGTTGATCGTTCACATATTTAATGCTTTAATTACACCTCAACAGCTGTGCACAGTGATTTAAGTTTATGGATGTGAAAGCTCTTAATTATGAAGCAAAACGCATAAAGTCATTTCTGATGGTGGATGCAGACAATTAAATTTATTTAAGATTTTCTGCAGCGGCAGAGTAAACGGCTTTCTGAAAATGACCCTTACTGAAATGCACAATATGCTGTAATGCGTTCCATAATGTACGATCAGTGTGAACAGAAGGCATCAATCAGGAGGCGTCATCGCAAAGTAAAGAACAAATTCTTGTTTTTCATATTTATAGCGTACAAAAAGCAGAGTCCCTAAACAATGAAGGACACAAGAGGGACAAATATGTGAGCCTCACACAAAAGAGATGTACCTTCCTGTCTGGATAAATCTTGAGGTTTGATGAGCCCTGACGATGGCGATCCAATACTCAGTTCTACATCGACCAGAATAGATAGCGCCTGTTTTCTGGCAGTGGTGGCAGTGGCAGGTTTTGCTTTGGCATTGGCACCAACAAACAAAGGAAACAAGTCTGATTTAGGCCCAGTATTATCAGAAATATTAATGTATCGATACATCGGCTGTTTCAGCACTCATTTTCCTCAGTATCAACCTGGTCTTACTCCGAACTTGTCAAATACTGACGCTTGGTCAGTCGCCCTTGGCGTCAGATACCAATGCACCAAGGTAAGCTTTGAGAGAGATGCATCGCACAACGGAATTTTTCGATGCTCCGAGCAAATGCTGTAGTACAAAGAGTGAGAAAATCGGCATAGGGTTGGTGGGAGGGGAGGTGTGGATGGGTCAAACAAACTTTCACACAGGAGACCGCTAGTTTGTTTCCCATCTGAAGCCAAAAGTCAATCAAGTTATTTTAACAACAATGCAGGGGCCTGGTATGTGTAGCACACTACCCTAGTGACGTATATCAGGTGACGTTCCATTACGTAAGTAAAAAATTTACTTATTTTAAGGCAAACCATGATGTATTTTCTAAAACTACACTTGAAAAAAATGATTTATGGGGTTAGTCGATAATGTTTCAAGTAAAGACGTTTTAAACTTATTTTTAAGAAGTCAGTAAAAATCAACATTTTTAAGTAAGTTGGAATTAAAAATAAACAAGTTAGAATACCTTAAATTAAATTGTTGGCTCACCAAATATCAACACAAATTTTGGATAAATATTAAGTTGGGTCAAAGCAAAGGTTTTTTCGAGGTCAAAGCAAATCATGCTAAACTAACTGAGTTTGTCACATTATAAAAGACTAATAGGATTGACTCAATAATGCCTCAGTAATGGAGCTACTTAAAAGATGCATGCAAATTGTTACATTCAGTTTTAAAAAGGTGAACTAGTAGATTTTTTTTAGAGTGTGACCATGTGTTTTCATTGCCAAAATATAAGGAAGTAAACCTAAAAAGGATGTTTTTTAGCAGCGTTCTAAGTTTATTTTGAAGCGACACAATGCATGTAACAAACGTTAATAATTACACGTCATCCCTGAGCGTTTAAAACTGACACTACAGGGCTACCTGAAGCGTATTTTGATGTGTAGAGCCACTGACCAAGTGTCGGTAGTTGACAAGTGGGGAGTGAGAATGTTGTCACTGGATACACCGGTACCAGCTGCGCTTTTTCACTCTTTCTTATTGTTAATGTTTACTACAGTCATTCTGCTGTTCTCTGCTGCTAACCAAGAAAAAAAAACACTGCACTCAAGTTCTATATTCCCCGTCAATTGGTATCGATAATCAGTATTTTTTTAAGGTATTGGATCAAAGTTAGAAATTCCAGTATGATGACAACACTAGTGTGATTACTGCAAAAAGAAATGTAAACTACTTTAGTATTTTTGTCATATTCATGTATCATGTGTAGAAAAAAATAAATCTAGTATTAAAAAAACACTGTTAATTTTTGTTAATCTCAAACGTCTTTTCATTAATTTAAGTAAGAAGTAACTTAATATTTTCCTGCATATTGTGTACATGATCACAAGATACAGTATAAAGATTAAAAAAAAAAAACACAGAGGCTGCCTCCATTTCTCATGATAGAAAAAAAGGTCTTGTTTAATTAATTATTCCATACCTAAACCTGTAGACAGCAATACAAAACACTGAATATCATCCCAAAAAATGTTGTCACCTGAGCACAGAACACACATTAGTATTTGTATAGATTTAACAAAGGCACAGTCAAACATATGGTAGGGCACAAATGCATGTGTCCACTCACAAACACCATAGAAGAAGCTTTATTTGTGCAAAGAATTTACTTTGTGAAAATAGTGTTTATTGTATGTGCACATACAGTATGCATGCAGTGCTGTGGAGGTCGGAGGTGAAATTTGTTGAGCTCTTTGTGTGCAAAGAAAAGGAAGATGAATTGTCCCAAGCATCAAAACATCATGTATATACACACTTACAGGCTTAATGTCCTGGATTCAATCAAGATGACTTCTACTTGCAGGGAGCACAGCAGCCCAGCCAAAAAAATGAAAGACCACCACTGACTGTAAACCCCTTCAGGATAATTCTGTTATTTGTCAGATGAGATATATTTGTCGTATGCTGGTCACTGACAATCGTAAGCGTTAACAGTCCTGATGTGCCTCTTCAGTCAAGTTCTGTGCGCATTATTTGGCAAATTGACTCATGAGTGCTGTTTGGTAACAGGAACGTAATGTGGCACATTTTTCTTCCTTCCTCTCTCAGCACCCTTTATTCTCCCTCTCTCTGTTTCTGTCTTTCGGCCTCTCTTCCAGTCTTTTAAAGACTTTTTTCCAGCTGAGTGGTCGAGGCCTGGACTTGGACTGATGATTTAAAATAAAGTAATTCCCTTAAATGTTTTTTAAAAGCAGCAGGAGCCATGATATCACGGCCATTATTGATGACATCATTATTATGTATAGGATCTCTCGGTGAATAATAACCCATGATCTGTCATTTTTCCTGTTATTGGCACTGCAAGTTGTAAAGGTTAGGTAATTTATTTTAATGTTTAATGTGTCAGCTGGTATTGCCATGCACTACTGTCCCGATATATTCCACACTTAAAGGCATTATTGTTCCATTTTACTCCAGCTCACAATCCTGGAAAAGTACTTGTCATGAATAATCTACAAAGTCTTATTTAATTGTCTCCAGGCCTTTTTCTGTGGTTGATACTCTTTTCTGTAGGTCAGATTGAAAACCAAAAACCAGTAATAGATTATAGCAATATAATTTCTTTTTTTTTTCTTTTATAAAACCACACATAACCTCTACGTATGAAATATTCCCTTTGCCAGAAACCCATTTTTAGGCAATCATTCATACATATCTCGCTGAAATAAGCCTATAAATGTGCTTTACAGTGAAAAAAAAATGCAATCTCTTTGGATATGTTTTCTTCGTTTAAGTTTTTTATTTATTTTTTATTAAACCATGAAAAATAGGTGGACAGCTACACGAAACATGGAACACAGCAACAGAAAAAGGCCCCACATACAAAGACATTTCTGTACAGCATATTCCCCAAAGATGAATAGCTGTTTGGTGGTATGGTCGTGCAGAACAATGAGAAGGATTTCAGGAAAATGGGCTTTGGGGTGGCATTGTACGCATACATTGTGGAGAGGGGGGGTTGGTGGTGGTGGGGGGATCAGCACGCTTGAGCGCATTTAAATTTACACAAACTCTCTAGGAATGACAGTGATAAATGTTACACTCTATTCTACAATATGTTTAATGCATAGGTCTGAGGAGTTAAGTTTTCCCCTCTGGTACGAGGCTGCTGTTGTAGTTACCACTATATGTTACATCAGATTCCCTTCCATTAAAATGCCAAGTGGCACAGTGAAGACAGCAGGAGAATATGACACTGAATTTGTTTACCTGTCACCTTCCTCCATCCTTCATTTTTTTCCCCCCTCCTTTTGTGCGCACATGTCTGTGTGTGTACGACTTTGTGAATGCATGTGTAAGAGGTCAGGCTTGACACATGTTCTGTTTAAATAAGACCAGAAGAAATAGAAATATAAAATGCATTATTTAAAAAAAAAAAGTCTCGCCTTAATTAGTGTGTGCATGTAAAGAACACACACTACATTTTCTGGTGTATTCTGCTTTACTGATCAAACCTCAGCGAATGCATTATGGCGCTGTAAGGATGGACTGTCAGGCTTCTCAAAAAAAAAATCTATCCTTATCACTGAAGAAATTCAACTGTGACTGGCCACATCGTGGTGCATTTCCTGTGCTCTGCCTATGACTGTCACAAAACAACCAGACCACTGCTGTTGACACACACGGAAAAATCCTTGAGCTCTCTCCCTGACTTTCTCTCTTCCTCTGTCACACACACACACTCGTACACATACGTACAGAGAGGCACTTGTGTGGATTATAAGCAAGTGTATGTTGGAGTCTCTGACCTGCGTTTGATCTCCTGTAAGCAGGGTCTGCATGAGTAGCTGAGTGTACTTCTACTGTACGTGTAGTACCACTGTAAGCACTGATAAGATAGCGTGCAAGCTTGATCTCTCTTAAGGATAAGTGTTTTGGCTCACAGTGCACCTGGATAGACACGGTAACACCTGAGTGGATGTTTTTTAAATGTACTGTATAGGAGGGTGCCACAGTATATATCAGTGAACCAACTGGGGATTATACACACACACACACACACACAAAAAATACATTTTACGTTCACCCCTGTAGGTTTTGGAGAGATGTTTCTGAGGCTGACTCATAAAAATGCTGATCTTGTTTTTTGAACATTCTGTACCTTAGACCTGCTTTGATTCATTTTGCTTTCATTCTCTTCTGAAATACTGTTTAACTGGACTGGAGAATAAATATTACTCAGGAAAATCTAAATAATGAGATGAAAAAAAAAAACAAGAAATCATTGTTCAGCAGCTACCCGTAACAAAGTTTCTGTAGATGCTCAAAAAGTCTTTAAAGGTATTGAATTATTCATAAATATGAGGCCTTATTGGTATTAAATGTCTTAAATTGCTGTCTAAAAAGTCTTTAAAATGCTAAGACATTGGAATTAGGATTTTATGAATCCTTTTTTTCTGACGTTGCATTGTAAAATCTGAAAATTATTGATAACATCTATTTGTATTTATTTATTTTTTATTATCTCATAAATAACTTACAGAATATCTCTTGCATTAACATCTGCAGACAAGGATAGCAAAACCAACAACAATTATATTTAATTTCGAGCCAAAAATGCTCAAAGCAGAGGATCTACCGTCTGCTAGTTAGCTGTCACTGCTCCCTGGACGACACATGAAAATGCTAATTCAATAAAGATGGACTGTTTCACCAATATTTTTGCGGCATTGCTGAGACCAGTAAAAGGCAGTGCACATGTGGCTTGGTGTATTTTATGCAAAATGTTTTTCAAACTCAGCGCGATGGGAATAAAAGCAGGGTGAGAAACACAAAATTGGAGTATTTCCAAGTTCTGCTCATTTGGGCAACCCCATGCGATGTCAGTTCATGTTTGATTGTTTGTTTTTTCTCTTTACTTTTGGTTATTGGAAAATTGGTCTTGAATTTTATTCTGCATGACACTGAAACAGTCTTAAAGTCTGAGTATAACATACCTTAAACTGTAGGAATCCTGTATAAAAACTTGTTTACCCTATGCTGTTCATCTTTATGTGCTCATGCATCACATGCTGCAGATGGTTTTTGAGTGCAGTTTTATTCCCCTTTATAAAGTGTCATTTGGAGTTTTGTACGTTTGACTTTAGCAGCAAATGGTTTGCCAGACACTTACTCGAGATATTCCACTATCCAAGTGATTCAAATAACAGCTGAAATATTGTTCACCCACAACATGCAGCTGAAATAAATCCTTGTTGTTCTTGTCCAAATATTTGTTCTTGTAACACAAGTTTTCACTCATCTGAACAAAGCAGTATTAGCAGTGAACAAGTGCAGGAGTGGGCGGTTCAAGCTGCACACAGCCATTATATTCTTTAGGTTTATGACCCGTACAATAGCCTGGGCCAAGCACAGCTCCTTGTGTACTGTAGTAGGCCCACTGTAAAGCCTGTAATATGTAAACAAACAAGCCCAAACTTTCTCTGATTTACAACATTAGCGGGTCTTGGCCGGGGATCCTTCACCACCTCCAACAGGCCCGAGCCAGCCAGCAATTCCAGTCGCAGACAGCTTGAGCACTTTCGATTTTATACCTCAGCAATTTTTATAGCGTCTTTAGCTCTGCACGCACAGACCTCGCCATATCCTCTGGAAAGAGAGAGCCTGCGAGAGGCAGAGGGGAAGAGGCAAATAACAACATTGTACACACAAAAAAGAAAACAGGTGTTGATGAAGGATGCTAAGTAGCTAGGTCACGTGACTTGAACTGTTTTGCGCTGCGATTGGACCCCGATGCAGGATGCAGTGCCGTCCTGGCTTCTGATTGAATTGGCTGATGGTACAGCACTGTCTCAGTGCTTCCCGCTCAGATTAAGTAAGGTAGAGTAGCCAAGCCTCTGAGGGTTTTAGCATCTGTGCAAGGTTGCTGTAACTGATACTGTGAAGTTATAATTAAAGGTTCCAACTGAGAGAGCCTCGCTTGATGCAGTTCACACCTTACCTCTCTCCTGCAGGATAACTAGAGGAGTAATGTGGGAGGCAGGATAGCAGCCGAAAACTGCATTTTAAGTACCGTCTAAGAGCTTGTTTGTTCCCGTGCAGATGTGAGTACAGCACTGGGGAGAAAACATAAAGCTACAGCAGGTCAATATCAATATATCTTTTCCATGCCAGTAAAAATGTGATTTGTCATTATTTACTAGTCATCTTTGCAAGATATTTTCCTGCAAACAAAAGCTCTGACTGTAAAAAACACAGTAAAATCACACATTGGATAAGTGCTACTTAGTTCCTATAATTGCATTTAAAAATAGACATTATTTCTCTGTTCTCTTAATTCAGACTTGGAGTACTGATATGCAACTCTGAGTCCATATTTTATCACCCTGTGAACAAGGTTAGAGCTTTCGATTGCCACACACCGTCTCCCATTTTTCATTTACCTGGCAGAAAATCAGATGCGACAGTTAAATTTTGACAGTAGAGAAAATCTACTCTTTGCCATTAGAGCTAATGTCATGTTTCTGTGCTAATCCCTCATCATTTTTGGGCCTCATTGCCTATTTTTCTCTATGATATTAAGTATTCAAAGCTCATTTACATTCTTATTTTTCAATTTGCTGCTGCAGTAGTTTAATTTATTCCATATAATTTCTTTTTCTGAGAGGGACATTAATCATTGACTGTACGTTTTAGTGCCTCTGGGATTTTTTTAATCAATAAAATAAAGGGATAAAAGCCTCAGCACTGGGCTAGGTTACAAAGGCTGTACAGAGGATTTGTTTTCTTCAATTCTTTCTGTTTTACCGGATCTTTATGTTTGTTCAAATTCAATTATCAGTCTTAGCGCACCTTATTATTCTGTCTTGTTGATAAATGTGTCCAAGTTCATTATCTTTTTTTTTTTTTTTTGCCTTTCAATATTTATTCATCTTTAGATGTTGTGGCTCCTGGAGAAGTTTCCAAAAAAGTTATTTCTATTAGTCTTTCTCGGTTTTGTTTGTAAAGCAGCGACAAAAGCATGTCTCAGAAATAACACTCATATCAATAAGGGCCTCCCTGTAATGCTTCTGGTAGTTCTATATTTCTGGTCTGTTAAGCTGGAGGCCTAACCACTTTCATCCTCTTTCTTCCTCCCTTTTCTTGTTGTTTCTTCATCCTTTCACATTCATTTTATGCTTGGCTATTCCGTAGGCTATCAGTGTATTAATGCCATGGCTTAAGCCAAACAGCCTCCGTGAGATAAGCCTCCGGGTCGTCATGTGGCTGTTCACAGTTCATACTCCGCTTTCCCCCCTTAGTTGGAAACCCCAAATCATTTAATAATATTAATCTGTTTTTCTTTTTTTTGGTGTGTGTGTATGTGTGTGTGTGCGTGCCATTTTTGTGCCTGTACATTTTCTCCCAAAATTTCATTTTTTATTTCATCCCCTTGTGTCTCAAAGAGACATTGCACATCTTCATTAGTTATTGACTTGTTTGAGAGGCTTGACCTTCCAAAGGTGTGAGTGAAGGTGGGGGTTTGATCGTTGGGGTCTGCGGAGATGGAGGGGGTCTGTAAACTCTGATACATAATGCTGTGGGCTATAATACTTTGTGCATGGCTGGTCGCAGGCCTGCTAATCACAAGGAAAAGACCCCACTGTCTCACTCCATAAACCTGGCCCAGTAAGAAGACAGCCATGGGGGCACAATGTCACTTGTAAATCCCAAATTAAACTCAACTGCCCAAAGCTCCCCAGCGTAAAAACACCCTCACCTCAATCCCGCCTCCCCATGTCTTCCTCTCAGCCTCACAGGGTGTAAAAAAAAAACAAAAAAACGGACAGAGCGCTGATAGGTGTCCAGGTGTCAACGGTGTCAAGGTTGTGGAGTGGTCAATTTGTCCGCTTGTTGGCCACGTTTGGCTTTATGCATGTATTTCATGCCACAAAGCTTCTGCAGCAACTGGGCTTGCACCCAATCCCCCACCCCACCACCTCAACCCCTTCATCCCCACTTTGTGACTTGTGGAAGTTTGTGTTTACAAAAATAAATTATGCCCCAGCAAAAAAAAAAAAAAAAAAAAAAAAAAATCAGTGTAACTTTTCTTCAAAACCCTCCTCTTCGTTGTTTCATAGATTGAAAAAGAAATTTCTTTATATGCATAGTGGCTAGTTTGAGCTCGCTATAGGGGAGGGGAAATGGTCTCCTTGAAGGCAATCTGTTCATTAAGATAATGTGTTAGTTCCAATTAAACTAACATTAAAACGGTCCCCATAAAGAGTTGGAGTCAGCGTTTTTCCTAACTTGCTCTTTTAATTACATCGTTCCTCTCCTGTCATTAAGGATATTAAAAATTCATTAACAAGAATAGTACTGCGTCACAGCAACAAATCAGAGAGACTTTCATCTCATGTTGTCAAAAGATTATTGCCATTAGTGATTTCATCTGAAAGGCGTTAAGTTCTCCTTAAGCGATGTTTCAGGACCTGGGTGTCAACAGGTTACTGCGGTGGTGAACTGTCAAGTTGTTAAAGCTTCACATTTACTCGCAAGGTGTTTTAATATGGGATTTAATGGAAAAAGAGGGAGACATTTAAATGATGAATGAGCTTTGGCAACATAGGGCTTTATGTGTTGTATTTATCCATTTATTAAATGTACATTTATTTGCAGCGGCATCCAGCGTCCCCTCTAATGTGATTCCATTGCCGGCTGTTATGTTTTCCGTCAGTTATATTTCTCGCTCCTAATTTGTTTTCATCAAATGTGTTTATGGCTAGCTGAAACTGTTTTACAGCTTCACTATCGAACCGTGCTGCTGCTGCTGCTGCTGCAGGAAATGAGTCTGTCCATGAATAACATAAGCTCTGCCAGTGTGATCCTTGCCAGGGAGAAGAAAGGAGAGAAACTAAATCTGCATCTCTTTCATATCATAACTGCAGGTTTATCCTTATGCTGCTGCTGCTGCACAGTTTCCAACAGATAGTATATGAAGCTGACTTTGCAGTGTAATAAACACCAGTGTGTGGCCCAGGCTAACCCACCTAATGATGAAGATTAAACAGATAGAACAAACATACACACACATGGGAGATGCAGCAGGTGTTAATGTGAAAATAATTATGGGTTTGGCATCAAAGTGAAGAATAATTAAATGAATAAATGTAAAACAACAGCTTTGAAATGTTTTGTTGGCACAGAAATGCTTTTTGTGTCCCAAATATTTCCCTTGTGGTATCTGTGAACACCTTCATGCAAATCTTAGTCAGTATTAAGAAAATGAAGCAGAACTACATGAGGGAATGATTGGCAAAATGTTGTGAAACTGATGTGAGTATTGCACAGTTTTGACATGCATGTCAGACATGGGTTTTTAATAGCCTGAAACGCAGACTCTCAGTTTCATCGTAGTGTTGTTAGCTTCACTATCCTCTTGTTTCTCTCTGCTGCTTGTAAATGGTCAGGAGGACTCCCATATTGACACATGAGGACACCATTAGAAAATAAATTTGATTCACCTCAATAATTTCGATACAGCCCCTTAGCACAGTGACTCAGAATTAGGATTGGGTTTCATCCGCTATATGTAACTCTGAATCTAATAAATGTGTGTGTAAAGTTCCTCCTACATTCTTAGTAACTACTAGATACTAACAATTTCCTAATCAGGATGCACGGTTAGCCTAAAACTTAAGAAATGTTTAGACTTCAGTATTGTGTAAATTGGTTGCTAGGAAGCATCTGTAGGACAGTCCAACAAAGCAATGACAGGAAGTTACTGTAGCATCACATGATGTCACATAACTTCTAAAAATAAGAGTTTTAGGTGCAATATCTTTAGTGCAAGCTCGTTTGCTTAAATTATGTATTTTAAGCATATATTTTTTATTTTATTTTATTGTATATCCATATATGTATACATCATATTTATGCAGTTGAAAAAAAAGAGGGAGATAACTGTTAAATCATTTAATCTAGCTGTAGGAGACAAAATGTGTTGTAAGCCCATGTTGTTTATTATTTGTTTAGGCTGCTATCACTTCCAGTAATATGCACAGGGATGTGGTTTTTAGATGACTTACCTGTTCACCTTGTATGGCAGGATTGAAACAAAGAGGGTGAGTTAGGCTCTGATGTTTTCTGTTGACTGTCACGTTGCATCATGTCTTTCTACAGTTATTCCAGTCTGTTACTCATTTTCTTCAATAAACAGCATAAAATGCATCTGGACCTTATTATGGATTTGTATGAACACGTCAGATTTAAGAGCTATTTTGCCTTTTAGCAGCTTCTTCATTGACAGTCACTACCAGTGCCGCTGCTAAGGGCACCGTGCGTGGGGCACCAGTGCCAGAGGGGGCACCAGAACAGCCCTATATAGCATCTTCAATCATAATCATACATATTGCATTAACTCTTCCAGTTAAGGCCCTGTCGGAAAACACAACACACAACACAGTTTGAGCTGAGCTCGCCACTGGTTTAGTAAACACAGCACAGCGGCAGGGCAAGCTCGCCAAGCGGTGCCCTCACTCTGTTAGGTTATTATTACTTTCAGTTGCCTCTGCTGAGTTTTTTTTTTTTTTTTTTTTTTTTCAAACTTGCGCTTAGTAAAACATACCTGTGTTTAACAATGGGACAGTATTTTCCAATAATCTTGCTGTCATTAACATGAGTGCACAACTCATTCAGAGTCTGTCATATAATGACCTTATTGATGACCTT
Organism: Cephalopholis sonnerati; assembly: GCA_019142605.1. Lineage (NCBI taxonomy): Eukaryota > Metazoa > Chordata > Actinopteri > Perciformes > Serranidae > Cephalopholis > Cephalopholis sonnerati. The sequence goes on along the minus strand of JAGQAX010000018.1, from coordinate 19,393,053 downwards.
GCAGTTATGCTTAGGGCACTCAAATGGCCAGCAGCGGCCCTGGTCACTAGACCAGTGGTTCCCAGCTGGTGGGTTGCAGTCCAACAGTGGGTCGATGTCCGTTCTGAATGGACCACAAGGGACTTACAAACATGTCAAGTTTGTAAAAAACACATTTTATTTTTAAGTGCCACGTCCTGCTATAGAGTTATGGAATTATGGACAGCTACTTGACAGAGACAGCAAACTAACTTGACGGCATGTCCAAACGCAAGTAAGGCACTGAATGTATTAGACGGTGTGGACCTTGAACTAATGACTAAGGACAAATCTGGACCCCGTGGCTGGACCAGTTGGGAACCACTGCACTAGACCAATGTTACTGGCATAATATTTTCCAATCTAATATAAGTTATGTTATTTTTGTGAAATGTAGTAAACTTGCCAGTAAATTAAGCAGCATTTTGAGTAAATGTTGGGTAAGATGTGTCGACCATATTTTGTTATCTCAGATATCAGTTTGCTATGTAACAGTAACAGGTCACAGTTGATATGTGAAGATATTTATCACCTCTGCATGCAACCTAGTTTGTTTGGTACAACCGATTTTAATTTAGCAATAAATCCCCACTCTGTAAACACTTACGTTATAATTGGGTTATGTCTAAACTTATGAACAGCTGCTACATCCGACTGTAAAAGTGTTAAACAACAACACTAATCTGTATCAACTTAAAACCCCTGTACTGGTCATGAATGGATGTTTTAGACCAGTAACCTGAATGAACACAATGAATTTTAAGTAAACGCCACTGACACAGTAGAAAAACAAAACACATTTAGACTTCTAAGTTTCTATCAAGCTGTATGACCAATGTGTGAACTCTTTCCACATGTACACCTTCACTGAAAGCTGAGAAAAAGAAGAACATAACGTCACCACATTATTAATATTCCATTAGGAGCTGTTGTGAATTCTATCTCGGCGCAGCCACCATTGTATCATAGAGCACTGAAATATTCATATCCTCCTAATTAATTGGCATCAGAGGGGTGCCTTGTTTTGTTTTTCAAGTAGTACAACAGTAAAGTAAACCAGAGATTAGACTGAAATGTTCACCACAGCAGGGGATTAGTGTATGGACTTATGGAATAAAAAGAAACATTATCTATACACATTATAATCCCCGTCATTATCTCACAGATAACCAGATATACAAAACACATCAGTGGATAAAAGTGGGCTTTTGTTGGTGAATTCTGGCCAAGTTAGGTTTTTTTTTTCCTGATCTCAAAACATACCATAACCACACCCCCTCTCACATGTGCAGTTATTGAATTGCATTACGTTGCCCTGTGGGGCTCCCATTACTCACTCTGGCTAATCTGTAATGACTGGCTATCATCAACCAGCCGAGCCCAAATGGACTCTCCCATTGATTATACTCAAACTAAAAAAAAAAAACAGTGGTCCAACAAAACACTGATTATGAGAAACTATCTTCACAGCCCCCTTCACTTCTCTCCAATATCACTCACTCTATAATCCCACTTATGTATTTCAGCACACCTCCTCTCCCTCAGAAGAATATGCTATTGATCAGGCCTGTTTGTGCGCACATGTGTGTGTTTTTTTGTACGTTTGTGTGGACGGACAGCTCTGAGCCTCTGTTTTTACATACTGGCCCTGCTCATATTGGCTTCGGTCTGGGGACCCATATCCCAGCTGTGTTGGAGATCCATCAACCCTGACAGGTCTATTGTACCACCACTCTTCACAGGCTCTGACCAACGACTCGCACTAAGATATCACTTTCAATTAGAAAAACATTCATGAGCGGGGATGGAGGTGGATTTGAAATGACTGCTGCTGCTGACAGGAGGCACACCAGGCTGCTAATTTAAGATTTTGCAAGTCAATAATGGCTGGATTGAGAAAGTTACCCTCAGATTGTTATCTGCTCTTAACTCAATAAACTCATTTTTGGATTATTTTGTCTCAAAAATTTTTGTTACTTTTACGTGAAGTAGACGAACCATCGAAGCTGTGAGAGGGTAGAAAAGTGTCTTTGTGCAGTCAGTTCATCCATATACTGCTCATCCTGTTCACTGTTGCACAAGGCCAAAGTCTATCCCAGCATGCATCAGGCAAGAGGCAGGATATAGTTTATCACAATGCATATTTATTAAGGATCTCGTACTGTATATATACTCCTAATTCAAACATGCTACAGCTTATTCCACCTGTTTTTCAACAGGCAATCCAAATATTTTTAAAACCTTGATTATAACTGAATGTAGCTGCCATTATTTCTAGTCTGATAGGTTAGTCTTTAACCCCAGTGACAACAGGTCAGATTATAGCATATGTCATTATGATAAAGTATTCTGTGGCTATGAAAGAACGTGATAGCTATCTATTACCCTTTTTTTTCGCCAAAATTAGCACATGTATGTAGGCTTTTTATAACCCTTTAAAAATGAGCAATGAACTCCCATTGCCAGCAATCCAGAGCTGCGTACATGGTGCTACAGCAAACAAATATGCCTTTCTGTGTTTGTTTTTTACTGATGTGTCATGTTCTAAATCACAGACAGGCTGGAAAACTGGTTAGTAAACAGTGGAAAGCAGCACGGAGGCCAGAGAAAATGGTGGTTACTTATTTTTTATATCTCTTACTTATTCTTTCTGTTTCTCTCTTAAACTCAGTGCTGACAAAATTTGAATGGCGTTTGAGTGCTGCCTAGATGGAGACAGATGGTATTTTCTGGTGGCTGGTCACTGCATGGCACTGGCAAAGGGGCTAAAATTAGTAAGTCCAATTGATCGTCGTATTTCCATCACTGCCGATCGAAGCCGATCATAGCTGGAGCCAAAAAATAAAATACCCATGACTACTGCAGTCATTTGTCCTGGAAGTGAATGCTGATTGTAAACTTCACCATTAAATACAAAAGCCCAGTGTTAGCAAGTGTTTTGTCCAGTAAGAAAGGCGCTTCAGGTAAGACAGGTATGAATGTACTGCCATCAGTACTCTGTTTATTCTTTACACAGAGAGAGGCTACTGAAATTTCCATGCCTGTTCAGCAGCACCAGGGACATAGATCTGAAAATCTTGCTTAAAAACAAATGAATTTCATCCCCAGCAATATTAACTGCAGTGTCTATGAATCAAAGAGACAAGCCCACTCCAAAACTAAACAAATAAACGGGGTCTTGATGGTCCTCGGAGGCCTGAGGATTCAGAATTCCAGAAATGAATGGGTATTTGAATGATTGCTGCTGTGACAGGCTTGCTGTGATAGAATAACACATTCTGTTGAACAAATAGGCCCTTGAGTGCCGGCTGGTCCCAGGGGTCTGTCTATAGCCCCGAGGCTAAGGCTTTCACAGAGATGGGCTGCTCACAGCATGGCTATACCCTGACAAACACTCTGACTGCTTCTGTAATGCTCCCTGTGTGAATACAGGCACATTGTTAACACACTGTACTGTACATGCATATGAGGACAAGCACGTTGGTGTGTGCATAATGAGTGAATAAAGTCAAAGTGGACAGATAAAAACGAACACAAGACAGAAAAAGAGAGTGGTGTTACAATAAAATGAATTTAACAGTGTAGTAGATTTGGTCTCACTCCTCTCTCAAACACAAAAGACAATGAGGGTCTTGCTCAGCCCCCCCAAATGCAAACTATTGTAGTTTATTTTCCAAGGTGTTGATGTTAAACTACACTTGAACAGAAAAATCTACTGTCTTTCTGGGACCGAATCAAAATCTGAACTCTCCTGGTTTACCTTGTTGCAGCAGTGTGTTAGAAAACGCTCCAGCAGGGGTAAAAGCAGTGGCGCTCAGCGTTGTTCACTGGTGCCTTACGAGACATGTTGCTGGTGTTGTAATGGCACGAATCCTACACTGCAGCCCGGCAGCCCCACACAGCACGCTCTTTGATGATGTCACAGGGTTAGATAGGCGCCATTGTAGATACGGGCTTCCAGAGAGCCACTACACACTGTTCTAGCATCTGTTGAAAAAGAAACACCCTCCCAAGTCCCTTTGACACAGCTTTTTTTTTTTTTTTTTTGCTAAAGGAGCGCTGGACAAAAGCCACAGTTTCTTCTGTGATATCCTGTTAAGGCTGTTCTGGAGCCAGCCAAGCATGGCCTTCCTTCAGAGAGCTGGGGCAACATCATTCAGCTTCCTCCGTGTGATCCAAGGCACACAACAAACCCTGTGGTCCACAGCTCAGTGGCCAAGGAAAAAGACCCGTCACACAATGTCTTTTACCCGTATGCACATTCAGAGGCATGCACATTATGCATCACCCCCATTTGGACATACACAGCCCAAGCGCATGCATGCACAGAGGGAAGAAAAATAAGTTTTAGTCTTATAAAAGTACTCTAAATTACAACTTTTGCTATTCTTTTCTGTTTGTTTAATGTTATGTGACTTCTTTCATACTTAACTTAACTTAACGCTACTTTATCTCCAGCGGTTCAGTGACAGACCGACCTGTTAGCTTATGGTTATTCTCTGCAACTGTAGCAAACGACCCACAGTGTGTTGTTGAATGGTTCTCATATTAAGCAAGAATAGAAAACAAAGGTCTTTGTGCAGCATGCTAAGAGGGAGCATACACGCAGCCACTCCAATAGACCCTCTGTTTCCTCTGAGCTCAATTAGACCAGTGCTAACTCTGTATAATTAACACCCCCAACAGAGTAATCAAACAGAATCTAAATTATTGACAATGGTGACGTCTTGAGGAAGGGGTTTGAGTGGTGGGGGTGGACAAAATACAGAAAGCATATCTCAGGGGCAAACATGATAGAATTACAAAATGAGCAGCTTGCAAACTGTCTCAGCTTTGATGAAGAAACGTTTAATTATCCCCCTGGTGGAAAAGGTCCCCTATTGTCTAAAGCTAATTTGTCCCTTTTGGCTACTTCCCTACCCCAGAGGCCTGTCTGTCTCAGGTTACCCCCCTCCTCCTCCTTACCAGCCCACTGCCACCCTGGGTATCAGCATCTCCCAGCTCCAAAGACAACCACAACCCTGAGTTAGGTCCAGACAGTATTTTGTTTGTTAAGTGTAGCCCAAAGATCTGGGCCCTTGGGAAAAGATGAAAGGACGAGTGCCGCCTCCCTCTCAGGGAAAGGATCAAGCAGGTCAATTTCCTCTGACTTTGTCCTGTCTTGGAGTTTGTATTCCCTCAGTCCACAAAGGCCACCATTGGACTGGACCGGAGGCTCACTCTCTCTCAGCTGCCCTGTCTCTGCCCCCATTTGATTCACAGAATAATAGATGGCAATGCATGCCTCCTAAGCACAACTCCTTTTTAAAAAGTGAAACAAGAGATAACACTCCCCAGAAAGGAAGGGACATCCAAATAGAAACAGATACTGTATAATTCAACGCAAAGACCTTGTGGGACGCTGTGAAAACAACATTACTGTAGGAGAAAACATGGCTGAAATATTCTGAAATGAGTATTTTATTTCAAATAATGTTAAATCATTAGTGCTGCTCCCTTTTTCCTATTTAGCCCTGAACAATTTCTCATGCTTTCCAGATAATACAATTAAATACATTCACATTAGGCCTGACATTGGATCCAGTTCACATTTAAATGCAATTTAAAAGGGGCATATATTTGCATAGTGAATTAAAATTAAGACCTAATTATGCAAATAAATTATCAAATGCGACAGGGGATGGTTTTCAATTCAGTTAATATCTCATTTTGTGAGACAATAGTTACTTGATAGTCCAAACGGCATTGCGCCCATTTCACTGCAGAGCCATACTACGGTGTTAAATATTCAGGTGGTATTTAATTACAAAAAAATATAAGCTCATAAATTACAAGCATTGCTTCTTAAATACACTTAGACAAATCCCCCTCCCTTAGGAATTAGGTTTCCTTTATACATACCCCTTAATTTATTTTGCATGAGGCCTTTTGAAACAGAAACGAGTATGAGCTGCCATTAGAGTTCATGTGAAGTAATTCAATAATTAATGTCTGCATTAAAATGAAATACTACAGCAGTTTAAGAGTAAAGGTTGACATTATTTTTAAAATATCTGCTCTTTGCAGTTTTTAATTTTAAAAAAAGTTGTGCACTTTTCTAATCAGAATGAGGCATTAAAATGTAATATTGTATGTAATTCTGACTTTCATCCACAAGATAAGCACATTCATTTGATTATAAAATGTAACTCCAGTGACTCCACAGCACTAACTGAATGGTTAATCAACATTTGTAAGAATTTTAAAGTTAGTAAACATCTTTTAAATATTAATTATCTCAGAGGAGGGGAAGCGGAGGCACAATTCCCAAAAGAGCACCGCTCTGATGAACATCATCTGAAACAAAATGAGAAACACTGCAGCCAAACTGAACAAACAAAATCCCCACCATCATACCCAATCTGACACACAGCAAGCACAGAGGGTCAGCCCAGATAAGAAATCCTGTACTTTACATGAATATATAATGTGGATAAAAAAACACAACCTCTTTCTCTGACAGATGATGCCACCAGCAGGGGTCCTCCCTTATACAGGAAGCATTCAAGGTGCCTGAGCAAAAATCTTTAGTAACCAGTAGTTTTGCCAAAAAAAAAGAGAGACACTGTCATGTTCACGATTTTTAATTAGTAGCCACACTATTAAAACCAAAGATGCATCTCTTTGGTAGGTGGTTTTTATGTCGCGGACGTCTGTTGGTAGTTTGGCTTAATTAAAAATCCCATAAGGATAAGTATGACTTTTAAAACGATACCAAGGAGAGAAAATATAACTTTCGCTCAAGCTGATCCTCCAGATTTCCTCAATCAAAGTATGGGAGATGAATAGCAGAGGGTTAATGAACTGGCCAAACATGACATTTGCTTCAGCATTAATTAACATAGTTGTAAAACAGAGTTGAGTTGAGACGGCAAGCTCTTAAAGAAGAATGCTCATGTATGAATTTGTGGGTGCCTGACGTGTTTTTTGTAGTTTATTTTTTTTCACTCTCCTCATGATTCTCAAGATAGCTCTGTTTTCAAGAGTCTAGTTCAATAAAAGCTGCTTTGCATTTGCTTTTTTTTTTTACTACGAATGCACCTCACACACTGTCAGTTTATTTGTTCTCTTGCAGAAACCAATCTGCTTTATCAGACACAAACAGGTTCCTCCACTATGACTGATCCACATATCAGAAATAATCTAACTCAGAGAAAAACCTTGGAGCAGAATTTGTGAAAGATGAAATACATTTGGAAAAAAAATACAATGTGATTTGCAGTGTAAAATTACAATTAATCAAAAAATAATAATGTTTCCCAGTCTCCAGTGTTTTGTGATTTGCATCTCTCCATCATTCTTGCATAATAAAATGTGATTACCGTCATATCTTGAACCAAAACAAACAAATACATGGAAACTTTATTCACGCAATCCAAGATTTTGTCAATGTGATAATACATGCAGCATCAGAGCCAGTAATTTAGAAATTCTGAGGTCCTCCTATCCTAACCCTGTCTCCTAGAAATTATATTTATATGCCACTAATTTGAAACAGAGAAACGTAATGGCATACAAATTACATTTTCTACTAACATAATGAGGAAATGTTGCTTATAAACGTACCTGGCAAGTCACAAAAATGTTAGTGCTGATCGTAATTACAACAGCAGTTTAGTAACATGTAAACATCATTTCTGGGAGACAAGGTTGCCCATCCCAGCCCTACTGCACTACAGTCACCAAAAATAGCTCATTTCATTCATTTATTTAAAGTCTACGTTATATTTTTATGAACTTTGATTTCTGTAAATGCAGCTCAAAATTACAAATTTAAATTTCCAGTCTGAAAAAACATTTATATTTAAAGATATTTAGTCTAAAAAAACATCAGCCTTCAAGTCCAACCATGTGTAATTTATGTGTAATTGTAGAAACTCATTCAGGTCTTTAAAGCTGACAAATACCCAGACACATTATAACCCTATACACCTTGTGAATGTTTTTTAAATTTCATATATGCAGTGCTGACAGCTTAGCAGGTATGTAAATACACCTCTGCAGGTTGTTTTAAACTTTCCTTCATGATAAGACCAACATCGCACAGCCAGGCAGAGCATTGAAGCGAGGTGGTGGATGAAACAGGTGGAAGGTAATGAAGAGTATCATAGGGTAATTGATGACCCTTCCTCAGCATTGGGGATATTGTTCCAAGGCTTAATCTTTGTCATCAAAGAGAGAGGGAGAGACTGTGTGTGTGAGATGGAGGGCGGAGAGCTAGAGGCTTACTGTGTCAACTTTCTCTCTCTCTCTCTCCTGTGGGTCAAGTAAACAGCCTTCGCGGGGACAGCTCAGGGGCTGGTGTCTGACCAGCCAGGCTGAAAATGGCCCTTGTCCATTCCTGCCATGTAGCATTTCTTTCCCCAGCTGTTTGTCCTTTGTCATGGACACAGCTTGTAATAAGAAGAGCCAACATATTTATGGAGTGGCCGACCTCGCTGGTACACAGGTCTTTTATCTGCCGGGCACAAAACAGCTTTGTTACTCTTTAACAATTCACAAACCCGCACAGTGGTGGAGAGAGTCGTTTTTGGAGGGTGTTGAGTGTTTAAGAGCGCGCACGTACTGCGGGCTAGTTTATGTACATGCTTGCACGGGCGTGTGGGTTTGTTTGGAAGCAAGAAAATAGAAGGAACAGATACATTTTTCCTCTCCAATAACAGTGTTGTATTTTTCTCTTGAAACTTTGGCTCGCCTCTGACCTTGGGGCCAATTAGGGTGTTCATGGCGAGTGATTTGTGTTGCTGTGTGCGGTGGCCGTCCACTCAGCAACATTTATGAGTGATTAGTTAAGCTTCGCCTGAGCTCTATGAAGAACCTGCGAGGAGTGACAAAGCAACATTCAGATGGCTCTAGTAAGGGGAGTCCAGGGTATAGGCTTAGGAGTGAACTTTGGTAGAAAAAGAAATGAATGATGAAACGAACAAAGGAGTCCTTTGACACGTCTAGTGTGTGTGTGTGAGTGTGTTTGTGTGTGTGGGTGTTTTCAAGGGGCAGGCAGGGGATTCCCATTTAAGCAAGTCAGCGGTAGGTTAACAAGTTACACTGGGACTGCAAACAGTGGTGGAATAAGTACTCAGATCCTTCACTTATGTCAAAGAACCAATACTGTACAACAAAGTAAAAATACTGCGGCACTCAAGGACGTGTTATCAGAAAAATATACTTAAAGAAACAAGAGTAAACACAATTATTATTAGATTGTTAATACTGCTGCATCAACAATCAGCATTTTACTGTCACAGCTGGTTAAGGTGATGCTCGTCTAGTAGTGTAGATACAGTGTGTTGTATTGGTTTCCAACCTGGGGATCAGGGCCCACCTTAGAGTCACCAGATAAATCTGAGGTGTCGTGAGATGATAAATGGGAGAGGAAAAACTAAAAAACAGTTCTGATACAGAAATCTCTTTTTCATATTTTGGATTTTTTCTCCCCCCAAATCTTTGAACCTTTGAAATGTAGTAGTGTTGTCACAATACTGGAATTTCTAACTTTGATACAGTACCTTGAAAAATATTGATATTCAATACCATTTTTGATACCACATGGGAAAAAATGGCATTGAGGGTATACAATGTAAAGTTTTTATTAGAAGATAAATATATCAAAGCTATTTATTTTTGATTTATTTAACCCATTTTTAACCAGGTAAGTCACACAGACCTGGCCAAGACTGCAGCATACGTAAAAGATACAGCCAAACAACAACATAATAAAAAATATTAAGATATACAGAACACCTAGGAACAATGACAAGAATCAACCCATGCATTCATTCATGACAATGACAACTTTTCTTTAGTTGCAGAAAACAGCAGAATGACTGTGGTAAACATTAACAGATAGAAGGAGGGAGAAAGCGCAGCAGATACTGGTGTATCAGTACTGCAGAAAATGATTAATACGTTTCAGTAATAACAGTTTCAAATACTCAGAAAACATATGTATTGATATATCAATATTTTTGACAAGACTAAAAATAAAATTTTACCTCTTTGGGCCTTGAACAATTATTCAAATGAACTAGCTGTGAAGTTTAGAGGGGACATGTCTCCTTGGTGGAACTCATAGACATCTGAAACATGACAAAGTTCTCCAACCAGACACTTCTTTTAGTAAGGGGTCAGTTTAATAGTATAATATTTCAGCAAAGAAATCGATGTTCCAGCGTGCACCAGGATATTCAGTTTGACACTTACTTTATTTAAGGCTTACATTAAAAGCAAAAAGGAATGATCAATGTGTAGTTTGCTGGAACTTTGTTTTCTTTTTGGTTCACTCTGGTCTATCCTGCACTGCCTGGCACCCAGGAGGGAGGTACAGTGATGTACGGGTATCTTCAGTTCTATATATATATAATATTTCCTTCTTAAATGTAGTGAAATAGAAGTATGAACATAACTCATGTTAAGTACCTCAAAATTTGATTTAAATACTGGTTTGTGTAAATCTGCTTTGTTAATTTCCACTACAGACGAGTAAAAAATAAAATAAAATCAGCCACAGTGAGGTTAATGTGTAATGTTTCTCCTTAGACAAAGCATTTCATTTTTAATGTTCCCAAGATTTCCCCTTTTTATTTCCTAATAACCCAAGATCTTAACTAATGCCAAAAAAAAAAAAAAAATCTTATCTGATATGTTCCCTCATATCTTAACATTAAATTTGATGTGTGTGACATCTTAATTCCAGTACTTTTATCAAGGTTAAAGAGTGAGAATGTGACCTCCTTAATCAATTAATAGTTCACATCATATAATGGCAGTTGTGTCTAATGAATACTGTTAAATAGCCTAAATGCATTTTAATCCTCTCCATCAAAGCATGATTACAAAGGACGGGTATATCAAGTGGTCCTTTCATTTGGTTAACATGATCAAATTGACTCCTGTGTCACGAGAGATGACACCAGTAGTAATTAATTTCTCCATTAAGGGTGGCCGATGTGACAGCCATGCAAACAGAGCAGAGTGACAGGGAGGACGCGATAACTTCAGCAAACTGAGACAACCCAACTGCCGAGGAGGAGCAACGGGTAATCACATTATCCGTCTGCGGGGAGAGCATTGTTCATTAAAATAAAACAACACGGGCTACATTGTCTGTCGCTGCATCATCAGCATATTTGCAGATGCGGCAGATTTCGTCGTGGCTATGCATTTACATATAGTAATGAACTTTTTAAAATTCATTCCAAATTAGTCAAGTGAGCTATTAGAGCCTGTGGGTATTTCCACCAGGGGCCTCGCTCGCTTGTAGTTGTACAGTTTCTATTTTTCTCTCCTTTTTTTCATCAACTGTTGAGCAAATGAAACAAAGTGATTTATTACATGAAGACAGAGGTGCTGCAATGATGAGGTGTTTATTTAGATGTGCATCAGAGGAAAGGATCAGATCAGATCAGTAGGCATATGAACTGATTGAATTTAACTCAAATCTCTCCTTTAGCGGATTAATACGCAATGACAGAATTATATAGAGATGCTAGAGAGAAACACTTTCCTCTATATTGAATGACTTTTAATCCTTTTTATGCGGACTATCTTTCTTTACAACCTTTTGGCCCCCTTAATGCAAATCGTATATGGCTATCATACACACAGGGGTAGATTTAAGGTGGTTAACATGAGACATGTCACCCTTAATATTTAGTACATGTGCATATATCCCTCCAGAAAATACGTGGGAGTAACAGAGGATTTTTATTTTGATGAAATTGAAGGCATTTCTACCATGAATTGATGCAGAAAAGGTACAAATTGGCGTATAAAAATTCACCAAAAGGCAAGGTGCTTAAAATTTCCTTGGTGAGGACCCCCATATCACCCATTTTAGATGTGTCACACATATACAAACTTGAAAAACCTATATATTTATCAATGACTGTGTATAAGTGTGAGGTTGCGCCTGTGTGTGCCTGCAGGCTGTCTGGTCGCCTTCGGGGGTTTTGATAAAAAGTGAAACCAACAGTTTCTCCTCCAGCAGCGAAACCCGGGGGCTTCTCCCAGGGAGGGGGTGATTGTCCAGCATTTTCACCACAATGCTGCCATATGGGGAACAGAAGGATCAGCCACTGGCTCCCTGCCAGAGCAAAGGCAAACACCAATCCACATATGCATAGAAGTGGTCATTTAGAGCCACCGCTTTTTACCATAACAACAGATGAAACACAGGAGTCATTTTGTTTCCTCTGAGAGGCATTGTTCCCGCGGCTCACCGCCTCTTAAGCTGGCTCCATATGAGGCAGGATAAACTTAGGGGCCCAGGCCCTGGTGTAAATAACAAAGAAAACCTCACTTACATGCCTCCTAAATCCTATCGAAAGATGAAAAGGACAGAAAAAAAAACCCACTCCATTTCCTCATCTCCTGGAAATGAGCTTAACACGAGACAAATGAATTTATTTAAGTGGCTGTCCATAGTGTGTGCATGTGTGTGTGTGTGTTTTGAGGCTCTATGCTAAAACTGATGTAGGAAATGCTCCAGTTGTTTTACAATTTTTAATATTAATCCGCAATAATCAACAGCATGTAATCAAATAAGTGGGTTTTAGCAGCAATTACGCTCGCAACTGTCATGATGGCCACAAACTAAATGAGCGCTGTCCTAAAGGAGCTGTCGTCAAATATGATTAACTGATACATTTAGGAATTGTTTACAGATGAATTTTAATTGGACAACATTGTCCTAATGGCTTTCTCTGCAGAAAACAGGCTCTCTTTCACACAGGATGTGAGCTGAGCTCAAGGGATTTCATTTTTGTACACAGGGAGGCCAGTTTCAAATGTATGACTAACATTGCTTTTGTTGTTTTTATGTGTCCATTTATACGCATCTTTATTTTTCACGTTCTCTCTAAAACTAAGCTGAAGATTTATACAAGCTCTTGACAGAAAGACAACTGACTGAACACAATAAAAGAGTTTTCCTTTGAAATGCGACAGGTTTGAGTTGACAAACAACTTTGTGTTAGCAGGTGTCAGTGTTCTCCTTGTTGTGAGTTTCTTCATTTTATCACTGAAAGCAATGAGCCAATCGGCCATTTTGTGCAGGCTTGCAAGTGGTTTAGTGTGTATTTCAAAGCTGGTCAGCCAGTCAGTGAGCTACTTAAGAGCAGCAATATTGTAATAATGACTCGCTGATGGGAAGGTAGCAATGGAGCTGAACTTCTTACATTCCTCTGATGCTGCCTGATTATGACTTTAAAGGAATAAATTATTACTGCAAACAACCTCAGAATCTTAACTCCTTCCAGCAGTGACTGCAGTCTGCATTGTGGAGATTTTTGCTGGGATAATTGACGTCATCTCTGATGGTAAACATTGAACACAAGACACATCTGAACAAGGGAGGGTCAGAATTTCAAGGCACACAGTGGGGGTGGGAGGCATCAGGCTGTTCTCATGCACAGTTTGTACATATACCTACGAAAAGTAATGCACCATACTTTGTTTATAATACACGTGATAATGAGCCAGTAATTCCTGTATAACTCATGTAATCATGAAAGCTGTGATTACATGACCAGCAGGTTGAGGTGGTGGATGGATTAATAATCATAGGATGTTCCCCCAGAAGATGGGTGTTTGTGTCGTGTTTGAAATCAAGTGAACTTTGAAGTATTTTAAGGTACATCGTCACCATGTTTCTTTTCCTAAACCTTACCTATGTAACATGACTTTCCTAAGCCTAACCTACTTAACCTTAAATTAAGTAAGTAACGTCATTTGTGGGGCACTATTTTGTTAGATATCATACTTACTGTTGTATGTGCATTTCTGTAAGATATATGAACCATTGTATCAGTGTTAGAGATGCAATGGTATGAGATCTTCACGGTACAATAACTGTCTTAGAAAATATTGTGGTGTCATGGTGATATTACAGAATTATTATTACTTTCAGTTCCAATGACCCTTAAAGAAATGAAAACAGGAGGGGTTCTTCTAGTTAAATAAATGTTTTATTACTATAATTGAAAATTAAAACTATTTTTCTAAAATTAAAGCATGTTTAACAAGTAACCCTTTTGAAAATAACTAAAATAAAGGTGAGATTCTCTGTCCAGTTGCATCTTTTTCCAATACTGTAGATAAGCAAATGTAGATGGAACGATAATCGTCAATTCTTATACCACAGTATACCTTGAAACAGGTATATCGCTGCAACCCTAATGAGAATACATTAAAGGCTTATGCATTGAGACATAGTCTTAGATATAGGAGTATAAAGTAACATTACGCCAAACTTTGTAGTCTGACACCACACACTGACACATATATACACATGATGAACATGCATATATATTGAAATACACATGCTGAGATTAATCTCTCTGATCTGACACACATACCCCCCCCCACCCAAAAACACACACACAAACAACCAGCCAAACCTATGTACACATACTCGTACAGATGAAACAATAGCAAAAAACAAAAATCCAGCCCGAAAACAAGGCACATCCTAATCCACGTCATATCAATTATTATTGTGAGCCAGCACTCAGGAGATAAATATCATACACACAGAGACAGGTGGGGTGTGCAGAGTGGTACACACACTCACACACTTGAGACAGGTGTGAGTGGGTGATGGTTACCAGTACAGTTTGGCTTGCTGGAAGGACAGGTTTTAGACAAAACACAGATATAATTCAGGCTTTTATTCATAAAAATACATTATTTTTAAAAGATACATTTTAATAATAAATAAACACATATTTTTAAACTAATAATATTTTAAACACATTATTGTATTATAATATCATTGTATTAAACTCCAAAAGTTAACCAAGCCACAGCCCCCTCTGGCCCCCTTGCTCCCGCAGTCTATTATTTAAAATAATAGTAATAGTAATTAAATATATTTTAACATAAATGCTTTGCCTTTAGTGTTAGTAATCTTATAAACAGAGTGATACACTGTTAGTATGACAATGAATGATGCATTACATTTATTCTGTCAGTATTCTGGTTACAGTGGACAAAGTTACACTGAAGAAGCTTCGCCTTTGCTTTTACTTATAATCATTAATAAGAAAAATAGTGGAAACAGTGATCATGGTACAGTGGCCAACCGCTGATATGGATCAAAAAGTTTCCTTTAAGCTGGCTACCTGAGGCTGGTGCTGCATGCACACTGAAATTGTAGTGGGATAAAGAAAGTCTCCTTGAAGCTCATATCAAATGGTCAAAAACAAGCCAATGAGATACAGCAACAAAACTTGGTGTTCCTCAGGCTATCTTGTGTAGGTTACTCAAAATAGCGAGTCATGTCTGCTTGTGATGGAGACATGAAATAAATGTGCACAGATAAAACACTTGTGGTTGTAGCTGCCCTCCTCAAGTAAATTGATGATGTCAGGTCATGTAATGCCCCCTGAGCAGGCCATTGGAGGTGAAGCTGTTGATTTCATTACTTTTACTTTTACAAATTAAACAAAAAGAAAAAAAAACTTGATTACAATAATCATTTGTTTATGGTGATCAATTTGACCTGGAGAGATGTGATCACTGAGAGTTTTCGACTGCAACATACCAAACTCTGAAGTTATCTTCTAAAGATGATGGTGTATCATCCACATACTATCAAACTGCTATTAAACATATTTTCTGTCTTTAATATATCTGTTAATCAGTTGAATGGATTAATTGCTTGACCTTGATAAAGGAAAAGGAAAATGTTATGGTCAAAATCAGCCAAGGGTCATTTTCTCCTTCTGTAAGTTCAACCTTGATTCTTAATGTGAGGAGATCATAGTAAATCACAGCCACAGAGTCCGCCAGCCAAGTTTATTGGATAAGAAATGTAAGACTGCAAACTTGGTGGAAGTGTTTGTCAGGGGCACGCTAATGCACTGTGTTTAAGCCACATCCAATCTCAGTGAAATATTATACAGAGTTTTAATATCCAGAGGGTGTCGGGCTGGAGCGAGAGGCAGTCAGCTGCTTCAGTATAACCAAATGTTACAGTATAAAACAGCGTGTCGCGCCGCTATTTGACATGGTGGAATGAGATTAGATGGAATTCATTTCTAAGTGAGGGGAAATTACAAGCCTATTGGCAACCCCCCCACACAACAGCAGCTTCTGCTCACCCCCACCAGTGGCCCAACAACGGAGGGGTAGTCGGGCATGAACGGTGACATGAACAGGGAATGACCCCACAAACCACATCCGCAGCCACCTTAAGTACGGCAGGAGGAGGCTGTGTTGTTTTAAAGGTCAGATCAGGCTTAGGTCACACAAGCATATGTCTGCTGCTCAGCACACGCAGCGACACTGTAGGTAAATTGGAATAATCTCTTAAGATGACAATGGTTTGACTTTAAAAACATGTTTTTGTGTTTTGCTTAATGGACTCAAAAATGTGTAATTTGAGGACAATACACGAGTAAACAATAAATCATTATTAGTGAAGTGTTCTGTGTTATAAAACCTCTTCATAAAGAAGCCATCCAAACATTACAAAAGCCTTCTGTTCAAGCCACTGGACTTTTCCGCTCATTGTTCCTATGGTGCTGTGACCAGAGAGAGGCCCTTGACATTCTGATCCTTTAACACATGTCTCGGGGTTTCCAGCACATCAGGATGACACCTCGTGAAAGGGGAACCCCACCTTTGGCTTCTCCAGGAGAACAACACGTGTCAGCGGCCCCCCGTGGGCCCTGTCAGGGGGTGAAGAGGTTAGGCGCTCTGTGCGGCCGCACAGATCCCGGCCTTCTTGAAGACCACCATAATGACTGCTAATTACGCTGCCATCTGTGGGGTGGGCTGTGTTATGTAGACACCTGTTCATTAAGTAGGAGAAAGAAACTTTCCTCACAGCAGCACACAAAACGGTAGACTCAATAGCTTTCCTGCCTCCATGATACAAACATTTTGAATTTATACTAAAGTGAATCATTTCAGCCTTGCACAAAAACCTCCCAGCTTCACATTAACCCACATACAAATATCAATAAAACGTCCGAGCATGCAGAATTGAACTCCCCTGCACTGCTAATGATTGAGTGAACTTTGTGTGATACCTTTCCAGCTTCAGAAGGCATCACCAAGGTTAACCAGGCCATCGGGCAGCATTAGTAGGAGGGTGTTTGGAGGGGAAGCCAATAAAAAGCTCTCAGATATCTGCTGAGGGGGAGCACAGCCTGTCAATTCTGTGGCCCTAAGAGGTGATCTGCCATTACCGACTCACACACGACTAATGAGAGCCATTCTCTTGCCAGCACCTTGAATAATATGTCAATACTCATTGAGGCTAAGTTGAATGCTACCTGTTTTACTTTCACTTGATATGATACGGATCCTCCCTTATTTCTTGAGAACATTTAGTGGTTGGCAAACCGTCAAGGTAATGTAATAATAATTCAGATTTCCTGTACTGTAGAAGCTCAACGCCGAACTTTGATATCCTGAAAGGTTTTAAAGCTGTCTCCTCCTCCTTGAACATCTCCAGACACATTCATCTAATCCCTATCTTTCAGTTTAAGATTTATATAAACGGATGATTGCTAAGCATCACATATTTCAACATTTTATCTGTTGAGCTTATGACTCCATTTAGCTTTAGATCCTCCGAGAGTGAGCCAGCACAGCAATCATAAAGTGAGGGCCAATTAGGATGTTGACGGATTGATTTTGGAAGATAAATTTGGGATGTAAAAGGTTGACATAGCTGCTGTGTCTCTTTCACTGCGTGTGTGGCTCCCAATTAAGTGAGGAGAGGCAGTTTTTTTCCCTCTCCAGGATCAGAGTGTCTCCCTGACAGATGAGCCACTAATGAGAGCAAATCTCACTAAATCCTCAAGAAACATGATGAATTGAATCATGTTCACCCTGTTCATTTGTCGTGTTCACAGATGAGACAAAACACAACATTTATCTAGTCAACAAATAGCAAATGAGTGGGTGGGTCCATCATTGTTCATACAGTGTCTGGCTTTTTAATATAATACTAAGCTGGGGATACTCTGGCACAGATGTGTACTGTTCCTAATACTGTATTTTTTATCCTCCTTGTCTGACTTGAAACATAGTGTGGAGGTTGAAAGCAGACATATGTTAAGTCCTGAGGCCTCAATCTGCCTCCCTCCCTAATATTTATAAGACAAATTAAGGAGGCTATCTCTCTCATTATCGCACTCCAAACCCTCACCATATGTATCCCTATTATTAGACAACCAGCAGAAGATGTCCTATTTTCAAATTTAAATTACCAAGTCTAACCTTAATTGGTTAGAAACGTTGTTTAGTGGATGGTATCAAAGTCGGGCTTGGGAGAGAATCCGACAGATGGCTTAGTCTTATGACTTGTATTAACACCTTCGAAGTTTAATGAACTGTTAATTGCTTTTCTAATACATAATGGGACCATTGGAATACAAGCGGTAATGCAAACAGATTAGTTTGTAGACAACAGATAAACACCCGTCCTGTTCAATGTCACCTTTAAGTACCTTGAAAAACAAAAGCAAGCTGGAGGACAAAAGAAAAACCAAAGCATTTTGAGGTGATGGAGGTATTTTAAAGGCACAGTCTCTCATTTTTTACCATATAAATTTGACGTATACAAATACATGCATAATTAAAGGACAAAAAATAACAGTTTGTGTGTCTCAATTAAATCATTATTGAAAATATACAAATATCACTAATGTAAACAAACAGCCTTAAAAAATGAATAACCTATGTATTTTTCTGCTGTCAGTAAATAAGTAATAGCAGGTTCCAATCCTGTGTTTTACATTTTGGTGGGTGGAACAACCCTTTTGTTTAAGTTTGGTTGACATAATGCCATTACATTTAGCCTGTATAACTTTCCAACTGTAACTGAACAGTATGCATTGTGGCCACAAGTGGCTATTACAGAATAATTATAAATGCTATATAAGGTGTAACAGTAGCACAAGCGGAGGAAAGTCATGAGAGAGAAGAGACTCAGTAATGTTACACAGCATTATCTGTCTTAAGTTTAATAACATTTTCTAACATTAGCCACCAAAATCTACTGCTCATACCAGACCAGGTTTGGCTGTAGCAGTGATACACCTGATTGTATTGAACTGAGAAAGGCTGTGTTTGATTATGTATGTATTGAAATGTACAATATGTAGTTTGATGCAACTGGGGGTCTTCCAATCAAAACAATAACAGAAGTCTGAGCAATGCTGTCGTTGCAGTCAGTTTCTCTCTGTTAGGATTCTTTCAATTTTCATTGTTCAGGAGGTTTTTACCAGGAATTGAATTTACAGAGATTTTTTCCTCACTGAAACAAACAGACTAGGTCATGTAAACCAGTAAAAACACTACATAAAGCAGTAAATAAATGAGTGTTTCTCTGACGAGCCAAGTTGCCACTAACATTTGCCAAGCCTGTCTCTCTGATAACTTTAGATCCAGACGTTCGATGACCCCAAATCCTTCATCAGGTTAAGATATATATACTGCTCAAAAAAATTTAGGGAACACTTAAACCACACATCTTTACTGATATACATAGTATAATCTGTTAAGAATAAAATAATGTAACAACAGTCAGTGGAAACCAAAGTCATTTTTCAGTTCTGTTGTTTTCTGGTGAATGCCGCCCTCACAGAGTCTCTTTCTGACAGGTTGGTCAGAAACATGCACACCAGTAGCCTGTTGGAGGTCATTTTGTAGGGCTCTGGCAGTGCTCCTGTTCCTCCTCACACAAAGGAGCAGATACTGGTCCTGCTGCTGGGTTGATGCCCTTTTACGGCCCTGTCCAGCTCTCCTTGTGTAACAGCCGGTCTCCTGGTATCTCCTCCATGCTCTTGAGACTGTGCTGGAAGACACAGTAAACCTTCTTGTGACCGCACGTATGGATGTGCCATCCTGGAGGAGCTGGACTACCTGTGCACCCTGATTGGGCTGCAGGTACCACCTATTGCTACCAGTAGTGACAAGGACACCAGCAGAACACAAAACTAGAGAAGAATCAGTCAGGAAGGATAAGGAGAGAGCAACTGTCTCTGACCACCACATGTAAAACCATTCCCTTTTTGGGGGGTTGTCTTGCTTTTGCCTCTCTATTGCACCTATTGTCACTTTCATTTGCACCAAAGCAGGTAAAACTGATTCACAATCACTTGTGTTTCCCACATGGACAGAATGATATCCCTGAAGCTTATCTTACTTGGTGTTAAAATGTGAAGATTAAGTGTTCCCCTAATGAAAAACGGCAGAGTTCTGAAGAGTGTATTGTAAAAATGTGGCTTGAAACTTAATAAAAAGTCAATTTATGACAGCTTCTTGCAGACACCGACAACCTTAACACATGCACAAAAGGGATATCATGCCACTGAGAGGCGACAGTGACCAAATGACCTCCTTGATTAAAATCACAGAATTCTCTGGGTCTGAATATTGTTGGAAACATTTGCGATAATGTACACAACTCAAAATAAACAAAATATATTATATTGGTCTGGTTGTTTTTAGACATTTTGATGTGGAAAAGTTACATATTATATATTTTATACTTTTAATTTGTAACAGAATGAGCATGCTATGTATGTTTCTAAAAAGTCTTGTTTTAACCCATTTTTAAAATGTGTCAATTGTATAACATTGTTCAGCTACTGGTTTCCTATGGATGTGGTTTGGTCACTTGATATGGACAATCCAACCAACATCAATATTTTAGGTTGTCATAAAGATCATTTATGTCGTCTTTTTTTTCTCTTCATGCTGATGCTCCACACTTATGTTCCTAAGATTGTTTTTAAAGAGTCGAATCTCTCAGCCTCCCCGATAAAATTTCAGGGCTCTTTATTCACTGCAGTAGTTCATCTATCTGTTTTAGCTGTGCTTGTAATATGGTGTGTGCATTGTACTTGAGCAACCATAAATGCACTCCTACCTTCGGAGGTAGTGCTTTATTAAATTAAGCCGTCTTTAAGGTCAATATACTTCTGTAATGAGTTGTCTCTTTTGATCATCAGAGGTTAGATTGTACTTTGATCCTCACTCCCTTTAATGGTGTTGGTGTCACAGCTAAGCTAACGCCAACACTGATGTTTTTTTCATATTTCAGCTTAAAGTCAAGTAATGCTTTGCATGCTTAAAATCCATTTCCATAACTAAGTGTAATTTCCCCTCAGTTTGTTCCTGTTTAATGAGGTGAAGTCTTGTTTGTATGCCTCCCAATGTCACCAGAAAAGTCATTCAAGCGGCGGTGTCAGAATTAAATCAAATTAGCATTACTACACTGCCATTTTACATCAAACTGTTCAAGTAAAAACATTCTGCTCTAGTCAGTTTTACATAAAATTTGCTTTTCCTTTTTCCGTGTGACTCTGCGGTTTCATTCAAAATTCTAGGAGGGGTCTTAATGATTGAATGTGTAAATGACTCGGGGTAGGTGCGGTGAGGCGGGGGGGTGATAGCGGAGGAGAGAAAATGACCAACATTGATTTATCCTGGATGTGCTCTTGTCTGGTTGGTGCCGTCAGAACACCTCGCTGCATCCCATTCCCTCCCATTATCTCCCTGCGATCACCGCAGTCCAACGAGTTTCCTACAGGGTCATAAATACTTCCCCCAGACCCCATACTGCTTCCACATCATCCTCTAGACGCCGCCTAATGACAGCGAAAGACAGACAATGCATCCTTTCTCTCGTGACTGCCGTGCTTCTCTCTGTTCATACACATTTTACAGTGGCTGAAGAACGTATACATACACCACGAGAGGCCAGCAGCGGTGTGTCCCCCAGACTTTGCATTTAAAATGGTACATTAAAGCAACATGTCTGAAAATATTGCACATGATTGATGTTGGTAATGACAGTGTTTTCTCAGTGTGAAAGTCATATGTGTGCTTTTCTCTACAGTTAAGGTCCCCAAGAAAAGAAAATGTCAGAGCCCTGAAACAAACAAAAGATGAAAAACACAGCAAAAAGAAGGAAAGACAACGCTGTCAATCACAACAGAAAAATGCATTGAGTCAAATATTTCCAGCACTCCTCGATGGGAATGAGACAATCTATCAGACACAATGATTCAAATTAATTATTTTGACGCTCTGGTCATCCGAATCAATTAGAGAGCTGCAAACAATGAGCCAGTAGCATAAACAAAGTCTTTTCCCCACAAACATCCGCGTCAACAGCCTATTAGAGAGAAAGCCACATTCATGAACCACTTACATATGAGTCTAAAAAAAAATTGAGACCCATCTGATTTGCTACAGCTATGAGGCCAGGTCAAGTGGGTGGTCAATTGTGTCATTGTTTTGCTGATCAATTGTGTGTACAGTAAACTAGCAAACAAGTTGCTTTTCATTTACCAGTTTACAGAGGGAAGCAGCGCATTCCAGACGAAACTAATGACCTCTGACTAAAAATTTGGCAACAGACCGGACCTGAGAGTGCCTCAGACAGTGAGAATTTCTTCTCCAGTGATGGTATTTTGCTTTGACTGAAGCCCTGCAAATTGGTTGTGCAGACAAACAATCCGCATGAACAAACATGTGCAGTGGAAATACCAATTGTTATTCCAAAAACGGCTTAAACTGGCTTTTGCTAAGAAATCAGTATGGTTGGTGTTTGACTTGTGTACTTATTAGGTCAAAATTTCAATTTACTAAAATGAGGACATTTAAGTCTCATTTATTTCCCTACTATGATAACACCCCTACATTAGTGCTGCATTAATTTAATTTTTTTGTTGCTGTTTTCTGTTTGAACCCCCAAATAATTGTTAGAAAAGCACTGACAATAGGACTTTTTTTCACTTTGATTCCAACAGCCACACAGACAGTAACCAGCTGAAGGCCGATGTTGTTAGGCCATGCTTAGTCCCGTCTCTGGTTTGAGCGCCCACATGGATACTCTGTGACTCTTTATGTAGCCTGGGCTCACTGCCATGGCATCAAAATATGCCGCTTGGCTTTCTGTAGAGGAAAAAGGAGCTGTCATTGTATTTGGTAACCATGGAGAAAAGTAATTTTACACCCATTTTATGTTCTCTATATGTATTAGTATCACTTTTTTTTATTTGTGGTGCTGTGAATGTGGTTCAGTGGCGGAATTTTAGTAGTGTATATTATCCTTTTGCTATTAAAATAAATTAATGAATCAATAAAGTAAATAAATAAATAACATAAAAAGGTATCAAATTTATCCTTGAGATTCACTGGTGACATTTCTTGTCATTACTTTCGTAAACATCTTCTAGAATAAATAGAATAAACATGACTACTGTTTATAGAGACAAGAGGGGCGTATATTTGATCCTAAATACAATGTGGCATTTAAGATGTTGACGTTAAGATGTTGATGTTGCTCCATGACAATATTAAATGTCTTTCTTAGCCTTTATTTGTACAGAGCGTCTTCCATAAGGAACACAGTTTTTCGTTGCAAATGGTCAGTAAGTTGGCATTAGTGCAGGCTATAACTCACTTCCACTCCTCACTAGTTGGTTTGGAATGGCACTCAATGTGGTGGCTCTCCACGTGAACGCGGAAGCAGAGTAAAACTAGGTAGGGAGAGGGTGTAGGGGGTGGTTTGGGAAAGGTCCTTTACAGAGCTCAGGGCAGGTGGGTCCAACATGAACAGGACTTTGACCCAGCAGACAGGTGATTGTGTCCCATGTGAAACTAAAAGTCAACGCTAAGTTATTTTGTCATGTCAGTTGTTAGTCACATTAGTGGACTCACTTGACTTAGCACTGACCCCTGTCTGAGCTTCAAGGTCCACCGACTCCCTGCTTCAAGATACACCACAAAAGGCTGCCCCTGGCATCATTATTATTATAACACTGGGGGCTTCTACCCAAGCGTCAAAAGATGACTAGGAAGGGTGAGATCCCGTTCAATTCAAATGATGCAGTAACATAGAAAATGCTGTGATTACAGCACTAATAGTGGACAGTCTGGTTTTTAATCTGAGTTTTTTTTTCTATCACCACAAACAGGACTCATGAAAATAGGGACAGCTAGTGCGAGCTGGGCCCCCTCCTTATATGGGTACGACACAACACATCAGTCTGACTCAGCAGGTGTTAAAATAACATGAACAAAAAGTAACATCTTGTTAGAATCGGTGCTAACGTTGCAAGTTAGGTTAACATTCCTCCACTTTCCAAGGGGAAGCTAGTTAGCTTAGTTTTCTAGCTCAGTCAGTAGCACACCACTGAAATTGACAGCTCACTTCCTAGCACACTTGTACTCAAACGAGAGTCAACTGCTGTCAAGTCTGACGATTATGTGGTTTTTATCCTCTTTTGAAAAATAAGCAAATATGCCAGTAGTTGCAATATTACTGAAGTTTATATTTCCTCGTTGAAAAAAGTGAGGAGCACTCAAATTTGGATTCGGCTTTAATAATAACATACAGTAAGTTAGGGTGTAGGAGCACGTAGCTCTGAAGCCTTTTACAATAAATCTGTTTCTGAGCTAAATATAAGTCACTTTACTCACACAACCCCACGTCTTTGGCAGACCATATTTAGGGACAGTCAGCTGGCAGAATGAATTGGCCACCCACAGATCCCTTGCATTGTAAAGCTGCCACATGCTCTATTAGTCCCCACTGTTTGAATGTATACATTAAAGATAGCAGAACAAAATCAGACATCAAGGCCTACTCTGTGCCATGAAATCAGAACATGATCATCCTTTGGTCTAAACATGAATATTCACGCCACGCTTCAGTTTACATCATTAGAAACCATAGCATGTGTGCCAGTGCGGGCTTTGATGTGATGCTTTGAGGGACTCTCCATTCACGGAGACCAAGCACATATTGTAAACTGTAATATATGACCTCGCGTTGAGCATATTCTTCGCGGGGTCTCGCAGACAAGCCGTGCACTTGGGAGGGACACGAATGACTGAACATTGCTCTATTGAGTAAGCCTCCTAATAGAATGGCATGTTTAGGCCTGTCATTCAAAGCAGAGGAGCGTCGTGTGATGAGGAGGCTTGGTAAATGAGTATTTTAGCAGGCATGGCTAATGTCTACAAACCTGTGGTGTTTAGTTTGCTGTTAAGGATGACATTAACAGAGACACAGACCCAGGGATGCTGATCAACCCTGAGGTCCTAACACATGGGATGGTGTTTCTGGCTCATTTCCTGCACCATAATCAAGGCTTATGTACCTTTGTGTGAGGTTGGATAGACGTGTGTGTGTTTATAATATTGGAAAGCTTGCTTTTGTGCAACTGAGCCCAGCAGTAGATGTCAGTTTTCTCTGTCTATGTTATTGTCCCTGGCTGTCTCTTTGTCTGTCTGTCTCTCATCCTCTCCCTCACCCTCTAATGGAAGCGGGAGGGAATCAGCTAATTAAGGATGTAAATGGAACTGAGGAGTGACAAAGAGCCTGCTTGTAATTCGCATCTAAATTGTCTCTTACCTCAGCAGAAAATTTATCACAGGAGACAATGTCAACTTTTACATGGGGGGGAGCCATTTGCATTTTTCGAATTCATTACAAGGGTGGCGCTGCAATCATAAGCCGTGATACAGACCCCAACCCTCCCTCCATTCTGCTGCACCCACCCTACCCATCGCTACCGGGTAGAGGATAATCTGATGGGTTCCTCTTCAGTGGTCACTCAGCAGCAGTGGTGGAGATGCAGGGAGGAAAGAAGGAGAGGAGAGAAGAGGGGCAGGAGTAACAAGGAGAGAGGTGAAGAGAGTTTGTTGGATGTGGAGCATAAAGTGGTCCACCCACTTGTTTATGTGTGCGTGTGTGTGTGTGTTTGTGAGCGTGCATGTGTGCAGCAAAGCCACACCACTCTCCCGAGCGACAGAAACCTTGTTGTGATTTATGCAGCCTGAGATATGAGTGCTGGTTACGCAGTAGCAAGACATCGATCTGACAAAGCAAACCAAACAATAAAGAGGCGAGGAAGATGATGTGCCCAGTGGAGTGGAGAAATGGAGAGTGTACCTATAAGAGCTAATTATCTGAGCACATAATTCTTCAGGTTAAGACAGGGGGAGCTGAGAGCCAGCCAAGCCACAGCTGTCTGAGCAAAAGGCTCGACTACACAATGGGCCTAAGGTCCCAGACCCTGGTCAAGAATAATTCAAAATGAAATTGTATATCTGTGCAACTTGTCAATAAACTAGGCTTAGCTAAAATGGGTAGCACCTGGATTAATCTGTGTGCAGCAAACTGTGCAACATGTCCAAAAGAGCTAAACAAAATGTTTGTGTAGTGTCACAAACTGAGGTGTTTTTGTGCAAACATTTGCAACAAATGGCCTCCTAGACTGATTTTAAATGCTGCTTTTTAAATTAAATATGTAACAATTGTGAATGTACAACCATTAGCTAACACATTACAGTCAAGTGTTATCAAAACATCAAAGTAATGCCTCACAATTCATATATAACCCACGTAATCATAAGCCAGTAATTCATGTAAAACTGACGTAATCAGAAAGGCTGCGATTATGTGACCAATGCACTGGAGAGAGTAAAGAAGGAAGTAGTATAAAGACCAAAAGTTCATGTAAGAAGGCAGGTTGAGGTGGTGGATGAGTCAAATAACACAGGACTTTCCCCCAAGGAGTATGGTTTTCATTTCCCTGTGTGAAACCAAGTGAACTTTGATTTATTTTAAGTTACATCATCACCATGTTTCTTCTCCTAAACCAGTGGTTCCCAGCTGGTCCTGCCATGGGGTCATGATTTCTCCTTAGTTATTAGTCCAGGATCCACACAGTTTAATAAATTCAACAACATACTTGCGTTTGGCCATGTCATCGAGCTAGTTTCCTGTCTCTGTCAAGTAGCTGTCTGTTAGACATTCACTCTACAGCAGGAAATGGCGCTTTGAAATAAAAGCTATGCACCAGAAATTCACTGTGCTTCAAAATAAAGTGTACAAACCTGACCTGTCCTCAAGTCACCTGCGGTCCACTCAGAATGGACCCATGACCCACTTTGGTTTGTGACCCACCAGTTGGGAACCACTGCCCTAAGCCTTGCCTTAGTAACTTTACTTGCCTAAACGTAATCCGGGTAACTTTATGTTGTGCATTTTTGTAAGATATCAGACAAACTGTTTTCATGAGGATGTGCTGATCAAAGCCAGTCTTTTTCCTCCCATTTTTTGAAACATGTAATAGCAGCATTTTCTTCATAAAAGCAAATTTTCTTGCCAAAATATAAAATAGCTTTATGTTTGGTATAAATGGACGGTATCCATGATATTTGCAGTTTATTTAGCATTAATTATATTCAGTTAAAATCCTCTAGTTGGAGGATGTAATCTGTTATTGAAGCAGTCAGTGCAAAGTTCCACCTGG
This sequence comes from Cephalopholis sonnerati, assembly GCA_019142605.1. Taxonomy (NCBI): domain Eukaryota; kingdom Metazoa; phylum Chordata; class Actinopteri; order Perciformes; family Serranidae; genus Cephalopholis; species Cephalopholis sonnerati. The sequence goes on along the minus strand of JAGQAX010000018.1, from coordinate 19,365,703 downwards.
AAAATTCACAGCCTTCTTCTTCTTCAGTTGAGGAGATTATAAAGTCTTGGTCAGAGGTTATATAATAGCTACGGCTAGCCCTTGTGGTTTTATCAGCAGTCCATTACAATCACTGAGCAAGTTCACAATTCACAGTTCAAATACAGTCTTCCAACCTCATGTCATTTCTCTATAAGCCGTGAAAATAATAATGATAATATTTGCAATTATTATTTCCTATCTTGCGAACCCATTCTCTGCTTCTGTAAGCAGCGATCCTTTAATTAGACACAAGCACACATACACAAAGACTGGGGCGGTGGGTGCTCACTGCCATTAATAACACTATATAAAAGCAAAGCCAGACAGCCTCTGACACTTTTAGTAGTTTGGGAAACAAGATGTAATCTGCGTTCGGTGCCAGGAGCGGACCGGAGCTGTGTGTGTGCGAGAGAGAGGGAGTGTGGCCTGTAAGTCAACGCAAACAGAGCACTGTGAGTACATCACTGATGAAGACATTATCTGTGAGTTATACTCACACAGACAACGGGAGGGAGAAGTGTATAGGAACCATAAGACAGAGAAAGTGACAGATGAAATGGGCATTTGCTGTTGCCAAGGCTAGTCACTGATGTGTACATTATTAGTCTGACTGCTGTGAATTAAAGAGAAAATTCACATGTAAGTGTTAATAACAGTTTTTGTGTTACACCAGTAGAACAGATACATTGTGTGGTGTTTTTGTTTTGCTGCTATGTGCTTCCATGTATGTCCGTTGCATTTTGTTTTATATGGCATTGTGTTATATTGCAGCATTTTGTGTTGGGCATGAGAGGATAGAGCAGAGGATGAGGTTCCGTTTAGTGGCACCCTTGGCACCCATCTAACCTTGGCATACTGCTGGGCATGCTCCACTGGCCCTGAACATGCTGAGGTTTGAATCCAGAAATGCCTTTGTGCAGCACAGGCCACCAGAGGAGAGGTGGGAGGCTCCATTAATATATCCCCAACTGTATCGCATCAGTCAAGACTCCATAGCTAAACCCACAGATCAGATCTCCACTATATCTGCAATACCTGAGGAGCATATGCTTCAAAATGTGATTCATACTCCAAAGTAAGTGGGCATAATATTAAAGGTCCATAACCAGTTTGCATATATTAAAATTATACCAATTTAGAGAATCAGTTACAGTACGTTCAGTTCATACAAGGTCAATTCGTGTCATTGTTTTCTTGTTTGTGTGTTTGTTTGTTTAATATAAACCATGAATTCTAATTCTGGCAGCACAGAATGGCCACATTAACCAGGCATGGCAGTCTGGGACGGGGTCCAGCTGGAAGCATGCATGGGATGCTGCTTTCCCGCGACAAAACTGGCTTCACTGGCAAGAGCTAAATAGTTTCCCATCTCCAAATGGTCAGTAAAAAGGAGAAAAATTGGGAAGCAAAATCCAACATTTAATAGTAAATCTCTGGACTTTTTTTTACTTGTAGTTTCTACCCCCTCAAAAGTCATAATTATATTATGATTTATAGATTCAAAGGTTTTATCTTACCTGTGCCAGAAGTCACTGATAAGCTGGAGGAGGGGTATATGCTATATTCTCATTGGAATGTAAGAGGGATGATAATTTTCGAACCTTACTTCGCTATTCATCTCCTCCTCCCGCCTGTTGTGTTTTTTTTTTCAGCCTGGCTGGCTGGTTAGTTTGTTGGATGGGTGTCTGAGCTGTGGTGTCTGCAGGAGGAAGTGTCTGGGTGAGGGCTGAGTTCAGGAAAAGTGCATCAGAGGGTGTGCATGTGGTGGTGGTGGTGGTAAGCCCCTGGTGACCATATCTTATTTTTGACATGGTAGTCACCCAGCTTGACCTAGTATGGTGAGGGGGACGTGTATTATGCAAAGTAAACATTGCAAAAACATGTCAGAGCTACACACACACGCACATATGTGCACAGCCACAATGTGTTACTCTCTTGGGGGGAATGTAACATTCAAACTGACATAAATTTGTGAAAATGTGAATGAAGTTTTGAATGCATTTCATTGGCTCTCTGGTTGTAAGCCTCTTTCAACCCATAAACAGGAATCCAAAGCCAAATGAACATAAAACCACGGGTGGCGATACTGTCACATGGCAGCAGTGCTATTAAAATCTCCTTTCCTCCTGCCATTCCCAACATGCTGCAGAAGCGCGGCGCTAATCTTTGGTCCTCTTGCCTTCATTGGCCTTTACTGTGTACAGCCGCCTTTCTCTCACACTTTCATCACAATCCCATTTCCCCCCACAGCCTGAAAGCCCCCTCTGAAACTCTACCCCTCGCTCCACCATTCTAGCCTGCCTATGATGGATGGCCGCACCTCAGGTCCTCTCAGCCTGTCCATCAAGTCCCGCGATTAAAACACTTGGAATGACCAACATTTTTCTCTCTCTCTCCCCCCCTGCAACCCCTTGTCCCCCATGCCACCCCTCCACTCTCAGGCCACCACCACTGCAGCCCTCTGCCCCCTCACCTTTCTCACCCTCCCCTCTCTCCAACACTCCTCTCCCACTTCAACTGCCCCCAGAACCCCACAATCCATCTTGTGGAGAAAAAACATCATTTATTCTGTACTTCCCAGATAATTTACTTTTTCTCTCCCTCTTTCGTTCCTCTTTTCTTTTTCCCCTCCTTTCTACAGGAATTCTCCATTTCCCTATAAAATGAAAATTCATCTGGAATTACATCTTATGTCATCATTATGTTTATTAAGCGTGGATGATGTATATGAGGAGCTGCGGCGTGCCGCTGAGTGCTTAATGATGCATAAGATTAAGCCGAGCCTCTCAGCTGTGCTGAGACTCCCCTCTGCTTCCCAGGCTGCAGACACACGCTGGGGGAACAGGCTCCAAACGGCCATCAGGTGAACAGGGGAAAAGGGAAAGCCTACATCCTCTTTGTGTGTCAGCAGAGAAGGAGGAAAAGTGTGGAGTTGGTGCATAAGAGTTACTGATAGGGGAGGATCAGAGAGTTGGCAGCGACTTCAGAGAAAGAAGATAAAGTGCTATTTATATTGTTTTTTGGGTGCAGTCAAAGTGAATATCTGAAATCCTGTCCACACATAGTAACTACTGCAGTCATTTTCTGCAATAATCATGCCCTCCTCCTATGTCCCACAACTCCAAAAAAAACTACATATCTCCCTTTCTCTTCTCTGATCTTCTCATACTTTTGATCTCAGTTCACACACACACACACACATACGCACACACAAGGAGAGGATTTGTTCCTGGCCTCCCTCTAGCCTAGCAGCAGAAGCACCAGCAGTCTATGACAAAAACATTATCCTTCTGGTGCTAAACAATCCAATAAACCTCTCCACAGGGAAGAACTTAACCTCTCCTCTCCTCTGATGCTGGCTTCCAGACCACGTGACTGCTGCCACAGTAAATTCAAATCATTAGTCTTCTCACTCCGCCATCACACAGGGAAGGAAAAAAATCTGCCTCTATTAGTAATGGAGACCTCGTCAGAGACCTTCCTCTGAGAGCCCTGCCTTCCCAATTCCCACAGGAAAAATCCCCAGCAAAAAACTAATTCTACTTTTAATAATCTGTCATCAGGACCAGAGGCAGTCATAAATTATGTGGGGAGCATGTGCGGGAGCGGGCCACGAGAGGGAACTCAGGGGGAGAAATCAAAGCCTGAGTTTGACAAACTTTGCTGAAGATAAATAATAACTTACAAACAGGATTAGTTGTAAAGTCATGGTTGGGTGCCCTGCCAAGCAGTTTCCCTAGCAGTCTATGCAGGATGAAGAATTTACAGACACACCTGTCATTAGCCCCCCCTTCCTCCACACATCCTCCATCCTCTCTTTTCATTCTCACACCCCCAGTCTCTCTCTACTGTCTTCACAGTCCTGACAGACCCCTTTGCTTTTCCTCTACCAGCAAATGTTGTTTGCGTTTCATCATTAACCCTCTTGGTTCCCAGGGACACGTGTAGCAGGAGTACGATTCTGTGGACATGTAGGAGAGACAGCAAGGTGGTTAAGAGGCAGTATTAGCGTATTGTGGCAGGGGAAATGGCCTCTTCCTCCACCTTTAAGTAAATAAACAGAGATAACCAATCAGCCTCCCACACACTCACACTCACACACACACATACCAGAGTGCTAATAGCAAATGGAGCTGGGATTTACCCTGAGAAGCTGATGAGACACCATCGATTGGGATGATTGGTTTGTGGGCATCTTTGTGTGCACACAGTGTGAGCACGTCTTTATTTGTGAAAATATCTGTAAACTGTACAGTAGGTGCGTTATGTTTTGTGTGTGTGTGTGTGCATCTGTGCGACACAGGGTTGGCGAGTGAAGCAGCCAGTATGGGAAGAAAGGGCTATGAGCCGTGGGGTTGTTCTCACACTGTTTCCATGTCAATATTTGCTGGAACGATCGACATGCATCATAATCGACTCCCTCTATCAAACCGCGGCTAAAGGCCCATCTCCATCAGGTGACAGAGACCAGTCAGGTGATGAATCCCCCCACAGCCAACCACGAGGGGAGGAACTGGCTGAAATAAGACAGGCATGTTCCCACAAGTCTGTGTCAAATCTCTATTGATTTAATCATCAACAGACACTCTCTTGGCTTACACAGCATAAGGTCACCTGATGTGCTGCAATAGCTAACTTTTTATTACCCTTAGAAGAAAACAGGAAGAAATTTACATGAGTGATACTGATCTCTTGCTACATTATGGTCAAATTATTTGAGAAGTAGTTAGTAGTAGTAGTAGTAGTAGTACATGGCATGTTTCAGATTTAGTTTCACATTTTGTTCCCTTTATCCAGTTTTATTGCACAGATGATTTACAGGATATTTTATATAGACCAATGCCAACAATTAATTGATTTTATTAACACGTATTGACAGTGATCTTGTGTGATATAGCTCATTCCTCTGTCCAAAAGACTCACGGTTATTATTTAGAAACCATTTGCCACATAAATTTGCCCTGCTACAGCTATAGGTGACTATATCCTTTCTTACGCTGAGCATGGGCGCTGTAGTTTATTTTGAAACCACTGTAAACAGCCCTGTTATCAGATAAACTTAATATCACACTAAATGTGTGTTAATCCGCAGCTGAAAATAGTCCCCATCAAATGCTTATTTTACTCCTGTTGCGGTAACGTTAGCTAAGCACTACAATGCCCAGCTGTTTTATGAATTTAGTAAGCACTATTTACAAATTAAACTTTTCTATTTATGACCCATGTTTAAAGATAAACATCTTTAGTAGTAACAAATGGGTTTGAGGATGAGAGCCACTGACAAGCAGGGAAAATCAGAAAGCAGTGAGAATTAGACAACCATGTTTTTTGTATTAGTTATTTTATTGGAGTTGTTGATCATAATAAATGTTTAGAATAGCACCAGCTTTATTTTATCATTAAAATTGGCTTCGATCAGCTGCAGCTGATTTGGGGGTTTGAAGGGGGTTTTTACTAACTTCCAAATAACACCCTAAACATTCCTGTGCTTCTGTCTCATTGAGCACAACATAAAGAATGCACCTCAAGCGTGTCCCGTGAAAAACCCTGAGAAAATGCATACATGCAGTACTGGGATTTCAACCCTGCAAAGTCAAGTGCTCAATTTTCGCTCCATTCTCCGGCGATACCAAAGAAGCTCAATCATACTGGGACAGTAATATGAATCAAGGACAGCTCACTCACTCTCAATTGCAGCTTGGTCTAACTGGGACCACGGGTAAAGCAGAAACTGGGTTCTCAATTCAAATGGGAGAGCGAGTAGGCCAGCCGGACTCTCCAGCACGTCTCCAGGCTGATAGATTACCTACTGCACTAAGGACAAAGGGAATGAAGATGACTACTCTGCCAAAGCTGGCTACAGATGAGACATGCACGGCTGAATGACCATGGTACACCTCACCCATTTGTCTATGTGTTCAAGCTTTGCACTACGCATGACAAAAGAGTCCGTACACTACACTATTGACATATAGTCTCACCTTTATATCGTGGAATATCTTGTTCCAACTTTCATTTTGAGTTAGATTTTGAGCATGTTGGAGCATCCATCAACTGGATTGGCCACTTAATGTTCCATACATGCTGCTATTTATTACGTAGAACGTGCTATCAGAGTGTAAATCCAAATTAATGTCAGTCAACTTTGTCTCATAAGTAAAACAATAAATCTAAGAAGTCTGTGCAATATTTTAGTATGTGCTTATCAATGCAGAAACTTAAATACTGTATATATATTAACTTTAATACACAATACTCCCACACATACTATGAAATGTTTTTTTGTGGTATTTTGTTTGACATTGGAGGCTTTATTCAGTGCATAAAGGCATATAATTCTGCGAGCCAGCTATTTTTTTGTACTGAGTACATGATGTGCCATCCTCAGAGATTAACCTAGATGTTCTTGAGGCCAGGTTCACTTGTATCTGAGCCACAGTCGTATATTACAATGCAGCTGAGGTGGCAGTGGCAGTAACTCATTCTTTTCTATTCTATTCTGCCTCTGCATATTCCACAAAGCCCCCGCTGCTCTGCACTTAGAAGGTCACCTCTTTCATCAGCTATTCTATTTGCATTCCAAATCGTACGTACATGAAAAATGTGCCACTGAGTTTTCGCGGCGGCCCCTTCGAAGGCAGATTAGATAGAATTTGCCATACGAACCTTATGCATGCTAACCTTTGCAGATGGCCCCACTATTGTGGAGAAATGGATTGCCTAATAAACCATATCATCCGACATATTTGCCGCTTGGCTGACCAAATAGAGGCTGTGTTTTTTGAGCAAATTCCCTTTGTCAAATTTGTCAGTGTTCATGCTGCCGTTTTAGGTTTGGGTCACAGAGAGGAGGAGGCGGGATCTTTAGTGTATCAGGTTAAAGTGCCGAGCAATTTGGACTGTTTCTGAGTATGAGACAATTTTTCCACAAGATTTATTTCATCAGAGGGACATATTTCATATGCTCTCCATTTGTTTGTTGTATGTGTCCTATTCCATTCTCTGCTCACACACTGTGCAACCTGCAGTGTGTGCAATGTAGTTCAACAATGATGGCCAATTGTTGCCTATTGATTCCACCTAAATAATTGAGACAAATAAACAGTTTACTGTTAGTTACATTAAGTTAGCACCTTTCATGTCAGCTGTAATATCCTCTGCCCTTTTTTTCTCTGTAGTAAATATTATGCACAGTTGTACTTTCTTTGATTTGGGCCATTAAAATCTCTGTGAAACAATTGTTTCTACAGGTTGGTAAGCTATTCTGACATTCATCTTTATCACTCGTCATTGAATTCCCAACATAATTTCACCTCTATCTATAATTACCGTTGGGCTAGACGGCAGGGAAGAAACAATGCTACTTCTAAACCTTGCGAGGTTTTCACCAGAAATCTAATTTCACAGCGGAGCCCTAATTCATCGCTCCCAGAAAAACCTCTTTCATCAAACTTTGCATATGAGCAGCCAAGTGATGCACAGGCTCTTAACGGCATGCTTTGCCTCCTTTGGTGAGTTGGCCAACCAATCCATCTTCCTGAGTGTGCTCAGAGCCGAGGAGTGGGCAACCGATGCTCCCGTCACCGGGCTCCTGCGGGAGATGGATTGGGGCTCCATCGCCCACCTCCAGTCCGGTACCAGCCCAGTGGCACAATCTGGACCTCAGCGCTGAGAGCCACGTGGTGGGCCTTGTGGGGCTCTATGAGGGGGCTATGAGAGGCAGGATGGAGGATGCTGTGTCTCAGTCACTCATGTAGAATCCAGATCCTCTGCTCCACAGGAGACGGAGCTGGACCTCCTGTTTGTGTTCCACAGAACAGAGTGAGGGTGTCCAAGTCATTGCCTGCCTGTGCAGTTGCTAATGCGGGCATTTTATCTATGACAAAATGTCACACAATAATGTGATCATCAGCAAAAGAAAAGAAAACTTACTGACACACTGACTTGTTTAACATATTAAAAGGCAGAAATTGCAATCTACTGAATAAACGTGTGACCTCCATCTTAAGTTATGTCCTTCATTGGCTATTAGTCACTGAGCTGTCTGACGGGACAACAAATACAATAAATGATAGCCCTGATTCCTCTTAATCTAATACGTCTTTTAAAATGTACATCCACCCTTAAAATAGCTTGTCCTTCAGCAGGAGGAGGAGTTTTGTTTCATCCCTTTGTATCGTTCATCATGACTGGCTTTAAAACTGAAGTGAAAGCTTCTTTTATTAATCACAAAGAGCTCAAGTCAAGGCTTTGCACTCCGTCGCTTGCATCCAATTTACAGCGGCGATAATTCATGCTATGCTAAACATTTCTTGTAAAATGTCACTTTGTGTTTGTAATTAATTTCTAAATTAATAAGCAAAATCTCTGAGTTATGGCGTCAAACCCTTTACCTTGGTCGCTAAACAATGCATCAAGGTGCCACCCGGAATGATCGAGACGATAATAAGAATGTGACTATGGGAAGAGATGAACACTTCACAGACTTGGCAGGTTGTTTCATAGTAGAGTAATGCAACAAAGATGTGGGCAAATTGCAGATGATCTATCTCATCTCTCATTTTAAAAACTTTGAGAATAGCATAAAATTAACACCCCTTCACTCTCTTCTCCTCTATATTAGCACTGTCACTCTCTCTGTCTTCTTAATCTCACCACTGACCAGGGTGGCCTGATCCATAGGATTGCAAGCCGTGCTTCCAAGTAGGGAGCTGTGTGTTAGGTTACCTCCTATATGGGGTATCATGTGTCTTTCATCTAATGCAAGCTATGGGCCCTTGATCAAAAGGAAACTAAAGAGTGGGGGGTCAAAATTAGAGGAAGAGACAGAGCGTTTCTGTGCCCTCAGAGCTTGGACATGAGGGCAAATACACCTGTCACACACCAAACAAGTGTGTACATCTCTGCTTTTAAATCAGATCAGAAAACTTTTCTTCTGAGCTTTAAACAGAACAATATCAGATATGCTTTGGGATGTTGATCTATTATAATGAAATCTTTCATACAGGGGTTTTCCTTTTGGTACAAGTAGCCCATCTCCGCTTTTTCAGTGCCATTGATGGCAACATCCATAACCTGTCCTCTGATATTTCATTCCCATACGGGTGCCATGAACCTAAGATGTAATCGATACACAGACACACAGGCCTCCTGTGTTATTACAAGGGGGACAATGTCTGCTCAGCTTCCCGTGCCGTTACACAGTTCAGGCTTCCAATTAACCTGAGCGGATCCCCATGCCAATCACACAGGGCTTCTATCGACAAGCCGCATGAAAAGAATAATGTTGTTAGGATGATGTAGCTCACGGTAGGAGGGCTGCTTCTCCCCCCTCCCACTGCTGACAGGGACGAGTGTTGTAGTCATTTATCACCTCCTCTCTGGTCACTGAGGGGCCAAACGGGGCCGCACGCCTCTCACACCCTCCCTTTGCTTCATTGGGCCACAATCTGAATAAATCTGATTACAGTAATAAAGCCAAGAAATGTATCTGAATTGCATTGTGTGAGTCATTTCCAGGATCCACAGCCAATGCTGAATTGTTTTAAACATCCTTGAATTCACTCTGCAATTAAATGGAGCAAATCAGTACCTCAGAAAAACTAATCTTTTCATTTATCTTGTGTTGTACTTATTGTACTTTCACATATCTTTTGTATCATCTCCTTCCAGCAATTATTGCTTGCTTTTTTTGTGTGATAATCACAATTTACCCAAATCATTCTCTATTGCTCACATTTGTCAGACGGCTGCAAACACAGTTCAGTGTTGAAGCTGTGTTTTCATGTTATGTTAGATGAATTAAGTGCAAAAACACCAGACAGTTATGATAACAATATAATCCAGAAGTTGTGAACATACCTGTTTATTTGTCAGCAGTGACACTTTTTTATAAATCCTGTCTGAAAACAGATGTGCTGTAACTGTTGGACTGGGACGGGAGATCAATCCATTCATTTTTCCTCACGTCTACTGAGAGACAACATACAAATTGAGACTGTATCTAAGTTACAATAGCAGCCAAGTGTGGCCTACTAGGATTTCAGGAGTGATTGAGAGTGTGTTTAGATGCTCAGGGCCAAACTCTAAAAGCACTGTTACATTGACAAGGCCGATGCAGAGAAAGAATGCCTCTCTACATTTACTCCCCCTTTCTTGGGCATTGCTGCCACTGGCGACTTTGATATTGATTATTGTGAAACAAAAATCAGCTCAAGGAGCACGATCATTAAGACAAATGCAGTTCCACTCAATGCCAAACGCACAAAGACCCGAAATTCTCTGAGACTTCTCAGTGTCAGACATCAGAAGAGACAACACACACCAGTTCTCTATGCACTTTGGGTCTGTTGCAGAGTTTATACAGAACAATTTCTTATAAAATATATATTGTGTTTATCCAGTTTTGTTCATTTGGGATTTTTTTAACTTAATAAAACACTAAAAATACATAAAGGATGGAATCAATGGTGGAGTTAGTATTCAGATCCTTTACTGTAGTAAAAGTAGCAAAACTGCAATACTCCATTATAAGGATAAAAAATGTGACTTAAAGGTCCAGTGTGTAGGATTTAGGGGCATCTGTTGGCAGCAGTGGCATATAATATTGTGTATAACCACCTGAAAATACGAATTGTTTTGTTTTTGTTATGTTAAAATGAGCCATGTATACCATGATGTTTCTACAGTAGCCCAGAATGGACAAACCAAACACTGGCTCTAGACAGGGCTGTTTGCATTTTTGCATTTTTGTATTTTCACGTCAGCCACCATAGTTCTCCTACATGCTCTGAACAAAGGAGAAGTTTTAGTTGGTTGTGATCTATAGCCTCACTGCTAGATGCCCCTAAAATCCTACACACTAGGACTTTTAAAGTATGCAAGTATTATAAGCAAACTGTATCACACATAGTCATACTCATAATGCAGAAAAATGGCCCCTGTCAGTGTTATACTATTTTATATTATATTGCTGCATTATGATTACTGATGCGTTATTGTGTAAGTAGCATTGTACTGTTGTTGTTGGTGGAGGTACAGCTAGTTCTATTGTATATACTGTTGGGTAGTTTTATCTATAACAATGCATCATATGCCTTCTTTTAAGATTATTTTTGGGCTTTTTGCCTTTGTTAGATGGGACAGTCTAAGCATGAAAGGGGGAGAGAGAGAGGGGCTGACATGCAGCAAAGGGCGGGAATCGAACCCCAAGGACATTGCCCTCACACATGGGACGCCAGTCCACACCCTGATGCGTCATATGCCTTGTATGAAAACTTGTAGTTTGTAAAGTAACAACAGGTGGCAAATAAATATAGTAAAAGTGTAACTGAAGTATACAGTAGCATGGAATCGGAGTATTCAAGTAAGTACAACAGTGGTTACACAGGTACAACTCACTTTAAAGTTAGACAGTGAAATCACAATAATAATAATCTAATCTGCAGGTTTATAGGCATAGATTTTGAGGGAAGACACATCCCTGTCAATATTTAGAAAATGTGCATTTGTCCCCCTGAAAAACCATGAAGGTGGCATAGGACTTTTATTTTGATGACATTTAAGACATTTCCACCTTAAATTGATGCAGAAAAGCAAAACTTGATGCAAAACAATTCTCCAGAATGCAGGCAATAAAGTGCTTAATGCTCAAAAATTCCCTGGGGGAGGACCCAAAACCCCCAGTTTTATATTTGTCCCCCAGTAGTGAAACGTAACCTATGCCCCTGTACAGGTGTGTTGTTTGTGATAGTAATAAACTGCTTCTCACGAGTCACAGACGACGAAAGAGAGAAGATAGTTGTGATTCTGTTACAGTTTGACTTGTCAGTTTCATTTTACACCTTTGTTCACTTTTAATTTGCATCCACTTTCTCTGTTAGCCACTTTTAGAAACTGATCTCAGTCTTGGTAAAGCTGACAGTCTTCAGCTGGCACACTTATGCCTGAGAACAAATCATTCCTGTTTGCTGTGGATTGATATGAAGACAACCTGAAGTGGATGGTGTTAAATGACAGTGTAAGTTCACATCATAAAGAACGCTATAATATACTGCAATTGTAGGACACGTGAAAAAATACAGTATATCAAATGTATATGATGTACATTATTATGAACAGTGATATTCCAAAACTTTACTCATAACCGTGATCAATTTTTCTTGTTTAGCACAGACACAGCTCTGACTTGCGGATGTCATTGCAGATTTAATGTGGCCCCGTACCTTTAAAACTTTCCATTTGTTATGTTTGGTCATCCCATTAGTTGCCATTTATTATCATTAGTGTGATAGAAGCCTCTTCCTTGCAGAAGCAGGAGGGAAAAAAACTGTACATTTTCACATTAGACAGAGCTCCACTGGTGCGTCAGATTAATGTTCCTTTCACAAAAACAGAAAAGGTAGGTGGAACATCAACTTCAGGAGCAGCACCACAACCATTACATTATGCTGTCTGTTTATTTGCTTATTTCCTTGATGGTTGGCTAATTTGTACAGTTTTTATCATGATGTTTAGAATTGCAGCTCGTCTTTGGTGCATTTTAAGAACCTGTAATTGATGCTTTGGTTGTTTGGTGATAGTGTAGCGTCAACCATCAGTTAGGCTTTATTTAGCCACAGGTTAAGGAGCGAGTGGATAACAACAGATTAGAACAATTTCATGCCTCAGATTTCAGCAAAAATCATCACTTTGCATACGATAAGTGATTATTTATTAAGGGATTTGACTGATCTGATCAGGAATTATGCAGCTTTGAATATTTGCCTAATGAAAGCTTTAATTTGGCCATGAAACAAAAACATGCCAGATTCACTTCAAACCTCCAGAGAGGAAAGTGAAAAACTAAAAAACAAACAATGTAGAAAAAGAAAGAAAAAAAACAGAATCTCATAACAAGTTTTGTAAAACATTTAGTTACCATGACTGAACTGTATTCATCTTGCTGGAGAGGGCAGGTCTGGATGTGTCCGCCTCAGGTTCATGTCCCTGTCCTGCCCACTGTGAGTGATAGGTAACAGGGCCCCCAGCGAGCAGGACAGGTGTGTCGCTGATTCACTCTGTATTACACTATGATTAATGGTTTTCTTAATGTACTCATGGCAGTAATAGAAGTCTCTCACGACTAACCTTGCATAAAAATGCAAATGAATAGAGACAAACTGCGGAAAAAACACAATGGGCAGGGCTAAGTCTGGAAGCCTTGGGAAGTGGGTGTGCATATTTCTTTATTTCAGGGAGAACAACTTGAAATTGTAGATTAGCCCTAGTTGTGCAGGAATAATTAAAGATCAGGAGCATTCATGAGGATAATTTGGGGGTGAGGAGGAAGGTCACCAGGAGACCAGAGAAACATGTAGGATCAAACAACTGACCCAAAGTCTTTCTATTTTAACAACTATTTCTTTGTTAGAGTCAGCTGGGTTATTCTACTTTATTTTAACTCTTTGTATTAAGTATCTATAAGCAGTAAACAAACAATTAATTAATGATTTGTTACACACTAGAGATGTAAACATAATATAATTAAGGACTGATTTGTCAACACTATAACTAATCTATATGAAGCATCTGTAACAGATAATGAACTGATATCAATAAAATATAAAACAAATATAGTAATGTTATATGAATGTAAAATATTATGAATATTTATATTAATTTTTTATACAAACTTAATATATTTATATTTAATACGTTTTTATGTATTAACCATTTGTAAATATTTGATCATTCTCCATGACAACAGAGCAAAAACAGGCTCTGATGAAGTTCAAGACATGCAGCTGAAAGCACTGCAGGAAATATAACAAGTGGACTTTGAGACATGATTGGATTTTTTTTTTTCATTTATTTATTTATATGTGTTTTTTTTAAAAAAACTACTATTACAAAGGCTTAAGAATGAATCTTTAAGTATAACATGTCTTCATGAGTTTTAAATGCGTTTTAATTGTTAACTTTTTGTGTTTTACATGTGTATAAAAAGTTAATAAATGCTTTATAATACATTGGAGTTAATGTATAATTTAATATGTGTACAGCTATGTTATACTATGTTACCAGTCATTCATAAACTTATCGGTGTTGATACGTTAATGCTTTAATAAACACTTCAAAATGTCCCTATATCTATTTACAACAACATTATAGTGCGTTATAAACCATTTATTAAGTGTCTATATACTGATTATGAATGCTAAATAATCGCTTAAAGTAAACATAAGGTTACTTGACAGATGTAAGACCGCAGTGCTCTGAGCACTTCCATATTTTTCATTTCTTTACATGAAAAAGTAATTTAAGTATAAATCCACTGGTATAGATCCACTTCAGCTGGTGGCCACAGCCACATCGCAGCATCTACACGGAATAATAAATATTTCAGAAGTTTACTTGACTGAGTACATCATGATTGCTGAGGCAGTCTGTTCATCAGTAAGTTTTTTTTCCCCCCTCTTTTATCATCATAAATAATGTTGATTAATTAGCAAGTCAAAATCACTGAGGATAATCCATGTAGAATATATCACTGTCAGGAGAACTGTTGAATATTGCATTTACACCAGGAGCGTTCTAATTACAGAAATCTTAACATATTAATTAGGACTCTGAAGGAACATAACAGTCGGAAGTAAAGATCTGAAAAATAACTTTTGGACGTTTGAAGATTTTTAGGTGCAGCTGTTTGTCTTGTCTTGTGTGCTGCCTCCTTGTCATCTCTTCATGTGGTTCCATCAGTATATTTCAACATAAGACGTAGCTTCACTTCTGCTGTTTGAGGCAAGGATCCTCATCACATCAAAGGGGATACTCTTAATTTATTTTTGTCTACAAATCCCTTAAAAAAGACTGACACCACAATGATATTTCCTGTGTATAAATGTCCGTATATAGCTTTTTCATTTATATCATAGCAGCCTGGTGTCACTCCCTAGGTGTCAAAAAAATGTTGCTTGGTCAGTGGCCCTCAGTGTCAGATACAGATACAAAATGCACCCTTTAACGTCTGTAGGAGACACACCCAACTTTCAGCCAACTCCAATGTAAACCCATCCATGTCATTATTAGATATTAAGAGCAACAGATGAAGTATAAAGTGCAAGAAAGTCAGTTTAGGGCATGTAGGATGGGAGGAAGATGGATCCAACAAGCATAGGACTTTGACCCAGGAGACTGGTGTTCCTTTTCCGCTTACAACTAAAAGTCAACTTTGAGTTATTTTGTCACGTCAGTCATTAGTCACATGAGTTGAGTGACATGTCTTATATCAACCACAATGTTTTCCTAAGCCTGTTCAAAATGTTTTGTTCACTAAACACTAAGCCACTCTTGCATTAACTGACATGTTCCTTTATTAAGATGAACATGGGCATATTAGTTTCTTTTTAGTTAATTTCACATACATTGTCTTGCTGCAGTAAGTACTCCTCCGCGGTTGAAAATAGTCCCCAACAAATGCACCATTTACTCTTGTGTGAGTGATGTTAGCTTAACACTACAATGCCCACCTTTTTTAGTTAACTATTTTGCTTGTTTTAGAAATGAAACTACATATATTTGTGACCCATTATTAAAGATTTGTCTTTGATAGGATTGAACAGGTGATAGGCTAAGTGCTACAGACAGGGGCAGCCTGGTTTCACTCCGTAGTCTTGGTCAGTGACTTCAGGTGTAATACACTGACGAAAAAAGCCATCCTTTCACGCCGACATGATACACAGCTGAGAAAAAAAATAAACAATGCACGTAATAGGCTGAAACTGACACAGCGTCCAAGAACGCCGACTACCAACGCACCCTGGGAACCTTGCACACCATATGTCGACGTGCAAAGTCCATGAAGAAACGTCAATATGTGACGAGGCCGGAGTGAGAATGTGTTGACAGGGAAGGGAAGTTGGAAAATACTGAGAGGCCTGCTAACGTAGTGATGGTTTCGGTCCTTTTATGATGTTGTCAGCCTTATCCTTTAAGTTGAAAAGTTGATGCTACAGATTGCAGTTTTAAATTGTTGAAAGAAATTCATTATCTTATTTTTTTCTGTCAATTATTTTAGCAACTCGTCTCCTGGATATTTTTCTGTTATGTTCTGCATTTTGAGTTTGTCACTTGTATTAGATAAATCTCATCTAGTGGCACAGACATCAGTGGTTAATCATTTTATTCACTGTTAGTTTCATGAAGCCCTGTTTAAACACATGCTTCTGGTTTGTACCACTATTCTGTTAGTAGTTAACTAGCTTCAACTGTCATAAATCATTTGAATCAGACTGTATTTACAGCAGACTCTCTTCACTAGAATTAAAGAAATCGTTGCAGCCTTCTTGGTCCAAAATGTTTAAGTCCCAATGAGGGGCTGTTTTGTAATAGGTTTAAGTTTAGTAATCTCTCCAGGCTCCAAAAAGCATGTTTTACTGCTTTATGAAAGCCATGGCACACTCATATCATCCTTTATGAAGCCAGCAACCAGCCTTCTAACACACAAGCCCATCAGAGCCAATCCCATCAGAAGGATGTGGGGCAGAGATGAAATTGGGCTCTTTAACTCCCTGTACCGTAACATGCTAATGCAGGACAATGACTCGCTCATTGCCTGCTATTATGGAATGTACTGGAGGCCCAACATGAGGGCTGTGACAGAAATGATTGCATGATACATGAAAATGCAGACTGGGCCCCTTACGAGAACAAGAATCTAACTTTTACCGTCAGGTGTGCTGTTGCTGTGGAACATCCTCTGAAGTTAGAAATGAAGATTGATGTCTTATATTGCTGTTATTAATATATTGATGGTGCTGTCAAAAACATTACAAATAGCATTTTTTTACTCTATATTGATACATTAGCCCAGGTAATTGATGAAAATCCTGTAAAACTCCTTAATTTTTCCCCCCTTACAAGCTATTTGTCTACCATCTGCTCCACTTAGAGCTCCCCTGGGGATGGTCGTGATCGGTTGAAGAAATCACTGTTGATGAGAGTCCTGGGTGCTCGCAAGTTTAGTCCCTCGGAGTGCATCATAGTCTGGGTGGGATAAATATTTTTTACAATGAATATATGACTTTCAGCATGACACAATTATTAAGTAAAAGTCAATACTATTAGAGGTCATTGCAACACTTTAAAAAAAACTTTAAAGGTCCAAACAGCAGTGTTCATTTGATTCTTTCTGAGGTGGTAGGTCTTTGACACTATAGTGACTCTGTGTAGCTGCTGTTAGCTGTACTCAGCACTAGAGTGCTTTGTTATGAATGAACATCCTCACAGTGTCAGAAGTGATGCTCCAGTACACAACACAGTAGGGGTTAAATATGGTTTTAATAAAAATGTCCCCAGAATCACATTTGATGCAATAAACTGATAACATAAAGTAAACTATACTAAAACAAAGAGTCTTTTTTTAACTTTTACATTTTAATTTTTTTTTATGGAGGCCCTGCGAGGCTGAGAACGTTTTATTTTTATTGTATTTATTTATTTTGGTGATCCATTTCCTAAGTCTGAACTAACTGTTTCCTGTCCTGTGTATATGACTTAAGATCAGGTAAAATAATTTTGCCAGGATACTCTTTCTAAGTTTCCTAGATTTTCTTTTGATCTGTGAAAACAGGAGGTTGTCTTTTTTATTTATTTTTTATTTTTTATTTCATTTTTTATCACTTTCAAAGTGTTTGTTGTTGGTAGAAAAAGATTTCCGCACACTTACATCTATGCGGTGTCTCACTTTATTGCTCAGCTTTCGGTGTATTTGACCTTCATCAGATCATACATAGTGTTTGTTGTTGTAATACTCATTTTGACCACAAGAGGCTAAAGTGCACCGCTACCTCATAGGTGAGTTTACATGTACTCTAAAGGCAAGGTATTGTGTGGTAGCAAGTTATGTAACATTTCTGTCATGTCTTTCTTTTTGCTAAAAATGTATTTTAATTGGAGCTAATCTGCCATTAGCGTTAGCTACTTTCACCTATTTCACAGGTTACAAAATAATAATAACAATAATTATAATAATAATAATAAGAAACTCAGAGAGATTATCCTTGCAAAACATCTTTTCACCTGTTTCTGAGTCAGGTTTATTTAAAGAGTACATTTGAAAACAACATTGACCAAAGTGCTAACAAGGAGATTAAATAAAACACAGGCATTATCAAATAAAAACACAAGAATTGTTAAATAGAAACGGTCATAAAAAATAAAGTATAAGTAAATTAATAAAAGCATATAATATATTTATAAAATCATAACATGAAACAATATTGCACAAATAAAATAAAATACAAGCATCCGTATCTTTTATTGAAACATGTAATATTTGTCATGACATACAGATGTTCTTATCCTATATGTATTTTAAATCAATACATGTATGTGAAGTTAGTGACATAAGTGTTCAACATTAATCGAAAATATCCTGTAAATAATCTGGTGGGTTTTATGGCCTCATATTTTTAACTCACTCAAATTCAACTTAAGATTTGAGAGGTGATTAACTGTTTGATAGTATGATGAAAATGAGAATTCGGCAAGACAAGGCAGATTTATTTATATAGTGGATTTCATACCAAAAGTGCTTTACAGATTATAGCCCAATCACAATGCATGCCTCAAAGGACTGTACAAATAATAATTTCAATTCAGTTACAAAGTGAAAATAGTCAACATGAGCCAAAATCATATCCATCTCAAAAGACATTACTTGTCACAGGAGTTGCGAGTTCTTTGTGGTCAAGAGAGTGTTGAGACAGCCTTAATTTTCATGTTAACTGAACTGATATAATAGCAAAGTTGTTATAACAAAGTTCAAAACAGAAAATTGAGTAAAAAATATTTAGTTTTATCTGACAGGTAAGTCTAAAAAAAAAAGTACGAAAAAAAAGATGTACGAAAACAGGAAGCCTATTTTTTAACTTGCCAAGTAAAACAAAATAAACGGAGGTCCAAAGAGAGCTGTGACCCTGTTTGGGTTGAATTCGTGCTTCCATGCTGAAGAGAGGAGTTAACCATTTAACACTGATGATGTCACAGTCAGTTTAGGTATTCATAGTTACAGTTCAGAGGGTTATAAAACATCTCAATGACAGTGTCAAAGTTCATTTAAAGAAAACAGCTTTGACAGCATATTTTTATACCAACTAATTGTTGACAGATTTCACTCAAACCAGAGTTAAATTAACGTTTCAATGTTACAAAACATACATTAGATCTAAAATATGTATGCTTATAGGACGAGAGAAGCAGAAAAATAGGAAGGGTGGGGGCATTTAATCTCTCCGTAATCATGACGGGCGTTGATGTGAAATGAACTGTAGCCACTCTCCTTGACCAGTTCGCAGTGGTCAGCGGTCCACATCCAGGAGACTAGATTGGATTTATTGCTACTGGGCCAAAGGTAACAAATACATGCAATATAAAGGCGGAGATGGATGTCATTATCACTGGATGGATTTTGTGCCCATCATGAGGGGCAATCACATGGAATAGATTGATACTGCAAGCAATACTTTTATATTAGGCTTATATATCTTAACTGGACAATTCACTTACAAGAAGGCAAAACAGGAAGAGGTTGAACAAAGCAACTCTGCAGACAAAGGGAGACAACTTTAATCAGAAACACGTCATATTTCTTCTTCTGGTGGTTCAAGACTCTTCTTCATTCCTCTCTTCGTTTAACTTTAAATGTGATAATCAAAGAATCGGCCGGGTCAAAGTCTGACTTTTGTGATTACTCAAGAACCATTATCGCCCAGAGGTTTCAGTCGGCTGAGGTGGAAATATCTTCATCTCATCAGCAGGGTCGGCCGAAGGTTCCTGGGAGTCCTCGGAGAGATGAGATGAGGTTATGAGAGGTCATGTAGAACAGCTCGGTGTGACAGCAAATCAGAGGCCACCCCTCCGGATGGAGTCACGTGAAACAAAAGGAAACAAGGAGATGAAACACAAACACAAACCTCTGTGGGCAAACTCCATCACCTCAGAGCTTTGTGCGGCACGGGTGACTTATGGCCACATTACATCGTCATAAATAGAAAGAATTTGCCACACTTGACGTTCATTAAACACTTTAATGCGAGATTTGCTTAGTGTTTTTTTTTATTCTTCTAAGTTTGGCAACACAGGCTCTCTTTATTGTAATCTTGTATTAGGGAAATAAAAAAAAAACCTACATATATATTTTAAAGTGTTTGGTAATAGATTTTTAATGTTCATTTGTCTGTGCCCTGAAGGCTTGGATCTTTGACATTTGAAATAATTGTTGTTCGAAGGATCATCACCAGGGGAGGGTTGTGAATAGTGTAGGGACGATTTGAGTAAATGACTGTGTCAGCCTGTTTATTTGTAACATGATTGCCTCGGGCGCTGCCGCAGGACAGCTATTAGAGGGTCTGGCCATAAAGAGATAGAAAGAAAAGCCCAGCGATCACCCAAAAGTTAGCACTTAATGTGACAACTTATCAGACAAAAGCTCCCCACAGAGAATGTGGAAATGAGAGAAGGAGAGAGGGAGGGAGGGAGGACATCATTGCCCTCAGACAGAATTGCCGGGTAATATAATAATAGTACGATGAAGAAGAAGAAACTGTATTATAATCACAATTATTTGAAGTGGCTGCAGTGTCAAAGATCACATGTCTATTCAGAGTCCAGAGTATTGTCCCATATGTTTTAGCATATTGCACAAAGCTGTCCAATCCATGTTGGCCTGAGGGGAGGCAGGGAGCAGAGGCCTGTATTTAATTAGATGACACTAATACCTCTCGCCTGTGGCACGGCCTGGAGTGTTAGCGGAGGGCTTTTACTGCCGTCTGTAAGAGCTGCTAAATAAAAACTGCAGGTCCCAGTGGGCCTGAGAGCATGCATGTCACTCCCCAAGATGTAAACACAACAGGAAGAAGCTGAAAGAATCAGGGATAGAAGTAAATAGAAATGAAGGATGTAAGCATATGTGTTTTGGAGACAAGTAATGTTATGGTGTTGAAGATTTGTAGCTGTCATATACAACCATTATCATTGTAAACAGTGATCAAATGCAAATCACAGTGATGGTAGTTACAGGGAAAGCAAGAAAGGGTATTTTATCACTCACAATGCGTGCAATTATCTACATAATTATCCTCGGATAGCTAACCTGAGGTAACAGTCAGTGGAAATAAACATCACAATTCATCTAAAATGGAGGAAAAGGAGCAGTAAACTAAAAATATTGCTAAATTTGTGTTTGTTACTGGCAAACTGTAAGAAGATGTTCCCTTCCCTGCAGCCAAGCGCTAATTTTTGCACTAAAAAATACAATTAAAAGTTCTGTATGCAACATTCAGAGCAGCAATTCACAAGGTGCTATGTAAAGATATGGTGGAGTGATGGCGTCCTGAGCAGGGATTGAAGTCATGCTATGTGTGTTCTAATCCGAGCTTCTCTGTGGTTGCATGTTAGTACAATTGTGTATTCTGCTGGCTAGTTTGTCGCCACAGCTTTGTACTAGGCGCATACAGCGGTTACCACTGAAAACGAGACAGCATCGTTGTAGAAACATAGCTCCAACCCTCCAGTTCTTCCCTGGTTGACACCGTTACCTTTGTCAGCAGTGTTGGTGTTGTTTAGCGCTGTTTATGGGGTCTGCACCTTTAGCTGCTCGCCAACGGCTCAGCCACCTGCATGTTGAAAACTGTGTCCAGACAACCAACACATCAGAGAGACTCTATACGAAATTTAGAGCGCATTTAATTTGATTACACTTTACTGTCAGAAAAAAATCGAAAATTTGTCCTGCATCCCTCGGACATCAACTATTTCATACACATTTTTTCATGTATTTATGTGAAACAATTGACATCCTGGGATGCAGGACAAGTTTCAGATTTTTTTTTCTGATTATAAAAGGCAATCAAATGAAATCAAATACGCTCTGAATTTCGTATCGAGCCCCTTTAAGGCTTGTTCTTCCTCCCCAGCAAAAATGACATGCTGTCTATAAACTCCATGTACTCGCAACAATTGAAACCAATGAAAAACTCCTCTAAAAGGGGGCAGACACTTTCAGAAAAGTGTCTTCGGAAAGCTCCCAGCATCACACGTCTCCACGACAACTCCGGCCTGGCTCAAGAATGCTTGTAATCTCTTCTGGCAGGGACGGATCCTGTGGCTCAGGCCGGCTGTGGAGTGGACAGTCCTATTGTTGCCTAAAACCTCAAAGGAGAGAAGGAAGATAGGAGGGCAGGCAGGAGGCGGAAAAGAAAAGACTGGGAGGAAAAGGGCTCTGGAAGCAGTTAAATATAGTGCAGGGATAGATGGATTAACGGGGTGGAGTTGACGGTAAGGAGCAGGTAGCATCTTCCTCTAATCCTCCTCATGAAACTCACCTTTTCCCTGTTGTCCTGGGAAAGCTGTTGTCATCCTGGTATCTGCCAACTTCAGTAGTATTTTATAAATGTTTTTGTTTCACAGGAGGAGTTGGAGTTTTTGTCAAACTTATAGTTATGAAAAACTATTTTGCACGTTCCTGTTGACTGTGGACATTTATAAGGTGCTTGATATTTAGAGGATGTGACTGCCCTCTTTGTCATTTCCCAGTGGATGATAAGACAGAGAGTTTTAGTACAGAGATAGAGTGTGTGTTTGTGTGTGTGTTTGGAGGAGGCTGAGGGGGAGGGATCAAGGTTTTTTGGAGATTATGCTAAATCAGGGCCAGTCAGAAGAGGGGGTGGAGCAGAAGGCCAGACAAAGACTGAAGAGGATGCTGCCACTGGCATTTAAATGGGCAAGAGGGTGAGGAGTCGAGAAAAGAAGCAAAAGGAAGAAAAAAAAAAAAAACAAGAGTGAGAAAAAGCATAGAGTTTCTCCGGCATGGCAGAGACACTTTTTTTCTGGCTCCTCAAACAGATGCTGAGGCAGATGGTGGTGAATTAACAGAAGATGGGAGAAGAAGAAATGAGAAAGCCTAAAACGGGCCCATGGAGGGCAGACATTAAAACACTGTGGGTGTTTGTGTGTGTGTTGGTGTGTGTGTGTGTACATGCATAAGCGTGTGTGTCTGACAGTGTGTGTGTGTCTGAGTGCACAGGTCCAGGGGAGAGGCTGTTAAACAGTATCTCAGCTGGGAGGACTAAAGAGGATGGGTGGAGGATTCCCAGTCAGAGATAGAGCTCGCGATAATAATCACAGGCGTGAAATTACAATGCTGATATTTGTTGCACCCCAGGGTGTGGTGTGGTGGGGCTACCAGAGCTCGGAGGGCCCACATATCACCAGAGGCCTGCGCCGGCTGACGGTCATCAATGATCAGAAGAGCGGCCCCTCGCCCACACCTCTGCCCACTGTAGATCCAAATCTCTCAGCAGAGTTGCTTCACCTGTGGTGTCTGAGAGAAAACAGGAAATACTGGGAAAAATATTGTACATTGGTACGATTAAGATTGTCCCTTATGTGATATATAATGTTTACATTAGTTTTGGTTATTGCTGCATTTAATGTTACATTTAGAATTTAAATTTAGATACGTTTCTGGTGCCCCTTTTTAAAATAATTTCTAAACACACTGGGGTGGAGGTCCTCCCTGGTGTAGGGGTTTCTATTTTGGGGGGTGCCCAACTTAGAACACTTCACATCAAGGCAGGTAAACATGATTGCTTTTAGTTCTCTCCCTGCTCGCAGGAGGATGTCACATCTTTGCAAGTCCCCTGCACCCCCTTTATCATCCTCCCTGATGGAGGACATGTTGTTCCTTAAACTGGAAAAAATCAAACTTGCCATTTGCGGATCAGCCCAGAAATTCTACTCTATCTAGCAACCCTCTTATTTTGGCCAGCTACCAATGACCCCTATATGATTCTGAATGCCCCTTAGTATTTTAGTATTTTGATGTAAAGTTCTCCAAGCTATTTTATTGGTATTCTGTGTTTATCTTATTATTGTTATTGTTGTAATTAATGCTTATTTTATTTATTCATTTGTTTATTTGTTTGTTTTTTGCATGTGTAAGGGTTGGGTGGAAAAATACCAAAATATGGAGGAACAATCATTTCCATTCGCATTGTGCAGCTATGTATATTCTTAACTGTGTTGAATAAAATACGAAAATTCAGATGTTGTGTACCGATGGACATACTATTATATTTATTTGTGATGTGGATCTCAACACTGTTAAATGCTTCTTTTAAAATTATAGTGTCAGTTTGTGATGGATCATTGATGATCATTGCGCTGATCCTGTGGTTTTAGCCACATCCATGGGTGGGACTACACACACACAGAGGCGTAGCGCCAAATTTTGGGCCCTGCTGCATAAGCTTAGTCTCTGTGGGCCGCCCGACATTCCTCTCGTATGCTGCTTTGTCAGGTTGCTTCCTTTCCCATTCATTTCTTTCTTTCTTTTCTTGTTTTGAACCCTGATTTCCCTTTCTCAGGGAAAAACATGACAGCAAGCAGCAGCAAGCGTCACTCACTCGGCTCTAGCTGCATTGAGAGACAGATCTTAGTGCAGTCCTTGTGATGTTTAAACCGTTTTACACCTTTAAGGTATTAAAGGGGCCTCGGCAAACTTCTACTACTTTTTTTTATACAAAGTTAAGTCTTTCAACTGATTCATTCAGTCAGTTGTAATTTAGTTAGGGCACGAATTACTTAAAAAAATATTGAAAACAAAACTTTTCACTCCAGGCTTTTCACAGGCCCCCCTCCCATTGGGGCCCTGGGTAATCAGTCCCACTTTTCCCCTCACTTTGACGCCCCTGCACACACATCTTGGTTTGTTTGATTCCTTGTTTGATGGGCTTAAAACATTGAACTTTTTCTAATGTGATGAAATAGAACATTTAAAGGGACTATTTAAGTGTTGTGAGTCCAAGAGGAGGCGGAAATAACAGTTTGGACTTAGCACCTGGAAAAATAAAGATGAGAGTGTGTTTTGTACACTGATTTATTTATTTATAAGGAACGATATACAGTATTGAACACAGATGTAAGCTTAAATGTGTCACATGATTTATTTTGATATATTCAAGACTATCAAAGCCTGAACAAAATGCACGATACATTAACAAAACATGGTATATATTATTGTAGCTATTATTTCAAGGTTTGGATGGTGGACTAAAGGTGGTGGGCTTGTAATCCAATTTAAAATGTTGCAAGGGAAGTTCAACAACTGACCATGTTGAGTTTTTTATTGTAGTTTCTAACATTAGTCACCATTCTAAGATTTGCAATACGTGTATTTTGATGAATTTGTGCTAACCTCTGATAATTACAGAGCTCAGTGTAACAAGCAACACTTTACCGCCTGTTCATCTTGTTTAACAGTGAAATCAGAAGCAGAAAGGTGGCTGGACGTACTTCAGCATGAATATCCTCTTGGCCAGGAGCCAAGCTCTGACAAGATATGACACCACATTTTCTGCCATCCATTCAGTGAAGGGGGGGGGGGAAAGAAGCTCATTTTCATGTCCGTCATCTCCTGCTCTTGCCACTGCCTCTGTGAAAGCCCCCTCCGCCTCCCCTATTTCTGGGGTGAAAGTGAAAAGTAGATGTGTTGTCAGGGCAAAACTGATAATGGCAGTGGGACACAGACTGATCCCAATTGCCCTGCTTTCAGCCCCTGCCACCCCCGTGCTCCCCACCACTAAAGGGTCCACTGACAGATGGGACGGGGCACTGTGGGACAGAGTGCTGAGTTGGCATAAAAAGCCCACCAAATAGGCCTTTTTCTTGGCATCGGAAGCCCGCACAAATAGTTTACTGTTGGGACCATTACTGTCTGCATTCTGCCTTGCATTCACTGTGGGCATGGAGCCCAAAAACAACATTAAAATCAACTTTTTTTTTAAAAACAATATTTACATTTCAGCCAATACATTTACTAGTAAAACGCCCACTGGTGATTTAAGATGTCAAAAGTTTTATTGCTCTTGAATTTATGCGGATAAGTCATGGCCTTTCACTCCCTAGTATCCCTTTCTGTTTAATATAACTTCTGATTAGCTTCTTATCAGCGTTGGGATACATTCAAAACTGCATTCCTAACTTTGACTGCGTCTGGGACCGAAGCCAGCTGAGCACAGTACCTCTACTCAACCCTAATGTGTTTATTTTCTGCCATTTGTAAAGTAGCCGGGTGCCTACAATGCACGGTGGTTATCACTTCACAGGTCCATTTCATTCAGATAATCTTCACCTCTCAGCAGAGGGACAGATAACTCGGGGGATCTATCACCAGAAGGAGCAAAAAGTGAGGGTCATTATAATGTCATCACAAGTTATCCTGCCGACCCCAAAGTCCCAGAGATTGAATATTGTCCTCAGGAGAGCAGATAGAGGACATGAAAGGAAGAGAGAAGGGACGGTTATAGAAAGAGAAAGAGACACGTTGACAGACAGGAAGTGAGAAGAGGAAAATACTTGGAAATAATAACATATTACAATAACATACTTATGCAGAACCATGTTGCAGTGGAACAGGTAATGTATAAGCTGCCTGTTAGATTTATACCAGAGAGAATAGGCTGGTAAAGATGCACTTTATCTTCAGACATGAAAACAGCCCTTCTGCTCTGGCACAATCCCAGCAGGGGCTGGTGGGAAATTGCTGTTTTTACATTTCTGTATCATTTTCCCATAAGGAATATGGATAACAAATGAAATATTCAGCCCCATTGTCTGATTTATTCCTTTTATTATCCACAAATATCAGCCCGGCAGTCAAAGGATGCCTCGTCTCATTCAGGGGGCTCTTCCCACTTGGGGCCTGACAGCCTATCAAGTCTCCTCCGCATAAACAGGTCAGGATCGTGTGAGCGCTCCAATATGTTATACTTTAAGGTTTTCACCATGCACGATCACAAAACAGAAATCGAAAATTACTGTGGAACAATTCCCAGATGTATCTTTGCAGGCCCCTCTGCAAAAACTACACACACATCACTTGATATGAGAAGTCAAATAAATAACATTAAAGCCAGATAAAAGCCACAGACACTTAAATAATGCCATGTTGTTCCTTATCCCTAACACGTTCCTTTTGACATGTGGTTTCCAGAAGTGTGTGATCCCGCTGCAATAAAAGCCCCCGTGTTGTTGTGATTTGAAAAGCAGGAGAGACAGATGCCCAGTTACGGCAGCGTCGTAACACAATGAGCCTCATCAGATATTAGTAATTGACCATTAATGAACTCCCTATGATAGCCCACTGAGGAATACACACAAGGGCCCTGGGGACCAGAGGGCAGCGGGGGAAAGGGCCTCATGGCATTAACATACTCCCAAGGCTACAAGAGGCTTTTAAATGGCCAATCAATAAAGAGCATTAGTTCATCATGCCCTCTGAGGGACCCTGGAGGTGTCTGTTGTGTGCTGAAAGGCAGCACAAAAAGGGGAAAAATGTGCAGTCAAGAGCTCTATTCTTTGTCAATGATGAATGTGAGAGACCAAACATGAGCTGAATGTGTTGTTTATGGAAGTAATGTCCTATTATCTTATTTACCAGACACAAGCAGTGTTGTTTTATGGCTGTGGAAAAAAAGATATATTTACAAAAACTCAAGCAAAACTATATACATAGGGTGAGTAGAAAGGACATTGAACCATTTGCTGTGGTCACTTGATTAAAAGAAAATGGTGATTGTCAACACATTCTCACTCCAACCTCGTCATATATTGACGTTTGGTCGTGGACTTTCAACGTCCAGATACGACATGAAATGTACCCTGGGTGCGTTGGTTGTTGACATTTTGGGATGCATTGTCTTCTTTCAAAATATGCTTCAGTTTCCACAGGAAATTTAACATTTACATACAGTCTCCTTCAGAATAAACGCACTACGTCATACAACACTGCAATATGTGGTTGGATTTAGGCAACAAAAGCACATAGCTTGGTTTAGGAGAAAAGAACAGGGTTTGGCTTTATACTCTTACGAGACGTGAACACTGCTCTCCCGAGTAAAAGTCAGTGTTTGTTGGGCCCATCCTCGCCCCTCTAAGGGAACCTTCGCCACCTTAACTTTCGTTCTTGTCCCGCCACATTTCCCCCTGATGCCGCTGAGCACTGTTAAACTATAACGGCGACTGGCTGCGTATCATACTGACGTTAAAGGATAGCTTTTTTGTCATTGTCTGACACAGCAAGTCACTGACCAAGCGCCAGATTTTGACGACTTCGGTGTGAGACCAGGATGTGATTGTTGTTCATTGTTACAGTGACAACACATGTCAGTGTGGCTGTGAAGGGTTTCCCACCCACTAATTTGAGAACATCGTTTTGGCCTATCTTTACACCTATCTTCCTTATTAAAGAGAAAAATATAACCGCACACCAGTCCAAGTTTCTCTCTTTCACTGAACTGAGACAAATGTTAAATTCATCGTAAAACACACTTCTCTCAAACTTGACAAAAACAAACTCACCAAAACTGTCTTAGTTAGTCTTGTTAGTCATCTAGTTAGTTAGTCGACTGTTCCTACAATCACCAACTCTGTTTGGTTGAAATAAATAAAAGTTGATGTGAAAACATGCTGATCTACATGCTGTTAATCCCTGCTGCCTCTATTTCTCAGCAAGTCAACTCAGCAGCGGCCCTTCCTTCACATGTTCCAACAAAAATTGAATAAACAGCAACAATAGAAACAGGGAAATAACTGCTTGTCATTACTGCAAAACCTCACCTCGGAGAGCTCACGAATTGCCACAAGTCGCTTTGTTTATGCAGAGGTTAGCCAGCTACAAACAGTTGCAGCGGTACAGATAAAAATGGCTGCCACTCTGAACATCCTCCTGTGTTTATTTGAATGGGAATGTCAGGTGTACTCATATTCTTTTTCTATGAGCAAAACTCTACCTGTGCTGCACTTCCCAAAAGCCCTTGGTACTCTCTGAAGGCAAGACAACATCAACATTTTAACCGCTACTGTAAAACCAGGACAAGGGCATCACAAATATCATGTGACATTTACTGTACATATCCCATTAGATAGCTATGAATAAAGCTAGACCTGCTCTGCACCGAGCAGTTTTATTCTTAATTTTCTCATTTGTGTTATATGGCACAATGAAATGGATATCATTACATAGAATAGCACTATCATACAAATACCATGCTGTGTCCTTGAAGGCGGCATAATAAATGGTTCATCACTGGCAACCAAATGGCAAGACAAATTTATGGCCACTGATCTCTCTCATCATCAGAGCAAAGTACTCAGTAAAATTTCATTGTAACTTCCAGGGAAATAAATAAATTTGCCCCCTGACCTTGAGGAAAAAAATCCCCTCCCACCCATCCATCTAGGTGGGGGGTGTGCCTCCATCACTCCCCCTCTCTCTTTCAATCACCTCCATACATCTTACCTTCTTTGGCACTGTGTCCATACATAGAGAGTAGGCTAAAGATAGGTGTCCCACCTTCACTCGCTCTATACCTCGACCCCCTGAGATTTGTGTAGCGTCTCTCTCTCTGTCTCCTCTGTCTCTGCTGAGACCTCAGCCCCCCTGAGGAGCCACGCTAGACAGAGAGGGGAGTAAGAAATAGCAGATCAGGAGGGAGGGAAAGAGGGAAGAAAGAGAGCGGGGAGTCTAAGTGCGAGGGG
This sequence comes from Cephalopholis sonnerati, assembly GCA_019142605.1. NCBI lineage: Eukaryota > Metazoa > Chordata > Actinopteri > Perciformes > Serranidae > Cephalopholis > Cephalopholis sonnerati. The sequence goes on along the minus strand of JAGQAX010000018.1, from coordinate 19,336,102 downwards.
TGGAGGCGAGAGAGGGCGAGAAATGACAGGAGAGGAATATGCAGAAAGTCTCAGTTTAAATCAAGATAAAAGACAGAAATAGAAAATAATAGAGGGAACAAACCCCTGGACGCTGGCTCTCTCTAATGGAAACACATGGCTGAGGGCTGAGGTGTTGTCAGCAGTCTGCCTGCGCACACTGACATTCCTGCCTGATAATCTGGCCTGCCATAAAATTAGAATAGCAAATACCCCACTGACAGAGATGCATGTCCTCCCTCTCTTGTGCCACCATAAAAAACTCCTGCCGGTGTCTCCGAACGCCACAAACTTCAATTTAAATTTACAGCGCCGCAAAAGGAGAAGTGATATGCATTCAAAAATTTTAATAACCTATTAAGTTATGACTTCAATTTCATTTTATGAATATTTTCCTTGGGGAGCGCTGCCATCACCAGAGAAAGACAGAAATTTAAAAAAGATAAATAGTGCCATTAATCTATAACATTTCTTTCCCATTATTCTTGAAAATGAGAAGTTATTTTTGCTCAGATCGTCATATAATTAGCTCCTTATACTTGACTCACAGGCCAGAAAATGACCATGTTCGAGGAATCTGAAGCCTGTCATTTGGCAGAGAATAAAATCATCATTTGTCTTAATATATTGTCTCTCTGACAAGCAGTATTTGAAGTTGATTAGGTTTCAGTAGCTTTATTAATAACAACTGCTGGATCAGAGGGAGGTAAGTCGTCTAAGAGCGGCGCGCTGTGAGATGGAGCTGCTGCAGAGGTCAGTAGATCTCTTTTTGTTTTGAAAGATCGCTGTACAATAAATTCTCAGACGTCGTTTATAACCCAACATCGTGCTTTACTGCATAAACTGGTTTTAAGCCACAAAACTATTAAACAACTCATCACAACTCCACTTTGCAGAGGGTGAATGTGGGAGTGCAGCAGGGTATAATAGCTTTAATCTGTCTGTTGTTTGTCTCATGGGCATTAAACACCATCTTGATATGAGTGAGACTACAGTGCACGCAGGAGGGGGTCCTCATAATATTTAATAGGTCATCAAAGGGAATGGGGGGTAGACTGCTGACATTTGCCTGGATAGTTAGGAGAAACCCCAGGAGTTGTCATATGACTCATTACCAGAGCGCAGTCGACGTGACAGTCGGTTGCATCATCGTTCAAAGAGACTGTCTGGCAGAAAAATCATAATCCAACACATATAACTATTCAAGTCACAATGGCCCCATTAAGTAGCATGAGATTTTGATTCTTGTTTCCACCCTGAAAATAGAGACTAATCAGTTAATAAAACTCTATTACTGCCACCGTGAACGAGACGGTGGCTGCCATTAGTGTGAAAAACCCTGTGAGTACAGCTGCACTTCCTTCAGATAGATATAGATAGATTATATTTTGGCTCTTTCACTCTTAGTGCAACGCTCCCCCACCACCTCCTCGCCCACTACCTCTGGTCAAAGATTAAAAACTGCAGCCCCACAACCTGAAGGAGATGAAGGGACATCATTTGGAGCTGCAAGATTTTCCATGAAAGAAAAAAATGAAATATGGTGACTGTGCCAGCTGCTGACCTCCTCGGGCCTGCGGGACAGCAGGTGTCAGAGGAGTGAAAGTTAATGTGAACTCCAATGTCTATGTTATACTTGAATAGCCCTTAGATATGTTTAGATGATACATTAGAAATGCATATTTGTCATAAGTGAAGAAAATGAAGTGTACCATAGGTCACATTAAGTTTCTGGTTTACAGATTAACATGTTCTCATTGCTATTACGTTTGCTCTGTACAAAAAACTACTATTGTTCAAGAACTAAGAAAGCCTTTATTGTAATTGTGCAAGTACAATGAAATTAGGAGTGCGACAAATTAAGACAGAAAATAAGCACTCATTCAATAAATAAGAAACCAAAATAAACACTATAAAATGATGGATTTTACACTTAAAAAAACATGAGTATTGCTCTTAAAAATATAGTTTATTGCATTTTTAACTAACAAACGAAAGGTGGTGTTGCTATATTTTGTAATGTTATCACAAATAATGTGTTTTTTCAAATAATAAAATTTATCAGTCAGTCGATCTGTTATTATTTAACTGAACTCAAAATTTAGTGTATTTATGTAGCTGGTCATGTTTTGGAAATAGTTGTCGCCATTGTTACATAGCTGTGGATTTTGGGGGAATGCACGGAAATGTCCCACTCAGTATTTTAAATGTGCATTCATCCTCCACATTAAAAACATTAACATAGCAGAGCACTCTTATTTTGACCAGATTAAAGACATTCACGCCATGAAGTGTTGCAGAAAAGGGACAAATTGGTGAAAAATGTTCTGGCGGCGGACCACCATACCCCCCATTTCATGTGTGTCCTCCCAATGTAAAAACAAAACCTACACCCTTGCATGATTAACACAAAATGTTGGAAACTAGCAAGCTATGCTGAACAGCTAATCATCAAACCATGTGAGGAGTAATGTGCAGACCTGTTTTTCATTTGACATTATCATTGTTAGTTTGTCACTCAAGAGAGGCAGCAAAGAAATCCAGACTGAACTGAGCTGTAGTTGTGTAGACGATGCTGCTGATGTGCCGTTGCTAGCTGCCACTGCCGCTATTTGATACAGGCCTTGCTTATGGAAAGTGTGTTAGCACATAGCCTCTAGTCATGCACACACATTTATACTGTGCAGACCCCCTTGGCATGTCTGCCACAGTTAGAATAAGGGTTGCATTTGAATTAGGTCAAAAATATGTACAGCTTTAAATGCTCGTTTTCAATTATTTGAACTCTCATAAAAAATGACAGCCCTATTAAATGTATAGGCCTACTAGCTATTAGGTTTTCCAACAATCTGGATTTGGGGATTTTATTCATGGTTTTTGTATATATTTCTAAACAATCCACACAACTCTCTGGATATGTAGAGACCAAAATGGGACACTCACATTTGTATTAAAGGTGCAGTATGCAGTTCTGGAGAAAGATAGTAGTTAGTTAAATAGTTAACGCTCATTCCCAGGTTGTCAAATACTGACGCTTTGGGTTGGCATCACTATTTGCCAACCTGGGTACAATCAATAATCACTCTCCAAAATCACATACTGCACCATTAAAAACTATGAATTTTCTAAGTACATGAGGTTTTTTATATTAAAGTCTCAAAATGATGGACATCATAAAAAACAAAAAAGGCCTGAACCCAGTCTTGGCTTGATCATGGTTCAGCATCAAAAATTTCACCATAGCTGTAGTGCTGTTCTTTGTTACTGCAGAATAATATTTTCATTCCTTTACTGTTCATATTTGTACAGTTGCATTTTGGAGAGTTAAATACAGCCTAATGAAACAGCCCCTATGGCATATACAGCAGATTTCTGTATATAAAATAGGAACGTCTTAATGCCATAAATCTGCCTGGAGACATCCCAATTATACATCCAAATTTTGAAACTGACCCTTAAAGTCTTCACAGTTCAACTCAAAAAGTTTTTCTTTGTAAAAAAAGCAAATAAAACATGGACATTTCAAAAGAGAATTCAGCCGTCACATCCAAGACCCCTCAAACTTTGGACAACCCCCATAGCCCTGCACAAAGCAACACTACAGCACTTACATGCCCCTCACACATTGATTCCCCTCCCGAGGGCCCAAACCAATTTCTCTTGTTTTCAGACACTCTCCCTGCCTGAACCTGCAGTGGCCATCAAAGACATTCATCCATCCGCCCAGGATGACTATGACTGATCTCGCCACCAAACGATCAATTTGTATCCCTCTCTCTTTCTCCTTCTTTCTTCTTCTTCTCTCTCTCTCATTTTCTCTTTCTCTCTTTGTCTCCTTCACTTCATACTCTTGCTGTTTTGTTGATGTGCAGAATATGATGAAAAAGTGAGAGTGCAGATCGCTTTGACACCGTGGCGTGTGAGAGTAACAACGCAATCACTATTTGACCTTGGAGAACAACTAATTCATATGTTCATCTATCTATATTTTTGACACGTGTAACTTTTCACTTCAGTGAAAGCCTACAAATCATTCATGCAAACACACAATAATAATTCTTTACTTGCGGGATTTGATTTTGCAGGCTAGTTGATCTTTGACACGCTGAGCCATCGATACTTGGGATCTATAGACAGATAAATGCCCTGAAAACTACACTGTAAGTTAATACAGAGTGGCTTCAGTATGCCTGATTTGTTCAGTAGTATATGTCTCTCCTTCATTCATTAAGCTGTAATTGGACGTGATTCTCATCCAGGAATGCAGCATCCTCAAATTCCTCCAAGGCATGCAAGGTGATGATGACAGTGTTAGAAAGAGCTGTTAATCCATCTTGTAATTGCGCCGAGCAGACGGCAGGGTTGGTCGTGTCTGTGAAAAGGCTGTAGAGAAACATTTGTCACCAGACGTGAACAATAGGAGGCATTATGTTATTTTGGTGCATCTGCACGTGCAGTGAAAGCTTTTGTATGTATTTGTGGTGGTGTGTTAAATCAAAGTGAATGGTGCGGTTGTGTACATGTGATGCTGCTCTGTGCATGAGTATATATTATGGCTGTGCATGTATGTTGATGCTAATGTTGTTTGTGTGCGCATGGTGGGGTGTGTGTGTATGTGTGTGTGTGTGTGTTTGTGTGGTGGGGGTCCCTTTTCCTTGCTATTCACAGACAATTTGTAAGGCCGGCTGTTGACGCCAGGCCGAAGCCCGTGGAACAGCTGGAGCCCCTCCATGATTGATAAACGTGGCGGCGAGAACTTCATCTCCCCCTGAATGAAGACAAAGACCCCACAATGCTCAGCCAGTGTGTTACGCCTGCCTGTCGTTAAGTGTGGACTGCGGACCTGCCCCGGTCCTCAGCTGGGGGAGTCGAGGTGCCAAGAGGGAGGTCAGGACCCAAACTAATTACCATTTTATGACAAAACGGTTCTTTTGTCGTCGTTATATAATTGATTTACCTTTCAGGGGGAGATCATTATGAAGTGGCTTTGGGAGGGTGGGATTAAAAGGGGGCAAAAGGGGATTAGCTTCAGTTGTACATGTTCTCAATGTTATAAAGGTGGGCACAAGCATATGTTTCAGCTATAAATACAGTAGTTGGAGAGCTCCAAATGATGAGAAATTCTATAAAAGACGCATGTTTGATTAGTTGGATTAGTTTTCTTAATAACAGTCATATAGTTATTTAGAAGTATTTGTCAGTTATTAAAATCAGATATTAAAGATAAGACAATTGTGATAAAAATCATGGTAGTGGGGAAAAAAGTGATGTTAATTAATATTGAAACAGTGGAAATCAGTGACCCCGTGAGTGGACATGTGCTTTGAGCAGCTATGTGCATCCACCATGAAAATGACAGACAAATCAGCATCAACTGTGCATGATTAAAAACATATCAGCATGTTGTATTGATCCTGGTAGATATCACCACGTTTCCCAGAGGTTTTAACAGAGACATATTCAGAGGTCCGCTGCCTCAGTGTCGTAAACTTTTGCTTAGTTTGTGACCCATGCAGGAGCAGGTCAGTGAGTCAGATCAGGGCCAGCTTTGTCAAAGTCATCATGTGGTGATAATCGTTATATTTGGTGGTGATGAATCCCACACAAGAATCTGTTTCCTGTGACTTCACATTGTACTGGAAATATGTGTAGTGGCGTTTGGATTTTCCAGTGAAAGCTAGCCGGCTTTGAAAGGAGTTAGCTGCTGTTCCTGCACAGTGTTTATTCTTGCTTTAGAAAAACACTAACTCATACATCCATTCAATGCATTATTTGCTTATGTGTATAAACCTCTAGTTGTAAGCATTTCCTTCTGTGTGAAACAAATGATGTTTTGCAAACGTGCTCCCAACTTTCTTTGTTTGACTCAGAGAGCAATGTAGCCTGGGTACATCCATCCTTGACCTATTTAATGGCTGGGTTCTGTTGAAGACCCGCCGCACAAATTGAAAAGTTTTCAGTCGCTAAGTGAAATGTATGGCTCTGCCTCCGGTCCAGAAAAATTGGGGATTGTTCTATTTTAATTCCAAACTCAATTTCAGACATCCTCCGCGCTGCGACAAAGTGGATTTCTGGCCCATCCATTGTGCCGTGCTTGTCGACATTTCAGCTGCCAGGACACACGATGAATGAGTGAATATTGATGAACACAAAAGATGTACCCGGGCCATTTTTTCCTGTTATTGTTGGCGTGGAGGTGGGGAAAAGAGGAGAGGCGCCCTTTGGATCCCCTGGGATTGAGGAACCCCTCTCCATATTCAGAATATTCCCTGTGAAGTTCAGAAAGAGATATCAATCTCACTTTGAGGCTCTGGGCCTTCATTTGTTTGTGAGAGATGCGGAGCGCTGCTCAGATGACTGTGCCAATTCTTCAAATCCCACTTACAGTAGGAGTTCACACAAACACACACACATACACACACATACACACCATGCACAGCAGAGCATCTGCCACTTTCCTGAGCCTGTGTGTCCCAGGCGTCAGTGTCTTCAGCGGTGGAGTCTGCACTGTGGCACTCGAAGGTCTTGATTGAGGAAGCAGTCGCAGCTCTGTCGGCAGCTGAGAGTTAAGAATAAAAAATACACCATGGCTGTTTGAGCAGAAGCAACATGAGTCTATATTGGATAAATGGGTTAGTTTTTCTTTGTCACATTCTTTGCAGGAAAAGGTGTGTGTGTGTGTGTGTGTGTGTGTGTGTGTGTGTGTGTGTGTGTGTGTGTGTGTGTGTGTGTGTGAGAAAGTGAGCAAGAAAGAGGTGGTATTGTTGTACAGAATAATTTCTGGCTGGATTTTTTTTTTTCTTTTCTTTTTTTTTTTTTTGTTTGAAGGGTAATCCACCGATTTGGGTTTCACGTGCTTCCAAATAAAAGGACACTTGACCTCTCGAGTACAGTAAACCTGGATAGAGCATTTTCTGTATTGACAGTGAGAGTTTGGGGACAAGCGGTCTAAGACACTGACCATGGAATCACAACATCTCCAGTCTGAGTCCAACAAGGGATCTCTGTTGCACATTACCCCTCCTCTCTTTCCTCTAATTTCCTGTTACCTTGCTTATATCAAAATAATGTAAATATAAAAGTAACACCATAAAAGTAAAGGTTCAGTGTGTAGGATTTAGGGCAGGGGTCAGCAACCTATACTATCGAATAAGCCATTTTGGCCAAATAAGAAAAAAAAAATCTGTCTGGAGCCACAAAACATATTTGAGCCTTATGATAAAAGTAACACAGCGTTTTAAGTCAAATTATAATGCTGCACAGGTTGTCTACCTCTGATTAAGGGCAATATATTGGCAAAAATGGAATATAATAATTTAAGTGTGTTTTCTTTTGTGTATAATCACTTTTTAAAAAAAAAGGAATCTTCTTGTTTTCGTTACCTCAGAATGAGCCGTTTATACCTACTTCAGTCGTCACCACTAGATGCCACTAAATCTTACACACTGTTCCTTTAAAGACATTACTAAGAATCAATATGCTGAGTTAAGATGCAGATAAGGACAAAAACAATAATGTATATCATTAATAACACAGTTGAAATCTCCACTTTCTTCCACCATTATCTTCAGGGTCTTCATCATTAAAATTGAAATCATGCCTCACAGTTTTCCTAACCATGTTTTGTCTTGTTGCCTATTTGTATAAGATGGAGGAGGTGTTTGCCCTTATTTGGAGCTCTGGTCTGATAATCATGATCAGAGGTAAGAGAGCAATTTGAGGGAAACACATGTTAGATTGCCACAGTGGAACATTACACTGGTGCTCCGCGTGTAGATGTAAGGTTCTTAGCCGCTGACAGTACAGCAAGCAGGGCCAATAATGACTCTAAGAAGTGAAATAATTACACGCATCCTCACAAATACAGCCATTCTTCACCTCAATGAACACCCCCTCTCTGGGTCTCTCTCTCTCATGGTGTGCTCGATGTGTCCTCGTGTAGCCCACTGCAACAAATAGACGCTCACTGTTATCAGCTACTGTTATTTTAAAAGCCAGTGTTTAAGGATTCAGTGTGTAGGATTTAGAGGGGATACATTGGCAGAAATTGAATATAATACAAAGAGTATCTTTTCTTTAGTATATTATTATCTGAAATAAAAATTGTCACATTTTCGTTACCTTAGAATGAGCCATTTTCATCTACATAAGGAGCAAGTCCAAGTTAACAGAGATCACCATGTTGCACCGCCATGTTTCTACAGTAGCCTAGAGCAGACAAACCAAACACTGTTCATAGATAAGGCCATTCATGTTTTTGCATTGGCAAACATACTTAGAATCCCTTTTGCAATGACAACATTGGAAAAACGTTGATATTTTTTCACGTGGAGCTGCTCTATTCAGTGTTTCTACCAGTTTAAATCACCAGAGGTCTCATTTATAAACATTGCGTACGCACAAAACGAGTCCTGAAAGAGGGGTACGCCACTTCTCACACAAAAGTTGTGATCTATAAAAATAGACTTGATGGGAGAGACTTTGACCCATGCTTACGAAGATTTTGGAGACAGAAAATTGGCGACCCAGATGGTGAGGTGGAAGCCTGATTGTAGAAATTGTCAAATATTTTTGGGTGCACACCATTTTTGGCTTTTGTCCATACGAACATTTTTTTGTATGGATCCTACGCATTGTTTTATGAACACCCCCTGAAAAAATTAGCAAACGTCAGCAGTTGCTAGGCTAACAGCCCATCTCCCACATGCCAAACAGGATCGAAGAAACACAGTGTTGTAATGGCAATGGTATTCATTGTTTTTACCAGTTTAGAATTACATGTTGCATTTGTTTTAAAGAGGAAGACATCTCTGTGGATATATTGGCTTACAGTAAAAACACCCTGAAAACCTGGATCAGAAATAAGGTGAGATCACATTATCAAACAGCATAGAGAAACTGATTTGTAACATGAAAATGCTTTATTCCGTGTTTTTACTAGTTCTAATCACCTGGTCTGTTTGTTTTGGGGTGAAAGTGACCTCTGTGGATAGTTCAGCTCCTGGTAAAAACATCTTGAACAATGAACACTGAAGGAATTCTAACCAGGTGAAGTTTCAGCTGGTTGCAAGCTGCAATCCTCACCACTAGATGTCACTAAATCCACCTCAATCTTACACACTGTTCCTTTGAAGTTTATTTTGATTTTGATTCTTACCTCTTCTATATATTTTTCTCATACTTCCTAAATTCAGCCGCTGAGAAATTGCCCTCCTCTTGTCATGTCTGATCCTAATTTAAAATGCTCTTTTCCTCTTTCTCACTGCAGTAATCTTTAATTGTCTGAAATTATCAGCCCTTGAGATAACAGTAAAATCCAGAATAAAACTTGATTGGATTATAAATGAACCTGCACAGTTTCAGAATTTTGTCTCAGTGATCAAATTCAAGTCTCAGCTCTGTATTTTATCTGTCTTCAGAGCTGAGAAACATCTGAGAAGCCTCTGAGCACAGCAAAAGAACTCATGCTGTTTAATCCTTTTCTCCTTATGTCTCTTAAGAGATTGGCTAGGAAAAACAGATCAGAATAATCTCCCAAAATGAAGCTGATTTATTTCTGATGAGACAAAGAAAAGCAGATTGTGAGCAGGAAAATTTTCCTGTGGGACACACTTCTCTTTCTGTCTCTGTCTCTATTTTCACCATCTATCCACCTCTCTCCTAAAGACACCAGTGTGTCAGGCGTCCAAACCTGGCTGTGGTTTGGTTTTAGCAAGGCAATGGGCCATGCAGGCCTTTTTTTCCCACAGTGGGCTTCTGAGTGGAGTCTTTGCCCTCACATGCGTTCAGTTGGGCCTGCTTTACCCACACTATTGATTGCAGGTGATGTTCTGGACTCAGTCCAGCTGACCTCGGAGGGGAGTCAGATACATCATTGTCCGAAGAGGAACCTCTGGAGACCAGACAGAAGCAGCACACGTGTTAAGCAGTCTGACTTTGTCCAGTCGCTGAACCTGTCAACAAATGCTTTGGACACGAGCGTCTGGGCTGCTTAGCACGGACCAGTAATTTCAATAGTGAAACAGAAAATAATGTAGCTGCTCCACAGACAAACACCCATGCCTCAGCTGCTGCGTTTCCTGAACGGCCATCCATGCACCACATATTCCTCACTTCACCTTTTCCTTCTGCTTGCTAATTAGAAATCTTAATATGCAATAATGTTAACATTGAGTCTAATTTGTGCGGCGTGCATCTTTGTTTCTTACACACCTCACAGCAATTGATGGATATCCAATGAGACGCAGAGTCCCTGCCAAAGGGAGTAGCTCTGCAGCTTGTGACACATCGCTGAGGCTGGGGGGAAGTACGCCTTAAATTAATTAACATCGGACCTCTTGTAGCTGCTCACTTCTGTAAACAAACATTTTAATATGCAGTAATTAATTAAATCTGCCAAGCTCCTCTGCCCCTCCCATAGATCTCCCTTCATTCTTACTTTCCCCATCTTGTTAAAGAGTTTATTATGTGCTGTGTGAGACGAGGAGTAAATTCACAACTTTGCATCTCTCCAAGACGCAGATTTCTAAAATTTTTAACTGCAATCTGATGTGTAATATTGTAATTCTAAACCCCCTTTCTACCCAGAATTCACATTTCATATATGGTGAAAGATATAAGGAGCAAATGTTACTTGGCACTTGTGAGGAATGGACCAATAAATCGTACATCGCACCAGCCCTGCCCTCTTTAATAGCTTCTGGGTTCTGGCTGTGAGAGAACAAAAAGGTACCAAAGCCTCTTGGGCTACTTTGACCGACTGCAATGAATAATGTTTGGTCTGACAGACAGTCACAAATGTGTGTGTTTGACATCCAATATACTGCACTTGTCCACCATGAGTGTGTGTCTTATTTTCTGCTCCAATAAGATGTTTTTTATGACATATGTTGTATTTTTCTTGTGTCAATTTGGCTAAAACTTGCAGGTTTTATGCAGCCAAACATGATCATTTTCTACCTTTGAATGATGTCAAGCATTAACAGTTCAATTCAAACAGTTGAATTGACTGTACTGCAAGTATAGAATCTCCTCAAGTAGATAAATAAAATCGGAGCAATGTTAATACTTATGGTAATTCTATAAATGAGCAAACAGCCATTGAGTGCAATCTGTAGGCCGACTACATTAGAATGTGCCAAATATCGATGGATTAAGATTTATTTGGCAAGATTTCGTATTCAAGATGAATAAATTCAAACACTTCAATAAATCCCTCAAATTATCTACAGTGGATAGTTTTGCATTTATCAGAGATGGAAGAAAAAAAAAGATTGCATGAGTTTATGGAAATCCACATCAGCAGGGAATGGATGCGGACTCAAGGGGCATCACTGCACAGGTAAGCTGCTTTTGGAGGGTTCATGTAAATCCTAAAGTCCAAAAGTCAATTACTGGGGCATCTCAAGCGTGTGTTACTGAAAGACTCTGATGTTTTATTGAAGAGAGGCTTTAATTCATCAGGCTTCTCAGCTCCCTTTCATGCAGCTTGGAGAGGGAGAGCAAGGCACCTCCTTCAGATGGCCAGTGTCATATATCACACACACACACACACACACACACACAGAAAGAGAGAGAGAGAAAGAACACACACTAATGCCCAAAAACAACTCTCAGGTGGTCTGCTTCACTCCACTGACCAGACCATTACCCCCTACACACACACACACACACACACACACATGCACAGCCCTCTCAGTGCAGACCACACAGACTAAACAAGAAATTCATCCATGCAGCGTCCTGTGCTCTTTCTGTGCAAAATTAACATTTCAAACAAGCCAATGACAAATTTTACTCACACACAGAAAAAATCATATTCACATTAACCACCCACAGTTTGACGGTCACCTTTCGTGCTGCATTGCTGGGCCTTGACATCTGACTAAAGCGCTTTCTTTTGATGTAATCCACAGCACCTTGGTAGCTCATTTCCTCACAGCTGGTTTAATGTTTTGGGAAGACGGGAGTTATTGTATTGTACTGCCATTCCTATCCGCTGATCACAGTGCGTCTCTGCGCTTTATTCCCACTGGAATATTAATAAACAAATACTCTTTGCAGGCTGACACAGTCCCATCACAACAGAACGAGTCCGCTGTCTCTAATGTCTCCACAGCTGGAATGAAGGCTCATGGTGGCATTGCCCAGAGTGAGGCAAGCAGACAGCTTATTTTTCCACTGTGATTAGCCAAACTGTGCTGCTCATATACAAATGGAAATGGGATGTGCATGAGTGTCCCCCTCTCCTTACCCTCTCTCTCCCATCTGTCAAGACAATAGATTTTAATCTTTAATCCATGAGCAGCCATTGAATACTAGAGAATTACAAATTACAGATGTTTTACTGTGTGTTTTTTTTTTCTCCCACAACACCTCCTGCCCGCTGTCTGTCTCCCTGTTCAGGCCCCTCAGCTACCTGCTATCATGATGTTAACACACAAAGGTGTTCACATTTGCCACAAACAAATGCGTACAACAGAGACAGGGGGAGAGAGAGAGAGACACACACACACACGTATGCACATTACACACCCTCGTTCTGTGCCATCATGGTACCATATGACACTGTCATCATTTGGTAATTAAACCCTTGCTGGCTTTAAATATGAAAAGCTGGCAAGAGTTGATGATGATGATACTGGCTGTCGCTCAGCCCAGATTTCCAACAAACCATCCAGACACCAGGCAGGAAACATATTGTCCCGTTGTTGTCTTAGTTTGCCCGTCCATTTCCCATTAGAGGAGAAGAAATGTGATACAAATTTAAAAATTCATATACTGTTAAGGTAAAAACGCATCACACTTCAGCCCTGGTGTGTACCGTGTGATAAATGATGGGCACAGCCAAGTTACAGTGGCCTCCGAGTGAGGAGAGGGGGGTGGTGCCAGGGAGAGATGGGGGGCACGAAGGGTGAAGGAGGGAGGTTTATTTAATGTTCAGCCCATGAGCAAGTGGGACACTATTTTTAAAAAGGGGAGAGGAGGGGCGGGGGCGGAGGTGGAGGTGGCGGTGTGGTGTGTGGGTTTTGGAGGATGAAGGGTGGAAGTGCGGGTGAGAACTTTGGCTGTCCGTGGAGAGGAGACAGGAAGAGAGGGTTTGGAGATACATACTTCAACATTAACCTGACCCCCCCACAACCACACACACACACACACACACACACACACACACATTCCCTCCCTTTCAGCCCCACTGGCAATCTTGGACAGAGTAGATACCATTGACCAGTCTAATGGACTATGCCATAAGATCTCTCTCCCCCCACAACGCCGTCCAACCAAAATCACTCCTCTCCCTCAATTTTCAATCTGCCTCTCCTGCAGACTCCGGTCATAACCCGTAAATGTGGTGTGTGGCTCTGAGAAGAGCTTAGGTTCCATTACTGACAGCCCACACAGCTTTATGGCCATTTAAGCTCCTCGATTTGGGTTCCTCCCATTCGGATGTTTTCTGCAGACCCCAAGTGTGTCGCCTGAACAGATAGAGGGAAAAAACACTTATTAAGATCATTAATGTCGAGATTACCAGGGCAGAGTCAGCTCTTACTGCTGGAAATGTAATTTTAATACTCATAGCAATAAACAGTGACACTGTAAAAACAACACAATAGCATGTCAGTGTGTGTGTGTGCGTGTGTGTGTAAGTCCAAGTTTGAGAATTGGCATAAATTAAACATGTTGTCTTGTGCATTATTATGGAGAAGTTATGCACCACATACTTGGATAACAATTTTGTACTTCAATAGATGATCAAGTCACACATGTAAAGCTCACTGTTTTAGTCCATGTTTACGCATTTACATTCATTTATTCAAATATATTTGTTTTTCATTCACATTATACGTGAACTAATATATTTTCTAGACAAGATTATGTATTTAAATGACATAAAAACCTCATGAAAATCTCATGTTTTAAAAAAAAACAGACAGCACTCAGAGTTGCAAAGTATGCTACTGTATTTCCGTGAGGAGTAAGTAAGGAGCAGCTCTTTTTAAGCTGAGTATCTTAGATATAAAGTGTTCCATAATATCCATTACTGGTCCTTGGTCCAGTGGCAGCCTTATTACCATTTCTGAACTTCAAGCACTGTAAAGAGTCTTATAATACAAAATGTTTGTTAAATAGCCGATAGAGAAGCTATAATCTTTTAATGTTGAATTTTATAGCTTTACCACGCTCTGTCGTTCTTGTGGATATTGTAATATTGCATTTTTACTGGTTATTCATCTGTTAATGTTCCAGTTACTAAGTTTTATACTCTCCCTTATACTTTTTTTTTGTATTCCCTCACACTGTTAAACACACAGAGAAAGTTTCCTGTGTGAAGTTTATGTATCTGTGTGATATCTGACTGGACTGAATCTCTTGAGGGGAGCACTTGGAGATAAGTGTTTCAGAGGCAGCGGTCAAGGTGTTTGATAAGGACGAAAATAAATAGATGTATAATCTCAAAATAACAGATGTGATCGGACCCCTGAGTGACAAAATGCACTTGAATTAACTTCTGAAAATTAATTAATGAGTATTAATTGAATTCTGATTCTCACTTTTGTAATGATGTTTTTCCTCCCTACCCCACCACCACCACCACCTTTCTCTCTCTCCCTCTGTGTGTGTGTGTGTGTGTGTGTGTGTGTGTGTGTGTGTGTGTCTGAAAGAGAGAGAGAGAGAGGCTCATTGTAATTTTGTAAATGTTTGCCAGTATTCAGTGTTGTTATAAGCCTGCACATGACCGTGTCATTAACTCTACTAATAAATTTCTCGTTTTAATAAATTATTATTATTATCGATTTTTGGTGTTCATGGGAGTGGGACATTTTGGGGGGCTTCTAAACTTCACCACATCTATTCTCTGGTAATTTCATGCACGTATTATTTATGTTACAAAACTGTCATAAATAATTTCACAACATTTTAATCATTTATTGGACTGGCAACACTCAATCCAACTCAATAAATTCACTGTAAATAAACTTTGCTCTTTTTAAAGAAATAGCAAGTGATATCAAGTTTTTAAAAAATAAATTAAATACATACCAGTGAGTGCGGAATATGTTGTATTTTAATGTATATCCATGGTGCTGAGTCAAACCCTGCTCCAGCTGCTGCCTGTCTGAACACTAAAACCCAGTTTTAAAACCCAATATAAGCAAGTTTTACACTTCCCTTTAATTCAGCACCTGCAACGCTCTGTATTCTTTGATTTCTATTTTTTTTTCTCCTTCTTCCTTTATCAATTCCTAGTTCATTGGAGCAGGGTTGCTTCCGCTTTTTGTTGTCGCCTAAACCGTTTAGTTTTGGATGATCGGTCAAAGATTCTGACAACCAGCGGGGAGAAGCACGACGCCCAGCCGGGGAGGGAGCGCAGGAGGCCGGACAGATCTACTGGGCTGCATCGGGGAGACGCACCATTAGACAAGGGGAGAGCCATGCCTCACAGCGCTGGTCGACCAGGTAAGAATTTCTCCCTCTGCCTCATACTAATGTCAGTGTTTGTTTGCAGGTATGATGGTTGCACTGTGTGGGACAAAACTGTGAGGATGCTCCCTGCTCATGTGTGGATTTTTATTTTATCTTTTTTTTATTATTATTATTTTTAAATATAATGTACTTTTCCTTCACATTGTGCAGTTACTTCATGTATTTCTACTTCGTTTTTATTATTGTGTAATGTCAAAATTTAATTAAAGAAATTATATCTTTATATTATTATTATTATTATTATTATTATTATTATTATTATTATTATTACTACTACTACTACTACCGTTGTTGTTGCAAATAATTGCTCAATAGTCTATTAACATCACCTAAGCTTGAGGCTGTAATTGAAAAACATAGATCACAATCTAATTCACCTCTCAATTTTGGGTTTAGATGGGAAGATCAATGGAAAACAGTTGTAATGATCTAATTAATTATGGCAAAATTAAAAGCAAGTACAAAATCAATCTGTGATGGTGTCGAGGATAGAGTCAAATTGATATCCATCTGCTCCCGTTATAAAGCACATGAATAAGCAATCTAAGGACGCAGCTGATATCCTGCAGTTTGGCATAGCCTACCCATATGGCTGTGGGTGTCAGGAGACACCAAATCATTGTGGGGTATTACAAGTGACTCCCGATATGATGCGGATGTTTTGACTAATAGGGGAAAAATAGATCCAAGGGAGATGTGTGCAGAATTACAGTGTTGTCAGAATTAGCTCTTATAAGTACAAGAGCTGAGAGTGAAAGTGTTTGATGCATCACACCTATAGCAGGTGAGTTTTCTTGGTGTTTACTTCACTGACACCTGGGCGTGTTCTCAATGAGATAATTGCATTTTTAATGACGTCAGTAAGTAGTATACAGAAATTATTTACATATATTTAAAGCTCACACTGGTAAAAAATAAATAAATTATCATTAAAATGGCACCTGCATAATTTTAAAGTTTGTACACAAATACTGAAGTTTGCAAGCTTCACACACTCAAAGTTAAACTTTGCAGTGTTGCAGTGCCTCCCAAACTGGGGTCACAGGACCTCAGGGGTCCTCAAAAATATTCAAATTAAAAAAAAAATAAAATGTAAAAAATGTTTAAAAAATAAAATAAAATAAATATTTATTTTTACTCTCTAATTGCAACTTCTACATCTACAAGCATATATTTGCATTATTTGCACTTATATATTTTAATCAGTGCAGGTTGGTGAAGAAGTGATGCTGACATGAAAGTGTGTGTGCAGCCCTGCACCGTCTCAAACACGCAGTAAAGACACAACAGCCAGATAAAAACAGCAGTATCGATTGTTGACGTGGACGCGCGTTACAGGCCATATGTTTCACAAAACGGAAGAAAAGGATTTGTTTTGTCCTCCGAGGAAATTCATCATCCTCCCCTCCCGCCCTGTCTGCTGTCTTTCCACCTCAATATTCTTATTAAAATACCAAAAACAACTGATTTATTATTATATTATATACTTAATATTTAATTTACAATTGTTTTTTTTAAAGGAAACATGAATGTGAACACAGGCCTAAATTTAACCTCAATTAAAAACAACACTATGTTTAGAAAGCTGGAACCTTTTTGTAATTATTTCTAGTGTCATGAGATATATTACAATCAACTGTTTTTTTATAGTGTGTGACAACTGTGCCGAGGCTCTTTATTGTATAATGCAGGCAAAAGAAAAAAAAATCGAAAACAATAATCGCATTAGGTCCTTGGTGGCTGGGCTTTTAAAACGGGGTGAAGTCAGGACTAACAGTTTCTTAATTATCACGCCGTTTGTTTTGCTGTAGCACTGTGACACGGGGACGTCATCGTAGCAGTGCAGAGAGAGGTACGGGGGGCAAATCGGGGTGTTGTGGGGGAAATAGCAGCAGCTTTAGGGCAAAAGTGCACTGACGTGTGAAATTACAGCCCATGGTGCTACATATTGTACCAGAAGCTCCCTCCCCAAAAAAAGCAGAAACAAAAAGAGGAATCGTCCTCAAACTTGTCCAGAGGGCAGCTGGACGCAACACGGAGCCCATGAAGTCCACAAAGCCTTTAAATAACACATTATTATTATTATTATTATTATTATTATTATTATTATTATTATTGTACTGTTGTGTCTTTCCACAAATATACATTCAAGTAAATTACAGCAGGTTGCAGTTTTACACATCATGCTGGATACTTTACCACCACTGTTCACAAACACTGTGCAGATATCATCAAATAATTTTAATATTATTCTGCTGGGAAAACTGCAGCTACTTCAGCAAAACAGCCCACAGTTACAGACATGCAGAAGTTAATGTTAACCTCATGCTACAGACCATTTAAGCACTTTTAAATCTATGAATCGTCTTTGATTGTTTTGCTCTTTGTTTCCATTCAGATTGAGTTCTTACCGGAAGAGATTAACAGGCGCATAATACAGCTACAGTAGGTTTACCCCCAACCTTTGACCCGGCCAGCCCCGGCAGCATCAGCCTACCTGCCTGCCTGCCTGCCTGCCTGCTTGCCTTCCTGCCTGCATGAGCACAGCGGGCTGTGTAACCTACTGTATGAGCGCCATCTACAGAGCGATGCTGCACACAGGCGGTGAGTGCATGATGATGATGATCATGATGATGATGATGGCCTACTGACTGACTCTCCCTCTGCAGGCTGCGAGCTGCACCGTGCACACATTCTGTCTGACCACAAACAGCTAAATGCAGTCAGGCAGCTTTTTTTAGTAGCTGGATATTAGTTTTGTGTCACCATGCTGAGCTCAGAACATGCACAGACTTCTTTGTTAGAGAGTGTTGCAGAAAGCTAGAAACAAATGCATGTAAATATGACACATATTCTAAAATTAGACTGATTTTATTGCAAAAAACTTTTCCTGCTTCTCGTCATGTTTGCAAAAAGCTGTGATGTTGAGATTTTACACTTTGATAGGGGCTCACAAACTATGTTACTAGGCGGGTGTTTGCAAAATGCAAAATGAGAAATTGTTTAATTTTGTTATAATTTAAATTAGAGGGAAGCGTAGAGAAGTTAATATTATTATTATTTTAAATATCTTGTTTTAGGCTCTTCAGTAACACTTAAAAAATTGAGTACCAACAACAAAAATGTTCCCATGTGAGCCCCAGTCTCATCATGTGTTTCTGCTGGGAGTCCTTCATATGAAAACATTTGAGAGGCGTCGCTTTAAACAACATACAGCAGCCTGACAGTGCTTTACCTCTCTTCTACCCCCTGCCTTTAATTTCCTTGATTCTTCACCCCAAAGTCTCATCATTTCCCATTTCGTCTCCCTCCCCTTCCTGGCTGTCGGATGCAGGGACCTCCTCATTTGAGCTGCAGGTTTTTACGTGGGCGAATCACAAAGTGTTGGAATCTATTGCCTTTGTCTGACAAGTCATCCATCTCTATGCGAGGGGATCTGTGGGATGGAGGTAGGAGGAGGAGGAGGGGGGTGGGGGGTGATCTGTGGGACTGCAGCTTTTAGAAACAGACACACAAGGAGAGGGGTTTCATTCTCAGCCCAAAGCTTCGCTCAGGCACAGCCCATTCCGGAGGAGAGGGGGACGCACTGCTCTGTACTTCGCCGTGTCCATGTTGTTGTCATCTCCGCCCCTATCTGATTAAACCACAGAGCCCGCCTGTGCTCCACGCCGTCAGAGGAGAGGGATTTTTCGGCCGCCGATTCCCGAGCGGACCCCGTGGACACTCAGCTACTCTTTTCTTTTCTTTTTTTTGTTTTCCTCATGATGTCCTTTAAACACAAACACTGACCCGGTTTGAGTCAATGTTGCTGCGACTGGTGCGCTCTGCACACGCGTGGGTCATGCTCTGCACCTGACAGCTCCTCTCTGCGAGACTTTTGAGTTCAGACTTGAAACAGGAGGAAAACTTAGCATCGCCCCAAGAAGTTGACCACCGCTGCAGCCCGCGGACTCTTCGCACACGGACTGTTTTACACCAAATTACAAATCCTTGTTTTTTTACTCCTTTAAAGCTGCATCACCGAGGCGAAACGGCGACCTCAGTCGATTACCTTTCTTTCCTTTGCTATCCCATGGATATTCACTGCAAAGCAGACCCCTTCTCGGCGATGCACCGTGAGTATACTGAATTAGTTTGCAGACAGCATTTCTGTGGTGTGACTTTAATTCCTGCACGAATTAGAAGATGTTTACAATGACTGCGCTCTCATTAGAAAACACAAGATTATTAAAGGTGCTTTAAAATATAGTTTCTAAATTATAACTCATCAAATCCTCATTATTTGCCTTCATTTGATTACAGTACTGAAGATAAACACAGCTTCTCAATATTAAAACATGTTTATATCTAAAGTCATTTTTACAAAAAACACTAGCAAAGTTTTGTTAGAGGAGTCATTTAAAATATTTAGTTAATTTTGTTAATAATAAAAAATAGGCTAGATAAAACGCAGATCAAACCCTACAGGATGGCTGCAAAAAACGTTTTAAAACATAAATATTTTTGGCTTATTTTTAAGAGCACATGGGTCACTAAAGAGTTTTGGGTTTTGTATTTTTTCGGGAGTTTTTTAAGTAAAGCTTTATTGACTCAGAGGATCATAAAAATGAGGAAAATGCAGGCTCCTGTAAGCATTTACATTTTACAAAATAGGAACCCCTTAATTTAAATACAAAGCTTTTATTACCCGTGAAATGACAGCAACCTTAGAGAGACAACAAGGGGCACGTTGTGTGTAAATAGACGCAAACGTGTCACTTTATTTACCATCTCTCACTTTAGATTTCGGTGCTTCAGAATAAAAACTGACGCGGTTGCTCCAACTGTTCATTTTCCTCATGTTTTTCCTCTCCATACGATATGGGTAAAGAAGACCCGGGCTGCGTGTAAATTATTTATTCCTCCTCATTCGCACCATCCGCGTTTGTAATATGAGTTATCAAAGCTCATTTTAATTATTTACAATAATTGTGCGAGGAAAATTAAACAGGTTGAAACATAATATCTGCGACATGTGTTAGGCTGCAGTGGAGGAGGTGCTCCTGGAAAATATTGCCTATTGCCAATGTAGAAGGAGAGAGGAGTTTTGTTTTTCAATTTTTGTGCTATTAAAAGAGCAAGTGGGATATTTAAAAATATTTTTATATTTATTATTGTGTATTTAATTTTTATTTTTTGTAATAATATATTTGAAAGCAACAAAATCCTACTTAAATTTAACACTCAGGCTGCTTCCATTGATCTATTATGTTTTGCCCTTTATTATTAGGCTATTATTATTATTATTATTATCACTATTATTATTTAAAATTCCACTACTAATAATAGCTATTTTTGAATTTATGCAGCAACAAAGACTGGACAAAATTAAAATGTGCGTGCGTGTGTGCATTACGCGTGTGTATCCATGCACATTTTACTGTATATATGTAAATTAATATGATTTAACATTTTACACTAAAAATAAAACATCCCAGAAATTAAAAGCACCCAAAATGAACCGCCACCCACAGACAGCGTATCTTCTGCAGGTATGTAATGTTATGCTCCCCCTGTGCTGCTGTTGTGTCCCACGCAGGGCACGGCGGTGTGAACCAGCTCGGCGGGGTGTTTGTGAACGGCAGACCCCTCCCGGACGTGGTGAGGCAGCGGATCGTGGAGCTGGCCCACCAGGGCGTCCGGCCCTGCGACATCTCCAGACAGCTACGGGTCAGTCACGGCTGTGTCAGCAAAATCCTCGGCAGGTAAAAGGGGGGATCCACTACCAACAGAGCCCTATGTGTGTCAAACATCAATCTTCTATAGCTCGTATATGCGCACCCAGCTCTATTTCAGCCTCAGTCATCGGTTATATAGGCAGGTCATTTTTTTTCTGTCTTTCTCTCTTTTTTTTCCTGCTTGAACACAGCAGTTCTGCGTCCGAGATTTTCTATCCATCACCTGCAGCCTTGCAAGAGAAAAGCATCATAATCATGAAATAAATTTTAGGAGGAGAGTTTACAGCTAAGCATTAAGGATAAAAAATATCTCAGAGGAATATGAGGCTGTATTAATATTATAGGAGACTGTGATAAAGAAAGTGTATAAAGTATGAGGTCACTTGAAAACTGACTTTTCAGGTCCACAGACACGAATTGGAATATTACAAGCAGATTAAGAAAACCAACACACTCCACGGCCACTATAAACTCACATTTGAGTGTCATAATCCAGCATAAAAATATCATAAATACACACTTTACGTTCCTATATTTTTCCATCAGTGTAAAACTTTAAACCTGATAAATTAGCTCTACATCATTTTTTTTACTTCAGAGCACAAATGCTGTGAGATAATATTTTGAAATATATTTTTTTCAGCTATCAGAAGGCATTTCAGAGGTATTTCATTTCACACACACTGAATGTTTGTCACCAACATTTACCTATAGGTCATGGTGGCATGTCGTGCATGCTACTGTAAGCTCATGGAGACTGGAAATGAGGTCTAAACTGTGCTTTTACAGCTAAACTGTCCTTTGTTCTGTCCGTCTCACTGCTTATATTGTGTGATTTTAATTACACTGCTTTTTCGTTGAAAACCCGCTCTGTTCACCTTCCAGCTGACACTCAATTAGGCCCATATAACAGCACACTTCCACACCAATTATTACAATAAACTCGCCATCATATTTGTAGGTATGTTTTTTTTATAAAACCCTAAGTGTAACTGCAGAAGGTCGGCGGAGATTTGTTTCCACACATACGATATTTAAGCCACCTTTCCCATCAATCAGACTGGATTTTTTTAAATTAAGGAGGGATCCATTCAGGAACACTCACTCTGTCCCCATGCAGGTACTATGAAACCGGCAGTATTAAACCCGGAGTCATTGGTGGCTCCAAACCAAAGGTTGCAACTCCGAAAGTGGTGGATAAAATTGCTGACTATAAGCGCCAGAATCCAACCATGTTCGCTTGGGAGATAAGGGACCGACTACTGGCTGAGGGCGTCTGCGACAACGACACCGTCCCCAGCGTTTCATCCATCAACAGGTAGGTGGAAATTACACTTTTTAATTTTATTTCAATCCTTAAAAAGCATGGCGAATTGTTCCAAAGCGCGTAAAATTTCCCTGACGCAAAAAGCTTTTTAATATCCTCTCTAAATATGTGCATACACGTGAGGGCAAATGTTTAAATGAGCCAAACACAAAAGGAGAAAGGGGGGAAAAATCCATGCGTAAATGGGATGAATCAGCTCTGAAATTAGCAAATTTTATCTCCACACACAAGCCTGAACTATAGTCAGTCCCAGCCGAGCCTATCCGGGGTGGTCTCACATGTGCAATTCAATCTCCTGTGCGGCCCTCCACAACACAGCCAGCACGGGAGCTGAGGCAGGGGCCACGAAGAATCACATCTGTCTCGATAAAAACCGATCAATACCGCGTAACCAGATCCAGAGGCGGAGGGAAATACCCAACAAAGTCGTTCAATACGCGGACCACACTGCGACAGAGGCGGCAGCAGCATGCCTCTTTATTGCCAACCAATTGCTGTGTTTTCCAACACCGAGGTGAGTGTGGAGCGACAACACATTTAGGCTCCTAGTGTGGTGGGACAATTTTAAATTATTCCGGTTTTAATCACGCATCATATTCATACTGATATTCATATTATTATGAATAATAATTAGTTTTATTTACAGTATAAGAAGAATAGAATACGTTTAAAATAAAGGACCACAGAAAAATCCCCCGTCCTAACAGTGTTGATTTATGGGTAAATGCACTATAAAAGAGTTTCTGTTCCACTGAAGCAGCTAAAGCAGCAGACACCCTACACCTTCACCTTTCCACATGAAGCGGGACAGCAGTGGACAAAGTGTCTTTAGACAGAGGACGCCGGGTGAAAAGCTCCACTGCATGTGCGCAAAGTTAAAAAAAAAAAAAAAAAAAAAGCCCCATAGTGCCTGCGAGTGATGAACTTTGGTTAGGAGGCACTGTTCCAGAGAGCTGGTCATCGGCATTACATTTTAATGAGCTGAAGAGAGTCTCATAACACATCCAGCTAAATGCAGGAGATGGATGAATCTTAAGAAAAAAGAGAGAGAATAATTATAAAATCAGGTTGGTATGGAGATGGTGGTTTCAACAGGTCTTTTGGCGCCGTTCTCTGTTTTCACCTGTTGTTCCTAAAACCAAAGGAAAATGTATTTAAGGGTGTGTGGAGGCAGTGTTTTATGGCTAACTATTAGAAAACATTTCTGACCATCTGCTTGGTTTTTGAGCTGGGTGGAACAGCACTATTAGAAGAAATGTTGTCCTTTGAAACTAAGTTGGCCTGCATATTAATAATTAACATCATGAGCTTGTGGCAATGCACAAAACAGCTTTTTTTATTCTTAAAATATGGCCTCACAAATCACAGCTTAACAATCAGTAGGTTTTACTTTTTAAATATATCCCCGAAAACATATATTAGCATTGGAGAAAGGTTAATTGATATTGATGTTACAGCATGTAAAAAATGTATGAGTGTTTTGACATGTTTATAAAATCTAACCTTAACTCAAGTAACTAAAATGTTCCCATTACAGGCTGTTTTAAATGTCTATGGTTGCTTTTGTTTCTCGTTGGTGTTATTAAAGGAACGATTGGGAAAGATGTGGAGGAGGAAAAGAATAAGAGGCAGGCAGGGGGAGAGAAGACAGTAGAGCCCTGGTGGTCTCTGTGGTTAAGGGGCTGACCTCTGCTCTGTTGACTAAAGAGGATGTCCTGGCTTTAAACACATTTTTCCTGCATGAATTATTAAAGATTACACAGAGACTGGGTTGCACTTTGTTTTGTTGCCGCAGAGAGGAGTTTCCACCCGCTGCAACATGCCCAGTGGACAGAGGAGTACCCATAAGGTCCTAAGCGGCTTTCAATCATATTGATCCACATTTTAATCTTTCTTTGGGGATTTTTATTTTTTTTACAACGCCCAAACACCAAAGTCGTTAATTCCCCCATCCAAATTGCTTATTCAATATCAACAACATAGACTTGAAACAAAGTCCTTGAATTTATGAGGCTCCCTCGAGTCATGAGGTCAGATAACTGTTGTGGTGAGATGTTAGAAATTCAAATAAAATATTGATGTGTGTTTTCTGGAGGAGGCTGCTAGCCTTTGTTGCCCTGCCTGAAGGAGAGAGTATGGAGGACACATGAGATAGTGAGGGGAATGAAAAGAGTCTGATGTACATTTTTTGCCCCCGAGGAAGTTAACCCCATCGCTGCCTGATTCACATTTGATAGCTCATTGCTGGATGCTGCATGCACATGTGAACGCCTCATCTGCAGTCTGTAAAAGTCTGTTTTTGTCACACCTCTCGAGCGAGAGGGCTTCCATGTGGGATTTCTGTCGGTACACAACGCTGCCTGTTATTCAATGATCTCACGTTCGTGTGTCAATCAAAAGATTACCATAGTCATGGTTTAATGTAATGCGATCATGTCCCATAAGAGCTAAAGCTGCGCTTGTGTAAATCCCACTGTACCTTTACAACAATCCTCAATTTAACAAGTGTAGCATCATCTCTAAGGCCTCATTTTTTGTCGTCTTCAAAGTTTCAGATTATTGCGATGCTTTCTTTTATTTTTTACTTATTTATTTCAAAATGCAGCACATACATCGGATGTGGCAGTGCGGTCTCAGGTTGGGCCAATAAGACACTATTGCTTTCCTGTCACATATAATTTATAGATCACCATTTGCATTTGCTGTTCCTCTCCGCCATTCGTCGTCAACTTTTTCTATCCTGGAGTCCCAATCAATAGGCTCTGATCCTCAGTGAGCCTGGAGGTTTCCTGTGTGCTACACTGAGCAACAAAAAGACCAAAAACTACAACAGACACCAGAGAGGTGACAGAGAATACAGGGAGGAATAAGAAATTAAATGAAGAGGAGTGAGGATTGAAAGAAGGAAAGAAAGAGATGTGGGGGTTTGAAAGACAGACAAAGTACAGTAAAATGGAGAGCACATTGGACAGTGGAGTAGAAATGAGAAAAGGGGATGAGATTCTGGAGAGGGAGGAGTGAAAGATCAGGTTTGAGAGATGGAGAGAGTAAAGAGAGAGCGGGGAGAAAAGAGGGAGTGGGGAGCAGGAGAGGGAGATTATTAGAGTTGGCCAGGTAGAGCCAGTGAAGCTGATCATTGAGGTGAATTGATGTGATTTCATGCTTTGTTTGCAAGATCATTCAGACCAAAGTGCAATGAAGACTTTCCCGCCACATCACATCTTACTGGTATGGGGACTTTATCATATTTCTAACCTCAGAATCCAGCTAGATTGAATCCACAATCTCAGGGGGCAGCCCCTATTCAGCCTCACACAGGAGCACAGAGATTGCCCCTAAAGCCCTGAGATTGGCTATTTTGTGACAGGGGCCTGAATATGAGGATACAAGCGCCCCCAAACGATGGAGCACTTGTACATGCACGGGTGTAAGTGGACGTGATGTGCCGTGTTTAAGTGTCCCGGGGCGGCTGGGCTGGTGTGAAATCTCCATGCTCTGGAAGCAGTATTGATTGATCCGTGTCTGTTGTTCACTTTACCAGGATTATCCGCACCAAAGTCCAGCAGCAATTCCACCCGTCCCCTGACGGATCTGTTACGCCGCTCTCCACGCCCGGCCACACCATAGGTGAGCGTGAATGAGGCTACACACAGATTACAGCGCAGTCAAATGAGCCAGAAACCGGAGGGAAACACCTAAACCTGAACACATACATGCTTTTTTTCACACACACTTGAATCAACACACACAAATGAGACACACACTAACTCAGCTTTCTCCACCAGTGCCCAGCACCGCCTCGCCCCCTGTGACCAGCGCCTCCAACGATCCCGTAGGATCCTACTCCATCAACGGCATTCTGGGTATCCCCCGCTCCAACGGCGAGAAGAGGAAACGAGACGATGGTAAGAGAAACACAAGATCCTTTTGTTTCCCATCCTTTTAATTCTCTCCATCACTCGTCTCCTACGTTTTTTTCTCTCCTGTGTGTGAAGAAGATGGCATTTATGACAGCGCTGCAGCCAAGTGTGTTTCTGTGTGCTGTCTCCAGTGACTTGTTATGTTGTATATCAGGCAGGGCGAGTGTTGAGAGAGTGTTGCGATTCAATCAGCTTTTTGATGCCCTGCGTTTTTACCATACGCCTACAGAGCTGCATCTCAATTTTATACCATGCTCAGACGTACTGTAGATATCCCATATAGCTGTCATACAACTCTAATCCCCCTTGGCAAGGCATCAGGGCTGCTGCTCCTCTATAACGTAACAAAAGGCAGAAAAAGAAGCTCTGGTGTGAATCTCTGTCTCGATACTATCAGTTAAACACCAGCCATTTAATATACTATAGACACTTTTTTTTACTGAATTCTATTTCATTCTAAACAGCATTAAAACATTTCATAATAAAGTATTTTTGTAAGACTGTATAGTATACTTCACTATCAGGGCAAGAAAACAGACCTAGATATGCTCAGAGATTAAGTGGAAGCCTATCCGGTCCAAGCCAGAATTTCTCATTCCTAGGCAAGGCAAGAGAGTGGACACACACCGCCTCAGGGCTAATAGATTATCGGTTTTGCAAACAATTGGCTTTTTTAATGCCTATGAATTAACATGTCCCCGGTGGAGGCCTGAACAGGTGTAGGAACAGACCGGTGGAGGCAGGGAGGGGGCTGCGCGTGTGCCTGTGTGTGTGTGTTTGTGTGTGTATGTGTGTGTGTGTGTGTACTGCTTTGAGGTGGCTGATGGGATGAAATGGTTGAAAATGATCTCAAAGAGCACTCATCAAAACAGGCCACTTCCTTCTTTTATGTTTCTGTCTCTTTAGTTCTCTGGAGTGGCAACCACTTGGATGGAAGGAAAATAGGACATTGTAAGTTGAAGTTAGACAACCTTCTCTTTTGCTTTGGTCAATCAGATCACAATACTTTCCTCTCAATTACTGGTTTTTTTTTTTTTATTTGCTCTTCCAGGGGTATGAGTTTATGGGGACGAGGCGGGGGGAAGATTTTTCCAATAAATAATCTCCCGAGAAATTAAAATAAATTAAGCTAAAGTGACTGTGGAAAATCATATTTTCCATGTAATGGCATGCAATTCAATATACAGTAATGCACAGTGTAGCTTGTTTAGAATTGTTTTCAGGCAAAGATAGCTGTTAATTTTACAACAAGATGCAGTTTATTGTAAAATAAAATGTATTTTTTAATAAAACAATACTTGGCATTTCCCCTTAATTTGGACTGTTGTGTCAAGAGACCCACTGCAGCTCTTGTTATATATTTAATTTTCAATAGCCCATATATTTTTTCAAATGATTTTAGCATTGTTATTTAAAAAACAAAGCTGCAGGCGGACCATCCTGAGCTAGCTAAGATTATGTCAAAGCAGAAAGTTACCTGCTAAATTGTTAACATGTTACCTTGTCAGACAACTCAGTGAATACATAAATGAGTAAATAAGTGAATATATACATTAAAACAAGGGGAGCTTTAGTGCAGCAAAGAGTTTTTATGTTGCTTAATATTCTACAAACGACTCACTAGACTCTCTTGCATGTCTGTAAACTAATCAAAGATTTTAAGCTTGAAAGCGTCACATGTTTGTGCCCACGTTGTGATAATTTGACCACAATGAACATGAAAAAAAAGCACTGCACAGTCCTTGTTCTGCTGGTGTTGTGATGGTGGTGGCGTGTGTGTGATCCCGGTGTGGCTGAAGTCAGCGGTTGCCCTTTGAGGAAGAAAAAGGTCCCCATTACTGGAGGGCTGTAGAGATAATGTAGTGTGACACGCGTTATGTACACCGGGTCCCCGTAAGACGAGCTTCAGGGACAGAGGTGCCATAAGAGCCATTAATCTGTCCTTGTCATGTGTTATTGCAAATTAAAAGTAGCATGTTACACTGGACGGCTTCGAGTGAAGATGGGAGGAGGTAAAAGAGAGATGGAGGAGCGGCGGAATGAGAGAGAGAAAAAAAAGTGGTTTTATGAAGGGGAGGAGGGAACAAGGAGGTCCTGGCAGCTTCAATGAGAGTTGAGCAAGAATTAGTTTTAGGATTTGTGCATGCATATACACACACCTACTGTATGCACGGAAATGCGTGCCTTAAGTGTGTCTGTTTGTAACTCTGTGGCTTCAGATGCTCCTCACACACTGAACATAGTGACATTTAAAAGAATTTGCAATTCTGCAGAGAAAAGCTATTAATTCACAAATTAACATCTCCCCCCCTCTCCCCTCCCTCTATCTTGGATGTGCAAGCTATCGAAAAGACAAAAGAAATAGCCTTAAGGGGGAAAAAGAGAGAGTCTCAGCCCTATCTGTGGAGAGATTGGTTTGCATGTCTGCAAGCAGCGATACCAATTATGCCAGTGCTGGGAGAATGCGTCTCAATGCGCCCCCTCCTTTGGCCCCCCCCCACAAACCCCCCTCTTCTTCCCACCACCATCACCACCACCGCCACCCCACCCCGAATCTATCCATAGCCAGATTTATTTGTGTATCTCATTACAGGAAATGGAATGTTGTTCCTGCCAAATGCATTAATAGTGAAGTGGGGAAATTAGCCTGTTGTACAGCATGCTCTCACTCAGTCATTTAAACCTATGGTGGAAGTGGAAGCCAAGAAAAGACAGAGAGGATTGGGTGACAACTGCTGTGTGATTGTCAATTGTGTATTACAGTGCGAGAAGTCCATGCACTCATTTAAAAAGTTTGGGCCTTCCAGTCGTTTCTCTGATTCTGAGCGAATTATTATGTGCGACATACCTGCTCTAATTTGTTCTCCTTTTAAAGGAAATGCTGTTTTTTATTAGAGCTGCAGCTTTATGTAAATTCAGTGTTTTCTTAGCACACACTGACAGGTTACTCCTGACCTTGCTGCTGTATGCACGCAGGTTGATGTGACCTAACTGTTTCCCTCATCGTTGGCTTACCGCGTCCTGGATGGAGCCCAGTGGAGCTCTGGGGAGGACAGGCAGTAGGGAGCCACAGTGATAAATTAGATAGAGAAAGCAAAGGTCATAACTTGTGATTGTAGCGTGGGTGTGGGATGAGTGTAGAAGGAGCTGATGAGTGTGTGAGCGGGGAGAAAAAAAAAATATGGCCTAGCAGGTTGTTCATTCATGACATAAAAGAACGATCACACGCAAGCAGCCAGAGTCATATCAACCTTGGTCAATAGCTTGAGGAAAAATGAATACAGTCGCTGTTTTGATTTGTTCACATTTGATATTTGGCCCTTTTGGAGATTGTCCGGTGTGTATCTTTTAACACATATGACCCATTTGTGGAGTTTGAATCAGTTAGTGTATGGATTTGAACCTGGGCCTACACTGGTTGGCTAGTCAAGCCAGTCCATGACAATGAGTCAATAGAGGATCACTTTAGAAAATAAATGCATCCAGAGCGAGACAGAAATAAATGGAATCATGAGCACCATGATGGCCCTGATGGGGTGTGTGTGAGAGAGAAAAGCCCAGGTTTGAGAGGGGCCACAGAGCGTAACATAGAGACAAGAAGCTGTTAGGGCCCCGACAGTAGAGGAGGACACAAAAGGGTCCACACTGCATTTCTCCCCCTCCTCCTCCTCCTCTGCTCTATCTCTGTCATTCTTTCCCTTCAACATTTCATTTCTCCTCTTATCGTCCCCCTCTCCTTTCCAAGTCTTGCGGGTTTAACCATTTGCATTCAGCAACATGACTGCGCGAGACCCCACGTATAGTTGTAAACAATATACAATGAGATCCGTCACAAAAAATATAAGGAGAGGGAATTCACTCAATGGAGAGGAATCATGTCAGAGAAAAGTCAATTACGGACAGCGATGCCGAGAATTAATGGAGCGATGCATTACTCAGCTTGAGGAGGGAGAAAAAGGCAAGAGAAAAGAGGGGATACGTTAATTGCATTTCCACAAATACTCGCCACACAGGGTGGCAACGCTAAACGGCAGACTGGTCCAGAGGAGGGTAGAGATGAAAGCAGAGGACAAAGAAAAACAAGAGATGGGAATAGAGTCAGACTAAAGAGAGAGACTGCGAAAATACCCTTCTTATTGAGCCATAAATGACTTAATTTTCAATACAAAGAGTAAAAAAAAAGGATTATTTAGACTTGTTAGACTAGTGTATTTTTTAAAAAAATAAAGTTTGTGGAGCAGCAATCTAAAGATCTATTTCAAGAATACATTGCAATAGCCTCAATGCTACATAACATAATTTTGATTTGATAAAATAGCAGTAAGTTTCACGCAGTGTCCAAATATAACTTTACCTTTATTTTTGTCACAGTTTTGTCCAAATTCCCCCTTTTTCCCCCATAAACCCCATTAACCTACATCAGGAGCAGGTCAGTGTCACTTTTACACGTGGACAGAAGTAGCCAGGAATCAAATCACCAACCTTACAATTACAGGCCAACTCGATCCACCACCTGATCTACAGCCGCCCTCTTATTAATGCTATAAACTCACAAACTGTATCCAAACAGTCATGTGCTTTTATTATTTATTATAAACTTTCTGCATTGGCCTACATCTAAGAATTTAAATTAAAGTAAATAAAATAACTAGTGTGCTTCAAAAATACTATCGATGCAGCCTCAGTGCTGGCAGTGAGTGCAAATATCAAATAAGCATCACTATGCCTGCTGACAGTCAGTACACTGGTTGGTGGTGCTAAATCGAATTAATAAAGCTCTTAAACACGCCACAACATAACAGGATCTTAACAGCCATGGCAGTGTTGCTGCCTCTCTCCCTCTCTCTCCCCCACCCCACCCACCTCTCTCCTTTCCGCTTCAGAGGTTTCATAAATATAGCTAGCTTACAGGGAAGGAGTGTTCACCCTCTGGGTATACCAGTTTGTTTGCGCTCTCTCTCTCTCTCCCTCTTTTTTTTTCAAGCATAACTGCATTTTTAAAAACATCAACAAATGATCCACAATTTGCGATAGCATCATTTCACCTATCAGCAGAGGACTCGCAGCCTCTGATCTAGGAAACCCTGTGTCATTGATTTACGGAGAGAGCCAGGCGGTGTGTAGGAATTCATTTGCCTTTCAAACAAGCCCCCACCTTTACTCTCTGCTGAGTTATCTTATCAGGGGGACAGGGGAGATGAAAGAAGGACATAAAGTGCCACCATGCCACCGCAGGACGTTAACATCCCCCTTAGAGACAAAGCAAAACAGAACAGCTTTTGATGCCATTGTGGTCTGTCTCACAGTAGCAACTGTCATTGTTAAACGCTGTACATGTGTGTGTGTACAAATGGCTGAAAGTGCATGAGTGTGAATATTAGTTAGAAAAGGACTCTTTGATCACAGTATTGCTAAAAAAAGAGCAGTTTTATGTCTGCTGGTTGAGTTTGTCTTCAAAGCTTGAAGTTGGTACAAGGTCCACTTAAATGTTTGAATGCATTTATTACGAAAACTTAAACTTTTGGACGCAACAAGGTCAAACAGCGTCAGTCTGCTCGAGCTGATCAAAGAAAGTATTAACCAGAAAGTGCATCGCTTCGGGGTTGATGTGCGAATGTCACCGTTGGAGAGTCTTGTTTTTATCTTGGTTTGTCTCCTCACACTTTGGTGTTAAAACGAAGAGATGCAGTCAGCTGGTGCTGTGGGAGTGATAAGAGAATACCTGCTGAGACACCCAAAGGGGTTGAAGAAACACTGAGAAAATGAAGCAAGTCAATGAGACACACACACACACACACACGCACACTTACACACACACAGACACGATCTGACAGTCGGGCTTCACACTCCACTTGACACGCTGACTGTCAAAGGATGAATCTGATTTATTGCAGCTATCTTATGATATATGTCAAACATGAACCTCTAATGGCGATTTCTGAAAATAAATGATTTAGTATTATTTCGATTTAAAGGCCAAATCAGTAATTCTTTTGACCACATAAATCTGAAATATATTAGCATACATAACTGAAGAGTTAGAGATGAAAAAACCGAACATGAATAAAAATTAGGCCTGTTTTTAAACCATTACTGGTGTAAACAAACCTTTAACAACGCCACAGAGTGTTGCTAATATAGATTTAGTTGTTGTTGTTGTTATTGTTAAAATACCTGTCAATCATTTAGCAGGTTCCAAAAATTGAGTTTTTAATTGCTAGCGAGGCTTTTGTTTACATTTAGAGCACCGAAAGTGCACCAAAAACTACTCCGTGATGGTAATTTATGTCCTTTTGCAGCCAGCTCAAAGGGCCTGATGAAGTGTGTGTGTGAGGGGGTGCTGAGTATAAGCATGCTCCTCCATAGTGAATGACAAACACTTGCTATTGATCGAGCTTGCCTCTTTTCTCAGACCAGCTGATACGAGGTAATTAATGACTCCATTTTCTTCTGTACCACAGACAACAATTGAGTTTCATACAGCAACACTAATGCTGCAACCCCAACCCTCCACCCAAGGGAGCTGTTCGGGGGAGAAAAAAAAAAGCCTGTGCTAAAATATTCGGTTAACTGATGGTAGGAAAAACACATGTGGCAAGAGAAAAAACTGATTCCTTCATAAATGTTACACAAAGCTAAAGTCAATATATTTTAGCAGTGAAACACACATATACACACAGCCTCCCATCTACACACACTCATACCCAATTGCAGTCCTCTATTCCATTCTCTCCATGGATCTATTTCTTGGTGCGAGTCGGGTTCATCCTCTGGCCTCAGCCATTGAAAAAAGGTCAAGCAGCCGAGCAGAATGGCAATAACGCCCCTGAAATGGTACCATCAGTGGAACATGATTGATCAATTGAATTCCATAGCACAGAAAAATGTGGGATTAAGTAGAGTATTATACGCACAATGAGTTGAGGCATGATGTTCATTCCAAGTTCATTTCGCCTCCCTCCTCTGCTGGCGGATCAGGCAATCAATAGCGGCCTTGCATATCATATATCACCGCTGGCTCGCCCAGGAGAGAACATAATCTGCTGCAAATTTAGAATGACAGATTTGTATGGGAGCTAAAGCCCTCATCCGCTGTTGGCGGCGGGGTATAGGGAGGAAGGGAGGGTGGCGGGAGGCAGGCAGTCGACTGGAGGTTCCTGGGATGCTGGCTGGAGGTTTTAGCTGCAGATTTTTTTTCCTTTCACTGTTCAGGACTTGATGAGCGAGCAGAGGGAGAGCTGCAGCGGCAGCGGTGGGCTCCCTGGCCGAGTTGATAGGGTCAGAGATCAGGAGAACGAGGGAAGCATAGGCTCATTTGTTTATATAGAGTGTGACCGAGTGAGGAAATGCATACGCTTGCCCTCGACGCCCCGTCCTCATTCGGCCCTGAGTACCGTCCCCACTCCATTCTGTTTTCCAGAAGACAGGCAATATGTGGGGGATGGAGGGAGAGAAAGAGAGACAGAGAGAGGGAAGGGTAATATGTTCAGGAGGAAATAGTACAGTTAAATAATGGCCCTCCATTTCCCGCTGGCAGAATGAGAGGCTCTGTATGTAATCGCCAGCCCTACTTTCTCCCCCTGAAATACACGCTCTCCCTTACAAGTATATATTTGCACTGAAGGTAATCCATCAATTACCATAGACCTATCACATGATGACCGTGCTGATGGTGGCCACGAGGAGAGGTGGGGGGGAGGCAGAGAGCTGCTTGAGTGAGTGTATGTGTGTGAGAGGAAGAGAGGGAGAGAGAGACAGTGAAAAACAGGGAGGGAGATAAAAAGCAGACATGCTGGTGGGTCTCCCTGAATTTACTACTGCTCCTCATGCCATCACTCTCACACCCGTTGAGCTAAAAGAAAAAATGCTTATCTCATATTGCTAGCCTGCTAGAATAATATCAGGTGAAAAGACTGGAGCTATGCCCTGATGCAGAATGTTGTCGCCCTTCCCTTCTTCCTCTCCCTCTTTCTCTAGATGGCTCTGATGGCTCAGGCCCGGGCAGCGACTCTCAGGGCAGTGTGGAGAGTTTAAGGAAGCACCTGCGAGCGGACGCCTTCACCCAGCAGCAGCTGGAGGCCCTGGACCGTGTGTTTGAACGTCCTTCTTACCCTGATGTCTTCCCCACTTCAGAACACATCAAACCTGAACAGGTTGGCCACACAGATTTCTTTCTACACATTGAATTTTACAGCCTGGCCTGCAGTGAAATACTAGTTTCTTGTCCTTAAGTTGTAGTAGCCAACAATAGAATAATTAACATTGATTTTTAACATTATATAGAGAACAAACTGGTGCACATACTGACACAGGTGACAAAAAGCGCTGTGCAACTTCACCTGCAAGCCTAGAGCCTATTACAGCGGATAACCTTTATTTACATTCATTAGACTGTTAAACAACAAGAGACTATTAATTTTTCCATTGGAACTCTATGTGGGTGCCCATGCAGCCTTAGCAGTGCCCTAATTGAGTTCATTTTCATCTCTGCGCGATCGCGGGGAATTACAGCGGCGATAAATCAGAGGGACAGCCCCTCAGCCTGCTATACAGCCCCTAATGCAGCTAATTACCAAAGTGATTTCTACGGCAAGATCAATACCAAAACGAATTGGAAATGACTTGCAATCACAAAGAGTGGAGGAGAAGGTATTAAAAAGGCGAGAGGAAGGTGGAGGAGGGGGGAGAAAAACGGCATCAGAATGGTCCAGAAAAATCAGTTTTAATTTAATGTAATATTAATCAGGCTGCTTTCCACTCTTTCTGTGCACCTCCTTTTTTTCTCTCCCCGTTTCCAACACCCCCTCCTTTTCTTAAACTGGTGAAAAGGTGGGATATTAGGCTATTAGGGGCTTGTCTGGTGTCTGCGTCAGGGCATTAAAAAGCCATTTTGAAGAGGCCAGGCTGAATAGGCCTCATCCCTCCCACACTTCTGGCAGCCATGTGGTCAGGTCATTCAGGCCCCTCTGTGCTTGCCACTCGCCCTCCGCCCAGCCCTGCCCAGCCCTGCCCACAGCCCATCTGCATGACAAAATGGCTCTTGTGCTGCTGAGGCCCAGCGGAATAGAGAGGAACATCCAGCCTAGTGCCAGGGAACAGTTGTAAGCAGACAATTAGAGTTTATCTGGGATAGAGGCAGACAAGACTGGGGTCACCAGCTCGCCCCTGTGGGACCCCCAGTCCCATTGAGACAAACAGATGCACACACGCACTCTGACACAAACACTCGCAGACACAAATGTGTGCACACACACTTATCCTTTCAAAGAAGAAGAGTCAGGTCAGGAAGTGTCATCTCATTAACAAACAGGGCTCATCACAGCTGCTAGCAGAGTCTTAACCTGAGATTAAAATGAATTAAGACTAAGAGACCACTGGTAGTTGACCCTTGCAGGAAGTTTTCTGGTGCAATATTTTTGAACGAGAAATTGTAAAACATGAAAGATGGCTGCAGCTGCACAGTATCACAGCTGAAAAGACGTGCAATGAAAACCTCCAATGTAAGTAAAAAATACTAATAAAAGTATGAAAGGCGTAAAACAACACGCTATTTTAGCATTTTATTAACCCAGTTTTATGTGTTCATCCTAGAGGCGAAACACAAAGGTTGATTTTGAGGTTGTACTCCCCTTTAAAAAACCACACCACATGTCTCTCCTGTAACAAAGCCCTGAATGTCTCCTCCCTTGACTGGTCACAGGGATGACTGCAGTGGAGCACAAAGAGCCAGCTGACACCCCTGTCCTTTCACTCCTCTCCCAATCCCTCTCTCATCCCTCTCTCCCTTTCTGCCTTCTCCTCAGACAAGCCCTAATGCATGCATACATCATAGGTCTTGGTAAAGCATGGGGAGCGGGGTCGGGACGGGTTGGTGAGGAGGCGGGGGGTGCTCACAGAATTCACAGGAAATATTCAGAAGAAAACACAGTGAGAGGATCACAGACAGCTTCCTCTGATACACTAGGGGGTTCCTTCAGACATGTTTCATATATAACTGCGAAAGCTGCTCTAAATCTCACACCTAAAGTGTCCTTCCATGAAGTGTATGAGCAATATTAACCAGATCATGACACGATCTGGAAGAAAGTGACAATATTTTTTTTATAAAAACTCTGAATTACTCCTCTCACGTTTGCATTTCTCCACTGACATATTTTTGCATTTGTTGTGTATTTGTCTACAGGCGAATGAGTACTCCCTCCCATCCCTGAACGCTGGCCTGGATGACGTGAAGCCGAGCCTTTCCACCAGCGCCAGCTCCGACCTCGCCTCCAGTGTCTCCCAGAGCTACTCTGTTGTGACAGGTACAATCTGACTCACGCTAGATTGATCCCTAAAAGAATACACACAGCTGCAGCAGGTCGAAGACATCTGCAGCGAGGTGGTCGAACTTAGCGCTGAGAACACAAACACAGTGTATTTAGCGCTGCCATATTGTTTCATGGCGTCCTCCTAACTGTTCTCCAAACCTTTTTTTTTAAGTAAAACCAAGCATATCAGAGTCATGATTAGAGTGAATTTTAACACACTCTAACCCATTTTTCTGAATTCCTCTCCGCCCCATCTCACCAGCCAAGTGCATCTGATGAACTGTTTTCCAAATTTTCCTCATTCCTCATCCTCCTGCTATAAAACAAATCAGTCTAATTCAATCCCATAATCACCAGAGGCCACATGTGCACACTGTTGCAGCTGTTAAAGATGGTAGCAGCTGACAAAGGAAACTATAATGTACCTGAGCTTCCTGAAAATACCCCATATACTATCGTTTTACACCCAGATTACACTTTAATTCACTTAATAACACTGATAATCAGTTGTTTGTGCTATCACTTCTAAGCTGTTATCCACCTGGATTAAAGTATTAAAATGTGGAACTCCACTGATTTAAATTAACTTTCTATAATGATTCCTCAAAGTTGGCCAACTTTGACGGAGTATTGTAAAAAATCATCTTGATATTGCATCATTATTGAGTAATCAAGACTTTGACTGCCACTTCCTTATGGCGCACACATTTTCCAGCCATATTAAATTCTTATCACCAAATGAAAAAGCTCTTTCGAGTCACTTTTTGAAGCACTCTGTGTATTTATTTCTGAGGGACAGAGCGAGGCGATATATCATCTGAGCCCATTAAATCCTACAGGCCTTTCACACGCTGCTCCTAACTGGCTATTGTGTTGGCCCGGATTGGCCCGCTAACAGATTGACTGGGAGCACTTCTCATAAGAGACAGCTGCTGTTCTCGCCGCGACACGACGTTGTCATCAAAGGCTATGATAGCCTGTTGATTGACAGCGGCTGGAATAGTACCGTGGCTGGCTGGCTGCCTCATGCTGTGGAGAGAGAGAGACCCAGATACAGATGAGACGCTGAAAGAAACTCTGAAATTACAGTTTTTTTTTTCCAACTGCTGCTGTTTTCAATAGTAACTTCCACTGAGAGCCAACAGGTAATGGCAGGTGCAGTGTATTGAATAGCATGTAGTATTAACTATCTGTATCATATAACCCACACTGACCCACCCTGTATTGCACTATGGCTTCTTTTGCCCTGCTGTCGAGGTTGATGGCCGCCTGGTTAATTGAAGTGTTGTTTCAATGTGGCTGCTGAGGCTCTTTCCCAGGAGAGGTTAGGTTTACTGATGGCCACACTGACTCGAGAGTAATATGCCAGTCTTTTAATAAAACACCCATAATTATGCAGTGGGCATCAAAGTCAATGAGTCCACTGTGTGTGTGTGTATGTGTGTGTGTGAGAGAGAGAGTAAGTAAAGAGGAGGACAGCGTGATTGAAAACTGCAGTGGCCCTTCTCAAATGATCCCCACAGTCCAGCCCCAGACCCAGACACAGAGCTATGGGAAAAGAAAGACCCCTTTTTTATTCCTGAATATGTGGGAGGTAGATTTGCCCCAGAAAGTTGGGCCTCAGGAGAAGAAAGGTGTGTTTTTGTCTTTTATGCTGGGCTCCTCCTATGAAAGCGGTCTCGCTCTGGGGAGCACACTCATAGCAGGTGGCCTTCAAGCCACCTGGGGGCCAGGGGCCTCCTAAAGCGATACATGTGAGGGCCACAGATTGCATAATGAGCAGGCGAAATAAGAAAACTTTTGTAAGAGTGGAATATGACAACATACTTTAGCATGAGCATTATAAAATGCGTCTGAGTATTTTGAGCAGCAAATTAAACTCAGAAGTAATATCCAGTAAGCTTTTATTACTTAATTTTAACGACTATGCAAAGTAATGCATGAAGCATTTGATTGGGTGTAGGTTGTTACTGCATAATATTATTTTTTCTGCCATTAGCAAACCCTGTAAATAGGAATGTATGCCAAGGCTGAAAAATGCTAAATTACCTTCCTCACTTAGGCTGGGATCCAATTATCAATAAATTATGCTCTCATACTGGATGGAGCGGCAAGATTATATTCATTCTTTAAATGTTTTCTGCTCCCAATTAAAATTCATACAGTTATTGATCTTGTTGATTTTTATGTCCTAGAATTTGCATAATCTATTAAAGATGAATGATTAATGAAGTGCTCAGTTTTGCGTTCCAAGGGCGCTACAGTGAAAGCAATGTCGGCCATCTTTTGTGTCCTCTGTTTACCCTGATGTGTGAAAGAGACGGTTACCTACTGTAGGAAGGAGGGCGGCAGCCAAATCAGAGGGAGATTCAGGGCACAGAAACGCACCGCTGGGATTCAGTAAAAAGCACCACTCTTTTAGAAATGATTTCTTCTCCTGCACATGGCTGTCTTTTGATTCATTACATGTGAATACAATCATTGTAATGTTACCATTTTGTTAAAAAAAAAACTGAATTAACTCGTCAATAATTCTTGGAAAGGAAATTATTCTCATATCTTCTCTTCTAACAAATGAAACCTCTTCTTAATTTGGCAAGTAGATTATATTAAATGTCACATATTTACTTATTACTATGTTTACACTTGTACTGTGCGTATACAGCTAGGGTAAAAAGTAAACAGCCAACTTTGTTTCTGGTGTGTACAATCTTTAGAGTATGTGTTTGTGTATGTGCATCCAGAGGAAGAACACTGTGCACTGTTGCGTCCATGGATAGAACAACATGTCAGGATTAACCCCTGGTCTCTGGCTCTAATCTAGCATTTACGTGTCTGCACAGTGTTCTATGCAACGTAAAGGATCCTGCAGATCTTGTGCATTTTGACTTGAGCTGTTTTAATCCTGACACAAGCTTTATTAATGAAACAAATCACGGTATGATACTGTAGCTACTTATCAGTAGTTAAATAGGGTTACACCCAATGAGAGTACAGTTGTCTCTGTGAAGGCTGGGCTCCATAATCACTCTCACCAGAGCCTGTGGGGAGGCTGGGTGTAAATGGGCACCCCTCTGACCTACTAAAATTCTAGCAGATGCGAAGAGTCAATGCTTTTCTATCTTTCTTTGTATCTGCCGTCTTACCTATCTATTTCTCTCTCTCCCTGTGAGTGAATAATGATAAAGCTGTACACACGAGGTGGAAAGAAAACCCTGCTTTATTTCAGATTAATTTCAGCTGAAACGTACACCACACTCTGAGCCTATTTTATGACTTGGCAGTACCAGCCATCCTCTGCTGGGTGGCAAACAACAAGCAGCCACCTAACCTGCGGTGCCTGGTGTGTGGCCTGGTGACAAACGGTGTGTCTCAGCTCAGTTAACGCCTGCAGCCCCGAGCTCGGAAATTAATGTTTATATCACCCCCCACAATAGCACACTAACCTTTGAGCACACATTTGATAATGAATGACTTTAAACCTGTGGATGGGGAATTCAAGCTATTTGGCCCTGCAAATATTCTTTACACAGAACTGGATGTGGCCTTTGATATTCATTCTGTTGTTGTTTTTTGGTGTAAATGGTTATAATTGACCACCTCTACATGCAGGAGGCTGTACTTGCAAACATGAATGTGTCCCTGTCAAGGTAAATTTAACATTTAATTCTCTGTAGACTCCTCTCTGGAGGACTTTGCCCTGCCGACAGGAGTTTCACTGCGATCTTGATACATTCTGTAGGAATGAAAAAGTTCTCTGCAGACTGAGTGTCAGCCCTTGAAAACAAGAGTTCTGCCAGTAAATGGTTCTCACCGCAAAGTTCCTCGGTGTACATTTAAAAATGAAATGCCCACTTGAGAGCAGGCTGTTGTAGCTATATCTGGACGCATCACTCCGAGGACCATTGTAGGTTCTTAACAGTCCATTTCTATGGTTGATGGGTTCTGTAGACGTGGTATCAGTGGTGGAGCAGAGACAGATGTTGGAGAACTCTATAGCGTCTCCGCTCTCTCTCAGTGTTTGCTGGGGAGAAGAGTCCCCAAGGACCCTGAGTTTATCTTCCATCTCCATCATCAGGGCCTGTGATTTGACAGGCTCCCTTTACCCGGGCTCTGCCTCGTCTCCAGGACAATAAGCAACACCATGTCTGATTAGTTTCAGAGTTCAGTGGTCTTGAACGCAGCGCTTGTATCGGTTGTTGTTGCGTCGTAACCACTGTCTGTTTGACAACGGTTGCTCAGGCGCTGAGAAAACAGAAGCCTACAGTGGTATGCAGGAAGTCTCAGATACATACAGTGTAAACAGACGTGGCCTGGGCTTCATGTGTGGTAACCTCAGTCTTTAACTAAAGTCCAGATTAATGTCCCAAAGGTTAGGTGGGCTATGATGTGTTGTCACGATCCTGGAATTTCTAAGTTCGATTCAGTACCTCGAAAAATATTGATATTGGACAACACCACAGGAAAAACTGACACTGAGGGCATACAATTAAATTTTTTTGACTTAAGATAAATATAACAACACTATAACATGACAACGACGACTTATCTTTTCTTGGGTAGTAGCAGAGAACAGCAGAAAGACTGCCGCAAACATGAACAGAGAGCGAGAAAGCGCAGCTGTTGTAGGTGTATCAAAACTGCGAAAAATAAGCAATTTCAAATATCGATATGTATCAATAAAGCAATATTTTTGACAACACTACCTGATAATGTAAGTGCTCCTTAGAACAATAACATACTGTACCTGCATGTTTCACTAACAAACACACAATCCACTTTTTTAAATTGTGACACACAGTGATTGGATTATGTTTTACTACTCTTTTCTAGCATAGGTTTTTCACTATTGTAGGCCCTCTGTGCTCATGGGTAAAAACCGAAATGCTGCTGATCAGTATGTTTGATGAATACAGTGCTTTTATGGCATTTCTGACAGAGGCTAATCCAAGGAAGGCCTGTTTCCTAGAGGTCGATTGGGGTTATTTTGCACCCAAATCTACCTAACTGGCCAACTGAACTTTTGAAAGCTGTTTCAACTTTAAAGACTATAACAGAGTACATGTTAGATATAATTAACTAAAGAACTGAACTGAGTGCTAGCCAATTGCAATCATTCCTTGTTTCCAATAAATTCGTGACATACTTGTACAGTGCATGTGACAAACTTTAGGTCCATCCAATTAAATGCAAAGCCCACTCATTAGAATATTTCTGTTCATGCCAGAGATTCGGACAACCACTCTTTTTAATGATTTGATCATAAGTTAAAAACTTACATTGTTAAACAC
This sequence comes from Cephalopholis sonnerati, assembly GCA_019142605.1. Taxonomy (NCBI): domain Eukaryota; kingdom Metazoa; phylum Chordata; class Actinopteri; order Perciformes; family Serranidae; genus Cephalopholis; species Cephalopholis sonnerati. Next base: position 19,294,033 of record JAGQAX010000018.1, on the reverse strand, counting down.
TGTGCTGCTCACTCCACAGCGATGCTATTTGTCTCACTAAGATGAAAGTGTGTAATTGCAGTACCTCGGTTTAAATCCACATTTCCAGCTGTCACAAAGACAAAGAGATTTGGAGAACCTGCTGCAGATTTCTATGGGAAAGCAGTCAGTTATGTTCCCTGGCATTAGGTTCATGGGGCTGACAGGGTTGCATCCCCCTTCCATAGAACAGCCCTTATCTTAATGAGGAATCGCAACACACAGTCCTGTTGTAAAATAACAATGATGGGGGAAGCAGCTAATGAGGCTATCATGGTGTCGGGAAAGAGCCATCTCTCCCTACAGGCCCCAGCGAACAGAGCGGGCTCTGCGGCAGACGTGGAGCGGCCGGAGACAGAGCTCACATTGATTGCATAGGTTCAAGAGGCAGAGCCGGTGAAATGAAAGATGCCAAGACTCATCAGCCAAATTAGATCAAAGTGTGGAGTTTTGAACTGTCTGCGAGCCGATTGTTTGGTTATTTGTGGGAGTGATTTTGTTGTGAGAAAGCAGCCGTGAGATTATGTTGTTTGTTTTCCCCAAAACCTTGGGGAAATTTTTTTACGCATTTGAGCTTGATTGATCAGGCGCGATGTGTTGTTGCAACATTTCACTGGTGTATGTTTCCACTTAGTTGAATGAATTACTGCTGGGTGCATATGAGATTATTATTATATGCTATGTAAATGAACAAATCAACTGCTTATCTATTCAGTATTCATATGAAATGTCTGGTCTTGAGTTGGTAAGAGAGAGGAAGTTGATGTAAAGTAGCACCTTTTGTAGTGTTCCTCATATTTTAGGCTCCCTTAAATTCACACCACAAATCTGCTGAGGATGTCCCGTTGTGGTGGTGTTTTGTTATGTGTGTGACAACTCTAAAAACGTGTGCTGCGACACATGTCTTTCTGCGTCTGCAAAGAAGTTTTAGTTATTTGGAAATTTAGAAAGCTATACAACCAACCCACCATACATCTGAGTGACTGAGGTGAATGCATGTACAGTATGTGTGGAGTTGCATCATATCTAGTTTTTTCTTTTTCTTGTTTTCCCACCTGGCAGACTCTCACCCATCACATCCACCCTCCATGTGTGTAAAGCGAGAGCCCCATGAGGCATCCTTTGCCCCCTTCACCCCCTCCTCTGTTGGGGACTCTGCTCTAGCCGACATCTTGCCCCACCAGTCCGGCCTCTCTGTAGATGCCTCTACTCCCAGCTACCCTGCCCATGCCCACGGCCCCTGCTACAGCCAGTATGCCAGCCAGCCCTTTATAGCAGGTACATCTTTACCCATAAGGCCCTGTCACCAGATCAAAACCCAATCAAGCTCACCCTCTTCAGCTGATTTACTTCTGTGCTCATTTATCAAATATACACCAAATCAAAGCTCTCACGTTGCAGAGCCATCAATCCCATCATGCTTTGTGGCCCTACTGTTTTGTACACAGGGGCAAAACTGACTGTTTGCCCCTCATTAACAGCGACTGCTCTGTCCCCCTCTCCACCCTGCTTTTCTCCAGCTCTGACCCTTTGCTCGTCTCTCGGGTTAACAAAAGGCCTCCAGGTCCCTCCAGCCTCGTGACAGGCGCAAAGTCTGAGGGGCCAGAGGAGGCCAAAAGGGGGGGATACAGAGGCAGGGCTGATGCTGTTTTGGACACTGTATGTGCCTGTCCTGTGTGCCCCTTCATCCAGCCAGGCCTGATACTGTCACTGTTAATTACAGGACTGAATGTGGAGCAGAGAGAGCCCTCATTGGCCCGATGCTCCTGTCAGTTTTTAAAGCTGCTTAGAGCATTTGGTATATTAACGTTATAGGAGTTGTAGTCTCTGATTAGATAATTTTGTGAAAACGATTTAAGTAACTTTACTGCCCAGTGCATGCTCCAGCCCACTGCGACACCAGACTGGATAAGAAATTTAAAAAATGGAGGATATCATGCAATTTCATGAAACGTGCTGCAACATTTGCATCTATTTTTCTTTAGATGATTGCAAAGCGATCTTGCATACTGTTAGAAATTAAATGGCGTGGTGCATTATGGCAGACAGTGGCTTGTTATTGCTCACAGTTCTAAGTGACTACATGCATGACTTCACTTTGGTGATTTTAGTGTGTTTCTCGTTTATGAAATATCATAATTGCAGCATTTACGGAGAAATCATTTCCTCCCATGAAACAGATTGGAAAATGATGTATATGTTTAAGCTTTACCATCAAGTAAAAATAGAAAAAATACATTCACATTCAGCTTTTCTGTGTTCAAACATCCTTGTAAGGATTTTGCTTCTGTGTGTCTGCAGGTCGAGACATGGCCAGCACCACCTTACCTGGCTACCCGCCTCATGTCCCCCCCACAGGACAAGGCAGCTACCCCACCTCCACACTCGCTGGAATGGTTCCTGGTAGGTGGCACTACTCCCTTTTTATGATGCCATTAATTTTACTTTTACGGGTTTTATTTTCAGTAGGTAGTCCCCTTCAGTTGATCTTGTTGAGGTCACTTTAAGCTAAACAAGTGGTAATGCTTTTCTGCGACGTCTTTAACAGTATACATGTAACACATACAAAAACACATTTGCTATTTGAGAGACTAAAGAAACCTTAAAGCGTTGCTCTTGACCCAAAGGATTGAAGTGAGCTTGTTATAGCTTTGTTAGACTGCGGTTAGCGTGTGGTTAGCGTCTGCGGACGAGGACATTAGATGAACTCGATAGGCGATCACCACAATCAGTGGCCGTGTGATAGGACAGTTCCTCTCAGTTACACTCCAGCTCCCAGCGCTCATTACCCTCGCCGTGTCCACACAGCGCACTCTCACCAGCCCCGTCGATAAACACTGCTTTTGCTCCTCTCCTCGCCTCCCCGGACACCCAGGGCTGCAGAGCGTATCTCTTTCCCCTCTACTTAACCTGCAGTTCAGGTTCACAGCAAACAGTTAAGGGTCAAAACACAGAGGCGTGGAGGGCCTGTAAATATTTAAATCACTATCTCTCTCAGGGATGAGCTCGAGTTACACGACCAGCAGTGGGGATGCTATAGCTGCCAGCGTGTGTAGATCTCTCCTCCAAACAACTGAAAACACAATTCCTTTTATTGCTCGGAGACATGTACCTCTCACACTGACCAATAATCAAAGCCGGCGAGCGGTATTTACAAGTGAACTCAGGTAACATTTTAAGATATACATGCAGGTAAAAGCTGCTATCAGAAATCAGAAAATGACTTATGCATTATTGGATTATATCCCACTGGAAGGTGCTTATGGATATACTCACACAAGCACATAAGCACTGCTACCTTAATCCAGAGGTTGCAGTTTTTTTTCATCTGGTGGCGAATGACTAAGATTTAGTGATCGGCCCCAAACACTGTTAAAGCAAAGGCCATTCTTCAGCAGCTTCATATAAAACCCAGCCTTTATAGTCTCGTAAAAGAAGGAAACCTGTGGACCCACAGCATCCCTCTCTGACATCCCCTCAGCCTCCCGTCCTTTACACTACCACGACCTGCACAGGGAGGACAAAGAGCGAATGAGAGCCTCAGAGAACCTATTAGGGAGTTTTGAAGCGGAGCATTGTCGCTTAAACGCAGGGGGAAAAGCACTCACTTAAGGAGAGAAAAGAGGAAATCCTAAAGACTAACAGAGGATTAATAAAACAATCAATTCACCTGAAGGGACTGCGGAGACAAGCTATACAAGCAGCCGGGATAAAAAGTGCAGCAAACATGTCACTAGATTGTAATGTAACTGATGTAACTTGGTTTAAAGACATTTTTTGCAGCTTAAAATTTTACAAAAGCTGTCAGTCATTTCAGTTTGTTAGCTCTTTGCTAATGTTTGTTTTTATTGATCTGTTCTCCAGGAGGGGACTTTTCCGGAAACCCTTACTCTCATCCACAATACACCACTTACAACGAAGCATGGCGGTTCAGCAATCCAGCATTACTAAGTAAGGGACTTTCTCTTATGTCAGAAACATACTGTAACATTAATAAACTTTGAAATTAAAATCATATTTAAAAACCAATAGTATAATTCTCCAGGCTCCATGTATTCTCTGTCCTTGGAGTTTTACACACACATGTATCTTACATGACTTTTGACCTCGTGGTTTCCAACGGCTCGTTCTTCTGTTAACTTTCAGGTTCCCCTTATTATTATAGTGCCGCATCCCGTGGCTCCGCACCTCCCACTGCTGCCACTGCCTACGACCGCCACTAGTTACCATGGAGACCAGCTCAAACTGCAGGGCCAGGGCTTCGGCCTCCATATTGTCCCCGTCTGAGAAACACTGAGGTCAAAGGGAAGCGAGGTGGAACCCTAAAGGAAACCCCCCCGTGATGTTACGTGATGTGGAGGAAGGATCGGCGAGGTCGACGCCGGTGCACCTAGCCCAGCTTCAGCGTCACACACTTTGGGTCAAAAGGGCCCGCGGGCGTTCAGAACTCACCCATCATGCCCTCACTCTCTCACAGGCCCGAACATTTCCAGAATGACTTTAAGAGATTATATAAATATATATATTATAAAATATAAATTGAAGAAAAACAGTGTGAAGAATACCATGTGGAAAAAAATGTTGTGGGTTTTTATTTTTGTTTCTTTGTTGCTGTTGTTGTTGTTGTTATTTTATTCATGGATCCTCACATTCCTTTTATGTGATGAACTGCAGTATTTTTCTGCTCTAAAGAGAGAAGTCCAGGGGAGATGACAATTGTCCCATAGCTTGATGATGCAGCGGCTTGAACCAGTGTTGCGGGGCCTCTTTGACACTTAATGAGATCCTGGCTCCACGCTGTAGGGCGGGCTTTACTCTGGTGCTTTGACTACGTCTTCTGCTCCCATTTCTCCTGTCCCACCTACATTATCGGATAAACACAGCATGTCCTACAACGTTTACTGACCCTATATAGACCAATGGCAACATCACGCTCCCTGTGGCAAACAATCAGATGTAAAAATGTAAATCATTTTGCAAAGTATTAAAAACATGGTGACCACAAAAACGGCCTCGCCAGAATTTTAAATACTTTAAATTATTTTTTTCTGTCACTATTTTTTAATGTAAAAAAGGCTATCAAAGATTCCTTCAGAGTAGTTGTCACATTTCCCTCATTTTCCAGTCATGTCCGTGTCCATGCATGATCGTCCTTTGCTCTTTTTTTGCACTATAACCTCAGCTTATTTAATTTATTTGGTACATTCACTTAAAATTAATTAACCTACCAGTTTTAAACATAAGTCGCTACTATTTATGTTGGATAGTGTAGGTGCAAGAACACAAAGCAGACAGACATGTTTTTGTGTGAGGAGTTTGTAAGCCATAGCCCTATGGCTACATCAACAAATTCTCCTGGGTTATAATCCATTCAGCTACTTAGTCATACCACTAGATGCCTACACAGTTTAGAAAGCTGTACGCAGTTGAGCGATCCAACTGTAAATTAGCTTCAACAATTGCCTTACAAACCTGTTTTTTCAACGTAAATTCATGCCTGTTCCACGAAATTAATTGCCTTTACGAACACATTCTCACCACCCTCCTTGATTTACGTTCAACTCTCCATAGGGACTGAAAGGAAATACTGATTCAGTTTTGCTTTTTGGAAAATATTTTGTGAATGTACTTTTAACTACATTTGCCAAAGACTTAGTTTGATATTTAATATTTTATTTACAGTATATGTATGCATAAATAAAGCAGTATTATCTTTTAAATAAGTAGTCGACACTGAACATGTACGTCGTGACTTTTCAACAGGCGAACAACACGGTGACTGTAACGAAAAAGGTCAGTGACTCAATACTCCATCAGTTGCAACAAAATGCTGCTTTGTAGAATGATTTGTGAATAATGTGAAGACAATTCTTCTCTGTAAATAATATCACACACACCATTGCAGTATCATACTAATGTACTGGCTCCCTTTGTAGATATACAGACTGAAAAAAAACATGCATTACATTTGTGTCTTAATGTAATGTTGTGCTCTGAGGAAAAAGGCACAACTACTGTATAACCTGTGGCTACATGTGCTGTGGCAGCAGGTTTCAGATGCTAACATCACATAGGTTGTCTTTGTCATTTTATTTTGTTTTCATGATAATGTCATGATGATGTTTTATGTCACTATGCAATGAGTTAAATGGCTTTCTGTATCATCTTTTGTTGTTGGGCTCAGATTAAGTACTCCCCATGGAGAACGGCATAAAAGTTAACAAGTACAAAAAGACCTCCAGTGTGAAATGGTTTCTCTCTCATTTCACTTTTGCTCCACAAATTCCCTTAAATGAAGATGCGATCAAACTGAAGTCCTTGGCAACAATCAAAGATATTGTCCTGTTTGCTGTTAGTAGATGTTGTGCTCATTATGTTAATCCAAATTACAGTCATCTGTGCCTCCATGTATAGAAACACATCCACACTTATTACCAGTCACCCATCTCTCCTCCCTCCTTCCCTCCACTCTCTCTACCAATACGACTCTTTAGCATCCAAGATGAAGTTTACTTTAATTCCACGCAAGCAAATACATCATCTGGTACCAGGGTTAACTGTCGTTGCCGAGGGCACCGGATAACAGAGAAACAGACTGCGGTCCTGCTCTTCAGGAGAAGCTATCCTCTACAAATTGCACTTGGGATTTGCCTATTTCTGTCTACATGTAGCTCGACATATCTGAAAATGAAACACTGGCGCAGAGTGCAAGCCACCGTCATTCAGGCGGAGTCTTTGCTTTAGGAAGCGGAGCACCTCTGAAGGAATGGGTCTTCTGCTGTTGTAAAGATGATACAGGAGATGTGTCATGGACATAAAAAAAGGATTTCTGATGAAAATCTATACGGAAAGCCTCGTGGCCTCAATCATTGTTCTGTTTCAGTTCTGTTCCAATTCTTTTTGTGCACATGAGAAATAAATTCTTTTATATGTCAGTCGTTGACTCGGTGTCCCCTCATTATTAACCCCATAAGAAAATGATTCAGGGTTCAAGGTTCCCGGGGAGCGTTCCTGCTGCTCGTATATTGATGTTTGGTTTTATGAACAGTCAGGACTACAGGAGGCACTCATACGGGTTACAGCTCTCAAATATGAAACACATGATAGATGCAGAGCACGTTGTTTGTGTGTATCAGTGTGGATGTCTGGAGAAATCATACACATTATGATTCCTGTTAAAAGTAGGCTACGATAAAAGGAGCATTATGTTAACGTGTGTGTTTGTGTGTGTGTGTACGACAAAGGGAGAAAGAGGGAAACTTAAAAAAAAAAGAAGGGGAGAGAGGAGGGTGAAACAAAGAAGCAGGACAGTTGGGAAGGCAGGAGAGCGTTGCCCCGGCTTCTGACTCCAGTATATTTAATGATGCATTGGTTTCATCCTGCTATACCACACTGCTGCTGCCTCACCTCCTCTCTACACTCTCTACTCTGAAGCACACAATTGTTGTAATTCAATTTCCCTGCTTCCTCTGCCTATTGTTTATTTCATGGATCCCCTGTGAAGCATCAAAAGCTGCTGTTTCTGTCAGCCCCCTAACTGTCCTATGTGTTTGTCATTCAGGCCTTGTTAAAAGATAAAACACACACACACACACACATGCACACACTAACACTCCCCTCTCTCCCAGCTGAGAATTCCCAGTGGTAAAATTATTCCATTTAGATGGGAACTTTTTTGTCACTACCCTGTCTAAATTGGCATATCTGGCTCTCTCGTAGAAACCAATAAACTGTGAACCCGGATGCATCTGTCAGTCAAGCTCATCTTTACTTTAGCGGGCCAGATGACAACAACAGGAGAAGAGACACACACCAGCAGAATGGGGCGCACTGATTGGCTCTCATCAGTTAGGCATTACGAAAAGCACCTGTCATCCTCGGGGCTTCTCAAAACCCCGCGCGGAGGGGCCCTGCCACGGGGGCCAATGGGCCTCGCGCAAGATTTACTCAAACACTTCACCCTCATTGTCAACTTGGCTTGGTGATGCCCTACAGCTAGGCCTCTTTGGCATGATTCATGTCTGTCACTGATAATATATACAGTGAAATAAGCCCATTGTAAAGAGCTGGTGGACACAGTCTGAAGCAATCCCTTGCAAAGTTTCATTCAGACATCAATTTATTGCATTAAATTCTACTTTTTTTTTTTAATTTCACTTCATTGTAAGGATCTAAAATAAGATGGACAGCTGATATCAGTGGTGGGAAGTGTATTTACTCAATGTCAGTACAATTTTTAAAGGTATTTGTGCTTTACTTTCCCCCTTATGCTACTTAACATTCATACTCCACTACATTTATCTGACAGCTGTAGTCACTAGTCATTCTTCATGATTACGATTTTCCATTAAAGAAATATGTGGAATGCTTATAAAATACAACACAAAAATCCTCACAAAGCAGCATGGCCCCTGTCACATTTCAGATGTCGTTATGACTCACACCAAGGAGACATTTCCCTTCTAAACTTCTCACATGGTTTCATTTAAATAACTGTTCAAAGTCCAAAGAGGTTACATTTCACAAAAAAGCAAAGATAAGAGAACTATTCCAAAATAAATACAGATTTGTGTTTTTATTTTTTCCCATCTCTCCCACATTTATCGTGTTACTCTGTCAATGGGAAACCACTGGACTGAACTACCAGAGAGTATACAGCAGTGTTGGGAGTAGTAGTACCACCTGTAATAACACTACAAGTACATTTTGCAGTAGCACCCTAGTTGTTTAACGACATTCATATTGTATTGTACTCATATATGCATTGTGATTTAAGTAGTTAAATGACTTTTTTGCCATTCTCTGGTTAGTTAACTACTAAAACTACGAACAATTTTGGGCCATAAAAGAAAGGAAATCATTTTTTTTTTATTTTACCATTGCTTCTGTTCTGTAATTGAGCCCCTTTTACCAATTAGCCCTAAATATTGATTATTCCTATTTATTAAGAAATATTCTTGCATTCTATTTAAGAAGTTAACTATGCTAACTAAGTGACCCTGCTTTGCGCAACAAGCACTGATGATGGACATTGTATACAAGAGCTAACGTTCCTGAACTTTCCCATGAAAACAGCGGTATTTAATGTTTTGGTTTATATATGACCTCTGAAAAAGTGGTCACTATTTGCACTGACCTCAGCTGAGTGGCATTTAATACTGGCACTTTTCTGTATCATATTTTGCGATAATTTTGTACCACATTTCCACTGTCAATTTGATCATTCTCTTTACAAAGTAGTTTAAACAACTTTTTCCAAGTACCTTTAAGTAACCAAACTTTCTCCCTGTGGTTGCTGCCATAGTTCAACTTCTTCCCAAGTGAGGTAACTGGTAGCTTGCGAAGCTCTGCTTTCAAAGTAGCTTCCTCCACACTAGTATTCAATTTAAAGCAGGTGAAATTAGCTGCACCTAGACTAGCTACAACAATAAAATGCTACCTGCATTGATGCATTAATATTAACAATCCAATAATGTGACACATGATCATCTTTGCTTTTTATACTGGAAGTACAGTTGTACATTTTGCTGATAATACTTATGTAACTTAACTTTTGATTGCGAGACTTTTAGTTGTACTAGAGTATTTCCAGTTTGGTGTATTACTTTTTCCACCAGTAACTGACAGGGTGTTTCCTTCAAACAGAATAAACACTGATAAAGTACAGTGAAAACACGAATAATTCAATGCATAATCATTTCTCTTTGTGTAAACATCCTCAAGATGACCAGAGAGCAAGACTCGGTGAATCTCGAGGTGTGACACGAGTGCGGCATTGTTCAGAGACGAGGAGTGGTGGTGGTCTAGCAGTGACGTCCTGTCATCTGCCTGCATGGGAGCCTGTCATCAGCCTCATCATGTGGCTGTCATAGTTGATGCTGGCGAGGGGAGAGGCCAACCCTGCTGTGTCAATCAACGAGCCCTCATTAGAAGCGGCTTTAATTAGTGGCTGCACGGGCGCAGTATTGTTCACAACGCCGCCTTCGTTAACTCTGTTAATCCCAAATGGATTTGGGATGAGGAGAGGAAGCACCACAGCAGTCCAGAAGCTACTTTACGTGTTGAAAAGAGTTATTTCTTATGTTGCTTATGTCTTGAAAGTGAATATGCCTCAAATAGATATAAAAGTGTTGAAGTGTCCCTGAGGAAGCAACAGCGTGTTTATCATCCTGGTCCAAGGATGAACGGAATTGAAAATTAAAATAAAGGTTTGTGAAAATGTCCTTGTGGAAATAAATCATCATCTCATACTAAGATTATTTCAGTGTGGCAGGGGAGTCGGAGAGTTCAAGCCCGGTCTCTGATGATCCTGATCCTGACAGAACGATGATTATGAGGTTATTTTCACTGTCGGCGGGTGAGACCATCCAGGCGACAAGAACATGACTTTGTGATGTTTGTAATGAGTGAGCATTGATTGACTCAACACAGCCTAAAGAGGTTTCCTCCATGTTCAAGCTCAAAGGATGCTCGGGCTCTGTGTGCATCCTGTACTGTAGCATAGTTCGCAATTAGAATAATGAGCAGTCGGAGAGCTGTCTGGAGAAATGCAATTGCTGCTTTTTCTCAACCCAGGCCTCATCTGCCAACTATATGCTATTATACCATTCCCATCCCAGTTAGATCAGTCAGCAGTGCAGAGCGATTCCCCTTCAGGAGCTAAATTATCGTTTTGAATGGCCATTGTGCGACACATTGTGTAATTAAGCACTAAATATGCCTCGCTACCTGATTATGTCACTCTCCAAAAGGGCTGAGGAGCTGTGGGGCGAGAGATGGTGTTTGTGTGCGCACATCAAGTGGTGGGGAGGGATTCGAGGTTGGGCAGGAAGTGTGCAGGGGCGTAACAAAAGGCCAAAATGTGATAAAATGGGGTAGCACTGACCTGCGTGCCCCCTTCAAGCTGAGAGAGGGTCTTCTGTCTGACAGAAGCTCAGCCTGAGGAGGTGGGGGGGTTGATTTGTTTGAGTCCCAACTGTTTTGGGGAAACAGTGCAACAAGAGCATCCAGCCTTCTGCAGCTCCAGCAGGATGGAGGAAGAAGAGGAGATGAGGCAAAGAGGGGAGAAAGAAAAGTGGGAGGCCACAATCACCAACCCCCACCACCTCTGACTGGCTCCCCACACCGCCTCACCCCCCAACACACACACATACACAGACACACACACTCCCCGACGCCTCCACCCCCCTCCCCTACCCAACACCCAGTCACTGTCAGGCCAAACACATGATGAATTGCCCTGTCAACAGAATTCATTCAGGGACCAATTAATTCAGCAGAAATGAACTAGAGCCATCAGTCGCTGAAAAACTCAGTGCAAAGAGAGCAAAGTAGCCCCACTTCAGAAAACGAGGAAGCGAGGGAGGGAACGGGGGAGAGAGGGGTGAGCGTAGTGGAGACGAGAGGGCAAGCAAAAAGAGAGAGGGAGAAAGAAAAGGAGAGGGAGAGAGAGCGTGGTGGAAGTTAGTCTGACAGAAATTGGTCATTTAATGCTTTAGCGCACTGGAGACAGCCCCTGTCATAGACGAAGGCATGGCAGGGGCTCCCCTGGTATTTTATTTATTAATTATCCTATGCAGCGAGGGGCCTTTAACTGTCTCAGTCCAGCCCCGTCAGCCCGACTCCCTGTCATTTTCTCTCCACAAACAGATCCTTTAACACCGCGCTCCAGGTTAATGGAGACAAAGCCAATATCCAACCAACCTTGCCTTCTCCCCCAAATACAGTATTCATCTGTACCTTATCCAGGTAATTATGTCTCCGACGATCTCCTGAATATGTCGTTGGGATGCTAATAAACCACTTTAGAGCTGGCGTGCAGAACACGTCTGACCTTTTCAACTCACTGCTTCATGGTGGCTACGCCTCCCAAGGAGGGCAGCAATTATTTACACCTTATTGGGAACTGCATGTCATTGGGAATAAACACGGTTCCAAATAATTTAATGATGGCTGCATATTATTATTATTCAGGATATCACCAAGACAAACTTGTGCTTATTTCCTCATAATTGGCTGTTGATGTGCAACACGATTCAATGTGAAATCTTTGTTGATAAAAGAAATGCTTTGCAGAGTGGAGCTACCTGTCAGGGGGGGACTTCACCCCCATAACTCAAATATTTGTCACCTCAATTGCTCCATCTCTGTTTCCTTAGCAGCGTCGACAAAATCCAACAGAACCGTGCTTGCCAGAAGCTGTTTTGTTGGCGGTGACAAATTAGCACTGTGAAGGGCGATATCAACACCAGCTAATTAAGGTGTCGTGTGATTTTGGGCTCCAGATCAAGAATCTGCTGATTCATCCCACGGGTGATTATGATGTCCATATGGTCAACGTACAGCGTGCTACGCAGGGAAACACTATCAGCCCGCTGCGGCGCTGGCTTTGCCAAAAGTTTGATCTTGTCTTTTGTGGCGGTGTTGGGTGGTGTTCATCAAGGCTCTGAATTATTAACAGCATCTTTTCTTTAAGCCCAGGATACTCTAGTGGAAAACACGGGATGAGGGGCAGCTGGGAGGCTGCCTGCGACTGGCTGCCCCTCTTCTCTGACATCAGGAAGTGAAATTCAACGCTGTTTCCACTGTCGTTCATTGATGGGCTTGTGTACCTTGGATGCCCCCTTCTTAGTATCACCTGGTTTTAAGGTATTATCACACCTCATGCAACATAAAGGTGATGTTAGGATACATGTCTGATGATTTTAGTGTCAGATGGTATCTTGACAACCACTCAAACTAATATTCCTCACTACTAACATACATTTGTTGTGGCCAAATGATGAGTAATTACCCCAGGGACCACAAGGGCTAATAAACTCAACTCTCTCTTTCATTGCTCTCAATTCAGTCCTTTACTGTAGTGCTAAGCACACTGAAAATACACCTAATAGACAACGCTGGCACACAAGGCAAGTGAACCTGACAAATGGAACAGAAAAGCTAACAGAGAAGAAAGAGGTGCTTAGGCCAACTGTCACAGGTAAAGTGCTTTCCTGATTTCTGTTTACTCACCACGCTTGAAACTTGACTTGTTTTCCTGCAGCTTACTGAAGAGATTCTGTCTGTGAGTCAGCTGGTTGTCAGCGTGTCTCGCAGGCAAAAACGCTCATTTAGCATCAGATTTGAGAAGGTGGAAAAAGTTACCAAGTGCAGCTTTTGAGAGTATCATAACACAGTGAACTAAAGGAAGTATTTTTTTTCCATTTAACTAAAAAGACTATCTTAGTATTTAAAAAGTGCTTTGATTCAACCAGAAGACAACTGCTACATTAAAACAACCTCCTCTGCTTCTCAGCAAAGTCCCGCACTACTGAGACAGACAACATAAAGACTCTTATGTTCTCTGCATATAAAGTGTAAGGAATTAGACGAGTAGAGGGACGGGAGTGAGACCTACAGAAAGACACTGCATATGAACAGAGAGGAGATGTGCTGTAGAATATAATTAATTAAATGAGACTAATTAGGAACATGAGAGCAGGTGCCAGGCTAGGAGCTGACAGGGAAGACAGCGAGACAACATGCCAGCACAAAAAAAGAAAAGCACAGCCACACACACACACTCACACACACACACACATGTGCAAGTGCACAACTCAAACACACATACACACACATGCACACAAACACACAGCTGCGGTTATGAGGGTGTATCGTGACAGGCACGGGGACAAAACAACTTTCTGCGTTTTGTCATGTGAAACCCCGCAGGAATACTCCTGACAGGAAGCAGAGACCCAGGCACCGTGGGGGTCTCTTGCCTTTGTCTCACACACATTCTCTTTATTATTTTGTTCTGCAATGGTGGAAAGAAGTTTGCACAAGCCAAAGATTTCTCTCCCCTAATTATTTCAGCACTTGCTCCAGACTGCTAGCGGTGTAAATTCGCAGACTGCTTTTCCTCATCTCAGACCTCTTAAAAAGCTTCTCATTCTGGAGCTGCTGCAACAGGGTACATTTAAAAGGATTAGTTTGAATTTGATATCGTAGAAATTTATTGGAAAGAAGTCAACATTTCTTGTAGGGATAAAAACTCTCAACTGGAGTAGATTGAATGATTTCCTATTGAATTATATATTATATATTTATTTAGTTAATTAAACTGATGTTGACAGAAGACGCATAAAGGCCCATTTAATGTCAAAGCCTGACGTAACAGGAAATATTTTTAAAAAGTTGTTATATTTATTACTGTGCAGATCAAGATGTTATTTTACATTAAGGTGAGGGAACACTGGGAACAGTGTGACGAAAACGTACCTTACCCAGGTCTTGATTTTCAATCCTAACCTTAACCCCGGTGCAAAAGCGAAATAGATGTGGCGGTAATCTATAATGTAGTCTAAACTTTAAATGACTGAGTTTACTGTTCAAACAAAATTATACAGTAATTTGTGTTTTATCCAACTGAGGATAAAATGAGGTAGAGGTTGAAAAATTAGTTTTACAGAATACTAATCGGCAGCTACTTTAATAATCTACTGAAGTAATTTTTCGAGCAAAAATGCCAAATATTTGTTGATTTTGGTTTTTGAACTTTTGGGTTGACAAAATAAGACATCATCTGGACTATAAGGAATAGTAATCTGGACTTTTGAGATTTCATAGACTAAATGATTAATCAGTAAGAGCAAAAGTAATTGTTAGGTTAATCAATAATTAAAATAATCTTTCATCGCAGCCAAAACATACAAAGTAACTTCACAAAAGGTGTTGCTAGCTAGCATAGGCAGATTTCGGGGGGATACAGAGGGCACGTCCCCTTCGATTTTTACAACATGTGCATTTGTCCCGCACAATAAAAGCAAGAAAAGAGCAGAGGACTTTTACTTTCACAAAATTTAAAAAATTCCACCAGTAAATTGGTGCATAAAAATTCACCAGAATGCAGGAAATGTACTGCTTGATGCAGGGGAGAACCCCTCATTTAATGTGTGTTCCCCGGTACTGAAACAACACTTACACCCTTGCTAGTTACAAAGATTGCACACTGTGGGACCATCTAGCTTTTAGCATTGTCCATGCTCTACACCACTAAGTTCTTTCAGAGAACACAAGTAAAAGCAGACCTAAAACCCAACACCATGCAGAGATGAAAAGTTTTTGTACCTGTTGGGTCGTGACAATGAGGTTAAGTACTTCTTTGCACAGTGCCATAAATATAAATGTCACTTGTCCACAGCAACTAGAAACCTATGTCGGCACACTGCTCGTAATGCCACCAATGCAGCTTGATTTCAGGTTTACAAAATGTGCAAGCTTCTGCAGTGCACTGCAACAAAGCTATACAAAAACATTTGACCAAGTGTAATGTGGGCCTGTTGACCAGTTTTAGTGACTTTCCATGAACAAAATTTGCTGATTTTGTCACAATTTACCAACATGCAGATTACACATATGGCATTGTATGAAGGGGATTTAAAGGTCCAGTGTGTAGGATTACATGGTATCTAGCAGTGACGTTGCAGAACTTAAACTTCTCCCATGTGCCAGACACTACGGCAGCCGACACAAAAACCAAATGGCCATATCTAGAGTCAGTGTTTGGTTTGTCCAATCTGGGCTACTGTAGAACAACATGGTGGACTCAGTGGGAGAGAACCTGCTCTATATGCAGCTATAAACATCTCCTAAGACAACAAAAAATACGGCCATTCTTATTTTTAGGTCATTATAAAGAAATGAAAACATGGTTATGAATATTGTATACCATTTCTGCTAATAGATGTCCCAACTTCTACATAATAGATCTTTAATTAGCCACAATATCTTAAAGACATCCCACCAGAAGTTTCTAAAGCTTAACAAAAGGATGCCTTTTCTCTTTTTGATGCTAGAAATAATGATAGCACAAAAGCCATTGTTTATCATGAGTGAGATGAGGGGAGGAAACTATTTTCACTGGAAGAACATGATGAAACTTCACACTTTTCTGCCGTCAATCACAGCCAAACACCGAGGATCTATACCTAACTTTCCCTCTAGAAAACACACAACACAACAGCATTTAGAAGGCTACATGGTCCTGCAGCCAAGACTCTGCGAAGCGGACAGCTCAATATCTAGCCTTAGTGCGGCTTGTCAATGCAACACCAAACTCAAGACAGAGAGAGATGGGGGGCTGGTGCGGGGAAGGCTTTTTTAATTATCTGTGGTTGGGTCGGACTGTGCATCATCATTAGAGAGACTAAATAGCAGTGGTCACTGACTCAGGTAGTGGTAAACGGCACAATTAACAAGCTGAGGAGGGAGAACTGTATTCAATTTGAAAGCCTTCTCTCCTAATCCATCTCCAGTGATCAGCAGTGCTGCTGAGCTACGCCCTTTTACATTCAATTACATTAATCAGGTTATTACCCAGCAAAAAGTCAACATTTTAATCAAGAACTGGCAAAGTAGGGCAGGACATTATACCTAGACGGGGCTAAGTGACAGTCAGAGGAGGGGAGTCGTGATATTCTACTGAAGATAATCTTTTACTCATGGAAAATGAGCACAGCAAGTCCTGGATGCATGTATTTTATTATTCATCTGATTCTGAAATGCTCCGTATTTGTTGTCATGTCTACATTTGCACAAGTCTGAAATAATCTTATCTTTTAGTGGGAACTTTGTGAATGTGTACAGCACATGTCAGGCACTTTCTCCTTGTTTTTTTTTTTACACCATACGCCTGCAAATCCTCTTGGAGATAATCCTTGCAGGGGTGTTGTTAGCACAGCAGGTGTGTAAGAAATGTAAAAACACAGCTGCAGGGTTCACATGCCAATAACTATCCTGATAGTCTCAAAATCCTTTGATGCAACTGTTTATGGAAAATCTGGAAATACATTCTCTAATACGGGCTATTATTCATGTATGGATGGAAACAAGTTGTCTAAATGTATGTAGAGCGATCCACTGTGGTCACGTCGGGGATTATTTCATTCACTGCAGAAAAAAGCCAATTTATATGAATATGTGCTTACTTCACAACCAGTTCAAGTTGACTTTGCTGACTGATTGCTGACTGCACACACAAAGTGAATCTAATTTAGTAGAACCTCTGGCTAAGCAGTAGTTTCTCGCCCATTTTTCCCCACTAACAGGGAAGAAATCAATTCTCGGGCATCTATGACATTCAGGAGATGCTTGTCTTGTTTTTATTTTACTTATTTCCACACTTCTTTTTGCATTTTGGCTTGTTAGGAGTTCTGTGATGGCTGACCCGGGAATTGGGTTCTGATTAATGGAGGGAAATTCTTGTTGTCCACCCCATAATGAGAGAAGACAGAGGTGAGAACAGCTCAATAGGAGAGATAACCACTCTTTGATCCAAACGGTCATGCAGAACCTATACTCGCTGCATCGTCAGAAAGTGTGCTGTCAAGCTCCTCGCTCTTAAATCTCTCCTCATAAACTTTGAAAGGGACAAACGTGCTTTGAGATAGTTTGTTTTACAAATGATAATGTAAAACTAAACCAATCTGAGTCGTCTTTTTGTTAATAATATACTTTGCAAATGATAGCAAACTGTCTGCCCTCTGAGCGTATTGTTTCCAGATCACAGCCTGCAGACTTTTGCGATATAATAATTGACTTCTTACACTCAGTTACACACAAACAGCCGCCCAGCGATACGGCATCTTCACACATATTCAAAATATTAAACTGTCTAAGTGCCATTTCTGAATCCCTACTAACAAGACCCATCTCAACTTAAGATGTCTTGTTAAATTGAGACCTTGTTCCCCAGTGGACTTAAATGTAAAACATATCTCTACCCTTGACAAGCAATGTTAATCCATTTAGTGTAACGAACTAACATGTCCCTAATTAAAATATGCCTTTTAATGATACATACTGACATCCTGGAAAACACTGTCACGCTTCCCTCCTTTAATACAGGAATATGCTAATTGCTTCAGTAACACTGGTGTTCAAATCCCAAGGCTACCACCACATCCTGAGGGAGTTTGTGTGTTGGGGTTTTGGAACAGAAAAAAAAAGAGCCCCTTTAACATATTGTTTCTTGGAAGCTGTTTCGGCCGGCAGAAAATGTTAGGGAGCTTCAGGGACTGACACTGTTGATTTCCATTCATTCACAGACATTCAATTTACCATTCAGGAGCCTCACTCTACACCCCCTTCAGTCCACCGCCTCACCTATAGGTGCTGGAGGGCAGATAGAGTGCATCAAACGTCCACCTCATCCCATGGCAGCTCATTTAAAACAAATCAGGCTGATTGCTGAGTTGCCGCGCTCACAAGGCCCAGGTGATAAAGCAATTAAAGCCCTCTAATTCTTCGGTTCGGAAAAGGGCCGGTAGGTAATTAATTATATATAATGAAATCCTTTTGTTACCTCTTGGTTTCCTCCACATTTTGATTTTTGTTTCCTGATGTGCGAGGCTGTTCGTTTGACGGGCGGTAAGGGACAGGTTCGTGTGGGTGGAGTCTGCAGCCCTCTGTGGCAGTCACCCTGGATGAGAGTAGGGCTTTAGTTAATAGGCTCTCTCTGGACAGATGAGGTCCATTAGGAGGTTAATTTAAAAATGAATAGAGGACATAGAGAGAGAAGAGGAGATGAAGACAGAGAGAAGGGCTCTGCACAGAGAACACAGATCATGGGAAAAGCAAAATATAACATCAAATATTTATTTCTCTGCGCTGCTAATTATGTTTGCGATAATTAAATAGCCAAAGATTCAGAGGAACCATTTAAACAGATTCTCACTAAATGAAAACAAGGAAGCAAGCTCCAGACCAAGTACAACTGAACCCTATCACTTCCCATCCATGAGGCCATTTCTTAAACATTGAGGCATTGTTCAGATGCATGGACTGCAGCCCCTGCCTCCCAATTTCCATTTCTTTCCCCCCTGCAGAAAGGCTGAATCTGATCCGGACCCATTGGTGTGTGGATAATGAAGGGGTTACCAGGAGCTGGGAGAGGCCCAGTAATTCCCCGCACCGGGGGAGTGGGTTTTTGGGTGGGGTTTGGATGAGTACCCCTGCTCCGTGATGCATGCACTCATGTGAGCTTGTGACAGCCTTTACCCAAATCCAAGGCCAGACATAGACGCTGCATGTATTATATAGAGATACAGTACAGAACCCGGCTTCAAACATTTTATCGTTGCAGAAATGCTTTTTTCCCGTACAAATGGAGCTCGTGCTGTATACATAAGTGTTACTTTGATCTTCTGTATATATTAGAAAATATAATACTAGAAAATCATTGCATGGATTTCAGTTATAGTGCAGTTCTGCTTAATGGCTCAAATAACTGATAAAATCGACGTTAAATCCAAGTTAAAGGCATGTAAATAAAATCTGAATCCCCTACATGTCGAGCTGAGCTCATCACCCTTATTTTCAGCAGAGGTGGGAGTAACCCAGCTCAATCTAAGGTCACAAAAATTAGCATATCATCTGGCAAAAAGGGTTGGCCAATGTGTGGGCGTCTCCCTGAGGGGGGTCACCTTAAACATCAGTGTTAAGGCACTAAGAGACCCCCACGTACTGCAGGGTTAAGTATCTCCACTTCATTATGATAAAGATGTGAACAACTACCCAGCCTACCAAACGCTGTCAATAGACATTGAGTCCTGGCTCTATCCAGGCTGACTCGCTCTCTCTCAGGACCCGGCATGAGCCTCCATCCATCATCTGAATACTCTGGGCCCGAATCATTGCCAATCATTATAGTAACAGTGAAAGTCCCGATGATTGGCCGCAATTGTTAGATCACAGGGATCCGAGGGGTGATCCATCACGCCGGGTGGCACACTAACACCTCTGTGTGATGGGGTTCACCTCAGGGGTCAGGGCCAGGTCAGCCTGCAGAGAGCCCCTCCACAGAGAATACCTCCAGTTACCTACCAAAGGCTCCCAAAGTGTAAAATCATTACTATATCCCATTTGATTTGTCTTGTTACATTAACCATCTGTACCAATATATTGATTTTTCAAAAAAGTTCAGATATTAATATAAAGACAAATCCTTTACTATCACTTGCATCAGTCTCTCTGCTTCACAGCGTAAGATGAGCCGCTGACCCCATCCGACTTGTTTCTCAAAACTGGTGCAACACAACACAGTAACCCGAGGCTATGTGTTGTCATCCAAATGAGATAAGTTTATTTTCCCTAGACCAGCATTTGTTCCATCAGCCTGTAGGGTCGCAGACCACACTAGGAAGCAGTGGGGAGTCCTTCTCAGCACCTGCAGCTCTAGCGAGGTGGCCCGCTAGCGAGGAAAGGCTTTGGCCGCTGCCCAAATATCTGCCTGCACCTTCTGTGCAAACGCACCAGCCTTAGGAAACCAGGAGGCAGCAATATTGTGGAACAAATGTCCTCTAATCTCAGCCTGCTGGTCTGGGGTCCTGGGTGGGGCCTCCTCGTTGTCCCATCCAAACATTTTTGCCTTTTTGATCTTAAAGTCTGACCCTGGATGATGGTCGTACAGGACAGTGTTATTGTTGAGTAAACAGGACACACATACAAAGAGTCACGGCAGCATCAGGATCCAGCAGCTCCACCTGTGTGAGACCTTTTAAAAATGACCCTGAGTATAAAGCAAATTATCTATTATACATATGTTTTTACCAGGACAAGGAATATAAACATACTGGCTCAAACAGATACTGAATAACTGTGCCAAATTATTTAAAGTAACAATCTTGAATATTTTCATTCACTGATGAAAGCCCTTGCGTTGGCCATATTACCAACTGGGTGTCTGTGGTGACATTCCCAGGAAGAATCACAAGCAGCGCAAAGTTATTGACACGTTTTCTATTACTCAGCAATGACTGGTCCGCCAGAGAGGGTAGGTAGAGTTAACGCAGCAGACTCACTCTTCAATTCACTCGTATGTGAAGCAGCATATGTGTTTGCTAGCCATAGACTGTATAAATAATGGATGTAGCGACCGTGACATCACCCATTAGTTTGTGGAGTGCTATTTTGAAACCTCAAATTCGGCAATGCAGCCGTCGCCATCTTTGTTTTTTGGAGCTAGATGTGATCATATTTGGGCAAGACGGTGGAGCTGTGGAAAACCGAGGGGTGGATCTGACTCATAGACTGCGGTGATGCTTCACAGACAGCCTGTCACTCAAGCGGCCCTGCTCTTAAATATGCGTAGCTTTGGTCTTAATAAAATGTAACCCAGTGAGTTATGAAAAAAATTCACCCTCTGTACAGTTGTTATAGAGATCAAAATTGTTTTTTGTAAGAGGCCGTAAACAGGTTTATTTCTGCTGTAAAGCTGGGCATTTAAACATGGAGGTCTCTGGGGATTGACTCTGTTTTAGAGCCAACCTCAAGTGGCCATACGATGAACTGCAGTTTTTGGCATTTCTGCATTAGCTTTGTTTTGTAGAGGAGGTCACCGCTTGTTGTCAGCTTTGCAGGTAAATGTTTAGCCGAATAAACAAAGAAAAAAGCAATGACATCACACAGGTAACTCAGTTTGGATCTCTGGGAAGTGAGATCCAAAAACACACCTGCTATTACAGCTTATTATCATAGGTGCCGCCAAAGGAGAACCAAAAGAAAAGAGATTGTAAGTTTAACAGCGGTAACACATTGCACTTGTTAACATGATATTGTTAAAGGAGATCGTTTTATCAAACTGTGTCTTTGTAAATCCTTTCAGGCATGGTGTTGACTTTTGTACCAGATTCTGTAACTAATCAGTCAAATTTCTTATTAAAGAAAGTTAAAATCATAAATCATGTGTAGGAGGGTAGAACTGCTGTCTTTTGCAAGGGTTTTGAAGAAGAAGAAAAATTATCTACTGTGTACAAAATGGCCATTCTTCTTACTGTAAAGTTCATAAATACCCTGATTTATTGAAAATATAAATAATAATAAATCGTTTTTGTGACCACATTCACCCTGACAAAGAGATGCATACATCTTCAGGTAACTTCTCATATATAAGTTCCATGCTATGTCCGTGTTAACTCTTTCATACATCACTGGAAGGTGGTTTTGCAAATAAGAAATTGATCCTTTGGATTCTTAACCAAAAAGATAGAATAATAACATACTTGTACAAAACTGGATACAAGCCCGCCACTTATCAGTGTGTACACTGACATGTACATTATGCTGTCGTTATTAGCCTATTAAGAGAAGTTTCTCTGTTACATTGTTGAATTATTATCCTTTTCTTTTTTAAAGAAAAAAAATGTCATCTTTAAGAAAGCATTGTGTGATCATATTAAAATTCACAACATAAATGTATCACACAAACATTATGCTCTGAGCTAAATCTGTCAATAAATGAACATTTATTTAGAACATGACTTTTTATGAGATATGATAAATTATGCCTGCAATGCTCACTGAGGCTGAGTTGTATGTTAGGCCTATGGCACATGTAAGTTTCTGAATGAAAGAAACAAACAGGTGCTCCATTGTTATCTTACGATATTAATGACTTTACCCATGTACAGATATTTATTAATCTATTTGTTTGCAACCTCAGTGTTTGCAGCAAATTTAAGTCACTGCAAGAAAAGCAACATATTTTATATTGTCTGAAGCTTGAAGCAAGCTGTGTTGGTGAGCCTGTGTCAATGTCAGAGTATTTCAACTTCCATTTTTAACAGTCTTGGTTATTTAGGGACTAATAGGTGGTTTCTTTCTGGGTCATTTTGTCACTCACTGTATGGTTTTTGTTTTAGTCTACCATCTTTTATACTTTAAAGTAATTAAATATACTTGATGCAGTTGAAGACAAACATTATTATGCTGGCTTTGGAAATAAATGATCCTATAGTATTCATACACTTTCAAACTTACAATTTATCAGCCAGAGAAGTTTCTGCATAAAAGCAAATTCAGGTCCGTTCAGTCAGTGAACAAGACCTGTGTCTTTTGTAGCCTGGCACACAAGAAGTTGCCCTGTGGAGTGTGTTATTGGAAAATAATATTTGAAATTATTTTCCTGATCACTGGTTTATCTCTTGGAATTCTTCCACCAGTGAAAAGTTCTGCAATTTGAGCAAAACAAACAGGAATGCAGTCATGTACAGTGACTGAAATTTATTTTTACTGTTCCAAAAACTGACTTTCCATTTTTCATAATCAGTTCTAATAGATAACAATTAAACCTTAGAGTGCATGAAAGGAAAAGAGTTTTCTGCTCTCAGATTCAGTATTCATGTTGCTCAGTGTTCACTTTTAAGTTAAGTTGCTTAAAGAGGAGAATATAAAGAGAAGGAGGACACATGAAACTGATCAAAGGGCCAGAAAAGGATCAATCACTGTTATCTAATACTGTACGCAGTATACATATACATCTATATGTGTGTGTCTAACTTCAAATGAGCAGTCGACTGGGGGTGGAGAGTGTATCTATGGCAACGGTCTGGTCCCCAGCTGTCACGGTGAAGAAGAAGATGGGTGCCATGAGCGAGGAGACCACTTAACCTCAGCTGCTCCTCAGCTTAGGGGAGTCAAGATGCTGCTGAAACCCTTACAGAACCTCACTTAATATGTAGACAATAACCCCCCCTCACCAGACAAAAGATGACTTCAAACCAGCCTCTGAAAAAAAAAAGCAGTGAGAGAGCTTTACAGAGGCTCCTCTTCCTAGAAGTGGAGTTCACTATCAGAAGCTCCAATACAGCAGATGGAGAGTTTAGGGGTACGAGAGGGGGGAAATTGGCAAAAGCTAATTAGATCTGGTTTAACTGGAGAATCGCTTTAATCGTTAACTGTTAACTTCTGATAGAGGGATGCCATTTTGCAGCAGATTTTAAACTCTGCTGTAACCATCTGCTGGAATTACATCAAACTGCACAGAATGAATACAAAACAAACTGGTGGAAATTAACAAGCATTAGTATGGAGAATGTACTTCATGCTGTTGCAGCCCAAGTATTCTCCCAGAAATCACATTTATATATTACTAACATGCAACAGCAAATATGTTTTAAGTGATATGTAAAGGCGTCCAAATTCCAGTTCTTTTTATCAACATAATGAGGAAATGTTTTAATGCATAAATCTGCCAGGTTGCAAAATGTGCACAAAGAATGCAAAACACTCAGTGACAACTTGTAGTTTAAAGACGATGTGTTTCATTTGTTATTCCTATGTTTTGTAAGGTTGTGTTTAGGTGTTCACAGCACTATTATTACTGTTATTGTTAGGGAAATGTGATATTGATTGGAATTTTAAAAAGTGAAAAAGGGACTTAAAGGATAAGGTTGACTTATTAATATCTAACCATGTTGTTTCTTTTATATTTTCTAGGTATGGTATGCAGGATTGTTCTAAAAAACAATGTACTCTTACTCTTACAAATTCAATCCCTCTCATACAGTATGACCTACTAGAGGCGTGTGGCAGTGTTTTTATCTGCAGAGACTCTGCCGTCTGCCTGTATTTTCTTATTTTCCCCTCATTTTTCTGTGTTGAAGATGGTACTGGGCACAGTGCCTAGGTGAGGTCAGAACTTTATAAAAAGGTAGCAACCAGGTGCCAGACCATAAGCAGCACAGATTCAAGAGGGGGCTTAGAAAAATAGCAGACACAGTGCCAAAAACACACAGCGAACAAGAGCAAATAAAGCAACTTGGGGTTGGCTTTCACTTTCACTTTCGCTGGTGATATTTTTTACAAACAGTAACCAACAATGCCTGCATAACTGAACTTTAACCAATGCGCTTTTGTTGCTTAAACCTGACCAAATACAGGAATAAGGAACCCCGGTCTTCAGTATCCTGAGCTTCGCACACCCACTTTGCAACGACTTGCTTACAAAATAGTAGCACTTCCTTCACTCAAAAAAGACACAATCAGTACATTATAGCACCACCAAGGACACCAGTGGACTATAAAGTAAAAGTCATTCACTTATATAAAAGCACATCATATATAACAAAACATATGACTTGAATGAAATGAAAAAAGCATGTAGTTGTAAAGATGAAGAGCAAACTAGAAATACTATGGGGCAGAAACAGTGAATATATTCGGTCATAATGAGAGCTGCAACTAACTACTTCATTACTGATTCATAATGATTGTTTCACGTTTAATAATTTGGTCTTTAAAATGCCTGCAATAAGTGAGTCACAATTTCTTGAGATGATGTCTCCAGATTATTTGCTTTGTACACCCTACAATCTGAACACAAAATATATTAAATATTTAATGATTTAACTTGGATAGACGCAGCAAATGCTAACATTTGCCAACCTCTGGTTCCCAAGCTGGAACCAGAGTTTGGTATTTGCTCTAAAAGTTAACTGATCAACAAACTAGCTGCCAATTAATTTTCTCTCAACAGACAATGAACGAGTAATCACTGCAGCTCTAATAATGTTATAACCAGTTCTTTCCAGGATTCATTATATTTGAGTATATGTGTTTCAGGGACACACAGGCACAAACTTAAAAACAGATATTTTTCTCCAGTGCCAGTTTTAGTTCATTCTCAAAGTCATATTAGTTCTAAACCTTAATATAGGAGTCATAGCAAAAAGGAAATTTAAAACTCCTCCGTACTTTACTTTGGAGGCGAGTCATTACTTCCTTCTAACTCTCTGAGCAACAATACCTCTCAATACACCATCAACATACGATCTCCTGTTATCACACCCGCTGTACAAAAAGTGAATAATTTGGGGTTCATCAGCTGACAAGGTTGGACTGACGGACCTGAGGTTGGAGGGAGGGAGGTGGGTGATGGAGAGAGGGAGGGAGGGGTGGGTCTGACAGGGTGTCGTCGCGGCTGTGACACGTATTGCCGGTGACAGAGGTTAGGGGGTCAGACAGGAAGGTCTGTTGTTATGAAGGGGAAGCGGGCTGCATTGTTCAGCCCTCGCTCCCTCCCCAACTGCGCAGCGATGGCCTAATCAGGCTTTGTCGCTGTTGCCCGACATAGACAGCACAAGCTCATTCTGTGTTTTCTCCTTTATCCACCATTGTCTCTTTGTCTGTCCCCGTCTCCGTTTCTGACTCTCTCTCTTGCAAGTAATCTTTCCTTCTTTCTTTCTGTCTCTGCTTTTTACATTTTACCTTCTTTTTCTCTCTCCACATCTTTCTAGGTCTATCCCTCTGGCGTTCACATACCTCCCTCTGGCTTTCTGTATGTGCATGCATTTGTGTGTGAGTGT
The DNA here is from genome assembly GCA_019142605.1 of Cephalopholis sonnerati. Lineage (NCBI taxonomy): Eukaryota > Metazoa > Chordata > Actinopteri > Perciformes > Serranidae > Cephalopholis > Cephalopholis sonnerati. The sequence continues at coordinate 19,267,889 of JAGQAX010000018.1, read as the reverse complement.
GTGTGTGTGTGTCTTTGCCTCAGGCCATCCCATGGGAGGCTTCACAGGCTTTAGAGGCCAAATGAGGTGTAAGTCTATTAAAAAGGCAGAGCCAACGTGCAGATTCCCAGCATGGCATGTCATTCAGGTGCAGTTAATTTCCACTTGATCAACAGTCGATGTGTTGCAGAAGTGAGCACAGGGAGACTGACAGGTCAGCATCAACACTTCTACCATCTCCCTGCGTCTCTCAGCAGCCTTAGGTGAACCTGAAAGGCCTTTCTATGCTCAAGCTACAGCTGATACTGAGGTTTATGTTACAAAAACTGTGTTACTGATCACGTGTGGGGGTCTGATCTAATTCCAAACACTGTCACAAGTTTCCACATAAATTCAGAGAATGACGGATCGGTACTGCATCTCTCTGCAGTTCATTTGCAATGGAGATTCTGTTGATAACCATTCAATGGAAACAGGACAAAACAAGCATGTTTGTAGGCTACACGTAGCCTGCTGTTAGCGTATATGTGCCACAAAATCCCATGAAAGGACAGGGAGATTAAATAGGCCTGTTTATTCATATGAAGATGACAAATGTGGTAAGCTGGAGGAAAACGAAAGGCTCGGAGGACACACTATTCATTATAGGAGCGCCTGTGGGTCATCGTGTTTTTATCTAAATCAGGTCCCAGCCCATTTTCCGAACCACACCACCAGGCTAGACGCATGTGTTTCTGCTTAACCTACTTCAGGTGTTCAGGTAGTGTTTTGAATACATGTGCCATTTATCTGCATCCATAAAGAACATATAGCTAGTCAATAAAATACGCCAGAGAAAAAAAACAAAAATAGAAATTGCATTATTTTAATTAGATATGAATTATAATCAGCAGCTGCTGTGAGCAGGTCTAAGCGGAGTGTGTATTGGAAGCAAAGTGACATCAAAGTAGCGTAACCAGAGTCTGTCAGGGATAATTACAGGTGATTCTGAGTGTAGCTTGCACTGCTAAAAAATTTAATTTGCTATTGATTTGATACTTAAATGGTCTACGTCCATTCCTATCATTATAACATGGAAGCGGGGCTGCCAATACACAAAGACCACTGACTCCTCTCAGGGTGACTCCAGAAGGCTGTGAGGGAGTTTTTACATACTCAGCACTACATGAATTCCCAGAATCTCACTTTGCTAAGTCACATGTGCAGGCCCTTTCTTCAAACACATTCCAATATGATATAAAATAAAACTTTGTTGTCCACAATGTGAAAATATAAACCCGTTTTCACTTTTAAAAGCTTAGAAAATATCCAGCATACCAAGAAATCAAAGCAAAACCAACACCTTCTCATCCCAACTTGTCAAATATTGCCGCTTGGTCAGTAAACTTTCACATCTACATATGACGCACTTAGTGTCCTCTTGCATCTGCTGTTGATGTTCAGGGATGTCGTGTCAGTTTAAGCTTGTTAAACGCATTTTGTCTTTTCAAAATTCACTTCCATTTTCACAGGAAATGTAATGTTTCTGCTTGTTAAATGCATACAGCATACTTGCATACTTTTTCAAAATAAACCTTCAGTGTCGGTAAAACACTTTGTATTTATGTTTCTTTCCTTTTGCAACAAAAGGACATGGTAAGGTTTTAAAAAAAAACATCATGGTTTGGCTCTACATTCACAGTGTAAGCGAACAGTGTACTCCTTGGTGAAAGTCTGGGGTTTGTTGGACCCATCCACCTCCACTCCCACCTGCCCTATAGGGATTTTCCAGCTCCTTGTACTACGTTGTTATCACTGACAAAGTGGCGGTATTTGACGAATTGGGAATGGGAATGTCCTTGCAAAACACACACGTTTAATACGCAAACCAATACAACACATCTATGGATTTCAAAATACAGTACTGTGTAGGAATGTGCATTAGGTAGGAGCACTATAGGACTGGAACATGGGCTTAAAAAGCCAAATCATACTACACATCCATAGACTTGTATGCAGATCCAAGATTCAATTATGACTTGGCCAAAAGCATTTCTTGCAGATATTTCTATAAGGGCTCATGCACACACGCTAAGTATATTCAACTGTGAGGAGACTTACCTCTGGATTATTCTATAGTGTTCAATGTTATCACTTAGTACATTTCCATGCACATTAGCATCCCGCTCAGACTCTTATCCCACCTTTGATCTTAATCAGGATATAACGTTTAAATGGAACATGAGATGATAAAGCTGGATATTCATATCTCTGTTTGTTAGAGTATTTATTTTTCTCAGCATCTGCGTGCAGGTGTGTCGCAACATTAAGCCACAGGATGAACGCAGTCTGGTTTTTAGGTGTCTGAACTCTGCTGCATTTAGCTTCTCCATCTGAACACTGGTAATTTGGTAATTAAAGGCAAGAGCTGCAATAAAATGTATGCTATGCATTGCCAAAGCCAAAGCCTTTCATGTGATCATCATTTCATTGTTAATCATCTAATATTTTTGCAATACTATCAATTGACAGTCCACTTACAAATTAGCTGTTTCCTAGAAATGGCATTTATATATAACTAATTTGAAACAGCAAATATTTTTTCAGGCAAAAGTGAAGGCAAGCAAACATTTAACCGAATCACAATCTTTTCCTAACCATATCCAAAGTGCATTTGTTGCCTAAACCTAAGACAAAATTCTGGACACTAACCTAAGGATTTGTTGTCAAGGTCCTGCATTTTGTGCAGCTGCCATTCTCCCAAACCATCTCCTGGTGAAGCCTATGTGGTAAATGGAGGCAGTGTTTCATTACCTGAAAGACACATTTAAAAGACACAATCCAGACAGTGATTATGTTGCCACAACAATGAAATTAAAAAAGCAGTTTAGTAACATACAGAAGTAAGTAAGTAAGACAGGGTTGCTACAAACACGACATACGGTGATCACAAAACCTGGATAAGAAGTCTGATCACTGTATCCTTGTCTGGGAAAACTGGGATGAGGGTTTGTTCAGATTTTTGAATATTGTCCACAGCATATAGCCAGAAAACAACAAAAACCTGATCAGAACAAGGATGCTAATGCCCAGAATACACTGCAGTCCTCCCAGTCAACAGTGGACAATCCCAGTCCATACGCTAACCCAGCAACATAGCCAGAAGAAATGTTGGAATTGTACATTTCTGCAAACCAGGACATGTTACATTTGTCAGTGTGTAGGACATTTGTTAAATTTTTACATTTCTTCTTTTATCCATGCTGTGGTTAACATGTAGTGATGTTTAGGTACAAAAAACACTTGGTTATGATTAGGAAAAGATCATGTTTTGGCTTAAGATACCTGGTTCTGGTAGTACAATCATGGCTGGAAGTACTGCCGATGTCTCGCTTGTTGTTTCTTTGTCTTAAAACAGTGGTCTGCAACGTGGCAGATGTCTTGTCTACATGTCACACCATCCACCTCCCAATGACAAGTCAGCTCATATACATGTAATCAGAGCTACGTCACATTAGAAATGTTGATATGATACGTATGAAATGTACCAACATAAAATGCAGTGGTCTGTAGAAAAGTACAATGCCAACATTTTTTTCCGGCGACAGGGCTGAACCCAGACATGAACTGTTACTGAAGAGATAACCAAATCTATGCTGTCATAAGAATGTAAAACGCACTGAGAAACCATCATGCCTCACATTGCTTTTGTACTTAATTTGAACCTATTCTTGTATAAAAGGTTGCGCTTAGTGACTGGAATGATGCCTCTAAATATGAGGATGATTCAAGAAAGAAAGAAAACAAGTTCATGAATTTCAAAGCCTCATTTTACATGACACTAAACAAGATTACAAGATTTGTTGAACCGTGCAGTGATGATGAGTTTTGGAGGTTTACTGACATGACTGCAAAGGTAAATTAATTTTTGAATGCCTGCATGTTGGTATGTTTTTTTTATAAAGCCAGGTGGACACAAAAACAGACACCTGCCACTGTAGTCTGCATCAGCCTGCTCTGTCTGTGTGCGGTGGTTGAGAGGGGGGGCGGAGGTCAGTAGCCCAGCTCTGACCTCTCTGGGTCCATTTCTCTGACAGACATTTGTCACTCTGCTGAGGGCTGTGCGCTGTAATAGATTATTGACCACCTCAGCAGTCCCATCACTCCACACAGCTCAGATCCCCAATACAGCCACCTTTATCGCCACACAGAAGCCAGAAGACAAGACAGAGAGCAACAGTATGAGGAACACGTTATGATGAATGAAAAGCTGATACTTTAGACTGAGGCGTCAGTGTTATATTATATGCATGTGAATTATTGTGTCTTTAGGAATCACAATATAACATAAAAAGCTCCACACTTACAGCAGAATTAATATAAATGGCTGGATTGCTGAACACAAGAGGAGCAAACAAGCATGAGTGTAAATGGGCTGGAGAGTGAAAGCCTGTTCCTTTAAAAAAGGATGGGACACTGGTCTGTCTCTGATGAATTAGGGGGAAAGTAGGTCTTTCCTCCATATTGTGTGTTTTGTGTTTTGGCACATTCTGGGGTCCTTAATTGTATGATAATTCATCTCGGAGCACTAATTTACCCCCTGCCAGTCGCTTTAAATGTTGGACCATTTTGTGAACCAGCACTCAGAATTAGAAATGAGCCGATGGCTCAAAGAAGTGTGTCTTCCAGCTAAGGAGCATATTTATACCCATATTCTTTAGCAGTTTTTTTTTCAACATTAGGGCTTTAGGCATATGAGTGCACATATGTGGTATTTTCTGATAGACAGACATTTTAACAGTTGACGTTTCACGATTCCCTTCTCTTTCCCCCAAAAAAAGTTTGACAATGATCGTATATAGAAAGCAGTGTTTTGGCTTTTCACAGTAAGGCTTATAAGCTGTGAAAGAATTAGTTGTGATAATTTAAATCAAAAGGCAAAAATAGCAGCAAACATTGTGCATCAAATGAGCTTTTTTCTTCACTGAAATGCACACATAATGATTCAAATCCAGTGTGATGGCTTTGATGTGGCATGTTGGGTCTGCAATATGTCCCTCTCCAGCAATTCATATAATAACTACCTGCTGTTCGGATTCTTGGGCCCTGTCTGTCATGCGATTGGGGGACATTTAGGCTTATTTCGCCATTGCTTATTTAGCCACGGGAGGCCTATTAATTTCAGCAGGCCCTGTCCTCTCCAGGGGCGATCGCTACCCGCAGCACGCGCGTCCTATTGTTTAGATCCATTTACATCTGTGGTCAATGAATAATGACAGCTCCAACACAGCAAAACACATACTTGCACACAAATGCACAGGGACACAAATAAGCTGAACACAGATTTCCCAAATGTAGGGTTAACAAAAAAGGAAAATAAAATTTCTGGGGTTTGCTATGCTTTATCTGTGGAGAATTATGATTAAAAGCTGCATAATGCCAAGCGGAGCTGTAACTTTCCTTTGTGATTCTCCGCCCTGTTAGAGATTCTGCTGGTACGTCTGTTATTTTGGCACCCTCCCAACCGTATTTGACCCATTAAATTAGCCACATTGGTTGATATGGTGCCATGCTAATGTTGAGGGTTTCTCTCCATCGGGTGCACAGACTCCTGGCACCCGGTATTTCACTCTGGCTGTGCAAAAGAGGCTGTGCCACTGCTACCACACATCATAGAATATTAACCCTTTTCTGTTCCCTGGCAAATGCACCAGATGGCACAGCACAATAACAGCTGTCAATTTCAAGGCAGTGCCTCTTTGGTGGATTTTTTCCCCCTTGCTCTTTGGGACGCTGGGAGGATTTTTTAAGACATAATAAGCGAACTGATGTGCTGTTTCAGATCGTAATGAATCAAATGTTACAGTGGAGCAAGAAGCGTGTTTCCTCCCTGGGAAACCAAAGAGGTGTTGCAGAGCGAGTGCAACAGTCAGCTGCAGCACACAAACACACGCATAAACACACACACATACACACACAACCAGTGATGGAGCTGTGGAGGAGATCTTGCACATTGAAATGTACAGCACCAGGTTGAGGTTTCCCCTCCTTCCACCCGAGCGATCGTAGCAGTCATGAGATGAGGTCCCTGGTGCCCCCTCAGCTGCCACTCTAGTTAAATTAAAACTGAGGCCTCCAAATACATTCCTCATTGTGGGCCTAAAGCGCAGGAAAGTTGTATTTGGCTCAAGTGGCGGCTGGGGAATTGTCCCCCTAACCCAGTCCCATTCGCCTTATTTACATGATAAAAGCTGGAGTCAGGAAGAGCCACAGGCCCCGGGCTGCAGTGTTTTTTTTCCCCATTTATTCATTTCTTTACCAACATCACTTCTCCTTCATCAGAGGCGAGTGACGAAATCATAGTAGCAATTTAAATTTAGTTTAACACACTCCCCGGAAAACAGGCCAGGGAATTGCCTCTGTGCCTGTCACGTGTCTCCATCTACATCTCACCCTCCTGAAAGGGGAGGGAGAGTGTTTTACATCCCTCTGGCTGCCCCATCATGTTGTGATTTGCCAATAGCAGGGCTTTCCCAGTCGGGTTTTGAATGGCGCCATTTCTCTAGTGCTCTTTCTCAAGAGGACTCAACCTGCTGCAAGATTACAAGAGTATGAAAAGAGTAATATGGATTTTTACCTTAGTCTCCTTTTCAGTTCAATCAACTGACTTTCTTCAGCTGGAGTTATGAAAGGCAGACACAAACTGTATAACTGTCACAGAGGTCATCTATCCCTCTCATACTGTGCTTTGTAACTCAATTTCCCACCTGGCTTGAGCTGAGGGCGACACGCAGAAGTCAATTCCAATAGTGACTCCTCAAAGTGCATGTCCAATCGAGAACTCTGCAGTTTAACCTGAACGGACTTCATCAATCGCAGAGTTGAGGTAAATCAATTTTGAATTGACCTGAAGTCTCAGCGCTCTCTCAGGTGACACTGCATTGTCTATACGTGCTGGCTGTCCGCACCTGACTCTGCTAAACGAATCTGACTTAATGACATCACACTGGAGCGTATAACTACCATGCTTGCCAGCTATCCTCCCTCTCATTTCTTCTTGGAGAGTACTTTTATGCCACAGGTTTCTGGCCCCGAGGCTAAGAGGAGAGAAGTGCAGTCAGCAGGAGGTAAAATCCATACACATCTCCTGAGATCTCATCACACTCATCAGTGTAAGAACTCATATAATCCTGCTAATGTCTGCGTGCCTGTCAATAGCAGCTCTCACTGAGACAAAAGTGTCCTAATTAGAAAATGAAAGTGCAAACACACTTTATCTGCCTGTGTGTGTGTGTGTGACGGAGGGAGAGAAAAAGAGATGATGAAAAGCTAGTTAGGTGAACAAAACACTGGAGCACACACATCATCTAATTTGCATGCGTGGATCGTCTATTTGTAATTTTCATAATTAGCAGTATACCTTTCACATCTACAAACGCCCTCTTCATATCCCCCCTGCCATTTCTCGCGAATGGTATCCTCCTCCTTAAAGATTAATTGAAGCTGGGATAAAACAAAATGGTTCCCAGGGGGTGGCCCACTGTTTGTTATTCATGTGGGTCTGAAAACAGCAACAGTAAATCCTCTAAGTTGTTGTTAAGCTGGGGATATTACCATATGTGTGCCATTTCCATAGACTGACAGCTCCCTCTGGATCAACTGGGGACTATTGATCTTGCAGCACTCCATTTCAAGTTAATTGTGCTTGAAATGAGGTCCACACTCCCAGGCATACCTTTGTTTGAAAGGTGGATATTCATTTTTATTTGGCAGGATGTTGATATCAAAGACACAGGATATATTCTATATTTAGTTTATGTTTATCCTGCAGAAGCAGTTTCTCTTGCAGTGATTGGTCAAACAGTCAAACACTTATAATAGGCTGTAGAACGCTAGCGTTCGGGCTTAGTCGTATGTTTTTCTCGGTTGTGATTGGACAGAAAAATTGCCCCTCCTACACTGATAAAGTAGGCTATTGAAAGAGGAGAACATTGTTTTCATCATGCAGTAGAAAACATAAAAGCTTTAAGTGAAAGTTATAATATCTTATTGACTTCAGTCATGAAGAGACGACGAGAGGCTAGATCTTTTATGTGCTGAGACTGAAACAGGCATTATTTGGAGATAATTTCAAGGGTCCTAATGTTTTTTTACATTTTGCAGTAATGAAACATCTATGAGGACACACGTATGCATGAATTTTGGATTACAGGATTATTTCAGGTTAATGTAGACATGTATTTGTGTGCCAGCAATTAATAAAACGTTGTTTTATATAAAGAGTTTAACGTAGATATTTATTTGTATCTAAAGGCCCTTTCCCACTTGACACTAACACCCACGGACACCTGGCCTTTGTCTTAAGCGGGGAAGGTTACAATTGGCATTCATTTCCGGGGCAAATTACTCGGCAGAAGATATGGATATTTATCAGATCCAGCTCCAATCAACACTAACAGAAACATGACACCTCGGTGTACATCCTAGTTTTCACCCCTTTTCTGGCACGAACATCAGCAACTTCTGCAACTTTGTCTTTGCCCAAGCAGTGTTCGACATCATTTCAAATTAGTGGGCACCAAGTTTAAAAGAAAGACTGAATAAGTAACAGATATTAAAAAAAAACAAAAGGCCTTCATGCTGCTCTCTATCGTTTACTAATACTGTTTTCCAGCGTGTTTGTGACGTATAATGTGACGCATCAAAAAAAAAAAACAGAAAGGAAAAGAGTCAGTTTTAGCGGTTTTTATTGGGTTTAAATAACCCACAAACACGTGTTAATTTTGGTGGGAAAAGGAGTTTATGTGCTTTCCATAACTGTATTGTTTTCAGGTGCTGTGTTTGAACTAAGTGCCAGACACAGAAGAAATTAGCTTTATCCACTCACACTGTTTCAAGCAAGGAAAGCAGACTTTCCCACCAACTTGCCAATGCACAAACAAACACTTGAGCCAGTATTTCATCTACTCATTTGCGGCGATTATAAAAAGGAAAGGCCTCGAAAGCTACTTATGCAAGAGTTCTTAGGATTTTTCTTCTCCTTGCCTTGTTTAGCTTTAATTCCTAATCAGAGAGAAACTGTCTGCCCTGCAAACTTGTGCTAGACTCAGAGGAAGGTGAACTTTGCTGCTGGAAAACACAGAAAGAACACTGGAAGTTTCACAGCTTTGTGGCTACTGTACGTACAGTATAATCCCTGTCATGATCCCTGTGCAAATCGGATTAGCATATGTGACATATGTGTGTTTTTACAGCTACTTTTGACAGCCCGACAGGAACAGAGTGTGAGAGGTAGACTTCCAAGGAATGAAGCAAAGTACAACCTCATTAAGACAAAAGAGAAAACGGTGAGGTAAGCTCTGTTATGGCCCAAATACTGCCACTCTCACTGATTAAACCTCTCAGTCTCAACTGCATCATAATCCTGCCTGGAACTCATGAAGGCAGATTCTTTAGGAGGTGAAAAAAGGGGATACCAAACGAGTGTCAGTCCCAATCTGAAGACCATCTTGGAATATTCCCATTGCTCGTTCCTCCGAGGCAAAGAGCACTTTGCTGGGATGAGACAGGATACAAATTCTATCTTCCCCAGTAATCACTCCCATACCAGATGTCCCTGACTGTTGCTGGAACCATATCTGTTTGCAATATCAGACCACAACAAATAAAAGGTGTGTAATGGAGGACATTAGAGGGGCCAGTGCATAGAGGCAGGATTTAATTTGCATGGCAGATTAGCCTTCTAGTCCCACTGGTGGGGCAACAGCCTCTGGGGCAAAGTCACCCCTTTTTTCCTTTCCTCCATCTCTTTTATTCCTTTATTAATAGGATCTAGTCTCTTCAAATCCATTAAGTCAATTGAGCAGGCTCATATATAATCTGATTTCAAATCCAGCATGAAAATGCTTAACCAGTGGCCCGGGCTCCATGCTGGTTTTCTTCTTCGGGCTACTGAAGGGTCCTGTGAGGGAAGGAGATGAGAAGGCAACACAGAGTGAGGACATACAAATCTTTGTCCACTGGGAAGATGCAAGAAAAAGGAGACTGTCTTCCAAAGAAAAAGCGTCAGTCGTTCAAGCACATGCCCAGAAACACCTGTTTATGTTCAGGTGACAAAGCCCTCTAGAGGCCATAGGAATTATGATTCTTGTTTGTAGGGAGCAAAGGAGGGATTAGTGTAATGTAGTTATAGAGGTACATATATATATATATATATATATATATATATATATATATATATATATAAATACATATTTATATATATATATACACATACATAGGTAGTCAGATTTTGAACTGTTCGCTTTCTGTTTCCTTCCAATAATAAACATTGCTTTCTTTTAAACAAAGCTGTTTTCTCATAAAAACTCCGAAAAATGTCTGAAGAATCAGGTCTGAATATTGTGTAAGGTTGCCCTTTCACACATGTGCACACAACAGACTGTCCGTGTCCAACACATTTGTACTTACAGGAAATACTCTGTAATGTTTGGGCGAGGATTGGCATGTGGGTAGAGCTTGAAAAGGCAGGACATAATGCAAAAAGTATGCTGTGGAAAAAGCTGGTTTGTAATTGGTCATAAACAAATGAGTCTCATGCCATTCCTTGAATTTGTGTGATAAAGTTGGCATCTGCACTTAATGACATAGGTTCCCAAATCTCTTCATCTCTCCAGAAAGACATTTTAGTTGCGATCTTTGTGTAAGCAACCCTTCTTCTTTACCCTTAAATGTTTGTATTCTTCTGTTTTTGTGCTAGTCGTATGATAGAAACGTCATAATCGCTTACTCGCTTGCTGTGAATCCTCCGGACAATGACCTGCTCCATTCACACATGGTCTCAATTAGACATTACACAGACTTTGCACTAGGGAGGTGGCAGTGCAGAGTCTGTTTAATGTCTGGTTCAACTGATTCGGACATTAGCGTTCTTACACACAGCTCCTCCGCCTAATGTCAGGATAAGTTGACAGTTGCCAGTGCATGTGTGAGAGGGACTCATGACTACAATCGAGTTATCAGTCAATCAATTTTATGTGTCACATGTAATCACGTAAGGTACCAGTTCTTTAAAATTTGTGCATAAAAAAGAGTTTAAAGTTATCTGGCAGTTTTCTGGCTGGTTGTTTTCCCTTAATGATTCTCCTTGCCTTATTCTTGCAGCACCTGGTATGAATATCCCCTTAGGCAGGGTAGAGCACTCCCTATTATATGTTAAGCTGATCCAACCAGTCTTTGCAGGGAAATTCCTCAATAGTTGAGGGGATATCCAAAATTTTCTCAAGGTGAAACAGTCTCTGCCTTGCCTTTTTCACCACTGTGTCAGTATCCAACGCTAGGTCAGGCCCGCAGTAATGTAGATACCAAGGTACCTAAAGCTTTCCACCATTGCCACCAAGGACCTATAGATATAAAGGGGGCATAGGTCCTTCACTGCTTCTTCACAAAGTCTACTATCGTCTCCTCGGTCTTGCTGATGTTCAGGAGTGGGTTGTTGTCCCGACACCAGTGGGTGCCAGTAGTAAGGAAGGACGGTAGAATCCTCACCACCTGGAGTCTTCCCATCAGGAAGTCAAGGATCCACATGCACAGTGAGGCGTTTAATCAGAGGTCTTTGAGCTTTGTAAAGACCCTGAAAGAAATGATGGTGCTAAACGCTGAACTGTGGTCAATGAACAGCAATCTCACATAGCTCCCTTTCTTGACCAGGTGAGATAGGGTGGTGTGGAGGATGTGTGCTACGGTGTCTTCTGTTGATCAGTTGGGACTGTAAGCAAACTCTAGTGGGTCCAGTGTGTTGGGTAGTGAAGAGCAGATTTAATCCTTAACTAGCCGTTCAAAGCACTTCATCACTACAGAGGGGAGAGCCACTGGGCGGTAGTCATTCACGCAGGCTGATATTGTTTTCTTAGGCACAGGACTGATGGTGGACTTCTTGAAGCACATATAATCTGTCATGGTTCTTAGACTTTGCCACATGCTTCTGGGATTGCCCTCCTGAAGTTGTAGTTGCACTATATTCCTGTGGTCCCTTTTTGCCTCTTTTACTGCTCTTCTTAGATTGTAGGCTGCTGCTTTATAATAGTCCATGTTTCCAGACTGCAGTCCTAATTTGTAAGCTGCAGTGTGTGTGTTTATGGCTTACCAGATGGTTGTGGTAATCCATGGTTTCTGGTTGTGGAATGATTTAACTGTAGTTTTTGGTACAGTTGCTTCTGTTGTTTTACTAATGAAATGCACCACAGACTCAGTGAACACACTGAAGTCATCAGTGACACTGACGATGGTGTCTTGGAACATGCTACAGATTGCACCATGTAGTACAGACTGTAGGGCGGTCTCTGATCGCCCTGACCATTTCCTGACCTCTTGCGTCACTGGGGGCATCTATGTTTGTTTGTTTACATATTTTGACCCAGCAAGATGGCCGCCTGGTCACACCTCCTGATCGCAGGTAACAGTATTCCCTCTGCAGCACAGTCAATATGTTGATGGTGGTCATACATAAACGTCGTAAGGTTAGCCTGATTGAAGTCTCCAGCAACAATGAGTGCAGCATCAAGATTCATGCAGTTCAAGTCTTTGCAAATATCCGACAGGGCAGCCTCGGTACTTGCCTGCGGGATATAGACTGCTGTGACAACAACTAATGTGAATTCCCTTGGTAGAAAGTGCGGTCTGCATTTTATTAAAGCACATGCTTTCTCCTTTTTTCTTGCCAGTCCCTTTGTCCTGTCAGATCGGTATATAAAAAAAAGAGTCATATTCAAGGATTTAGCCATGTTTCAGTGAAACAGAAGACATCACAGTTCCTGATATCCCATTAGAAACTGATGAGGTCTTCCAGTTTATTATCCAGCGTCTGTTGGCTAGCAGGATGCTTGGCAGGACAGACCCATGTGGCTGGGATCACAGCCGGTGTTTAATCCCACTGCATTTACCTGTGTGTTTCCTCCAATGTTAAAATGGATGCATTACCAAAATTGTCATTGTAAACCAAACAATGATCAGCCCCAAGGCCAGCCAAGTCATTTTTGTACCTAAACCTGACCAAACTACAGCTGTGTAGGACCAAAAATGTTTTTGCTTTTCGCAGCAGTGATTTGTAAACTGTTTGAAAGGCAAAGACAAATGTCCTGATGATATATATGTAAGATCAAAAAAAGCGTCACTCACAGGGGCAGCTACAAACGTTGCACTTTACCGTTTAATTTGAAAGACTTGAAATTGGCAAATCTTATCAAATCCTCCACAAAATTGATGGGCTTTTTTTTCTGCCGGCCACTGCAGGGTCAGTAAAATGTACTGCATGTGCATTTACAAAAAGGCAAAAAAATCCCTGAGTGTTCTATACAAAATAAATACATGTTACATCTTCCGGGCTACCTATTTCCAAATCCCAGTGGAAGAGGGAGAGATTGAAAGAGAAAGAGAGAGAGAGAGAAAGCACGGCTGGAGGCTTTTTGGTCTCTGCCCTCTGCGCACTGGCCTGACTGGGGCCAAGTTTCGCCTCAGTGCCTCGGCAAGCCTCAGCTTTACACAGGCAGACAAATACACACACACACTCACAGCTGGGGTTACCAGTTATTAGACAGCAAGAGGAGAGAGCCAAGTACACACTTTCACAAAATCATGCATTCATAAATACATTTACACATCCTGAACTCTTCTCTTTCTACAACACGTAACTGAGTGACATGGAAGCGAGCAGCTTTGACAGCTTGAAATGCTGCATAAAAGGAACAGCGATTACAAATACAGGGGGCTTGTAATGAGCTGCAAGGGCTTTCTGTGTCAAAATATTATTGAATAAATGTATTTTATGAACAGAATTTGATTTCCAAAATACCTTGTCTTTGATAATAAAACTTGAAATATCTAATCTAAAATCATTTTGTCATCATTTATCTGAGCTGCATTATGCGAAATCATCATCTGTGATTGACTGCAGGAGTGCCTTCTGTATTGACTTTGAAACTTCGCCTAAGGTCTGCCAAATGCATGATATCCCTCACTATAGGTGCATTATGAATCCTGTGATGTCAACCTTGAATTACATCTGTGCACCCCCCCCATACCCCCCCACCCCAATCCACGTCTTATTAACATAGAAGGCAACAGCAGCAGCAACAATGTTTTGCTAACAGTTCATGCATTACTACTCAGGGGAGGGTTAGCACCATGCATCCCTGCATCTCAAACACACACACATGTTCCCCAGTGTGATTCAGTGGGAAAAAAAAAATAACACAACACTGCTGATCAGAGCTGCTCAGCCCGCCTGCTCTGCACTCGGGGCCCCTGACAGAAGCAGTGATGTTTGAGATGCAGGGAGCCCTGAGTTTGTCCATCACTGATTAGTAAAAACTCTTCCTACCCAGCTGCAGCTGATATACGCGTCTGTGGATCTTGACACGAGCTCTGCACAAGCTTATTTTTACAATAAGACATAAGTGGACACACACAAAGGCACATGTAAACAAAGACGCACAAACACACGTGCGTGAGGTGCGTGCACACATGGACAAATGCTCTGCAGTGCGCAAGAGCTGTTGTTTAATTTGTAAAACACTGCTCGGCAAAGCCGGAGCAAAGCAGGCAATTAGAGGCTCTTCTTCCTGAGCACTTGACTGTATTCCTTTAACCTTTACACAATGATTTATGTCAAAGGATTTGTCACCTTCGCAGTGGGGCCTTCACACACAGCTTTTCAAAATACACAATAGGGGAAAAGGAGGGGAAAAAACTTAAAATCCTCCTGTGAGGATTTGGGAACTTATATAACTCCCAATTATCAAAACTTCTTGCAGCCTTTGCAGGCCTCCCCTCTGTTTGTAAGACTCACAAAATATCTACAGTGCCACTGAAGAGTGTATAATGCCTGTGTGCCCACATGACTGGCGAAAACACTCCTGCTCTTTCTGCCCCGCTGAGTCCTGCTGCATAATGGGGGTCTTGAAGGCTCTGGGCTCAGAGCAGGCCTGCCTAACAAAGCCTTGGTGGCTTGCAGCAGACAGGAGAGTGTGTTTGCGAGCCGGTTGCCAAAAACTAATTTTCAGGAGGTTTTCTGTGGGATGCAGTGGCAGCAGCATGACAGTGTGAGGTTTAGATATCTTGGTGAGCGGGGAGGGCTGGGGGTGAGATATGTGGGTCTTTTGTGAAGGTCCAGAGAGTTGGTTCAAAAAAGAGGAAGTTCACAAATTGGTAGTTCAGAATAAATTTCCAAAGTTAAGTTAGGCTTGGCGTATTTTTTCTTTTTTGTTTGTTTCATTGCAATTTCTAAATTTCCACCACTTCATCGAGCAGTTTTTGGAATTAATTTCAGATTAACCGCACTACGGAATCCGCTTTCACCAGTCTGCCAGCTAGTCTCGTATTTATTTCACTCACTCTGTAGCCATCTCTCATGAGTATTTTTTATCCTCTATCCCCTCACCATTCACTTTCCTTTTTGCTACACAGTAATGTACCTGTTTACCTGTTGGGTGGTCTTGAGCTGGGCTAAACTAAAGCCCCAGTCCCTGCAATCTAAGTGTAGAGTAGCTGCTAATCCGATTTCAGGAAACAGCAAAGCCCCCCACCTCCCTACCCTCCAAACCCCCCTTGCCTTTCACCATCCCAGCTTACCCCTTCTCCTCAGAGAGGGAAGGAAATAAAGTAAAAATGAGTGACAGTGAAGGAGTTGGAGGGAGGAATATTTAAACTGGGAGCTAGGTTATTGCAGAATTTTTCAGCAGATACTTAAATACTACAGGACTACGTAACCAGGGCTCTTATATGTATCTGGCCCTTTAATAAGGTGCGACACTGAGGACATATTACCTGCTCACTGACTGGTCTCTCCTCTGAGTCCACTCTGCCCTCTCTGGTACGTTACCGAGGCCAAACATAAAGCAGTGTTTCATGGTGCTGGGGCTTATCTAGGCTCTGAAAGTATGTGAGACATGCCAGGAAACAAAGGAGCGTCTCTGCGCCCACTAGCAGGGTGAGCATATCCCTTTCACAGGCCACACATCTCCCTGGCTTTACTTATTTGACAGGCTCATGGTGCTTTTCAGTGGAGAGGGTCTGCACCTGGAAAGAGGCTGACCAGCATGGTATATGGACCACCACTGCTGGGGGAGAGGCAGAAAGCAGACTCAGTATCACTATCCAGTATACAGGTAGTTCATGTGGAAATATGTTTATGGTGTAAACTTGTTTATTTAGTTAATTTAGTTAATGCTTTCAAACCCAGCGTGCTGTGTTCAGATTCTAATATTTGACATACTTTAGCACACTTAGTTGGTTGTGGTCTAAAATTCAGTAATAAAGACTGAATTCTAAGAGGTTCAAAATATTTTTTTATATCAAGTCATAAACAGATTTGTAATTATCTTTTGAAGGTTATTTACACAAAGCTTGTGATAAACATTCTTGAGTCTTGAACGTAAGTCAAATTAATAACAACATTATAGAAGCAGATGTGCATTCAAAATGTATCCTAAGTAAAAGGAGAAACATAGCTGCTGCACATAAGTAAATTTAAATCTTACAGATTGTGAGATTATCAATGCATTTACCTGCAAGATGCATTTTAAGGCGCAAAGCATATTATTTTCTGAGCCTATAGCCAAGAATATGTTTTGCAAATAAAACCATATGCTACAAAGTAACTAGTAACTGCAAACACAGAGGATGAAAAATACATTAATATAATGAGGTAAAAGAAAAGACATACATTGGTACTGCTCAATTTTTAAAGAGTGAGCAGCCTAAAATATCATAAAGACTTTGAGTAAACTATATGTATGATTTTACTTTCCACTGCTGCCCAAAGTGTATAGAATGCAAGATGATCATGCAAATGCAACGCTTCCAACTGCATGACCCATATATACAACATCTCTGTGAGGAGAGAAGTGGGCCAGAGTGACTGTGTATGCTGAGGCTGGAGTCAGTCTCTGCTTACCCTGAGGAAAGCATGGCCTCAACTGGCCAAACAGGAGCAGTACAACCCACCGCACATCCCTCCTTTCCCTCTGATTGTACAGACACTGACTATACAGTGTAAATTAATTGATTAATTAATTAAAATGCAAATTAAACAATTAAAAAATACTTTTGATGCATTTATTTCTCAAAAAAATTCAAGCACTGTGAAAAAAAACAGGACAAGGCAATGTCATACTAACATGAATAAATCTGCTGTGGTATATTTGACATAATGAAATCCCACAACGCACATTCATACACACACTCTCTCTCTCTCACACACACACACACAGTTGTGTTAGGACAGCATTGTGTGTGACATGAGGGGATCGGTGTCACTGTGTCACAGCTGATCCCTGGTGTACTGTCAGACAGGAGAGACCCTCAGGGCCCTCCTTTACTACTGAGAATACAACAGTCCATACGGCATCTGTCGTTCCCACTGAAACACAAGCGAGTGTGTGTGTGTGTGTGTGTGTGTGTGTGTCTGTGTTTGACATGCATGTGTGTGTTAGGGTATGCGTTTTGTTGTGCGTTTCTGGTTCTGCCTGCTGAATCCTCTTGTTGCAGTGCGTAATTTCACAAAAAACGCTTTTCCCATACTTCCACCCGAGCTCCAGCACCCGCCTCCCCTGCTCATCCTAACCTGCCAGCCACCTGCCATTGTGGCTACCCACCTGATTAGCCTCATTCTCCTGTGTTTATTTGTCCTATCTTTAACGACAGGTCACTCTGGTTGCAGCCGCTGATGACCTTGTTCTAGCACTCCTGACACAGTAGGATTGCTCCATAAACGGTGAGCAAAGACTGAGTGTCTGGGGGTTAAAAGCCTCCACTGTCACAAACAAAGGTAAGCTAACAGTGACTTGGTTGTGATTGTAGTAGGGCTTCTGTTCCTGCTGGTACGACTGTTTCCTCGGGTTCCTTTTAGGTGGGAGTGAGGCTTTATTGCCTGATTCAGAGAGATAAACACAGCTCTAAAATCAATAATTTGCTCTCACTATATAGGCTAGAGCGAGGATTGAACACCACGGAGGTAAAAGAGAAAGAATTTGTGTTGTTGCTTGTTTGTTTTTGCACTATTTGTTTAGTCTTCTGTGTTTTGTGTGTTCTTGCAAAACTCTAGTGTCTCAAATGTATTTTTAAAGTCCTGTTAGTGCTGTGGACTAATGTGGTCCAGACTGAAACATCCCAACAACTACTGGATGGTTTGCCGTAAAATTTTGGGATTACGTTCATGGTCCCCAGAGGGTGAATCCCTCTGATTTTAGTGATCCTCTGATTCCTCCTCTATTGGATGGACTGCAATACATTTGCTACATTTGGGACATTCATGTCCCTTGTAGGATGAACTGTAATAACTTTGATGATCCCTCAACCTCTCATGTAGCGGACTCAACAGGAAAACATATTTCACAATATCCCAATCAGCATTTGGGCTCGTTCATACTTCCTTTACGTTCCAAAAGAGACATTTCAAATGTTGTGACCATCATTGCCCTTGATAAGATGCATCCAACAGAGGCACTAAAGGGCAGAGCAAAACATTTCTGACAACAACATACATGGTGACAGAGGAAGTGTTGTTGACGGCGGTGGTGTGTGAGGTCGCGAAATATATTGCGACATGTGGACAGAGAATTATTTTCACTATATTACCAATTCTTTCTGTTCCACCATTTTTGTCTTCGTTGCGTCCTGTGGTGGCATCTTGCTTGAGTCACGCTTCACTGCCCCCACGATCTCCAGCGATTTGTCTGTATCCGTAAGCTTTCAAAAAACCTGCTCAAATACGTACTAAATGAACACATAGTGCAGACAAAAGGCTCTGTCCATGTCCCTATACATATCTAACGTTGAGCATAAATGAGCCGTTAGCTGTAGTTTGTGTTTACTGTTGACTAGCATGCTAACACACTAAACTAAAACATTATACCTGTGAAACATCCGCATGTTAGCACAGAGCATTTAGCATGCTCACAATGACGTTATCATTAATTCAAAGCATTGCTGTGTCTAAATTTAGTCTCACAGAGCTGCTAGCATGTTTGCAGACGCTTGGTCTCGTTTAAAAAAAACTCATTTGTCGTGCTGTTTCAGTGAATTATTCTTCCAAAATTTTAAGAGTGCGATGAAAAGGCCCTGGCACATGAGTAAAAGGGAATATATTAAAAAACAGAAGCAATACAGTTTATGGTGAATGTTGTGTGGTTCATGTTTAAAGCCTTGAAACTCAATAAACAAAGGCTACCCACTTATTTGTTTAACCACTGTGTCTTCATCAGGGCGACTGAGAAAAGTGCTGATCCAACACTTCTATAGTTGCTGTGAGGAGAAGCCTCTTGAGAAGGCACCAAGGAGCTTGGTTCGCTCCCTGGGTAGACACAGACAGAATGCTCCAGATTAACTGGTTTTCTTAATGTCTCCTCTCTGGCGAAGTTTCTTTCAGAGGGCTGAGAGGCAAACAGGCCCCGGTGAAAGACTCACTCCCCATTAGTGGAGGTAAATGGCTCTTCTGTGAGCAACCGGTTAAAGCAGGGCGGGATAAAGGGCCTCTCCACACACTTCTTCAGCCAGATTAGAGAGGTGACTCTTGTCTCGAGGATGTAAATGTTTATACGCGCACAGGGGAGCACTCTACCGTAGGAACCTTAGCAGTGTCACTGATACGTTTATCATCAGGAATTTCACAAGGCTCTCGTCGTCAGCAATGAAACAGCTCACAATAATGCATTTCACTGTACAGTCAATCATCTTGCATAAAGGCGATTTGATTTTAGTTTGAGCTACACTTTAAAATGTCATTATGCGTTAGCATTAAACTGATGTAAAATAATGAAAAGAATATGTTATGAAGCTCTGTTTGACCTTTCGGTGCTATAACAATTGTTGAAAATAATTCATGGGAATGACTGGGAATAATTAAAGGCTTGGGATTAAAGTTAAGATACTTGAGTTTACATTTTTTCATGGTTTTATATTTTTTCTCTTTATGTAATATTCGTTGTAAGTTTGTAAATGTAAAATAAAAATCACATGCAGTTTTGCATGAGTTGATAAACTATTACAATACATTTTTTCCCCTCACAGTTTTTCAACTCTAACTCTTCCTTACTCCTTGAGAAGGGGAAGGAAAAAAAACTGCACCTAATCGCAGGCTCATTGCTTCCTTGCCAGCTACCAGCCCCTGATTGCATTTCAGCCGAGAAGTAAATACTACATGCTCAGTTACCAGGTGAAATCAAGCAGGCAGATGTGTCTGCAGCCTCAGTAGACACTCGCTGGACCCTGCCTCTGTCTACCTGTGCCACAGAGTTTCTAGCCAACTCAGCTGCTGCTGATCCATGTTGCTGAGTGGGTAGGTGTGTGTGTGCGTGTGTGTGTGTGATAGAGAGCGAGGACTAGAGAAAAAGAAGGAAATTAGGTTGACTTTTTAAGATATAAACATAGAATATGGATTTAAGGAACTTAGTAAGATTTTACGTGACTAACTACATCTCCTTTTAATCAACAAAATACTAACTCATAGTTATACAGAAAACTTAAGATTCCTACTCGCACTCTGCAGGCCTGTTTGTTATGAAGAGTGTGCGAAGGAGGAGAGCAGCAGAGGTATGTTTGCCAGAGAAGGGGTGAGAATACAATAGCCCTCCTTCCAAGGGTCTGTAACCATAGACTCTAATAAAGTCACTGCCTGCAAATAAAGAGCCACCGCGCGGCTCACGTTACAACAACAAGGACGGCATTATACAACTCGGCTCTTGTTTTGAAGTACACCACCAAATGTTAGACAGCAACAAACACAGCACAAAGCACACGATCTAATATTGATGACCCAGTAATACCCTATATTATTCTAATTTGTCAAACGGCTGATAATGAATTTATATTATTGATGCTACGATCTAGTGTTGGGGAGTGTCATGTAATATTGTGTAACGTTTCTTCAACAGACTGTTTCTGCGTGATTCGTGCAATAAAAGCTGGTTTACAAACTAAGAAAGACAGGACTGTGTGAACTTTAAGACCCACATGCTGTCAGATCTGAATAAAAAGATAGTGTCCTTTACTCACAGACTTTCACAGACAGTTGCACAGTGTAATTTAAAGGTAAATTAACTCACCTGCTAACTAACAATGCTTTGGATTACTGGCATTTATTTTTTTAACTAGGGTTGTCGCAATATACCGGTATTGACAATAACCGTGATATTTTAAAAATGAAATACTGATTATTATGTTAATTATGCACATAATGATAATTTTGTGTAACGTAATCCAGTGCTTTTTAAATCAAGTTCTTTCTGTTATCGCTTTGTCACCTCGCTATACTCATTTTTTAGGTGTAATTCATTCACCAAAAAAGAGACAAAACACACAATAAACAAAGTTAAAGCTGAATTTGACTGATGGCTTTTTTTTTAATTTGTCTATTGACATTGCAATAATATTGTTATTGTGAATTATTTTGGCAATGATAATCGTGTAGTGAAAATCAGCTATCATGCCAGCCCTGTTTTTAACATTTCTATTTTTAACAGAGGTAAAATATCAGACTGTGAGAGACTGATGTGACTGTTCATCTCTTGTGCAACAATCTGTTGGGCCAGTGTTAAAAATGGATCACTGTACTATGCCACTGTGCTGAATGAAGTAACACTGAATGTTGAATTAAATGAAACTTACAAAAAGTGGGAATACAGGAGTATAATGAACCTGCAGCACATTTTAACATCAAATTATGTAAACAACAAGAAACTAATCTGGTGTTTTCTTTACTGGTCTATATGATATTGTAGCAAATATAACTGAATCAATTTAAACATAATGCAAACAGACTTGTTTGAGGTAAAACACTAAAATGTATCAATGGTGAGATTGACTGGATTTTCCTCCAAATGAAAACTTTCCTTCACAAACACTCGTCTGTATTGTGTCAACAGTTGCATCCAGACAAAGTTTGAAGGAGCCTCTCTTTGCAAATTTCAGGCCTCCCTGTTGCTTGAGGTTGTGACCCCTCTTTTTATTTTTCCCGGGGCTGTTGGGTTAATGAAGTAACAACAAACTGGGCCTGCGGCTAATTTGGAGTGGCACTTCCTGGCCCCTCCTGTCTCCACGAAGACGTATTTCATTTTCTCTTATCTCTGCCTCGGTCATGTGGCTTTCCGCATGGACGCCCATGTCTCCCCCAGTTGCACGACTAATGGAAACTTCGTTAATGTCATTAATCTGCAGACCAGGACATGAACCAAACACGTTTAACCTTTCTGGGCAGGCCCCTGCCACCGAAGCTGTAGTGACTGTCCACACACTCTGTACTTGTGGCTCAGTGTGACGTGTAATCATATGAGATTCTCTTGTCCACATCCATTTAAGCCATTATAAAGCCTTGTGGGACTAACGTGGGACTAACATCCGACATATCAAAGTTTACTAAATAAACTTTCCAAAATGTTTTTTAATTGGTCCACTGAGGAAGATGCTTGATAATGCTTCCTGAGAAGATTAATGCATCTCTCAGTTTACACTGAATATCTAACTTTTCTAATCAGCCTCACTTGACTGAACGGCTGTTTATAGATGACAGCACTCTCACTTCCACCATGCACATTCAAACAATGGTAATGTCAAAAGACTGCTTAATGACTAATCAGGTGGCTGTGATTCATGCCTCATTCAAAGCCCTTATTCACACATTCCACCAGCTCCATGAATGGACACTCTCAGCCCCACATGTCATATACTTTCATTCATAAAGAAGAAAACAACAAGAGGGGGAGAGAGGCTGGAAAAAAAAGGAACCTCTCTGGTAGGATGGGTAACCCAGGGGACATTTTCTTTTGTGTGGCGCTCAGCTTATGGGGCCAAATGCCAGCAGGCTTACCTCCACACTGTCTGTCTGTGTGTGTCCCCCTTTCCTTTGCACACAGTAATTAGGAGGATCTTAATGGAGAGGGGGTTTATTAGTGTCTGAGGAAGGCTTTAAACGTCACTTTAATTAAGGGGGATTCGGCAGACAGCTTGTGTGGCGATGTCACCCATTTTATAAAATCCTTGTTTGGGCACAACAGGAAAATAGAAGTGGGTCTTTAAAAGGAAGGGGAAAAAAAGGCTTTCCAGAGGAAGGCCGTCTAGACCTGCGGTCAGAGGCAGAATAGATAGTCTGACCCTGGCTGAGCATTAAGATGACGGTCATTATCTGCCAAGAAATTCCACATGTGTGCATGCAGGGGTGAAAACTCACCCCCCTTTAAGAAAAAAAAATCAGCCAAACAAACCGCCCGCCCCTCTGAAACTGTTAAAAGATAACCTCACTGCTAAAATTTTGGGGGGGATTAATTTATTCTCAGCATATCCTATGGCCATTCATGCAGGATATAAAATCCTAGATTATTTCCTGCTTGGTTAACCCGCATCCGGCCAGTCCCTCTCACAAAGCCATTCTAATGTTGCCATTAGTTATGCTCCTCTGGTGGCCAAAAGATTGATCCCAGAGACTTGGAATCCAATAAATGTGTACATGAATGGCAGAGGGAGATAACACATTTCCCACAGATAGCACGAGAGGCCGATCAGTGCTGAAACACGACTGGAGAATGATGATTAATGATATAATATTTGACAAAAACCTCAACATTAAATTCAGCATTTAAGTCTTTGCCTTGTCCTTTTCTGTTTTAATATTATGTGCGTTATATTATTCACTCTTTTAAGAATGCAAATATTAGCCACCGAAAAATGTTTCTATTCATGTGTCAGGTGTGTTGTAAACTTTTTTTGATAATGAGATTTTATTTGATGAGGAAAAAAAGAAAACAAATGAGGGGGAAGCCTCTCAGTCAAAACAAAACAAAAAAAGAAGGAAACTAGAACCCCAACGACCACAAGACAACATGTACTCACTCATAAAAGCTGGTGTTGTCACAGACATCATGGGGCTATAAAAGTCGAGTCTTCCACAATAACTGCAGCTGCTGGGAGCCTACGGAGGGGATCTGATAATGGGCCTGAGGGGAAACGACAGCGTGCTCAGGGACCAGGGATTGTCTGGAAGACAGATAAGAAGACACAGGAACAGGTTATCAGCTAGTTTATGAGGTGTCACTCTGCTCAAACACTCACCTGTTCTGCAGGAAAATCATAGAATCACAAAACAGGCGTCCCATTAATTCATGCAGGGATCTTGCTGTTATGGATCATATAAATGCAGATATCTTTTACACCTTTTAAACCAGATCTCATGCACAATGTTTGGATTATTTCACACAGAATTAGTCCTATTTTGCTAAAAGACATGATAAAATACATAAAAGCACATTTAGTTTTAATCTTATTTACATATGTTTATGGGGAAATCAAAACTGAAAATGCTACCTACACTCACCAGCTCAACCCTCACACATAGTTGACAAAACTTTCACATAACATAAGGATTTGTGCTGTAAACCCATGTGACATTCTGGTTTTCAGCCAGTGTGTAAACTGAGAAAATGCCTCATGTCTAACATGGTCAAAAATTGATGCTGTGCTTCAAAACAACTCTGAACAGGCTCTTGGGACTCACAGGAAATACAATATGTCCAACCAGAACATTTTTTCTATTGTCTAACAACGTTATTAGAAGACACTGTCAAAGTACTTGTCACTTACGTAGATACATGGTCCAACTCTGGCTGGATTATTCAGCTGTCACAATGCACTTACACAAATTCCTTAATTGGTGCCAATCATACAACAATGCAGCAATTTTCCTGTTTTGTATGGTGCAAAAAAACACAGGAAAAACATACAAGCATTAAAAACTTGGCTTCTTGTCTTGTCTGAATGCCATCTATTTTATTTTGGAATTCATTTGTTTTATGTTTTGAGTGGAAGATACTGTTGAGCTGATGGAGCAGCTTGACTGAGATCAATGGCAGCTGACCTCGGAGTACATAGAGGTGATGTGCCTTGTGGCACTACTGGACAGGTACTCTAAAAACACTTCCTGTGTAGGTGGGGAACAGTGGCGTCACTGCACCCTGGGCTATTCTGAAAGAAAGTCAAAGCTTTTGTTGCCGATATATTTCAAGCACCAAGGCAAAAACCTTCAGTACTTACCACTTTCTTTAAATGGTATTTGTATCAGATTACACTGCCTACAGACTCTGGTATGTATTTTATTTTAGTGCTGAGAGAAACTGCATTTTCCACAATAAAATCACTAAACAATACAAAACAATGCCAATTTCTATTTTCCAGTGACTACTTCCACACATGATAACGATCACCACATCATGAATAATTAAAGGGTAGTTTTTGTTATCATCTTTGAGCAGCTTGTCGCTGTACACTAATGTACAGAGAATGTATGCTTACTGAAATGTTTAATTGCAAAATATTTCTAAAAACTTTGTCATATCGCTCACTGAGCATTATAGTTTACTTTTACATTAAAGAACATAGTTACATGACATGCCTCAGTGTGCAGACCACGAAGCCACTAAATCAGAGAGAAATGTTCCTTTCCCGTAAAAAAAAATAAAAATAAAAAATAAAACACAGCCCAACTGTAGACTGCTCAACTGCATGGGTACATTCTCCAGATTTTTTATCATTATGCATTCACCCACATAAATGATCAAAACAAATGACAATCTCTGTGCAAAGAAGAGACGGAGCCCACAAAAGGGAGTCTGACAGCCATTTCCACAACAGATGTTTTTACAGAGGGGTGTCTTCTCTCCGCTGAGCAGTCTCACACATGAGAGACCCCCAAAAGCTTCAGAGAAACGTCCAGAAAACCAACATGTAAATTTGTAACTGCCATGTCTCAGACTAGCAGGCCCACACCAATATTATTTCTTTAGGAAACCAAAAAAAAAAAACAATGAAAATAAATTGTTACAAAGGCATGGCCGAATATACATATCAGTGTGGATGATTTAAAAAGGCGGAGGAGTAGAATTAGAACTTCAATATCAGAAAAAGACAACAGACAACATCGTTATGTGTTATCATGAAAAGATAAGTCCCTATTGATCCAGGTTGTGGGCAAAGGCTGCGCTATTGACAGGAAGACAGAATATGTCGGAGGGGCAATATTTCATACATTTGGCCTGTTCACTCCATCACTGTGAGAGGGTGTTTTTCTGGGCTGTATATAATAACACGTGTGCTCTTTATTTCCTTCAGATCAATGGTAATGCGAGGGGGGCCACACAAGATGGATGCCACAGGCAGGTTAACCTATCGACTGCTGAACAGAGACACACAGACCAAGACAAGGGAGACCAACCCATTTACTGAGATGAACCTGAGCTACTTGTGTTTTGAATCGCCCTACTTATTGCACCCATCTGTTGTGCCTCATTATGCCTAGCAAAACTTTTTCTCACTGCAAAACTACAATTAATATATCAGCATCTTACATAGAGGTATCTACTGTATATTATATTCAAAGATTATATTTTCTCTGCATTAAATATATGTAATTGTTTAATTTGATTTAAGGCAGTTTTGTGCATGCTTCATGGTCTGCACACCCTGTCTAACCCTGCACTCTTGGAAGTTGAAGCGGAGGGGAAAAAGTGGCAATGAGCAGCCTGGTGACCACTTCCTGGAGACAGTACAGGAGGCAGACGGGAGGGCAGGCTAGCCCACACAGGTGGCCCGGATCTGGACCAGGTCAGCCGCGCCCTCGGACAACCAGCCAGCTAATCTCACTCCCGTGCTCCACGTCCGTTCAAGTTACTAACCTGCAGCTCTTCATAAATTAAAAAAAGGGGGTAAAATTTAATTAAAAACATATGCCAACTTTGATTTCACAAGTGTTGTTAACACTGTACTTGTGTAAAAATCTACACAATAACGCTTTGAATGGCACGACCTTCAAAACCAAGCAGAGAGAGGTGAAATGATTAGTAAGTCTTAGATTTGATTAAAGATGGGTTATGATCAAAAAGGAGGCCTTATATTGCAAAAGTTTCAATTAATTAAACTGTACTGTGCTTGAATTCACTCTGTAAATGCACCTTTTGTAGTGCTTTGGAACAGATATGTTAAGTGTTTAAAAATTTTTAACAAATTCTCTCTCCAAATAATGTGCTGATCCCATCTCTGCCGCACAGGTGATTCAACTGAAAATATCAGATAATTCTCAGCCTTTCTATTGTGGATGCAATGCTACACATTCACTAAGAAAATACAATAAAATCTAAATATGAAGTCACTCTGGCTGAACCGCAAATCGAACGTTAATAGAATAATACTGTTCCGACAGACAGCTCCGAGCATTATTGTCTAAAGTTGGGTAAAGGGTAATTAATTTGGCAGTAAATCATTCAGTGTTTTGGTGACTCTGATGAGAATTGTAATTTTTTTTTTTTGCTCAGACATCCCCCCCAGCCAACCCCCAGTCCCCATTGTCTGTGTGAAAATGGAAATCTGTGCCACCAGTACAATATCCACATTATGTGCCCTGCCTCGACATTGTTGCATGACATGCTTGATTGTACCCTGGCATATAGGAACAGAAATGTGTAAACATACCATTAGCACACATTAAGGTTTGTCCTCCACTTTTAACAATGTGTTATGTATGTGAGTTTATACATTTTTAAACAATTTCTGTCATGTTTGAATAAAACACCTCTTAGATATTAGCACAACAGTCTTGTTCTGATGCCTAAAAGCAGAAGAAATTCCAAATTAGCTTCCCTCCATATATTTAAACGCTGCCTATTTCAAACTTGCATTAAATACATTTTACGAAAATATGCAAATATATTTAATTATCCATTTTACAGCCACACACATGAACAAAACTCACAGGGATATGGCTCTGTCACACCGTTTTAACTCAACCATTCTATTCACTCAGTGGCAATTCTTATTAATAACGTTGCTTGAGGCTAAAGGTGCAATATGTTCCTTGTTATTATTGCAGGTGTATGACATTTGTGTACATTGATCTGACTTATTGTGTGTGTTTATATGTTCCACAGTGATTATACAACTGAATGTCCGTGTGTTTCTCAGGATGTTTGTTTCTTGTGATACTGTTTGCAGAGGTGTGAGCAAGAAAAACAAACCAAAAGAATATTTTAACCTTCATTATTTAGTGGCTCTGTCTTCTAAGTGAGGCTATTTTCACCTGAGAGATAGGCTATTCTTTCTATAGTCGTCTTAGTTAAATAAAACCAGATATTTTCTCTTTTGCAGTGTGTTTTTATGCACTAACTTAAACTGGATAAGTGCATCACCGGATGAGGATGTAGCAGTAAATGCATGCAAGTCTCCCTTTCTCACTCTGTCACACAAAAGCATGCACAAAGATGTGAGGTCCCTTCTTATAAAGGCAAATCAGAAAAACTGACCAAACTTATTTATGTTTATGTTTATTTTATTAGAAAGGGGCAGTGCACATTGATTAACATGATCACTTAAGTCACGTAAATGTGCCAGATTTAGCCATACAGGCTAATTTTCACCTGCACTTCCTGGCAGGTATGTGTATGTGTATGATGTGATGTGTATATAAGAAAAAGACACTTGACTGTAGCAGTCTGAGTTGCTGTTCCCCGATAAGACTGAATAAAATCTAACCTCTTCCTCCACAAAAACATCAGCTACACTTATTTCTGAGGATGGCAGCTGACCAAATTTAAGCACAAGTATGTTGCTCCTGGTGAACTCTACTCACAACCTCTGTGTTTTAAGGTTACTGTGATACAGAATGAATAGGGCTGTTTTAAAAATGGCATTGTGTTTGCCATCCAAGGATGCTATGAACTATTGTGGACCTTATATTAGCCGTAAATCTCTTTTGTTGTTTTGTTTCTACAAGAAGGTGTCAAGAACAAACCATCTCTCAGAGATATGAATGAGTTCCTGCTGTCACTGATAACTCAATGCTGCCACCTTGTGTCAGGGACGCCTTTCACTTTAAAAGAAACCCTAGTTTCTGCTTTAGTGAGTCTGTCAGCATGGGTTAATATTTACCACTGAATTCTGCATATATAAACATGATTAAATGCAGCATCCATGTAGCTTTTAAATCATTCATTGTTGTTTGTAGCTAAATGTGTCACTGCACTTAAGAATTGGCTTTGTATGTTTAAGTGTCAGCAAATGTTGCCTGAAGGTTCAGCCTGTACAATCTGAAGTGTGAACAAAACACTACAGTATACTGACGCTCCTGAGTGCGTGCGTAAGTGTGTGTTATATGTCTTGCAGGCTGTTCTCGGTGTCAGCTGTTAGCACACATGGAGAAAACCGAGATGCTCTCCTTTGCTGTAGATTTTACACACTCTCCTCCGATACCTCAGCCCCACCTGTCTAGCCATGAGCTCAGAGTTGAAACAGAGTTCAGCCAACTTGAGAATTGTTCTTGCTTGTTTTATCAGCAGCGTGTACCATATTTCCCCCATGAAATACTACAGCCGACAAGAGATACTGCCAAGGGAGCAGGGAAACAATTGAATGGGCATTAATGATTTACAGGTACATATCTGCTATAATACCAACACAGGCGGAGGTAACTGAGAGCAGGATCTGATGACATCATTGATGTTGCCTCAGATAACACCTTGATCATCAACTATGTATGGATCTGGCAAAAGATATAAGATAATGTCCAAGTGAGAGTAGACTATTTACTGGCCTAATGTAGGCTAGACCAGTGTTCAGACACTGAGTCAGGAACAGTGGGTCAAAGAGAGCCTGAACCAAGCTGTTAGATGTATATTTAATTGTAAAGCTTAAGTTTAAAAGGCCTGTTTGATGACAGCCTGGAATGCATGAAAAAGATTTTATCACTTTACAAACTGGGTTTCATAACCTTGAGCAGTTGTTGGACACAACATGTAAGAGAGTTTTTCTGCTGCAGTTTTCATTTTCTGCATGCTGTCTTTGTCCTGTAATTTCTCCTGTGATTTTTTTATCCTTTTATTGGTTTCAAAACATCTTGCCAAAGGCCTGCAGTTGAAAATTAGCCAGCTGGCTAACATTGGCACATTTACAGAAATGTTGATTAATGTGCGTTGTCCTTATAAATAAATACATTTTAAAAAATCTGAAAAATAAAATGAAAAATTGAGCAGGCTGTAGAATTTATTATGGATTCACATATTAATGCAGACTAACCCTCCTTGTTTGTGTTCACCTATATTTTTGTACTTTGAGTCTCTTACTGTGTTTTTTACTGACATCCTCAAGATTTTTGTTGCCTTAAAACATCACACATATTGTTGTAGTGTCACTCAAATATTATATGATGGTGTATGTTCCTCTTAATAAATGCTGTATGCTCCGTGGAATACAAATAACGGTGTGACATGTGCCATATTGTTGAGAAAATAGCTAACTACTTTTATGTGGATGGATGTTAATCATGTAATAGCTGCATTTTAAGAATTTTAGTGATTTCATTTAGGATAAAACAAAAAATAAAGGAAAATTTAGGGATGAGAAAAGTGGTTTTCAAGCATATGCCCTTAGTCTTGATACTTTTCAGGGTTTTTTTCTGTTTTGTTTTGTATTATTTGGTTGTTTTTTGTTGTCGTTTCTTTTTTCATGTCATGTTGGGCAGCAACTAATAATTATTTCCATTCAATTAATCAAGCAGCTCTTTTCTAGACTGATCAATTAGGTGTTTGGTCTATAAAATGTCAGAAAATTATGAAAGAAAAAGGTGATACTCCACACATCTATTTCCAAACAGGGGCGTAGGAGAGGGACGAGCAGAACACAACTTGTAGAGAAAACTCTTGCAAACTTAGACAGTGTGCAGGAGTTTTTTCAACAAGAAAATGATGAAAACTTTCCAGCTCAATTCCCATGGGTTTTATTTTGTCCAAAATCCAAGGTATTCAGATTGTAATGAGAGACTCTGGTGGCACAGAAAAAAAGCACATTTGGGGCATTTTTGCTTGAAAAGGACTTAAATTATTTATTAATAATAAAAATATTTGCTGATCAGCAAATAAAAAAACATGCCTCATGCAGGTATTGTGCAGGACAGCTGATTATCCTGCAGGTCTTTTTCTGTAGATTGACTTATTGATCGACAAAAAAAAAACATGCATCCTGTCTATAGATTAGTCAGTTTATCAATTAATCAACAAAGCTCAGTGTAATGTAATGCTTCAGTGTCTGATCTTAGTATTGAGTGGAGGATGTTGGGTTTTTGTGACCATTAAAAAGTCAATATAACAAGAATTTATATTAAAAAAATATAGAGCTTCTGTCTTTTTTCCTTAAACAGAATACATGTTTCACACAGCATGTCAAATCCATGTTTAACAGTCACTCCAAAGAAGTTTCACACACATATGAGCAATGCTAAACTATAAGCTGTAACCCATGGGTGTAAAACCAGGCTGTTTACAATCAAAGGAAATGACGTGCCAATGTTTTGAATCGTGCGGGCTAGCAGCACGGAGAGACAGCCTGTAACCACTGCACTGACCAGCATCCCCCTAACACATCTGGGGAAAACCCAAAGCTTCATGTCCCCATAATTTCTGTCATAGTAAGTTTTACTCCGTTAAAAGTAGCTCCGAGGTTGGTTTAGCATGAAGCGTTAAACGTTAGCTAGCAGTTATTGTTAGCTAACAAAAGCCCACTTAGCTAGTGCTACTTCGCTAACAACATACCGTTATTTCTCTTGAGGGATACAAATATGAAGGTTATTCTTGTTATGAAAGGACATTGGTTAAGTGGAGAAAAGATGACAGGGTGTGGGATAATAGGCTGTGTGAGGTGCAATGATTTAGCTAATGATAGCTTAGCCGTGGCGTTAGTAATTAACATGTTAGCTGATAAGTGATGTCCGAGTAGCTGCAATGCTAACGCTGTGCAACAAACCCAAGCTAGCTAAGCATATAACCTAGCAAGGTTATTATATAACAGTGATGCAAAAGCATTGTTTGATGACATTAGCTACATTTACATAAGGTTACTTTGATATCCTCAACTTACTTGCTACAGTGACGACTTTAACCAGCCTCTTCAACGAGTTTAATGTTCAATGCATCCTGGCTAACTTAACTGTTAAAATCAATTGTTTAGTATACTGAGAAGTTCAGGTAACCATAGGCCGGTCGTAAAAGTCAGCACTGACCACCACAAGCCGCGACGGCATGAGATGCTGCAGCAGCAAGCTTTCACAACCGAGGTTTCGTAAGATGTGCTTTTGTAACATCTCCATGTAGGTCTGAGCTGCTGGTGTGCCATATTTGGTACATGGGAGACAAGTGTTTGGTTATTTAAGGTTTGCTGCTCACTAAAACTGCCCTGACCATGTGTACCCACAGCACTTTGACTCTGTATCTCTTGTCCTGCACAGTAGGAGAACGCAATGGACCTCCACAAAATCATCCACAGTGCACTGCACGAATTTATCCAGGCTTACATTCCTGATGCAGATCTCAGGTAAACAGTTTACCACCTTTTTTTGCATTCTTTCAAAAAATTATATATGTTTTTTTCAACTGCAACCCTTACTTTTCTCCATTCAATGCAGCACACTGGATGATGTGCTTTTGTCGTACATCACTGGAGTCCTGGAGGACCTCGGCTCCCAGCAGAGTGTTGAGGAGAACTTTGATGTGGAGGTCTTTGCAGAGATGCTAGAAGCTTACATACCTGGCTTCGCCGAAATTGACAGGTAAACAGGCAGTTGGAGTGGGCGATATGATCCTAGAATAATACCATGATACTTCAAGGTATTTTCTGCGATAACGATATTCTTGACAATATGACGAATTAGTAAAAAAAAAAAAAAAAATCTTATTATTAATTTAACAACATAGAATTGCAATTTAAACAGCTCCCATTTACAAAAAAATATATAAATCAACAGGCAATTTTCCTCTCTTTTAGCAAAATCCTACATGATTGAGTTGGTTGGGGTTTTTTTTCCACCTGGACCTTTATGCTCTGCCATTTCTCCTCTAATCATCACACTGTAACCTGTGACAGGCTGTTATGATACAAGAACTATCGCATATTCACATTTATGTAGTTTTTTTGTTGAGCCGCAAGCGTCCCATAGGTTTACATTACTAAAGGTTGATGACAAAATCACTTCACAACCTTGACTCCTGTGTGCGTACAGCGAGAGATGAGAGGAAGAGACTGCTGTACTGCTGCAGGACACCACAGTTTATTCCACACTACTGAAGGTGCTCCTCTTTTTGGAAGCACTTGCAGAGTCACTCCTAAATTTGCTTTCAGCCATGCTTGTATGTCAACAAGTCGAAGTATCGCGAGTAGTAAAAAATTAATTTTTCATATCATTTTAAAAATTATACTGGTATTATCTGGAATGATATGATAAGGCACACCCCTAACAGGCATTCACACTTATTTCTCTATTTTGATTGTACTGTTTCTGTGATAAACACAACCAGACAACTACATTATTGCATCGTTTGTTTCTTTTTTTTTGTCATTTGCAGTGTCAAAGTCTGTGAAATGATGTTCAACCTGGCTTCAAAACTAGCCACTGCTCGCAACTCAGGTA
Source organism: Cephalopholis sonnerati (assembly GCA_019142605.1). Classification (NCBI taxonomy): domain Eukaryota; kingdom Metazoa; phylum Chordata; class Actinopteri; order Perciformes; family Serranidae; genus Cephalopholis; species Cephalopholis sonnerati. Next base: position 19,234,450 of record JAGQAX010000018.1, on the reverse strand, counting down.
GTGCTTTAATTTATATTTCTATGAAATGTAGTGCTGTGGCAGTCTTACCCATCCAAGTGTTTTCTTCATGTTCAGATTGTAACCAAAGGAGTCACAAGAACAAACTTTATCGGGCAGTGTCACTCCTTTTAGATGGGGATCGGTAGCCTAGCATTTTTACTACAGTGTGCTGATGTTGATTTGTTTCCTTTTTAGCTTATGAAGAAAACGAGCCCAAGGCGAGGACAGAAGAGATTTCATTGAAACTCACCACCCTGCCCGCTGAACCTCCACCAGGAACAGAATCGCAGTGCCTTAAAACACAGACAGAGGGCGCCACTGCCAAGGTTATCATTTCAGCACACATCAGCACATTATTTTCCTTTCTTGAAGTGCTTGAATCACTGTAATTTAGCAGATTGTTGCTGTTTATATTGTTTTTATCCATCAACATTTGAGCTAATATAAATGTGCAAATGTCCAGCTACCAGTGTCTGAGTGGGAGTCCCAGGAACAACACCTGCTGGAGATGTTTCCCAAGTGTAGCCTGTCTGAGGCTCGCAGCGCCCTGTCTATTGCCAAAGGAGACATGGAGGAAGCGGTGCGCCTTATCATAGAGGGCGATGTCCAACTCAGCCCCACTCCTCTCAATGTAAGTCTGTGTGATACTGCCTCTGCGTGTCTTGTCACCAGCTGCCTACATTGTGTATGTAAGCAGTCTGATTTGATGTTATCCTGTTGCCTCAGGTAAACCATGGGAAGAGTTTTTCCACAGTGGCAGACCAAAAACTTAAAGAGAGCATCCTTGAGAAGTGAGTGAGATTGCTGTCATCCTATAGACAGCACGATTGGCCTCTCTTCTTTGTTTCGGTGTTAATGACTATGTGTCATCACCACAGGTACATGCTGGTGGACAGGGAGGATGATAAGAAGACACACCGGCCTGTCGCCCCCAAAGATGTAAGTCCGTGGTTGTTCTCCATTTCCAAAATGTAGCTTTATCAAAACTGTTTTGTGCAATAAAACTTGTGCATTCTGATTTTTTACAGGCCCCTAAGAAGCTAGTTCGGTACCATGGAAACCAGGTGGTAACCACAAAAGGCGAGCGATATCAGCTTGTGAAGAAAGACGAGGCAGAGGACATGAAGAAGACGTACGTCAACCTCAAACCCTGCACGAAAGTACCGATTCCATTGATGACGAGCACAATACTGTAAGAGCAGCTACTGACAATATTGTTTACACTTTTTTTTATTAAGTTCATTTGGCCTGAATTTGTTAGATTTTTCCCAAGTAAAGGAACATATTTGTGAGTGTGTCAGTGGCTTATTTTAAAATGTTGTGTTACCATTATATGCCTTGGTTATAATATTAAATTACAGTGTTTCAGTTGCTTGAGGAGCTTTTGAAATTTTGTGTGATACTTTGGTGAGGATGTTGTAACCTGTGTTATTGTTTGTGTAACAGCCTAACCTATCTACTTTTTGCCATTTCAGCAGGTCTGACGTTGCACTGACATTATTGTCTTTTTTACCTCTTTTTTTTTTTTAGTTTTTAATGTGTATTTTCTTCGACTTACAATAGACAATATAGATTCATAGTTATGACATGAAGTTGTAGAGATGAATCTCTTGTCGTTTCTGTAAATACGTTTGTGGTGCTGTGGAGTTTCTTCTGGACGTTACGAGTCTCAACTGCTTTTTTATGTACATATCAAATCATTGATGCCAATTTCATTTAAAGTTCTATTTTTACATCATACAGGAAAACAGTGCTGTGGAAATGTTTGGCCAAGCCTTGTGATTTAGGACAATTTGTTGTGCTACAAAATGCTTTTAAAATGAAACTCTTTTCTGAGGCAAATCACATCTGTTTACGCCTGGTATTAACATGCGTCTTGGGTTATCAGATCACACGTGGATAGCACTAAATACAAATGTAAACGACCAACAAGACGCTTTGTGATCTGATCACTCAAGCCACTTGGTGAGGTGGTCTGAGATGCATTTGACCATGTGTCTTTTGTACTGTAAACGCTAATGTGTCCCTGACAAAGACATCATCAGTGCAGGACGTGGTGGTTGTTTTGCTGTTAACTCTTTATAGCATGCCCATTCTACAACAAGTTGGACAGAGTGTACTGTAACTGTCCGTCATTTTGCCCTGTGGAAGGAGACATGTTGAATTCTGCTGACAGTATCTCCAGACGCTCTGACACAACCACTAACGTAACTAGTGATCGTGCTAACAAGCAGCTAGTGAAATGTGGACGTAATGACTGTGCACGGGGCGCTTTAAACTTAAGCTAAGTGACGTGGGCGGTAATTCTATCTTATCACAGGTGTTAAGTTGGAGGTGCGTAACAGACACAGGTGTGAGACAGCTTTGCATCTCGGCTGTCCACCCATGTTTGGACCACTGAAATGCATATTAATACCAGGTGTAAGATTATTTTAATAAACATTTATACAGCAGGTAGCTACAGCAGTCCTCACCTATGGATATGATATGTGGTCTTCCTTGGTTGGATCTATACTGTGCTACAGGTGTCTAGTTTATAGTACCTATGATACACCCACTGTGTTTTTACAAAGACCAGACTGTAATGCAGTGGTTCCCAACTGGTGGGTCACAGTACAGAAGTGGGTCATGGGTCCATTCTGAATGGACCACAAGTGACTTGCCAATGCGTCAAGTTATTAAAAATTTATTTTGAAGTACAGTGAAATTCTGGCACACAGTTTTTATTTTGAAGTGTCGTTTCCTGCTCTAGACTGAGTGAATAACTGACAGCCACTTGACAGACGTCAAACTAGCTCGATGACATGGCCTAACACAAGTGTAATGCTATATATATTAAACTGTGTGGACCTTGAACTAATGACTAAGGAGAAATCTGGACCCTGTGGCTGGACCAGTTGGAAACCACTGCTATAATGTGTGCAGTATTGAATGTCTACTACAGAATCTGTCATGTATGAAGCAGGTTAACAGAGGTATCTGCCAAACAGCAGTCTGTCCCAGTCTAGAGCAAAATATCCAGATAACTTTGGGTAATGAAGGAGGCTCTGTGTCCTCACTACAAGAAAATGTGCTGCTAGCAATTAAGTCAACAAGAGGAAGGCCACAGTCCCGCTTGTTTATCACCTCCTGTCATCACACCCCTTAGAGCGACTAGAGGAAGTGTATGTGATAATATGCAGGGTTTTGCCACCCAGTACTGAGAGTTGTCAGCCTGACGCTACGACCTGAGAGACTTGTTAGTGATAAGCTGAGGAGGAAATGTTAAACGTTTGTCAGTGACACAGCTAAGCTCTGATAAAGACAGGAGGAAGCATAAATGTAATTTTATTATCCTACTTTAATGGAAAACACAAATTTTGTAGCACAACAAATTCAGTTCTCAAAGGTTACACGTACTGTTACAGCACTGTAGTTTTTGGCATAATGAAGTGGAGGACTGTGGTTGCCCCCTAAATGTTAAGCAAAACATGCTGCGGGAGGACTTGATTTTAAAGTTCAATCCACCAGCACTGTCTTTATTTTTGATATAGATGTTTAAATTTGCAAAGTCGTACTGTCTTACTGATTTCTGGTGAAGAGGGCCGTCGTGTGCTTTCAGGGTCTGTTTACATGACGTTACAGAAGTGGTCCTCCGTCACAGCTCCTTCCATCTCATTTGTGTTGTGAATTTTGCTTCGCTTGTGATTGTTGGTTGTGGAAATTTTGATCATGATTGAATTCTTATTTGACTCTTGTTGTATATTAGGATAAATGGGTTTGCCAGGTTTTTTTTTTTTTTTTTTTTTTAATTTTTACAAATATATACTGTTTTTTATTTGTCTTCTGCATTCATTTCAAGCAACTATAAGCAATTGTTTTTGATTGGTGGTATAATCTAGTTTTCCTTAGTGTAGGTGTAACACAATCAAGTGTCGAAACAAATGTGTTGTTACTGATTATCAGTGGCAAAGTTGTCTTTTATTTCTATATAAAGCTGTTTAGTCACAGTTTTTTCAGAGTTTTAACCCTGTGCTTTGAGGAACCGCTGACGCACAATTTGTAGTAAATAAATACTAATTTTTGTAGATCATTCAGTTTGTATTCTTTGAATTGTTCACTCATGTTACTTAGGATACCAGTTCAAAAGCACCAAATATTTAATTTCATAACTTTGTGTATAATCCCATATCCCAAAAGGTATGATTATTTTTAATACCGTCAAAAATACAAATGCTCCTTTTTCTATGAAACTGATTCGGAGATGCTGTATTGAAGCGATGTAGCGTACAGGACATGTCACCAGAGGTCAGTCTTTACTGGTTGAACAGGCAGCTGAGTTGAGAAAGCTGGTGACTGCAAATGGTGGAGACAACAATACAGGACTAGTCAAAAAGAAAATGCCTCTACCCCTGTTTAGGAGTACATAACTTCATCTTGAGATTACTTTTTCCAACTACAAAAGCAGTTTGTTACCCACAAGATTTTATTCAGTGCATCATCTCTGTTCAGCCCACTGATGTGTCGGTACCCGCCATGGCAACACGGTTCATCCAGCAAGAAGACGCTTATTTCCAATCAATTCATTATTCCATGGGACCTAAGTGTTTAAACTACTAAAATGAGTTTGACACCCCTGATTTAAACCCATAAAGACTGCCTTATACGCTGGTGAAACATCAGGAAGGTATGAAAAATAAATACCACCTGAGCCTAATCATTACATTATTCAGAGGTCAGTAGTGTAGAACTTTGCAAACAAATTTTAATCAGAGGAACCAGGATGAGCACATATGGTATGTTCAAAACAAAAAAACAGGCATCCATCAATAAAAACATGCCTCTATCTCTATAAACCCTTGTCAATCCCACCTTTAAAGCTGTTTAATGCCAGAGTGAAAACAAACATTTTGTCCATAAAATAAAAAAAAACATTCCTTGCAACATTAAGTGCCACGCCATCAAAAAGCAAGGCACATACAGTAAACAGGGTTAAGCTAGCAAGAGATGAAACATGAGTCTTACATCAGGTAAATCATTTTTACAGAGGAAGCATCTCTGTTCCATCATCGTGCAATTTGTAAGAAACAGATATGCAAGTTATCAACAATTTAAAGGTTAAACCATAAAATGACACCCCCCTGAAAGCCTGTATATTCCTGGTACATTAAGTGCTTTGATATTCCTTTTTTGTAGTTCACCTTTTACTGCTTCATCCAATGTCACAGGCAAACAAAGCGTTCTGAATGTGGAGATTCCCCCGTACTGGTTTGCATGTTGTTTTGGCACATACAGCACAACATGTGAAATTGTCCTCACCTTGTGTTTAATTTACATTTTTACAATATTCTCGGGAAGCACTTTAAAGTTGCCCAGAAACGGTCATCTTTCAAGTTGTTCAAGGTCTTCAAAATATGGCTGGCTGTAAGTAAAGAGTCCTTTCTAAGGATTATTAACCAACAGTAATCATAAGAGCAAGTACAGGTTTCCAGCTGGACTTTTGTACACACTGCAGCGTAGTTACATCCAAGATCTGCTGCAAACCTGCATATTGAATAAGTGTACAGCAGCAGTATAGTGCATGGAGGAAGTAACTTTACAACTTCACCACTAGATGGTGCTGCACTGCAATGGCTGATACATAAGCTACATCCCAGCAGATAGGTCCTGCTAGATCAGTCTGTTAATATGATTTCAACATAAATCTATCTTTTCAGTAATTCACTTTAACAGTTCATCACCACTAATTAGTCTGAGACGTTTCCCCAAAACAGTGAATTACTGTATTTCCTTTCATTTCTTTAAGTTAACTGTATTTGTGACTAAAACTGCAGTCATTTATTTCCAGAGCCCCCTCACCTATTACTGGTACGCAGAATAGCACATTCAATAAAGTCAAACAAATCAAACAAGCAAGAGTATAAACACAAAGCGGCATCGCTCAGCTAAAACAGTTGAACCGCAAGCAGTCACGTATGACTTCAGCTGAATACATGAGCCTCTATTTCTCACACCCACACACATTTTTGATCATATTTCATCACAGTTTTTAATCACTGTTCTTCTGTGTTTAATCACCGTCCCTATAGCTGTCTTCTTTGCAGCAGAAAATTCTTCCTCATCACTCCCTAAAACCACGTCAGGTAGGAGTGGAGATAATGCGGATAATGTGGATAAATATTTCAAAAACACTTAAAACACCTGTCATCTTCAGAGGTATGAACCAAATCAGTTTTAAAGCTGTCTTTGTGATTAAGATGGAGAATACAATATGATCACTCCACACTTCATCCCACAACTGCTATTACACCTATATAAGAAATGTCCTGTATTTAACTGATATATATACTGTATATATATATATAATAACCCTTGACTCATCCATTAGTGGTCAGAACGTTGAGGTTTTATTTCTAAAGGTACCGATCCCAGACAACTTCTACTGACTGGGGGAGCAAATGCACCCAAAAATGTTAAGTTGTAGAGAGAATACTGATTTACATAAATATATCTAGACCCGGTGTGTAGGATTTAGAGGGATCTATAGGCAGACATTGAATACAGTATGGTTTCATTAGCGTATAATGAAACTAAGAATCATTGTGTTAGCTTAGAGTGAGCCCTTCATGTCTACATAGGGAGCAGGTCCTCTTCCACTGGCATTATTATGCCTTGATCACACAGAAAGCGTTTTGCAGGTAGCAGAGGCGCGCTGCACTGCCTTTCTTTTTTTAAAGTTGAATGTCACACAAGTGAAAAAAAATGCTTGCTGCGCCTTTTTATTGTTGCCAAGCAACCACAGACTCACCTCCTTACTCTAGCCTTCCCATGTAATCAATCTACCGTTTATTTATTTTTGTTATTTAACAGTAGTTAGTATCTAGTTCCTAAAATGGACAGGTAGAGAGTATCTGCTGTAGCTCTGGTTGTGGGTGAGAGGCTGTCAGCAAATAATTTGTTGGGCACAGGGAAACGGAGATCTGTGTGTGTACATGAGACCCTAAAAAGGAGGGTGGGTCAATTGGAGTACCACCAGTTGGTCCAGGAGCTTCACCTCGATGATGGCCATTTCCAGGCATATTTTAGGATGATTCAGAGACAACCTGCTGTCTATCGTCGGGCCGTATAGCTTTGGGTATCCAGGAAGAGCTACCATCAGTTTGTCCTCCATTGTTTACCAACTGTAAACTTGTTGTCGTGACCACCAGAGAAGGCCCACCTCTTATATCATCCAACTGGACAATGGGGAAAGAGATGACGAAAAAAGAGATGACGTGGGGCATTTTTCCGCTTCAAGTTGAATTTTTTTCAGCTTGAGGAGTTCGGAGTCCAGAGTTCAGAATGGGAGGCGCATCGCAACGCAAAAACCTGCGAGCAAAAAGCTTCATTCCCAATAAAAACAATAACAAAAAGGTGGCTCCAGGTGCTAAAACGCTCTCTGTGTGATCAGGGCCTTAGGGATCACACTACTTTCTTGGGCAAATGCCACTCTACTGTGCTCTGATTGGCTAGTACTAGCCCTTAACATGACCTCTTTGCCCTCACCCATACCACCTCCGACCTCAATGTGTCGACATAGCACTAGCCAATCACAGCACAGTCCTACTGCTTGTCCATAATTATAAGATTGTGGGATCCACAATAATGCCTTCCATGGAGCCCTTAATGTTTCACAGATAAACCAAACCCTGGGTCTAAGAGGGCCTTTTACATTTTTATGTTACCTGAAGGCCGCTGAGGGTTCTCACACATGATAGGAAAGGGAGGAGTAGATGCCGCTAAATCCTTCACACTGGCCCTTTAAGTCAAATTAGGCCTTCTTTTCAGAGACAAAAGAAAAAAACAACTTCTTCAAGTGGGACACGTTCCCATGAGTTAGTCACATGTTTCTTCTGTGATTGATGTATTTGCAATGACCATGGCACTCAGAGACGACTTAAGCAGAATGGTTTCAAGATGGCCGCTTATTGCCATGCAGTGATGCGTACTTAGCTCCAAAGTGAAAATCTGCATTACGCACGCAGCAGTCTCACTTTAACACGGCAAACAGTTTCCAAAGCAGTCCAGTTAACAGTCTTAAGAGTGCGGCTCTAACTGTGATCCTGGTCATATCGCCCCTTGATCATCGTTTTCAGTAAAGGTCCAACCTGCAGAAAAACAAAAGGACTCCAGGTTAGGATAAGATACTTAATAGTGTCAGACATATTACATTGTTTTAATCATTGTCCCACACTGCGTATATATCTTTCCTTTGTACTAAATCAGGTAAGCCATAAATATTCACAGTAATTGGGTTGCTGGAAGGGTCAGCATGCCCCGGGGGTTTCATGTAACAGGTGACCTAAATGTGGATCTGATTTGATGTTCTAGAAAGCGACGGTGTGACGTTAGTGTGCGACTGATAATAGAAAAGAGTTGTAATGTAAAGAGGATACAAAAGCAAGTGCTTTTACCTCATGTGGGTCTCCAAGTGCTTCTCCCAGCATCTTCTCAATATTTCTCATGATGGCCACCTTCTGATGAGCTCGCAGAGGGTACTCTATCCTCTTGGGCGTTGGGGCACCCTGAGCAAATAAGTGAAAATGTGAGTGATCATGAAGTGGCAAAGATGACACAAACGTTTAAGTAATGGCAGTAAAGACTCAAATATACGTACTTTGTACCAGAAGTTTACAGTGATCGTCACTCCACCGTTCAAAAGTGATTCAATATGATGCCACCTGAGGAAAGACGGAAAATATAAATAACTACATTCATTAAACTGCAGTCTTTTTTAATGTAAGCTCTTGAAGTTAAGCCCTCTCAGGAAACTACCTGACATCAACACACACCAATGACTATCACAACTACAGCATCTCTATTTCCTTCTCAACAGTTAAGAGTATTTTATTTAAAAAAAAACACCAATGTCCTGCATGCTCTGTGGATTAATATTCCAACACATCAACTTTTTTACTAACAATCACAACTGTGTAGTTACTTTTGACAGCACAAATGTCTACCAATTCTGAGACGATCAATAAGACACAGTAAACACTTCATATCATGCTGAAGAGCGGCGTGCATGAAAGCTAATAAGCTGGCAGTGCATCCAAGAAACTCAGTGCCCCAGAGATAATCTCATGATTTAGCTGTGGAGCTAATTTTTCTACATAAGTAATACATCACTTCTCTAGACAGGCAGTGCAGAAGTACTCCTTACCAATACATCGGGATGTAGAGCACATCTCCTGGGCCCACCACAGCCTCATAGCCGACAACATTTTTAAAATCGGGAAACTTCTCATAATCAGGGTTATCAAAATCAACCTGTGAATGAGAAAAAATGGATTTATTACAAATAATGATGAACACACTTAACCTCATGCATCCATTTTATGACTTCCTACTTTTCTGACATTTGTTTTAAAATAAGTCTTACTTACTTTAGAATAATGTTCCAGTTTTTACAAAACATTTGTCCTTATTTTTAAGTTACTGTAACACAATATAATAACTTTCCTTTAAGTGTAGCCTTTGTATTTTTCAACCTGGACTCTGTTTTGTCATGTGTTTGTGTCTGACTGATGGGAAGAACAACAATTTTTGGCATTGGTTCAGTATTGAGCAAGAACGCTGCGGCTTGCAATGGCGAAACAGGCAGCAACGTGACCACTAGGGGCATTACAGAATAGATCCTTACAGCGACAGACCTTTTTATTAAAGAGTAAGATCCTTTTTACTTAAACCAGAAACAGCCCAGAGATGGCTATCACCAAACTCACCAGACAACATTTATATAAACAGTAATTTTATTATTGTGAAACACACTTCATTCAAAGTCAACAGAAACAAAACAAATAGGGATGAATAACATATCTGGCCAATAAATTATCAGCTGATAATGGGACATTTTTATAATAACGCATTATTCTGATAAATAAAATTATAGCTAAACAGCACTGATACTACAAAGCCAGACGGCTTTCGCTGACCTAACAAGGGCAGCATCTACACACCTGACACAATGGGTGTCAGTACATGTACCTTTTAACTTGGTTTGTGAGCCTCAAATAAACACAGAGAAGAGGAACAACAACTGCAGCACGCTGTCTAGAGGGCAAAACATGTCGCAGTGTGGTGGACGTCTTTCATAGTTCCAGAGGAAGACAACAGGATTGCACTGAGGCTCTGATCTCTGACCGCCAGACACCCCACCAGATCAACAAACTTCCTGCAGCTGTTAAAAAGGTTAGACACAGTGCTTCATAATTTCCCTCTCTCTTACCTTTAACTATAAATTTAATACTGATTAAAAGTCATTTTACTTTCACATCTCTGTATTTATGTTCATCTGTAGTGTAAGGTTATATGGGGGCAGGGGGCGTTGAGGGTAGGGCCATTTGACAATAACTAGGTCAGAGTCATGGAGTATTAAATCAGCCATTTTTATCACTACATCTTAGCCTTTCTTACCCTCAGGTGCACATAAACTACAGGTTATATACTTATTTTTAAAATACAAAAATGTGAAATTATCGGTTATTGTATCTGATATCAGCCATGAGAAGCAGGTAATTATTGGTTATTGGTGACAGTTGAAAAGATTCATATTGATGCAGCCCTAAAACTATACTCCCAAAAGCTGTCCTGGTTCATCTTTACACTGTACCAACAACCACCTACTCTGGTTTGGTTAGAATAAACCCTTAATTCATCCAGTTAATTTTGAAAATATGCTGGCTCTATACACATTAAAATTACTGTTTATTTAAATGGAATCTGGTGGGTTTGGCGATAGTGATTTCTGGGCTGTTTCTGGTTAAACTAAAAGGATCTTACGCTTTACGAAAAAACTCTATTTCTGCAAAAGATCCAATCCATGATAGTGTCAGACACGTACAATAACAATCTGAGCCTGTCAGTGGCAGAAACAGGCACTTTAAGTGGATGGAAATTGATGGTGCAAACACACTACTAGCTGCAGCCCTCTCGCTCAATACTGGAATGATTTAAAAAATTGTTGCTCCCATTAAATTACTGTGAATTACCACTGTAGAGGAAGATAACATAACAACATCACAAATATGCTAAGTTTTAAGCTCACATTATTAAGCATTGGGTGGATTTCTAAATATCTGTGGCTTACCTGGCTCTGTCTGTCACAGGGGTGGTGCACAGGGTATGGATAGAGACACTCAAACTGGTCTGGAGGGAAGAGGATGCATCTCTTATGGCCTTTAATCTGTGCAAAGAAGTTCTGCTGCTCGTCGTAATGTGCTGGTGTCACATTGCCTGTGGCGAGAAAACATTTGCATAAAATGTGATGTGTGAAAAACAGAGGACAACATTAAACAGCCGAAACTGTGACGCTGCATTCCTTTCGCAGCGGATAACTATTTCAAGAGCCCTTACCCTCCATGCCTATGAGCAGCAGGTTGGATGTCAGCTGTCCCCAGTTTCTCTTGGCTTGTTGCTTGTTGATCCAGTTCCAGTTGAAACCAAGGAAGTCAACAACAATCTTCTTCCCTACTGTGTCATTCAGGGTCTGCTGCAGATATACCCTTTAAATGCATGAGGAAAGAGACATGCAAAATGTATGAACCACCTTGTTCTGCTCTCTGAGACCTGAACAAGTCGCAATACAGCTAATTTTCAAAAGTGCTTCGAATGCGTCTGCAGGATATAAGCTCGTTTACCAAGGTATCTTTTAAACCATGGAGAACAATACGACATTGTAAGACGAGGACAGTAAAATTCAAATAGTTAAGAGCCCATGTAAGTGTCAGTGACTCAAACAGCAGCTTCACTTTGGTAAGTGATCTGTGTGGCGGCTGCCAGGCCAAGTCAGGTCACAGTAATGGGCTCCACGCCTGTTTCTCCTGTGTAAATGCTTAGTCATTTGCTCCACTTTCCTGTGCTGAATTACACTTCATGAGAGAAAACACCCTTCACTGTCATGCACACCTGCAGCACAGTCACATCTTGCTCCTGACACTTGTCTGTTTGAGCTTCAAAGACAGGATTTTGTTTAGATTAAGCATCAGTTCATGCGAGGTTAATGTAAACACAGCTTACATCATATTCCTGTTCCGACAACAATATCCTTATAAGTATATCTTACCTCTCCTCTCCTCCCATTTGCTCTGTTAAATGCATTTTATTCACAAATTCAGAGAATTTCATTTCCGTCCGTTGTGACTTGGGGACAAAGTTCTCAAAATTTGCCATTTTTTTCTCGTCGTAGTAGAGGAATTTGTGGTTTTGTGCGGTGTAAACAGAGAAGTCTCCATTTCCGATGTTCTCCTGCAGGTACGCAATGTCCCATTTGAGAGCTGGATACACGAGGTTTGTGTCTGTTAACACCACCGGCTCCTGAAAACAGATAAAGAACACATTAATTCAGTTTTATTACTTAAAAATGTTGATTTCAAGAGAATTAGCCTGTACACTTAGAAAAAGAAGCAAATCTGTGTCTAAGCACTGTGTCACTGGTTGTCCACTGTAGGGATGCGCGCGATTAGACATCAAAATGATTAAACGTCTGCCCAAAAAAAATATTAGTTAGTTAAACCAATTAATGTTTTATTCATGTACAAGGCTGCTTAACTGTCATGCAGCCACCCGCCACTAGTGGGAGCTACAGAGCCGTCAGACAGCAGTCCCCCTCCCTCTGTTAATGCTTGAGTGGACTGGAGTTTTAAAACAGCACGGTGGGAAATTGGAGAGATGTCCTCTCACAAAACCAGCACAGTTTGGCAGTACTTTGATCTAGAAAATTAATTCAGCAACAATTTATCTTTTTTGAGATGTTACATTATTTGTTAACTTTAAGTGAGTTGCTGTCAGATAATATGCAGGGCTTACATTCATACTGCACGGCGCAAAATGCCTCTCATTTCAGCTGAAATTTAATTATAATTTAGATGTTGTTTTATTAACTTGAATGCTATCATTTTTGTTGGACAATCTGAAAGGTTCAATGTGCCCCACATTTCAGAGGTAGTTTATTTATTTTAGATGTTATTTCAGTGGATAACTTTTGACTGACTTGCTATCATGTTCACATTCATAGGGCACGGCGCAAAGTGTCTCGTACTTCATTTAAAATCGAACATGACTGTTGAAGATTGTGATTAAAGGCTTCAAAGGGCTCTTAATGCACACAATATTTTTGGGGGACAATGTTTCAAATACTTAACAAGAAATTGTGCTAAATTGTGACTGTTTTCTGAGTGTTTTCCCTTTTTTAGAGAAGTCGACTAGTCTTCATTAAAATTTTCATTTAGTCGACAGGGAAAGTTGTCGCCAGGAACATCCTTAGTCCATAGTAGACTTACACTGTTCTTTTTTTTTTCTTTTGATTTAACAGTGACAGTGCACAGCTACTTAGCTGCACCAGAGTTAGCCACAAGCTAATTTTCATCTGTGGTCCCTGTGTGGGAAACAGGGAATAAAATCTCTGCTAAAAGACACTATTATATAAAAAACACAACTGCAAAATAGAGCATATTCATGACACAGCTGACACAACGGCCTCAGCAGTAACAACAGCAAGGCGACACAACATCAAGTCATCGCAACAATAACAGCAACAGCAGTACAGCTACAACATTAGGATATAACATGATCTCATAGTGTTAGATCAAGTGTTTGAGCTCATGTGTGATTTCATCTCAAATTTAAAACCGACAAAACTGTTGCACTGTCTTATCTCACTTGGTACTAAGTTACGATAGTTTGTGGCTCTAACAGAGAGTACTGATCTTAGATCTACCAAACTCAGTAGGTCTGTGCTGAACTGCACAGTCGTCTCTGTTCGTCGTCCTAGATGTCCTCTCATTGTCTGAGCGAAGTTGTATGAACTCTTTTAGTGGAGGAGCAACCAGACCATTAATCACTCTGTACACTAGACCAGCATCAGCAAGGCACACAAAGCTGTCAAAGGTCAGTATAAGATGCCTCTGAGTGATGTTACAGTGCTGATAACATGATGTTTTTTTGTCCAGTGCCTCGAGTGTTTGTTAAGTATTTGCAGCGGGGCAAGTGTTGGGGAAAAATCACTGAGTGCATGTATTTTTGCAGCATCTGAGGGGAGCTGGTTTCTAAATATACCTAAAGTTCCTTATACTGAACAGTTTTACACACCTGCATTCACGTTTCTTCAACATCAGCTGTGAATCAATAGTCTGCTCTTTGTGGCAATTTAAAATGATCTATTATCTATTAATACAATTAAGAGTTTAGCTGTTTTTTTAAAATGCAATTAATAGTTGCATAAATGTGCAATGCATAGTTTTACTTTAACATCTATTTCTATCGGTGTGGTTCATAAAATGAATAAATTGTCCTTTAATAATGCAGTCACAGTGACTTTGTTTGTGTTTGCACGCTTGTTTGTTTGGTCTGACACAAATCCTGCGACTGCTGCTGCTTGAACTTGTCTTCTGATGCAAAAAGGAGCATAAATCCCGGCCCACGCCCCCGCAGTACACTGATAGCGCGGTCTATAGCATTGCACACACTGAAGCTCCGAGGGCTACGTGACTAACTGAACGTAGACCGGTGAGCGCGCTCCCGTTGGCTGTCTCTCACTGCACCGGCTCTCGGTTTCACTTTTGCACGAAAGCGCGGGGAGTGTGCGGTCCCGAGGAGTTCAAACAATTGTGTGGCTTATGAAATCAGCTTTGTGCGTCGTTTTAAATGATGAATGTGGATCTGAACTTTTTAATTCTGCTTTAATACATCGTGCAGGCGCACGGGAGCATGCGTGCGTCCCCGGGACTCCGCGCTGCACGCTGTTTTAACAGGGATGTTGTTCAGCGTTATCTCACACAGCGACAGTATGGACGAGCCATATTTGGACATATCACTGCTGTTCTTTCTTAAAACACTCTCACACGCACGCGCCCGTATGTGATTGGGCGTCGGGAGAGTTCTAGAATCTGAAGGGAAACATGAAGAGGTCACTGTGATGGCCAGGATAACTTTTATTAATGTGATGTATTCATTCATTCATGTTTCAGAGTTCATAACAGCTCCTGCTGACACTGACCTCTGTAAACTACCTCATGCCTAACAGATAAATAATACTGCATAAATATGCAATGGTGCAAACCATGCCCACTGCCATGAATAAAATGATGCACTGATGCATGGGTTTTAATCTTTCACTCTTATGTTCATTATTGATAGTTGTACAAATTGTGTACTATAGCTAACCATTGTTATTCTGTTACCTCTGACTGACTCTGCTGCCCATCACACCCTTTTTCGTCTGTATATTCAAGTGCACACACCCAAGGGCATACGTTTGTTTAACACTGGGAGGGGACACATGAATTGAGTGGTATAGGAGTCCTCCACCAGGAAATACTTACTTTCCCTGCACCAATACGTGCGTGTGCTGCATCAGCTTATGGTGGACATGTCTTTAATTTTGTCAAAATAAAGGCCCTCAGCTACTTCTTGTGTTTTCATTTCAGGAAACAAAAGCACATGTTCTAAACACCGAGGAGGACTTGTCCCCTGCGTCCCCCTCTAAATATACACCTATGCACTCACCAATTTTTAACATCAGCCTCAAGAATTCTTGGAAACCAACTTTAAGCATTTATGAATTTAAAATATATATCTCAGACATATTTTAGTGCAAATCATGAATCTCAGTGTTAACAAATGTGTTTTCTCATTGTCTCACAAAGCATAAGTCAGTCTTTTTAATTTGGTTTAGAAATCACATTCAATATTAATTTTCCAACATGTTAAACAAATAATCTGCATGTTTAAAAGTGTGTAAAAATTCTCTTCACTTCCCTTGAGCCACATTGAACACATAAATGTACGGTAACAAAGTTAAATTGTGACACACTGACAGCTAAATGGAGAGAGGGAATTTTGAGAAGTGCCGATGATGAAACACTTCTATTCCTGACACTTATTCTTCAATAGAAAAGAAAGGTTCAGTTCCGCTGATGCAGAAAATTTTACTTTGTTAACTATCTTTTTACATCTGTATCTGGATGGGGCACGCCTAAATCAACCCCCCAATGTCTCTGTTTTCTTAAGAACAACTTGTCATCAATTAATATTAATCAAGTGAATAGGTTCTCTCATCAAAATAGAAACTATGATTATGATGAAAATGATTACATGGTGTTTACAGCACCAGCAGGAGCTGCCCTCTATGAAGTGCAATCATCTGATCATCACCTAAGGAGAAGCGTGCAACCATACATTCAACGCTAATTATTGATATATTGTTCTATTATAGTCAATCAGCCCCATGGAGACACTTCTACATTTGTCATGCTTCTTTCCTCCACCATTATATTGTATCTAAGCTTTGCATGGCAACCAAATTATCCCAAGATAACCGAATGTTTCAGAGCTCTCGTCCATGCAGTGAGGGTGAACTGTCATTTTCTTCATGCACGTCTATATCAGCTACGTGCATGATCACTAATTGTCCTATCAGGGAATGTCTATACTGTCTGTGTTGAACAATGAGCAGGTACAACCCTCCCCTGCTGGGAGAGGCTGCAGCTGACACTGACACTGAATAAGAATAATGAGCAATGGGGATGAGGTTTGTTTCCACAAATAAAGAAATATGATCATGCATTTATTCAGCTTCACGGACGTCAAAGATGCCTTTGTTTACCAGCCTTTGCTTACACCTTAATAAGACAAATACAACTCAGATATGTGATTAGCTCGTCCAAATAGAAGGTTATAACTGTCTCACCTGGAGCACATCTAACATTTGATTGATTCATCATGCTGACATATAAACATATATCACTTTCACTAAACAGGTAGGAGGAAAAAGGGAAGATTAAATCAGATGCAGCAGAAAAATTCCTGCTGACTGCTCTCTAAGGATTATAAACCACTAGCGTGTTACTGAGGAAGTCACAACGATGTCAGCAAGTGTTCACAACCAGATGTCAATGCAAACTGCCTGCTGAGACATAACTGGTTGGATTACCATTGAACTTGACTGCACTTTAAAGTGTTATTATGTAGTCATTTGCAAAAATACAAAAACCAAGTCAGAGCAAGCAGAGTCTCACTTATATATACAACATATATACCATGAGGCTGCTTGTTTGAATGTAGAAATTATCAAATGAGAGTGATTTATTCTCATTACTGCAGATTTCTAAGGTTAAATAATTTCAAAAAATGTGGGGCTTTTTGTTTCAAAAATGATTAATCAATATCACTGCCAAATATGTTTCTGTCACAAGGTTATTGTGATATAATCACTACAAATTGAGCAACTTATCGTCTAAAATTAAGCTTTATCTCTGAGTAAATTTCCCGAGAGTAACTTATGATGAAATCTTTCACTCAAGCCCAGACCAAGAAATGCACGTAAACACAATTACACACAATTCACTTTCACTTTCAACACCTCGCTGTACATAAATAAATGTGCACTAATTATTGTTTATGACCAAATGGCTTCAATATTAAAACAGGTCCATGGTGCAGGTCTGCCTTTGAAGGAAAGGGTCTGATATCTCTTAACTGTTAAGGTAAGGTGCTCAAAGTTTCAGCGAGCTAACTCAGCCGGTTTACCTCGTTGTTTATTAGCATCTCTGCTCGGGGGTCCGTGTGAGAAAGTCTGGGGATAGGCCTGGTTGGGAAAGAGTACTTGCGGAGCTGGGACTCATCCCAGCCCCAGCTCTGGACGCCGGTGAAAGCGGCGCCGCCTTCGCTCGCCGCCGGATCAGCCTCCACAACGGTCGCCGCTGCCATCGCCGCAGACAAGCGCTGATTAGCTGCCTCCGTCCTCCCTACAGTCACACAACCACACACAGTTTTCTCTTCCAAACGTTACCCTTATAAACTACAGAGTCAATGGCGGGGCTAAGGCTCAAGCTTCCCCATTCACAGTTATTAAATTAATTGAGGAGATATGTGCAGCGGCTCGTCTCCTCAGCTCTGTTCCGTGTAACTGTTTACACACCGTGTTGTTGACAGCCACGAAACAAACGACACAACCTCAAACAGTCAGGGAAGCATCGCGATAATTTTAGAACGAGAACTACAGACAGCGCCACCTGGTGGACCGGAAGTCTATGCGCTCATGTTGTAATAACTTGTCTTGACCACTAGAGGGAGCCATTGTATTTGCTTTTTTGGCAGTGCACTCAGTGACACACTTGAAGTCATAATGTTATGTAACTCTGTAAATCTAGTCTGCAGTTTGAAGTCAGGCCTTTTTATTAACATTACACTTTCAAGATTTAAGATAATTAGGCAACACATCCGACAGTAGAGCATGGGGTTAGCCTAACCCGTGGTGCAAAGTAATCTATTTGCTTAAAATTAACATAGTTTACTTGAGTGTTTACACTAGTACACTACATGTCAGAGGGAAATATTGTACTTTTTAATTCCACTATATTCATCTGATAGTGATACACTCTGGAAATAAAGATTTCTTTATTAAATATCTTGTTTAAAATATAAAAGTAATACACCAGGAATAATAATGAGGTGCTGATCACTGGCAATAAAGCTGATTGTACAAAACAAGTGTAGCACACTCCGGCTCCATATACATTTCTTTAATTTTGATGATGTTTCGGCCCTTGGGCCTTCTTCAAGATCAACAAGCATCTTTGAGGAAGGCCCAAAGGCCGAAATGTCATCAAAATTAAAGAAATGCATATGGGGCCAGAGTGTGCGGCACTTGTTTTGTACAAATATGATTATCTTGTTATAGAGTAAAATGTCAAGCATTTTATAATGTTGTTGAAATCAGTTCCAATTAGCAACATTAAAATGCTGCTAGCATGTCTCTGCGTCAATAATAATAAGAACAATCAGATAATATAATAATAGTAATATCCAACACTCTGAACAACTGAAGAACTGGATTTTTTTTAAAGGAAGGACTAAGATCTGCTTTAAGATTTCCTTTTTTGAAAGGAGGAGTTATTTTATGATTATTGAAAGCGTGGGTGTTAAAGGATCCTCACCCTCAGCTATTCAAATGTTCACCCGTGTGGGTTCTGGATGAACCCCCTGTAATAAAAAAGAGTTTTCAGTGGATGTCCCTGGTTAAGTTCTTGTTAGGACCCTTATGTCATGTTCACACCAAACATGATGAAAATTTTTACGTCGCTTTACTTGCATGAGTTTGAACACTAAAATATTTTGTGTTGACTTAATTCACATGCGTGAATAACTTGTGTCTTAAGCGTGTGAAACCACTGACTCGAATGAACTTCCGCTGGTACATCCTCGGCCTTATACGTCCCTGGAGGTCCTCAATGCTGGTTGGCTATTGCAGCATGAAATGGTCACCTAAGGTCATATTTTTTAACTCTCACAAATAAGCACATGACGCTTAATTGTGCTACTTGCTTCATTTGCACAACTTAGTTTGCATATTTTGCGTCATTCGCGTTTTTGTCCATTGTGTCGCCTGGCAAATTCTTGTCTGATTGCATTTTTATATTAACTTTACATGTTTTTCACTTGCTCAAATTGTTTTATTTGCACCCGCTGTGAACACAACATTATAACTTGTAAGGATTGTAGATAAAAACCCAGAGAAGGTTCTGTGTGGAAGCATAGAGGACTATGTTGAACCTCTTAAAGGGGGTTCCAGGTGGGCCCTTTCACAGATTGTCCTGGGTATAACCCTTAACGCTGGATTCAAGGTTGAACCCTCTATAGGGTCCCAGGTGGGACCTTTGTAAAAGGTTCTACAAGGAAGCAAATCAGACTCTCTTATAGGGACAAGTTGAAGAACCCTATATGGTTCTAGTTAGCACATTTATTTCTAAGAGTGAAGGTGGCCATTTTACATGATAAGTACTTTTACTTTTGATACTTCAAGTTAATGATCATGCTTTTGACCCTTTACAAAGTAACACCTTGAATGCAGGATTTTTACTTGTATTTCACACAGTGGTGTTGGTTGTTCAGTAAATATTGAGGAAGTAGAGGAAGTACTCTAACATGCCACAAGGGTTCGTGGTTGTTATCAAATCCTGCAGTGCTGCAGTTCACCATTCTGCCTGGGGATGACAAGACAAGACATCCATAATGACATCTTTAACACTGATGTTTTGCATCTAGAAATCAGTGTAATTGGCTGGAAAATACACATACTAAATGATTATTTAAAAGTCAGAATGACATTTACAGCTTTAGGGAACATTACATTGCACTCTGAGCATGATAAAAGCAGCATGTAGGGGTCGAAATCACATCAGTAGATTCACTCAAGTATGTTCTAAAGCACAGTTTTGAGCTACTTGCTCTTCATTTAAGTATTTCCATCTTACAGTACTTTTTACTTCAACTCAACTACATTTATTTCACAGCTATAATGACAAGTTTCTTTTGATGCATTGTCTTAGATCAGTGGTTCCCGACCGGTCCAGCCACGGGGCCCAGATTTCTCCTTAGTCATTAGTTCAAGGTCCACACAGTTTAATGTACTCAGCATCATACTTGTGTTTGCCCATGTTGTCGAGCTAGTTTGCTGTCTATCTCAAGTAGCTGTCTGTTACTCCTCACTCTACAGCAGGACACAGCACTTCAAAATAAAAGCTCTGTGCCAGAAATTCACTGTACATAAGAATAATATAGATTTTTGGCATGTCTGTGACTCACTTATGGTCCATTTAGAACGGACCTGCAGCCCACTTTTGGACCGCGACCCACCAGTTGGGAACCACTGGTCTTAGATGAATTACCCAAAACTATATGAAGTAATTTAAATCATCTCCAACTACAACATTAAAGTACAAAAATATAACAATATAACACCTTGAGGAGTCATTCTGCATTATAAGTACTTTTGCTTTTAACACCAAGTGCATTGAGCTGATTATACTTGTGTACTTTTTTAGGTAAACAATGTAAATCTGTGCTCATCTTAACAATGCCCTGTACAGTAGGGAGCAATAACGCTGAGTAATGTCACTGATTAAGTATATTTCAGGACACAACACAATGCTTTTCTTCATCAGACAGGATGAGAAGTTGTCCCCGCTCTCTCTATCTCTCCCTGTCTCTCTATGAGAAGACATGGTAATGACAGACTGAGCAAACACTTTTGAAATCCAGAGCCAATATTTAACCATGGTCATCACTGCCTCAGTATTGATCACTGGGCGATCACTCTTCACGAGATAGCGGTGTACGATGCGTACCTTGCTCATTGGACTGATCAGCTGATGGAGTCTCGCTCTGCTTCCTCAACGTCAGACAGGTATTGAACTTTATCTATCACTTTGATCACTGTCACATTGCATTTTTTTTGTAAAACCTGATACAGCCTGTGTGTTTTCTCTTTAGTCAGGCTTTATCAGCAGATTTCCACTGCGGGGACTAGTGTGGGGCTCCCTGGTGGGTTCCCATGCTCTGTGTTTCCTGTGCAGATCAGTGAGCTGATCTGAGCTGATCCCCCTGATGCTCATCTCTCCCCATTCTTTGCAGATCGAGCCAGGAGATTGACCACCCCGGTGAGCCTCAAGAAGCTCGTATCTCAATCCTGCTGATAGCAACACACACATACACCACTGCTGCCTTCTCCCCAGCAGACGGACTGCTGTCAAAACAAAGACTCTTTTGAGGAGATACTGTTACAATGAAACAGTTTCCTGATGAGTGAAAGCATCGGATGTTTCTCCAGTTTGTAGCTAACAAACTGACACGATGATACAACAGAGTTTAGTTTGAAGAGGTGGACATCCCACTCATCTGTGTTGGCTTTCTCTCACATTCATACTGACCCTCGCCCCTCTAGGTGTTGTAGGTCCAGAACCCCTAAGCCATAAATCCTATTAGTCAGGGATTCTCTGAAGCATTATAAGTCGTTTTCCCATCTTTCATTGATTGCATTATCACTTGCTACCTGAGAAATCTGCTGTTATGTCACAGTGGTATGTTGCAATGCCACAAAAGTATTCATTTAATCATAAACACTCCACCTCAAAGCAAAACTCAAATTTTGATAGTTGTTTTAATGCTGCATGTGCTGTACACTTGCACACATTTCTATTAGTAGTCTCTGGTGTCCCTACAGAAGTTAAAATTGATTATTCAGCCTCTGTGAGAAACCATTAGCTTAAAATCCTACTCTTCCTCTGTGGTGTCCCCTCTCCCTCCGCCACCTCGGGCTCATGTGTTACGCCAAATTGGACATGGCAGGGCCAGCCCAGGAGACGGAAGTTCAGACCCCTCTGTCGGAGGTCGTGTCACTCTCTGGGAAATGATGTGTCACGATCAACATTGCGTGCTGTTTCACACACCGTTATAATAGGTGTTTCGTTCAGTTCACCTCCCTTCTTGCATTTGGAGTCAAGCTGACAGAGAAAATGCTGATGATACAGACACGTTGAATGTTTTTTTTACGTCTGTAATTCAGGTTTTTGCCTCAAACTGCAGCCCATTGTTGCTCATGTGAATCTCCAAAGTATAGAGCAGCAGGGTAAAGGCTAAGTGGCAATTTTGTGCAATATAAGCATTAATTTACTCCGTCTCTTTGAAGCTGGGATCTTGTTGCTTCTCTCTGTTGAACCTGCAGTCCACCACCTGATGTTAGGTCTCCAGGTTAAGCACAGTATTATCTTCATATATTGCCCATTAGAGCAATGCCCACTCTTCCATCCCCGCTGCTGATGCACAACTGATCTTGACTGAATAAGCCAACGGTGTCACAGGTGTGTCAAACTGCTGAACATTAAAACAGCCAAACGTGTTTTTCTCTGTAGCTTTCCCACACATTAACCATCTGCTGTGTCAGCAGGCTCTCCTTTGTGTGATATATTTTTACGTGCGGGTTTAAGTCTGCAATTTCACTGCAGAGAGTGAGCCAGTGCACGACAGCATGACTCACACACTCCAAACAAGAATCAGTACATGCTGCACGAGTTTAAAGTGGCTTTGTTAGGTTTAATCCAAAATGCATGTCTTAATTATAATTTTGCATTGGCTTCAAAATCCTGTGAATGAACATTTTGGTGTGCCCCTGTTGTACTCTCTATCGCGGTAAATTGCAGAACTTGCACAAAGCCGTAGGGCAAAAGCTTGGTATGCTGGTTCTTTTGTTGGTGAGAGAGTTTTTGCTGCATGCCAGGCAGAGCAATCCAGCCAGCCCACAGGGGTCATCAGGGGAGGGAGGAGTTTTGATTATGATCATTATTCGGTAAATAAGATGTCAACAAGGTGTTTCCTTGACACTTTATTGAGTAAAAGGAGGAAGGTGCAGAAATGAACGCCCCCTTCTCAATGGGACCTCTAATCTCCTCTTTCATGTCCCATCTCGTCTGAAGGGTTTCGGCTTCGGCTGCCATGTGCTAGTCTGCCTGGGCCTGGCACTTCTTACTTGCAGGTGGGGTGAGTATCCTGGCAAGCATGTGTTTATAAAACCCACTTGTTTGGGCACAATACTTGAACTAACTTCTTTTGAGAGAACAGTGTGAATCTGTGCAAAGCCTTTTCCCAAAGTCCTTTAGAAGGCGACAGCCCATTGAGAGTAGAGAAGAAGGGATTACCTTCCTCGACAGTGGTGCATTTCCGAGAGAGCTGATTAGCTCTGCATTCATTGTTAAATCGAGCAAAGGAAGGCCCTAGAGGAGTGAAAGGATCCAAATAGGTGGGCCCAGAAATAAAACAGCCGCAGGAAGCCCTGCACAGGCAACCCAAAGTTTTCCCAACATTTCTTTCCCCCACTCCTAAGGAGGCGCGGCGTGAAAAAGGAGATTAGCATACAAAATTAGAGGCGGGATGATTTTTAAGGGCAACTTGCCTCATGCCCTCCACCCCCACGGCCCTACTCTGTCTGGACAAAGTTAATTAAACTAGTATTAAACAGTAAAGAAACTTCCAAGCGCTTGGGAGTTAGGGGGCTCTTTGAGGATTACCATGATGAGGGAGAGAACGGGGAGGTATTTGTTGAGGCGAAATTGAGAAAGGCGTGATGGAACGAAGAGTGCGCTGGAAAGCTTTCTATTCTTGTTGGTTTGCCCCAGAGTATCCTAACCCCAGTGTGAACAATGTGAAGAGGAAGGTTGTGTTTAATGCAAAGCATCAGGTATCACTGCCACAAAGAGTAAAGAAGGATGAACGCTTGCTTCAGGCTGATTTATATATAAGATTGAAGGATTTATTATTCTTTTATTACATCTTAATAGAAAACAAATCACGAAGGCAGCTAACAAAGCAAAACTAGGAAACGCTGTGCAATAAATTAACAATGTACAGTACAAAGTGCTTCATTTTATATACAATTAAATACATCAAGAGGGCAGCAAAGGTCAGGGCGAGCCAGATGATGGGAGAGCAGACTGCCCCCAAAAATGTCAAAATGAATCTAAATAAACTCAAAGCTTGGCAGTGGAAGTTGAAATATAGGAATACTATTGCTAGGGCAACAGTCACACGCATTCATGAGAATACAACTTGGCGAGTTATTGAAAGTTTTGATTTTAAAAGCTAGTTATGCCGTCACTCGACAGTCATATCATCACATTTTTTTCAGAAGGTTTATGTAAATAAATAAATCATTTTGTGGAGAATTTGAAGTCAGAGAAATATTCTTAAAATGCCCAAAAACGTTGTAAAAAGTATAAAAATATATCTTAAATACATTTATACCAAAAACTCTACAAAGTTGTAAACTTCTCTATCATGTGGCTTTGTGCACATCCCACTGTCTTTAACTTTTTATACAAAATAGACAATGAAGATGGTCTGAAGTTGTATGTTTGCTGAGCTTTTGTCCAGAACACACACTATCTGAACATACACAGAGAGTTTGGGTGTTGACAGGAGCTGCAGTGGTACAAACACGATGACAACAGGAGGAGAGGAGATGAAGATGCTCAGTGCTTCTTCCTCAGTCTCAGGTTCTTCCGGCGGCTGCTGGCGCTCTCATTTCTTCCCCTCTGACCTCCTTTCTTTACACAAAAGTACTTGGTCACTGTCTTCCTGCACTGCTCACACTTCACCGCGCAGCACCAGTGGAATTTACAATTACAGCTCGACACCATCTCGGCTTTGCGCTCCTCCACCGCCAGCCCGCACTCTCCGCAGAGCCTCTTGCAGCTGCGTTTCTCCCATTTGCTCAAGTTCTTGCCCTTCTTGAGGCACTCGCGGCCCTCTGTGCCCGGCAAGCCCAGGGTGCGGTTTTCCAGGCAGTAATCGGGGGAGTCTTCGAGGTGGACCAGCTCCTTGCGAGAGATGGAGCTGAAGGTCTCGGCGATGGCCCCCCGGCTGGCCGCGCTGTTCCCAGCTCCTCGGAGGAGATCCACCTTCAGAGCCCTGTGGTACTTCTCCTTCAGGTAGTTCCCCACCTCCCTGAACTCTGGCAGCTGCAGCCAGCAGGTCTGAGTGGTGCAGCTTCCTGACACGCCGTGGCACTTGCATGTCCTCTGCATGGTCCCCTTCACAGCCTGAAGACACACGGAGAAACTTTATTAAAATGCTGTGTTGAAGATTGTTTTCATACAAAAAAACAGTTTTAAGACAAAGAATTTGATTCTGTGGTTGTGAGTATGCATATGTTCAAAGGTGTAGGTTTTGTTTCAACATTCAGGGGGACACATTTGAGGTTTGGGCGTCCTCCACCTGAAAATTTTGAGCATCAAACACTTAATTTCCTGCATACTGGTGAATTTTATGCACCGTTTTTTTTTGCCTTTTCTGCATCAATTTATGGTGTAGATGTATTTAATTTTGTCAAAATAAAAGTCCTCTGCTACTTTCATGTTTTTGGGGCAGACAACCGCACATGTTCTAAATATTAAGGGGAACGTGTCCCCTGCCTCCCCCCGAAATCTACATCTATGCATACGCATCTCATACATGTGTGTGTCAAAGACAGGATGTCCATTGTCTTTTGATTGATGTGTTGTCAAATTAACTGATTGTACTCTCAACGTTCTCCAGTTAAGTATAAAAAACGGATGAATACACTGAAAGAAAGACATGATAGCTTCAAGGTCCAGAGCTGAGCTCCTTTGTCGTCCTCAGTGTTTCCTGACTTTCCCCGACACAAAACAGCTGTCGGTTGAAAAGGGACGTTTTCTTTCCGTGAGGAGGGGACGAACTTTCTGTTGAGGTGAGGCTGAATCAAAGTTTCACATCGAGTCCCATTGTCCCCCCAGAAGAAATAGGAGTATTTATTTAGCATGTTCATTATCAACATGTTTTCTAGTGTGTGAAGACCCAATGGAGAGTCCCATTGAGTGGAGAAATGAAAAAGGAGTTTTTCTCTCTTTCTATCCCCATTTTTTTCTGTTACAATGATGCTCCAGGTGCCATGGGGATCCTAGGGCCCAACAGGGGGGAGCAAAGGCACCGTAAACAAAGAGCACTTCAGCTGCACGCCTGTGGTCCCCTCAGACTCCCTCGGGGCCAAACAAAGACCAACATAAATGTGGGATCCTTATTGCAAGAATAAAACTAAACACTTATTTTAAAAAGCAGCATAATACAGAATGCTGTGCAATGTCTGGCTCCCCAGGATCTCTAATTAAGCTTGCACCAGTGATCCTGAGATTCTCGAGTTGAGGTATTGTCATAAGGGGCATTCAGCACTGGTAAATAGGCCCTTCTGGTACACCGAACACACTGTTATTATTGCGGACGAGTGGCACCTCACTTATAGCGACGTGAAAGGGATGCTTGGGTGGCACACTCAGTGTAATTCTGAGCGGAGAAAAATGATTCAAAGGGTGCTTTACACTGTGCAATCAGTTGGAGGGCCAGGAGAGATTCACAAAATTTCCAGCACGCCGCCACCCACTTTAAATACTGTATGGCTCAAATCGAGGCATCAACTTCACACACTTGTGCTGCAACTTGTACCAACAGCTTATCTCTCAAGTGAGTGAAGTAAGCACCTACTGTACCTTGCGTCCAGCCTCGTTATTGTGGAGATTCATGGCTGCCCGTGCATCCTGCCCGGTCTCCAATGCATCGACAAACTGTTTGGATATGGCCTCGCCAAAGCCAACGTTGTCACTGCAGCCGCCCCACAACCAACCATGACCACCTAGGAAAAATTTCAAAGACTGACATTAAAATTATCTGTGCAATTTGATTCAAAAGTGGATATTCGTGTACAGATTTGTGTGTTTCTCTGACCTCGTTGTCCGTTCCTGCTGTCATCACAGCCACAGTTGTCAAAGTCTCCGAGACTGCAGTTCCTGGTTAAAGTGTACATGACTCCAGCGGAGCTGATGGCATGAACGAACGCTGTCTCCCGGTTTGCTGTCAGCAGAAAGACTCATTATCCAGCTTGTCTCATCACACAGATCCCTCATTGTAGATGAGGCATTTTATATCACAATTTCCTGTCTCGTTTTTCATATTGAATTTTTTTTTCTTTGTAAAAAATGGCTTGACATGTTTTTTGTCAGTTTAAAACTATCTACATTTCTAAACAGCAGCTGAATAAAGTCAGTTTTGCATTGGCAGACACATTTGACTCTTTGTCTTGTGAATCTCAGTATATTGCTTTCATAAGCTGCAAATAGAGGCGCTGATTCTGGGGGGATGTTGGGAAATGGATTAGCATGTTTGTTTTGCCTCTAGCAAACCGTGGCCACTGTAACTATCCCGAAGGGTGGTGAATGTTTCGACTAAGCAAACATCTCTATTTCACAAAGGGGGAAACAACCCTCCCCTCTAACTCAATAACTTGAAACAGAAGCACATAATTACAAAAAACACTTTGGAAACATCTTTGAAAATCCATCAGCCTCTCTCTCTCTCTCAGCCTAGCTGCAGTGCAGGGATGTTTGAGCCGGTGTCTTGGGACCCTGGACTTACCGCTGCGCAGGCTGCTGTGTGTGGACAGCTGCAGGGCTCTCTCGGGGCAGTTCCAGCGGTCCCATGCAAACTGGTATTTGCACTCTTCTATGCCACTCTGAGCTCCTGCTGCCACGCTGCTGGAGTAGATCAGGTACGCCTGCAGCAGCAGAGACAGGGGGAAATATTAAAACTGTGAAATGATGCACAGACTCCCCACGTATCCACCTTAGATTATAAAAATTAGCACTGTCATCAGGGGAGATTTACCTGATGCAAAAGATGCAAGTGATTGCTGATAAATCCAACCCAATTTATAGTACATAAATGTCATTTTTTAGGTGACAGAGTGGAATAAATCACACAAACCTGAGCCACAACACAGATATAAGACAAATACCATGTAAAGACAGTCAGTGGCCAAAGATCCTACAAATCACGAGAGCATTTCTGGTGCTTCTGAACACACTCGGGGTTCACAAAATCATATGTGAAACTAGGAAAGCTGAAGTGAACCGGCCTCAGCCGCCTTCAGGTTTATATCCTGCCACTTTCCTTCTCAAGAATTTCAAAATGTATAACACACGCCAACAAGCCCTTGATGTTTTGGAGACTGAGATGACCCTGATTTTCAGATTCACAATGTTAATTGATTCAAATATTATTCTATTTTTATTAGACTATATTACTTGTGGTGAATGTGCTGAATTGTTTTGCTCTCTTAAACCTCTGTCCTTGGCTTTCGCCCGCCTCTCTGCGGCTTGTTCACACTGTGTGAACGATAATATAACTAATATGTCTCAAGTGGCCTTTGGGGAGATGGAGTGCCACCTCTTTCACAGGGGTCTGGCTCACTAATGATGACCACCCACTACAGCAAAGGCTGCCCTCGCCCCTTAAAACATTCAGCCCGCAGATACGCAGAGGCCCTGAATAAGGTCAAGTGTACGGAGGGGGGAACAAGCACCACAAAGGGCCAAGAATATCACTGATATATCATTAGGGGCCATCTTTGCGTACACACAGGTACAAGAGTTTGTCCGTACACTTGAGTTCAGATATCACAAGGATAACAGAGAAACCATGTTTTCTCTCGCTCTCTCTCTCTTTGGGGAGAAAAGATCAAAAGAAAGTTGGCTTACCTTGGGTCCAGTCATCAAGAAATTATTCACTGACCTGGAAAAGAAGACAGCTTATTCACTCAGGGAAGCTCAGTGTCCTTCACAAATTCCTCTGCTAACATCTCTCATTAGCGCGCCTTGTAACATGTTAAACCGTGACACCAGTGGGCATCAAGACCTCAGTGAACAATGCTGCTGAATTTGTCTCAAGAAATGTAAGAACTGAGGGCAATGACTATGTTTTTAACACTTGATTACTTGAAATGTAGGGTTGCCAGGTTGTGAAAAATCCAGTTGACTGATGTTCATCTTTTCAATTTGGAAAAAAAAAGTGGTTATAAATGTTGGTAATTAATGTACAAATGCTAATGGCTGTCTCAGTTTCTAATAAGCCATCAAGCCTGTAGTTATATGTGTTATTACATCATTAAAAATGATTTAACTGATCAAGTCTGCAGTTTTAAGTGCTGATAGATGGATTTTTGTCTGCAGCCCTTTGCTAGAAATACATGGCCAGATGATAGAAGGGAGTTTTCACAACCTGGCAACCCAAAAGATGATCTTACTAATGGCTTACAACTGATTTATAAAGCATTAGTAAATTATTTATTCACCATTAATTAAGCCTTTAGTAACAACTCATTGTTTCTTGATTGAAAATGTGCTTTATTAAAAAGTGGTAGTGGTGGAAATAATTAAAAATAAATCAAGCAAGCCCCCAATTTAAGTGGTATGCTTGTTTCTACATGCAAAGTTGTTCAATTAAGTTAATAAAATGTAAGAGAAAAATATATAAAATAAGGGCTTTGCAAAAAATGTACAAATCCTTGTGTTGCACTGCAATGAAATGAACAATTTGGAGATTTATTTTGTGCCTGGAAACACTAAATTAATCTGCGAGAGAAATATAAAAATAAAAATATTTCATAATACATGCAACTCACCAGCAGCAGTACGACCTCATGTGAGCCAGGAGAATGAAAACGTAATAGAAAACCTCCAAATGCATGAACATCCTGACAGGTGAGGGAGGTGACGGAGACTGAGCCCGTCCAAAGCCTGCAGACAGTCTAACGATGGAGAGGAAACTGAGCTACCAGCACATGAAACTTCACCAGGGGCTTCCAGGATTCAAGGAGGGGGCTCTGAAATGGAGCTGCTCTCGTCCCAACAAGAGATTATCTGCTTAATTAAAGATTTTCCCCCTTCTTACTCTCTTGGCCAATCAGAGGTATTGCACCAAGGAGAGACTGGAATGATCAAAAGGGCACCCTGGGCCTTCAGGGCTGGGCAACGGTGGCTTCCCTGCCTCCATTCAGGAGCAAAGGAAGATCTGTTTAATCCCATAGGAAAAGTGTAACACTGATCCCTTGAATTTCTGGCCGGGGGAAAAAAGTTTATTTAAGCTATCTAACGCGCAGCTGAGTGTCAGGGATTAGTGGAGGATAGTCCTCTGGATGACGAATTGTTAGTTTGATAGGTCCACAAATGTCGTTTGTTCTGGAGGAAGTAATTGGTGGTTTGACAAAGGTGTGATTAAATCAGTGTTTATCACCGTGAAACACGAGGACTATTACTCACATGGGAGACGACCAAGTATCAAAAGTGTTATCTGAAGATTTAATTTCAAATAGGGGTCACACATGCCTTGTTTTATTTACAAAATGGATGACATAAACTGTTTTCAAACTTTTTTTTTTTTCCACTGCAGGTGCTGTTTCTTAGAATAACCATCAGGAATATCATCTTAATGTTGCCAGATCTGCGCAGTTACAGTCGCAGAAGTGAGTGTGACGATGTTTTCCTTATTATTTCGGACACCAGCACATAAGAAAATGACACACACAGTCTAATATACTGTTATATACAATGCAGGATTCCAAAAAGTCGATGATTCACTTATTTAAAGTCAAAATAAGGAATCAATAATTAGCTTTATGCCCCCTTTGGAATGAGAGTACATGCTGTATTCACTTTAATTAGACTTTGACGATGCCATTTTGACGTTTTCCTGCAATATTCCAATTATTATTTCACATTTTAGCACCCGAAAATTCAAAATACAGAGTGATGATCCCCTCCATCAGAAAATAAAAGGTGTATTGGGACAGAGTAAAGGCCTATCAGATATGCCACATTTGCATCACTAATACAGACGGTCCCTACCCAACACTGCATGAAGGGTTATTCCCCAATAACCCCGTCTGACCCTTAGGACCCTTTCCTTTGGCACAGGCAGCCCTTTAGCAATCTTCTTGTGTGCAAATTAGGATTAGAGAAAAAGTGATTTGGGAGGGAAGGGGAAGGGGAGGGGGGGACTTCTAAGGGATGTTTTTGGATTAAGACTTAAAGAGGAATGACAAGTGAAATATCCATCCAGTTGTTTTAGCATTTTTAATTCGAGATAAATGATTCCTTCATGGGCGTAGCTTTTAAGAGGGGCATGCAGGGGACACGTCCCCCCTCAGTATTTAAATTATGAGCATTTGTTTTCTCAAGTAAAAACCTGGAATGAGAGGAGGCTTTTATTTAGATGAAATAAAGATGTTTTCACCATAGATTGATACAGAAAAGGCACAAAATGGTGCAGAAAACCTCACCAGAAGGAAGGAAATTAAGTGTTTGATGCTTAAAATTTCACCCATTTCATTTGTTTCCCTCCCCTGTGTCGAAGTAAAACTAAAACTGCTGGACTCCTTTCTATAAAGCGTGCAGTTAGGTCTATAATTTGTCACGACGAGTCATTTCCCACGAGCAAGGTGTTAGCAATTTTCCATAATTGTCTCTAAATGTGTAAACAAGTTTAATCACCAGAGCATAATGAAAGCTGAGTCTAATTGGAGATGATGGAAATTAAAAATACATGGGATATATCCCAAACATATGCATTACATCATTTAGCTGAATCATTTTAAGTCGACCACACTGTGATGTCAGATTCCCTGAAAAGTGGCCAGCGGAAGCAACATTTTATTAAGTCCTCTATGTTGCACAAGTCTGCAAGAGCTGAGCTGAAACAGTGAGGTGTCTGAGCTCTGGCTGGCAGTGTGACTAACACCGAGGTGCTACATGCCGTGAAGAGGATGGCCTGACAGTCAGCAGCCAATGGACAGAGGGCTGATGTCACTGTTGGGGCAACAGAGATCAGCAGTGGTGGGACCACTTACAGTACATTTGGATGGGATTCAGAGTGGCGGCTGCGCCCTGTGGCAGACTGTAGCGGCTTTTTCCTGCCAAAATTCACCAACTGCAACAAGCAAATCGCATTTACTGCTTACACACAGAGTAGCTGGAGGTGTCAGCTGTTTCTTTGACTTGTCGTTGAGTCATTCTCCAGCAGAGGGAGCAAGTTCACGGATCCTTTTAATGGCTGAAAGATGTGTTGATAACAAACACTAATTCCTCTTTATTCACCCCCAGAGAGGAATTTCTCTTGTTGCTCACCCCCCTTTGAGCACATGGGGCTGTTTCAACATTAAACTCTACAGGAGGGGGCAGCTGCAAGACATTAAACAACATCTCTACAGACATCTGTCCTCTAGGAATGTTAAAAGAGTATCTGCAGCTATTTTAAATATGTGTGATGATGTCACAAGTGCAACAATGTTAGATGTAGGTGAGACAAATGAGCCAAGCATGAAAAGCAGAGGTAGATCCCCATCAGTGTGGGCATGCAGACAGGAGATAATGCCGTCAGTTAACAAGTACAACGTGTTCAAAAACAGGAGTGACAAGATGAAGATAAAAACAGTCAGAGATTCTTAACCCTTGACCTAGTCACTGGATCAGTATAGAAAAGCAAAGTGGAGACGGACACGACAGTCAGTAAAGAGCCAAAAGTTGGCTACCACATGTCACTATACTGTACTGGAAATGTGTGTAAAATAATACCCAGTGTAGACTGCTTTTTGTGTGTTGGTGACGATGCTCAGTCATCCAGGTCATAGTAATCTTAAGTGCTATGTCGTAGGCAACTGGACTTGCCTTTAGTTTCTTGAAGATATCAGATGTCAGTTTTGAAATGAAGAAGCCTCTTGGATGGGAAACATCTTCAAGAAACGCAAGTACATCCAGTTGCCTACAATGCTGGACTTGATGTGGTGAAATTATACTGAACACTTTTGTTTTTGCTCCCATTTCTCACAGGTTTAAGTTTAAGAGCTAAATTTTGTTAGTGAGCATGTCTCCTTTTCCAGAATAATCCATCCACCTCACAGGTGTGGCATATCAAGATGCCCATTAAACTGCATCACAGGGACACAGGTGTGCCTGGTCACAGTTAAGGGCCACTCTGAAATGTGCACTTTGATGACGACAGAACACCGTGTGTGTCTCAAGTTTAAAGGGAGCGTGACATTGGCATGCTGACTGCAGGAATGTCCACCAGAGCTGTTGCCCGTGAACTTTGGTCCACTTCACTACCACTACCAATGAAGTTTCCCTGGATTTGGCAGTACATCCAAGCAGCCCCACACCAGCTCAGGACCTCCACGTCCAGCATCACCTGCAAGATCATCTAAGGCCAGCCACCCGAACAGCTCGTGCAATGGTTTTAAGAATTTCTTCACAAACCATCTGAAACCATCTCAAGGAAGCTCATTTGCGTGCTCATCATCCTCACCAGGGCCTTGAACTGACAGCACTTTGTCTTCACAGTTGTGAGGCCGATTGGATGTACCGCCAAGTTCAGGGAAACAACATGGGCAACAGCTCTGGTGGATATTCCTGCAGTCAGCATGCCAAGGGCACGCTCCCTCAAAACTTGGAACATCTGTGGCACTGTGTTGTTTGACCATCTCAAGGCACAGGCACAGGTAGTGATGGACCTTTTTCAGAACAGACATTCTGACCTGTTGTAGTTGTAAAAGCACAGGTGATGTTGATAACATTAAGGATGGCTCAGCTCCATTACGTGCCCCAGTAAGATATTTAAGGAGGCTGCATGCACAACACCAGGACCTCCCCTACATGGAATGCAGCTACCATTAATGTTATTGAATAGGCCAGTGCTTTTCTGACTATGACATCTCAAAATGTCTGCTGTGACAAAGGTCAGCATGCTAAAATGCCACACCTGACAGGTGGCTGGATTTTCTTGGAAAAGGAGAAGTGCTCATTAACATGGATTTTTACAAATTTGTGACCAAAATTTGAGAGAACTATATCTACTGATCTCATGAAAAAGTCTTAGATCTTTGATTTAAACCTGTTAAAAATGGGAGTTGCATTTACATTTTTGTTCAGTGCACATATAGGCTAAGCTCATGTGCTTATTGGATGTTTCACATGTCACAGTGTGTAGGTTTCAGTTATGACTTACAGTCTAACCTACAGAAGGCAATGAGCAATGAAAGAAGAAATTACCCAAAATATTAGCAAGAAATCTGTAAAAAGAGAAAAATAAAAAACAAGAAAACTAGTTTTTAAAAAAAAAAAAAAAAAAAAAAAAAGGAAGAAAATTAAAAACAAACAAGAAAATGACCCGGAAAGAGTGCTTAAAAATTATAATTCTGTAACATAATTTTAAACTGTGATAATAATAATAATAATAATAATAATAATAATAATAAAAAAATTATAAATATAATTTTTCTTTAGCTTTTTTATTTTTCCCCACATTGTTTTATTTTATTTACTATTTAAATTTTATATAATAATTTACTTATTTTATTTATCTTTTTATTTTTTGCAGTGTGTGGGACATTTCTTACAAGATTGCTCATTGTCTTTTATCCGTCATGTTTTTGAAAGAAATCACACCAACTTGCTCAGGGTTCAAAGGTTTAAATACTTGACAAAGGCATCTAAAAGCAGCACAAAAGTGATGTCACTCCAGGTTTCAAAGGTTTAATAACTAAGCACCACATTTCTATTATTTTTGACTGTTTTATTCTTTATGACACACAAAACATTTTAATTTGTTCTTTATATTCCACTAACTGTAATTATAGTTTATCATCATTACCATTAGTGGTTGTTATTGTAGCATCCAGAAGCCACTGATAAAGAATGTAACAGAAATGGTATGATCACATTTTTATTCAGTATACGAATAAGGAGTATTACAGTAACCCAACAAAAACAGCAAAACATATTTTGTCACAAGTAGAAAATCTGGTTTATTTACGGTACATACAGTGGGCAAAAACATTCTCTGAAAAAAATGTGCCATTTTTTAAGGCATTCAAACTTCAAGAAGTTAACACTGTAAAAAAATCGTTGCTCTGTAAAAGAGTAAGTGTGACACATATTACAACGTTATTAATGATATAACAAGTTTTGGATCTTGTTTTAGAGCAAAGTGTTTGGTTACACAAAAATTGAATCATAGTAACCAATTATTTTTCTCTTTTTCAGGGATTTGTTGAATGGTCCCTCTTTTTCATTATAAATAAGGAATTTTGATTTTCAAAAACAGACACCAAACAACTGCGATTAGACATTAATTTTAAGCCCTAATTTATTTCCATAACTTGCACTTTTAATCTTTCATTTAGGTGTGCAACCCTCATAAGGCATATGGGCAAGAGTCCTGACACACGTTTCAATAATATCACACAGCACAAAAGGTAAATGCACCTCCTACACATGCCTCATTGGCCTTATCTGAGGGAGCGGGAGACTTTATCTCTGAGTGTGTTTCAAATAAATACAAAACGAATGTAAATAATTCTCTTTTTAGATTAAGAGTAAGAAGCCTGAGGCAGCTTCGCTACTCAGAGGTATACACCTGCGTTACACCAGAAAGCTTAATCCTCATTAAGAGCTCCTTTTGTATGGTTGGAGACAGCTGATGTGAAGATATCCCAAAGTATAACACATCTTAACTGTATTCACTCAGGATTACTCTGGTGTGGTAATATGGGGACAGTTCAGTAGTGATGACTGTCTTGGTGTTGGCCTTGGAAACAGCAGCTCATAGTTTAGTAAGATGACTATCTTACCAAAAATAAACAAAACCTTAGCTTAAACTAGACGACCAATAATCAAGATGAAACTCCACTCCCTGTGGAAAGAGACAAAGCAGTACTGACAGAAGTTAGAGCAAAAGGCCCTCAATATTGCCTGTAGAGAAACCTCACTGTTAAGGGTTTCAAAAAAGCTTTCAAAGTGCCAAAGACTGTTAATAAATAGCACATTAACAAATAAGATATACAGTAAATTATTCTATAATTACTGCTTTTACACACCGCTCAAAGTTTGGTTGTCCATCTGCTGCAAAAAGAGACTTCAATCCAAATTAGCTTCATTTCATTCTCTTTGTGCCTGGTTTATATATTATGGTGAAAAAGCTGTGCTTGCACATGAAGCCAAGTCGATGGCTGTGGCTAATAGTTGGTGAGAACATTTCAAAACTTAAAAGAGACCCACACGATTTATGGAAAGATCTACAACTCTTTAAAGCCAATATTAGTCCCGGGAGGAGGTTTATCTTATAATCAGAAGCATGGTAATCAACCCCCCCTCCCACCACCACTGAAATGCTGCTATACCTGTTGCTATGTTCTGTCTTGGTTCGACATGTCGGTATCAGTTGCAGAGTTTGTGGCCGGTGTGACTCAGCCGCTTTTGTGGCTGCCGTCACCTGTTCGCTGAACGCGCGCCATGATCATTTCCTTCGACACCCTCTTGGGGTCCTGGGCCAAACCCAAGAAGCACATGAGGTCTATAAAGGCAGTGGTGAGGTTGAGCTTGCAGCCAAACTCACTTGTGGAGTAGTCGAAGGGGAATGTGTGATGGTAGTTGTGGAAGCCTTCCCCTGAAATCAAAAAAAGAAAGACTCACTGTTGTGCTGAATGTCAACAAGTTCATCACTTGAATGAAGATATGCATCCGACAGTCATATGGGAAATTTCCGCTCATTTGAACGCAGCACAAGACTCTGGCACGTCCACAAACAGCAACTGGCAGCATGTGACTGATAATGTGATTGGATGCTAAGTGGAGAGAGTGAATTGGGGACTTTTGGGATTTGACAATTTTAAAGGGACAGTTCACCACAAAATTTAAAACACATGTTTTTCCTCTTACCTGTAGTGCTGCTTATCAGTCTAGATTGTTTTGGTGTGAGTTATTGAATGTTGGAGATATCGGCTGTAGAGATGCCTACCTTCTCTTGAATATAATGGAACTAGATGGAACTCGGCTTTTGGTGCTCAAAGCCCCCCAAAAATGCATTTGAAAAACTCAACAGCAATGTCTCTTTCCTGAAATCATGACCCAGTTACTCAAGATAATCCACAGACCTTGTTGTGAGCAGTTTCATGTAGGAACTATTTTCTCTCTACTGAACTACACCTGCCAACCGTATCCCTGTGCAGAGGGAAGTGTGCATCTATAGCTAGCTCACCTAGCACCACTGAGCTAGCCATTAGCTAAGACGCCATTAACAGCCCTTTGAAGTCCCGTCTTTATTTAGCCTTTGCATTTTTTTGCAAATATAACCATTTACCAATTCTGGTATATGGTGGTCGATCTCATCCTCTGCTCGGAGGGTAAGGAGTTCCCCGACCTCACTTTTATGGCTGCTGTTCTTCTTGTTTGAGTTAGTGGCTAACATCTGCTAGCATCTTTTGAAAATTCCCACAGTGGGTCGCACACAAAACACTGTCAAAACACCACACCTGTCCTGCCGGCTGACCCCTGTACACAGGCACTGTTTCTGCCATTTTACCTTTTATAAATAGGTGGTATAATGGCAGGACATTCCCACTTTGAACAGGCACTGTAAAAGTGGCTAATGTTTACATCTTGCACTGTAACTGTCGTCCATGAGTAGATGCATGCCTCCGTCTGTGTGGTGATACTGTTGGCAAGTGTAGCTCGGTAGAAACAAACTAATTCCCTCATGAGCCTGCTCTCAACAAGGTCTGTGGATTATCTTGACTAACTGGGTCATGATCACTAGAAAGAGACATTGCTGCTGGGTTTTTCAAATGTATTTTTTGGTGCTCTGAGCACCACAAGCTGAGTGCCATTTAGTTCTCTTACATTAGAGATGGCAGTTATTTCCAGCACTCAGCAACTCTCACCAAAACAATCTAGATAATAAACAGCACTACAGGAAAGAGAAAAAAAAAATCTCTTTACTGTCTCTTTAAAGTCTCTCCAACTGTCATGTAATGTCATTTACAAACTATCAGATTTGCTAAATTAGTGTTTGTAATCATTATTACACTGCTTTGTTGCCATGGTTACAGCACAGGCTTGCCCACAGCCTGAGGAGATACAACACCTACAGATCCCTTTGGGCACTAGAGTAGAAAACATCACATCAACAAACCTAAAATCACATAGCCCACACAGGTTATATTGCTGGAAAAGTTTCAGGCTGTGGTAATGTTTGGATAAATTGAGATATCTGTCATTTAACAATCCAGAGGCCTATTTCTGAGCTGATAAACGCTGAAATAAATAATCTTGAGTGGAGAACGCTTCCAGTGCATGCAGTATTTACTGCTTAATTTACTCAAGTGTTTACTACAGCCGCTCTGGCTGCTTAGGAACAAGCAAGTAACATGGAAAAACTAATTAAAATGACACAATAGGTGTGACTTAAAAAAAAAAAGGTGAAAATGGACTTGGGGACGTAATGGTTTCTAAGACTTTTCCATTTTCTCTCCCAGTTGCTAGAAAGCATTTAGTTAAGTGCAATACAACAATCGTGCTTCTAAACTTGGTACATAAAACGAGGCAGATAATGTTACTTCTGGTAAAACTGCATGAAAACACCGTTGAAAACAAATAAAACTGCCAGAATTGTGCATTCTTGTGCAATCATTAGCAATCTTGTGAATCTGATGCTGTTTTGCAGCTAACAATGCTCGGTGCTGTTTGCAGCATCACACCCCCGTGGTGTCAGCCACCACAATAAAGTCTTGACTCATGGGAAACAGCGATACTGAAAAAAACACCAGTGTCCAGCTCTAAAAAAAAAAAAGACTAAAAACACAACTCGAGAGCTGACCACCTCTAAAGTTCAAAGCTAAAGCTGGCACGGCCAGGACAAAATAAACATCAGCCGCTGGATTAGCACACTGTCCCACTACAGATGCCAGACTGAATCAGCTTTGAGGGAGAACCCCACTGTGGTTGACTCAACAAGACAAGCTTTCAACAAGTGATGAAAAGATCATTCAAATATCCCTCCGGCACAGAAAGACACTAAATTACAGAGAAATGCTCATGTAGCCGCGATACAGTATCAGCACATTATGCTGTTTCCTTACCGATGGCACTGAAAGCAACCAGTGGGTTTTCCCTTGGGTTAATGGTCTTGTCATAAGGCCTGTTGCCCCATATGTGTGCAGCGCTGTTGACCAGCCAGGTGGCATTGAGCACCACGGCGTATCTCAGGAGTCCAGGGACAAAGTATCCAACAGCCAAGGATTCACCCCAGAAGTACCAAGGCACCACTGTTGGCACCACGAAGCACAGGAGCAGCACAGAGAGCTTGTAATACCTGAAACAAAAGAACTTGTATCACACACAGATCCATTTTAATGGCTGTAATTCAACCTAAGGCTACATGACATAAAACAGATTGTAAATGTTTTATTTTTTGATTAAACTGACTTTTTTTTGTCTCATAGCAAAGTTATGCAACACATTATGTAATCCCACACTTCAATATTGCATCATGGGTTTGATTTAAACAATTTGACTGCAAAAGCAACATTAAAATCTGCACTCACGTCAGGGTAAAGGGTCCCATGAAGATTAAATCTAATCTAATCTACACTGTTACGAGGCCAATTGTCAGCATATTGGCATGATTAACCTCCTTTGCCCGACAGC
The DNA here is from genome assembly GCA_019142605.1 of Cephalopholis sonnerati. Lineage (NCBI taxonomy): Eukaryota > Metazoa > Chordata > Actinopteri > Perciformes > Serranidae > Cephalopholis > Cephalopholis sonnerati. The sequence goes on along the minus strand of JAGQAX010000018.1, from coordinate 19,194,782 downwards.
AGGAGCGAAAATCTGGGACTGTATCCAGAAGAGTACACACGTTGGCAGCGACTACGGGGGCAAGTTGCGATTTGATCTTTGGTCCAAAAAGCATCCCTTATCAGTAGATCATGGTTATCAAGTGTTAGCATGGTCAATATAACCCAGACTACAACATCCTGTGCAGCTCGGGCCAGAGGGGAAATGACTTTTAATAACAAGACACATTAGCGATAATTTCGGCAGAGCTAATGCAGGAAGTAGCGTGACAGTCAAGGACAAGGTGATGAATGGGTGTTGGCGTTGTGCCTTCAACACCTGATGCTGCTGATACATGGTCTGTCTCAGACCAGTACTCCGTTTTGACATTTTTATCTTTGAACAATGACTATGATCTTTTACCCCAAAGTGGTTTCATTTCCCTTACTTTGACTACAAATTAGTTGCAACATTAAGATACTTAAAAGGGGCATCCACATGAAAACTGCTGACAGTTGTCTGATACATTAAAGAAAGATATAATGTAGGAAGTATTTAATTTACAGATGAGTTCCAGAATTTTCAATCGTTACCCCCAAATACACATTTTGCTAATGAAATACAGCTGCACATTAGTAGGATTATTGCAAAACAAAGACGTTTTGATTCCCCCTCAACTCTCATTGTGGCTGATTAGGATCTGTATCTTTGGGCTCCCTTCAGAGAGACACATTTGAAAAGAACAACAGCACTGATCCCCAAAACAAACCGTGGATAATGTTTGCTCACCGTCTCTGAAACATAACTACTTTATCTGCCTTCAGGTCTGTGAGCTCCAGTTTTCTGCCCTTCTCAATGACATCGGGATGTTTGCGAACCATCAGCCAGCCAATGTGGGCGAAGAAGAATCCACGCGTGGCGTTATGGGGGTCTGCGTCCGTCTCAGAGTACTTGTGGTGGACACGGTGGTCCCTCGCCCACTCATATATGTCATTCTGCTCACAAAGAGACATGCAGAGATAGAGAGGATTACGTAAGGCATGCTTAGATATGAACAGGAGTTACAGATCAGATTAAGGTCAGAGATGACATTGTGGTAACAAAAAAATGAATGCATCACTTAGACTGCAGAATCTTACTGTCTCATATCCTACACAATTATTTAAAAACCATACATTTGCCACTTTATTTTTTCCTAGTTAATGCTGTGACAAGTAACTGTGATGGATATTAAACATCTCCTCTGCTTAAAATGTGTCTCTCCTCTGTTTATGTTCCCTAAAATGTCCGACCTTGACTCTACTGACTTGTATCTGTGCAATGTTTGTCACCAGAGAGGTGCTTTCACATTCCTCAGTCTGTACCCTTCTCTAACATATCCCGGACTAACAAGATTAGATAGATCACAAATTCGAAAGCCAATCGTTATCTAAGACACAAATGCCGACAAAGAAACCTGAAACCTCCAGTGCAGAGCATACTTGTCAGCACAGCGAGCAGAGTTTGCATTAGCATGGTGAAAATTTTGACAGCAGATATGATACAATATTTAGTTTTTGGATGTAAACTGGATCAATGGGAACACACTGTTAAATCGTAGCAGATATTATTGTGCGTTTCACAACTACTAACGCAGTGTCAGCCACTGCCAGTTACGAGCTAACAAGCTAACAACATAGACAAATAAACGATGCTAACTACACTTTCAATTCTGATCAGCTGCTAGTCGCCGATTTTGGTGCACAACGGACTCTGCATCTGAGTTTGGGTCTGACTGAGGATCAAACATGTATGGCTGAAACAGACAACCTACTGCATGCGGCGGTGGGCGGGGCGCGAGCCTGATCCAGGATTTATCAATGAAAGGTTGTTTTTTTAAACTTTTTATGTGGGAAAATCACATTAAACAAAATATTAATCATTGCAGAGCCTTTTACAAACTTCACAGCATCTCAGGAAGGGGAACTTTAAGCATTAAGATAGCTTTAAGATCACCTCCAGGCTTGTTTTATGACATAAAATACTATGCTTTAAATGATATTGTGTATACTATATCTTTCTATCAGCTGCAAACAGGAGCTCCATACCTGGCTCTATCAGCTGGCTGGTTCACCCTTTGGTGGAAACAAATGTCACCCTAGGAGGCTGAAATTTGGCACTACAGGGCAAATATGTGTGTTGTGTTCATGCATACTGACTAATAGGGGGCGTGGCAATGGGGGGATGCATGTGTGTACATGATCACAGCCATTTGTTTTTATCCAGTTGCCTGACTGAAGATTGTTATAATTATATCACTCCTTTCTCATTAAAGAGCTTCAATTTTTTCACATCACACTTGTGTGCAAGTTGCATACTGGGTCACGATTGGCCTCCAAACTGGTTGTGATGTCACAGAATCCTGTTCATACATCCATGTGTTTGAGTCTGATTTAAGGGGATCAAATGGAAATTTCCCACCCTCAGCAGATGAATGTGAAAACAGCCTTTTAGTGTCAACTTCACACACGTCATTTTGCTCAAACATGACAGTCAAGAGACAAAAAAAAAAAAAAAAAAAAAAACACATTAGAGAGGAGAAGAAGTAGCAACTGCCAAAGAGTTAATGGGCTGCTGCAACAGCCGCATTCCCCCTCTGGGAGCTAATTAAGGCTTATCTTATATTTACATTTTTTCCTGCTTTACCTGAAAGGCCATGGAGTTGGCGAGAGCGAGGAAGACTCGCAGAGGAAAGGAGGCCTTATAGGATCTGTGGCTCCATAATCTGTGTGCACCAGCAGTCACGCCGAGAGCACTGAGGAGGTAGCACACTGCAGCTGGAAGAAAAGTGAGGTGGAAAGGACAGATATCTTAGGGGAAACTGTCACCACTACACTGAGATTAATTTTACACCCATGAGAGCAGAGTCACTGGGACACCATGTTCTTTCCATTACACCCTGGCCTCTTTGTTCACAGAAAAGTCATCTATGTGGCGAGATGGGACAGTGGGAGCACGCAGGTCTGCCCTCACACTTTTGTTGTTCTAAAACTGCTGAATGTGTTTCTATGTGAAGCCTAGACAAGACTACCCAGGATTTGAGACCCGGGGGCTTCTGACTGGCAAAGAGCATTCTGTTGTGGTGCCACACAGCTCACAATGGGATGTCTATGGGGATGGTGATTGTGCTTTGTCTTCCCCGGTGAAATAATATGCAGCTCAGCATTGCAAAGAGAGGGGAAAATTATGCAGTGCCAGAGTGGAAACAAAGTTGAGACTGTTTAGGAATTCGAGTCATGCCTCAATAGTCTACATATATGGGGTATAAATTCTAATTATCCAGCTACATGTTTGTCTATTATCACTGGAATTAAAATACTCCCAATAAGCCCAAGTAGTTTCCAATCACAGCCTGGGTTGAGCTCTTTAAGGAGGCACAAAATAGATTTGGAGGCTTACAAGCATGGATGTGTGTGATGAAAATTACAAGGCCCAGAGTGACTCATTCTCCATTATTCCCACAGGCATGACCCCTCAGGCTGTATGTATTGTAGTTAGCAATGATCACTCAACATCAGCACATTCTGTTCTCTGACTGTGGCCTACAGGCAGGAAAAAAAACACAACATAATGCTGCACAGCTAAGCCTGCTACAATACAGTAGATACTTACACCATGCAAGAGTTGACACCGATGCAGAGGGAACGAGAAGGAGTCCATAAAGCCCACCGAAATGTAGGAGGGACATCAGTATGATATTCCTCCACACCAGCATCCTCGGCGGTTTGGGACCCTCTTTTTCTTTATAGGTGTCGTCAAAAACATCCTCTGCCGTCGACGCTTCTGCCATGGCACCTCCGTTGATCTGTTGCTTGTCGGCGTGATGATTCCTGGTTTCCGTTTCGGTCATTTTGCTGAAGGGGGGTTCTGTAACAGCAGTGCGCAGCAGGAAGGAGAAAAGCGAGAGATGTTGCTCAGTGAAATGCGCACGGCGGGATGCAGGAACAGGGAGGAAGGTACGGCGGCTGGCTGTGTACATGCAGCAGTCTGCGGCTTTAAGCGTGCCACTCTGGTTCCAGTGGCATAATCTGACTGGTATGTCACTGCTGGGTTATGGTATGCAGCTGCAGCTCTGATGGCTCATTGGTCTTACAAACAGTATAACGTTATCTCATGTTCCCCTGTTACAAGTCATACCACTTTCCACCGCCATGCAGCATATATACCGCTTCATATGGACATAATGATTATGAAATGTCGCCGCTGCGTGCGCTTACATTCGTGTTTCACGACACCAGTTTTCACCACTCTTGTAATAAGCATCATGCCAGCTGTTAGTGACATGTCACTTTGACCGTGTCCCCCTTTTTAACGCGCATATGGCACATGTCTGGTGTTGCACCGGAAGATGCCACATGTGCACCCACAGGTACACAACTGTGTTAAACTTGTAAACCAGGTTATGCTACAATCCAACACGAAATTAGAAGATAACCCAACTTCCTTTCTGTCTAAATGTCAATTAAACAATGTAATTTTCGTCTTCCTTCCTTCTTGTTTATGTATTTTATTTAACCAGGAAGTCCCATTGAGACTGGACATCTCTTTTACAGAGACCTGGCCAAGGTAGCAGCCACTCAAAACATTTAAAATGCAACAAATAACACAACAAATCCTAAATAAAACAACTATCCAAACATAGTGGCCCCTAAAGAAAACAAGCACATGTCTCTATCACCACATTCTTAAATTCATCCCTGGATAAAAGGGTTTCTAATTTTTATTTTTTTCTTTCTTTAATCTCTCCCCTTTTACTTATTGTCGACTGTTACTTTTCTTTGTACTTTTTTAATTTTATGTATTTATTTTTAGGCGTCGCTGCACAATGGTGAGATTTAATCTGATCTTGTGAAACTCACAACCACTCCCTGTAGGCAACCGCCACTAGTTTGTTAGACTTAAAATCTCCTGGTGGCCAAACTTTGATCATTGACGCCATAAAAACCATGATATTGTATCATTTTAAAGTGCAATGAACACATGCATTTTAGTAATGGATGTGAGACGTGTTCAATGGCTGCCACCGGTGGCACAGTGACATGCTGTGTAGGCAGCATATGTCAGTAAGAGAAATTATCCAGGTGGACATCTGCCGGGCTGAACAGCAGCGACACCACTAGTCAAATACCATCTAATATTTGCATAAATGATACACCGGCTTCTCTTCTAAAAGTCTGTTCAAAATCGTTTGCTTACCCGGGTTGAGTCAACTCACCGTGTGCTCTGCAGCCGCTTCTCACCACAGAGGAATATACCAAAGCTGCAGGGGATCCGGGTGCACGTGAGATGTAGGTATGATGATGATGAAAAAAAAAAAAGCAAAGATGTGCACTGGTGTGTAGATCCCCGGTTACTGAGGTCTTAAAGCACACTCTGAGATCGTTTTAAAGCAAGTGGTCGGTGAGGTAAATGATGCCACGTGCACTGAATATCCCATTGGCTGTTTGCTTTATGTTAATCACCAATCTGATGAAACGGTGCACGAGGTTAACAGATATCAGCTCATCTGCCACCATGATGTCATACAGCAGAGATGACAGTCCCAGTCTGACATGTTGCCATCAAGACATTTGCATGCACATGACTGTGCCCTTTGGCCCCAATGGCATGTTACTCTTCTCCAAACTAAAACAGACAGTGCCAGTGCAAAGGCAATTTTGATTTTCAAGGTTCAGTTGACAGTTTTGAAACAAGTCTAGTCTGATGTGGTGATGGACTTTGTCCAAAATAACACGACTTTTGGTGGAGCTGGTGCATTAATCCAGTAGAATTCATTAAAAAGATTTGCTGACATCAAAAAGTCAAAGACAGGAGTGGGACATTGTGTGAAATTTGCAGTCAAAAGATGATTATTGTCAGCGTTGGGGAGTAACTAGTCACATGTACAGAGTTATGTCATTTGTAATTATAGTCCCTTACAGCTACTAAGAAAAAAATGTAATCAAAATACAGTTAGTGCACAAAATGGTTGTCATTAGAAAGATGTACTTCCAAACATATCAATGTCTTCATTTTTCCACTTTTTGGGGTTCAATCTTCAAAACACCGTCAGACATCTTTAAAATCTAAACTCAAAGTAACAAAATGTGTCACTATATTAGCAGAGATTAACCTCTCTCCACTGGAAGAACCCTCAACCGCCACGCTGGACTCAGTGGTTAAGGGAAGTGATGCAACATCCCAAACTTGAGAAACTAACCCTCACATTAAACGACTCCTCTGATAAATTTGAGAATCTGGAATCCATTCTTGGAACAGTATATAAAAGCCAGACACTAAACATATTTCATTTATTTTTTTTAGTTATCTGTATATATGTGTACTTGTGCATATTTTCACCTTCTTTTCTGTTATAATGCTGTATAACAGTTTATATGTTGTTTGAAAACCAATAAAAATATATTGTTTTATACATTGAATAGAACATTCACTCTGTTGCTTTCCACGTGTCCACTGTGCAGGTATGCCTTCTTTTGGCCTAACTCCAGACTATGGGTCAGCACAGCTGTTGGGACACATTTGGGTGCAACATTTATGCATTTATGTTTTTAGGACTTAAGCTTTATTGCCCAGTTTAAAACATTTGTAAGAAACGCAATCAAAAAGAAATAAAATGAAATTAGTTACATATTTTTGATGAGATAATAAAGAGCTATATAACTTATTACGTTTTTAACAGGGTAACTAGTAATCTGCATCCTATTACATTTCAAAAGTAGCCTCCCCAACACTGATTATTATATATAAATACTCTTTACCTCCTTTTCTCAGTTACGTTTTTGGCCAATAAACCACAGAAATGTATTGCAAACTGTCTTTTTTCTCCAAATTTTGGTTAAGTTAGCCAGAAGAAGAGTAAAACATGTGACTACTCACTGAGGTATACTCAGTGTGGGGGTAAAAAAGTTCATTTCCCACTCTCCCGACTCAGCCCAAATGGTTTGGTACATGACTGTCATCATCCCATTACTTCACCCAAAAGATAAAAGAACATCCTATCTTTAAGCCAAGGCCGCCTTGTCGCAATGTATGACCTCACATAAACGGTGGTAACCTCTCAGGAACACAACATGGTCCAGTCATACTGTACACCCCCTACTACTGACCTTTAGTAAACTGGAATGGATGGGATGTTCATAGAAGGATGGCTCCAAAGAAGATTTAATGGCGCCACCTGCTGCACAAATACAGCAACTGCAGGGCAGGTGACGAGAAGCACGTCTACAGGAGGTGGACACAATAATATAAATATCTAACTCAGTATAATGAGATCCAATATGATAGCTGTGCAGCAAACATGATTTTTGTGAAGGTTAAAGTAGATAAACACTGTAATCGACACACTGACTCAACTCTAAGGTCACCGTCATCCTGTTCACCTCCAGTAGTGAAGCATAATCTGTCAGAGCAGAACATGTCTAGGGCATATCATTGTAAACTGCATCTATAATGTGAGTTATGGACTGTTGGTTGGGCAAAATGAGCAACTTGAAAGCATCACCTCGGGGCCTGTTTTTCAAATATTTTATACACCAAACATTGATTAATCAGGCATGTCCAAACTATTCCATAAATGGCAGAGTGGCTCCAAGTTTCCAATCCAACCAAGCAGAAGCACACCAGAGACCTGTACGACGAAGTGAGTTCAACATGATATCTTTTTGTATCTTTTTGTATCTGGCATCACATTGGCCATCTGGATAACTGGTACTATAAAGCAGGTTATCAACTAGTTCGGTCATCTCTGGGTTTTCCCAATCCAGTCACAAGCACGTTCACGTGGAAGAGGCGGGGTGTTAATTACACACATGAATCACTTTAAAGTTACACCAGACTGTTTCTGTGTCTGAAGTAAAGGATGGAGAAGTCGCCTAGTTAATGACTAATGAGGTCTATCTGACTGAAATGTTGCATTTATAATAACGAGAGCTAATTAACAGTGTGAGGATCATTTTTCAAATAAAATATCTTTTTTTCCAAGTTCTCATCGTGTAGGTGCCTCGTGTTATTCTGAGCTGCAGTGATGGAATCAGAGTGTAAAACAGCAACACTATCACTGCAGGCAAAAATAAACTTTGCATAAGTTAAATACTGCTTAAATCATGTGTTTACTGTGTAAATAATCTCTGTGTTTGTGAGAAGCTCCGATTAAAACCAGTGGAAATAAAGCCCTGGAACAATTAAATAATTCTCCTGACCTACAACAGCATACAGGCTCCTCTTTTTTACCTGAGACTCCAGACTTCTGTCCATGGATACCTTTTTCTTCAGTGATCTGATTGGCCAGTGGTCGGGTGTTCACAGGCTGTGATCTGATACTCTGAACAGCTAGTTGTTCAGCATAAGATACCATGACGATTTATCCCAGTAAAACGAGAACCAGCTTCGTAGTACTGAAAACCCACAGTTAACCCTGAACTTATCTCGCTAACTCCAAATCCTGCTTCGTAGTACAGGCCTCATGTGTGCTCTAGAGTGGCTGGAACACAAACCTGCAGCCACATGGCCCATTTTGGAGCAGTTTGATGATCAAAATAACCATCTGTCGCAACCCTGAAAGCAAGACCTGAAAAGACACAAGCACGTGTGGGTGAACCATGGGTGTAAGATTTTTCATTTAGCACACAGTACATCATTACTCAATGCTCCACCAGCCTTTTAATTTAAAGCAACCAGGGTCGTTTAAAGGTTGAAGCCCACCTTTGAACAAAACCCATCTTCTACCTCTCAAAAAGCAGCACCACTTCACAGTGAGGAGTATGTGGGAACATATCCACAGGCACAGCCAGAGTTGGAGTAAATGCCTCTCCTGTGAGTTTCTTCTGCCAGTCAGGAGCACAACAAAGCTCCTTAAAGTTCCTCATAGCCTCCCCATCCGGTTTACAGGAGACATAGACCAGCCTGCGGATAGCAGGTTGGTTTCGTAAAGCTCGGACCACTCTGTGGTGCAGGCCAGCTCGAGCAGGGTTGACCACAGCTGCCACAGGGCCTCCACCTGCTGAGCTCAACTGAGACATAAGTCCAGGAAGCACTACCTCCGCCTTTCCCGTGATAAACTCACAGTTCTGCACATTATTGAGAGCTGCGTTGTGTCTAGCATCTTCCACTGCCTGGCCTACAAGCTCTATTCCAACAATTCTGTCGACTCTGGGAGACGTAATGATGCCGATGGCACCTGTCCCACAGCACACATCCAGCAGAGTGCCACCAACTTTTGTTCTGCCTCCACCTTCCTCAGAGTTTGGCACACACAGGTGTCTCACTGTGCTGTACAGCACCTCAGCTGCTGCTTGGTTCACTTGGAAGAAGGCATCGGCAGAGATGCGAAATTTGAAGCCCAGCACCTGTGAATGACAAAACAACATAGGCACAGCAATTAAAAACACAAACATAATGTAGACACACATGAATTTTGTGCTCCCCACTCTCCTCTGTTTTTTTAATATCACACTGCCAAATTTACCTGTAGATGTCATGTTGAACACAGGCTGTTAAAACAGTTGTATAAAAGTAAATATGTGTTGTGTAAATTGTATGAGTTTGAATTTGGAGACTAATAATCTGTACCAGAGAACCTAAATTACAAACTGTACAAAGAGTTTTAAAGACATGAGCATGAACCCCGTAGGAAGGGGCTAACGGAAGGTGCTACCACATTGCATTATGGGAACTGTAGGATCCAGTGTTTCAGGAGTTTGTACCATAAGTGCAAATATATTTAGGATATCTTGATCTGTGCTGCATCAGTTTCGACCTGTCCTTTTTAAAAATCTGTCTCTTACAAGCCCCCCAACTTTAAGGAAGTCCAACACTGAACCACTGGAATACTCTTGTATAGAGCTGCAACGATTAGTCAATGAATCGATTTGTCAATATAAGGATTATGAACTTTGATGCAACTATTAAATGTAGATAAATATAGGTATAAAGGTATCACCATCTTAAAAACATGTAATTACAATGAGATTGGCATGTCTAAAAATGTAAAGCAATTTTGCATCTGGATTTGTAGTGAGGCAAAAGTATACCAACAATTATTATCAAACTAGAACTTTCCATTGTCTGCTGCATTGGACACAAGATTATGAAGCTGCAATGCCATGTTTGCTGAATGCTATGTGAATTGCCTTGTGGCTTCTCTGTAATTTGGCCTTATGGTGTATATTACCTCCTCGTACATGTGTGGCTGACCATGCAGGAGCTGGTAGGGCGATTCCTCATGAGTGCATCGAGTCATGGTGCTCTCCTGGAAGAACAGTGAGTCCAGCTGACAGACTGATCCAGGCCCCTGCGTGAAGTAATCCACCAGCTCAGCCTTGTGGACTGCCACCTCCTCTGGGGTGAGCGCCTGTGGGTGAAAGTACACTATAGCCATGGTGTGGCCCTCTGTGTTGGTCCTCACTGTGACCTCTCTCCAGTGACCCCCAGTGTGGAACAGCAGGCAGGGCTCCAGCGAAGAGAGGCGGATGAAGTCCTGGTAACATCTGGCTACCAGTTTGTGCTTCTCTGGGACGTTGAGCAGGTGGTCTCCATTGATGCAGACAATATTTCTCTCCTTGCCTGTGCCCACGTAAAATCCAACTGTCTTTGGGTTTCCATCCACTCCTCTGTTAATAGAAAACGAAGACTTGTTGCGGTAGCCATCCCTGACTGGTGATGGCAGGACAGGCAGGACAGGGAAGCTGGGTTTACTTTTGGCAGGTGCTGAGGATTCACCTGAGAGGTACATGGAGAGCTGAGACAGTATCTTTTCCTGATGCTTTTGCTTGAGTTCAAGTTGCTCATCATAACTCAGCCTCCACAGAGGGGTGACCACATCAGCTAGCCTTTCCTCCCAGGACAGATTATCACTCCAAGAAGGTCTCTTATGACTTTTTCTCCTCTGTTTCTTTGGAAGTGGTTTCCTCTGGTCAGCTAGAGTAGTGTCATTAGATGAAAACAACAGACAGGGTTGCCTCAAAGTATGCAGAATCTTACGTTTGACAAATGTGACTGACCTGCTGCGAGCAGCTGCCAAAGCCATTTTGACTTTCAAAGAAGTAGCTATAATAGTTGAAGGTGCTTCAGGTGTCAGCTAATATCACGAAGACGATTAGTGCAGCAAAAATATAAACTTAACACGACTGACTTTGAATAACGGGGTTTAAAAAGCGAAAGAAATTGTGAAATGCTTCCTGGCGGTTGTATTTAACTATGATGACGTATTATTCGCGAGCCAGCTATCTTCTTCATAACGTCATCACCGTGCGTCCCAGGGCAAGTAAACATTTCCGCTGTGTCGCGATGGACTCAAACAAGGACGAAGCGGAGCGGTGCATTAAAATAGCCCTCACTGCGATTAACAACAACCAGCCGGACAAAGCCAGGAAGTTTCTAGAGAAGGCACAGCGCCTGTTTCCCACAGATCAGGCCAAAAGTACGTCGAATAAACGTCTGTTTCGGCTGTGATTTTATGTCTAACGGTGGGCCGTTGCTGTGAAGCCAAATTAGCTAACGTTAGCATTACCGTCTTAACGTTACACCAGCTGCTCCTAGCCGACACTGGTATTTGTAGTTTTTTTCAGCCCCCCACCCGCGATTTCTGCAACATTCTTGGTTCCTTAATGTCTTAAATTGGCGTTTAAGTATTAGCAGTTCGCATGTACAACATTGACGTGCCTGTTAGCAGCTAATGTGCTAACCGTTAGCTCACTGTGCTATTGAGTTATCTGATTATGAGCACCATTTGAATAATATGGCTCCACTTTCTTTACAGACTTATTGGAGTCGTTAGCCCAGAATGGAAAGCCTCCAGACGAGAATGGCGGTCCTGTGAACGGAGATGGACCCACTTTGAGGCACCGCAGCCACGGAGAGGAGCCCAATGTGTCCGCACAGGCGTCCACAGACTCGGCCAAATCATACACCGCAGATCAGCTGGATGCTGTCAGAAAGTCAGTACACATATGGATCTGTGCTTAAGTTTTAGTAATCCAACATTACTACGCAGTATTACAAACAGCACAATACAAAATTAGGACATGTTTGACTCAGCACCCTGATATCAGTCAGCAATGTGACACTTTGGTCATATGCTGAGAAAATAAAATGACTGTCAGTGTGTGATTACCAAGTAGCCAGAAACACTGATTGTTTATGTCACTCAGCTGGAGCAGTCATTTAAAGCAATTTTACTTCTGCCCTCAGGAAGAAAGATAATTTGTAATGCAATCATGGAAACCAAAATACAATGTGATGATTCAGACAATAGAGTTTAATTTAATCAGTAAGAATTGCATTGAAAGGATTAAAAAAATAAGCATTTAAGTGTCATCAGTGATACGAAAATATTTTAAAGTGGCAAAATTAAGTGCACAAATTGATGATGGGTTACACAAAATTCATTCAGACTACCATTCACTGTGAGACAACAGCTGCATTGTGTTTATCGAGGAGAATCAATCTTTAAAAATGCACAGATTGGATGTAATTGTCTCAGAATGATCATATAATTTGCTTCTGCAATAAAAAGTGTTTGTTTCCTTGATAGTAAATAAGCAGACACACTGCACACAAGAGGGCAGAATTGCTTCTCCTTTTAAAAGAATGCATTTCGCCCGTGGCTTCATCAGGTTTGTTTTCCTCCACCTGATGAAGCCACGGGTGAAACGCATTGTTTTTAACATTTCAAATGAAAGCAAAAATAAAAGAAGAAGCAATTCAGCCCTCTTTTGTGCGGTGTATCTGCTTATTTACTATCAGTCCGATGTTTCCTGCCATCACCTGCACCAAGTTATAAGGACTGACAGCGCTGTGCACGGGGCATGTGCTGTTGAATTTGTTTGTTTGTGTCTTTACTGTCAGCTTAATACAGTATTTGATGTCACATTAATGTTCCAGGGGATGTATCTATATGTTGTATTTCTATTTCTTCCCTTACAATCTGTTAACTATCTCTGGTAATTGTTTTTTTCCCTTCTGCAGGATTAAGAGCTGTAAAGATTATTACCAAATTCTGGGGGTTGAAAAGACCGCGTCTGAGGAGGATCTTAAAAAGGCTTACAGAAAGCTCGCTCTGAAATTTCACCCAGATAAAAATCACGCGCCTGGAGCTACAGAGGCATTTAAAGGTAAATTAAAAATCAGCTCCAGTGCTGCTCTGTGGAGGCCATGTAAGTGTAATCTTTAAGCAGTTAATGATGCTAAGTGTAAAGTTGTGGGGGGCTTTTTCTTGTGTCTTTCAGCTATTGGTAATGCCTATGCTGTGCTGAGTAACGCAGAGAAACGAAGGCAGTATGACCAGTATGGAGAGGAGAGATCACACCCAACCAGACACAGACACCATCGTGAGTTTGAAGCAGACATCTCACCCGAGGATCTCTTCAACATGTTCTTTGGTGGAGGCTTCCCATCAAGTAAGTAGAGGCCGGATAAATATAGGTTTAGGCAGGATGTTGTTGAGTGTGTTGCGGTGCTGTGGAGGCCCATGAGTGCTTTGGTTGTCACGTTTGGAGTAACATGTTGGAATGCATTAGCAACCCATTTGAGAGCAAGCCGAGCTTCCTAACTGTGGTTTAACACGTTGTGTGCCATTGGCTCTGCTCAGCTCTTATCAGCAGTCATTGTCTTGTCCGAGTCAGTGAGATAGAGCCGTCTGACTGGCTGATCGGCCTTGTGAATCTTCTTGTTTTTGACTCCACCTTTGCTTTTAAGAAAGAAGAGAAAAAACACAAGTGCTAAGCAGAACTCTACTGTGCTATTATCATTAATATCTTACTGTACGAGCATATGGCGAGACCTTTTCTTGTCAGATTCACAGTTGCACGAATGTGGTTAGCTAGTTGTTTTGTTTGCCTCACTGCAATGTTCATTTAAGTAACAGTAAAGGCCCCTCTGACGTTATTTCCTTTCATTCCCTCTGTAATTACAACATCTATTGCATTGCTGTGTTGTGTAATGTCTGCACTGTTTGGAGTAAGCAGGCACTACGTCAGTCTAACTAAGTAACATTTTGCTTGCTTGACCAACCTTGTTAAAAATGGTACTCTGCCTGTAACCACAGTCCCTAAACACTTCCTTCTCTCTGATTTGAATATCTGATATCAGCGGCTGTAATCATTTGGGTTGAAACCCTGCACACTCTTGGGCCTTGATTTTTATGTGACTAAGATCCTCATTTAATCTTTATTATCTTGAATTCTTTTCAGGTAACGTGCACGTTTACAGAAATGGAAGAATGCACTTTGCACACCATAATAGGCAAGAAAGACGAGAACAGCAGAGAGATGTAAGTCCCGTCAAGTACACTTGTATGTGATACCAGCTGATGTGCTCTATGCTTTGTCATGAGCGTACTAAATGTTGTCGTTGTTTTTTCTCTCTTGACAGGGAGGCCTGGCTCTGTTTGTGCAGCTGATGCCCATCTTAATCCTCATCATCGTTTCTGCGCTTAGCCAGATGATGGTCACCCAGCCTCCCTACAGCCTTAGCTACCGCCCGTAAGTGTTTCACCACTCTGAGAACTTTCTGAGGTTGTGTTAAAACAGTCTCATCTGTCTCACTCTCAGTTTCTGTGTCTTCTCTGTCCGTCAGGTCAGCTGGACATATTCACAAGAGGCACACGTCAAACCTGAAGGTGCTTTTCTATGTGGGAGACCGTTTCAATGAAGAGTATACCGGGAATAACCTGAAGAATGTTGAGAGAAGTGTAGAAGAAGACTACATCTCCAATCTCAGAAACAACTGTTGGAAGGAGAAGCAGCAGAGTATGTGTACAGCAACCTGCCAGTTATTTTATCAATCATTCAGCTGATTGTTAGTCAACTAGTACTAATCTACAGTATTACACAGCACAGTATGCCATCTTAATTTCAAGTCTAATGTGTCCTAGTTCATTGGTGATGTAAAATAACACTTTTCAACAGTTTACAAAGGAATAACTAAACATATAATGTTTTAAAGAGTAGTAATTTAGATCTAGCGCACTGACCTACTCTTCCTCTTGCACTTTCAGAGGAAGGCTTACTGTATCGTGCTCGTTACTTTGGGGATTCAGAGCTGTACCAAAGGGCACAGAGAATGGGGACTCCCAGCTGTTCCAGACTATCTGAGATTCAGGTTATGATGGATGGCTAGAAACCACTTGCGCACATATGGGTAAGTTGCCACAACCATCACAGTGACATTACAGTGTAACTGAGACTCCAGTGTTTTGCATATTTTATCCCACTATTTAAAGATGGCACACACTCTTAGTCATAGTTGACAGTTTTCCAGAACATACCAAATGTTTCTGGATTGATTCCCAACTTTCCAGGCTGCTCTTGTTTTCATTTTATTAAAACTACTTGCCTCCAATATGTAATCCATTACAGCGAGCATTTAGTCAGCTGTATTTTGGTCCCTTAACTTATGTACACATGGTAATGCAGTTGCAAGCAGGGACTGACACTTGATATTTAAGAGTCAGCCGTGTTGTCTCACATGTCGGCGCTTCCTATGAGCACTCTACTGCACTCGCAAGAGTTTTTAAAACAGTCCATGCTCATTGCTGCAACTACCATGTGATGACAGAACTTTGACCAATTCAAAAAAGCCATCAATAAAGGCAACAGATGGGTCACTGTGATGGATTAACGCTCATGAGCAAGGGTCATGGAGGTTGGTTTTGAATACTGAAATGAAGAAAAACCTGCCTGCAAGGTTGAAAATTAAAACAAAAGCATACTGTATGATTTGAAAAATTGCGCAGCTATGTGACATTTGAAATAGTACTTAATGGCCTCAGTTTTTGTGCATGTATAGGAATCCAGTAAAAGTTCATCCTATGCAGAGTGATGGCTACATAACTATCATTGATTCTTCTTTTTCTGGCAGGTTCGTCGGTACTTGAATCAAATTAGAAGAAATCGGTCGGAGCCCACTCAAATTGGAGCATATTTCTGCAGCAAACCAAGAGAATCAAAAAATGCCTTACGTGCAGTGGGCAGCAGACCTCATCAGGGAACCTCTCTGCAACTCGGTGTAGATTGACTTCCTGTAGAACTGTGAGAAGCTTTGAGTTGACTGCTGACATTTTCTTACTCCTAGTGTCTTCAGGATGGTGAGAGTCCGCTGGGCGTCACGGTGGAAAGTAAGAGCATAGTTGTCTATTTGAACGGTAAACAAAGCTGCTAAGATTAGCTTTCTCTGTCCCAGTCTTTTTTTGTTTTCCTTAAACATTTTGAGAAACCTCATGGCCTTCTCATAGACAGATGTCTGAGCCACTCACAAGGAAAGTGTGTAATTTTTATAGTTCTTAACCAATGTAAATATTCATTTTACTTTTAACAGTGCAGGGTTTATTGGAGTTAATATCATTTACTATAATGTTATTTTGTGGATTTGCTTGTAGCCTGTTGGATCATAAGTATTGAAATCATTGCACAAATAAAAGTAAACCATATTTATTAAATTAACATGCTAAAATTGTATAAAAGGTTCTTTGAATTAAATTTGTCCGATGGTTGACTGGTGCATAGCTTCTCTTTTAAACAAGACTAAGAGTCTGCAGCCATGCTAGCGGCTAAGTGAGGCTGAAACTAACGTGCTAACATTAGCATACCAACATGCTCACAATGACAGTGCTAACATGCTGATGCTAAGCAGGTTGAGTGTTAACCATGTTCACTATATAAGTCCAGCATGTTAGCATGCTAACATTTGCCATTAAGCACTAAACAGAACAGCTGGATGTCATTACTGCCCTGCAAAGGCTAACTGCAGTAACTACGCTGACACTAAAACTGAGGAAAATGGCTTCAAAGTTTTTTTGACTTTGAAGCCAAATTTGTTCTAGGTAGAAAAAGTGGTTATGCACTTGTTAAATAGATCTTCATAAAGTGATTTTCATGCCTAAAACCCATGAATGATCTGACTTATGACCCCAAACATCACAGGAAAAGTGCAGTAACTCTCATCTTTGTCAGTATGAGGAAAACAGTTCTTCATCTCTAACTAGATTTTACTTGTATTCATTTAATCTATAGATGTCTGTTTTTATTTTATTATTTTAACTTTATTGTTTCCAGGAAGTGACATATTGTGACATGTAAGCGAGGTAAAAAGCTAACAATGCACTAAGCAAAATGTATAAAGAAGCACAAGTAAAAGAAAACAAAACCAAACATTCATAGTGAATAACTCACAGTTCATCAACAAATTGTCAAAGTGATGAGGTTAGCAGTTTGCTTAGAAAACATACTGTTGAAAATGAGTAAATACATAATATAAATAACAGGTAATCAGGAAAAAAACAAATAAAAGATGTCTATTTTTAAAGTAGTGACAGCGTAACTGTTTTAGAAACCCTCAAGTATTATTTTGTTGTAATATTCACTTCATCAGGTTTGACCTACAGTTAAGATCGACATCATCATCCTCATTACTGATCTTACTATGATCACTCTTACTTTAGGTATTGTTTTGTTGTCTGCATCATTTTTTTGATACGTTCAGCATTTGCTGTAATTCGATTACTGCAATTTTTCTTAGCCTGATACAATCTCAAATCTCTGGGAGCACAAGTCAGAGCACAGTAAGTAAATAAACTGCAGTTTGCCTTGGGTTTTGGTTGGATCTTACAGTTACTGCATTTTTTACACTTTATTTTCTCTACAACAGAACAAGACTGAATCTGGGAAATTTTGTCACAACATAAAACAGCTATCCAAAGATTTAATGTCATGTCTACCTTCAGCTAGTCT
The DNA here is from genome assembly GCA_019142605.1 of Cephalopholis sonnerati. Classification (NCBI taxonomy): domain Eukaryota; kingdom Metazoa; phylum Chordata; class Actinopteri; order Perciformes; family Serranidae; genus Cephalopholis; species Cephalopholis sonnerati. The sequence continues at coordinate 19,177,062 of JAGQAX010000018.1, read as the reverse complement.
TCACTGGGCACATTAGATCTGCAGGTATGGACTGTGGCCAAATACAAAGCACAGCTGAATTTTTATTGCTGCCCTGCAAAGGCCAACTTCAGTAACTACGCTAACACTAAGACTTAAGGTTAATGGCTTCAAAGTTTTTTGACTTTCCAGCCAAATATGTTTGAGGTAGAAAAAGTGGTAATGCACTTATTCATAAAGTAATTTTTATGCCTAAAACCCATGATTTGACCTATGACTTCAGTAATCACAAAATAGTTACTGCACTCTGCCTTTGTATTACCTCAAACAGATATACAGGTGATGCAAAGGAAAGGTGCATTTGTTTCATCTATAGATGTCTATTTTAAAAGTAGTAACAATGTAAAATTTTAGCAACCCTCAAGTATTATTTTGTTGATTTATTCACTTCATCACGTTTGACCTAAATTAAGATCACTGATCTTGCTATGGTCACTGTAACCTAAGCTGTTATTTTGTCATCCGCATCATCCTCATTGTTTCGTTAATGCAGTTTTTTTTTAGCCTAATACAATACCAAATCTCTGTGAACCCAAGTCTGAGTGCAGTTAGTAAATTTACTGCAGGTTTTCCCAGGGTTTTGGTTGGATCTTATAGTTACTGCAATTTTTACAGCTTATTTTCTCTACAACAGAACAAGATTGAATCGGGAAATTTTGTCACAAGAAAGAACGGGAATGCAAAAGTTTAATTTCAGTCATGTCTATCTGCAGCTGATCTTTGCAGGGCAGATTATATTTGCAGGTATTTGTTCAGAAACAAAAGTATTGGACAAGTTTTGACCTGATGAAGGGTTCATCAGTCATTACAATCGATCCTGTGGAGGCATGAAACAGATTAAATGGCAATACAACCAGTGATTGTTAAGAAATTTCACTCAAGTTTTTACCAGCTGATAGCACTAGATGAAAAGTTAAGGGATTGCTAAGCTCATAAGGATTGATCCTCTGGAAAGCCATCCCTAGATCCACGCCGCTAGCATGGCTACACACAGACTTACACCCTTATGTGCTTTTATGACATTTATCAGTTATGAGTGAAAAGAAAACTCTCACAGCAGATTAATAGAAAATAATTTATTTGTTCATGTACTTCAAGTTGCTCAAAAGTACAAAACGCACACACTTCAGGTAGCATTTGACTATCAAATACACACGGTAAGCCATTCCCACATGGGTGTGACTTTACATTCATAGGAGAGAAACTGACCCTTGTTCAGACATGAGTGTTCACTTTTGAGTCACCTGCAACCAGGTAAGTAGCTGCCATGAGCTGGTTCCAGGGAAACCTTGATACACATGTAATACACCAACACCAACTAAGACAGTAATGTGCTATTTTCGGACCATCTTGTTAATGCTATTTGATGTGTGGAGCCACACATGAGACAATGTTTAACGCACCAGCCTCCTTTCACAAAACATGAGTTCAGTAATCAGGCACAGGGGTGCTTGGTCAGCAGCACTCCTCAATCAGCAGCTCCCCTGAACAATACAGTTTCCTCTTTATAGCCCTGAAGCTCGTACTCAGCCTCAGGGTGTTATGGTGCCTTGTGGATGCTTGGGGTGACTTGCTGCCATTGAAGAGTCTCTGAACCTTTGGCCACAGTCCACCAGACTCCAACCTCAGCACCAGGGTCACATGGAAAGTGGGGACCAGGGTGGCATCCACTGCTATCTGATCCACTGAACATAAGGAGCCCTGGTCCCCTCTGTCCACACACAGGTCGATGAGCGCTCCTCTGAGGCCGCAGGGCTCGCTGACAGCCAGGTGCAGCAGCTCTTGGCTGATATTGTGCAGCAGACAGTCAGGTAAGATGAGTTTGGAGCAGCCCAGGATTGCTGATGCATCATGGAGACTTTGTGCTATTGTTACCACCACATCTGCAGCCAGGGTCTCCTCCAGGGGGTAACAGAAGAAGCTGCTGTCTGAGTCTGACAGGGACATGTCTGCCACAGAGCCTGGAACAAAAGAATACAGGTTTAAGTCTTGTGTGGTAGAGCTGGGCTCACTGTAAAAAGATGAGCTCATCAGTGAGAGCCACTGCCTCCTTTAACCCTTTTGTTCTTTGTCAGTACATACTCTGTATTTCCACAAGTGCAAGTCAGCTAAAATAAGACATGGACATGGAAATAAAACACCAGACAAAAGCCTGCAACACTCACCAGTTTCACTCCTGCTGCACTGATGATCTGCTGTGACCCTCTGATTGATCGCCTTCAGCTCAGTCAGCCTCTGCAGCAGACTGCCCCAGGACAGCCGCTTTGAACCCCTGCCCTCCGCTGGGGACGGAGGAAAGCTGCCGTCCAGGGAGTGATTGCAAGAAAAAGACATCTTTACCATCAAACAAACAAAAAAGAAAATCCTATTGTAACAAAAAAAGTGCTATATATCCTCCGATGGTGGGTCCCCCCCTCCTGACACAACACACTCCGCAACAATGGAACAAAGCGTTAAATACCCAAGCCAGGAGGCCCCGCCCTCTGGATTTCTCAACCAATCAGGCTTCAGCTCACGTCCCCAGCTCCCTACCCTGCCTGGTAACATTTTTTGGTCCCTTTGATGAGGCAAAAGCCAGGCCCCCCGGAGCCCTGCAGGCCCCCGACCCCCAACCAAACTTACAGTCACAGCTTTATGTTTTTCTTACATACTTTGGCAGCCAAATACAAGAATAAAAACTATAAGAATAAAAATCAAAATCAAGAAGCCTATCACCGCCTGTCTTCACAATGAAATGAGACAATAAAAAGACACACCCCCTCAGTTTTTGTGAGAGAAAAGATATGATGAAATAGCTGTGGAGAGATTCATCACCGTCAGTGACAGCTTTAACAGACACGTACCGCACGTATGCCGTGTTTTTTTGCCCCGGATTTTGCGTTAATGATCGGAAACATCCGTGCTGACAGTGGATTTTGGATGTTCCTAAAACAATGCAATCCAGAGTAAGAGTCACTGTGTGCGTGTTCACAAAGCTCCTGCTGTATCATCCCGACTAAAAGTTATTTGAGTCGCAGATACAGTGATTTCAGTGATATTATGGACTATTGTGATTGAAATACAGGTTACTATAGAATTAATAGAGTTCACCGCTCTATAAATACGTTTAAAAAAGAGAGATTAAGATCTAGACTTTCTTGTCAGATGTGCCATTGTTTCACATAAAATCAGTATCTTAACTAATGTGGGATCCAGTTTATTTGTGTAGGAGAATAATTTTCATGATTTCCAAAACATCTTCGTGGAGAAACTGAAGGCAGCCTGAACTCCTCTGACTGCTGGTTTCAAACACGTAGCCTTCACACACACACAGACCCTCCCCCACCCCTTTAAAACACTCTTTCTCAGGACTGAAGTTAATACTATCATCATCAGTTGGCCTTAGATTTTTAAAGGACAATGACAAATGCAAGCATCATAAATAATACAGAGTTAAATATAAAATAACAAAACCAAAAGGGGCAACATGCAATAAAAGTGCAACTCTTTATTTGTAGTAGTTAATTATTTAGGACAAAATTTCCTTTAGTCCATGTCATATGTCCAGGGAAGGTGCTGAGTTTTGTCCAGAGGTCGGTGAGTATATGTTTAACAACCATATCCCTCTCTGTGACAGTCTGTTGTGTGACCATTGCACATCTTGTTTTCCATTATGTGATACATACAGTACAGACAATGAGTTGAAACAGTTATTTATTTTGGGGGGGCATCTTCTCTTCAAAGAGTCCATACTTAACAGAGTTGTAACTCATTTTAAAATTTATGCTCAGACTTAAAAAGATGAGCTTGTGCTCTGTAACAGTCGATTAAAAGGTGAATGAATCACTGGGCTTTCTCTGGTAGTAACATAACAGCTCCAAGATACTACAGTTGGTCCATGTACTCACGCTGTGTGTTTTGTTTTTAAAAAATGTATTTTAAATCAATAAAATTTCACACTTTATGTCTCCTAAAGCTGACTTCTTTCTTTGTGTATCAAGTCTGATAGACATGGCAGTAGCTGGGCTATGTATAGGCTCACTGTAGGCAGTTTAATGGGGGTCAGGTCATAGCAGGCAATATAAAAGTATCTCGAATGAATAGAGATAAAAGCTCAGCCCCACTGAAAAGAATTTATATGAACACGTTTGCAAGGAAAGCAACATCTAATACTGTTGGAAATGACTCACCTAACAACACCTGGTTGTATATGAGGTTCCTAACAGCTGCTTGGTGTTTTATCTATGTAAACTTTCTGAAGAAAATTTCAGTGTTAGTGATAGATATTTGATCAACATATTGCTAGTAGCAAGCAAGAAAACTATCACTAGGAACAGGGGTAAAGAAACACCACCAATGAAGGACCAGTGGCTAACAATAATTGTGGAAAACATCTTTTTAATGGAGAAATTGACACACATACTGAGACAGCAGGAAGCACAACTGGAAAGAAAATGGGGAAATGAACTCTATACAAGACTCAAAAAGACGACAATGATTAGAATATTAATGAATAGATATACTAATCCTTAAGGCTGTAAAATGTGTATTTACCCAATACACATCTGTTTTGTGAGCCCCTTTTTGTTAATTATTTGATTATTTTATTATGCTGTTGTAACTTACATATCTATATAACAATTTTTTAATAAAGATTTAAGTGGGGAAAAACCTGGTTATAGTGGTAAAACTAAATACACATTGGAAAATATATAGTCTGCAATGTACTGTAAAACTTCAGTTAAAGCCCAGTCCCATTAAAACGCCCAGTCCCTTTTACCAGCCTGGTGTGGCTGCACATTTTGACTAATAAAGGCCTGTCTCAATGAGACGTCTGGTCTGGTTGCCAAGCAGTTCATTTTTATAGAAGTTCTTTGGATGTATAAAACCAGGTTGTCGGCCATCCACTTGAGCTTTATATAAATATATATATATATATATATATATATATATATATATATATTTTTTTTTTTTTTTTTTTGTTTTTGGGAAAAAAAAGGAAAAAGCATTTGTAATTCTCTATTGCTGTTATCCATCTATCCCCAATAAAAATATTAAGAAAACAATTAACACTAATAAAAAAAAAAATTAAACAAGTAATTAAACATGACCGTATTTTCCCATATTCACTGAGCAACAGCTGACATATAAGCCTGTTGAGTTCTGTGATTTAAGAAAACAATAGCCTGGGCTATTAATTTAAGTTTTACACTATGTTGATGGATTATTTATTTATTTATTTAACTCTGGTATCATAGGATGAAACGCAGAGCTGTTGTATTCCTGTTGGGTCTATCCTAACTGGTGTAATACACTGTACATGCAGATGATGGCGCCACTGCACTACCTCTAAATTCCAGACAATGAAGAAGCTTCAACCAGTGTGGTGAGTGTGTGTGTGCATCTCTGCATGTAAAATGTGTACGCCTGGGTGCACCTATTGTTTTGAGTGAATGTGCCTGTGAAAACACAATCTTTGACATGCATTGGTCCGAGTGCATGTGCACGTCTTTAACTGTGTCCCTGCATGTGGATGGGAAATGTATCCTCTAACTAAGTTTAAGCTATTAGGCGACACTGTCTGGGGTAAAACATTATTTGCAACATGTCATGGGGGAAATATCAAAATGGATAAGTGGAAATAAAGTGTGACAGGTGTTGTGTTTTACAGTTCAAACAGGCTTTAGAGAGCTGTTAGGCTGCCCTGCCTCCGGCTATGTAATTCATGTATAATAAATCTACTACCAAATGGATTCTTAAGAATGGATTTCTTTTTTCTGGGACAATTTGCTTTATCTGAGGAGCATCGGAGTGAATCACAAAGAAAACCTTTGCCTCCTATATTTTTCTCTCCAAAGAACCATTTGTTTCAGTAATTGTTGTGAAGAGAACCGGAGCGATTATGAGGCACTTAAATGGAGAATGCGATATATTTTCACCTGAAGTAGCTCAGACACAACCGTCTTCTCCAGACTCTTTTAAATACACTCATGTTGTTAATTAATTCAGGAGGGGGTAAAAGGGTCCCTGGATTGTGTTTGCCAGGCTGTAGCTATAGCAACAACATGCTGTTGTGAGCAGGGTCCATCTGAAATGTTTTGCTGAAGCTATTGTGTAATAGTCTCGGGTGCCTCATGTTTTGATCATTGCTCCTGACATGAAAAGTGAGGTGGTGTCAGCCGCTCTGACAGCATGATGGCAAAAGAAGAAATAAAGATATCATTCCATCTCTGCGGTAGACATCCCATCATCCCTGTGTCATCTGAGCCCTGTGTTTATCTGGAAACCCTTTAGCTCTGAGTGCAGGACTCTCTGTTTGGCTTCATACGCCTGCATCACCTGAAGTTGGAGCTGGGACAGCGTTCCATTTAGGTTTTGATTTATTGCTGGAGGAAGCAGAAACAGACCTGCACTCTCAAGGGGGGCAGGAGGAACTGTGGTGTTTGGCAAGTTTTGCTGAGGCGCAGTCTTCTTTATCAGATCATTAACACTTTACACACCAACTTTAAATAGCCAATATTTGATACATTAGCTTGATTGGGAGTCAGACTCTTGATTGTTGGCAGACCTTGACTCAGAAATAAAGTGTGAGGGTTTCTTTAGGTCTTGGCACATTTGGGAAGGTGGACAATCACAAAAAAGAATGACTCAGTCGAGCTTTGGTTTTTGTTTTATGAGCTAAGCTTAACCGAAACAGCCCTTTGACACAAATGTGCCCTTTAAAATGTCTCCAAGAAAACCTCATACCTATTTCACATTGTGAGTATGGGCCAGAGAGAGTCAAGTGCGTGAGTACAATGTGAGAAACTCAGAGCACTGTAGTTGACTGACCGCATGATAGTATGAGAGAAAGGTCCATAGCACACCACATAAAAACAGTCATCTCCGTACAAATATAGGATATAATAAATATAAGATATATATATAAAAAAAGACAGGAAATACCCAACACTACATTATGCAAGTTCATATTAAAAGACAATTAAGTGCACCCACAAACAAGCTGGAGAGCCAGTGGCCCCACAGTCTCAATGAAAAGCTGACTGACCTCAGCTCAGGGCCTGGATGATACCGTTTTCTGTGCCAGAGAGCCTGCACATATATCAGTATATCCTCCTGAGGCTCTGTGGCATTACATTTTGAGTTTACTGGACCTTGTACTTCATTTTGCCTAACTTAGACCTGTTGTCCCCATTCGCAGACACTTCTTTGTGCCAGTGAAAACAAGATGGTAGCTATCTTTGCCAAGTCAGTCTGCAGCCAGCCCTGACACAAAAGTGGACAAGGTTCAAAACCGGATCAGATTTAATAGTTGAAACTTGTTTATTTATGATAAATAATAATTTTAAGTTGACATGCCATATGAACTTTACCAAATTTAGCCACAGTGGCAAGCTAAGATACTGTTAAGACACTGTCTGACATTGGGACTTTATGATGGTCTCATTTGAGGACATTGGGACTTTATTGTTGTCTTGTTTAAGGACTTTGGGACTTTATTATAGCAGGGCAAGAAGGCATACCAACATATACAAACATTTGGCTGGCACTGCACCATCATGGAAGTTTAAGGAGCACTCTCATACCATCATTAAAGGCCACATTAAGTCTCTGCATGTTGCTCTCCCTATAGGAGCTCCAGAAGTGGGCAGTTTACATTATTTTAAAATTATGATATCCTCCTGAGACCCTGTGTCCTCGTATGGGGACATCACATTTTGGGTTTACTTGACCTTACACTTCATTCTTCTCAACTTAGACCTGTTGTCCTCATTTGTGGACTCTTTTTGTGCCATCTAGTGGTAGTAAGAGCACAATACACTAATCCACGTAAACAAGATGGCAGCCATCTCTGGCAAGTCAGCCTGCAGCCGACTGTGACATAGAAGGAACAAGGTCCAGAACCTGATCACACTTTATGGTTGAAACTTGTTTATTTGTGATTAACAATGTTTGTAGTTTGATAAGGCAACAAATTTAACCAACAAGCTAACCAACAAGCTAAGATGCTGTTAATTAGGAAGTATTCATTTTAAGACATTGGGACTTTATTGTAGTCTTGTTTGAGGACATTGGGACTTTATTATATTTTTTATACTTATCGGGTCCTACTGATCACAAATAGCAGGAAAACTTAAAAATGCAGACTAAACGAAAGTTCCGGTCTCAGGAGGATGTAATATAAATATAATATAATGTAATTATAATTTATTTATTATTTATAAAATTGCTGATGTGCAGTTTCTTGTCTCATTTATTTAACCTGATTTAAAGGAGCAGAAGTGCAGCAGCATACACAAATACAATTCAGTGGAATCTTGCAGCACAGGCACACAATTAAAGAAGCTATACAGTAATCCCAAATGCATGTACAGTGCATTAAATCAACATATATTTGCACTTTCTGTCTGCTGTTTTGATGCATTGTTTTGCACTTTTTCTTACGTCTTGATGTACTTTGCTGCACTTGTACTTCATACAGTATCTAAATCTGCCTTTTTGAAATTCTTGTTGTCAGTGGCAGGATATGAGCGCTGAATGCAAATGTATTTCCCCTAGGAAAGGAATTATTGTTTCCCTTCACTGACTACCAACTTGACATAAAGCACCCAGAGGATCTGGATTATTTGTAGTTTCCAGTTTGTATTGTGGTGCCTGTGAATGGGCCTTATTATTGATATTGATTAAATGCCATTACGCGCAGAGGCTGCATTGCTAAGTGATAGGTGCACAGGAGTGAGAAAGTCAATGCATACATGATGGACTGCATGACATCAGACAGAGGAAAGGATCCTGATCATTATTTATAAGTACTCTTACCGTGAGTTGTCCCTGAGTGAAGCTATCTCTCATTTTAGAACCATGTGCATTATTTAGCATCCTGCCAATGTTTTTGCTTTTGTGTTTGGTTTTGAATTAAACAAGACTTGTAGGGCTGTTGTGGCTGCTCTTTGAAGCTTAAAGTATTCTGGATATCATCCATATTTTGTTTATCGTATTTTAAAGGAGCTACTGATGTCAAATGTGCCGTATAGTTTCTGCGCCTCTACCTTAAAGGAATAGTTCAACATTTTGGATTTTTTGCTGATTTTTAGCTTAACACAAAGAGTGGAAATAGAAGGAAGCAGCTGACATGGCTCTGTCTTTGTCAGTTCAAACTCAGATTATATAGTTTCACTAATAAAGGGGTCATTTTACACCTCCTTGTGAAGACAGCTAACTTTTCATACAAGATAAAACTGCAAAGAGACAACAGCCATGTAAGCGACTGTACATAGTTTGAATGTATAAAGAGAACTGGAGGCGGGGCCCCTCCTCATTTCTATGAGAGCTGCTCAGTGCCAACAAAGCTCAATTTCCGCAGAGGAAATTACCTGCATGTTCTGCATTCTGGTGCCCACAGAGCAAGTGCACTGCACTTACGGCAGCCGAGCAGCTGACTTCCAGTTTAGCCCTCTGCTAACTTGCATGGGGATAAATATGATTTCATCATGTGGCTCCTCTAGACTTTCGAGATGTTATTGGACCCAGTAGATCAAATCCAGATAAGGAAGCGAGTCATTTTTGGGGGTTGAGACGCTCAAAAATATGTATCCACTGTTTTACATACATCTCTTCCACAGTGTAAGTCTATGGAGTGCTCCGGGGATGACGATTTCCTGTAGGCTGGTGTTTAAGTTAGCGTGACCCTGGTTTCCGACATTAAAAAGCAGATGAGATATTTCCTTTGGATTTTGGATTATTGCATAAAATAAGCTCTATGGTAAACAAATGTTTTATGATACCTTTTTTTCCAGTAAAATAATATTCTTATAATAACGATAATATGCCAACGTGAGGCTATACACAAGCTACACCACAGTTGCATGAACTTTCATTCCCACCACAGCAAAGCTGTAAAGCCATATTTGACGTGATGGCATTCTTTAGTCTCATTTAGCCGCCTTTTTTAGGACACATAAAAGCTTCAAAATTCACGAGTGATGTATTTTATGACGTAGAACAAAATGTGAAAGTCTCTTAAGCTTGCGTTAACCACAGACCTATTTTAGGCACCTAACCAAAAACCCACTGACGTTAAGAACAGGGAACCAGAGTGATAAAATGCTAACTAATTTATGTTTTTTGGGACTTATTCTTAGAGCACTCAATGGGGTCCTTGGCATCACATGATGAGCCTGGTCGTTTTAATTCCAGGTTTGGCAGCTATGTCATATTAGCATCGAAGCCCAGTGCTGTACCTGGTGGCTTTGTGCATAGGCACAACAGTGCTGTCACTAAATGCTAACATGCTCTCAATGACAATGCTAACACAGAGATGTCTAAAGGTAAAGCTTTCCATGTTCAAGATCTTGAGTGTTGGCATGCTAACATTTGCTAATTAGCACTAAACCCAAAGTAGCCTACAGCAGAGGCTGATGGGAATGTCGTTACTTTAGCAGGTATTTGATTTTAAACCAAAGCAAATTAAACTTTTGGCTTGATGATGGCACTAGATGAAAGCTCAGGGGATCACCAGAGTTATTATAATTCATCCTGACATTGGCATCCCAAGAGGCACATTGCTGGTGTGGCAAGCAAAGGCAGAAAAGCATTTTATGTTTTCATATTGAAGCACAAAGCGTTATGAAAACCTTGCAAAGGAAAAGTAATCTCTAAAGGCATCTGAAGACATCTAAAGGAATCTGAAAAATCTCAGGAGCCACATGCCCCAAACTGAGTGGGTATGCAGCCCATGTTAATCTATACATGACTTGAAAAGAAGCTATTCCTCCATCTGGGTTGCGAAACACGAAACACAAAGCACAGTTCAGCTACTTTCTAATCTCACTCAGACTCAGACGCCATGAAAGGCCCATGGCTACCAAGCATTATCTTATGTCTCGGCATGCAAGATCTAGATGACAGATGACATTAGCCACCATCTTTTGTCAATGAGCATCATATGATCTTTACATTTCTTGCCTTCACAATTAGATTCCCTCCCTTTGCTTCACAAAGCACCAGACCTGAGGGAACTACACTCACATGACTGACAGGGGCATATTTTTCCCAGCTTTTATAAGGGGATTACCTGAAACCCCCTATGGCTCTGTGACTCTAGGATTACTCAGCCGTTTTCTCTTTAACTTGCTCCAATAAATGAGATGCACATTGTTGGCCTGCCATGTTCTGCCCTCCTTTCTCTGGATCTGTCCTCTGTGACTGTCACATCACATCTGTCTGCCGGTTCATGTCTGGGCCTGTGTTTTACTCCCAGTGCAGCCGCCTTGAGGTTTTCAGCTAATATGTGCCTTAAAAGATGCGTAATGTTAATTACAATGCTGTTTTGCTTCATCACCACTCTTAGTCTGAATAACGTCACTAAGAATGAGGCAGGCTGATTGCAGCAGCTGCAGTGCACTATATTATATGTATCAGTGACTACACATTAGCAAAACTAAACAAGCTGCATTATGCAGATTTTTTGTTTGCACACATGCATTTTTTTTTTACCAATTTTAGTGTACAGCTTTATTCTAAAAAATGAGCATCACTCTTGTATGTATTATGTATACATGGATTAAAATATGCTTTGTTGCTTTCACACACTGATCTTATCACGTCCCAATTTTAGCACATTGTTCAATTTAAACAACTTCCCCTCTCTTTTATCTTTGCTCGTAAACTTGATTGCTTTCAGCTGAGAGATTAGATGACGCCCCGTCTCGTGCCTGCTTTTATTAAGAGGGCCTCAAAGACTACTCTGTTCAGGATGAAATAAAGATGGCATCAGTTAATCCAGCATTTCAATTACAAGCTGTCATTCAGTTTGTCTCTCTGGAGACCGGCTGAGACTGCAGCAGGGAGAGATACAGCAGGCAGGGCAGAGACAGTCAGATACTGTAGCGTGGCACGATGCAAATGCTCTGTTTCCCGGTAATGTATCAGAAAATGCTGCCATTATCTGCTGGCCATCTGAACACGACGGAGCAGAGCTCGACAACAAACTAATCCACTAACCTCCTCTTTCTGTTGTCTCTTCATCAATCCAGGTGAAAGTTCTCAGGAAGAGCGGCAGCACAGACTTCATTTTTCTAGTGTTGTGAAGTCTTTCTGTCAAATTTTAGCTGGATATGTCTCACTGCTGTAGTTGCATCAGGGCAGACACTTGCCAAGGTTCATGCAGGGGGGTGAACATACTGCAATAAAAGTCTAAAAATCAAGTCTAATGCAACTATTGCAATCAAATTATTCCAGAGCACAAGCTCACACTAAATCACAAGACAATGCAACAGCACTGCATTTAAAACTAATTAATTTGTGAGTCATTAAATGTTCAGTTTCTGTTAAGACAGAGGTGTTGATTCAGCTCAGTGATACAGTACAAGGTCTGTTTCACACCATGTGATAGCAGGAATAGCACGTATCTAATTAATAACATTAATTATGGCTGCATTGCATTTAGGTGCTCCAGTTCCAGTGCGCTGATATTATGTACAGGCTCACTGTCACGCCTTACTAGGACACTTAAATGGAACAGAGTCGTTGTTAATGGTATTAGTTGCACCTGTGCTTTTCTTGTTGTGACAAATTTAAAAATGCGTGCTGGGGGAAAGACCTACTTCAGAAGCCATTCATAAGGATGAGGACGAGGATTTTCGACTGGTTTGACGTCATCAAAAGAGACAGAGTCTGGGAATATTTCACATCAGACATAAAGTTAAATTATGTTGCAGTCTTTACTATGAATCTGCCTGTCCACAAAGCCACATAAATGTTTTTCTAAAATATAGTTTTTTGTTTGGTACAACTATGTTATTCCCAGTGGAGCGGCACTTTAAAAGTAAATATGGGCACTTTGTACTTTATTTATGCAGTTAAACATCAATGAAAGGATTTGGAGCGCTGATAAAAATCTAGTTTAACCTGTGAACTGACTGATGGATTATATAAGAAGTATATAAATAAATGAATACATTGTATGTCTGATGTTTACAGATAACTTTGTAACAGAACCTTAAAGCACCTTTTCTTAGTTTACTCTGAATTTTCTGATCAACATGAAATCGTCCAGTGGCTATGGATGAAATCCAGGGACTGGCTGCACAAAACACCTTAACTTTTCTCCTTAAGTATGATGCTTAAGGCTCATACTTAAGGAGAGACTTACACAGTTGCACAGAATCCCTTAAAAACATTTCCTAAAGGAAAAAAACGTTAATTCATTTTCTGCGTTGAAAGATATTTTGCAGCAGGAAAAGTTTCCAGAGAGATTATTTGTTTGCTTGGACTCACGCCTGTGACGCATCTTATCATCTCACAAAGTTGGCTCGTAGTTAGATAGTGCAAAAATGGCAGAACAAAAGAAGACAAGAAAAACATATTGATCAGAGGAAGAAGAATCGGGAGATGATACTAGACAAAGTAAATTTGATCCTCAAACACTGGAAAACAGAAAAGGTAGGAAGATATTGCAACAAAAAATAATTCAGTCAAATCAATAGTGTAAAATCAAAAGCATATCCATCTGTTTTCTCTGGTCACAGAACACTCTTCTCAGGGTGTGTTAGTTTTTTTCAGTTATCACCATAAACTTAGCCACGTTGCCATTAAGGCAAAGTCAGAGGTACCTTAAGTGTTTTTTTTTTACCTTGCTTTGGTTGCTAAGGTCTTTTGTGCAACAGTCTAGGGATTCCTTAAAGGACCAAGACAAGGAGAAAACTATAAATACCTAAGTGAACATTTTTGAACAAGCAATTTTATTACAAGGAAACTTAAACAGGACTTAAAGGAACATCTTATTTTATAGCCTATTTTCATTTTAAGATAATTGCTTTATCTCTTAAGTCAATTTTCAAGAAAAAAAAACAAATATTATCATAGAGTTAGAAAACTTTAATGTCACCAAAGGATCATTTTGTGATACAGAGCAGCAAATAATAAACATAGCCTGATGTGACCACAGTAAACACAGAACAAAACAACAATGAAAGTCATCTGTCAATGAATAAATAAGACGTATCTCTACGACTAGTTTTTCAGTTGTGCGGATTTACTACTTTTCTTTGACTTACATGAATATAACTGTATGGTACAGCAGGCACAGTGATACAGTGGTTAGCATTAAGGCAGGGTTCGAACCCTGTGTTGGGGCCCTTCTGTTTGCATGTTCTCCTTGTGTTAGCGTGGGTTTTCTCTGGGTGCTCCGGCTTCCTCCCACAGTCCAAAGACATGCAGGTTAACTGGTGAGTCTAAAGTGTCTGCATGTGTAAGCGTGAGCATGAATGGTTGTCTGTCTCAGCCCTGCGATAGTCTGGCAACCTGTCCAGGGTGTACCCTGCCTCTCGCCCAGTATCAGCTGGGATAGGCTCCAGCTCCCTGTGACCTCTAACAGTATAGGGGGTTACGGAAAATGAATATATATTGAAGTTTTGCTTGGTCAAGATTTCTTATGGGATCAAGTAGGACTTAAAAAACTGCCTTTTTTTTTTACATTTTCCTGACATTTTATAGACCAAACAAGTCATAGGCTTATTTCAGGGAGGACCCAGGGACCTTCAATATTTAGAGCATGTGCGTTTGTTATTATCGGCCTGAATTCAAAATTCAGTGCATTAATACAGCAGTTCATGCCTGAGAAATTGTTGTTGTTACTGTAAACTTTTGTGGATTTCATGCATTTGTCCCCCCTAAAAAATGACAGCTGCCAGGGACTCTTATTCTGACAAAATTAAAGACTTGTACACCATAACCTGATGCAGAAAATGCAAACCTTGGTGCATAAAAACTCACCAGCATGCAGGAAGTTATGCATTTGGCACTCTCTTTTTTTTTTGGCTGAGGACCCCCAAACTCCCCATATGTGACCCCCTATGTTGAAGCTATACCTACGCCCTTGAAATGATTAATCGGTTAGTTTAGAAAATGTAAGCAGTCCTTAATTCAGCCTGCCCCACATACCAAACTGTCCCACCTGAGCAAGCCATGAGTGGGGGTGCAGGGCGTCACGTGACATGTGAAGGTGCAGTATGTAAACACCAACTTCAGCATTAAAATGCAAATCAGTCTGTGACGTATAGGCTACTTTATTCATATAAACATACCAAATAGCGTCACACAGCATCAGGACTCACCCTGAATACTATCATCAAACCTCCCTCCCCTCCTCTCCCCTCCCTCCCTGCCTCCCTCCCAGCAGCAGAAGGAGCATCCTATAGGCTAATCAGTTGGTAGTTTCAATCCAGCCTCAGCATCCTCCCCCTCCCAGAAGAGGACAGCCGACAGCCGGTGTGTGCGAGGTGTTTTTGTCCGCTACCATGGTGGAAATTACGGATATCGTGTGCCTTCTCGTCCCGCTGGTGATGCTCGCGGGGTCTACCTTCCAGACCGACGTGAAGAGCGTCAAAGAGGCGGAAAAAACGGGGAATTTCATGGAAGACGAGCAGTGGCTGTCCACCATTTCACAGTACAGCCGCAAGATCAAGCACTGGAATCGCTTCAGAGACGTAAGTCCGCCGTGTTGATTGAGAGATGCGCGGTAATGCGGTACAAGACGCGCCGATGGAGGAAACACGCACGGACATTTAGGAACAGTAATAATAGTTATCGCACACTTTCTTAGACTGATAATACACGCAAACTTGGTGCTGGTGTTGGAATATAGCCCACGCTGTAGACACACACACACAGAGACACACACACTTTGGAATAAATGTTTCAAAATAAGAAAAATAATCCATGTAATGTCTATATTTGGGTGGCAAAAATAAAAATGTAGGACACATTTATTGGAATAAGAAGATTAAAACAACAAAATAAATGAGGGCTTTTATTTACAGTGTTCATTATATGCTTCTTTTTAATGAATGTCACATATTTTGCCTGATTTTGTTCCTGTTTTTAAAGAATAACTTAAAATATACTGAATATTATTGTGAGCATTGGATTGTTTTTGATAATGGCAAAGGTAAATGGTTGCCCTGATGCCAAACACAGCATGGATGTGTTACTTTTTTGGCTCCCCTCTCAAAATTCAGGGTTCCTGAAGTGATATTTAATTGGAGAGCCTCCATGGGAGCTTTACCAGGAATGCCATAGGTCAAAATAAACACAAACTAGGCCACACATAGGCTACTGTTCTCCCCACTTTTAGTATAAGAGCTGTTAGTTAATTATAAGCAATTAATGTTTTAGTCCCACTTGCACAGCGGGAGCAGTACAGACCTATTCCATCATACTGTCCTTAATGTGGGTTACCCCGGATGTGTTTCCAGACATGTCCCAGGAGATTTCACAAACAAGAGAATTAAGCAATTAGAGCAGAGGGGCGGGGATTGATTGATGTGCATATTCACCTACTGAACAGACTGAACTGGGTTGCAGGGATTGATTAAAGCCTGCAGGCTATGCGCTGTGATATATTGCTGTGTCTGTGAATGTATGGATGTAATTTTGCCTCCAAGCTCTGTGAAATGATTACTAATGATCCCAACAGGATTTGGACAATAGTGCAGTTGGATTATGTTTCATATAACTCCTGTTAATTGGGTTTTAATTGATCCGGGTTGGTCGCTAGCACGTGATGGGGGTATATCATTATTGGATTGGAAATGTGAGCAGTTGGCTTGAGCATGTATACATGAGAACAATGCCATATCTTTTCAGGAGGAGAGGCCTTTCTAAGTAATAAGAGGCGTTGGTGTCATTTTTGATCCGCATTCACACGCCTCCTTATGGACGTCCCTGAAGAAAAGGTGATTGCGTGTGAAAATTGGCAGCCGCCCCTCCTGGGATCGGATTACCCTGACTGTGATTACTTAAAGAGAATGTCCTCGGGAACTGTACTTAGGGAAGTAATGAAATTGTGGGCATGGAAAGATTAAGTCAGAATTATTGTGGGATTATAACTCGCTGGATGCTGCTCTATATTTACACAGCTTTGATCCAAAATGTTAGTTAGAACAGCAACTTCACTCTGAATTCAGCACATTATATTTGGCTGTGCAAAAAAAAAAAGCGCCTACCAAGAGTGTTAAAAACCACAAACACACACACACACAGAATATGTGGAGCATCCCAAGATATAAACGATTCTTCTTAACGTTGCTTAAGGGGTTGCCATCTAGTATGAAGATGTGACTTGCTCTCCCTTTTTTCCCTCAATTTAACATCAAAGCTGCTGTGTAACTCAAACAGTTCCAGCTCCACACTGTGTCTCTTTCATGATCATTATTCCCAGAGGTGATTGTCTCAATGTGTGTGCGTGCATTTGCGTGCATACACAGTGCATACCATGTGTGGCTGCTTCTACACTCTTGTTAAGTGTGATTTTTGTCAGGGCTGTTGCATCCGTGCGTGCGTGCGTTTTGCGAGCAGGAGTGGTGGTGTCTCTGGTGATGATGATGATGACAGGAGAAACATCAGAGAGGCGAACCACTGAAACTCCCGGGGGAATCGCCAATAGAAACCGCTTTGATTCCAGCTTGCTGCCGTAGCAACAGCAGTCTCTGTGTTATGGTGTTGAAATGGAGCATGTATCACTGAGGGTTTGATGACTCTATCCTCCCCTCACCAGTCCTGCTTCAGGGTGGAGGAATAAGTGGAAACATCCTTTATTAGGATTTTCTCCTACCATGTGAACTTCGTCAAGCGAAACACCATTTGTGCAACCAACTGGTATTTCCTTGATGATTCTTAATGAGAGCTGCTGAATATTGAATATAATGAACATTTAATTGGTGTTGCCTCATGTTGGCTATGAGCAAAAAAAAAAATCTGAGTTAGAAAATGAGCAGTTCAGTCTGTGGGAATTATTTGGTTGATGTATAAAGGACTGCCAATGACACAGTTATAGGTATTCAGATTACACAAATTGATGTTGACTCGCACGGTCCTGTGAGAGCTGAACGTTGAATATTAATCCGACACTGGAAAGCAATAATCAAAGCTGCACAACATGAAAGACGAGCTCTTTCATTCTCCCCTTTTTGCGCAAACACACACACCGATGCACACAAGCCCCTCGCACAAACACACAATACATCGGCTGCAGAAACGCACGCTGTAAATATTTCATATTTATTCTCTTATGAAATGTAAAAGCAGAATCAGGATAAGAGGCTCTTTCACTTCCAATAAAAATAGCTCCCACACTTCAATTCAATCTATTTCACAGGAAGACAAGGCGATTAGATTTAACAGTTACAGTCAACAAATAATAGAATGGGATACCTTCAATCCTTTAATCTGACAGGTGCACTCAACATTTCATTTCACTAATGCACCAAATCCAGGAGAAAAAAGAAAACAGGAGAACAGGGGAAGCCAGGAACTGAATGCAGAGTTTTCATTTTAACCCAAAGACTTTTTATTCCCTAATTCTCATGAGGCATTTTGCACATTTAGCATAAATTAAAACGTATGCAACATGGAATTGTTTATTGATTTCTTTATTGTCTTTTTTATTTTACACAACTGGAAAGTTTTACCTTTAATGAACCTTTAAAGAAATCACACAGCTCTGTAATGGATGGAGCCATACTGTAGCTACAACAAATGCAGATATGATAATAAAGATGTATTGTGTTCATCATGTACTCACTTTTACTTCAAGCCACATTTTAAGACCAAACACTGAATAAAATTTGTTCGGCATACAGACATTCACAGACTCAATTATAGAGACAATTAGATGTCAACTGGGATCATCTTGCCAGTCCAGGCGCTGTCTATTTTCATTTCAGTATGAAATTAAATGACTGGAGACTACCACATTTTATGCATAGCAGATCCAATTTGGTATGTCTACTAAAGGCAAATCAACAGTAAATTCAATTTTTTGCTCAACTTGCCTTGTAAAAATGATACTGTCCACGAAATCGCCAAGCCGTGAAATTGGTCTGGTATGTTTTATTCCTGTTGATTTAGGATAAACTCAGATATGGGCCTGAAAATGGATGATGATTAGGACATCAAGCATGCCAGTATGAGCATAGCAGAAAGGGCTCAGTGTTTATGATGTGATTTTTGCTTAATATTTCCCTCTGCCTCCCATCCTGCACTGCCTGTGCCTGGTAAATCCTTATCTTTAAAACGCATGCCTCTCCACTCAGCCAGCTCTGGACCACCCAGTACCAATCCTGTCTGCACCTGTTATCCATTCACTTCATTTTTAAGGAACAGAAAAAACACAGCGCCAGCACAAAAACATCAGATCCCTTGTCGATGCCAGTGGATTAAATACGCAGAATTGTGGAAACACTTGCGGCAGGTTCTGGCAATCTGGCAAGAACGTTCAACTGGAGGTTTACCTATGCTACCTGCCTGATTTTAGCCTTGAACTGGCTCCAGCCCAGCACAATTTTAACACTTTGTGATTTTGGGTGCACTCATCAGTGCTCCTTTTTTATCATTTCACTATAGCACACAAAACATAATTGTGCATAATGGCATCTGTAACACTGGAGCCAAATACTCCATTAAAGACTATCCAGATGAACAGTAAATTATCATCACCAGCCTCGCGCTCAGTCTGGCTTTCCTATCGCGCAGCCGCTCGACTACCCAATGCTCTCTGATGTTAGAATAGACTGCCACTGATGCATTAAAGCTATGAATGATGATAACAGCTTATCAGAAATCCATTAGTCTATCTCGTCGTGCTTTGTGATGGCATGAGTCGTTCCTTATCACACTCCAGATTCTTTATGGAGCTGCAAACGTCCGGAGCTGTGATGGTGATGCAGATGGAGTGTATCTTGATCACCTCCAACAGTTTTGGGAGAGATGGCCCGGTTATTCAGGGCTTGGACGGACTACTGGTACGCTGTGGGGTGTCTTGGCCGGCTACCAGAGGCCTAGGTGGGCTGTAATTGAGTAGAAGAAGAAAAAAAAACAGCCTTTCATCATGCCCTGCTTGCACGGCTACAGCTGCTCCCCACTGCAGTACAATAGCCACAGCTGAAGGGCACAGGTGCCGCAGAGTGACAGCGAGAGGATTTTCTAGGTAGTGAAGGGAGATTATAAATATCAAATTTCTTAGCAGATGCAGTTGTATAAAAAAATTGAATAAATCCATCTTCAGCCAGAACTCTCCATACAGGTGTTAGTAATAGCTGCAGAAAAAAAGACACAGGTCTTTTAGAGCATCCTTTTGTACAACTTCTTCCTTACAGATGCTAAAAATCTCTGCACCTCAGCATTTCACATGCATGACTTTTTGGAGTGACCTGCTTCTGTGATGGCTACACCTGGGAGTCTGTATGCCAAATAGGTTGTTTGCTGCAGAGAACATCCAGGAAGCTGCCTGTAATGAGCTCTTTGCGGGATACTTCCAATGTCTTCTTGAAGTTAGAAAACCTGTATGCAGCCTACAGGAAATAAGCCCTTTATCAGCAACAGTAACAGCCCCAAAATAGCTTGAATGGTGTGTCAGTGTGACGTTAGTTTGTGTGAACTGAGATACAAAACAGGACAGTTTGAAACTCGAGAGTTGTATATGTTTCATGATTAACTCTCTTATTATGAGACTGCATGTGGCTTTTGAGATTCTGTAAGGCAGGTTCAATAAATCACACCTTTTTTTTTTCTTCTTTTAAAACTAACAATAACTCTAAGTGGCAGTGGCTGTCCCTACAGTAAATGCCACCCAAGTGTTATTACCTTTGGGCTTGAGCCAGGCTGAGTCGCAGCCAGTGTGAGCTCAGCTCCCGTAGGCACAGGAGCTGATACAAGAAAATTAGGTTTGAAAAGTTAGGAGTGATTGGAAATAGCAGTGCAAATTTTGAAAGTTTTAGCACCTGCAAGCACCCGAGGGAGAGCTTGTTGAGAAAGAGTTAGCCGTAACCAAACTCAGGGAAGCATACACACATATACAGATATATGCAGCCACAGTGTTTGGAGTGGAGACGCTTGTTTGGCAAGGTCACGGTCAGAACTTACTCAAGACATAACACAACTTGAGGGCTGTGGAAAGAGTGTGACTCTAAAAAGGAGTTTGAATGGCTGTTATTTTTCTTACCCTTTCCAAAACCAAAAATACAAGAGCAAAAGTGCAAGCACTGGATTTAACAGTGTGTTTGTCTGCTCCAACAGCTGTTGTTAGCATGCCAGGCTAACTAGTTAACCTGGCGCTCCAGAGGCAGCTCATACTACATTATTTAGTGGGGTTATAGGTTACGTTAAAAAAACAAAAACGCCTTTCAGGAGTGATGAATTCACCATGTTTACTCACCATGAAAGCAGGTCCTGGATGCTTCAGTGTCAAAGTGTAAGATAATGTTAGCAGCTCTACTCTGATATTTACTGGATTTGGGGAGGTTACACTCCAGCAACCAAAGCTAAGCTTATCATCCAAGATAGTGTTTCATTCACTAAACACTATAATAAAACCTTTTTCTCTTGTAACGTTGGCAGAGAAACATGCTGTTTGAAAATGCAAACAATAGCTAAAGCATAAACCTCTGTCAAGCTTGTGCAAGTAGACTGTGAAGCCATTCTGGGTTTTGTTAGATTGAAGGTCTGATCTAACATTTTTCCATATCCTACTTATTATACTTAGACTACAATGAGCTCTACGCTGCAGTACCTCAAGAATGGCATTCATTCATTTCCATGTCTCCAAGGCTACATGTGTCATCTGTCAGATGATGCCTGGAGCATGCGGCTTTTGTGTCACTCTTTTAACACAATATCTTGTCATCAGATGTATTTATGACAACAACTCGTTATTTCGAAACCTCAATAGTCCAAAAAATGTCCCATATTGGACTTTTAGCCCGTTTGTGCAACAGCTCTTATCTCAAAAACAATATTGCTCTGTAGGCCCATTGCTCAGAAAATACCTACTCTCCCAGATATACCATCAGGGGTTCCTGGGTGTCAATTCTTTTTTCCCACTATGGAGAAGGCATGACCCGCCTCTGATTTGCAGTTGCCTCGGTTGTGTGAGTGTATGTGTTTTCGTAGTTTGTTTTCGGGATAATGAAATCATGCAAATAGGCTTTTGGTCCAATGGGACATTTTTTGGAATAATGCATTTTTGGAACAATGGTATGGCACCCTTTTTTACATGCTTCTGGTTTTGAACCAAGTCAGCTTGAGCCAAGACAAAGTGGATAAAGATGGACAATAAGTCTCCACTTACTCTCACAAAAATCAAGCCAAACCATCACAGACATGGCAGCAGCCATCCTGCGTTCATGACGTCATTTACAGCCGGTGTTTGCGCAGGTTACAGTGCCATTGATTGTAGGCACACCAAACTGTCAATCGTGACGTCAAACCCATTTCTACATTATCAAATAAGTAATCGAAACTGAAATGATCAGAAAAATGAGCACCTGAACACACAGCAGCTTGATAAGAACTACCTAAATTGACAGAGACCACATGCACTTTGAGTTTTTAGTTTGGCTCATGTCCCATCTGCTCGAGCTGTTATGTCGTCCGTCTTTATGTACAGTCTACGTTTCAGACAGGAAAATTAAGAGAGAGAACAATGAGAAGCCCACTGTTTGCTATCTTAGAAATATAAGGACCCATTGCTTTAAAAAGCACAGTTAATTTTAATGGTTGATCTGCCCTCTTTATCATTGTTAATTTCCTATGTACCGTGCCAGAGCGGAAGGCTTGACAGGTACAGCAACAGGAGGCTAATGATGGAGGCGTTCAATCTCGTTCAAAGAAGTCTTATTTTGACAAACAGAAGCAACTTTGTGGTGTTCAAAATAATTTGTATCTTACAAATTATACAAAGAAGAATAGAGTAATCATGTGAGTCTTTTTAAAGGAATTTTAGCAGCGTGATATGAGTAAGCTTGATGACTGGACTTGTTAGGCACCAGAAATGACAGCCAGCTGCCTTTTCCTCAAGACGAGCCAGGTTTCAGTCCACTGTTGCTGCTGATCTGGTTGTGACTCTCTTATTCAATTACATTGTTTTCGACTCCCCTGTCTCAAATCATTGGCTGATTCTTATCCTTATTGAAGCCCCCACCAAGGCAACTCCATTGATTTTCCATTGTTGTACATGTCTGTTTTTCAGTTGAGCTCAGTGTTTTCAGTGAAGTGTGAAGGTTCTCACTGTTTGTACCAGATTCTCCTGTGAGTTGCAGACTGTTTTCTTATTCCCCGCAGGGCCCTGAAAGGCACAAGGGCTGATTTTATTTATAGATAGTGAGTACAGGGTTGGCATGAGTGCACAGAGACTTTGTGGACTAAGTGTGATTTTTATAGCTGTAACTGTGTGTGTGTGTGTGTGTGTGTGTGTGTGTGTGTGTGTGTGTGTGTGTGTGTGTGTGTGTGTGTGTCTTTTGTGTGTGTGTGTGTCTTTTGTGTGTACATGTTGTGTGTATTACAAACCGATAAGGACGAAGCAAGGAAGTTTGAAGACCGCATCAAAATTTCCGTCAAGTTCTGTGAAACCAGTCCATTTTTTTGTGCCTTTGAATATGTATCCAGTGAAATGGAAAAAGCAATTCACCGTTTACTTAATTGAGTGCAATTTTCAGCCAGCTTTTGTATTTGACCTTTTATTCATCCTTTGCTGTCACAGTATTTCTGACGTCACTCATCTCTACTTGAGTGTGAAGAGTGACATTAGAGCCTCTCCTGAATGAGGCAAGAAATTTGTATGTATAAAGCACAATGCCTACAGTGTCACAAACTTCAGTGCAGGCGTAAATGACTACCCTTTTGTCCACCACCTCCAATATGAAAGCGATTACTCATGTATGAACCAGTATGGAGAAGAGTAAAGCAGACAATATATCTATTCACCTGCCAAAGTATATTTTCGATAGAAATGGAAACGTATTTGCAAACTGGTGCATAAGAAAGGACAAACACCTTGGGTTGCAATTGCTTTTTTTTTTGTTTGTTTTTTGTACAGCCTGGTGCATCTGTTGTATCAGGCACATGGGGCTTGGCGATATGGAGGAAATCAAATACCACATTATTTTTGACCTATAAATATAAACCAATATTGATACCGCGATATTAATATTGCAACAATATCATAGGGTTGACTCTTGGTGCTTTCACAAAATATTCACACAATGAGATTTCTGATAAATAATCACCAGTAATGTGGATTTAATGACTAAGTGGGTAAAGGGCAAACAATAAAACAGTCTGGTTAAATCAGAATATTACATTACTTTCCTGTAACGCAGTCTTTAAAGGTTCTGTATGCGACATTCAGAATGTCGATACAGCAGCAAATCGCTATTTGCTATGTAAAGATATAATGAAGTAACAGCGTCTTGAGCGTGCGTGTGTTTTGGCTAGCTCGTCCCCACCACTTTGCAGTGTGCTCATACAACTGTTACTGGTGATACTGGGACAGCGTTGTTGCAGAGGTGTTGCGCCCACCCTCAAGTTTCTCCCTGGTAAAATCATTAGCTCAGTCAGCACTGTTGCCATTGCTTAGCACTGTTTATGGAGTTAGCATCTTTAGCTGCTGGCTGCCAGCCACCTCCATCTTGAGAACCGTGTGAAGACAACTCAGACGTTGCATAGAGCCCCTATAAAACCAGGTAAAACAACACTCGTGATATTATGATATCCCACATGCTTAGACAATATCTAGTCTCATATCACAATATTGATATAGTGTTGATAAAACCCACACATCACATCTGTATTCGGAGGAACTTGGCTTATATTTTACACCTGGTCTTTTTGTGTGTGGACACAGAAAGGCTTTCCTGCCATAAGGTCCACAGTTGTTCTCTATCTAGTGCTTTCTATTTGTGTCAGAAGAGTATTTAAAAACAGAGCATTTACTACCCTCTGATAATGGAGCCAAGCTTGCAGTCACTATGTCTGACAAATCTCTAATGCAGTAAATAGAGTGCAGGTGCACATGGGAAATGCAGTTTACAATTACACTCCCCAGAGTGGAAAAAACATCACAAGCTCTGCAGATGCAGCATATCACAAAAACAGAGGATAAACTGACACAGGAATAAATCAGAATATCAAAATAATGGAAATGCATATCAAAGAGTCATCCACCAAACTCAATCTATAGCATAATGCTTGTATCAAAGTCTGTGTTTAAACAAGCCTCTTTTTCTCTGAAAAACATAAAGTGGTAGAAAAAAGTATTATCTAGTGCTTCACGTGAAAAAAATAAAACAAAGATTAGAGGAAAGAAAAAGAGGAAAAATAAGCATCATTTTAGCTTGTAGAAATATGCTGTTTCTTCTTCCCTCCGAGTCATCTCACAACAGATTCATCTTGCGACTCCTAGTGGAAACTCATGTTCTGTATCATTGCCTCGTCCCCGCCCTTAATTTGTCCATCGATCTGGCTCCCAAAAGTACTAACCCCCGCTTCACCTTTTACTTACCCAGTCTTCCCAGCTCTCTCTTACATAAGCCTCGCTCTTGACTCCATCCTGCAAGGGAGGCAGACCAGACTCTCAGCGTTTGATGCTCTGCCTCTGCTCTGCAATCCTTAAGCATCACTTCGAGCCCCGTGTGCATGCAGAAATACAGGAATCAGCAGGCTTGCTTCTCGTGCCCCGCAGCCTAGCGTGCACGCAGATAAGAGGAGAACATATAGGAGGAGAATATTGTTGAGGGGTTTTGTTTCATCTCAGGCGCGTCTCATGTGATCTGTAAACCAAAGCTGGGAGGTTTTGCACAGCACTTAAAGAACAGTCGTTATGTGAATCTCTAGGTGGGAAAAGTGATACAGTGCTGTATGTAGCTTCGCTGCTGAAGACAACCTCGGGGCAATGTAATTTTTTATTTTTCAGCTCTATTTCATCAGATTTTGGGGTTATATTTTGTACTACAACAGTATCCAGCAGAGTTTATATCAGTGGTGTGCTTCCACAAGATTTTCATTGATGTAAAATAAAACAGCAGTGTACGAATTTGATGTACTATTTCAAGAAAGATTGTACTTTTTGAATACTAAACCCACTGCAAGTCTCTTTTTCACCATTTTAAGTATAAATTAGGATGTTTTGCTGCTCGCTGACGAGCCAACTGATGCTTTCCATCTCTGAGAGAAATCCTCATTGTACATGGTCAGCCTCTTTGCGCACTCATCTCTCAGTGACTTGTCTTTGAAGGGGTTCTTGCATTTGCTTAAGGACCTTACGCTGTCGACAGAGTTTACTGGGAAGAGGATGAAAAGGGGGACTTCAGCCGCAGAAGTGGTGGGCATGCAGCCCGGTCCTCGATGAAGTCTGGAGGGAGATTACAGTAAGGAGGACCTTCAGTGTAGAGAGGCACTCAGTCTCATTCTGGAAAGCAGGTGACTGTCTAATCAAAACCTCTCCAACCTGAGCATGTCCCTCAGTATTAGGGGATTGCATTTTTGAGACTGTACGTCAGTGGCAGTCGTTACAGCGAGTGCCAGAAAACCCCCATATGTTACCGTTCATAATTCTTGTCAGTTGGGGGAAAAATAGGAAGTTGTGTGACGTTGTTATCGGGCCAGAAGCTCCACAAACAGATTATATATAGAAGACTCAGTGTATCCTCGTACAACAGTTTGTATGATATCTACTTAAATACTGGCCCATGAATATTGTCATGTACTTAACGAGAAGTTACTGTGGGTAGGTTTAGGAAAAGAAACATTGTGACAATGAAGTTTAAAATAACTCAAAGATCACGTCTTCACATGATCCAGACAACCTGGGGGAAAGTCCTGTGTCGTTTGACTCATCCGCCATCCTAACCTGCGTCTTTACGACATGGACGTGTAAAGAGAACTGGATGCAGCTTTGGAGAAGGGCCTCTGCTCTTTCCCATGAAAGTTGCTCAGTGGCACATGAAGCTCAAGTATCCATGGTATGGAATTACCCAGATCTTCCACATTTGGGGGCCCATAGAGCAAGCGCACTAGAGACTAACAGCTGAAATACATGGGGCCGGACACAGCATGTCACGTAGACGGAGTGGAGCAGGGTTCTGAACCTGCTACACAGACTCTGTCTCTGCAGTGTGTGGTTTCTGCCAGCTTTACTGTGTGTTTACTGGGTTTTGCCAAGTGATAATGCAGTTGGTTATGGAGGGTTTGGAAAAATATAGACAATTTTTTTACACAGTTTTTAACTTTCGAAGACCAGTGGCACAAAAATGGAGTTGAGCAGTGCGGTCCCCACGCAGGCAAGTGTGGCAGCTTAAGTTGATTATAATGGTTGTGGTCTACGGCGAGCATGCCGCGGCTCATGTGTCGCACTGCGCCCGTGTCCTTTGTCTTTTGGCTGCTACAGTGGCTGATTGAAGCTGAGCAGAAGTTTTCCCAGCTGAACAGTGAACTTGCTAACTCCACTAACTTAAATGTGAACTATATGATTGAATTGTGCAGATCTTTTAGACTTTCATAATTTTATCACACTGAATAGATTAAATCCTGATTATTATTATTATCCACTGATTTACAGACGTCTCTTTCACCATGTAAGTCAAGGAGGAAAAGTCTTTTCGGGCCCAGTTGCATCACATGATGGAGTCAGAGAGTGTCGTTACACTTTTGGCCACTATGTAAAATTGGTTTCAAAGCCTGATGCTGTTTCTCAGGGCTTGTTTTACACAGACCTTTGGTCTTTATGCTACTTACTTTTTTACTCCCGTCAGCACATTGGTCATGGCATTTCAGCCTTCTCGATTACGTGGGTTAAACAAGAATCACTGGCTTATGATTAAGTGAGTTATATTCAAATGAAGTTGCATTAGGCTACGCACAAACAGTACATGAAAACAGCTCGGGAGGTTTTGTTGAGATTTTCATTTTGTATTTAAAAAAAAAAAATGTAGCAGTAACTACACACTGAACAGCCTTGATTTGATCAAACCTGAAGCACTGTTTTGTTTTTCACCAAGACACAGATACAGAAATCAAATATTTTTTGCATCAATTTAAATTCTAAGGTTGGAGCTGGCTAACAGACTGGGACCTCCGTGGTTTTTACTTCGCAGCAGCTCTGAGGCTTTTAACCTCACGCATAACAAGTTTTTGGCCATGGAGACACTGTCATACATGAAAACCTGAGATTGGTGTCTGTGCGGGCTGAAATTCATGACCCCTAGTCAAGGGCGTAGCTTTCATTTCAACATCGGGGGGACACATATTAAACAGGGGTTCAAGGGGTCTCTGCCAGAAAATTTTAGCATCAAACATTTAATTTCCTGGTGTCATCTGAATTTTTATTCACCAGTTTTTGCATAATCTGCATCAATTTATGGTGAAAATGGGGCCATGTGTACCAAGCATTTTTCCTGGGGTCAGTGTATTTTTGTAATTCTTTTAAATGGCAGCACGTATGTACGCTCGGCTACAAACGGCAGCAGCGTGTCAAGGTGCTGAGCGTCTATTCTGCACCACGTGCTGCACGTTTGACGTATTTTCTTCTGAGCGCTAAGAGTTGAAAAATGTTCAGCCTTGGTGTAAAATGCTACAGCTGCTCGTCACTGTCGCTTTTTACCCAGCCGTTCAGTCACAGTGGAGGAGGGACAAATACCACGAAGGCCAACCGTCACATATTTTTGAACACCAGCAACAATGTTGTTTATGTTTCGTCTCGTGAACCCACATAGAATGACGAGTCCATCTTCTCTCTCCATATGCTTCAGCCTTACCTTCAGCCATGCAAGTACTTTACCCTGCGCCAACATTACTTCCAGAGATATCCCGTATCATAGCAACCGGACGCAATCAATGCATCTCAGCTGAAAAAACAACATGCCTCCAAAGTGCTCCAAATTGCTCCCAGTTCAGCGTTTCCTGAGGCGCGCCTGGTGTTTTCAGCTGGGAAATAACGCTGTGGTTGACACTGAGCCAAAGTATTTAATTTTGTCAAAATACAAGTCCTCTCCTACTTCCACTTGTTATTGCAGAGGAAGGACATGTCCCCTGTGCTTTGTTGATACAGAGGGCAGCACGTACATTTTAGCTCCGTGCTGTTCTGCATGGATTTGATGAATCCACTGAAGGCAGATATTAACACTAATTGTGAGAAAAGGTCAAGTATAAACCCTCATCCGAGCCCGCGCAGACCTCCACATGAGAGTGTTATTACTGTGTCCTTTTGTTACTGATGAGGCACTCCGCCGTCACCACGAACAAACCCCTTAGGACAACCACAGTGAACACAGAGTGCATCTGACAGCTGACATTTACTGAGAAACACCTGTCAGTCACACACACACGGCCTGTCAGGTAGACACACACATTCATTTCAACCAGTTTCCTGTTTGTTCTTCTTTTTCAAGCCGACCCAACAAGCACGATTTCTGTCACTTTCTGAAGAGATCTTTTAATGACACTGTGCAGTTCCACTTGAGCTGAGCCCAATTTTACAGTGGACAGGCTCATCAGGCCGCGATCCTCGTCCTACAGATATGAGGGATTGTGATCTGTCAATCAGTATTGTGGAGCTCGGCAGCAGGGCGAACAGTCTGCCATGTTTGATGCGGAGGGTAAGCTTCCCCACTCCGTTTAGCAAGAGGAGATCTTTTTGATGTTATCAGGTAGATCACAGAGCGCCTGGATACAGCTGAGTGTTTTCAGCTCTCAGCTTGCTTCCTCTAATCACTTCTGTGTAAAAACCGGCAGTCGTTTCATCAGGATGCTGCTCTGTGAGTCATATTTTCGAGTGATATAACTTCTCTGCCGTGTGCCAAACTTGTCACCGCGCTCTGCGTCTCATGCTCACTTTCATTGTAAGCTCAGGAGAATTTATTTTCCCCGAATACATTTTCTGCAGCCCCTCTTTTATGAAATCATTGATTTCCAGTCCTGTCAGCGCAGCAGGACACTTCCCTCATCGGTCCTGGCAGAAACACAAATACAGAAAGGCTGCTAAATAATGCAGGAGCTGAAGCATCAATAAAGGAGACGTGGGAGGCGTCGGATTAATGGCCAGGTCGTAAACCCTTTGAGGTCTTACCCTGCTAATGCGTGACTCCATCAGGCCCAACAAGGTTAAACTACACAACCGGCAATCATTCACCAGGCTCAACTGGAGTGTTGAGTTAAAATCCAGACACGAGCCAGTTTACTGGAAGTGATTTTTCTGTCATTGAGCAGGGGAAATGAGCTCGGTGCTGCTGCAGCGAGTCGAGGGTGAACAGAGCAGCAGCAGCAGCAGTTTGGTAGATTTCAACCCTCGAGTGGAGTCCTCACCAGTGATGAAAATATTTACCTCTGTGAAATGAAACTGTGAGGGTCAAAGAAGAAGGTCCCAGCTTTCATGAGGGCTGCTTATTTCACGTGTTGTGTCAGGATTTATCGCCTTCAGGGGAGCTGTTTGGCACACGCTTCCAGCACAGTAAATGTTTACGGTGATGAGTAAGTCATCTCTAAGGAGGAGGGGGATGGCCGATTGTAAATATCTTGAAATGACTCATGTTTATTATTTCAGAAGCAGCAATATGCTCAAAAAAAGCTTTACATCTGAACTGTCTCCTGTGGGATTCCCTTATATTTGAAGAAAATACAATCATTAATCTGTCTAATTTAGTGCCTTTACATCGTTAAGATTTTTGGAGTTCATTGAGATGACTTTCCAGTTTCAGCCAGAGAAAAAATAGAACGTGTAGGCCTGTGATTTTTCCACGCTTTTTCTACATTTATTTAATATTAAAGGCCCTGATAACATATTTTTTTAAAAAGCTTCTTACTTTGAGTGATGGGGGAAAGGAACATGCACTTTTCTGACTAAGTTCAAGCAGTTTTGGTTATTTCATAGGAGAGACTTTGGCTCGATCCCTTTGAACACCCCTTGCCCTGACCATTTAACCCTTAACCCTCTGTTTGCACGCTCACGTCTAGGGGTAAGTCCCCACTCTTATTGGGATAGAGGGGTAGGGAAAAGTGTTGCAATGTATTCTCACAGAACGGCTCGTATGATATCCTATGGAAAAGGCATGCACAACAGAATGACGCTACATCCTCAACGTACAGTTACATAAGGTTAGGTTTAGGCAAGTAAAGCTACTGTGGCTAGGTTTAGGTAAAGAAACATGGTGAAGATGTACCATAAAATGACTCAGAGTTCACTCAACGTTCACACAGCTCCGAACATCCAACTCCAGGGGAAAGTCTGTTTTTCTGTGACTCATCCACCACAGTGTTACGTCTCAGTTACAGTTTACAGGCTCTGAACCGTAGCTGGGAACATGCTGGCTTATTAACATTAATTTTAGCTTGGCTTGTTTTTTGGTAACTAGCTTCCAGCAGTCTGGACCTCTCCGCAGAAGGAAGGATGGTGAGGCGTTCGGGTGCCGTTCACCAACAATGACTTTATTGCAGTGTTCACCACAAAACAATAAACATGAAAACAGAAGAAAGAAACCAACAACTGTATTTTCTTCATTAATAAACATTTAAAAATTACAATAAGCATCATATTATCTCAGTTTAATGCTGTTTCAATGTATTATGCTCCTCTTTTTTTTTTCTACAACAATCATAACAAAAGAAATTGCTAGCATGCTGGTGTCTCGGTAGCTAGCTAGCTACTGATACTTTGTTAATCCTGATTTGTGCACGACATTCCCATATTTAGACATATTTCCATGTCACATTCCCCCTGGTATTTGGTGGCATATGACGCCCTGAAGTTTAACTTTATCCCAGCTGCGAAATGGCTGCGCTTGTTACCGCTCCTCTAATATAAGTTAAGAGTAGGAGCACAGGTTCCTAACGTTAGCATACAGAGCACCGCTAGTGGCCTGCTAATAGAGTGCTACAGTCATGAGTTCTAAAATTTGGAAAATAGTTTGTATTTTACCACTTCCTGTTTCCTTGTCTTGATGTCATTTTTTTTTGTTTTTTGTTTTTTTTTGTAATAGGTTTTGTTTGGTTAGATGCCTGAAATTAGGTCTGTCGTTAACACAAGCTTGAGAGACGTTCATGTTTTATTCTATGACAAAAAATACGTCAATAAATAGCCAACTGAAGTGTTTATGTCAAAAAGGTGGTTGCAAACAAGTGGCTAAATGAGACTACAGAGCATCATCACGCCAAACATGACTTCGCCTTCTAGTCATACCGCCATAGCTTTTTACTTCTGGCAATTGTATTTACGCTTCAAAAATCATAAAGGTAGTGTTAATTTATGAAGATTATCTTTCTGAATAACACATGTACTGTAAGTAGCATAAACTTTTGTTTGCAACACAGCATATTTTCCGCAATAATCCAAATTCAGATGGGAAAATCCCATTGGATTTTTGTCGATCTACAACAATAAGTCATCCCTGCAGCACTCTGTGAGGCAGTATTCTTTTATAGCTGTTGACTTGTTTGATTGATTGATAGCATGAAACTAAAGCTATGAACAAACAGTGAGTCGCAAAAGGATGCCTTTAGCAAGGATGCCATGCGAGAGAGATCACCACAGCAGACAGCATATTCAACGTGTCCGGCAACACTTCTCATGTTCATTTACATAAACATCATCAAGGACTACCAATGAAGTATCAGTGTCTTGAAGGATCGTCCCATTTCACAGGGGAGGTTTTTAACTACTTCCCCTTGTGACTCTGTTCCAAAGGGGCAAGTGGCACTAGAAACAAGGGGTAGGGTTAAAAAAGGAAATGGGAATATTTATGTTGTTTATTTCCTTGCTGTTCCCACTGGTTTTAATTGTCGTATATTTCCCTGCACGAATCACAGTGCTGGGCCACTGTCAGTGAAATCTGATAAAGTTTTTGAGTATTCTGATCTCAATATAAGGGTGTCTTTTAAACTCTGATTGTTCCTTATGTTGTATAAAGGGCTTTAAAATGAACATGTAAAGTCTTTCTCTGGGCTTTTCAAATGTCTCTGAATGCAGCTTAATACCCTGTATCTGAAATTCCGCTTTTCTTCTTCACTAATATTGGCTCTTTTCTCTCCTTTTGCTGTCATTTCACCAGGAGGTAGAGGTCAGTTCTCCCTAGTTTTTTTTCTACACTGCTCCTCCAGCTGCCTTATGTCTTTTTCATTCATGACTCATTTCCTTGTCTTTTTGTGTGTCTTTATCTCGGCTTCTCCATCCATCCTCTGTCTTTCTCTTTTTATTCCAAATCTCCTTCAACTTGCCCATTTTAATTAGAACGATTAATGTTCTAATTAAGCGGTGGGAAAGGCAGAGCACTTTTAAAAAGAGCCATATGTCTCACATATAGGCATCGGGTGCAGATTTGTTGGGCTCATCTCCATACAGATGTACATCCACAGTACATTCCCATCTGTCTGTGGTGTGACTCACTTAGCTAATTATCATACTGCAAGACTAATGTACAAATTATAATCAGTGTGCGATGATAATGTAAACTACTTCACTTCTCCTCTATGAAGATGACAGAGTGTTGATATGTTGTGCTATCAGCCACACCGTGCAGTCAGACCTGCAGTGTGTGAATTACATGGCTGCTCGTTCTCTGCACCTGCTAATAGATGATTGTTTTCTTCATGTTTCTGCAGGATGATTATGTTCGTACCTGGGATGAAAATCAAGGTTCTAACGACAGTAAGTCTCTCACCGTCTCGTCTTTTTCTCGCAGTGTGCATGCCATTAACATAAAACTTGTTTGTTGGTTTTTTTCCTAGTTTAATATAGACTCACACATATGGCATTTTATTTGTGTCTTAATCCTGAGCGCGCAACGAGACAATCTGATCAAGCACTTAAATTTTATTTTGAAAAGAAAATGATCATGCACAGAGTAGTTTAATCTGAGCAAACAACAAACAATTATGCACTCAATTAAATGTCGCTTTAGTTCCTTAATCTAGTTTCCTCTGTGAACATGCAACAACATTTATGCTGATGCTTTTTGCACCCAAGTGTCAGTAGCCAGCGATGCTCTCTAAACCCAGGTGTGAATAGCCAATGTGGCTACCTTCACCCGAGTATATATTCCTGGGTGTCGCAGCAACGTCTAAATATAACGTTAACACAAACTGGTCTTTTCAGCTATTTTGCTAAAGTCTATGTACACAATGTGCATTCAGCAGCTTTATGCATCCTAAAAACTGAAAATAATAAGTCAACTAAGTCCTAAAATAATACACCTACACTGATTCTCACAGGACTCAAACTCCAGTCTCTCATGTGATAGTGCTCTACTTATCCCACTAACACATCTTGCTACCACTGTGGACTCTGCTGCTTTTTATTCTATGTTACCTGACTTTCTGGCAGAACATTGGTGAGTTTTTTTCTTGTAAAATTGTAGATATGAGGAATACCAGCCAATCACAACTTACAGCAACATAGCCCCTGCTCCACTGCACAGAAAACCTGCTAACACCCACTAATGATAGTTAGTGGTAGTTACACCTGGGTCAAATGACTCTGCAGTAATAGTGGGTATTCATCAGCTCTGGCTCTGATTGACATTGATGAAAACACAACAACCAGGTGAACACGCTGAGATACAATGATGCGCCTTTACAAAATACTGTCTGTCTTCGCCCAAGCAGCACTCAAAATATCGATCAAATTTAGCCTGCATAGAGTTTAAAGACTGAATAAGTAAAAGATATAAAAAGAAGTAACCACCATTGAGTTTTCACAGGTCTCCATGCTGCTTTCTACTGTTTACTAACCTTGTCTGTGGCATAGATTGTGACACACCTAAATAAAAACACACACATAGAAAGGCATACTCATCTGCTGCAGAGCTATGGTCACAGCTCTGGTCAAGTGGCAATGGAAAAGGAGTCTTTGGCCTATTGTTAGCAGGTTTACCTGTGTGTGAAAATCCTGCATACATGAGCTAATTTTTGGGGGGGTATAAGATAACGTGTCGTACGGATGGGTGTAAATTGGTGAATAGCTTCACTGTAACTATTCTCACTGTGGTGCAAGTATTTAGTGAGCCCACAATAAATTTGTGTTTGCTCAAGTTATATTAATCCTACAAAATTAATATATTATTCATACGAAGTTTACACCATATTTGCCCAAGTATGAAACGATTAAGAAAAAAGCCTGTCTTTGGAAAAAGACTTTTTCATTGTCTTGTCGAGAAAGTTTATTATTTGTCTAAAGATTAGAGTCTGTTCCCTTGATGCTTTTTCTCTGGTGAAAGTGAAAGACAGAATACTTCCATCAAAGCATAATGTGGATCCACACTTGTGCAGCTTGTGCAGTTGCTTCTTCATTGACTCACACTCTCCTGTCAGACTCTCTTTTTGAGCTCACCATTATGAAATTCCGTTATATCTTGGCTGCTTGACAGCTGACTCCAAGCCCGGTCGGTTTCTGCAGTGAGGACGCTTTCACCTCACTCGTCAGGAATGCATTTATTCTGTGGCTGCAAAACACGTTTAAACAGACATTAAGAACGTCTCTAGCTGAGCAACATTAAGGCAACACACAACCACAATGCGACACTCTCTTAATGTTCACTCTGTAACGCAGGGATCGACACAACACCAGGAGTCACTCCATTCAAAGGGAACATCTGCTGCTGTTAACACATTAATGTCAATACCTTTCCTACAAAATATGTTTAATTTAACAAGTGTATCCACATATATCAGCCCAAGATCAAAATAAAACTATATTAAATCCTATCTGGTAATTTATGTGCTTGCAGAAAAAAAAATTCTCATCACATGCTCAGGATTAAGGCACAAACATTATTCCATACATATAGGCTTAAAGAAAAAACTCATTTAGTATAGCTGCCTGGGATGCATGCTGATGCAGTTAAAGCAAAGCCACATAATTTATTTAAATTGAATGTCATTAGCCTGTACTGTAGCATGGAGACCGAATCTGTGGCCTGTGTTTGAACTGTGATGCTTCCCAGACCTTCAGCGGCTCATCGTGTTAGACAGCGCTGCGTCCGCTCTGTGTTTGTATTCTGGGGTCAGCCGCTCGCTGTCCACACTTGTAGCGGTTCCTCAGCGAAAAAAGGTTGAAAGATGTTAGCGCTCTGTTTTATCTGCCTGAGTGGATCTGATGTGCCTCCCCCAGGAGATGCTAAACATTGGCTCGACTTCAACACATCACCACTTCGTTCTGCTTCCTCCTCTTTTTTTTTTTTTTTTTTTCCTCTTTCCCTGCTGCACTCGAGCAGGAGCCGGGCGTAGAGGCTGACTGTCTGAGGTCTCCTCCCCGACTCCTGCTGAGACTCCCGCCTTAATTGAGCCTCTGCAAGATGAAGTCATGGCAGAGTCGTGTCCTCGACCATTGTCGCTTGATTTGCAGCTTAAATGAAGTCGGCTGAATGGCAGAGTCCATTAGCGCAATTTCCAAGGGCTTAATGAAGGACTAATTATGGTTTCCAATGAAAGGCCAGAGAGGGAAGTAAGAGCATGAGAAGAGAGCGAGGCAGAGGTGGGGGCTAATGTGCCTTGATTTAGTGTAAAGTGACTGACATCAACATTATTCCTGCCAGCTCTAAGGCAGTTTGGTGATGAGGAAATTGTGGACTGGGGGGAGGAAGTAAGTCGACTAGTGTAGGAGAGGATGATAGGGTGAAAATGAGAAAGGGAAAAGTTGAAGCATGTCTTTGTGCACTGTTCGTCTGTCAAGAGGAAGCTGTTTGTTCACCAGGAGGAAGACACAGAGGAGGTCATTAGAGTGCAACATCACATGCACAAAAACAGACGTGTATAGCTGCAACCAGAAGCTTACACGACCACGCCTACCACTAGTACAAGACAAACCCACTAATGCGAGGTTGTTTGAACCCTGCTACAACACGACATTGTAGTGAATAAATATGAGGCAAAACATATAAATAATCCACTTTATTTATTGCACATATGTAACCAGTGGACTCTAATGATGTCTGCTTTGTGTAGATATAAAGAGGCCCAGACCGAGAATATCTTTGGAGGCGATCTCCGTTACAGGTGGCAAAAACAAAAATCCTCCGTCATACACAACCATACAAACTCCAGCCCCTACACAAATCAAGGCAGGAGAAACCCTTTTATAAATGGGGTACCCCCAAAGGTGAATGTAGAGGTACAGAAACTGAGTATCAGACGTTTCACATATTGACTATGGATGCCTAAACGTGTCAGGTAATAACTGAAACAAATTTTATGGAATTATAATTACTATTACTGCAGTATAATTGACCCTGTTTCACATAAAGATGTGGTTCATCTTATCAGTAACAAGATGTAACCCTTACCCTGACCCTAACCTTAACCACCTCTGTTTTAATGAAGCACTTCTGCTTCCACACAGCAGAGCTACGGTGGATGCGTCATGTAGCTGCTCCGGCTGCAGCTATACCTACTTGCAAACTTTAATGAGCTGCTGTTATGTGTCACATGTTGATCTGAAGGGCTTCATGTATATTTTTAAATTTAAAATAGACCAGTCTTTCGAGAACAAACACATCCTGAAACCGTGACTTTCGTTCACAGAGATATTGACCTCAGTGTGTCACCGTGAATACCCGGTAAAGGCACAGTGGAGATTTAAATCAGTGCTGGGTTTTCAAGTTCCAGGTAGTCATTTCCTGTGAAGTGAAAGCCTCTCTAAAATGTCAGATCAGACGATGAAGAAAGATAGCTCTTCTTTAAGCTTACAATGCATTATTGATCATATCTAGTGAGTGTGGGTTTGTAGCATAAGAACGTACAGATGGTTTACAAAGTAAAGGAAAAAACAAAAATGCGTTTTATGGTGCATCCAGAGCTGCTTTAATGCTCCTTTGCATAGATTCTACACGTCTCTGAAGCTGTGCTGGAAGAGTTAGACATCACACTTCCCAAAGATATCTCCTCATTTGGTGTTTTGATGATGGTGGCGAGGAGTTCTGTCCAAGCCAGGCAGACACTGTACGATCTAAGCTTGGTTTTGGCCCTAATTGGCCGCCTCTAATACACGAAATTTTGGTCTGCCTCTTGCAGTTTTAGCAGCTCCTTGGTCCGATTTCTCACATGGATGCTGTCGAAAGGTCTGTTATAAAATGTAGTGAGCTTGTTTTAATATCACTGGATAGTATTGTACATGTTGTGGCGAAAAGTCTTGACTGTGAACACTGTGAAATAAAACTGAACCTCGCTGCAGAACACACACCATATTGTCTGCATCCTCCGACCATCTGCGGCTCCATATTCTTCTTACTTTCCATTCATAGCAGAATTGCACAAAGTAATGCTGT
Organism: Cephalopholis sonnerati; assembly: GCA_019142605.1. Taxonomy (NCBI): domain Eukaryota; kingdom Metazoa; phylum Chordata; class Actinopteri; order Perciformes; family Serranidae; genus Cephalopholis; species Cephalopholis sonnerati. Next base: position 19,138,987 of record JAGQAX010000018.1, on the reverse strand, counting down.
CTTTCTCGCCTTTTGTCAACATTGTTGAGGATGCCATCGTCTTGTTTGAAAAAACTTTGTTCAATTGTCTATGGACAGAAACAACACAACGTTTTGTGCTTACACTTAGTGAGAGCTCTGAATCCAGAAAGAATAAAACATTTGGAATAGAGTGTTCAGAGCCATCCAACCCACCTGATTAAGATAAGTTTACGAGAGGGTGTGCTTTAACGTCATTCATGGCAAGACATAGAGTAATATTTTTAGTGATTATTAGGTGTGTTGTTATTCTGATTTAAGCACAGTCTAAATGTTGTTGACCAATCAGATTGCTTGTTCAGAACCTCCTGTTGTATATTAATTTTAAATAACTCTCCATTGACCACTTCAGTAACAGTGCCCAAATGCTCCCCAACAAACTAGCCTGGACTAAATGAGATCACAGAAGCACTATTGACTTATTCGACATCCAATTACTTTTTTTTTCCTTTTTATTTTCTTTCTGTCGCTCCATAATTTCATTTTTATTTTTCTAATTCATCTTGTTTCAGTACACTTCCCAGTATATTTGAACTGAATTTGCAGTATCTTAGAGTGTTGCAAACTCATTTGCAATGCTGCCTTTTCCTCGCACATGTAAGATAATTTATTTGTACTGTAATTTGTTTTATTTCTGTTTTTATGTCTGTTTTTTATTCATTTTCATTTTGTAATGCTTTTCTAATATCTGTACTCAAAATTCCTCTTCCAGTTGTTCAACAGTGTCATTGTCAAAAAACTAAATAAAAAACAAAAAACAATAACAATAATAATAATAATAAAAATAAATATAATGCATATAAATAACCCACCCGATTTCATACCAATTGCATCAATATTAGACAATTCTGTCTCTTGTAATTTACGTCCAGTGCGTCATTTGCTATAACTACAGTCTTTCCCCAGCTATGACCATGCTGTCATCGCCATGTGTAAATATTACAGAATTTAAAAATGGATGATTAAAAATGTTGTTTCTAAATGTAATCCTGGGTTCCGCAGAATCATCCAACATTGATGCTCTCATATGGCAATAGAGCTGAAATAATACCCCAACTTATGTCGACCTAGCCGACATAGATCAACTTCACAAGTGGCATTGCTATAATGTAGGTGTTGAACTGTGTGTGCTCAGCTTTTATGAGGCTTTAGCAAAGCTTTATATGCTTGCCTTAGGTTGTTAGATGAATAGTACTTCCCTAGTTTTATTTTGCACAGCATAAAAGCCCTTCACCTATCTATTTCCCTTTCACTCGTTTTGACACGACTGTGCTATCTCCCTCCATTGATCTGCCTTCCTTTATGAGAGGCCTAATGAAGCGAAGGAGCAAAAAGAGGAGATTTGTCCCTCTGAGACATCACTAAATCAGCGTGATGTCTTCACTCCCAAGCTCCGATGAGCCTACAGGCCTCGTTTCTCAGCCAGGCAGCCCAGACTGCTGCACCGCCGTGCAGAGGAGGACGGGGCTTTTGAACTGTCAACACTCCTAACGCGCAGACAGTCAACGCCAACAGCAGACCGAAGTGGAAATTTGCATTCAGGCACCACAGTGGCTGGCTCCACTTCAGCCGGCGCTGTGCAGAGTGAGAGAGAGGTCAGGGTAATTTGCAGTCGATTTCTACAGTCAATTCATCAATCCAGCAGCTGATTGAATCACCTCGCTCTTAAGACAGTAAACACCGCAGGGGAGCGGTTGTAATTTGGACTTGTAAGAACAAGCAAGTGTATATGCACACAAACGCACAAACACTCAAGTGTTTGTGTACAGCACTCACAGAAGACCTGATCTTTTTATACGCCAGCTTTCAAGTGTACCTTGGATTTCATGAGCTTTATCTCAGTCAGAGAGGCCAGGTGAATGGTGAATGGACACTTTCTGGCAAATCAATGGTTTCAAATCAATGGCACACACCAAGGAGATAGGAAAACACGCTGAGTCCACACTCCACAGGGTCTAGAGTTTGCTACCTCTTGAGGCTATTGATAGATACTGTCGCTTGGAGCTCACTCACAAACACATTTGGTAGATTGCCATCAAACATCTTGTTGAAGCTTTCAGCTGGCTGTCTGCCGACCAGCTCCAAACTTAACGTTAAGACGACGGCACGACTGAAAGCAGCCTGAAAAATCCTGCTCTCTGTCTGTTAGACCTCTCCACCACTATTAACATGTTTGTACTCCACAATATCCACCAAATCATACTATTCCCCCACCAGGGAGTCTGCCTAGCTCCTCATACACGCTGTACACATCTTGTGTCCGGACTTCAACACACTCCCAACCTCCAAAAGCAGCCACAGTCCTCCAGGGTCTGCTGCTGTCTTCCTCACCTTCACACTTCACAAATTTGTCCAGTGTCACCCCTTCCTGCTCTCCCTCCTCGGCCCACCTGGGGCTGCTTCTATCAAATTCAAAACCCCACATACAAGGCTGTGAAGGGATCAGCATGTACCTCCCCATGTACAGTATTTAAAACTAATCTTTTTAAGACATGCCTCACATCCTCTTCTTGCTACTGAATGTCCTCTATTCAGCATCCTCTAATTGCGCTCCAACATAAATCCTTCACGTTCTACATGGAGCTTGAATTCAAATCATCTCTACTTTTTCTTACTTACATGATCGTTCTGTGGTCAAGGAAACATTTTAAGAAAATGTATAAGAAAGATTTGGGAAGGACACTTTTTCACTTTCTTGCCAAGAGATTGTTGATAAGATTGACACCAGTATTTGTTTACTCCTGTAACTCTCAACGGGAACTTAAATGGACCAATTTGTAGAATGATTAAAGTAACAATCACTGTGTTTACATGCATAACATATTCCATATTTCGCCCTTATTCTGAAAAAGACAATATTCCTACTAAGCTTATTACATGGCTAATGAAAATTAATATTCCACTAATACACTCATTTACATGCAGCCTTGCATACTCTGATTAACATGCCCCAACGTGTCATTTATTATGTCAAAATATGGAAAAATCAAACAGCTGTAGCCACTTGTCATTTCACTTCTTTGCATCAAAATATAATTTTTAAAAAAGTTTTCCTACTGGTTGCGGACTTGTTTGACCATACAAACACAACCTCCCTCGTTCATTCCTTCAACCACCTTCTTGAAAAGGTCGGTGTTGCGATAATTGCACAAATCCATAAATCTGTTGATATCCAAGTCTTTTATAATATTTAAAAGTATGTGCTGTCTATGACCAGAAATGTGGGCTTTTCTTTTGTGTACAACATCTCCATGACAACGCACAGAGATGACAATAAACAGGCAAGAAGCCATGTGTCGAAAACCCCAGATGAGACACATATTCCAAATGGATTGTATACGTGCAAATAATGCAATTAAAACTTGAATAATACCGGCATATACCACATATTTTAATCGGAAAATGCTCCACTTGGAATATGGCCTAATTCAGAATATCTTAACCGAACATGCTGTTTACAAGATATTAGTGTGCATTTAAACGCACCTTATGAATCAAAAAGAAAAAGCTCTACTTAGCATTTTAGTGTCTTTAGCGCTGTTTCGGTTTAGGCTCAGTCTCATCGCTCTCATCAACCTGGTTTTCCCACTCCAAACAACAGATCTATAATAGCGACCCGCAGGTGAGCATAGTAGGGCATTTAGCAATCAGATGATTTTCTCAGGAGTTGGTGGAAACCAAAACAGAGCTAAAAGGAGCATGAATTAGACTTGTATTCATCAGGTGGACAGAACTTGACTCAAAATAAATGCTAACATTGCTCTGTGTCTACTGGATGAAGCAACTTTCGCCATCACAGGTGACCATATAACAGTGTTTTGTTTACTTGTTGCACTGCAGGTAGCCAGAATCAATGCAGTTTAAGTTCAGCTCTTTATTCTCCTTTTCTTGGCGTCCTGATTGGTTTTTGTCACTGTGGGACTTCAAGCCTATTTCTGCATTAACTAGACTAACAGACGTACCGGAGGCACGTCTGGCTTCACCTGGAAGACAAGATAGCAATGATGATGTTACCAACTGAGTGCGTAAATAGCAGATAAGAGGTTTGATGATGAGTACGTGGCCTCAGCTTTGCTTCTGTTATCCCCAATCTGCAGGGATAAACCTCATGCAAATCTGGATTGGATTATACTGAAGCACAGGGAGCCTAATTAGGAGAGGTTTACTGCTGCAGGCATCAGTTTAATACCAAAGGAGAGACTTTCAAAAAGTAAAAACTGGAAGTAGGTGGGTGCATCTGGGGTTGAATCGAGAGAGAGTGGATGCGAAGAGGAAAATAATAAACACGCAGGCACAGCGCGAGTGAGAATACACAGTGAAGATGTCTGATTTGAGGAGGAGACAAAGGAATGTGAAGAGAAGGAAGAAAGGGAAGATTGATAGACATGATTGCACAACGGGGGTTTCAGAAACAGAGAGGGAGAGAGTTCTCAGAAACACCAGATTGAGCTGCAAATCACAGTCAACCCAGGAATGATTCCCGGACCACGGAGAGCCTGTTGCTATGGAAACGTCATCATCGCAGGCACCGCTTTAATCCGTGGAAGCCTGTTAAGTTAACATGAGGCTCAGGCAGCCACCTTATGCTTCTGTACTCACAACACAACGCTGTGCCAGCATTGTAGCCACTCGCTACACGACAAGATTTATTTACAAATGTTTTGCTATTAGAAGGCAGGATTATCTGCTCGCCGTTTGTGCGCTGCGTCTTTAATTCTTTCATTCATTTCACTTAAGTATTGGTTAAATCTTCATTGCATGGATTGTAGGATGCATTGTTTTGCGTACTTGCCCCCTCTACCCACTGCGCCGTATCCCTATTAGTACCTTAATCTCCTTGTCCTCCTTTGTGTCAGGAAGTACTGTAACGGTTTAATTGGCTTCTGCACCCTGATTCTACTGATGCACTGATGTGAAGTAGACCGAGGTGGTGGAGGGGGGGACATTAAACCTGCAAGGAAAAAAAAAAAAGACAAGAAGGACAAAGCTGTAAGATGTGCACGATACTGTACAGGGATACTCTACACAATCAATGCCGACCGGGATACGGAGCGACCAGAGAATGAGGCTCCACTGTTGACAGTCTAAATGGATGAGGAGTCTGCATCTGGGCATTAATGCCTCCGAGCCTCACTGTGTCTCAGTCAGAGCAGTCAGTCAGTCAGTTATACAACCAGCTCAGCCATGACAGGGGGGTGTATTGTTTTGGATTTGCTTCTCAAATCAGATATCTGTCGGTTTGCTTCAGTAATCCTGTGATGTTGGCAGCATTAATGTATTCAGCCACCGGAGAGGACAAGAGAGTAGATCCTAAGCCTGTCTGCGAAATTATAATGGTGCCATAAAACAGGATACAGTAAGAGCAGGGGGATGAATGCAAGCACCTCTGTCATGTAGATGAAAGCTGCAATAGCGGTGTGTGAATAATCTGTATTTCGGCGTACTGCGCTGATGGATAGTGTAGGTGAATAAAGGGTCGGGGGATGTGAAGAGAATACAGTGTGACATCCGGGTCGGGCTCCAGGAGGCCTGCTAGGAACAGACAGCTGTGACATATGAGTGTGTGTGGGGCGCTGACACACGGTCCAGTATTAGCTGCTAGCGGAGAGCGTGATGGATGGATGGGGCAGAGTGAGCTAGCCAAGCAGGCTTTACCCTACATTGCAGAAAGTATTTGTCATAGCAGGTCAGCAAAACGTAATATTTAAATAAGTAAATAAAATCTGCCAGTGAGGTGTGACAACTGCACTTTCCTGTGGCATAAATCAATAAGACTGTCCTGAGACTAGTTCTACATTATAAAGATGATTTTACAAAAACTGAGAACAAGTGCAGCTGCATTAGAAACAAACTCCTTCATCTTGTTAAAAGGTCTTTATTTTTGTATTCAGGATCAGAATTTTCTTCTCTCAATAAAGCAGAAAATGCCTCAAGACACATATTTGGTACGGTGCAGTTCTGCACCGCTCTAATAATTTAGACTGACACAGGTTATGTTGAGCAAATACACAGGAGAAAGTGGGATTTTAGACTGGGAGTGAAAAGAAGAATGACGGGTAGAGAAAGATAAAGAACAAGGTGGAGAGTGAAGCAGTGATCATGCTACAGTATACATCTCATTTTCTATTTTTCCCCAGATGTAGACACCACCAAGGACCCCTGTCAAAAGGTTAAGTGCAGCCGACACAAGGTGTGTATCGCCCAGGGCTACCAGAGAGCTGTGTGCGTCAACCGCAAGAAGCTTGAACACAGGTGAGTGTATGTAGCCCCTGGGCAAGAGCTGACTCCCGAAAAAATCTTCTCCGTTAATGGCACTAACATGAGATCAACACTACCAAGTTTACACGCTGTGGCTTGTGCTGGTCTGGGATGGTGTAATAATAAAGCCTGTTTGTGCACCGGTGCAGTACGACTGCCTGCTGTTTAATGATAAGCTAATACATTCGGACAACATGGAGGAGGGCAGCTCACTTCATGTTCAGGTTGACGCTGCTGTGGCTGTACTCTGAATTAGCACAGCAGTTGCTGTCTCAGCTGGACTTAGTGAGGCTGAAGTGTTTTTGTGTGCTCTGTCCCGCAGACTGAAGCAGCCTGCGCTCAGGTCTCCTGATGGAAACTGTCAGCCCTGTCCCATCTCCTCCACTGGGCCTGTGTGTGGATCAGATGGACGCAACTATGCTTCCAAGGTACACTGATGCAAATACACACCTACAGCAGTACTATTTAATAATTTCAAGAAAGCTATGATTTAAAACTAAGTAGTTATTAAAGGTATTGCTTTACACATTTGAGTAGTTGTATTGAACACCAATGCAGTCTAATACAACAGTGTAGCAATGAATCCAACCGTCATGAAGGTTAACATGTTCAGTTTTTGTTGAAGCTGTTTTAGAGAGATGTTAAACCTGCCTTGATTCAACTTTATGGTCATTTTGGAAGCTGCAGTTTGTTGCACTGTTGAATTTCGTTGAATCATACTGAGAGGTGTTACATTACATCCTACACATTTATATCAATGAGGCTAGAGTAAATAATAGAAACACCTGTCAGTGTAACACAGTATAATTCAGCAGCACTGCAGACTACAGACTACAGCCTCCAAAATGACCATAAAGTTGAATCAACTGTGCTGAAGAACCCGTCATACATTACCAGACCACAGCAGACGTACAAAGTCAGCAGCTAGCTGGTGAATGTAGTGGAGCATTTAGCAGCTCAAGAGACAGAGTTTTTCTCAGGAGCAGGCGGAGAGTAAAGCGAGCTAAAAGGAAAGTGAGTGTTGGATTTACATTTACGAGCTGGCCAGGAGCACAACTCTGAAAAAATGCCTTCATTGTCCTCTGGATGTACGGTTTGTTTGCCATAGTTCATTTGTGGTCAAAGGAATACTTCACCCCCAAAACGATCATTTGTGTGCCAATTACTCACCCTATGCTACCTTGAATTTAGGAAGACAACTTTTTTTTTCTCGCTTGCCTCCACAGTGAACAAAGAGTCCAAAAACGGTAACCATTCAAGTCATAGGGGCCCACGTTTAACATCAGGACAACTATATCAAAACATCCATTTACAAACTTTCACACAACTCATGCAGTATAACCCAAGTCGGATGCTCAGTACTTCCTGAACACATGCATTTTCATAAAAACCTTACTATTAAAAACATTTCTGCATAAACAGCGCAGGCACACTACTCATCCAAGTGTGAGACTGTTTATGTGGAAGTGTTTTAAATATTACAGTTTTAGCAAAAATACATGTGTTCAGAAAATACTGTGCATACAACTGGATAAGTGAGACTTCGATTATCCTTCACGAGTTGTGTGAGAGTGATATAGTTTTGCTGTTGTTAAACGTGGACCCCTGTGACTTTAATTCTTCAAGAATGTTCTTTTCTTTTCTTGTGAATTCTCCATTCACCAGGGAGGCATTCAAGAAAGTTTTTTCCCAAATTCAACATAACACAGGGTGAGCAAAGATGGATTTATACTTCTGTGTTGAATCAACGCCACACTTACGGCATAGGCTCTGCATTGACATAGTGTTTACACCATACCCTTTGCTGTAGCCTGACGTGCACTAGACGTCATGTCAACAGTCTGTTTTTATAAGCTGAAACCATTTCCCTCAGTCGAAACAAAGCTTTTATTTACTTTAATTCCACAGATAAGAAACAATAAATTGTGAAGACAATAAAGTGCCCAGAAAATAACATTGTACATCTTGTGTGTGATATCTCCTGGCTTCATATGAGCAGAGGAAATCCCCACTAGTTGCTAGGCTAATTTACACAATGTGAAATGCCATAGGCTTGTGCTATTAACGTTAGCATGTTGTATTTGTTTGGAAAACATGTTTAGTATAAGATTTTGTTTTGTCTGTGAATATTGTGATTTGTAATGGAGCCAAATTTTGTAACTTTACCTTTGTTAGATGTTGCTGTTGTCCCTGGCTCCATATGAGTAGACGAAATGTCTGCTAGCCACTAAGCTAATTTATACAATGTAAAATGCCATAGGCTTGTGCTAATAACATTAGCAGGTTGTATTTGTGGGGAAAATGTGTCCAGCAAAAGACAAATGTTTGTTATAGTGAAGCTGATTTGTGTACCTGTGCTCGAAATTGATGCTATTAAGCCATGTTTAATGTGTGTTTTGGGTGCGTTTTGAATCAACTAAACTTTACAGCACTTTGTTTTGGAGGTGTAACTGCAGAGTGACACAGACACACCAAGGCACAAGTATAAAATGCTCACAACAGTGTTGACCATGTGCATAGAGCTGACGCACAAGTATAAATCCTGCTTAACTGTAATACAAATGATCATTTGTGAGGTGAAGTATTCCTTTAATATGTCACTATTGTGTTTACAGCTTGTTTCTGCTGCCCCTCATTGGCAAAAATACAATCAATGCAGTTTAAACATACAGAAAAAAATCTTTTCTCTGGCTTTATCAGTGTAACGAACATGAATTTCACTGAAAAGAAAAGAAGGTAGAAATAATCACAGGGTGTAGGTGGAGGGTGGGAATCATTGGCAGTGGAAGTGTGCAGCATCCCCCTCAATAAAGAAGTGAACATGATGTACGTGTGGCCTCCGCATCACATATGTTCTGTACGCTTAATAATAACATATGTTGTGTTACTAAGAATTGCTAAAATATTCTTGACACCTATTACCAGCGTAGATTATACTAACAGACACATGTTAAAATCACTGAAATACTTTGTGGTGCATATGTGTAACAATATGTGCATCTGTCAGGTGCTGGTACGTTTATTCACAGCTCTGACTTTGTGTTATACACATGCTAACATGATGTAGTAAGCACTGTAGGGTAAATAGTGACATACACGTTGCATATCCTGAGCTGAGCAGTGTGAAGAGACTCCCCAGGGGGGAAAAACTGAGACAAAGAGCCGTGATATATAGCCTCAGAAGGACCAATTGGTGGCTTGTGGTGACAGAATCCCATGTGTTTATTGATTTATGCTTTGTCTTCTGGATCACTATTCCCGACCTTGTGTGCAAGCAGAGGTTGAAAAGCACATTCAGGAGCAAGTCTCAGATTTGAATTAAGGCGGTCACCTCATGAATATTTGATCTGTGTTGCGGCAATAACTCATTTTACTTCACCTTTGTGTCCCCTTGTCGATGTCGCCGGTGTGTGTATGTGTGTGTGTGTGCGTGTGTGTGTTAATGCATGTATGCGCATGTTTGTATTGCAGTGCAAGCTGGAGCAGCAGGCTTGTCTTACGGGGAAGGATCTTGCCCTGAAGTGTTCAGGTCTGTGTCCTTGTCCAACTGCTGCCCCTGCGTCCACGGAGAGTAAACACGGTGAGATCAAAACACAGAAAGTATGACAAAAAATAAATGTATTGGATATGAATTCACTGTTTTTTTATTCTGTTTTTCTGTCACACACACACATACATTCATTTTCCTTCCTTGAGGGGACCACTTTTTTTGCCTAACTGTGGGGTCCACACACAAGCTCACACACAGGCATCACAGAAACATGAATAGGTGCAACAAATATCATATTCCTCCTCTCCCTCTGGCCTCCACAGAGAGCTGCACTGGACAGGATCTGGCTGATCTCGGGGAGCGTCTGAGGGACTGGTTCCAGCTACTGCAGAGCAATGCCAAGCAAAACAACAATAGCAAGATCGGGACCAGATCCACTGCAGTCAGCACCACTTCAGGTTAGAGCTGCCGTCCAGACTGCACAAAGAGGGAGCTGCAGTGCTGTGGTTACAGGCAGTATACTGTTAAAAAAATGTTAAATCAGGTATTAATTGGAAAAGCAAAAAGAAGTCTACAGGGAAAATAAAATCCTCACAAATTTAGCTCCCTGGTTCTGCCGGAGCTGCTTCCACCCTCATGTTTTCTGCAGGCAGCTCTCACTGGATAGATCTTGCAACCGATTGCTGGATATCAAACATGTTTGAAAAACAGTTGCAGGGCTGAAAACTCTGGATCAAGATAACATTGCATCACATACACTAGCACGCCGTGCTTCAAAGCAACAGGAAGTGAGTCTCAGGATCTGTTTGGCTACAAGTTAGTACCCGATAAGCACCGAGTATTAACAGGCTGTAAAGCCTAAAGTGGGGAATTCTTGTAATAGGTTGATAATGATAAGTTCTGATGCCATTTTCCTTGAAGAAATTCTTTTTTTTTTTTTTGTTGGAAGCGGTAACATAATTAAGAAAATGACTCGAACTGGAAACAGGAGATAATTCTGAGCACACTGCCATGGTTTCATTTTTCATTTGTACAGCTGTCCCCTGATAAAAACAAACGTATGTTTGTGTGTCTTTGTGTTTGCAGTGCTGGACAGGAGCCTGGTGGCCAGCTGTAAGGACTCCATAGGCTGGATGTTTTCCAAGCTGGACACCAACAGCGACCTGTACCTGGACCAGGCGGAGCTGGCTGCCATCAACCTGGACAAGTACGAGGTCTGCATCCGGCCCTTCTTCAACTCCTGTGACTCCTACAGGGACGGCAAGGTCTCCACTGCCGAGTGGTGCCTCTGCTTCTGGAGAGAGAGTGAGTACTGTGGGGAGGATGTGAGGTTCATAGGCTGTGTGTGTGTGTGTCAACAGGCACATTCGCGCGCCTCCATGCTGACATATTCCCCTCGCATTCAAACTTCAAGGCGCTCAGCTGCCCTCAGGTGCAGCCACCTCTGTGTTGTGTGCTGGTCCGTCACTATTTGTCTTCCTACTCATCCTCCCGTTCCCTTGTGGGGTGAAACGGTCACCGCAAGGAGCTAAAAACATTCCTGCTGCTTGTTGACAGCCCGGTTCTCCCACTGCTCTCAGAGACTGAGCCTGTCAGCAAAGCAGCCAAGCAGAAACTAGGTCTCCGTCCCAAGCTCATACACTTCTTTGTTTGGGAAGGAAACACAGTGGAATTGATTTTAAAATTGCAGGAGGTGATTAGAAAACATTGACTGCGCTCAGAAGAGACGTCAGTTTTGACTGTTGATTGTTTTTGGCAGATTTTGGGTAGTCATTATCTCTGTTCTGTGTCTAATCGTGCCTAGGAGTGTGCTTTGTTCTCTTGTAAAAAACAATTTTCTGTTCTTTTAAGAGCCACCCTGCCTGGCTGAACTCGAGAGGATCCAAGTACTAGACGGCGGCAAGAGAAAGTTTGGTAGGTATCTGACTTCTCATGAGAGCATTTCAGCCCAATTGGATCTGTCTTTCTTGTTGGAGGGATTTCATCCAGCAGATGACAAGCAGGAGGCGGGGATTAGTTCGTGATCAGTCTGGTGGATTTAGAACTTGATACTGACAGACGGCAAAGGAAATCAGCCATCAGTGTGTCTTACATGTATGTGTGAGCGGGTGAATGTGTGTGTGCAAGTGTGTGTGCTTGGACATGTGTGTGTACGCATGTGCGCACTGCAGATTTTGGCTGGCTGACTGGGCTCTGAGTCAGGACTCTCCAAGGACACAGAGCGGCGAGCAGGGGGCAAGCTGCCAGCCCGACGCTCAGATGTTCCCTTGAAAGACTGGACGGACAGTTCTGTTTTGCCCTGTCTTATTTGTGTTTTTTTTTACATCATTATAAAACTAGCCTTTTGAAATATTAAACGTCACTACACATCCCTCCATCTCTGAAGAATGTGACAGGAAAATAGTCGAAAAGATAGTGATGAATGCAACTACAGAATGTTGTGCACTGTCATGTGTGAGCACAGGCTGTATTTCATATTCATGCAACAGCTCAGAAATTGAAAACCGTCCAATCTTGTGTCCCTTCCTCATCCCATGATGATTAGCTAGCCACCACCACCCCACACACTACCCCAATATGCTGCAATATGCTGACTTAATACTTATTCACCCCTATCTTGCTCTGTGAACATATTTGTATTCATGGAATATGGAATTGGCTGCCACATATGCTGCATGCATTACATTCTCACTTGGCGCCATGTGTGATTACCGTGATGCAGGATGTGTTCATCTGCTTGTAGGTTAAGGCCGCTTTACCATACCCGACTCTTATTTATTTTTTCTGTGTGAACGCCAGGTCGATTCATCCCAAGCTGTGATGAGGACGGCTACTACAGGAAGCAGCAGTGTGACAGGGGAGAGTGCTGGTGTGTTGACCAGAACGGAGGAGAAGTAGCCGGATCTAGGATGCGTGGCAAGCCAGATTGCGGTAAGCCCTGTAGGTGTCAGCTGTCGATATATAAAATGAATAGAATTTAAACTTGAAAGCTGATTTAGCAATGGGAAAAAAACCTCAAAATGTCTGCTGCGGATTGGCCCACTTCTCTCCAGCACCCCCACATGCATTCTGCACAAGGCTTTCTTTATGTTAAAGGACTGAGGCCCACTGCAACATAACTCACTGCAGGGACCAGTGCCACATTCATGTGTCCGGAGTCATTTGCATTCTAAAGCGCCGCTTGTCGCTGTGAGAAAAGTCTTTCGAGATAAATGAGGGCTGGTTGGACTGAACCTGCGCCTGATAAGAATGGCTCCCCTGGCAAGGTTTAGAAATAGCTATTAAAATCCAGACAAAGTCAAACACATGCCCCCTTTTTTACTGTTGCAGTCAGTGTTTTTAAATTCATTTCGGCATTTCTCATTGATAGAAAGGACTCCGTCAAAGTTGAGAGGAAGACATGCTGAACAGAATTTATTGCAATATACAAGATTGCCACAGTGGATAATTCAATCTGCCTGCATCTCACCGCCCCCCTCTGCCCTGCATGTTTTCTCTCTCCAGATGATGAAATGACATATTCAGGTGATATTGGCAGTGGAGTTGGATGGGAAGACGAGGAGGAGAAAGAGGCCGAGGAGACTGCAGAGGAGGCTGAAGAGGAAGAGGGAGAGGTGGGAGAGGTGGATGATGGGGGCTATATCTGGTAAACGTGTAGTCCAGCCTCACTACAGGAGCGTCTTGAACACAAACACACACATACACACACACAGATCCCGCAAAGAGATGGACGTGGTGAAGCTCTCACATTCAGAACAACACTGGTTTATGAAAAAGCGAAGGGAGAGGGTTGCACGGGTTGGGAGAGGGAAGATGCATATGTCATTATGGGTGTATTTAATGTTACAGGATGTACTTTAAACGGGAAGGGGAAGGGGGACATGTCACTATTAAGAAATTATGGGTCTGGATAATTTTGTCCCTCATACTTGTGAATCTTTGTTCTCTTCTGTTGTAAGTCCTTTGAACTATCTTTGAGCAGTTTTTAGCTGATGCATAATGGAGACCTTAAGCAGCTGCAGGTGCTTGTCATGTGCTTGCAAAAAAAAAAAAAAAATGGAGAAAGATAGGGTGCATTTCAGTAGTCTAAATTGGCCTCTTTCATCTTTCCGTTCTGCAAATTGACAACATTTAGATAAACAGTTTTGATTTCAGGCAGGAAATGGGAGATAAAGAGAGGAAGCCGCGTTGGAATATTGAAAAGCACCCTTTGACTTTATCGTTTTCTTGTCATTCGCTTCGGCTCATATGTGACAGTAGTCATTCATCATGACTTATTGAAAAAAAAAAGTTTCTCACGCATCACTCTTTAGCTTGTATATAATGTGTGTATCAGAAGACAGATTGTCACCTATTAGTCCCGTTATCAATGCCTTGAGAGACTAGCAGAGTATACTGCTTAGTTGACAAGTGTACATCGTATCATAATGTGGATCAATTATTGTGTTTAATAAAAAAAATAAAATAAAATAATCTGGTCTATGTGGCCCAGCTGGCCGCCGTACATCTGAGTCTGTGCTTTTGTCCTCTCTTCATTCCTTGTGTAGTGTAGTACGGCATATAGGCAGGTATATATATATTGCCATTTTTTCAGTCAGCATTGACCATTCTTGGTTCGCCAAATGTGTATTTCTTTACATCTGTGTTTTCCTTATCTTAAAATGTCTTAGAGGAATCCAACCATTTGTATAATTACTAACCCCGTGTTTTGTCGAAGTCTTAAAGAAAACTTTTTTCCTGCATTTCTTCTGTAAATTAAGAATCCAAAACTGGAGAAAATTCTTGATGAATCAACCCTTCGCTAAGTCCCGCACCCAGACGCAGACTGGCCAATCATAACGTAGCATCAGGCCAGCTCAGACCAGAGTCAGACAACAGCAGTCGTTTCAGATTTCCTTCATTTACAGGCTGGTTTTGTGGATTTGGAGCTAAATGTTGTGCCTGGGGCACGTCGTGTATCAATGATACTCATTACCTGGAGAGGTTGGAAAAAGATATACGTTTCTTCCCTGTTCCAAAATCAAAATCAAACCCTGTAAAGTGTAGGGTTAGCTAGCTAGCTACTGAAGATATAGCCTACTGAATGTATGCACATGCTGCTTTTGCTTTGTAATGATTATAACAGTGAAACAAAGACCGACCCTGCTGTACAGGAACCAGTGAAGGGAAGCTTCTCTCTGGAATCACTGTTTCACTTTTCCAAAAATATGATAATATTTCTTCAGGGCGTGCAGTTAGTTACAGTGTGGGCTCCATGCTTACTCTGACAGCTTGTCGGACTGTCACAAAGGGGCGGGGCTTAGCAAAAGGTCAATTGAAGTGACAGGCAACCATGTTTTACATCTGTTTACAGACTCTCACACAACTCCTGCAGTAAAATCAAAGTATGATTTATCTAGTCGTATGCTCAGTACTTCCCAAACTGACAGCCCTGTCTGATGGGGAACTTAACAGAAAGGGAAACTTACCGATGCTCTCTTCAAAGCCAGACCCCATTGACAAAAACTGTAATTATACTTAGCTGATTACGGGAGCTGTTGGTCTACTGCTGCCTTGATCAGCTAGTTTGTTTGCATTACTGTGTGACTTTGGTGTTTTAAAGGGTTGGAGCAGGTTCACAAGTCTCACAATAGCACAAACAAATTACCGGTCAAGGCAGCAGTTGACCAGCAGCTCCTGTGTTCAGCAAGATAAAAGATCTGTGTTTGTCAATGGAGTCTGGCTGTAAAGAGAGCATAGACAAGTCTCACTTTCAGTTCAATTCCCTGTTGGAAAGGGCTGTCTGTTTGAGAAGGACTGAGCATACGACTGAATAAATGACTGCACGGTTTGTTTGACAGTTTGTAAATGGATGTTTTGATATAGTGTTTCTGTCGTTAATAACAGTTGCCTCAATTCATCAAGAATTTTCTCTGTTTTTGGATTCTTCATCAGAGGCTTGCGAGAAAAACATTTCCTTCACTGATTCAACATAACAAAGGGTGAATAATTGATATAAAAATGGTCATTTAGGGGGTGAAGTGTTTCTCTAAAACACTGATTCATAAAATTTTGCTCATATTACAAGTAAAATTGACCATTTGGGTGATACGATGTATTTTTGGACCATGTGCAGCCAGTCTTCAAACGAGTTTAACAACATTCTTGAAACCTGAATAATTACTAGAAACATTAAAATATATAACAAGTTCCGATGCACATTTTTGGAGCCCATCTTAAAAACTACCACATCAAAGGCACAAACCTCCTCTGTGACCTGAGCTCAGAGGAGCACATCTTACCGTCAGCTCACTTCTGCTCCTGCCTTACCTCACTCTGCAGTGGAGTGTAGCTTATAGCTCTAGGAAACCAGCAGAAATGAGATACAGACCCAGGTCTGCATATCAGCACTTCTAACAGCACAATGCCAATAGAAAACTCTGCCCTCAGCCTCCTCGGGACATTGCTCAAGCCTCTCCGCGGTGAACTGTTCAGCCTAGGAACAGTGAAACAGAACCCTTACAGCATGTTTGAGTGTATGCACATTCTTGGACGCTCAGGCCAAGAGAGCTTGTCTTAGCATTGTAAAAACTGACAGTAACCAATCCTCTGAAATGTCATTTCTCAGTTTCACGTTTCGGTGATAATGGAAATCAGTACAGGTAATGTCCCGGTGGGTGAAACCTTAAATGTGTTAGCTGTGAGTGGGTACGCCTGCCAACAGATGTCTGAATACCTGATACCGACAGCAAGTCTTCTGGCTGCCCAAAGGGACCAATCATTTTCAGCAACCTGTCAGCCCATTATGCTGAATATTCCTCCTGCCTGCTGAAAACAAGCCATATGTAACAGGACCAGGTGTAAATCCTGACACACACTAGGAAAAGTGTAATGTCTTTTCTGGGTGCTGTAACTGTAAAATAATTGAGGCTTTGATGCTAGAGGTGACACCTGATGCACTTTTTTTCTGCCAATGTTTTATCAGATGCTTTATGAATATACATAGGGACAATTACGGGTAATCAGTCTTGCTTTATTCAGCCCTCTAGCCCTATTTATAATCCTTTGGTATTTAAAATGTCATAATTTGGATAATTTGTGTACAGAAAACATACCTGGGGTACACTGACATGTCACCAGAATAAACTATTTTATTAGTATAATTACATTACTGTACTTTACAGTACGATAAAACAATCTCAGGGAGATATTAAAGTAACTTTAACTTGGCTGTTAACATCAAGTAGTCTTATAAATATTTCAGTTTAGTGCATGATTCTGAGTGAGCCTATCAGCATTAGGAATTAATGATTCTTGTTTCATTTGCTCCTTGAGACTTAATGTCTGTCTTTGCAACAAACGGAGTTATGAAACATTCATTTATATACTTTTAAAATACAAGATTTGTTTTAAAGAACTACACACAGTTGCAATTTGTCATCTCACATGAATTTCTCTAGCATATCTAAAGGTGCAGAGGTCATCAGTCACAGTTTGCTCTGTGCACCCTGTAGCCTCCACACTGTGCTGACGTCTTGGTCTGTGGTGTCCAGCACCCTGAACACATTCACATCCCTGGTCTGGTGAAAGTGCTGCAACAGTCTCTGGAAAACAGCTACTGGGATGCTAAAGTTGAGGTGCGGGTAGGTCACATTGGCAGCCAGGTCTCTTGTGTTGCTGGAGACGATAGCTGCAAAACAGCAAATAATCCTTACACTCTTAAAACTGCAATTACAGCAGTGCAGAAAGAGCACTCTGGTGTGTATAGCTGCCTTCTCTCTGAACATGTGCTGCATTGTAACAGTGAAGTTTTCTGTGGTCATCATCTGCCCCCCAGTGTTAAAGACGAGTACATGATTTTGAAGTCGCAGGGTGTCTTACCCAGCAGCTCTCCTGAGTGTCTCCGCACCACAGCACCTCCGCTGGTCCCTGCTTGAACTGCACAAGTGGTCTGAAGCATGACAGGCTGGTCATTCAAGCTGATGGCTTTAGAGAGGACACCAGAGGTCAGGGACGGACCACATCGCCGACCCAACCCACCGTATCCCACCACGACTACAGATTCACCTGCAGAGAGGCTGAACATTAATCCTAAAACTGTTTCAGTCAGTGTGAGGAAAACAAAGATCTCCTCTAGTACTGAATGTGAAGCAAGGTGTTACTCTACAAACTGTTTCCACTAAACAAGGCAGAAATCAAACCTGGATTGTAACTCTGAGCCATTTGAGGTACCACAGCCTCTGTGGTGGAGTCTCTCAGCTGTACCAAAGCCAAATCATACGGTGAGGAGGCTTTAGTGGAAAACAGCACATCACCCACAACATCGTGGACTCTGTGAAACAGAAAGAGCCAGAATGAAACAGCAAACGTTACATATTTTGTATCATTTGTGCCGTACCAGTACACACTGTGATCGGAAAAATTACAGCTTGCAAAAAGGCCCCGAACCCACACAGGTGTTTCCAGTTATTCTGGCTGATTAAACCTCCGCTCAAGTTGAAAGTAGTTTTTTATACTGTAATTGACGTGAGCCAAATATGCACATATATGACCAACTATGGGTTATAACCACGTACTTCGAGATACATTTCACTGTAAAACTCTCTGATGTGACCGAGCCTTAGTTCCTACAGGTGCAAGAAAACTTACAGGGGATTGTGGGAGATGTCAATCAAACACGGCAGATACAATTACAGTCCTGAGGAGAGGACCAATTAGGAAAAATAATGTGTGGGTAAATCAAGGCTGTGAAGGGACTTTCAAGGAAAGTAGTTAAAGGAACAGTCATCCCCAGAAACAGAATATATCCACCTGGACGACCAGTTTCACCATATTTAAAGCTATAGATTGTAACTCTTATTAAAATAATATATATATTCTCTATATTCTTTAAGAAGTACATGAGAAAAAATCATTTTCTCATCTTCTTCCAACTGCTTCTAGTGGCATTTCTAGCACCTACGGCAGTGCACCGAAAACAATCACCTCAGGAGTCTTTAACGCAGCTGTCAGTCACACCAATAACGCTCCTGAACTGTGGTCAAACTTCCAAACTAGGCAGCGATGATCAAATATAAACCAAGATTCTGTTATTGCATTACCTTTTTCTCACCTCAGATGTTTTCAGAAACATATTTCAGTGCATTGTTTCCAAAGAGTGCGGGTCCAAAAGTGGATCACAAGACCATTTTGAATGGACCACAAGTGACTTGCAAACATTTGTAAAAAACACACTTCAGTTTGAAGTACAGTGCATTTCTGGCACAGAGAATTACTTAAAAGTGCCGTTCCCTGCTGAAGCATGAGTTACCAACAGACAGGTACATGACAGAGACAGCAAACTAGCTTTACCACATGACCAAACGCAAGTATGATGTTGCATCCATTAAACTGTGAGGACCTTGAACTAATGACTAAGGAGAAATCTGGACCCCGTGGCTGAAGCACTTGGGAACTGCTGTTTTAGTGGACCGTATAACTGTAAAATGAGAACGTGTGTGACCCAGCTGCCATGTTGGATACAGTGGACCAAAGCACCAAGCACTGGTCTGACCTACTCTCTCAGTTTACACCTAAAAAGTGCACTAAAATGTGTTTCTGAAACATGTAAGGTAAGAAACAGGCACTGCAGTAACACAGCCTTGATTGATATTTGATCAGCACTGCCTACTTTGACAGTGTGACCGCAGTTAACCATGATTGACAGCTGCATTAGAGACTCCTCAGCTCTGATTGGTTGTTTCGTTCATGTGTTGTAAGGCCATTAGAAGCAAAACAAGACAATAGAGTGGGCATCTGATTGAGTGCTGTGTGAACATAGTGACAGTTTCAGAAAATATGAAATTAAAGTTACCTCTTTCAGCTTGAACGGAAATTTGGGGCTAAAAATCACAACAGGAGGTAGAGTGGGTCATCCACTAATCGCAAGTTCAATCCCTGGCTCTTCCAGACTGCATGCTGAAGTACCCTTTAGCGAGACACTGGACCCTAAATTGCTCCCAATGGCTGTTCCACCAGTGTGTGAGTGTGTTAAAAAACTAAGTAGCAGGTGGCACCTTGTGTGGTAGCCTTGGCCACCGTGAATGTGACTCATAGTATATAAGCGATGTGAGTGGTCAGAAGTCTAGAAAGGTGCTATACAAGTGCAGGTTCATTTACCATTTTGCCAATAAAATACGTTACTTATGATGACCCACAATCCCTGTGATAAAATGTGGAGAACTGCTGCCTGAGTTATTGATAAGGAGCGCTGTTGTTGTTTTGCTGGGGCCTCAAGAACCACAAACTAAATGGAAATGAGTGTTTGACTAACAACATCAATGACAGCTGTAATTTCATGAGCCTTTTTCACATAGAACATTTTGGCTTATCATAGTAGGAAAAACACAGGTGTACGTAATGATATTAACGATGGCTGAATTCCATTTAGCTGCTCTGATTTCAGGCCACTCATATTTTTCATGCTCCTGCACTTGAATACAACAGAGCCATTGTTAGAGTTATAAGTAACACCTGTTGCTTTCCTACTATGACACTTAAAAATGTCTGCTATGAGACAGGCCTATTCAGGAGTGTCAGACCCGTGGTACTGTGCACGGTGGCATACCAGCATTGCTTACTGGGACGCTTAAATCAAACTGAGCCACCGTTAATGTTATTATTAGTTCAACCTGTGCTTCTCCCTCTATACAGTCAAAAGGTTTGCTGTGAGAAGGGTCTGTTAAACATGTTTGAGTGTGTTTTTGGATTAACTTTCCTTCCTGCACAGAGAAAAGTGTGGCTGGGGAGTAGCTGACAGCCCACAGTTAAAGAGGTTAAGATGTGCTGTCACCTGTCCCTGTGATGGAACTTCAGGGTGACAGTCGACTTCCCGTTGACAACATGGCGGCAGGTCACCACCAGTTGAGAGGTGACAACAACCCCAGAGCCCCAGAACTGTCCACTGTCCACAAAGCACACAGTGGGGCATTTAACAGCTTTTGACTCATGAGCTGCAGTGGACATGAGGAGGCTTGCCTCCCCTGGATGGAGCCAAACATCTCTGAGTGGATTTTCAACGCTCATGCAGCGAATGATGTTCTTGAAGATCAAGTGGACGGAGCAGACCAGAGTGAGTCCTATCCACTCGTTTGCCTTCCACCCAAATGGAGACACAATCACTCCAACGAGGCGCACATTGTCTCTGCCTGTCACCGCAAACAGCCCTCCACCCTCTGTGCCTGGCAAGCAGCGAGCATCTGTGAGGATGACTGCGTTGTCCTCTCCAGCGAGGTTGCTGATGATGCCTCTGCTGAGGGTGCTGATGAAGAGGTCTAAGCAGAGGGTGCCGAAAGGTGAGCCACATGCAACAACAGGGCAGCCCTTCTGGAGAGATGAGCTGCTCTGCCAGGGTATAGTACCTGCAACTGGGCTGCAGTCTGCCACCACACTTGCCTTGAGCACAGCAAACCAGCTGAGGAACTGGACATCTCTCATCAGCTCCTCATCTTCCTCATCACCATGGAAACGCCACTGGTCAGCCTCTTGGAAAACTGCCTGGAAAGCTTGTTTGAACTCCAGGCAGTTCACCAGCATCAGCAACTGAGCTGAAACTTCCCGTTGAAGTGTTGTTTTGCTCCTGGAGGAGGGTGAGGGTGCTTCTCCCCGTGCAGCCCGGTTGGACTCTGAATCTCGCTCAGTGGAAAAGCTGACGCGGATTTTAAGTTTGTCACTGAAGCTGTGCGGTGACAGGAACCTGTGGTTTTTAGAGAGGGGCTCCTTGTCGGTGGTAAAACGGGAAAACGGGACGCCGGTGCATATCACCGTCCCAGTTTGAGGATGGACGATAACTCCGCTGCAGCTCACGTGTTTCTTTGAGAAATCCTCAAACACCTTGACGACACAGCAGCACTTCTCTACCTCCGTCACCTCCATGCTGTTAGCAGCGCATGTGAACTTTAACCATGTAGTCGGTAACGGGGTTTAGCAACTTGAAGACACCGGAAACAGTTAAAAAAACCGCACAAGGAGCAGTGGTAAAAGGAAAAGCAATTAAACCTTCATAATGACCCGGTATAAGTTAGCAGACTAATTGTTTAAACTCGTCTTCTACCGCTAATAGTATTCTCAGTTGTTTTGGGTTTATCAAAGTGAATTCTGTCATCTTACTTCCTGGTTGGGTCTCATTGGTCGACGAGAAAAAACCCCGACATCTACCGATTAATGCGATTGGTCAGAAAGTAAAACCGAACAGTTCCGAGCCAATGAGAACGAAGGAGGCGGGAACAGAGCGACTGCATGTACAGTCATACTACATATAACTTGTGATACTGAAAAATAAAATGTTTTAGTGTTTAAGGAATAATTTTAAAGAAATTAAAATCTAATACGGAACCTAAATAACATTTAATTAACTATAATGTGTAAAGCTAGGAGTTTTAATAGCACAAAAATGTAAATGTTGTTGCCTCTGTTATTTTTTTATTATTAAATTTAAAATTTTAATTTTTAATTTATCATTTTTTAAAGAAAGCACTGAAGTGCATAAAATCAAATGGAGCAGTCCGGTAGATCTAGCCAAAATTGTTTACCTTTGGCTCAGTTGTATCGCTAATTAATGTTAAAGTATACCACAAAAAAATAAAATTAAATTAAATTAAATTAAATTAAAAATAGCTTTAACTGAAAAAAAAACTGTTGCATATTGGGTACAATTTCAGGATTTATCACATCTGGATAACATTATTTTAACACCAGTTCAACAAGTTTATTCAGTGATAATAATTTTAATATATTATATTCATAACAGTATTGTAAAATCATGTTTGTATTTAACTGTGTAAAACATTTTCCTATTTAAATTTGATTTAAAAAAAAAAAAAAGTAAAACAAGAAAGATTTAAAGGATTGTCAAAAATATTTATTATGCTCAAACTTCACACGTTTAATAACAATATGACCAACCTTTTGTAACAGATACTTCAGGGCTCGAGGCTCAGTGTAACATGTGATGAGCTGAATTTTTATTGCAAAATATAAATAAGAGCTTATATACAAAATAATGTATAGTATTGCACTAAGAGGTAATTTCATGCATATCTTTTGCGTGCCCTATTTTTAAGCACCACCCAAGTACTCTCATAATATCTCTGCGTGTTGTGAGCAGACACTAATCACAAAGTACTCGAGTCGATTCACAGCAATTAACTATCATGAAAACAGGTAGTTCGGCACCCAAGTATGAGGTTTTTTTTTTACATCACTTGGCTGTGCTGATGCAGTTAACATATACTGCAATTTACGTAACAAAGTTCTGTGCTATTATATAAAGCTCCTCACAGCAAAATTTCAGTTAATGCACTTGTGGTCACATTCATATAATCAGCCTGTAGTGGTAAACCCTTCATTGATTAAAAAAACAACATGCAATGAGTAGAACTGTCAGTATCCTTAGAGGTAGCAGCCTACTGTATTAACACTTTTCTTTTTAACAAATATGGCACCAAATCTCTGCAGCACTTTCCAGAAAAACTGTGCTCTTCATGGAAAAAATATCATGGTACTTTAAGATTCCCATTAGTATGAAAGATGAATATAAAGTTACAATTATAATATTCATTCTCAATCAAGAAGGAGTAACTCCAAGCACAAAATGTTAACCAAATTGACCTTCACTGTAAGTCTACACCAGCAGCTAAAAATAAACTCGGGTCAGAAACTGGTTCACAGCGATGACATGTTCTATATGGCAGACAGAACTCTCTGCAGGCGTTAAGTAAAGGTAGAAACCACACCATGAAGATTATTCTCCACACTCAATCTGAACAATACAGACTGATGATTCATAACTTAATCTTTAACTGTGGTATGACTGATATGGCATATGGATTTTTTTTTTTACTTTTATGAAGAATACAGTGTATATTATCACAAAACACTATTGTAACGCGTCCTACTGGCACAGTCAAAGTCCTAAGGAAGTTACTTAATATAACTCTCTACGGCAGGTAGTTTTGTGTGGAACATGTCTTTGTGTGCGCAGGTAGCATGGTAAATAAGGTTATTAAAAGAGCGTGGATCAGTCAATATATTGGGAGAGCCAGCGGAAACCGTCTCCGTATCCTTGTCTCTTCAGCACGCTACACATGAAAACTTCCATTGGCCTTAAATTCAGCTCCTTCAGTGACACTTTGCCCTGAGAAGACACAGAAACACACATACAAAAGCACAGATTTAAAGTCAAAATCAAAACATCTGAGCATCCTTTACCATGGACACTGTGCTGTCAGTATCTTAAACCTGTAACTTTCTGCATGTTGTAGGACTAAGGCTGGGTGTTGTTTAAAAAATTACAATACCAGTATCCTTAAAGTTATACTAATACCAACAGAGTACTACATTTGATACCCATCATGTGAATGGAAGCATTCAGTTGCGTAAAATGCCACCAGACACCACACTCATGTAGTTTAGCCACACTCTCAAACATTTGGGTGACATCTTGGCATGCTGAACCTTCAGCTCTGTCAAACACACCACACTCGGCATCACTACGCCACAGACAGTATAGGTTTTAGCTGCTGCGGTAGTGGGCCAATCACCTGTTGCATTAAACTGAAGAATGCTTGTGGTGATTAGCTGCGAGCAAAACCATACAAATAGTCCTATTTTCTAGATGTGGGTACAAAAAGGATCAATTACAGATATTGTTTGAGTGGAGAAGATTTGATACTACTTGGTACCTTAAAGGTGTTGAGCACCGATGCCCAGCCCTACTTATGACAACGTGATATTTGAGATATTTGTAGAGCTACAGTCTGACTCCGTGACATGAATCACTGAAACAGGCCTCTCAAATGGCTCACTATATCATCTTGGACTTGGTAAATGGACTTGTATAGCGCCTCTCTAGTCTTCCAACCACTCAAAGCGCTTTTTACACTATGAGTCACATTCACCTATTCACACACTGGGGGCCGAGGCCATTGTACAGGGTGCCACCTGCTACACAGCTTCACACACTCACACCCCGATGAAACAGCAATCAGGAGCAATATGGGGTTCAGTATCTCGCTCAAGGACGCTTCACCATGTGGACTGGAGGAGCCAGGGATCAAACCACTTATCTTCCAATTGGTGGACGACCTGCTCTACCTCCTGAGCCACAGCCCCCCCCTATCTTGCGTCCTTCTCCTCTCTCTTTTCTTGTCTTTTATGCCAATGAACAGCAGGTGGTCAAAAAGAAATCACTAGCGAAAAAAAATTTGTACAGCATATTGCCTCCCGCTGCCACTGTGTTTAACAGGAGCAGTAGTAGTAGTAGTAGTTCATAATTCAGATTTGAATTATGAACCTAGAATTTTCAACTATGTAAGAGCATCAGCGGGAGCAATAACACTTTTCTCCTGTGTTGAAAGGACCGTTTATCTGGCCTTGTGAGATTTGTGAAGCTTACTGTTGTTATTATGCAGTGAAAACGTCCTTGAACATCCAGGCAGCATGGATACAAACGTGCTAGTTATTGAAGTCGTACAGCAGAGTAAGGAGTATAAGAAATATGCCATTTAAATATTTCTACTACTCTCCACCGGACAGATGGATGCAATAACAGTGTACAAATAAAACATAAAGCATGGCAGACATCATCTAATCCCACACGTGTTCATTACCTTTCCTGTTGTGTGTCCGTGAAGACCAAACATTCCTCTGAGCGCATCCTCACTGATGGCCTCTGGACGGTCGATTTTATTCCCCAGGATGAGAACAGGGACGTTCGAGATGGTTTCATCTGTCAGCAGAGCCTGCAGACAGCAAGTGTCAAATATTCACCAAAGAGATCTGAGCTGTGTGTTAATATACAGATAAAATCAGTATAATTAACTTACATCCAGTTCGACTTTAGCCTCTGCTAGTCGCTCATGATCAGCACAATCCACCAGGTAGACTATACCGTTTATGGCCGGGAGGTAGTTCTTCCAGATCCGTCGTGCTGTGAGAGAAACAGTGTCAGCATTTATGTAGCACACAGCTTCCAGTGCATCAAACAGCACGTTCCTCATTCCTACCTTGCGTATGACCTCCGAGGTCAAACGTCGTAAAGGTCATCCCTGCTATGGTCAGCTCCTCGGACGCTGAGGACAGAGGGGAAGCACTGACTTTAGATAAGTGATGAAGCGAGAAACACGAGATTGACTGCAGAACTGACGACATATCAAATCGCTGGATGTACTTGGATGTAGCGTCGGAACGTGCTGTCCTAGCCTGTCGTCTCTGAGCATGTGCAGGAGCGTTGTTTTCCCAGCATTGTCTAGGCCAAGGAACACTAGCTTGCCGCTCTTCCTGTACAACCCTGAGGATAATGAGAAAACAAAGGGATGTGAATTGAATATAAACTCACTATATGATGAGCAGGAGGACGACTGGACTTTAAATCATATTCAAGAATGGCATAGAAGTTATTATTAATTTGTGTTATTACATTGATGGTATCTGTTTTTTTTTAGAAACATAGATGCTGCTAAAAAGAAATTGAACATGCAAATGGGGTAAAATATACCAAAATGTATAAGTAAAAGCACCTCTAAGTGACTCAGAATAACATGTACTTATTAAGTGTACAGTTGGTGTTATACCTTAATGACTTTTTTGGAGATCTGCCTTAACCTATTTATTAGAATACACTGTATAACTGTCATGCTTTGTGCTATTTGTGCCAGGTATTTTGTCTGTAGCCCCATAGTTTCCTTGGCCTCTGCTCACAGAGGGACAGACAGTTATTCAGACTGACAAAAAATAAAGATCTGCTGCTATTTATTTAATTTATGTTTTGTCCTTTATTTAGCCATAAAGGTCCCATTGAGATACATGATCTTTACTTCCAGGGAGTCCTGGTTATATAATGTTTCAGTCATTTTCTCAAGAAACTGGTATGTGAGGAACATTTTAGTGTGGCTCTGTCATTTCAGGCATTTTTGTTTCAAAAAAGACATGAGGTGGAGGCGGGTAATGTCAAATAGCAAAATGTTGTCAGGGCTGTTTGAGAATTGACGTTTTGCCTGTCAAATTGTGAATTGTTTTGCGTGACAAAAACAGTTCTGGTGGTTAGACAGAAGAAAAAAGGAATTTCTTTATTTGTCCTTTGAGGGGAAATTCAAGGTTGGATAATGTTGCTGGTATCTGTGTACAATACTCTACCTAAAAGCTGCAAGACACTGCTGAAGCTCTTGTAGATCCAGTCGAATATAAAAGACATTTCTCTGCACTGCCTGTAACACAGATAACTGAAATTATTCATCGTGGCACGTTAAACAAAAACAGAGCAAAGTACACATGAGGTATCTGCTGTCAGACCTTAACCAGGCCCGCGCTCCCTTCATAAACATGCACGAGTGAATGAAAACATGTCTCAAATAACACAGCACATAAAGACAAAATAAGTTAGCAAATGTAATGTACTGTTGCAAAAGGAGAGACTCTAGCACTGAAACTCATTGTTAATCATTATTCCTGACCCTGGATTACACTGCTGGTATGTATAAGCTCTGTGTAATCACACAAGCTTTAAAGCATGAAAGCAAACGAGGGCAAATTAAGCAACAAACCGGCTTTAGATGATTTTTTAGATGCTAGTTTGGTCCGAGAGCTTTCTCACTAAGTCACACTGATCTTCCTCTGACTATTTTTATGACAGGTTGTGGCAAGGACACTTGATCTCAGCAGTCACCCCCTGCTTCCCCTCTTTCACCCACACACTCACACACACCTGTCACTCTGTGTGAGACTTGATGTGCTTGTTGCATAGAACAGTGAGGCCTTCAGTGACTTGGTCCTCGGGAAATTACACAACTGTTGATTACTTTATCATATAATGTTTCAGCTGGGGTATCTGTAAACACCGAACTCCATTTGTCAAGTGTGGCATTTAATTCCCAAGTCAATGGATTACATACAGCAGCACAACAGGCATTGTGTACTGAGTTAACTCGGAAAAATGTCGACAGTCATGTCAGAAATCGAAGCAGGTTTTGGAGCAAATCTCAATTCAAAACTCCATAACAAATATACATAAAAACCACAATAAAACAAGTCAGGCCTCTAAACTTATGACTAAGTTCATTGGAAATGATTGTTCCAGTGATTTCAGGATTTCTGCCTCAGTTCGGCTTATAACACGTAGCTAGTAGTAACGACATCAGCTGTCCCACAGTAAACAATGATACATTTAGTAAACAACATGAGCGCGCATAAAGGTCCACAATGACTAAACTAAACCTTTATAATGTCAGGAAAGTGTCTCAACAAGCAGAAAACTAGACTTAAATTGAGATGTAAACGCTGGAATATAATATAATTAATATATAATTTGTGGTATTACCTTGGTCTGCTGGATTTTTCAACTGCCCGTGTGTTGGTTTTTGGTCCGAGCCTGTCCCGTCAACTGACATGTAGCCTGCGAGTTTGACAGTTAACCGGAAGTACGTCACCAGTATGCCTAATAAATGGGCGGGGCCAAAATTCCAATAATATTTTCTAAAACACCAACTATGAACTCTCAGCCTATGAGGGACGGAAGCTGCCAAAATAAAATAAATGATTAATTAACATGGCATTAAATATTTTTAAAAAATATGTAGGCAGTAATACATTCATAAAATGTGACATAAATTAATATTCAGATATATAATAATATATTAAATGTGGTTTTTTTGCTCATTTATTTATATATTTACTTTCAAATTAATTTCCCTGTTTATATACTTTTCCCTCATATTTATTTATCATGTATAACTTACAATATTTGTTATTTTTTATATTTATTATTTACTTCTGCTTCTACAAAGAGAATTTTACTGCTGACTTTATGGTAACGTTTTATATGAATTTTTTTATCGTACAAACCCATATAATTTTCTAGTCCTAACATAAAAATGTATCTCTGAGCGCAATCTAAAATTCTGTTAAAGGTGTCATTATGTATTTTGAATTAGGACCCCAGGATTAATTTAATTAATTGTAAACGTTATAATCCTGTTGAGTACATTTTTATTAAAAAGAAAACCTTAAAGAATCCCCTATGTGTACTACTGCAAAAAATCTAGAATTTACTTTAACATTGGGCTATTTTTCGTGCTTTATTGGCCTATATAATTTTGATTGTACCTCTCAAGCACAATTTAAAGTTCATTTTAAAGTGTCTTAATGTATTTTGAAGGAGGACCCCAAGATTAATTTAACTGTAAATGTTATGATCCCGTTGAGTACATTTTATTTAGAAAAAATCTTAAAGAATTCCCTTTGTGTACTACTACTACAAATCTGGAATTTACTTAAATATTGTGCTATTGTTTTGGTCTATATACATTTCATTGTGCCACCTATTTTTACTGTTTAACCCTTTTGTAATAAGAAAATAAAAGAAGGTGCATAAGCTTGATAATATACATTTGTCACAAACATCTAAGCCATAGGAGTGACCTGACACACGACAGTAGATAAGTATAGATGTAAACATGTTCAATGTTTTACTTATTTTAGCCATATTTTTTATTCACAAAGCTAAATTTCTTAAAACCCCACCATCTTTATTGGCATCTGTAATGAAAGTCAATTTTACACCAACATTAATTAACTCCAAGTGTGAAAAAGACCTCTATAAATTAAACAGTGATTAACAGACATTTTAAATCGCTTATTCAGCCTTATTACATATTTACATTTTTGTTTACCTTATGTTCAATAATATTAATTATGGTTAAAGTTCATTACACTAAATTTATTCTATTTTGTGTCTTTCTTGTTTGTTGTCTTTGTGTCTCGTATCTCTGGTGTTCAGTTCCCTGCATCCTGGAAGATTATAGATATTTAATATTTGCCTATGTTATGTATGTTCATTACCTGTTAGAATATTTTAAATAAAAAGTTAATATGTAAACGTGTTACATTCCAAAAAGTAGTGTAGTGTACTGAACACTAGGTGGCACTATTATTACACTAAGAAGTTCAAGCTAAGGAAGTTTCAATAAAGATAAAGCAAATGTTAACTTCACTCCTCACAACTCTCTCATTAACAGCTCTGCTCATTAGACTTGTTGTCATGGCAGCAACAGAGAAACTTTAGTTCTCATTTTCTTAATTAGAATACATTATGTGACACACAAGTGTATGCAAAACAAAAACAGAAAATCACACTTGGATGATAATTTAACCAGAGACGCTTTATTAAAGCAGTTCAGAGTCTCACACGTGGCACATGTATCTACAGGCACCTGTACTTTGTTTATGACAGCACATCTCCAAAGAGATCTTTGTTAAATAAGTGAAAATTCATTGGTCAAGACATGAGTACTTTTACTTTTCTTTTTCTCTACAGTATCTAACCACCATCTCTCCATCTACATGAAAACAGCCAGCCCCGACCCAACCATCCACGTCCCATCCTGTCATCCCATTGGTTCCCACTGGTTAGACCATCTTCAAGTGTTCCTATGAGAGATGAGACTTTTACTCTGCTCCGATCCGAACAGCTCCGGGTTTACTTCCTCTCATAGTAGAACCATTTATCTACTGCAAGTGGAAACAGTACAGACAATCTCACATCAGATAAATCAAGTTCAGCAGGAATCCAATAATCTGGACATCATTTACAAGAAGAGTTATGAAATGCTACCTGATGAGGGGATAGGTTCTTCTTTTCCACACGGACATGTCTAAAAATAGAGTGAAACATCAGTTATGAAATAATCTAGGAAGGATGAAGCCTGGTGTTGAAACTTCAGACGTTATGTTGCAAACAGGGATGAACAGAATCGTACTTACTTCACAGACACAATCTTTAGCCTCCTCCGCTGAGCAGCAGAAAGGGCTGTCGCGTGCTGAGACGCACGTGTTTTTGCTGTATTGTGTGAGAAGATACAGTCATTCGTGGTCCATAAGCCATACATGAATACATTTACATGTGCAGCTGTATTGTTTAGCTGTGGTCAAAGCAGATAGAGCAGTGTTTACCAGTTCAGTTCACCAGCATTGGCCTTTTGGGAAATGAGGGCTTTCCAGAAGTTGTGAGTGCTCTTGATGACTTCGATGGCAAAGTCCTGAAACACAAAATACGTGTAAGTACTTTGTTGTGTGTTTTTGTGTTTTTTTACAGTTACTATAAATTCATGCAAGAACAATCTGTATATAATTCTGTTTTAATTCTAGTTTAAGTGAAGTTTGCACCTCGAACACATTATTTCTCACAGCAGGGTAAGTTAAATGATCAATTAAAGATTAAAGATTAATCTCAAACAATTTGTCCCTGTAAAAAATATGGCTAAATGTAATAAAAAGGTGTGTTATGGTGGAGACCTTGTCTTTGAACTCGTCGTTGAAGCAAACTTGTTCTCTGGTTTCCCATCTGGCACTTTGTACCTCCTGAACCAGTCGACCGTGGACTCCAGGTAACCAGGCTTCAGGCGCTGGACATCGCCGATGTCTGAACAGAGACGTGGACAACAGAACAAGTTCAGCATAACTGATGCAGGACTGCTCAGAAATCAGATAAAGGAAAAAAAACCAAGATGCTTACTGTTCAAGTCTTTGGCTTCAGGGTCCTCTACATTGATTGCAATCACTTTCCAATCAGTCTCGCCCTCATCGATCATGGCCAGGATCCCAAGCACCTTCACTTTGATTACCTCCCCACGGGAACACACCTAAAGAGGACGTTTGCAGTTCATTTTCTGCTGTCATCAGCAGTATTATCCTTTTAGAGCGTACACAACAATGAAATCCATAACCACAGTGACTTAATTACCTAATGAAAGATGGCGAACATTTGCATGAGGCTGTATTACCTTAGTGCCGATCTCACAGACATCAATGGGGTCATTGTCGCCGCAGCAGCCAGTGTCTCCATCTTTGTGTGCAGGATCTTCCCATGTCTGAAACAACATGCCAGCCGAATTAAGTACTGAACATATGCTATGTACATTTTGAACACTGCAGGAGTGATCTGACACCATCACTGTTTTAGGGAGGACACATTAATGTCATGAAAACAAGAACTCACCTGAGGAATGGCTCCATAGTTCCATATGTAGCCCTTATGTGGGAAAACATTGGCCACATATCGCAGCTTGCCCTTCTTCACATCTTGCTTTATTGGGTTCAAGAGGTCTTTTGTAGCGATCTGAAAATAAATGTCATTACTGTTACTGTTAAAGAAATGATTAGTGCTACAAAGACAACAAGTACATTCCATTCATGCTAAAGTGCACGTGTGATGTCTCCTTGAAATTGCAAAACTTAATTTTTTAATAATCTGCATGACTAAATAAACACTGAACATTCACATTATTTAAATAAAGACAACGCTAGTAATGGTAAATGTCAATGTTTTATCTTGTTTAACTTTCAGGTGAAGGCTTACATGCTTTTTTATTAGATGAAGACATTATATGGGTTAATGAAAACATGTTAAAACCTGTCAGACAATCCAACTATGAAGCAAGGAATATCTTGTCTCTGTGTGTGTGTGTGTGTGTGTGTGTGTGTGTGTGTGTGTGTGTGTCTGTCCTTTGCATATTTTAAGAGCCATTCATCTGATCTACTCCACACTTGGCGGGTGTATTGTTCGCGATCCAAGCACATGCAGTGTCAAGGTTCTCACACTTTGTACACGAGACACATTTAATAATAATAAACTTTGAAGAAACAAGTGTACAGTGCTCTGTGCGGGCGCGAGGGGCTTCAGTGCTCTGCGGAGAGTCGAGGATATCTTACTGAGTGTATTTCACCAGTGTTTCTGACTGAGAATAGCAGCAGCGTGGGTGTGTTTTTCTTTGCCATTGTAATTCATAACACTAATAACTTTACCACCAGCAAAACACGTCCGCTCATTAAATCTATATTTTACTTTATAACTGCCCTGCTTATGTCAAAGCACGCTAAAATCCTTATTTGGAAATGAATACATCTGCTAAGTGTATTTTACCCATATTTCTGAGTGTCAGTAGCTGCGACAAGCGTGTTTTTCAGGGGTAGATTCAGTGATTTAGGGGCCCCAGGCAAATGCTGTCTTGCTTGACTTTTCACCCATTGTCTAACTGGGAATGTTGGTATTGACAGTGGTAAAGGAAACACTCCAACTTTAAGTGAAACCACTGATAGTTTGACTAATAAAAACACGGGGAGAAAGTCCTGCATTCAAAACTGTCACTTGTCACTTTAAGTACAGAGAGGCATTACCAACACTTTCTTTTTTACACTTTTACTTTCTATTTACACTTGTTGCTGATGCAACTCTTTGAAAATCTTACTTCATTTATGATTTTTAGTTTTACAACTCTATGACTTCTTGAATCAGTTAATCCATGTTTTAAATGGTTTTAAATGTCCTTTTATATTGAATTGCCTTGTCTGGTTTATGTCTATTTTAATGTGAAGCAAACAGTGCTTATACTGCCCTTATGGTAAAGCACTTTGTGCTGCATATCATGTATGAAAGGTGCTATATAAATAAAGTTTATTATTATTATAATACTCTGCAGTGTGACCAGTAACATGTCTCTGTCAGGTAAATATAGCAGTACTAAGTTTTCTTCTGAAGAACTAGTTAAAGTACACAGTAAGTGAGTATTACACTGTTGAGCTGCATACTTTTTGGGGGCCTTTCATGCATTATTTCCGCAGTACAATGAGTTAGAATAGCAACAACAAAGTCAAGATTTTTCATATCTAAACATCTTAATAAATCCATAGCTGTTTGGGGCTCGGGTGTATTGCTCAGGACCCAGTGAAGCACAGTCTAGAGTGTGCAGTTGTCTGTGTGAGTGATTCTTGAGAAAGCTGAGAGCAGCAATACCACAGGCCAAACAGGCACTGCGCTAGTCTGTTAAAAACACTGCAGTCAAACCAAGGCCCAGGCCGCTAATATCTGATCCAAAAGTTGATGGTGGAAGAATATTTGAGACTCATACCTCCATCTTTGCATTTGTCCATCTTGGTACTTCAACAACCATGTGGAAGATGTTCTGTAGGAGACAATAATCTGTCATTATTATCTTTATAAGGACACAAATGAAGATGACACAATTTGAAAACCCACAATGAATAGACATGATAATGTGCAACACTCTGGCTTTAACTTAAATTGCTTTGGTCAAAACCTTTCCACAAATAGGATTAATTATTTCAGAAAGATAAGATAAATAATCTACTGCAATCACAGGAGATATTGACACAGCACTGGGAAAATCGAGGGTAAAGGCCATTGCCTCTGCAGATAGACTATGACCTTGCTGTTCTGGGGAGCATTATTTAAACCAGTCCAGTGTCTGTAACTGAAATACTGTAGTTAACTATGAAACTACACATCCATAGAAATGCTGCAGGTGACATTTAAGCAGTTGGTACATTTAAAAAAAGGTACACAAATTACATGTGTATTTACTAGGGTAAAGGTGACAGAAGCTGTGTTACCTGGCTCTCATCAGCATACATGGGTATGTCATGGAATGGTGAGATGTACTTCCCCTCATCATTTTCTGCAAAACAGTCACATTAAACACTGTGTGAACATGGGAGACACACACGAGCTGCTCTGATGTGTCTCACATCAACAACTGAGTGTCCCTTGCTGGCAAAATCACGTCATGGAGCCTTGTGTATTACCAAGAGAGTACACAGGTTTCCATGGCTGCTCACTTTCACTTCAGGGTAAAGGCGTGTCGATGATTTGCTTGATGAAGAACCAGATTACAGCTGCATGGCCTCTGCCCATTAATGGATAACAAATCTAGGACAGTGCGGCTAATAGAACAGGCAGCGCCAGTTTAGCTGCCTGAAACTGCCATTAAATTGCATCTTGTGTGCACTGAGGCTTATTTAACACCATGCATCAATGACCATGAGACCTTTAGTCTTGCATTTAGACCATGGGCCAGAACCAGCCCGCCAAAAGGTCCAATTCGGCCCTGTAGATGACACTGCACACCTAATGTGGATGCAGAATACAGTCCTGCCGTCGATCCCCTGCCAATAATGCCAAAATATGTTGTAGCATAAATAGGAATTGAAACAGGTGAAGCTCAGAGACGGAGTTGCACATTTGAGCCAAAGACTTGGTGCATCATGACAATTTATAGTGTGAGACAAACAAACATTGTGACACATGAGCACTGTGGGTACTTATCAAGTGGTATTTCCTACGATTCAGACAGCCAGCTCAGAGAACAATAGATTCTCCCAATTTAGCCAGAACTCCACCTTAACTCAAGACTGAAGTCACGTCGGCCCTTTGGCTAAAGTCACGTCAGGATAAAAACAACAGTTTAAACAAGGTCACCATCCATGCTGTACTCTCTGAAATAACAATTACTTTCTACGCTCATATTTGAAGATATTGAATATTAAGCAGCTTCAGTGCAAAGAATCTGTGTCAGACTTCTGTCTTCAGACAATATGGGTGGAACCCTGTTACAGAGGCACTGACAAAACTTTATCTGCTTCTTCAGTAGCTTCCACTTATATGGAAAATTATAATAAAGTCACATGTATTGAAAGTGAGTAGTAGACACTGAGACATACTGTTAAATTTGCACCTATTTTTTCTTTATTCTTTGTTTGTTAAATGAATGAACCTTTTCAGAATGAAAGAAAAAATTAAAGGATTTGTTATTCATAGGTCATCATGCAGTGGTTTCAGTGGTCCGGCCCACTTGAGCTCAAACTGGGATGTATGTGGCCCCTGAACAGAAATGAGTTTGACACCCCTGATTTTGATAAACCTGAGACTTAAATTGGGTTTGCCTTTAAATACTATGACTACAAACTGAGGAAATTATTTTAGAAAATGATTTAAGAAAGTTATCAATAATCTGTGCAGCTGCAGTGAGCATTTAGTCCAACTGGTTCATCAGCAGGTTCATTAACGCACTATATTCAGAGGGCGTTGTCCCACAAACACAAGCTTTTATGATTTTATGCTGTTGACGTGTTAAAGCACACTGATTTCCCGCAAATAAACAACTTCCCTCTGCAAAGTTAAGGCAATAATAAAGGCGTAAAGTCGACGTTACATCAGAAACCACATCACCACTATCGACGTTAACACGCAAAACCGGCACAACGGGTCGGCGCAACTTTACGTGGCTCAAACCGAGCGATTGTGACTATTTAAACACGCGGAGATTTGCTTTTAAAGTCCAGTATAATAAGAATATAATGCCAACCCTGTTGATCGGATGAAACAAACCAGCGACAATAAATGAATAAGTGACACGTGGGAGGTTGCGGCTAGCCTGTGGGGCTTGTCAAAAGACCTCAAAGTAGCAAACAATGACAGAACTCTACTGTTTCTACTCAGTCTCTACTTACTGAAGAACAAGCGGTAGCTCAGGGAGTTCGGGTTTCCCCTCTCTTCCACTGTGAAGCTCATGTTTGAGTGCAGGTTTGTGTTGCTGTCTGGTGCTGGGATGGAGGATGGTGGCGGAAGGAAACGTCTGCCCTAGGTAGTAGGTGGTGTAGACAGAGAGGGCACAGCGCATGCGCACTTTGCCTATGATGCCTTTACAGGTTATAGGAAATGTGGACGCTGGCTGATGAAACTACAAAAAAATATGCTAAAAAAATGAGTGGAAGTTCGCATTTTCATAAAAATAGAGCTGAGGACGAAGCCTATGGATGAACAGCAACACCAGTGTACTACTATGACACATGATTATATACACACATTCATATATTCATATTATTGATCTATATGTGCTTAAGTGAGAAGTGTACATAGTGTAAATAGTATTGAGTGTATAGTTGTGTCTAAATTTATTAATTTCTATATATATTTTTTTCTAATTCTGATATATATCTTTTTGTATTTTATTTTATTCTGTATGTATCCTATGTCCATTCAACTTGCTTTTCTATCTGTGCTATTTGAGCTGCTGTAACATGTGAATTTCCCCAGTGGGGCATCAATAAAGTTTTATCTTATCTTATCTTATGATGTCATCTGACTTTGTGTTAATCAGAGTATTAACTAAATGTTGTTGCTTTGAGGTACCAAAAGCTAACTGATACAAAGTGCTAAATATCCTCCTGTGACTCTGTGTCCACATATGAGGACATTCACACTTCACTCTGCTTAACTTAGACCTTTTGTCCTCGTTCGTGGATGCTTCTTTGTGCCATCTAGTGGTAGTAAGAGGACCACACACTAAGCCATGTAAAAACAAGATGGCAGCCGTCTGCCAAGTCAGTCTGCAGCCAATGCTGACACAAAAGTAGATAAGGTACAAAACCTGATCAGATTAAACAGTTGAAGCTTGTTTATTTATGATTAATAATGTTTGTAGTTTGATATGCGGTACAAACTTTACCAATTTTAGCGACAGTAACAAGCTATGACACTGTTAATTAGAAAGTACTTATTTGAAGACACTGGGAATTTATCATCAGCTCGTTGAAGGACATTGGGACTTTATTACTGTCTTGTTTGAGGACATTGGGACTTAATTATCATTGACAATGTTCAGTTTTTTTATGCTTATCAGGTCCTACTAATCCCAAATAGCTAGGAGACATTAAAAATGCATACCAAACAAAAGAACGAATCTTAGGAGGATATATACTTTGACATTTGACGAGTGAAAGGATCAGTCCGTGCCTCTCCGTGGTTGGCCATCATATTTCTTTCCCTCAATACATCACAGAGTTCTATCTTTAAATAAAGTGTTGTATAAAACTACGAATACCTAAAAAAAAAAACCACTCCCATAATCCAATCAGTGCAATATGAAGGATAGTCAAGCAGTGATCTTCATAGATTGGGCTGTGTTATATATCTCAACACTGAAGCT
The DNA here is from genome assembly GCA_019142605.1 of Cephalopholis sonnerati. NCBI lineage: Eukaryota > Metazoa > Chordata > Actinopteri > Perciformes > Serranidae > Cephalopholis > Cephalopholis sonnerati. Next base: position 19,101,430 of record JAGQAX010000018.1, on the reverse strand, counting down.
TTGAATTATTACAACTTATATGCCCTGATACTGATTAATGATTAATAATTAACAGTTTACATTACCTACTATTGTTTATGCTGACATTGTCTATCAAAACACACCTGACACTCATCTTAGGCCCTTAATGTAGTGTGTATTTCTCTATGTAGATTTGTTTTGAGGTGTCCATGTAAAACTCAGCATTGCTGCACATATAAATCACTGAATTGGCTGCAGCCTAAATCTAGAAGGCGATTTCACTGGGTTCAGTTCATTTTCAAATGTGTTTATTTCAATTGTCCTTCATATTTAAAACAGTTTTGACTCTATGTAATTCCCCTTTGTAGTCCACGGAATTTACAAAGAAGTTAAACGAAGGTCATTTCCATACAAAGCTCCATCTGATTGGAATAATCTTCCACTTTTCTTGAGATCTGTCACCTCTGCGAGCTGAAAACTGCTATGTAACTATTCAATATCACAGTATCCAATTTTTCTTGTGCAGCAGCTGAGGGCAGGGGGTGTGGGTGGGAGATGGTGAGCACGCTGTCTGTATCTGTGTATTTGTAGTGTATGTGTATTATGTAATGCAGTTTTGTCTGTATGTTTTTGTTCTGTATTTGTGTCTAGTGCACTCCATTGAAAATGAGATGCTACATCTCAAAGGACTATCCTCTAAATAAATTCAAATACTACTTGTTTAATTTTAACTATCAGTTACTTCATTATAAGCAGCTGCTGCGGTTATGATCTGACGTGACTGAGTCGTGGCGTGTGCATCTGCTTCAGATCAAAGAGACTTATAATTATAGGATGCAGAAAAGTCTCAGTGCATGCCAGGAACGATACAAATAGAATCTGTTTCTATTCTTGTCAGGAACATCAGTGATGAATGATAAACGAGAAGCAGACCGGTCCTGGTATTCCAAGCCTTTAAACAGAAATGATACGATTGTCTGCATATGTAACAAGGCAAGGTTCAGAGAGATGTGCCTTAAACAATCTTGGTCTAGTCCTGTCCAATTCTATGATGAATCCAGCAGTCTCAAAAGTACATCTGCATGTCAACACCTCAAACAAGAGAGGAGTGCAAGATGCCTGCATTCATTTTGAATTACTTTTCTACGTGTTTGAAAAAAATACCAGAGGCACCTGAATGCAGTATGTAATCTGCACCAGCATGTCAAAATAGACCTACATAACTATAATTTGGAATATGAACTCATAGTATTTTAAGTAAAAATATCACTTGCAGAACAGCCCCAACTTTGTTTGTATCAGACTGCAGCTGATGTTTAGTTTCATTTTGGATTGATCAGCTGATTATTTCCTCCATGAATGGAGTCACTGTTTGGTTTGCAAAGATTCTAAAAATAATGAGAGATTTCACCACAGTTACCCAGAGTCCAATGCAACACCTTCACAATGCTTGTTTTGTCCAGCCGACAGTACATGTAGAAAATTTGATACCTGTAGATGTCACACTTGATCATTGACAAGCTGGTTATACCAGTTGTACGCATGTGAAGTGTGGTGGTTTGAAAGAAAGAAGTATATCTTAAATTCCTAAAATATACCCTTAAAGTTAAAATGACAACCTGCAATAATATGGCTTTATGGGGAGTTAGGTAGATATCCACTTTATACTGCAGTTCAAAAGAGAATTATTGGCTACTGGGGAGGCTGATACAGGGTAAAGAAACTAAACTCAGTTGAAAAATGTACAACTACTTGCACAGCCTGCATAATACAGGTGTATATATGTGTCACCATGGGTCCTGCAGGGCAAGCAGATACTGGATGAATGTGGTTTGTTTCACCTCTGGCTTACACAAAAGTGTAATAACATCAGCTGGTTGAAACTAGCTGTTGAACAGAGGCTCAAAGATCAGTCCATGAGTTCATGCAAAAGTGGCAAAGTGAGCTCTGAAGTATGACATCGTGTGATATGTCAAAATGGGTCTTGAGTCAAATAAACTAAAAATGAAATGAAAGGGAACAAAATGATTGAAAACATATTTATTTATTTGTTTATTTAATAATTTGTCAGAAAATAAGCAAATCCTCATAATTTAGTTTATTTGATTTATAAGAGGACAGTGTGCAATGACAGTCATTTCCACGAAATAAAAACACGGTTGCACCAGATTTAGCGAAACACTAATTTCCATCTGTAGTCCTACAAGTAGACGCAATAAATAAAAATAAAATTAAAGATGCAATTTAGAGTCTGGAACCATGAAATGTTTGGCATCTTTGTATGAAAAATTATTTAAATGATTACCAAAATAATTACCAATTAATCTTCTGTCAGTCAGCTAATTGATTAATCGACTGATCTGCAGCCTACTTGTTAATAGGCTACTGCTGGGTAGTTTAATTTATAACATAACATCATACTTCATAACCTCTTTCTAAGTTTTGTGTAAAACCTGAATTTGTAAAGGTAACTTAAGATTTCTAATAATTGGAGTAAAGTTAAAAATAAAATTCTCCCTCTGAAATGTAGTGGAGTAGAAGTACAATACATAACAGTAGATATAGTAACAGTAAAAGTGGCATAAAAAAGATGTAAAGAACAAGTACCTCAAATCTGTAGGCTTATATACAGTAAGTTAATGTAGACTACTTGGTTATTCTACTTTAAATAGTATAAATAAGCTACAGGTGGTTATTACAGTGATTTATGCCTCTTTAATTTTCCTCTTGAATAGTTATAATTTTGCAAATTAGGCCTAATATCACGGGTTTGCATGTTTTAAATATTTTATTGGGCTCACGTACCTAGTGGCAGAGCTTCTGCTGGCTCAAGATAATCAAAGGATGAAAATATAAACATAATAGTTTCATAAAAAAAATATGTAATAAAATATAATAAATTAATATAAATAGAATATCATAAACCAAAATTCTAAACTAAAACTAAAAAATGTAATAAACTTGACAATACTTTCTTTTAAAGATAATTTTAGGTTTAAAATGAGACCAGTTATACATGCTGTGAAAGTTTTAGTTGTCATGGACAGACTGAGTTCAGGTATCTGCGTATGGTGAAAATAAACTGTGTAACATCTGTAAATTCAGTCTATTTTCTGCCATCTTGCAGAATTTCTAATCGAAATCACACACAGGGGAAAAAACCATAGATATGTTTCTGTAAGTCTGAGAAATGTGGGCAGGCTCCATATGCTGATGCTCCGCACTGTGACCTCACATCCGCCCGCAGCCTGTCGTGCTTCCTGCCTTTGCTGAGGGAGGGGACGGTGCTGACGGCTGGGAGGACGAAAGGAGAGACAAGAAAGCTTTAGGGAAGATATAAGAGAGTGGGGAACGGCCCGGGTTTCCACCGTCCGTCGGGATATTAACACCCCAGTTTTCTGTAGCTGCTGGATTTGTCACCCAATCGGCGCTAAAAATGTCGTCCAGTCGTCAGCATAGCGAGAGCTGGGCCATCCCGACCAGGACGGTGTTGATCAACGACACAACGCAGCTACCTCATGACTATTGTACCACCCCTGGAGGCACTTTATTCTCTACCACTCCCGGAGGTAAAGGGATATCCCGCATACTTTACCCTTTTACTAACAAAATGGCGCATAATTGTCTTTCTGTGGTGTTTGCACTCTCACCAAACCTTTCCCTGTTCATGTCACTGTGGCCTATAGGCTGCCTTGTCATCCTGATCAAAACAAAAACAAAGCTAAGCCCCGCCCCCTGGCTCTCTGGCGGCTTTATGATTGGCTGGTTTGCAGCGCAGAGATTCTGATGCATGCATTGTTACCTATTGTAATTATTATTATATAGGTAAAGAAGGTGGGAATGTATTGTTTGCACCCATTGTGAAGTGTAATGTGATAACAGACAGCTTAAATCAAATGCTGTACATCAGCTATGTATAGCCAGACTAAAATGTGTGATTCATTTAGTGCATTAGAGGCCTTTTCAAACAAGGAAGTACTGTAAATCCTGGATACTGTGAGCCAGTGGCACACCAAAGGGCAAGCCAGAATCTCAAGGCACACCTGTGTCTATATCTGTGCACAACAGCTACTTCTGCTTCTTTCTTATCACATTAGATGATAAAAATAAGAAAAAATAAGACAGGTAGCTTTCGTGATACTGCCTAGGTCGTCTTTGCTGGTGCTTTGTTGTAATTTCTCCATACAATAAAGTGATCCATCATCCCATTTACCATTTCCTCCACTTAAATGTTATCATCCCTTACTCTGGCTGCCAATCAGGGCTTTTAATGTGTCACACACTTTGAATTCCTACATTAAATTACATTTTTTAAGCCAGAGTTTGCCTATTTATTAGGACATAGGTGCACACAACATACTGACACAGTCAGTGTAGGATTCATTCATAAATTTTCGTACAGGCCCAGATGAGTATTGCAGTAATAATGTGTGGTTATCACAGAATCCCACGGCACCTCTGGATTGGCATCACAGCACATCGGTGTGCTGCGGCACACCATTTGAGATCCAGTGCTGTAGACTACACATCTCACTGCGTGACTGGGACCTGTTTTTATATCCGTACAGACACTGCATAGGAACGTTATAGAATCTTTCGGTCAGTGTTTTTTAGTTGTTATTTTCATTATAGGTTAATTGTTTTTCCGATAAAATGTCAGAACATAGAGGAAAAAAAATCCATCGCAGTCCAAGGTGGCTGCTTCAAATGTCTTGTTTTTTTCCAAGCAAAAATGTATTCAGCAGAGGTGTAAAGTTCTTACAAGGGGCCCCAGTGCACTTTATTATGACAGACCCTAAGGCACAGTAGTTTCTTGTTATGCACCTAAAGTAGCTACCATATAGTCTTGTCGTCACATGATCAAAAAGAGACATACATACTATCCAGAGATCATCATTGCTTATATATGACAAAAATGCCAACAGATATAACAGGATTATTCATTTAATCATATAGTTTTTCTAGGTTATTTATAGTTCATGTAGAGTATGCATATATATGAGAACATTTTGCTATAGATTGCTACTGGCTATTTTACAAAAAAAAGAAAAGAAAAACATGATGGAGATGGGTTTGCCTTTTCAAAGGCACATATAGCAAATGGAGTTTGTAGCAGCTATCTTAAGTCTGCATTATTTTCACTTAATTCACTTCTATGAATAACCACAAGTTAATAACGACAGGAGACTGCTTTACGCGTTGAGTCAGCTCGGTAGCAACACCAACAAACTTGTGGTAAATCAACTGTGTTGCTCTGCAGCTGTCATTCATTTTCTCAAACAGAACATTTCACAGTAAAAGCTTCACTTCCTGTTCAGTTGTCACATATGTGCAGTAGCTGCACAGGACCAATATAAAGACTCGCAGAGGTCAAAATATACAGGAACAAAGTAACCTCGCATGTTTAACAACCTCTTCAACATAACACAAAATTATATTTCTCTGTGTATCATACCATCTAACAGTAAAACAAACTTATCACTGATAAATGGCGCTTACAGAGTTTTTCTTTAAACAAAGGCATATTTTTAAGGTAGCAAAGGGCCTGTTTTCAGCCTTACATATAGCTGGAAGGCCCACTCTCTCTGTTGACCCCCTCAATCCATTGACCCCAGTGCAACCACCCTGCCTGCACTGTCTATATGTACGCCCCTGATGTTCAGTGTACATAGCAGCAAATCTTCACGTTAGAGAAGCTGGAGCCAAAGAATTTGTGGCATTTTGCTTGAAAAATGGCTCAAAACTGTGAATTATCAAAATATTTGCCAATATATTTTCAGTGAATCAAGTAATCAGTTTATCAGGTAATCATTTCAGATCTAATTCAAGTACACACTTTGTTTGAGACTGTTAGGATAAGTGGTTTCCAGCTTGGGGCATAGATCTATCGTAGGAGGACAGACATAACCAGAGAAGTAAAAAATAAATATAAACTAGAGTTAAACAGCCTTTGGTGACAGTCAACAGTTTAGCCTGTCAAACACAGGTGTTTCTTATAAAATTATTTATTAATTATTATCAATTATTGCATTGTATAACTGCTGGAATTGAGCCAGTGTTCTGATTATTACTTCCCCCTGTGCTTCTCTGCCATGACAAGTGTCTGCTGGGAAAAAGATCAGTTGATCTGGTTACTGTGGGAACTAAAGCCTCAGTATGTTTTGATGCCAGCAAGCCTGTCATGATCAAGGTGAACAAGATTTACTCAGAAAGCAAACAACATGCACAGTACAAGAAAGACTGATTTTTAAACTGAAAACAAAAACTTGTCAGTCAATTCTAAACCGTGAAGAAGTCTAGCTCGCTCTCCCTGTCAGTGTCATTGGAAAACCTTTTGTATTTTGTGTGTACAAAAACTCTGACAGTTTGAGCAGTGTTTACCTTTTGCATACAGAAACATGCAGCTAAACAAGTGTAATTAGTTTACCGTGTGAAAGTTTTCTTAGCTTTGCCAATATGCTTTTTCTTATTTTGCACAGTGAATGATTAACACATACTAGAGATGCACCGATCCAGCTTTTTCAGCTTCAATACTGATCCCGATGCTGTGGCTTTGAGTATCGGCGGATACCCTGATACCGATCTGATACCATGGTTGACCTAAACAGCTCCAAATACCTTGGAGTGTTCAGTGTGAAATACCTCCACACAGCAGATTCTCTCCCTCACTCCATGTTGTTTGCACTTGCCTAGGTAGGCTAATTAACACTAGCGGCATGTGGCACATGTGCTGCTGCTGACGTATGACGTAGCTCACGTCGCCATAGATTTACAGGGAAAGGTATCGGTTGCATTTTCCGATACCCGTCTATTTTGATGATATCGGGGCCGATATACGATCCAGATATCAGATCGGTGCATCCTTATTGAAAACTATTGTATTTCATGCCTCCATCAGCTGGTGGGCCATCATGATGAGAGTATGCATGCGTAATATGATGTTAATTCCACTACAGAAGAGACTTGATGATCACTAAAATTACGCGAGGAAAAAAGTAGAAATAACAATATGGGTATTGGTTATTGGCCAAATAAATTGTTATATATCGGCATATCGGATATTGGCAAAAACTTCAATACCTGTCATCCCTACTCTTCATGGCCATAGTGGTCCTTGCACCCTGATGAAGACCCTAGGGTTGAAACCGGTTGGCGTTTTAATGTAAGATGCCATGTTTTTTGAATAAAGGCTTTTTAACTTAATTCAAGTGCATTTGTTCCTGTTAAGTTAATGTTTTCTTCCCATGTGCTGACCCTTTCTTCAAGAGCACCTGCGTTTTTTCACACACTACCTTGTTCTCTAATCACTAAAATTAGGTGGGGAAAGAAGTAGATATGTCAATATTGGTGTGGTTATCCGCCAAAGAAATTGTTATATATTGGCATATCGGGTAGAGGGAAGAAATTTGCTGTGCATCCCTACTCCTCATGGCCATGGTGAGCCGCAGGTGTACAAAAATAAGGATGTACAATCTGTAGTTCAAGCAACAGACTTAGGGCTAGCGAAAATCTGCCGATGACACAAAATATCTGCCGATTTTAGCTAGCAAATGAGCAGGGAGATGTGCAGATCTGGGCGCTGGTGAGATTGAGGGAAGTTAATCATAATTCATTGACACATACTGCCCACATTGTTATCATACAGAGGTGGTTGAAAATCTGCAAAGTATCCCTTTAAGGGAGATGACGAAAAGTTCGGAAAGCAGTCACGCTGGCTGGTCCATGTTGTTTATCTTTCACTTTTTCTTTCTTTGTTTTTATTTGTCAAAGCCCTGCCCCAGCGTCAGAACATACCGACACTGGCAGGGATATAAGTGTTTTACTAAAGACTACCTGTTGTAAGAGAGGTAGATGCTTTGAGACTGAGTGGCTTTGATCTGGGCTTCTCGGATGAAGGCCAGCCTTTTGACAGCACCCGCATTAGACACTTCCTCGGATACATCACAAGTGACTAAAACTTGATGTTCTGTTGCAGGAACCCGGATCATCTATGACCGTAAGTTCCTACTGGAAAAGCGTAACTCTCCCATCGCCCAGACTCCCCCAGCTCACCTGCCTGTCATCCCTGGAGTGACCAGCCAAAATGTCCTGAGAGAGAACAAGAAGAACGAAGCCAACAACCACATCAACAACCACGATGGCAAGCCCAAAACCGGTAAGAGCGTGACAGGAAGTGTTTTGTTGTTACAGTCACCCGTCCCGCTCTTCTCTAACATGTGACAAACACACCCTCTGTTGTTGTTCTGTAATTATTCCACTTTATAAGCACCGTGATAATTAAACAACGCAGCCTGTTCCAGACATGTCCCAACACCTTTCTGTTTCTGTTTTCCAGGTGATGATGCTCAGTTTGAAATGGACATCTAACAGACTGGAACGACACCAGCAAAAGCAAATGACCTGGCATCACCCGTGCCAGTGGCTTGGCTTGTAGAAACCAATGTTGTGAGCCCTCATGGCAGCCATCTTCTTTAGCTCTCTGTCTCGCTGCTGGATGTAATGTGTGTAAACCATGGGGATTCAGTGTATCATACATACAGGTACAGTGTGGCCAACTCTGGAAACTAGGTTTATTTTGTAATGATTTCCATGGTTACCAGTCGCTGTACAAACCACACAAATGAGGGAGCGCTCCTGAATATTATCTACCCAGACACATTGTCCAATTAGCAGATTGCAGTGCTCATCTTACAGCTTTCTGAGAGTTCGGATTTTTAACAGAGCACACTGTAAAACTGACAATATTCCAAGATAATTGGGGCAAGGAAGTGGTCATATTTTAGTATTGGCCTTAGAATCAGTCAAATGCTTTGATATTCATCCCAGTCCTTGGTTTGAAGACCCTTGTTAGCATGTTATTTAAGTGATTTTATTTCTTTTTTTTTTGGTTTTTGGAACTACTTGAAAAGCTCCACAATCTATTATTGGTTGTTTGGTCTGTTTAGTTTCCCGTGATGGTATGCAAAGGGACGCAGTGTTGTTTTTATTTTGCAATTGGGTAAAGATTTCATGCCATTCCAAGACTTTGATTTCCATTACCAACACAAGTCTGTGTGCGTTTCCAATTTTCAGGGGAAAGCTTTTTCTAAGATGGATTTTAGGCCGCGATTAAATTGTTCTGTAACAATAAAATGATTGTATTCCTCACTATCACACGATCCCAACAGTGGAGAACATGCTTTTATTTAAAGCAAATGCGCTATCCTGCAATGTTAACGAAACGGAAAAATAAACTGTGTATCCGCACCGTGATTCGGATCCATTCCAAAACGTAATGGGCTCCTCCTCTGCCCATGGTACACCTTTCCACCAACTTCCGTGAAAGTCAGGCCAGTAGTTTTTCTGTGTTCCTGCTAACAGACAAACAAACCGTAAACATAACCTCCTTGGCGGAGTTGATTTAACTTCAGCTCAGTGTAACGTTGATACAATATCAATAAGGATTCATCACTACTGTGACCTTTCTGTGAATTTTATTTAAACATTTCTCTCCTGCCGAGAAAACTCAAAACACTTTTCTCAAGATCTGATGTCACTTTGACCGAACTGGTTTGTTTTCTTGGCGAGATTTTTGTGCTCATAATTTGATAAATCTAAAAAAAGCAGGTAAAACCCTTCAACATCTGTCGGGTGATTTTTGAATATCCACACTAGATTAACATTTAAAATAATGTGGAAATATTCCAGTGGTCATTTTCGGGTCATGAACAAGATTTTTTGAAAAACTTGAAATTATCCAGATGTTTTATATGCATTTTATTTTATAAGATAGTTTCTCAGTATTGAGGGTAATTGTTTGGGTATCAGCGCTGTCAGGCCTTTGGATTTGTTACCAGAAGACCTTGTTTGCATCAGGCTTGATGGATGCTGTCCCCTAATCTACAAATCTGTCCCCAGTGTCCTTAATCCATTACCTTATTCTTTCATGTGTCAAGTGTGTCCATGCCTTACTTTACATCAGATGCAGTAACTAGAACTAGGTTCCTAGTCATCAATTTGTACTTTCCAACAGATGTTTATTTTTTCACTGTAACATTGAACAGGTAACATTGTACTTGGCAATTGAGCAAAACAGAAAATTTTTATGGTTTTAAAAATTATTTTTTCCTTCCTCAAGCAGCTGTGAAGTTTTGAAGTGTGATGGCGCACATGTCATTTCAGGATTCTGAAGTTCAGATGGTGATGTGGTTAAAAAAAAAGCCACATGCTCATTTAGTCCCATATTTTTTTATTTTTTTACACCACAATCATAGTCCTGTCTGCTAATTGTACTCTGTCCAAGTAGCAGCTCTTAACTTGGCAAATAAATCACCATAAAGCTCCCATATTTTCATTCAGATTTCATTCACACCACAAGTTTCTCTGTATGACTGGAACCACTGAATGGCTGAAATGATGTCTATCAAAGATTTTATTTTTTTCTTTTTGGCTTTGTAATTAATTCTGGCCATGTTTGGTGACAAATACATAGAAGGGGTTGCTTGAACCCAATTTGCATTGCACATTTTTAGCGATAAAACTCTTTATATTACGGCATCATAATTCAGATTGCAGAATTATTTCAAATCAGTTTGGTTTGACAATGAGGGCTTAACATTGTGTGTTGAAAGAGATTTGAAACAAACTTACTGTAACTTTCTGTTATGATTTTAAGTAACTTTATTTTAAATGAAACTCCAATGCCAGTGGACACTGTTGCTGCAAGATCAATAAAGTTCCGTAACAAAGAAAACAAGAGGCTGTGTTTTTAATTGTCGCTGTTTTGTGTGGTTGTTAAAGCTATTTTGAAAGTGACAGTAACTTACAAAGGACCAATATTCTCACTGAGTTTCAACGAGGAGCAGGAGAGGCTCTTCTGAATGTTTTTAGCACAATGTTTGTCAGTACGTTGTCTCAGTAACTCTGATTCATGCTGTGCAACAGAGCGGAGCCCTCTTTCCACATCTGAAATGTCACATCACAAGTACTCATTAACAAACTAAAAATAAAATCTCTGCAAACATTTTCTGTTATTGCACCCACTCATTTTCCCGTTCACAGAACTCAACCAACCATTGATATATCTCTCACAGACTAATGAAGAAAGGCAGTATATGGTAATTATGTTTGGCATTTAATCGGGTATACATGACCTCATAAAGCAGTCACATGACGTGTCTTCTTCATGCATATGTCCATACCTGGATTCCCAGCTGGGCAAAGCAGATAACTGCCACAAGGCCCGAGACTCTGAGGGGTCTCAAACATCCTATGATCACTGTATAACAACTGGTTTTGGAAATTATATATATTGTAGTTTATTTTTGCACAATTAAAACACAAAAAAGCAAGAAAAATTAACGACGAAATGCAGTGCGGAGGACTTATTTGAAGCCTCCACCTATTAAAATTTTCACAAAGTTATTAAGAACTCAAACTGATTAATTGATTAATTGCAGATTTTAAGGTAATTTACACCACTGAACACAAAATCAACTGGTAGAGGGGCCAATATTTACTTTAACATCTTTTAAGATTTAAAACTTAATTTTAATTTATACTCACTGAACATATACTGTATTCACACAGTGCATATTCCTAAATAAAAATGCGTTTAATCAAATTAACACAAACTTAATGACGTAGAAAACCTTGGGGCTGGGTTGTGTTGATCAAGTACAGCACTACTAGTTGGTTTCTGGGCGTCTAGACAAATTAAGACACTGCCACATAGTGTAGTCTGCTGTGTGCAGTGTTCTTAATGGGAACATTAAATCAACAGGGTGGCCTACATACACAATAAGTACACAAGGTGGTAGGTGAGGGCTGGAGGTTATATTCATCAAATTTTGGCCCTGGGCTCCTACAACAAGTGTATCTGTACATTTGTATGTCCAAAACACAGTTATTTTGTTCATTTTCATAGCTGCAGTACGCTTCTATTATCTCCAGTTACCTTGATAATACTGTGGCTGTCAACATCTCGCTGCTTCCTCCTCTGAACTGAATGGCACTGGCAGTTGTTGCATCACTGACACCTAGTGGACCAAAGAGAAACTGCAGGTGGGTTTTTCCTGATACTACCCACTGTACACTTCACATTTCACACAGCAGGTCCTCCTATACTAGACACTGATTTATAACACATGTATCGTGTTTAAAAGAAATTAGTTATGTTATTGTGATTTCGTAAAGAGAGGTATGTGGTCAGTTTTCTTGAGTACAATGACTTCACTGATAAAGTCAATGTGAGGTGTGCAAAGAGACAATATTCAGTGGTTTTCAAGGCAATCCCACAAGTAATGGTGAATACAGTGAAAGGCACGTTACTGTATGAGGTGTTAATACCACAGTTGCCCTCACTTTATATTGACACACTTAACTTTAAGGAGAAAAAATTAACAAATAAAATATTCTTTCCTTTACCATTAAAGGGCAAAATCTATTACAGGATTATCTTAAAGAAATTAGATTTAGAATAAGACCAGATACCTCACCCTCCTTATTTCACCAAAAGCTAAAGAAACTCATTTTAAAATTATAGATGTCAGTTATATTTGTTCTTGCACCCAGTCTCTAAGACAAAGATTCATTACTGATAAAACAACTGTGTGTTTTGTGATACTGAGATTGAAACTTTAGAAAAAAAATTTTTGCATGTAACTACATAGGATGTTTTTGGGAATCGTTTCTAAATCGGGTATCAGAAAAGGACTTGCAAATGGCTGATATAATGATATCAAATGCGAAAGCTAATGGAGGATTTAAAAAAGGGAAATAATGTACAACAGTCCGATTATTATGGCTACACAATTAATTGACCGACATAGATTCAATAATGACAGACCACTTTTCCTTGCCTTCATGTCTGAGTCACTGTCTTCATTTAAGTGTCTCCAAAAATGTATTTCTATATAAGCATCTGAGCTGTCTATTTTATTGCTATCTTACTGATTTATTTTCCATTTATTATCTTGATTTTAGTTTTGGCCTTCTTTATTTTAGCTTACTTTGGTGACATTTTATGACATTTTAGTTTGTTTCATTCTCCTTGTATTTTAAATGTTTTCAGTTTTATTGTACAGCACTTAATAATTGTGTTTTGAAAGGTGCTGTATAGATAAAGTAAATATGAATGAGTTAATAGTTTTCAAGAAAGAAGAGATCTGAAATGTATTAAAAAACAAGCTTTGCATATTTACAAAAACATTAATTGATTACTTTCTGATTTGACCTCTGACCTTTTATTTATTTCTATTTTATTTTATTGTTATTTTTGTTTATTTTCCATCAGTCTGAAATTTGTACTGTCTGTACTCTATTATCAACTGGCCGTTGTAATTTCCATATTTTTTTTTTTCTGAATAAAGGTTTATTAAAAACAGACTAACAAAAAAAAACTTCACAGCCCAACTTGTGTTTTCGCTTCAGAGTTTCCGCATGTTATTGATGTGTTAGCATGAACGCTGACATGAACAACATTTTAGTCGCTAAAAAATTATCAGGCTTTTCCATAATACGCTAGTGTTACCTTCAACACATTTGAAACACTTAATAATATACTTACGTTCATTGAAACAAAAATAAAACTTTCTCTTTCATTTTATTTGTGTTTTTACATCAGGCAGTAGAGGTACGTGCCTGCTGAATTTTCTGCAGGCATTAATCCGGGCGCCTGCTGGTCCTTCCTCCTTTTCTACGTCCCTGAGCGAGGCCGGCGTCAAGATGGTGAGTCTTGTGCTGAAATATCAAGTAAAATCCGTCGATCATCGAGGCCATCCGTCCATCGGCACACATTTAATGCCCATGAAGTGATCGTATAAGTCTGCTTCATAATAAAATGTCCATATTGATGTGATACGAGACTATCAGAGGAAATTTAGCAGCACCAACCAAATGCTACCCCAACTGAGGTCTATCCGGACGTTACACACACTGTATTTACCTGGGTTTAGATAGCTTGTAAAGTTTCTACTCTGTGTTGTCACTACGTTTTATTCACTACAGACTCTTTTTGGCCTACACAGACGCTCAAACACACATTTTTTGTATTTAGACGGAATTTAGTAGTCAATAAACTAACGAGAAGCTACCTGTGGCTAACGTTAGCATACACTTCACTGGTAGCCATGGCCAGGCCCCCATGTGAAGAAGAATACTGTGTTACTGTAGTCCTACTCAGCTCTATCAACTGGAACATAGTTGTTAAAAAGAAATGCTGCTCTGACACCATGGTAGCGTTTAACTTTGCAAGCTAGCTTAGCCAGTAGGTTAACCAACAAGCTGTCAGGTAACGCGGTATCATCAGTGTTACCTGGTGAGGTTAGATGCAGTTAAGGGCCAGATCTTCTGCTTGTAGTGTTGAGATTTGTAGTTCAAGGCTGGACGTTAAGTAGTCATGGAAATATTGTCTGATAATAAGCATCTTCATCTACTTTCTTCCATATTCAGAATGACACAGTGACAGTCAGGACCCGCAAGTTCATGACGAACCGGCTGCTTCAGAGGAAGCAAATGGTAAGTGTTAAAACCCTCCATGCAGTCTTCATTGTGTTGATGCCATCTTCAGCTGAGTTTTTATCTGACATAAAATCATGTATTAATTGCCTGTTCTCTCTGTAGGTCGTCGATGTCCTGCATCCCGGCAAGGCCACAGTCCCCAAGACTGAAATCAGGGAGAAACTTGCCAAGATGTACAAGACCACCCCTGACGTTGTGTTCGTATTTGGCTTCAGGACTCAGTTTGGTGGCGGCAAGACAACAGGCTTTGCCATGGTGTACGACTCCCTAGACTACGCTAAGAAGAATGAGCCCAAACACAGACTGGCCAGAGTGAGTTTTGAACCACTGTGTATATTAACGCTTTAATTGGCCATGTTTATCAGCAGAAGCCATCCCATTTGTACTTATTTCACTCATTCTGCGGCAGCAAGCAGCTGAAATGTTTTCAACCTCTAACGCTTGCGCTACACTGCCTGTGTGAACAGTGCGTGACAGCCACCTTCCTGAACTGCTGTGGCTCGCATGCATGCGGTGTTCACAGACAGTGATGCTGTGGCAGAGCTGCCTGCTAATATAACTACTGTATCTCCACAAATAAAAGCCAGAACTCCACTCATTTTTGGAGCTGTACAAGCCACTGCATTTTCAACAAAAAGGTCCTGCAAATATTTCACAATAGAAAGGCTTTTGTTAATACATGAAGAAATGCTGTCCACAGAAACATTGTCAGAAGGCTCTTATTTTAAAATCGAAACCAGGAAATGTGGAGTGAAAAATGAGTGTTTGTAATCTTCATTTCTGAGTTATTTAGATGTTGATACTAGTGAAAGGTGGTACAACGTCAGTGTGATTGTCAAAGACCATTGTTACGGCCTTTATTAGCTGAAAACCATGCATCACGCAGAGAAAAAAGTGAGACCTATTCTCTAGATGTTGCACCTGAGCAGTGCTGCTCACACAGGCAGTGTGGCTGTTCTGACATGTGAACAGAAATATTATGTAACGCACAGAGGCTGCTCATGCAGGCAGTTTTTTGGGAAACTATTTTTGACTAGAAGGCATTTCCCTATATTTTAGAGGCTCTGAACTCTTCTCAGAGTTGTCAGTGTCTGAGTATACCCCATTTTGCATGTACATCATGTTAAGTAGTTAGCAGATGGCAGCAGAGCAGCACTTGACAGTTAGAGGTTGGATGACAGGTACAATTTAAAGGTGTGAGGGTGTGAAAAGTTATAACCATGATATGCAATTTGATTGCCTATAATTTCCATCAGGCAGCTTTGGTGGGCAACGTTGAAAAAGCATATTTATTTGTACATACTTAAGATAATCTTTTGTTTAATGCAGGCATTTGCACAATTTGAGTTAATTATTGTAATCAAACACTAGTTATACAAGGCACAAGGTAGACCCCTGTCAAAGTAATAAAGCACATCATTTAGTACTTGTCATAAAACTTTTTCACGTCTTAACTATCATGAATCCATTTTTTGATGCTGTAGAGACGCATTGTTGCTGCAAATGTGTTAAACGCCTCCACTATAATCTTATGGGTTAGCAATATTGACAAAATGGTATGGTCATTGTGAAAACATCAAATCAGTAGGTTATGATTATGTAAGTATTGACTATAATGTGCTAAAATTGAACACTTGCTTATTTGTGTTCCACAGCATGGTCTCTATGAGAAGAAGAAGACCTCAAGGAAACAGCGCAAGGAACGCAAGAACAGAATGAAGAAAGTACGAGGCATCAAGAAGGCCAGTGTGGGCGCTGCTGGCAAAAAGGTATTGTGACCGTTTTTACACGCTGTGTGCCAAGTAAACAGTCACTGAACACATTTGTAGTCTCTTGGCTCCTTTATACAACATTAAAATAAGTATTCCTGTGAAAGTATGTCATAGGGAAATTGAATTATTTATCGTCTTTCCTAATTTAAGGAAAGACAAAGCGAAAGAAGGTATCATTGAATTCAGTGCACTTGATTCGTTCTTGATTTTCATTGCAACTCTTCTTTTCCTACCCTGCTAATCTTTTTTTTTTCCTCACTACTGTTACTGTTTTAATTTCCTTTGTCATCTTTCCAATCTTATCAAATGTTCTTCGGGAACTGTAGAAGGTAAATGTTGTGCATAAATAGACTAACTGCAGTGTGCAGATAATCAAGGAGTTATAGATACTAGTTAACCCCTCCCTTTACACCTTCACCCATCCATCCAATGGCCCGGACACACCAAACTGGCATAAGAGAAGTAGTAGCAGCGACAAAGGCCAACTGTTGCGTCCCCTCACATCACCTCTATCTTGGCCAAAAAGTTCCACTTGAAGACACTACAGACACACTGGCCAACCAGCACGTACGTCCTGCGCCTGCATAAGAGGAAGTAACTTTCCACATCAGCATACGGCAATAGTCTATATTAGTCATTAAGTAGGGATAACCAGAAGACTGACAGGATGGATTCAAGATGCTAGTTTGCCAGTTAACACAATAACAAACACCTCCTGATATTGAAGAAGAAAGGACGTCACTGCGCGCTAGCAAACAATAACAACAACAAAAATCCTACCTAATAACCTACTTAAAACAAGTTTTGTTTTTTATCCCACACCCTCTTGACTTAAGTCGTTCGTTTGCTTTCCTCGCTTCCATTTCTCCTGTGCACTCAGCTGAACCGCCAATCAGAGTGAATTCACTCACCGCGGGCAGCTCCGTTGCTAATTTAACATGCTAAATTGGCCCAAAAAATAGCCAACAAGGCTGACTAGTATCAAAGGTGCAGCACACACCACAAAAACTTGAGCGACAGACAGTCACAGGTGACCCGGCTTGGTGTGTCAGGGTCCTAAGAGCTACAGCCTTAATACTTTTCCCCTTTGGATGTACACGATGCATCCAATATGAGGATTTGACCCACTGTTGAATACTTACATGGTGACTCCCTCTGTTAGTACTAATAATTACTAGCTTGACCTGAAAACTAATAGTGTTGTAGATCCCTTTTTAAAACCTAATGACAGTGTGAGGAGAACCTACAGCCAATAAAGGAAAGAATTTAAACAGATCCAGTACTAATCTGTGAAAACTCCTGGTGTAGTTTTTGTTTCGATGACACCCTGCATACTCCTGTACCCTCTATGACACCAACCACTGGCTTTAAGTCACCTGGAATAGATCTCTGAATTACAAAACTCAGTCAGACTGTTAAAACCATACAGCTGGATCAGTAATAGCTCCAGCACAGCTGGCTTGTAAAATATTGACATTGTACAGCACGTCTACCCTGGTTTTCATTGGCGTGGTTCTAAATGTGTTAGATGACCTGCGGAGTGCAGCCTCTACAAATCCATTCAGAGATCTTTTCTACTCCATGTTTCAGTTTTTCAATGTGTTAACATTTTTGTTCCATCTTTTTTTTCTTGATTTTGCTTCCCATGGATTTCTTTTGCAGAAATGAAGTGTCAGTGTGCAGGTATAGAAGCAGAACAAGCATGGTGTGCCATTGTGTTGCACATCAAAAGCTGATAGAGCTGAGCTGTGCCATGCATGTCACGCGTTACTTCTCCCCCTGCAGTTTTCCTTCAGTGTTTTCCCACCTTCCCGTGTTGAATCAAACTCCCTGCTAATAGGTTTTCCCTTCTACCCCAGTCCTCTGTACCTCTGTCTCTGCTATAATGGGCACATCCATTAGGCTGTGCCCACTCTGCCTTATATTTAAACAGACATATAGGCTTTGATTATGCTTCAGACCTGTAGTTAATAGAAGCAGAACCTGGGTGCAGCATGTGGGTCTTAGGTTTTCTAGTGTGTTGAGTGTGGGGCAGTTGAACTAAAAGCCTGCCAGTGTGTGAATTTCTCACTGAAATGCGTTTTCTGAAAGTCATGTTTTTTATAGTCTCTACAAATTATACTGTTGGGGTTTGACCTGTTTTCTCACCTAAAGATACTGTTAAACATTTGACGTCACAGTGTGTGTTCTCTAATTGTATAACATTGCATTGTCAAGGAAGTTAATTTGTTGAAATTAAATTAGCTCTTGTATTAATTCTTCTGTCTTCTCCCCACAGTGAGCCCGGACAGCCAGGGAGGGTCTCCGTGCTCAAGATGTTCTTGTATATTGTCATCAAATAAACTTTGGAAAAAATTGGAAAAAAAAAAATCTCTTGTCTCCGGGTATATTCATTTGAACAACCGTTTATTTCATCTCTATATTTCTGAGTTCAGCTCATATCTCTTAAGCCTCATGGCTGTAAAACAAGTCTGTAGGTGTTGTAGTGTCTCTGTGAAAGATTGAATTCCTGCTTGTGTTTACACCAAACAGTTGGCAGCCAGGATTCACGACTCAAGGTGACTTAAGTTGTATTTGTAGGCTGCTGAATGACAGCTATGCACAAGCTGCTTACATGGCTTTGATATCGGTTTATTGCATTTCTAAGGAATCCAGGATGGTTTTAGTACGAGATATGAAATCTTTGCTCAGAGTAGTTTTAATATTTTACTCTCAAATTGCACAAACTTGGACATTGTCAATAGTGACATCTAGTGGTTTTGCAGTGACACTACAAAGGTAAATGATCTTATTGTCAGCTATTAGTGGGTGTACCATTTTAACTGGATTTGGTCACTTAAGTGAGACCATTGAGAGTAATTTTATTTTCTTCACATTAACTCTTAGTCTTAATCAAAACATATGCACATCACTTTGAGGCACATATTGTATTTTGTGCTTTTATTTTAATTTTTATTTATAGTTATCTTGTGTCCCATAACACAGTGGCTCCCAACTGGTCCAGCCACGGGGTCCAGATTCGTCCTTAGTGTCTAGTTCAAGGTCCACACAGTCTAATATATTCAGCGTCATTCTTGCATTTGGTCATGTCGAGGTAAATTGCTGTCTCTGTGAAGTACCTGTCTGTTATTCACTCACTCTACAGCAGGAAACGGCACATTAAAATGAAAGCTGTGTGCTGGATATTCCCTGTACATCAAAATAAGGTGCATTTCTTGCAAATTTCTAACATTCGCAAGTCACTTGGGGTCCATTCAGAACAGACGCATGACCCACTTCTAAACGGCGACCCACCAGTTGGGAATCGCTGCCATAACATACCTGTAAAATTTAATCTAAATATGTTAGTTTCAGATTTGCTCAAACGTCCAGCTGTAGTAACCCAAATGGCCACACGAGGACTCCCTTCACTCAAGAAAATGCACCTAGTTAGCTACACTGAAGCCATTACTTAAAGTATTTACCTGTTGGATAAAGTATTCATCAGCAGTTCATCCTGGAGGCAGAGTCCCTGATGGCTAAATTGTATTAATGCACAGATAAACGGCCTGTGTGTGGACTTTTGCCTTTCTCTGTTTATAAACACCATTTGGAACAGAACAGATATCCCTCTTTGCGGCGTGACCTTTTCAGATAATTTGCATAGAAATACCCTGAGAGAGTGTGTAAATGAAGTGATTAAAATGCCAGGGAATGGTCTGTCCTCAGGGTAACCCCCCTGCCTCCCAATGTCTCCCATTCTTTTATGGATATCAGCGTTTCCTCATGTCGGTGCTGCTGGAGCTGCAACCAGGTCTGTCCTTAGGGAGTTTTTCTTTTTGGTTTCAGACTGGGAGAAATGTTTGTTTCCCACAAGAACCTGAGCAGAAAGGTGAAAATGTTACGGAAGTTACAGCGCTTGTTTTATTTATAATGAATACTGGCATGCATCAGGAGAAATTACAATCTGCCGTGCACTCAAGTGCCAAAAATGATAACTTGTGACCTTCACTTTCAGGTGCATTATTATTAAGGACTGCACTTAAGCTCTGTGTAATACATATTATATATAATTGCCTTCATCCCTGCAATTTGACATATTTTCATGCCTCTACGTGGTCTTGAATGTAGGCCAGACACTTCTCCACCAGAGTCCTCAGTGCTTTCACCACCAGGAAAAAAAGGGAAAACAGTAGCTTGGAGGCACTTCCATTGACACATTTTGAGTTGTGGGCCCTTCTTTCCCAGTAGAAGGGCCTATATATACCCAGCATCCCCTGTGGGCTTTTCTTCAATCGATGCCAGCCGGCTAAGATTAAACACTGACAGTTTATCAAGATAATTTGGACTCCCAACACAACAGAAACAGGAGTTACTGTATCAAGAACCCCATTGATTAAGTGGACAGTGAACTGGTGTAAAGGTGAATATATTAAAGGAAAACCCAATTTTCTGTAGAGCGCAGGGACATCCAACATGTTGGCGCCCGAGTAATTATACATTATTTTTTCCTCAACAGAATCCTAAACCCGCTATGACCCAGAAAATAGCAGGCGGATTCATTTATCTCAGCTAAAGTGTACGTTGGTGAGGATGAGAGTGGGTGGGTTGCATAGGTGTGGAGGATAAAAAAGGGGGTGCAGGGGACAGGAAAAGGAAAAAAGCAGTGGGGTCTCTCTCGCACAGCTCTGCGGTGCTCTACTGGTGTGTGGTTGTGGGAGGTTTGACATAAGTGGAGCTTTCAACCCAGGGACTGGTAACAGATGGTGTTGGGAAATTAAGCTCCTCTCTCCACAGCCCTGTCGGTCCGTCCCAGGAGTCTCTGCCGCTCTGTCTTTGTCTCTCTCCCGTTCTCTTCTTGTGTCCCTGCAGCATGTTTTTTCAGTGTCTCACTCACTCTTCTTGCTCCTGTTTCTTATCTTCTAGCTCCCTCCTTTGTTTCGTTGTTGGCGAGTCAAAATCTCTCCACACTCCTGTGTTTTTGTCAAAACAGGAAAAGAGGATGACATCAGTAGGGTAGGTAGCGGGGTAATTAGTTAAACGGGACAATATTTAGAGAGTAACGGGAAGAAATAAACTGAAAAGATAAGTTACTGATAAGCTAAAGGGTTGAGGATGAAGATGAGAGATAAGTCAGACGACGGTGATGTACGGCATTGAGGTGCAAATGTGATGCAGGCTTCTGTGCAGGCACACTGTACACCGGCTGCAGTCTCAGCATCAGGAGGCTGTGCCGAGGGCCTCCAGGGATCCCCGTACACACCGAATCAAACCAAATAAAACACTATATTCACCTCTGATTTCCTTTAGGGCAGGAAGGAGTTCTGTAATGAGAATATTCCTCTGCCTGTTTGTACAACAAAAGTGTTTTCGCAGTCCGGTTTATGATAGATGGTTGTGAGGAACACATGTTTACGCCCTCACAACAGGTGCAGTTTTAATGGCCTGTCTCTCTCCATGCAGGGAGTTGAGTTGTGGTATTATAAGGAGAAAATGGACAGAATTCCTGATGACTCACTGTGTGTTTTTGCCAGCACGTCCATGCACATATCAATGGCTGCAGTAGATGTCAAAGACAATGGTCTTGCTGTTTTCCATGTTGCAATATTGCACATACCAGTTCATTAATGTGTAACAATGTGGTTCGAAACTGGACACAATATAGTGATTCTGTTTATAGCTGTTTTATGTTTGATGTTCTGCCACATGTAGGTTTATAATTGCTACGCCGGGCATTGTTTGTTTTGCAACCATCAGCTCCAAACTGTATGTTTTCAGTGGCTCTGTGAACATTTTTTGCAAGGGGCAACTTGGTGCTGTAAAGTGTGGCCGGGCATTCGAGGATGCTATGCATCTTAATGAGGTATGTCTCTCTTGTTGGCCTCAGCAGGGGAATCATCACAGCTCATTTTGCAGTCCTGCAGTGTCCTATCAGCTTTGGCAGCCTGCACTAAGTTCACTCCATCTGCCAGTTGCTAGGTGCTGATATATAAAATGATCTGTGCCTTGGTAGCCCCTGAGCACCAGGGAAGTGATTTGCTTTTGAGGACAAACTGTGTTTCGTGAATCCTAATTATCCTCTTTGCATCACCAGCCTGACATGGTTTTGTCATTTATCCCTCTCTGGAAGCGGCAGACTGAGGGAGAGGAGGGAAAAAAGAAAAAAAAAAACGTCAGAGACTGCAGCAAACTACATCTGCCCAAACAGACAGAGCTCCCATGGATATACTGTATAGTCGCTGAAATGCAACAATGGTATTTTCCATCAATCCATTTTTCACGGGTTCAGGGAGAGGTGAAAAAAATGATACCTGCTGTCTAATTCTGGCACTCTAACCGGTGTGCACATGTGAAAAATCACTTCTCGGTTTCAATCATGCGAGGTGTATTGAAACCACTCTGTGGCCCTTTTTTCAGACTGCGAACATGCTGTCTGAGACTCCGAGGACATCAGACCGGTGTAAAAGCGTGTCAGCCCACCTGCCTCCACACCACCTATCTACATCCTCAGGAATTCTGTTCATTTTTTTGTTGGTGTGGAAGGACAGTCTGTGGAGCGGGAAGAAAGGGGAGAATAGTGTGGACGGCTGTAAAGGGGGAGAGAAAAAAGGGGGTTTGGCTGAAGGGGAGGTAAAGGAGAGAGGGAGAATCGGGAGGGTGCGGTAATGAGAAAGGGCAGCAGATGTGAGTGACAGTATGATGGAATGCTCTGTGTGATAGCCATGCTGTACTCTCCAGACTGGGAGGTGTGTGTGTGTGTGTGTATGTGTGCACTTACTGAGGAATCATATGTGCATGTGTGTGTCCTTGGGTTTTAGAGAAAGGATATCAGGTTTCTGCAAAAATACAGATATATGCATATCATTCTCCAGGTAATTCATCTTTGTCCATCAATTTGCCAATTAAACTGAACTGTACCACAGTGCTACACCATGCAGTGTAACCCACTTCCTGTTATAATATCACACAGATATCTTTGTTGCAGCTGTGGCGAGCTCTTGTTACCATGCTTTATTCTTGATATAATGTTCATTGGCTTCTTATTCAATGTTATGCGTGAGAATATCATTTTGAAGCCTCGATTTCGGCACCTCGACCGTCATCTTGGTCTTTTGGAGCCAGAAGTGACCATATTTGGACAAGAGGGTGGAGCTCTGGAGGCACTCAGTAGCTCAGTGGTAGAGTGGACGCCCCATGTACAAAGGCAGTGTCCTTGCTGCAGCGGCTGTGGGTTTGATTCCAGCCTGCAGCCCTCTGCTGCATGCCATCCCCTCACTATTGATTAAAGGCAAAAGCCCCCTAAAAAATCTATAAAAAACAGGTGGATCTGACTCACAGATTGTAGCGACACCTCGCAGACAACTTGTCACTAAAGCAGCCTCACCCTTAAATATGTGTCAGTTTGGGCCTCGATAAAATTATAGAAGAACTCACCCTCTGTGCAGTTGTCATGAATGTTGAAATTAGCTATTAACCATAACTATTTTTTGCACCAGGCTGTAAACATGTTTATTTCTGCTGTAAAGTTGGGCATTTTAACATGAAGTCGGGACTTAAAAAGGTAACAAGGAGCAGACAAATCCACAACAGTATACCTTTAATGCAAGGACAAGAAATAGTCCAGCACCTAGCCTCCTTTCAAACCACTATGTGTTGTTACACTTTGGATTTTGTGCGGAGTAAATGCACAAGATATCATGTTGGTTATTGGCGGCATGGTGGAGCAGTGGTTAGCATTGTCGCCACACAGCAAGAGGGTTCCTGGTTCGAACCTAGCACTTCTCCAGGTGCTCCAGCTTCCTCCCACAGCCCAAAGACATGCAGGTAATTGGTGACTCTAAATTGGCCGTAGGTGTGAATGGTTGTCTGTCTCTATGTGTCAGCCCTGTGATAGTCTGGTGACCTGCCCAGGGTGTACCCCGCCTCTCGCCCAGTGTCAGCTGGGATAGGCTCCAGCCTCCCCGCGACCACTGGTTTTACAGAAAATGAATAATGGCTAATTATGAGCTTTACATGTGCTGGTAGACTGATTTTGTTAACTTTAGACAGAGCCAGGTAAGCTGTTTCCCCTTTCTCTAGTCTTTATGCTAAGCTAAGCTAACTGCTTTCTTTCTGTTAGCTTAATATTTACCAGATTCACTAATCAAAATATTAAATCATAAAAACTGGAGTGTAAAAATGACAAGCTGCAGTTTGTGTGCCATTGTGTGTGACACTTTTTCCTACTAAAGATAACCTTCAGTGATCATGACCTCACTACAACCCATGGTATGCGTTACTTTTCTACAGTGTAGCTTCCTGTTCAACAGGTTGGTACATGAGTGTTATTGTCATCTAACTCTCAGCAGAAAAGCAAATCAGGGCATTTTCCTAAATATCGAACTGTTCCTTTAAATATCTTGGTCCCACTCTTCAGATGCCATTTATAGTTTCTTGCTTTAGACATCTCTGTGAATCCACTAGTGATGAAAAAAGAATCGAGTTATAGAAAGCACAGAGAAATTACATCCCACAGACCCAAATGGTTTCTAACTTATCCTTATTGTAGACACATTAACTGCATATGGACAAATTTATAGATTCAATTTATGAACAAAAAGCTCCCTCGAGCTCAAGCCCGGTCCAGTTTTCTTCAATCAATGAAACAAATTTGTGTTTGGGACTTAACGTTGCATCATGCAGCTTCCAAAGTACCAATATGACTGTGGTACATGGTTTTCCGATAGCAGTCTAAAACCAAATTGTCTCAGTCTCTTGTGGGTGCACAGCAGTTTGATATAGTCTCTTTATATCATCGGAGAACGCGGTCAAATTGTAATGGACTTAATTCCTCGTAAGGATGGGACAAGGTTGTGTTTGGACTGCACACAGCACTTGGCTGTCTCTATGGCTGAGTTATTCTGCCATTTTTCAGCCCGTGCACATTCCTCCACTCATTGGTATTCCTGTTCATATTACCCTCTTCAATCAGCAGCAGAGAAGCTCTGATTAATGGCAACAGTGAGAGCAATCTCCCAGTGATTCATTAAACAGGACTGGCATGAATAAAAAGGGAGATTTGCTCATATTGCCTCTCAGATCCCATAATATGTTCTGTCGCTGGAGAAATGCATAATTCATGGTGTTGTTAGTGGCTCTCAACATATCCAGACATACAGTACATGAAGCTATAGGAAACGACTGGAGAAGTCAGATTACTCATTATCATTATATCAGGTCATAGTTGGAATAATTGATGTGCCCTGTTTAAGTCTGGGACTCTCAATTTACTCACTAGTCTTTTAACACTCGCCTAAGTAATTAAAATGTAATAAATCTTATTATCCCTGTTTGACTGATCAGCTCATCACTGGTACATTTTGTGGTAATGCATAGTACTGACATGTCTGGATAGTCTCCATCTTTTTTTAGAATCAACGAGACGCTTGCTCAGCACAGGACACTGAATATTTATTTGTAGAGAAAGTGGCAGTAAACATCCGCCTTACCTTTTAAGGTGAAACTTTTTTTTTTTTTTTTCTAATGACGCTATATTTTAACCTGTATCATCTTTGGTTTATATGGCATTTAAACATCTATAACTCCTTCTTTTTTTAACCTCTGCTGCCAGCCCAGAGAAAATCACTTTAATATACTTTTCCTGCGGGGACTTGCTGAATTTTATGTGGCACCAAATCATGAAAAAAAGTGGCCTATTACACATTCTGGTCATTTGGATAGTGCTACACTTTGCTCCTGTTATATTTCTGTATATGAGTGAGTCTTCAGTTGTCATTGTTTTTGTGTCCCTGTTAGAAATAAGAATGAATTTATTATTTTCAGATAGCATATTTTTTATACAAAAACAATAACAGCAACAATAATAACAATAATAATAATAATAATTATAATAATAATAGATTAGTTATTATTTTTATTACATAAAGGTGACCTTTTATGTGTGGTTTCTGATATATTTGTCCCTGAGCCAGAGAAATGGATATTCAATCTGGCATAATTTGAATTTTATACACATTTATATCCATATCTACCAGTTTCAAATAAAAGTGACACATACATTTTAATTTTAATTAAATATTTCATGTGTTTTAAAATATATTTGTGTCTTTTTTCATTAAAAAAAGAACATCTGTCCCTTGTGTTACTGTCATTTCACCACACTGTACAAAATGTAAATTCAGGGAGTTGATTTTTGGTTTGTTAGTGTGTTGTTGTTTTTTTGTTTGTTTGTCTGCTTTTTTTTTTTTTTTTTTGTATGTTTATCTGGGTTTTTTTTCTGCATTTGTGTACTTGGTGACCACAGAAATAATCATGTGACAGGAGAGCACATGGCTGAAGGAATTAAGTCAATGGAAACCAAGAAATCAAGGTCAATTTTTGTTAAATCAAGAACATGTTATTGGGTCATATTTCCTTAAAATATACAAATAATAAGAAAAATGATCTTTCATTTGTTGTATTTTGTGCATATCTAATGCTAACAGTAAAACACACTAACAAACCAACATACCATGAGATTTTCCCCAAAATTGTGACAAAGCATCGTTTCCACAACATGCTTCCATCACTTTGTTCATTGTGATGGAAAATGCATATGGCATGGGAAATGAAAATGTCAGTTATTTAACTGATAATATTGTATCAATACATTTCTCTCAACATGTGTTAGATTTTCTAAAAGTTTCCAGACTAAAATGGACCAAAGCTGAAGACTGACCCATGTGTTGACTCAAAATAATGAGATATATGTTATAACTTTATGCTTTTAAAATTGATTAGCCTGTTTGTTCAATGTGATTGCCAAACAACTTTGACATTTTCAATTTTCATTTTCACTATGCTACATGTAGTCATAATTCTACTTTTATGGTTCAGTGAGCCCCTTTGTTTAACTAACAATACAAGCTCAGCCACATTTTGTAATTTTAATAGTTTTATTCACACTAAAATAAATGTAAAAGCACTGCTGAACACCAGGAGGCAAAAGCACCATAATCTTGTGCGTTTAAGGGTCACAGGTTAAACATGCTTGAAAACATTGCTTCCAAGCTGATTTGGGAGCCAAAAAGAGACATCCCCAGCACCTGAACCATTGCACTAGACAAAACCCATCCCCAGAAAATCACCTCAGTGCTCCCATCCACCATATTATCACGGATTGATTTCTATCAAACATTACCCCTGCAAATGTGCATGAGCATGGGCCATCAGGCGAGTGTCATTACTGCAGCTCATTTGCGAGGTAAGAGACGATCGGATGTGACAGGGGCGGAATTAGCTTTGTGTTGGCTCTCCGTCACTCTCATCCGAAACTGCTGCTGGGTGGGGGAGCATGATTAAAAGGATATATAATTCCACCCTGCGCATTAAAGACCCCGTGCCCCACTTTCCCTCCCACCTTTACTGTAGAGCACACAAAGGCCGTAGCCCTGGCTGCTCTACTGTGGTGCATGATGCCGCTGCGATGGAAGCCTCCCCTATATCTGCTGCCTTTCTTCCTCAAGGTGATTGCTGATCTGAGAGATAAAATGGATGAAAGCATCCGGGTGGAAAGCCAATCATATAGCGATCCCCTGTATTGCTTTTTCATTACAGTACACCTACATGAAATGGTTGTAGCAGCCAGTGTAACTGAGCTGAGGCCATGTTTCTTTACACTGCCTCTATAGTATCTTTTGCACCGAGCAGCCTGCTGTCTCATTGAGCAGTGTTAAAAATCAATAGGCTCTGACCTTACCTCTGTCAGAGGCTGTATTGGAGACCCCATCAGAACACAGTATGTCCCCCACTGTCTCAGTACAAGCGCCAAGTCTACTACTAAAGCCACCAGTCAACGCTGCAGGCGGCAGTCGAGTGCCTGTGGACATTATGATTTTCAGCTGGTATCCCAGCAGCATCACAGCAGTTAATCTGTAAAACACTGGTGCCAGCACATTGAACCACACTGCTTCGGCTTCTTTGCAACATTTCTACAGTTACTTACTAAAATATACACTATCTTTAAAGTGCAAAGCTTCTTACTGCTGCACAGAGGATGGCAAAATCAGTTTGGTCAACCACTTTGTTCTGACGAATCTGACGAATGGCTGTCATCAGGGGGCGGGCGTTATTTTAGACTATCTCGATGCATTGGTATCCCGCATTGTCCCACATTGTCCCACACAAACGTAGTCTTCGTCCCACATCTGGTGAGTTGGGATCTGGTCACCCTACTCATGCTTGTGACAGCGAGAGATGTAAACATTAATGGCATCCTCCTCGGCTGAGCTCAGTGGTGCTAGGTGAGCTAGCACTAGCAGCATGATTCCGTCTGCATTTTGATACCGTTCGTTCGTGTAGTTCAGTAGAGAGAAAATAGTTCCTGCATGAAACTGCTCTCTCAACACATTCTCACTCCGACTTTGTCACATATCGACTTTTGGTCATGGACTTTCCACATCAAGATACGATGTGAAAGGTACCCTGGGTGCGTTGGTTGTTGTTGTTCTGTGACATTGTGTCAAGTTCTGCCTGTTACATGCATTGTCTTTTTTCAGTATACACTTTCATTTTCACAGGAAATGCATCAGGAATTGATGTTTTCCTTTCCTTAAACAGCAAATGCACGTGGTTATGTTTTGCCACCACACACACGTGGCCAGGGTTTGGCTTTACAATCTTACGGGAAGTGAACACTGCCCTCCCAGGTAAAAGTCAGTGTTTGTTGAACCCATTCATCACCCCTCCAACCTGCCCTACTTTGACTTTCGCCACTTTAACTTTCGTTCTTGTCTTCGTTAAAGGATTAGTCAGTGTCTGACGCCACAAGTCACCACCCAAGCGCTGGATTTCGACGACTTGGGGTAGGATAGGTTTGTGGACTTATGTCATGAAGCCTCCGCTTTGACATCTTTGCTGTTGCCATCTTGTTTTTTTGGACCCTGAAATGACCATATTTGGACGAGAGGTTGGAGCTGTGAAGGAGCGATGGGTGGATAGACTGTAGCGACAGCCTGTCCCTCAAGCAGCCCCACTTTTAAATATGCATAAAATCGGTGTTTGTTGGACCCATCCACCACCCCTCCCACCCACCTTACTTGGACTTTTGCTGCCTTAACTTTTGTTCTTGTCCCTCCGCGTTTTCCCCTGACGCTGTTTAACTATAACGAGCCGCGTATCATGCCAACGTGAAAGTACAGTGTCTGACAACAGAAGTCAACACCCAAGTACCGGATTTCAGCAACTCTGGAGTGCTACCAGGTAGGCTCACAACAAGGTCTGTGGATTATCTTGAGTAACTGGGTCATGATTTCTGGAAAGAGACATTGCTGTTGAGTTTTTCAGATGTATTTTTTTGGCACTTTGAGCACCACAAGCCGAGTGCCATCTAGTTCCATTATACTGAAGAGAAGGCAGACATCTCTACGGCCGATATCTCCAACACTCAGCAACTCACACCGAAACAGTCTAGACTGATAAACAGCACTACAAGGAAGAGGAAGAATATGTGTCTTTCATTTGGGGGTGAACTGTCCCTTTAAGTAAGATGAATGACTGTGAGATGGATGAAAACAGGAAAAAATAAAAGTATTAAATGTATTTTCAAATTCCTCTGATTTAAATAAGTTGCCAGTCTATCACTATAACTCCAGAGGGGACTGTATCAACTGTAAAACCAGGTGAAACTGGGTCACCCTCTAATCTCATAAGGAAAGTTACACCTCTGAAAGAGTGATTTTTTTCCCTGTGTCAGGATTTCAAGTTGTGTAGATGGATTAGGCTACGTGTTGAGAAGCCCATTAATAATTAAGAGGAACCCAGAATATAAGCTGCTCCCTGTTGTGCAGTCAACTGCACTGGCACAAAATAGAGCTGGGATAGAGGAGAAGGGGATGAATGGTGAGAAGTGCTTATGAAATATGGATATCAGGAAGAGAGCAGTTCAGGAGAGTTAACAGGGAAATGCTCATCCATTGCTTTAATGATGCAGTGCAGGACTTAAAAAATCGTCTAGCTTTTCCTCAGACGCTGTATGTATATCTAAATCTCAGATTGTAGATTTTGTTTGCAAAATTGTCTTTGCTAGTTTAAAAGCCTGTTATCATATCAACTGAGGGTCAAGTGTAAATACAGTTACTGTAAGCAATAGAGTGTGTGATATATGACCACCACACACTGACACGCTCTCACTCTGTGGCATCATATTCATATAAGACAGCAGTAGTTGTCTCCACAGAGCATCCTATGTCTTATACATATATAAATGCAATGCTCATTATCATCCATTATAGGAGGAACGATTACTTTAAGTACTTCCCTCTGTGTGTTTGTTGGAGAAGTGGCATAAAATAGAACACCTAGGCAATCCCTAATGGCTGCTGTAACGTATGCATGATTTCATGCCTGCTGGCGCAGCTATTCCAAGAGCAACAGCTATGATTAGCGTCCCAGCGGTGATGTTTATTCCCAGTGAGGTTCAACCCAGAATCTCAGACATCTGATGCAAAGACTTCACATAAAACTTGATCAAATAAAATGAAAAGAGATTGTGTTGTGAGTGTGGTATTGCCACTGTGGAGTTTATGTTTACTACCAGGGCAACATTATTCACTGAACGGTATCATTGCTTTGGGCTTCTTGGGATATATGCTTTCTTAAGTATTTTAGTGCACTGAAGAAAAGCAGCGAGAGAAGAGCAAGCCTGATCTTGAATGTGAACCCGTGCCATCATGAATATTTACTTAATACTTCAGAAGACGAAAGCGCCAGGATACTCCTCGACTTTGGATATATTAACTTGAAATGAGTGCATTATGAGCTGCTGGAGTTGCTTTATGCCAAATGTTATTTGCTCTGTTGAGCAAATGACTATGAGATTTTCACTGGCCTCCGTTAAAGCCCAGACTGCGATATTAAGATTTAACATCACTGCTGACATAGGTTGGAGGAAAAAGCTGTTTTGTATTCCCTCTAGCCCGGCTGAAGACCAGCATCATACAAACTAGTGGGGAGAGTAGCACGCTATCAATGGGCTGACTGGCCGACTGGCTCTGGCGTTCAGCTTCAAAGAACCGCCTGCAGGCATCGTTTCTAATATTGTCTCAGAGTCTGTGTTTTTCACAAAACTACTGATGCATGAGTGGCCTGGAAAAACAGAGGGGAAACATCAAAAGTGCTTTTGAAGAGCGGGGGTTTTGT
This sequence comes from Cephalopholis sonnerati, assembly GCA_019142605.1. Lineage (NCBI taxonomy): Eukaryota > Metazoa > Chordata > Actinopteri > Perciformes > Serranidae > Cephalopholis > Cephalopholis sonnerati. The sequence continues at coordinate 19,070,042 of JAGQAX010000018.1, read as the reverse complement.
CGGACCACAACTAAACGTTTCCACCTGAATCCTGATTGGTACACAGCCGTCATCTGACGGAATCCTTTTTGGATCATGTTTCTGTGCAGATAACATTTAGATCGATTGAACAGGCAGTTACATGTAGAGGATGTGCCTCTGAGGGCGATTATACACTTTCTCTACACATGCTGAGAGAGCTGCTCGGTGTGTAAGAGGGGGCAGAGCACCTCCTTTATCGCCAGGATGAGCAGCTGTGTTTGCCTGTGCATGGTTCATGTCTGGCATTTTAATCCGCAAGCAAAACAACAGTATCAAAGTGGAGGATATGTCTAATTGTATCATCATTCAGCCCAAGCACACAGCTTGAGCAGTGTTTAGATTTCTCCCCCTTCTGCCCCCACCCACCTCCCTTTTTTTCTCACATACTACCCACATGCACGCACTTAGCATTATGTAACCCAGGGGCTGGGTGTTGCAGAGAGAGTGGTCCTCAGTAGGGGATGTGTAAACAGCTGCAATGTCAGTGCTGGGCACACTTTATCATCACAGCATAACACAAGACCCCAGGCATCTAATGCAGCAGAGACAGTGTGAGTGTAAGCTGGACTTGCATTGAAAATCGCATTCCTGTCCATGCACGTTTTTTCTGTTTCCTCACATTATCACAAAGTTTAGCTCATGTATCCATAAATGTGTAATCCATGGCTTTGTGATTAAAATAACTGCAGAAAATCACTGTTGTTGTTGTGTTTTTCCACCCCTACACTCACTGAGAGAGACGGACACGAGTGTCAGCGCTGCACTCTGGGAAATGACTGGTCTGTCACGCTCCGGTTGACTTCCATCTTTCATCCCCTCAATCCTCGCCATGTTGTCTTCTGACTGTCACTCTAGATTGGCCTCACAGTACAGTAAGCCTCTGCTCATATCTAATTGGAGAGACGAGAGAGACCCATCTCAAGCCCCGTGGTGTCCCTGAATGCGGCTACTTAAGCACTTAGAAACTCATTAAACTTGCCATCGTGGTCCTTTAGCTCCACCTGACATTTCATATCCAGTATCACTGATAAATATCATCAAATTTAGCTAAGCTGACCTCAGCTGGTCATCTGTGTCTACTAAAGTTTAATCATAGGTGTCACAACCAAAATATGAGACATAAACATTGTCTGTAATCACAAGCAGTCACAATAACAGTAGAGCAGTTTTACTTCTTAACAGTTTCCAGTGTGTTTTCATGCTGCTCTAAATGACAAAAACAATGAATGTACTTTTGCTCTGGGGCTGTATTTTACCATTTAGGCTTGGCCTGTTAGTTCTGACCAAGAGAAATCCTTCTAATAATATTTTCGACAACAGTGTGTTTCCAACTTTGTGGCAACAGTTTGGGGAATGTCCTTCCTCCAGCGCACACAGCCAGGTCCATAAAGAATGGTTTTCCAAGTTTGGTGTGGAAGAACTTGACTGGCCTGCCTGGAGCCCTGACCACAATGAACTGGAATGCTCACTGTGAGCCAGGCCTTGTTAAGCACTTTTCCATTCACCTGTTTTTGTCCACATTGTCAATTTGCTTATTAAAACATAAGTGGAATCATTTAGGAAATTTAGGAAAAAAAAGTGAAATATGGCAACAACAAAAAACGTGATGTAGTTGGTGTATCAGTAAAAAATAAATGCAACCAGGTGCAATGGAAACACTTAGCGAATAAGTCATGACATACAAGAAGCTGTAAATGTCACTCATGCCTCCGCTTCACTGATGAGATGAAAATGGTGGCTGATGAAGAAAATCTAGAATATTGGGATGTGGAAACACATGGAAATTGGAAAAAAGTTGAAATACGTGGAGAAGTTGGTGTGTCAATAAAAATGAAATGCAACCAGGTGCAATGGAAACAGACCTAGTTTATAAATCATGACACACATGAAGCAGTAAATGTCACTTTCCACTTCACTGATGAGAGGAAAACGTTGGCTGATGAGGAAAATAAGATCTGTAATGAGCGTTGTGTAATTTTACTCAAATTAATACACTATAATACATGCCATACTTATTCTACAGTTTGAGGCTAAGTTGTAACTATAATATATACCGGGGGGGGACCCCAATACCTAAATATGCTAAAAATGTCCCCACAAATAAATTGATTAAAAAGAATTAAACTAAAAAAAGTACATACACTGATTGTGGCCCTGGTGTGAGGTTTGACTGACACTCTTTTAATTATGTCATCTCACCGTCCACATACTATTGACCAGGGGTCTTTCTTATCGCATGCGTCCACAGGTTTATCATTAGAGGTAGGTTGGTCACTGGGTCACTGTGGTGTCTGAGAGGCTTCAGTGGGATGAACTCCTCTTACCCACTCACCCAGGCCTGCAGTCGGGGGCGGTCAAAGGGTACACATGACCCTGGGCCAGGGCCAAGGGGGGGTTGACCCTTTAATGGGATCAAGTGCAACAGTTTACTTACTGACTTAAATCACTGAAATAAATGAAATGAAAAATAAATGCGATTTTATAATTAGAGACACACCTCAGCGTGCCATGTGATGCTCCCCTGCACAGTCTTCAAATTGCATTAATTGGGTTTGAATGGGAAACAGTTAGTTGACAGCCATATACTCCTTACACTGTTTCAGATCTGCACACAATTTGGCCAATATTTAATTAAAGTAGCCTCAAGACTGAATGAATAAATGATTTCTAATGATTTAGTACTTTTCAGTAATTACCTCAATCAATGTTTGATTTGACTTTTCTGTAAAACTTTATAGGAGGGCATTTATTCAGCCCAGCACACACATGTAACTACTTGCTTTTCAAAATAAGAAAACAAGGTCTTTACAGTAGATACAAAATACACATGGAAATATGATTAACTGGATTATATTATTCACAGGAAGTATGAAAATATATAGGGCTGGCCTGCACCCACCTGTCATAGCTCATAGCACCTCACACTGGTGCTTCATTGGCTCTCCTAGTTTACTCTCTACTGTACGTGACTATGATGCACTGAAGCTCTGAAAATAGTGAGTTACGACACTATTTTGAAACCCTGGTTGATTTTACTATATTAAGGCTTTATTTTGAGCCCCGGAGCATCTTTTACCCTTTATTTGTCATGTCATGCAGGGGCGTACCCACACATGTGCCAACAGATGCAGACTTGCACACACACACATGCACACAATTCACACAAGAGGAGGCAGTTGGAGTAGGCTGTGGACACATTTGTCACTCTGGCAGGCAGGCCTCCCATTCTCTGGGTTGGTGGCCTGGTTTCTGCACGGGGGCTGGGCACCTCCCCGCCTGTGCTGCCTAGTAACTGTCAGATCTAGACTGTGATTTATGCAAATTGGCAGGCAAGGGCTTGTGGGTCAGCCGCGATATGTGGTAAGACCATCACTGGGACAGCGTACAAAGGCAAGTCAACAGAAGCAGTCACGCTGCATATCTAGCCAGCAACACTTTACACCACCACCAGCTGAAAGATAAAAGGTGAAACTGAAATAGCGTATGACACTAAATAATTGGGAGTCATTTTAGATCATAAATTAGCTTAAAACACTCAAAATCTTAACTGCAATGTAATATTTTTATAATGCAATAAAATATAAACTAGCCCAGAAATGTGGCAAGGGCACTGAGTCGTAACTTGACTATCTTGAAGTCAGATCTGTTGTAACATCAAAACTCAATAAAAAACAACATAATCTCCAAGCACCCATAACTGCAGAATAAATTCCGAATATTACGAGCTAAAACCACTCAACAACACAGACAGACAAAATGGGGAGGGAAAAAAAAATCTATCAATCACTCCTGCTGCCAACTTCTGGACTCGAATCTGTCCCAAATGCATCTCTCACAATCAAACACCTGCTCACTTTGTTCCCCCAACACTTTAGATGATTACTTGTGTGCAATCTGGCACACTATCAGCCCGTATAACACTTCTGAAAGGAGATCACTAATAAGCAATCTAACATATTGGACTACTGCATTCAACTGCGTTAACCAGGCAACCACACAGAAACTGTTCTCAATCACCTCACTACAGTCACATCGATCACTGTAACTGTTGCTGAGAGGTGCATCCTCCTTTACTGGAAAAGCAGGAAAAACATTACACAGTGGACTGGTTTTATGACATAACTTATCTCTGTGGATGAAAAGACCAGCTGTAAGAATCCTGAAACACAACATTTATAGACGGCATGGGTCCCAAACATAACAGATCTTCCTCTTCTACTTGTTGTGCTTCTTCTTTCCCACCTTGTCATTACTTTTATGATTATGGGAGAAGGGAGAGAAGGAGCTTTCTGGGTATGGGGCAACTGGTTGGTGCTCCCCAGACTTTGTCTCTTATCTTGTAGGGACTCTGTGATGGAAATAAAACAAGTCCAGAGAGAGCGTCTATTGCAGGACACCAAAAGCACTCTCCTAACACTCCATGTGCGATTAAAATTGATGTGCTTCCTCACAGCCATGGCTTGGATCAAAGGACCGAGCTCTCAGGTTTGCAACTGCTCTGTGTCCTCCTTTTCATCCGACCCCCTGCTCTTCACCAACCACTTCCACCACCATCACCATCATCACTCCTTCTACATCTTCCTCAGACCTCAAAAGATTCCCCTGCTGTGTCAAAGTTTATTTCCCCATCAATTTACTTCCCCCCGAGGCCAGGCATCACCCCAATCCTAACCCAGTGGTTCCCAACTAGTAGGTTGCAGTCAAAAAAGTGGGTCACAGGTCCACTCTGAATGGAGAACTGACTCGTCAGTGTGTCAGGTTTGTAAAAAAGCACACTTTATTTTTAAGTACAGTGAATTTCCAGCACAAAGGCTTTATTTTGAAGTGCTGTTTCCTGATGTAGAGTGAGTGACGAATGGACAGCTACTCAACAGAGGCAGCAAACTAGCTCAACGACATGGCCAAACACAAATACGACGCTGACTATATTAAACTGTGTGGAGCTTGAACTAATGACAACAGTGAAATCTGGACCCCATGGCTGGACCACTGCCCTAACCGGTCGTCCTCTGCAATGATCAACCTCAACGCAACCGTACCATTACCCCAACCACTTATTCATTAATTGTAAGTATTTCATATACATAGTTTCTATGCTATAGTGTTGGAGATATCAGCCGTAGAGATGTCTGCCTTCTCTCTAAAATAATGGAACTACATGGCACTTGGCTTGTGGTGCTGAAAGCGCCAAGAAATACATTTGAAAAACTTCTTTGCTCTTGACGGCCACAAGTTGTCGATCAGCAGAATAGCAAGAACCAGTGCCAAGAATATGTACCGCATAACTGTATGCTCGCTCGCTGCACTCAGACCACAATGCCCCTGGTTAAATTATGGCCTCATCTCTCTCCCCTCATTTCCTGTCAGCTCCCTACTGTCTCTAATGTCTAATTAATAAGGTAAAAACCTGTGGAAAATATTTTAAAAGAAAATGTTTACAGATATTTAAAAGGACAACACCACTCTCTGCGGTTACCCTCAGAACCAGGTGATCCAGGTGATATTGGGGGCAAGGAATATGACATTGCCATCCTCTGATACAAACAGTTGGTCTTTCTATTTTAACAGCTGGGCGCTTGTGGTGCCTGGCACAGTTTAATTAGTGTGAATACATTAGGTCTGTGTGAGATCTTGCTACCTGGCAGGGGTTAGAGCTGGGCAGGGACTGCAGAGGAGCAGGCTGCACCAGCGGCACTCCCAGGCCCTGCGGTAATGACCCTGCCAGGCTGACACAACGCTCCCACCTGGGGGACCGCTGAGGCTTTCCAATGACAGATGGAGGGCTGCTGAGACAGGGGAGCTGGGCTGGATTACTGCAGGCTAACAGAGCAGCCATTAGACCAGCCAGTCTGCCAGCAAGCCAACATGTCTTTGTGTTGGCTCCACCTTTGCCTGGTAAGTAATGTAATGGTGTGACCAGACAGACCGCCAAAACACTAAGTACATGTTTACTCCATCACCATTTTGCATCAGTGGTTATGTTTGGAATTAGTTACGTGCTGGGCGATTTGTGCTCAGGTTTGGTAACTGTGTATTTCATCTACAGTTTAATCCAAATCACTAGACCTTTTAAAATTACAGGAACTCAGTTGAAGGCTCCAAGTGAATGTTTAAATTGAATGAGTCCCGTAAGATGTTCTGAAATTGAAATGTTTTAGTGTGGTTCAAGAATTTCTGCATGAAACGAGGCGATGAGCAGGACATGAAGAGGAATTTTAGCATTTTAAACATCAAAATAAGGTGACAAACATTTGTAAAATGGACACTGACAGCAGACGGGCACTTGCCTCCTTCATCTGCACTCCATTTTTATTCATTACTGCTTTAAAGCATCAAACAACTCCCATAAAAAGTTATTATTTATGTCTGCTCCATAAAAAAATAATGCTCCAAGTTTTGGGACTTGCTTTGTGGAATGTAAATTCAATTATGCTGTGTGCTACAACTGTTCCTTTTAGCCTTTACATTTTAGCAGCACGGCATCATTAAACATATGCCGAATTAGCTGTTAGTAGTTTGCAATGTACAACTTAACTTTGATTCTGAAGAAAACTTAAAAACCTGAAGATTCTCAACCAAGTTCATGGAGCTTTAAGAAGCATCTTTTTTCTATGATTTCCATGTGCATTATAGCAGGGGGACACTATGACCTAGGCGAAATTTGGCCAGTCAAGGTGAGAGCACCTGAGCTGTTAAGAGGCTCATGGAGCACAGGTGTGTGAGCCTCATCCTTCATCGCAGATTTATGGACATCACCTCTCAATAAGATCAAACATAGTTATATCCCAGGAATGGGTAAGTAACACTGAATCTACAAATATATGCATCACGTCTGTGTGTTCAGGTTTGACGAAGTTATGACTACAAGAGGGAATGCCATTTGTGATGCAAATTGCAGTAATCGGGAGCTAAGGGTTTTAAAGTAACTTAAAGGTCCAGTGTGTAGGATTTAGGGGCATGTGTTGGCAGAGAATCGTTGTGTTTTTGTTACCTTAGAATGAGCCATTCATATCTACGTATGCTTGGCCAACCCGGTGTCACTCCAAAGTCGTTGGGCTGTGACTTGCGGTGTGACTTGCTGACAAAAAAAGTCCATTAATGTTGCATGATACGTGGCTGGTTGCCGTTATAGTTTAACAGGGGGGAAACATGGCAGGACAAGAACAAAAGTTAAGATGGCAAAAGTCCTGGGTAGGGTGGGCAGGGAGGGGTGGTAGATTGGTTCAACAAACGCTGACCTTCACCTGGAAGAGCGGTGTTCACATCCCATGAGATTATAAAGCCAAACCCTGTTTTTTTTCCCTAAACCTAACCATGTGCGTTAGTTGTTGGAGGAAAAAAACATCACTTTGCGTTTTTGTATTGTCATAGTGTGTTTATTTTGAAAGAGACTGTATGTGAACTGTAAATTTCCTGTGAAAATGGAAGTGTTTTGAAAGTAAACAATGCATGTCACAGGTATAACTTGACACGGCGTCCCAGAACATCAACAACCAACACATCCAGGGTGCCTTTCACATTGTACCCAGACATAGGAGGTGTATCACCAAATGTCGATAAGTGACAAGGTCAGAGTGAGAATGTGTTGGCTTGGCACACAGGAAAAGTTTCACTTCTGCAACCTCGCCACTAGATGCCACTAAATCCCACACCCTGGTCCTTTAATAGTCTGCATGAGCTGCATGTCACAGCCGCTGACGCAGCTGCTGTCAGTGTTGGCCAAACTATAATAACTAACTACCTGTTGTTTTAGCCGGCACGCACCTGTCCTTTTCACCTGCCACAGTATCTTTGTCTCATGTGTCTGCACCTCGCAGTTTAAAAAGCCTCTGCTGCACACCAGTGGACACAGGTAACAACAGGGAAGCGCATTCTTTCATGCACTGTGTGAGATTTCATGTCAGACTGGTCTCATGCGTCAACACAAGAAAAAACATCTGACGCGCACATTTTGATCACAGTGTGCCAGTTAACCTGTGGCTTTATGACTTTGGATACAAGCATGCAGGCATGAATAAAATGTCTCTTTCATCTACTCTGACACGTCGATCAGAGAATTCATTTTTGAAGCCATCAGATCTCAACCATGTGGGGACTTCCATTGTTGCCTCTGATGACCAGCACTGCTCCTGTGTTTCACTCCGCAGAAAAAGGAGCTCTTTGGTCTGGTTTGTGTTAGTGATATAATCGTTAATAAATGAAAGCTCTTCCACCGCACACCCTAAGGCAAAGACTGGCGGTTGGCTGGGACTTCACTGGCGGCAGGAGAGCAAGGGGAATGAATGTGACAGTTCTCATAAAAAGAGCGAGGGATGGAGAGATTGGAAAGAGAGATTAAAGGTGGAGAGGAGGAGAAGAAGGGAAGGAGTAGACACCGCCCTTAATGTGCACTGTCCATGTGCTGTCCAGAAATGCTTGAATCTAATGGGGGACAAGCATGCACAACCTCCTGAAGGTTGTACAAGCAATTATGCCACTTAGGAGTCTTTGACAGGCAAGGTCGTATCGGCAAACAGACACGAGGAGCATTATAATATAATGTTCTGTATTCTGTGTGACACAGACCCTTTTAGCTAAGACAATATCAATCTTCTGAGTGTCGCTCACTGTTCTGTGTCCACCGTGACCTAAAATCCTCTGTAATCCTACGTGCAGACAGGTAACAACAGATGGTTAAATTAATTCTGCTTCTTGTATATTACACTGTACGTTAGTGGCACCTCACTTGTCTTAGTCATCCTCTCTCCCGTATGTTTTATTTTTCCCAGAGGGTGAGGAAAAGCAAAAAGTACAGTGGGAGGCAGATTTCCCTCAAACCCAAACCCAACAGAAGGGAGCTCCTCTGAGCCGATAACAAAAGCAGATGTGGTGGGAGGACTTTGCCAGAAAGGGTTGATGTAACAGTTTGCTGGGTGTTTCTGGTGTTCATTTCATTCACTCCATGCAAGCTGTGCTCTGTTGTCAGGGGAGACATTAACTTGAGTGTGTGTGCGCGCGCCCGTGTGTGTGCAATGTGTGGAGGAACAGTGTGCCGCACCTGAGCTCCTTGGTACCAGAAGAAACACGGTTGCCATGGACACAGGAGATTATTATAGGATGCAAACAGTTTTTATCTGCGAGCATGTTGGAAAGTTCAATCTGAGCCATTAAAGTGCCCTTATAGACATGTGCTGCTTCAATCAGTCACTGTATACTTGTGTGTTGCATATGTGCAAAGCACTTTCTTCAGCTGCGTTTTCTCAAATATATTTTTATCCTCCTATATAAGCTCAGTTATGGGAGAAGAGTTAGACTTTCAGAGTTTATACCACTAATAGATTGTAAAAACTACATAAGATCAGCCTCCTTTTCAGTCTCACCGACAGTGGGTGTGTCTTTAAAGGTCCAGTGTGTGTATATAGCTATAGAAAAATGGTATATAATATTCATAACTATGTTTTAATCAGCTTATAATCACCTGAAACTAAGAATCGTTGAGCTTTTGTTACCTTAGAATAAGCCATTTCTACATACGGAGCAGGTCCTCTCCCACGGAGTCCGACATATGGTTCTACAGCATAGATTGTATGAAATAATGGATGTTGCTACTGTGATGTCACCCATTGGTGACTCCGACCTCGTCACATATCAGCCTTTGGTCATGGACTTTCCATGTCCAGATACGAGGTTAAATGTACCCTGGCTGCATTGGTTGTTGACATTCTGGGACGCCATGTCAAGTTCTGCCTGTTGCATGCACACTTTGAATCTCACAGGAAATTTACCGTTTACATACAGTCTCTTTCAAAATAAATGCACTACATCAGTACAACAACACAAATTGACATTTTTTTTCCTTCAACAGCTAAGGCACGTGGTTGGGTTTAGGATAAAAGAACAGGGTGTGGCTTTATAATCTCACAGGACATGAACACTGCTCTCCCGAGAAAAAGTCAGCCCTACTCAGACTTTTGCTGCCTTAACTTTTGTCCTTGTCTCGCTGCGTTTCCCCCTGATGCCACTGAGTGCCGTTAAACTATAACAGCGACCAACCGCGTATCATGCTGACGTTAAAGGGCGGCTTTTTTCGTCAGTGTCTGATGCCGCAAGTCACTGCCCAAGCACCAGATTTTAATGACTTCGTAGTGCATTGGTTTGTGGACTTATGTCATGAAGCCTGGCGTTTGGCATTTTGCTGTCACCATCTTGTTTTTTTGGAGCCAGAAGTGACCTTATTTGGACAAGAGGTTGGAGCTGTGAAGGAGTGAGGGGTAGATAGACCAGCCTGTCTCTCAAGCAGCACCGCTTTTAAGTATGCGTAACTTTTAGCTTTAATGAAGCGTAAACGGATGAGCTATATAAAAATTTACCCCCCACGCTGTTGTAATGAATGTTAAAATTGACTATAGAGACCAGAACTGTTTTTTGCAGCAGGCTGTAAACTTTCCGCTGTAAATTTGGGCATTTATAATGGGGGTCTAAGGGGATTGACTCACTTTGGATCCAGCCTCAAGTGGCCATTAGAGGTACTGCAGTATGTGGTACCTCCACGTTGGCTTCATCAGCCCAGAGGTTGCCGCTTGTTCTACAGTAGCCCAGAACGGACACCGGCTCTAAATAAGGGCATTCATGTTTTCACATGTTTGTTCTTGTGTCAGCCATCTTAGTATTTCTACACCCTTGGCACATGGGAGAAGTCTAAGGGCCCATCCACACGAAGCCTTGTCAGGGTGAAAGTTTTTAACCGGTTCGACTTTTCATCCGCACAAAACCGGCGTTTTCGGAGATTGAAACCACATCTTTTTGAAGCCGGGTTCCAGAGTGCACAAATCTGAAGACGCCACCTTTGTGTCTTCATGTGTGCAGCCAATACATGACTTTTGGCCGGCAATGATGTCATAGTCCCACCTCTCTAACCTCTGACTCTGCAGGAAGCCGTCCCAAAAAAACAACAATAACAACATCAATGGCGGATTACAGACTTGTGTTCCTGCTACAGAACCTGCTGAGCCTACTGGGGCTTCTACAGCAAAATCTTCTCCTCCTCCTTTGCACATGCTCCGCATCTTCTTCTCCGGTTCAGAGCTGTATGCTCCGGTTGTTAGTGGCGCGCCATCTCCTAGCTGGCATATATACTGCAGCCTTTTTATGCGGTTTCAGTGGCTTGAACCGGCTTCATTTTGACGCCTGCATTCTTGAAGTCGGCGCCATGTTTACAGAACACTATTGCGATCTGATCATTTTATTAGGCGGTTTCAAAAAGACAAGTCTTTGTGTGGATATAGCCTAAGTTCTGCAGCCTCACTGCTAGATACCACTAAATCATCACTAAATCCACACCAGATCTTTAATATATATCATGTACTTATGAATAAGAATGGGAACCAGTTAATATATGATGACAGAGAGGGAAGATTTAAGTCTCAAATCACAGTCAAATCACATGTTTATGCTAGTACAGCCTCTTTCATGCATATGGTTGGTTGTTCTCTGAGGATACAGTATATTAGTCCTCCTGCACTGCTGGCTTTACCGTTTTGTTACACTTGGAGCACACAACCTGCTCCTCCTCCGCAGCCAGCGTCAGCTTTAAATGTTCAGAGAGGTGACAAACTATCCTGCTTGGCGCCAGAGTACAGAGTGTGTTCAGACACTTTGCACCAGGGGACAAATATATTAAAGTTAATGGTGTCAAAACTGGAACCTCTCCACTTTCCATATGCCCCATTGACTGCAAGTAAACACTGAGGAAAAAAGGGGACTCTTCCCGCCAACAGAGGGCGCTGTGTGATGTGTTTGGAGTGTGCAGTATCTGGCGCTGAGGTTGGAGATACACAGAGAGGGATAATTATATCTAATTAAGCTTGATGCCATCTTCAACCGATGCCTCCTACACACTTCAGCGATGACAACCACACAAGGCGTCTGGTCGGGAGGAAGAATAGAAATTGCAGAATCAAGCGCCACAGGTTTACATTCCTTCAAGGTTGTCTGATCATCTGGAATGCATATGCATTGTGCTCTATTGTTTTTGGTAGTGTTGCCTGGTTTGAATTAGGGGAGGAACTCAAGGAGATGGAAAGCATTAACGTGTCATATCAGCCACCTCCTTTATCCTCTCAGTGGTTTTACCTCCGTGCAGTCGCTCCACTCAATCATCAGCTACTGGTCTCTAACCAGAAACCTGTCCCTCCATCCATCTCCTACCTCTTTCCCTTCACCCATACACCTCCTCCCCTTTTTACACACATCCCACCATCCTCCCCCTGCCTCCTTTCTCCTTTCCTCTTTCTCTCCCTGAACCTCCTCTCTGCTGGTAGACACAGTGTCAGCATGGGATGAGATTAGCCCACTGTGCTGGACTCATGGGAAAACCTCTGAATATGCAGCAGAGGACCTTTTACTCCACTTTCTTTCTTTCTTTCTTTCTTTCTTTCTTTCTTTCTTTCTTTCTTTCTTTCTTTCTTCCATCTAAATAACTTCCATATAGTAAAATAAAAAATGCTTGTGCAGTAAGATAGTTTGAGGTGTGTGGCTAAGTATTAGTATTCTAAAATAACTGGATTGTTGCACTGCAATAAAGACAAAAACATAGATTTAAAAACATTCTTGTCAGGGTTGAAATAATCTTCAGACAGTGGCAGATTTGATTTCATTTGTTTTTTTAAATAAAGACAAACTTTAAGTGGTCAATAATAGAAAAAAAAACCTAATAAGATTGTGATTTTTGAAGAGTATTGACCTTAATAAAAGCAATTTGAGGTTTATTCCAACCCTAACCATTTTTTATTTTTTGCATTTTAAGCCTTTAAAACAGGGATACTCAACTTTCTTTGTGCAATTGGCCACTTTGCAAAGTGACAGCAAGCAAGGGGCCAGTTAATTAACAAGCATTGATAACATTTATTAGTATATATAATAAATGAATTGGCCATTTTCAATCTTTCAACGCTTGCTGTCCTCACCTATCAAGCAAATCGAGTCATAGTAGCCCTGCACAGTTCAGGTGTGCGCAAGGGCATGGGGACAAAAAAGGGACAAAAAATTACTGGTGTGAATCATGAGCTAGATCATGAGCTAGATCATGAGCTAGATTTGGCCCATGGACCAAGTTGAACATCACTGCCTTTAAATGAAGAACCAGACAATTGTCCAGACGGGCCAGACATGCACTAGAGCAGGGGTAGGCAACCTGCGGGTCAGGAGCCACATGTAGCCCTTCTCCGGTGGCTTCCTGTGGCTTTGACAGAAAAATTGAAATAAATAACACTTGAATTTTAACATTTCAATTTTCGTTTATTATCTTCATAGCCTTAAAGTAATTCTTACATTTTCCAGTTGTACAGATGTGTAGCCTATACGCTGAATGAAAAAAATGTTTTAACATCTCGTCAGTTATTTGCGTCATTTGTCCACTCGAGTCTTGGGTCTCCTTAGCGAGGCTAGCTGTTGATTATCCCAGCTGACACTGGGCGAGAGGCGGGGTACACCCTGGGCAGGTCGCCAGACTATCACAGGGCTGACACATAGAGACAGACAACCATTCACACTCACATTCACACCTACGGGCAATTTAGAGTCACCAATTAACCTGCATGTCTTTGGACTGTGGGAGGAAGCTGGAGTACCCGGAGAAAACCCACGCTGACACACGGAGAACATGCAAAGTCCGCACAGAAGGGCTCCCCGACCCCCAACCTGGTTTTGAACCAGAAATCCTCTTGCTGTGAGGCGACAATGCTAACCACTGCACCACTGTGCTGCTAATGTGCATTAAATAGGTTGTATTGCCGTCACTATAAGGCACAAATATGTATTGCAGCCAAAAATGGTTCCTTTGATAGTAAAGGTTGCTGACCGCTGAACTAGAGGGATATTGTGGTTCATGGTCTGCATCTTAACCTCGTAAACATGGGGGCGCCACCTTCTAAACCAAAGTTTAACCCTTAAATCAATGGTTAACCTTGTGTTGACCAGACTCTTGCTCCCTGTGGCGAGTGTAATGGTGTGAACAGGTTATTTTCAGCCACAGTGCAGATTAGTTATCGTACTTCCTATATGTTCATGTCATAGACATACAGCGAGGGCTCAAACATGACAAGTAGCCTACTGTAGCTGAAGATTAACAACAACAAGCCATTACATATACCTTCAGGGAGCTGTGGCTTTAGTATCACACTGTTAGTCCCAGCCATATGCACATTAATCGCCTGTTCTTTGTGAGTCTGCTGGTCTCATATTGCGTAGACCCTGCCTGTGTGCTCTCTCCTGTTGTCTCCCTGCCCTCGAGACGTCCTTGGCTGAAAGTGTCTGCTCTGTGTGGATGTAATCCTGGTGATACATGGTAAACTCCTGACCCGTCTGCGCTGTGGCCTCTCTGTTAGATGCTATTACGCGGGCCTCTAATTGCTGCTGACATTCATTTACCCACTAAGGCTATCACCTTCCCCATTACAGGACTGACTTCTGTCTCTGGGTTTTAGCCTGCGCCGCAGAGGAGTGTGTGTTTGTGCACGCGTGTTCAATACAGTCTTGGGTAACTGTCCCTCAGCTGTAACAAGCCTATTGCTGCACAACTACTGTTCATATAGAGTAATCAGAGCAGGTTTTCAATTCCCTACCCCTGACTGAACGCACAAAACACTCCAGCTCTGTCCCTTGTGTGGTGTAAAGCAGGCACGTCTTATCAGCAGTCGCTCAGAATGACTGTATTCACCATATGTGTTACTGTGCCACAGCTTGATTACACAGGGACTTATCATCCCAGACCACGCCATAGACCCACCTGCATTCTGTAGCACACTGATTTAAGCTTTTGTAAAGTATTGTTGTGTGTATTCTGAGGCCACAGAGCTACTAGAAACACAGCTATCACAGTGATGGGACGTTGATTCTTCATTATTTCAAACACCTTTTTGTCACTGAGAGTCAATTTTTTGGGGGAGGATAATCAAATCGTAATTGGATGCAGAAATATTATGGTTCCAGCATCTCCCACCTCGCCTGCGTGCTCGCTGTTTGGGAGATGAAATTCTTCTTAATGTCTGCGGGATATTGAAAATCAGAGCTGCTATCTGAGCGGGGTCAGTCTGTGCCTTTGTGTGATTAGGGAAGAGGATGATCTGTGCAGCTTATCTGATGCTCTGATAAAGTAGCATGCAGCATGTAGGAACAAAAGAAGGAAACAAAGACAGAAAGAGTGTTAGTGAGCCGTGATCATGTCGATCATGTCATAGATACACCTAATTTCAATTTTAGTTATTTTTTTCTAAGAAAAATGGTTTCTCTTCTGAGAAGTATGAAAGCCCATTTCCAACTGTGTGATGAGAAAATGATCTTGTAGGTCGTTACAATGAGAGATTTTCTCAAAATAGTAACCTAGTATCTCAAAGAATGACTTAGTATATATAAATAATTAAGTATCTCAAAATAATAAGATGCTTTCTCAAAATAAACACTTATATAAAAGTAAATAAAATAAAGAATTAAAACATAAATAAATAATAATGAAATCATAAACTAACAATGAAAAAATAAACTAAAAGCTGAAATATATATAAATCTAAAATATATATCTATATATATTATAAATAAAATAATGAATAAAATACATAAGAAATAAAATAAATAATAATGATAAAATAAATTTAAATATAAAATATATATAAAAATCTAAAATATATATCTATCCAAAATAATGAGATACCTTCTTTGAATAATAACTTAGTACCTCAAAATAATTACTTAATATCTTAAAATAATTAGTTAATATTTTAAAATAATGAGAAGCATTTTCAAAATAAACACTTAGTAAAAAATGAAATAAAATAATAAATAAAATACCTAAAAAAATAAAATAAAATATGATAATAAAATAAATTAAAATTTGAAATATATATAAATCTAAAATATATATCTATCCAAAATAATCAAAATAATCACTTAATATCTTTAAAAAAAATGTTATTATCTCAAAATAATGAGAAACTTTCTCTGAATAATGACCTACAGAAATGGGCTTCCATAGGTTGGTACCACTTTGTGTTTGCATTTATTTTTTAGTTAATATGGTAGACCCCTCTAAGTGACCGTTTGACCTCTGACCTCCTGGGAAAGGACTGCAATCCATTTGTCACAGCTGCTCTAATCAATATGTTCACATCAAAAATGGTTGAAACAATGAAGTGTATCTGCAAGGTGACACACGCAGAGATAACTATCACCAGACTCTGCAGTTCCCCTCATCTCTGCAGAGCATTTTAGCATCTTTTAGCTCTTTGTTTTACTGTGTGCAGTTTTAATGTTTTGTTTACTCTTGCTGCTCTCAGGAGTGTCGTTTCCAGACGCAGCAGGCAGCAGTGAAAAAGCTCTATAAACCCACTGTACACTACCTGCTCGGCACCAAATGGCAGACAGAAAAAGCCAGAAACTAGCTAGTGAACATAGCAGAGCATTTAGCAGCTAAAGAGCCAGATATTTCCCTCAGGAGTTGGCGGAGAACAAAACAGCGATATAAGGAGAGTGAATATTGGACTTATATTCATCAGGTGGACACAAACATGCCTCCAGATAAATGTTACTCTGTGTCTGCAGCCATTTCTTTCTTTAAGCATTAATAAGTGATTTACTAGCCATTAATAAAACCAGTGGTAACAGCTTATAAACCCTTTATAAGAGTGCTGTATGACAAAGTAGTACCCCTGTGATGTACAAGCCACAGTCTAAAGAAAACCCCATCACAGCACCACTTTGTGTGTCAGTATTTGATGCAATACTCCACACATGAGAGCCTATGTATGTGCACTTCTCTGAGAGGGCCATTTGGAGAGCAGCAGGTCAATACACATTCATAGAGAGTGCATTTCCCTGAATGCTTCAGCAGTCCGTAAAGCCTCAGTGCCACTTTCCACCGTTTTCTGCTTACCGCATTAATCCATCCTACAAAAGCGTCATTCTGCGTCTGGAGAGAGCACACTCACTCACATACACACACACACACATGCAGACACAGCAGAGGCCCACATAGACACACATTTTCACAGCTTCAATGGCAGAAAATCCATAGCCCTTTCTGGGAGGAGGAATTCCATTAGATAATAGATATGGAATCCATCTCGATTCCCCACCTTATCTTCTCCCGAGGTGAGGGATCAATACTGGGGCTTCAGCTCAACTGCCAACAATAACAGGAAATTGATGGGACAGAGTAAGCAGCGTGGAGGTCCAGTAATGGCACTTTCTTGGCCACCCCTGTAATGCAAATCAGAGGGGGAGTTAATTGGTGAACGGCTGCTTATACTAATGAGGAGATAGTTCATGAACCAACACGGATTAGGTCGCTGGTTGTTTGGAAAGTCACTCCAGTTGTAGAAAAATATCCACAATTACAAGACAGGCAGTGTCTTACAGTAGAAACAAAAGAGAAAGCAGAGATATCCAGTTATCTGGACAAATGGGTGTGCACACAGTAATGGCATCTAATTTTCCACAGAGCTATGGAGGTTTCCTGTCGGAGTTGCCAGGTGCTGTGTTTACGGAGACCGTTGCCTGGCAACACATTCCAAACAGTATTAGGATATGAGGCTGAGGAAGCAGTGGTGAGGTGAGCGTGGGGTCAGGTGCTTACACAGGCTGTGTAGATACCGACTTACTGATATCGCACACAGAGGGACCTGGGCGGCGCCTTTCTTACACAAGGATGAGTCATTTTGTGTTTGTGTACAGTAGGTCCCATATGTGGCAACATGTGGGTGGGTGGTGGTTGGGAGGTTTACAGCTCGCTGGTCATTGAGGTCCAGAGTCCGTTCTCGCTGAGATGTTTGCACAGCTAAAACACCACTTATTGCGTCACGTCACAGAGGGGTGTCAGCAACAGGGTGAGAGCATGAACGACTTGCTGGAAAACAGCAAATATTTTGTGTCCGGGAACATGAGCACCCTTTGCTGCTTCTCGCCACTTAAGCATCTCCTCTGGGGCATTCGGGGTCTTGGTGCCATTGATGGAGTGGAGCTCTAACCTGGCAACAACATCTACACCCTTTAGGCTCAATGACTCTAGTAACACACTTAGAGTAACTGTGAGTGAGGCGGCGTTGAGCAGCATCTGGATGAGATTGTCATGGATGTGCTTGGTCTCACTCCATAACTAATCCTATTCTCTGCACCCCCAACCCTCCTACCCCACACCACTGACCACGCACAACCAGCAGGTGGTGCTGTCTTCTGTGGTATCGCCTTGTTTTCTATGGTTTTAATACTTTTTTTATCCTTTAAATCCATCCGTACAGTTGACACCTCATGGGGAGATTATAAGTAAATGCAAACACATTGCTGCTCCACAGTAAAGCTCAGTGATTCGGTGCCGCTCTACAATCAGCGATGATGAAGTAGATGAATAGATGAGGCCATTTTAGATAATTGAGATACACATGATTACAAGTTGTGAGCAACATGCTTTTCTCTCTGATCTCTGTGGTTGTCTACCAGAGAGCATTATCTGCAGTAATAGAGTCAGATCTTCACGGACAAATCCCTGTAATGTCATCCACAGCGCCCAGGGGAGACCACCCTCATTGGGAGCAGGGTGGTGGGAGCTAATTTCAACCCACACAATAGACTCATCTCTACTGCCTTGTTAGATCACACTATTTCTCCGTCTAAAAGACTCTCTCTCTCTCTCTCTGTGTATGTGGGTTGTATTAAATGGAGAACTGTACTGTCTGAGCATTGCCACTCTGGGGAATTAAGGTCATGTTTTCATGCCTCTCGAATACTAATAACTGAAGATTGAAGCTTTTCCTCTTCACGGACACATAACAGGTCTAATCAGGGTCCTGATCAGTTGGAGATGCAGCCAAAGCGTCTGAGAGAAGACAGAATGTTCTCACAGATAAAATCATGCAGCAAAACTTGTTAGGAGTAAAAGATCAGGACGTGATCTTAGGTTTTGATTGAGTATTGAGCCCTTGTGGCGCAGCCGTTCCCTGGCTCGCTCTCCTGCACAATGATGTCATCTGTGGGAAGGTATTTCTCTCAGACACAACCTGTCTGCTCCCGTCAGGGGCCACAGTAACTCGAGCCGCCTTGAAAGTCTGGGAGTGAGCACCGGTCACTTGCAGACAAGGGCGTTATTTATTTTTTCTGGAGGAGATTCAATACCTCCTCCTGCTGCTCTGTGGCTCCGAGCTCCGCCGTGAACTCTGAAGGCACAAAACACTTGCCCTCCAGAGACTCGCCAGAGGTTGTGAGCTCAGTCACAGTGCTTTGGAGGACTGGAGAGTGGAAGGTTGTATAACATGATTAGTCATTGTTAATGTATATAATCACTGAGATTTGGGATGGCTTAGGCTCTTTACCAGGCTACAGGCTGTGATTCTGTTGTTAAGATGCTAAGTAGACATTGTTAGTGTTCCCTTGCAGTGCTAGTGTTATGAATGCCCCCTTCCACCCTAGTACCTTTCAATCCCACAATATCCATATGAAAGAAGTCTTAAACTCACATATGCTCTAAAGTCAAGGCAGTAATTGTTATGTATTGGGGGGTACTATACTAAAAATGTCCCACCCAATATATTGATTAAAAATATAAACTAAAAAAGGCTGTTGCATGACAAATAATGTCATCATTACCATAATTAAACTTAGCAAACTGCCTGTATTAGTACTACTAGTTCTAGTATGACAGTGTGCTGCCATGTTGTGTGTGGTTTGTCCAAGTGGTGTTGCTGTACCCCAGCAGAACATGGCTTACGGGAGTATTTATCTAACGTTAATGTCTTTATTACGTTATATTTGTCAGATGGAACGTGTGAAATCTGAGCAAAGCATCAATCATTTATGTTAGGTTATGTTATGTGCAGTTCATGTAGACAGTAATACCTTTATTTATTGTATATTTACATTGTACAGCTGCACTTTGTCATGATAAAATTTTGATCCACCCCCTAATTTTGACTTCATGAACACGGCCTTGATGTTTTCTGAATTACGTATACCAGTGGTTCCCAACCAGTCCACCCACAGGGTCCAGATTCCTCCTTAGTCATCAGTTCAAGGTCCACACCGTTTAACACATTTGCGTCGTCATACTTGCATATAGCCATGTCCTTGAGCCAGTTTGCTGTCTTTGTCAAGTAGTTGTCCGTTAGTCACCCACTCTACAGCAGGAAACAGCACTTCAAAATAAATGCTATGTGTCGGAAATTCACTGTACTTAAAAATAAAGTGTGTTTTTTTTTTTTTACAAACTTGACATGTTTGCGGCCCACTTTTGGACCACAACCCACCAGTTGGGAACCACTGCTATATACTATATTGTGTGCATATATAAGTTTAGTACAACAGTGTATTTCATTGGTTAATTTGTCATATAAGGAGTTTAAACCACCATATACAAAACATACTGTCACTATATTCTTGATTGAAATATGAATGAAAGGTGCCATAATCATGTAAACCAAATTACACAAGCATGTACATGTTTGTTTACGTAAATGATTCCAGTTTATGTTTTTCATATGACTATATTCAGCTGCATCAGAGGGTCTTAAATGTGAAAAGCAGGGAAGTGGCTTTCAGCCAACATCTGCTTTCAAAATCTCACCAGCCACACTGCAGAAAGTGTTTCTTTGATGGACTGAAGGACTCACAGTTCTTCTTTTTTTTTTTTAACAGGAGGACATTTTCAAAACCCACAAATATTCTTCTAATATCTATAGTTAAACAAAATGAAACTGAGTTAGCACAAGAGGATCAACTGAGTGGTGACTGTTACTATCTCATGTAAAGAACAGCCATTGTTTCCACCCTCTGCAAACGTTGTTAGTGCAGGTACATATGAAAGCCTGAAACCTTTTAACCACTAGAGAAAATCCAGTTGCCTTGACACCTGCGTTACAAACAACCCCGGTGTCTATGGATGTTCAGCTTTTTCATGAACTCCCTCCAGGATCAGAAAATACTAAATGGATCTCAAGAATCCGTGTTTTAGGATGAGTCACCGTGACCAGTATGTTTGGGAAGCAATAGGACCATTGAAAACCAGGGGAGCATGAGTCAGCATGGCAAGGATGAAAGCACATTGCAACATACGTCATAACAGAGTATTTTTATCTTTACAAATTTTTTTAACTTGTGACACCAAGAGACCCTTAACAGGAAAGATAAAAGGAGCAATCATAGAGGAGATTAATTGCGTATTTTTAACACATTACTGCATCTTCATATGAATGAGAAAGTGAAGAAAAAAATGAATGAAGATGAGTTACTCACACATCAGCAGAAAACACACCACGACACACAATATTTAACATGCAACACTGCAACAAATCTTTGCTTGAAAACATGCCCATGCCTAAGCATTCTGAGTTGGAGTGCAGCAATCGATTGGCTTAAAAGGTTATGTGAATCAATACAAAGTTGTTTTGGGCACCAGCGCTATTATATTAATGTCATCCTGAGAAATAGGCTCTAGCTTAGGTGGCTTGTCTGCCAGCCTGTTTTCCTTTTTAACTCCAGTCACAAGATCCTTGTTATGATGCAAAGATTGCCTAAAAGTTGTTTTAAATGGCAGGTTATGAGGAGAGGTTTGAATGGGGAATTTTATATTTTTTAACTCTGAAAAAATTGTTCTGAATATGATGAGTTAAAGGAACAGTGTGGAAGATTTAGGGGGATTTACAGGCATCTGGTAGTGATGATTGCAGACCAATTCTCAAACTTCTCCTGGTTAGAATTCCTTCAGTGTTAACTGTTAAGGAGGTTTTTACTAGGAGCTGAATTATCCATCTCTTCCTCTCCAAAACAAGGTGATTAAAACTACTAAAAACATTACAAATCAGTGTTTTTCTGATGCTGTTTGCATGTCGACAGGCTGCTAGTCCATGACCTGCTAATGTGTGCTCACCTTTTTTTCTGATCCAGACCTTCAGGAGGTTTTTACCAGGAGCCGAATTAACAGCAGAGGTCTCCTCCTGTCTAAAACAAACAGACCCGGTGATTTAAACAGGTAACAACACTGAATAAAGTCATTTCACATTAGAAATCAGTGTTTTTCCAATGCTGTTCGGCATGTTGGGGACAGGCCGCTAGCTCAGCACCTGCTAATGTGTGCTCACCTTTTTCTGATCCAGATCTTTAGGAGGTTTTTTCTGGAGGCGATTGTCCACAGAGGTCTCCTCCTTTCCAAAACAAACGGACAAAACATTCAATAAAGTAGTTTCACATTAAAAAAAATAGCATTTTTTTTGATACTCAGGTTGCAGAGGGGCCGACGCGAAAATGTGAATGGCCCTATCTAAGACCAGTGTTTTGGTTTGTCCATTCTGGGCTACTGTAGAAACATGGTGGCTCAACATGTCAGACTCTAAGGACCAGGGGCCGCTTGCACAAAACACCTTAAGTTTTCTCCTGAGGTAAACCACTTACACATAGGCTTAATTTCTCCTTAGCTGAGGGACTTACACGGAATCCCTTTAAAGGTTTCCTTAGTTGAGGAAACACATTTACTCATTTACTGCGTTGAAAGAGATTTTACAGCAGTAAAAGTTTCAATGGAGATTATTTGTTTACTTGGACTTAGATAGTGAAAAAACAGCAGAAGAAAAGAAGACAAGAAAACTTTATTAGTTTGAGGAGGAAAAGATTATACTTCTGGAGGAATGCAATTTTAGAAAGCTCACACTACAAAGTAAATTTCATCCCAAATACCCGAGAACAAAACGACTGTAGGAAGAAATGTGTAAAATCAAAAGGGTATCCATTGGGTTCTCATGGTCGCTGAACACTCTTCTCGGGGTGTGTTAGTTTTTTTCATTTATCACCATAAACTCGGTCATGTTGCAGTTATGACAGAGTCAGAGGTACCTTAAGTTTTTTTCTACCTTGCTTTGATTGCTAAGGTCTTTAATGCAATGGTCTAGGGATTCCTTAAGTATAAGACCAAGACAAGGAGAAAACCATTCATACTTAAGTGAACATTTTAAGGAAACCTGAAGGAGGATACTTGTGCAACAAATTTTACTTTGGGGAAACCATAACTAGGACTTAAGGGAAAGTCTTAACTTAAGGTGTTTTGTGCAACCAGCCCCAGCTTCTTATGTAGATATAAACGACTCATTGTAAGGTAACAAAAACATGATTATTTTATTGTCAGGTGATTATACACTAAAGACAACATATTTGTTATATTTTATTCCATTTAAGCTGATTGTAATACCAAAAAAGTCGACTGTTCCTCCCTTCCAGCCTTTCACCAGACTTTGGTATCAGCGTGACACAATTGGCATGTAACCTATGGCTCTGAGTAAGCTGAATTAATAATGCTCTGAGTCCTCGTGTGAGCTGCTCGCTGAGTAGCGAGGTAGCTAGTTGTGCAGTCAAGGATGACACAGAGGTTGAAGTGGTCACACATTTACTCAGCTCTCTGCCTATCCCTCTGGCACATGTTCTTCCCAAGGTCAGATACTGCATTGCATAATAATGTTTAAAAAAAAAAAAGGCTCACACATACGCATGCATCCAAACACGCAACAATGACGGGAAGAAGAAGTCAACTAAAAATAGCGCTATCACTGCAGCTATCACCCCAAGCATCGGACCACCACTCTTCACTTCACATCTCATAACTGAAGAGTCCTGCTTCAGAGGCAGCCAAGAGTTCCTGAGCTGAGCGTTGACCTCAAGTTACACATGCTTTAGTGAGCATAAACAGCCATGGAGGAATATGTGCTTCAGTGCTTCATGCATGTTTCTTATTTCTATATGGTGCGGAAACAACCTATGACACCCATGTGTTAAAGCCACCCACCTTTCTCTGCCTTTTCTCCCCCCACCTTCCCCTCCCATATCATCCCCCTCTTCACCACCTCCTTCCCATGGCCTCAGGGAGCTGTTAGCTATCTGGATGCTGGCGCTCTATTGTGAGCACTCATTGATTGCCTCTGTGCTCCCCACAGCCAGTCGGGCCAGTCAGCATGGGGCCCCGGCTGTCTGCCTTATCTGCTACTGCTCAGTCGACATACACTGCGAAAAAAACACAAGAGAAATGGAGGGAACGATTGAGAGAGAGAGAGAGAGAAACATACAGAGAGAGGGAGAGCATTTATAAAAGGCTGTCCGAGCTTCCAGAAGCCAGCAGTCGTATCATCTGTTTTCTGTCCCTCTCCTTCTCTCTCTCAGCTCCTTGTTCTTCTCGCAGCCAGAGACAATCAATGGTGTGCTCAACCAGACTTCTCTTGTCTTGTTTTAAAATAGTGCTCTTCTGCCTTTTCTCTGCAGGAGATGATCTATTTACTGCCCTGCGTCTTCTCTCCTTGTCCAAAATATCAACCCTTGTTTCCCCCTCCTCTTCTCCAGTCACTCGGTCAATCAGTTATATCACTTTCACACACAGCAATCTTATTTCTTTTTATAGTTTATTCAACGAGCATTCAACAGACTGTTGCTCATGTGTTCATAACAGGTTGTTGTCATGAACTGTGCTGGAATGATTTGTTGCTCATGTGGTTTGTAAGAGCCACTTAAGCACATATTTATATTTGGTAAAAATGTCTGTGATGATATAACATAACATATAGATTCTGCTACTATTTAAGTTTGCACAACTGTTTCTGTATATTTTGAATAGTGTATGGTAGTGATCTATACTAAGGGTGTTTACACACCTGCTCTGTTTGGTTTGGTTCAATCGAACTCAAGTTCGTTTGCACCCTAAGTGTGGTTTGTTTGGGCAGGTGTGAACACAGCAATTGCATTCGGGTATGCACCAAAACAACCGGACTGAGACCTTCTTGAAGAGGTGGTCTCGGTCTGGTTACTAACGAACTCTGGTGCGGTTCATTTATGGTGAGAATACGTGTTCCGACCTCAATCCGAACCAACTGCAGTCACATGACACATTGTTTGGGTTAAACATGAGCATGTTACAGTCCTGGAGGATTATTAATGTGCGCCTCCTCCTGTACTGCCTTAATATGCACATTCAGCACATCCAATGCATCAAAACATTGTTTTCTAGTTGGAGCCGCGCCTCGTTTTCAAACTGTATGCTTTGACTCAAATGAACAATGACAGCAATATAGTCCACGATGAGCAGCGCTAAAATCAACCTGCGTAGTTGTCCCTCCATTGTGACATTAGAAAGTGTCACATTTACCTTGCAAGTGTACTCTTCTTTAACATTTTGTTTACTTCCTGGATTTTTCCCACATGGAAATTCTGAACATGAACAATTATGCAACTTTGTGACAAACGTAGTCCCTGATTCGGACCAAAACAAGCGAACTCTCGGTCTGAAAGCACCCTAAATGTTTATATTTACTTTATTTATGTGTTAAAATTCAGGCACAAGTTATTAAGGCCAGGTATGGCAGTTTAGTGCGCATGACAAAAGGAGATTGCGGACAAAGTAGTGCGTAAAAGACGACATGTTTTTGATGGTGTTATGCAGTGTTGAAGTAACGGGAATATGGTGAGAATATATATAAAATAGGACACTGAATTGGTAGTGCACCATACGAGATGTAATTTTGGAGTGACTTGGCCTACTGTTTTGTTTCCTTCTTGTATTCTTAAACAACCCCATTCAACTTGTGTGAATATTGTAGATCTTCAGAGATGGAACAGGAACATGAGTCAAAACTGAGACACCTGGCAGACAAAGTGGCCAAGGAACAATCTCTACTGCCTGTCACAGGACTGAAGGTTTCCAGCTGTAGTTTCATTTACATCACAGCTAACAGACGATGATCTCTTTTTAAAACCCTGCATATAGGAATGTGGTTGGGGCTCACTGCTGGTTGTGATGACAGATTCATGACGGATAGTATGGACCAGATTTGGCAGTAAGTCACACATGTCCTAACCTTAAAGTCTCAAGCAAGTCCTCAGTTACTATGGTAGGAATCAAGTCGTATCCCTGCTAAAAGTGAAGCAAGTCACAAGTCAAGTCATATGAAATTCTGATGAACCACTCCGGTGTCCACATTTTAATTAGTTAAAAGACAGTGGTCATGAAAAGTTGAGTTTTCTTTTCAGCATTAATGAACAGTGTTCAGCCTGCTCACACCTTATTTGACATTTTGCAGCAATCAATAACAAGCCTCTTTATTAACAACAATGGAGAGTGTGGCTCTGTAATTATTATGTGGCACTGAATGGCAAAATAATGGCTTTAAAGTGAAAACAAAAGTACAGAGCAGAAAAAAGTTAGATGTTTGGGTGGTCATGTATCTGATTTTTTAACTGCAGACCTTCCATATAGCTGCTCTCTTCTTGTGACCGTCATCAACAAAATAAAATACAAATTGTATTACTTTTGAACTAGCTCCCTCTATAATAGCTGCCTCGTGCATTGGCCTCTGCTGATCTGCTGCATCCTAGCAGGTTGCCAGGTTTGCATGCATTGCGCTAGAAGTTACCTAATCATGTTTCAAAAAACAAATAACTTTTAATTATCTAGAAAAATGCAAAAATGTCCTTTCAAGTCATCGATTCAATGCCCAAGTTGAGTCTGTTATCAGTGTAGTAAAGCAGGTATCAAGTCCTCCAGTCAAGTCATACGACTGATTCCCACCCCCTGGTGCGGACGATGTGATGTAGCTTCATAGGATTTCTTCTCTTTATGAAAGGTCAGTGCAATGACTTACACAATGCAATCATGGCTCCTTGCAAACGTTGTGAAGGAAATAGCTCGAGATGGCAGCCAATTGATTGTAATAGGGCTATTATTATTATGATTATACTTTTACAGTAGTTACCATATAGCAATCCTGTGGTCACCAAAGTAATTCTTGTTCACCGTTTTATATACCGAAGCAACAGTGTTTGACCTTTGTAAAAACCTAGTCAGGAGCAGTGTCACTGAGCAAGGTCAGAAAACTCATTAACGCCAACAGGAAACACTGTTTTTTTTCTTGGTCCTTGTTGTGGTGCGAAGGAGGTATCAGTCACTCAGCCAGTCACTCGTTCACTCTGCACTCCTGACGACAGAACTTGTTTATTAGTATTTCAGTGGTGTGTTTTCAGCAGCAGGAGCCTCATGGCGGCGACAGCAGGGTGGCACTGTAAACAACCATCACACCTCTGTGTGAGCGGCAGAGCTGATGTCAGCACAACTGAAAGTCTCCCTCCATCATGTAGCTACATGAGGCCCCAGCAGCATCCATCACTCCCCCTGCCGCCTCGACAGAGAGAAGCCTTGTCACCAGCAGAAAGCCTACAGCAAAGTGGCCGAGAGAAACGTACATCATATCGTGCCTGAGCGCCGAGTCTGGCCTCGATCGTCACCAATGTTCTCAGGTCTACACAGTTTTTCATATGTTGATTTAATACACTCCAACACAATGCAATATGTATTAACCTTGTCGGAGCGTGCTTCATTGAGAGTTCTCTTTGTTCTCCTTTGATGCATTCATTCAGCCCTTTGAAATACTGCACGTATGAAATTATACACAGAGCCAAGTCAAGCTGAAGTCACCCCACCTATAATCCATCCATCTTGTTGGCAGCCATCTGGCCGTATTATTTTGGAGAGGCTGAGGCGCACGCCTTGCTACGAAAGCGAGGACTTCTGACAAGGAGCCATTCTTTGAACCGGAGAGTGACCCGACCGGCTGCGGGCCCCCCTGACACCCGTAACAGGCCTTGTCGCCTTAAGTTGGTATTACACAAAAACTTGATGGATGATCCAGAACAGATGATATTATGATAAGAGCGAAACCTAAATGGGAAAAGGCAACAATAGATCTGTCAGTGGTTGATCCCGAGCTCTGGGGGGAACAGTAATAGAGAAACTTGTCTCCTATTAAACTGAGAAAAGGCTCAAATTGTCTGACAACAAGAAGCCCTGAGGACTTTAAGAGAAACCCTGTATTTTAAGAGTCTTATATGAATCAGTGTCAACATCAACATGGCGGATCGATACACATCGATATCAAAAGCAGGGTCAGCACAAAGACGGGTCATCTCAGCAAGCCGTTTCCAGAGGAAGAAATCAGATCATGAGTTCACAGCTACAGCCTTGTGACATTGACTGCTTACCCAATCTCCATCTAAGCAACAGCCCCCCCCGAAATAAAAATGAATGACTGCCAGAGCCGGTGATGTCACTGGCCACATTTGTCCCCCATCAGCGCGGATGGCTTCAACCAGGGGGCTGGGGCGTCCTTGAGACACTGTGATAGAGACACCCACCCCCTCGCTGCTGATACCCTGCTCAGGCCCTCGCTGCATCAGTGTCAGGAGCCCTGCAGGCAGGAAGCTAAAAAGGATGGCAGCCCCTTCCTTCCCCTCAAAGAGGAGAGGGCCATGGGAGCTGCTGACAGGAATTTGACCCCTCGGACTGATGACATTATGTGCAGGGAGAAACTGTGACTTCTGAGCAGTCCTAATCTTGTCACCTCTATTGACGATCTAAATTTATCAGCCACAGGAAATCAGGTGTTTGTAAAGTGCACACACAGGCCTACTTTTGTTGTGTGTTTTTTTATTTTCATGATGGTTTATTTGCAGTAGCTGATCTGCCACCCCATTGTTCTTTTTTTTTTCCTGCACACACAAAAAAACAAAACAAAAAAACAGTGAAGAAATCCTGTGTGCAGGCACAGCATGAGTAGTGAGTGATTCTATCTGATGCACTGCGAGCTGAGCGGCCCTCCCTCTGGGCAGTTCAGCCTTGCCTGACTAGGAAGAGAGGGAAGAGCTTGTGTGCTGGCGTGCGTGTGTGTGTGCTGTGCGTGCGTGTGTGTGCGTGTCGGGAGGGGAGACATTGTTCCTTGACGTCACCACTCAGCCCAGCCTGCCGCTGCTCTCAAACACGTCTTTGTTATTCTTCCACCGGAGACCGGCCATCCGCAAAACACGGAGCCCCGCCTGCAGACCTGCTGGAGCGGGGCGCGGGTTGCGAGGGTTCACGCAGACGCGCGCACACACACAATCACACACACACGTCAGAGCAGAAAAGGAGACATAGATTAACATTATTACTCATGCGATCGATACCTCTATTGTTATTATCCTGTTTTGTTTGCTGCTACTATAACATATTAATAATAATAATAATAATTTTGAGTTTTTTTACACTAAAAATAATGGTAAAAAATAACATCATCAAGCTGTTATCACAGTTTAGAGTAGAGCTTATCTAACTGATAAGGTAACTGACAGAATAGTAACACGCAGCAATTTTGTAATAATCCATTTCAAATATTTTAATATTTAGATAATCCATTTTATTTTTTATTCTAAATCTATTTTCATTTATTTATCGTATTTTTTTTATATAATTTTAGTAATCCATTTTAAATATTTAAATATTTTTGATAAACCATTTTATTTTATAACTATTTTATTTTTATATAATTTTTATAATTTATTTATTTATATTTATTTTATTTTACCTGTTGCTTTGATAATCCAATTTAAATGTTTTGATAATCCATTTTATTTTATCTATTTTATAAAATTTTGATAATCAATTTAAAATATTTAAATATTTTTAGAAACCACTTTATTTTTTTATGTAATTTTGCTAATCAATTTTAATTTTTATTATTTTATTTTTATATTGTTTTGATAATCCAATTTGAATATTTAGATATTTTTGATATCCATTTTATTTTATTTATTTTATATTTATTTTATTTTATAAAATTTTGATAATCATTTGAAATATTTAAATATTTTTTATAAACCACTTTATTTTTTATATAATTTTGCTAATCAATTTTATTTTTTTATTATTTTATTTTTTTACATTGTTTCCAATTTAAATATTTAGATATTTTTGATAATCCATTTTATTTTATTTATTTTACATTTATTTTATTTTTACATAATTTTGATAATCCATTTTAAATATTTGAAAATATTTAATATTAAATATATTTCAAACAAAAATGACAATAACTGTTTAATTTCAGCAAGACTTTGTGATTTTATATTAATAGGCTAAACATAAAAATATAAAATATATTCTGGGAGCATTTTGATGCAATACCTAGGGCTCTAGGTAATTTTTAAGAGACTTTTTTCACAATTTTTTAATATTATCAGCATTATTTTCATCATTAACATAAGGCCAATGATCTTTTTTGCAGACCTATAATACTTACAATAATCCTGATTATAGTCAGTGCATTAAAAGGTGTTATTAATAGGCTGATATCATTGGTGTTTGTCATTGTTGTTGTTAATAATGGTGCTATTACCAGGCTGTTGCATTTGATGTGTTTTAAACGTATTTTTTAAGTGTTTCTTTGACTTTATTTTTAACTAATAGCTAAAAGCCTCACTAAGCATTAATGAACTAATAATTTGTGCTTTGATTACAGCAGGCATCAGTGAGGCAGCACCGCTGTAATGAGGCAGGAGCAGACAATAGCCGGAGCCCAGAGCTGCAGTCCGCTCCACTGTGAAATGTGCTGTTAGCAGCCCATTAGCGTCTGCTTACACCTTTACACTCGGTGTCCTTCCGCGGGAATCTAGGTCGCGTTTTCGCACCGACCGCCGAGCACGGCTCTCTCTGGTAACTGAATAGCCAGTGTAATCTGACACTTCAACTTGCCGTGCTCTACGGTAGTTGATTCAGTCAGTCACTCACACCGTCTCCGGGGCTCTCACGTCGTCTTTGTGAAGTGGAGGGAGCGAGACAGAGGAGCACCGTAAACACGAGGTTTGGAGAAACAATACGCGGATCCGCCGCTGAGGTCCGAGCTCAAAGTAAGTTTCGCGCCTGGTTATTTTTGGTTGCAAAGCGAGGTTTTGAACGTGTGTGCGGGGTTGCTCAAGATGGGGTTTGCCTCCCGCTGGACAGATACTACCTGCTAACAATAGGGTGACCTCCCAGAAACCTTTAACAGCCGCAGATGAACTCGTGTCAGAGGGGGCAGGTTGTGGCTGCGCGAGCGGCAACGGAGCGCCTTTTACGCGGCGTAATACCCGGGCTCGTATCGCATGTTTCTGCCTGCTGTAGGACGAGTTGCGCTGGAGCGAAACAGTCAGTGTGTCTGCAGGATTATTTCATGATAGGTGCATGCATTTGGTGAAGACACTGGATAGGAATGTGCTGGTAACTCAGTGGTTGCGGGTCTGTTTGTGTATGTGTGTGCGTGTGGGGGTGAATGTCTCGTCTCGGTGGATCAGCTGATGGCTCGGTTGATGCTAAACTGAGAATGTATGTCACTTAGCTAGCAGTCAGTAGTGTGACTGGGCTTGTTGACTCCCTTCAAGGCTATTATCGGCTACCTGTTGTAATGCAATTAGCAGGCATGTCCATATGTTACTCTGTAGTGTTCCTGTTAAACAGCACCATGTAATGCAACATTTACCACCTTGACCTGCACTGATAACACTGATTGTGTTGATTGGATCCTCACTGGGATCATTCAGAGATCAGTGGCTCCCAATGTGGGGCCACTGGGACCCTCAGGGGCCCTTAATGAGATTCAATTGTGCTCTCTATTAGGCTGAGGAATAGTGAATATTTATATAAGACAATGCACTGCAACCTCCACTGCACACACACCCAACATCCCAGCACAAACACACACATGGCTTCCTTAACATGCAACTATCAGAATCAGCTTTCGTAGCCAAGTATGTGTCCACATACAAGGAATTTTGTTTCTATCTGAATCTCTGACAGAGAGCAGCAGCACCACATTTTTAATAACACTTCTGCAGGGGGAGTGTGGATGAGCTGCTTGACTCAGCGCAGCCCTCAGCCCTTAAGTTTGGCGGACCCTCCCCGTAAAAATTCCTCCCATCTGGATGTGAGGCCAGCCGGGGCAGAGCGCAGCAGAGAGGGGGCTCCCGATGGGAGGAGGAGGTGGAGTAGGAGGAGGAGGAGGAGACTGCCGCTCTTTCATTACTGTGCACCCTGCTACAGGACAGCTAAACTTCAGGAGGGGGTAAAAAAGAGACTTTATCCTTGTTGGTGAGGTGTTGAAGTTGAGATTAGTTGTTGTATAGAGTTGTGGAGCTTCTATAACAAACCATATCTCACTGACGGTGCTGCTATCCTGTTATCATAATGCAGGTAAGATAACAAGTGGATATCACCACCTGCTGTAAATCAGTTATCAGTTAGCACCTTAAAGCTCCGCTTCCCGAAGAAACCCGACACAGCCTCGACTAAAAATGAAACATTACAGTCAGTATTTATTGCAGGAGTATTGCATTGGATTGCAGGTGTTCATGTTATTGTGTCCACTCCCTGTATGTCGGTCTAAGAGAGCGTGTAAATAGGTTTTTGGATGGGTGCACCCTCCAGTGTCTCCCTCCTTGGTAATTTAAATTGGTGATGTAATGAAATTGTTTCAGCAGCAACACTTGTCAGCCGCACCACATTAATTAGTGCTGTTCGACTTTTTTTTTTTTTCCCTCCTTCTGACAAACCGAAGCAGCGTTAAGTCATCTCAGCAAAGCATGAAAAGGAGGCACGCTCGTTCAGAGTGGGTTACCTGATAAATTGTGAAAGAAAGAGGGCAAGGAATTAAAGCCATCTGCAACTGTTTGAAACTTGGAAGTGTGTGTGTGTGTGTGTATGTGTGAGTTTTCTTTCCTTCTGTTGTCCCTCCTGGGGCCTCTCTGCAACCAGCCAGCCAGGCTGTGAGACAAGACAGAAGAGTGTCTGATTCACTAAACAGACTAAAGGCTCCAGTAGACTCACTTTGAAATCAAATTTGGGTTGTTTAAGAAAGTGCTGGGTGCAAATGCGAGTATGCACACTGAGACCAGATCCTCTGCGCCATAATGTGCAGGAGATGATGCCGGAAATGTGCCGGGAAAAATGCGAAATCGTAAACAGACACAGGAAGATAACACATGCACTGGCAGCGCTACAAGTTGCAGCTTAACATGAGGAAGAAGATATGTTTATACGCAACAGTATGTTTGCGCTCTAAACCAAACATGGAGACAGAATGGAGTGATTACTCTCACTATTAGCCAGCATGGCTGTAAAATATTGGATGTTTGTATCAGTCTAATTGAATCAGTTTTAATAAATCAGGCTGCAACAAGTTATACCATAAAATCAGGTATCAGTTTCCAGCACCTGCAGCTATTCTCCAAACTCTCAGGATGAGTTTTTTCACAGTACCGAGTGCACCTTACTCCTTGTATTTGCACTTCTGTGAAGCGCTGAGCTAATACTGATTAGAAGTATCTACAGGAAAAACAACTAATTACTCGTGTCTGAGTAATTAGCTTTTTGTTACTCAGCAATTTACCAAGTTGCACCGTCTTTGCTGCTGTTTACTGTGTGCCGGCACAGCTGCAGCCCGCTAAGTGCTTAAAACCTGGCAAACGCTAATCAATGTTTTGACAGCCTGACATTTCATCTAACTGTTCGTTTTGGTTTGAGGAGTGCTGCGAAATACTTGCTGCCTGTTCACTTGACATGGATTCTTAGTAGTCTGGTGTCTCGCCATCAGCCCAAACCCACCCACTCATGTCCCGAGCAGAAGTCAGCCTTTGTTTCCGTCTCTCCCTCTCTCTCTCTCTCTCTCTCTCTCTCTCTCTTTCTGTCTCACTTGTGGTTCGACTTGGCAGTACTTTTCATCTAGACTGAGCCTTTGTTTTCAACGTGCCTATTTTGGTCTTTTAATAGGGAAAAACTTGTGTTGCCTCGGAGCATTTTTAAAGACTAATTTTCAGAATCAGGGGCTTGGAGGGAGTTACAACCTGAGCTGCTGAGTTTGAGCTGAGGTTGTGCCCTCGTGTCAGACACTTAACTACTTCCTAAACCTTGTTGTAATTCTACCCATAAGTCTGCAGTTAAGCTCTCTTTAAGTTGAGATCTGGTAATTGCAGTGTAACTAATAAAGAGAAAATGAAGCTCCGAGCAGATGTAACTTATCCTGCTGGCGGACTGTAATGACATCAGTTTGAGCCAAAAGTGGGCCAACATGAGGCAAAGGGATAACAAAGAAACCCCTCAACGCCACATGCCTATCACCGCTGTCCTTCAAGCTGCAAACCTTGCTGTGGTTCGGGCTTGTGGCTTGTTGGTTTCAACTCCTGAGGTGGCTGAGGAAGTCAGGAGAGGCGCTGTGAATACTGCTCAGTCCTTGAGCAAGGCATTTAACCTTAAAAGTGGCAGCAAACAGCATTGTTTGGATACCAACTGTAGAAAAGCGTAGCCGCGCTGAGCTGCTTTACAGGTGTGTGAAACAGGGCGGTGCTCTCGAGGAACGTTTGCACTCAGCAAAACCCTTCCTTGAATAAATATAGATTTTAGAAAAGGTATATACCTCCTCTCACAGTCAAGTTAAACATATTAAACCAGTTTAATGTAGTTTTGCATTGACTTTACAGTGTGCTGTGTTGACAGATATCTGTTTAAGTGCTATAATACAGGCAAAACATCAACTTAACTCGTGTTTCTGAAGAGCCGTCACTTCAACCTTGAGCTCTCCCAACATCAGGGAGACGCAGTCCTCTAAGTGCTCTTTTTTTCCTGAGACAAGGGAGTGAAACAGAGTGCAGAGAGGGAGAAAGTGAAGAGAGAAGTTGCCGGCCCACCCCTGTCACCGCCTCATGCATGTTTGATTTGATGTTCTTTGAGAAACGAGTGCAGGGGACGTCACAATGGCCACGTCTCGTTCCCATCCGTCGAGAGGCTGGGGCCCTTGAATCATAAATGACACCCGGCCTCACCAGGAACAATATGAGAGTCGGAGCCCGCACAGGAGGAACAAAATGTTCCCTCTATCCATCCATCCATTCGCCCACCGCTGCCGCCTGCACTCAAGACTTCTCACTATCGCAAGCAATTACCCTCACTTTTTTTTTTTTTTTTTTTTTTACTGCTGATGAAATCCTCACAGAGTCTGTCTCAGCTCTGTGTTGTTGAGGCGGAGAGAGAAAGGGGTAGCGATAGAGAAGAAAAGAGATAGTATGTGTCTGAGTGAGTGGCGTTGGCGTGTGTCTGTTTGGCTTGTAAATCCTGTTTAAGCTAAACAAACTCATTGTCCTCATCCTCCAACTGCGGGCTCTTGTGTGTGTGTGTGTGTTGTGTGTGTGTGTGTGTGTGCTTTCCCCCCCTCCCTCCTTTTCTCCTCGTCTCTCTGCCTCTCCTTTTGAGTTGTAAGTACAGTCACTAATTAGTCCCCTCTCCCTCTTCATGCTGGGTCAGTGGGTTTACGGTTTCACCACTGATCTGCTGTGTTTGCCTTGTCTCTCCTGATACCGGAGCATGCCTGCGAGCCGGCGCAGACTGCAGCCTCCTCCAAGAGGTCTTCACACCTTACACAGTGTCCCACATGGGTTCATTTGCCAGACAGCCACTCAGGACTGTGCTCGAGCTCGGGCTCGCTCTCATGCAGCTTGCCCGCCGCTTGAGCTAACGCCAGGTATTAGACGAACCAGCCCAGCAAAGCGCTGTACCTGCTGGGCTGAGTCAATAAGTTAAAACCTGTATTTTTAAACAGTAAGTAATGCATTTTGAAGAGGATTTCAGATTATATGAATTACATACCCTCGACGCAGCACGTAGCTTAAAGCCTGCAATGAATCTTTTTCTAAAGATAATGCACCACATGCTATGTTTATAATATCATTTGTGCTATAAACGGTCTCTTGTCTAGTCGGCACTGTTGTCTCTCAGAGTGAGCGGCAATGTTGATTTTCTGGTGGAGGTTTGCGTGGGAGATGGAGAGTGATGGCAGAGATTCTCTGAAGGCGGTCGAATTGTCTCCAACATGGCCTCCAGGGATACATACTTCCTTGTTTTCTGACAAAGTAAATTAACTAGGATTTTACTAATGCAAAGGG
The DNA here is from genome assembly GCA_019142605.1 of Cephalopholis sonnerati. Taxonomy (NCBI): domain Eukaryota; kingdom Metazoa; phylum Chordata; class Actinopteri; order Perciformes; family Serranidae; genus Cephalopholis; species Cephalopholis sonnerati. Next base: position 19,034,267 of record JAGQAX010000018.1, on the reverse strand, counting down.
ACAGCACTTATTCTTCGCCTGCGATGTCAGTTATGAGGCGGAGAGGGAGTCGTGCAGTATCTGCTCTCACATAACACTAATTCTTACACATGCATGGAGAGCGAAGGCTGAAATGCGGTGGATATTGAGCAGCGGTTTTCATTTGTCTTCAGAGTACAATAAGGTATTTTTTGTGGATGAGGATTCAGTTTTAAGGATGTACGCTAGATGTCGATTTTTCAGTCGGTCTGTCAATGAAGCCAGTTGTGGTTGTTATGGAGAGCCCCTCAAATCATATTGGCATATAATCTTGAGCTCCACTGCCCTACTAAGACTGTTTTCTTACCGCTTTTCAACATTGCTCAGTGACAGAAGTCTATTACTCTGTGCAGTGTGTTTGCCCGCTCGGTGCCCTCCCCTCAGTTTTGACACCGGCGGTTGAGCCAGGCGCTTTCCCAGGGTTCTAAGGACTGACATCCCTTTCATTTTCCCGCCTGGGCGGCTCAGATAAAGGGGCATATTTTAAACCTCTGTGTGGATACACCAACTGTAAAGAGAGACGGGCTGGTGGGCCGGGGCCGAGCTGCAGCATTAAGTTCACAGAGAGAAGGGATGGAGAAGGTAGGGTTGTGATGAGGAGCGAAACAAATAAAGAAGTCCACTTTATTAAACAGTGATCTCAGCGTTTGATAATATAGGGTAGAAAGTACAATAACTGGCCGCAGACTTTGCAAATATCACAGACATTATCTGCCATCGCTCTGCAGATAACCCATCTCCCTTGTTTATCCCTGGTCTATTACAGGGGCAATGTGTTTCACCACTTTTTTTCTAACCTCCCCCTGTTACAAGTACGTCCTCCCAGCAAACCAAAGCCACGGTGGAAGCCGTCGTTTATCATATCAGTAATGAGACCAGGCTAATCGTGTGTATTCCGGAGACAGCAATGATACACTGCTTGGAGCTTGCCAGGGATCAGCCTCTAAACAATGTTTATCATTGTCTCCCAGGGCTCTTTAATTATCTGGCAAACATTATTGACAAAACAGCAAGGGTCCCTGTGTTTTATGATTTTTAAAGGATGCCGGGTTGCTATTCATAATATGTGGACTAGAGGGAAAAAAGCAAAGAGGTGTTTGATTTTACATTTGACGCACAAAAACTGATCATGACGCATGTTTATTTAGTATTCATAATAAACAAATAATTTAACTTTAACTTGAAATAGGCTGTTTTACTGAAAGTTTCAGTGTATGTAGCATCCTGTTACATTTTGTAGAAATTACCAAATTAGGAGAGATGAGTAAGGTGAGGGAGAGGCATTGGATTTCGTCAGATCCAGATCTGATGCTCCATTTACTTTTGCACTTCCTAAAAACACTGTTTAATATCTTCATGACAAGAAGAGGGACGGTCTGTACTGATAATATGTCTAACTTGCTGCAACATTATTTTGTTGAAATATGCTGAATCATGCTGAGACACTTAAATCCAGACTGAAAATATTTCATCAGCTATGAGTTGTGAAATTGTGGACAGACATTCATGGTGAAGATGAATCCTAAAGACTTTGGTGATCCTCTGACTGTTCTTAGAGGTTGACTAAGTTTGATTTTGACCGAAATTTCTCAACAGCTGTTGAGTCGATTGCTATTGCACACATTCAAGACCCCATCAAGATGAATTGTAATCTCTTTGGTGATTCACAGGCTTTTCATGAAGCACCACCATCAGGTCAAAATGCTAATTAGTCCCATACTTGGGTAATGCCTAAATACCCATCAGCCTCAGCTATACTTTGTGTTTACTGCTAATTAGCAAATGTAAGCATGTTAACGAGCTAAACTAAGATGGTAAACACGTAGACTGTATAAAATATGTGGACGTAGCCTTTGGATCTGAAAAGTTAAGCTAATGGGAAGTGCCTTAAACCTGCATTGTTTGTGATTGCCAGTAGGGGGTGACTCTACTGTTCGGAATTAGAAGTCCAATCGTCTAGAATTCAATGGAAAAATTACGCTACTTCTGACTTGATTTACTACCTCAGTAAACATTTTCTCAATGAGTTTATGGTCTCAATCACTAGTTTTAGGTCTTCTTCAATACAGCATGATGTTCATGTTGTAAATTATAATCCTATTTAAAGTAAAATAGATGATGAAGAACGTGTGCTTTAGGGCTTTGGTGCCTTGTGATTGACAAGTCGGCCATGCCTAGTGTCTTCAGGTTCTCAGTCAGATCCACCCCTCGCTCCTCCAAAGTGCCACCCTCTTGTCCAAATATGGTCAGTTCAGGCTCCAAAACCCAAGATGGCAATGACCAAAATGTCATACTTGAGGCTTTAAAACAGCCGTCCACACAAACCACCCAGCTGGCCACCAACTTTGTTAGATATTTGGTTGAATTGAGGTTGTGATGTTGGGTGACCAGAATTCAGCATCAGGATGTCTAATGCCAATGGCAGTTTGACAGCAGATGTTGATGATATGTTGTTGCTTTTAAGTTGTGTTACGTAACCAAAATCCTGCGTCTTCCAAAGGCCTCAGGCCAAGATCATCTTGACGCAGAACAACATTTGGTCGTAAGGCATAGAGAACACAACCCAGTGCCTGCAAGACATCATAATGTTAATGTCCATAAAATGTCAAATTCTAACGTTGTTAGACATTAAAAAGTCTTTCTGATGTCATATTGACGTCCAGTGCCAGTTGGGCAATGGGTGACATCACTGTGGCCATGTCCATTTCTTTTATACCAGTGGTTCCCAACTGGTCCAGCCATGGGGTCCAGATTTCTCCTTAGTTCAAAGTCTGCGCAGTTTGATATAGTCAGTGGTGTCATACTTGCATTTGGCCATGTTGTTGAGCTAGTTTTCTGCCTCTATTTAGTAGCTGTCAATTATTTATTCTCTCTACAGCAGGAAATGGCACTTCAGAATAAAAGCTCTGACTGGGAATGTGCTGTACTTCAAAATAAAGAGTGGTTATAACAAACTCAAAACATTCACACGTCACTTGTGGTCCATTCAGAATGGACCTGCGACCCATCAGTTGGGAACCACTGTTTTATACGTTCTACTAAACATAGTATAGCCTAAACATTAAACACATTGGCACTGTCATACTGAGCATGTTAGCATACTGACATTAGCATTTAGCTCAAAGCATAGCCTTACAGTAAGGTGCTTTATAAACAACATTTATTATTTAGAGTCTTAGTCTTGTTTTAATTACAGTATATCCCAATCTGTATCCGAAGTAACTTAGCTTTTGAAAATATCCCATATTATTCAATTGAGTCAATTTTCCAGTGATACATCCAGTAAAAAGAGGTAATGGAACTTGTTAAGAGGTCCTCTGTGTCTGCTCATATCCCAACAACTCCCCATTACTTCAGATTACATACATTAGCAGCATCTAATACAGTTATTACACATGTCAGCCATATTGCTTTCACAGCCACCCTTTAACCTTTACTTGGCTCCCCGCTGGGAGCTGAGTGGACTCTGAATGGCATGTGTTGACATTGTTAAAGATACACGTGAGGACATCACACGTTTCATGTCTGACTCATGTATTTGGAGAGGAGGGGGGGTTGCCATACCACAGCTCGACCTGCAACATCTTGAGGTTGTTGCTCAATGTGTGTGGCTACAATCTGAATGGAGAAATGTCTGAGCTGGTTAAGGATGGTCAACAACAGCAGCAGCAGCAGCAGCATAACAACAGCAGACAGACATGGCTGTGAGATATGAATTAGGGCCAAACAGTGTGTTACCTACCCCCACACATGTACACACACACCCCCATCCTCCCTCTTCTTGTCATGTCTCCGTAGCCACGACTCCCCGGATATCAAATCAACATGATTGTATAACAAGAGAGGAGGTGTGTCTCATTGATGCTTGCATGAAATCACCTTTGCTGTGCTGTGTGTTTGTGTGCAAGTGCATGTTGCCATGTAATGCATGTGTGTGTGTGTGAGAGCAATAGAGGGAGGGAGGTGGGGGTAGCAGCAGCAGCAGCGGTGGCTTGGGGTGAGGTCCTGCCCTGATTTTCTCTGGAATTCCTTTGTTTTTGGAAGCCAGAAAGGGGGAAACTGAATCTGCGTAGCCCGAGGGTCTATGCTCCTTGAGAATTCTCCGCACACATCTCTCTGCCGCCAGCTCTGATGGTTTTAGGGGTGGCTCTGTTTTCAAAGCTCGGAACAGCCAAGGTGTTTTTCACCTTCCAGAAAATGAAGAGGGTGGAAAAAAAATGATGACTGCACCAGGCACAGCGTCTCAGGCCTGGAGGGACTGATGCTTCTCAAACATAAATTTGCTCCATATTTCAGGAGCTACGGAAATGAAAGTCAAATGTAGATCCTGTCACTCAGGGCACAAAGACACCTTCTTATGAATATGGATGGAAAACACAAGCAGAGAGAGAGCACTTTCTTTATTCAAAAAGTAGTGATAATGAAAAGTGTGGTGCAATGATTTCCTAATGTTTTCCATTTTTAATGATCCTCCTCTGCAGATTAATAAGTGTTTTTAATAGTGTTTCATGGCCACTGGAAGGGCCAAGGCTGCTGCAGAAATGTTGTCAGCTGCTCCTGCAAGCTGAAAATTTCACTTCGCATTCATGGCTCATTAAGTCTGATAAACCTTGGGTAATGGTGTTAAAATTGTACAAAGGTATCTCCGTTTACTCTGTGCCACAAGTTTTCCGTGACCAGATCCTTATCTGGGGGGCTGTCGCTTTAAGTAACTAACTTCCACAAAGCAGAGCTTTTCCCTCTCGTTTGAAGGGGGCTCGTGTTGAGCGAGGAGGGGGGGGTGAATTGAATAGGCTTGTTGCCTGCCTCTATTGAGCCAGCCTCATTCTTCGCTGTCCCCTATAACAGGCGGGAGAGGGGGCTCGAGAGAGGGGAGGTGGCAGAGGAAAAGGGGAATAGGAGACGGGCTCGGAGGTCTGGTCACGTGAGCAATGATAGTGTTCGTGCTGGTCCCTTTCAGGCTGTCACAGTAAATCTGTTTGACTTGTCACTTTGTAAATCATTACGAAGGCTAAAAGCCTCTCTATTGGATTGTGGTGGAAGGGGGGAGGCGGCAGGTTTCCTTTGTGCCTTCTTGACGATGATGATAATCAAGTTTGTTTCTGGCCATCCTGCTGTGAGGCTATAATTAGCTCCCTTCTTCTTTCTTCTCATCTTCTGTTTTGCGTGTTGCTCCTCAAAGCGAGAGTAGACTGGGAGAGTCATTGTGCGGAGGTCATATGTTGAGTTTTCTGAACACTGTCTTCTTTAGTTTTATCAGCCTTTCTACTGTAGATTCAGACACAGGGCTTGTGTGTTTTTCTAAGTTCATTATTCAGTGTGTGACAGCCTCCCCCGCCTATGCTGAACAGATTTTTTAAAAAGAGCACTAATGGTGCATGTGAGGTCTCCTGTTCCTCCCCCAGGTCAGGCAGGGAGAGAGGTATGTCTAAACTTGTAGTGTCACTTTCTGACCAAACTGGTTGCTGTCTGACAGAAACATGACAGAGTGGATCTCGTCCCACTGATGAAGTCTGCGCGGTGTGACGTCTGATATCCGAGGGCAAACTCTCCTCATCCGCCCTCCGTTCTTTTTCCTCTCCCTCCCTTGTTTCTCCTCTCTCCTTTTTCACGCCATCCATCTTCTCTCTCTTTGCTCACCCTGTTCTCTCCCTTTTGCTTTTTCCCCCCTCGTCTTTGGTGTGTGTGCCAGCAGCACTCATGCCTGGAACAGAGCGCCAGGGCAGACATCTGTCGCACTGTGTCCCTGATCTGATCTGTGGCTCGAAGCATCGGGGTCACGAAGAGTAGCAGCCGCCCGTCCAGATACCGTGGGAGACAATCTGAGAGCTCTATCTCTTCGTTTTGGTCTCCATGTTTCTCTGTCTCGCTCATTAAAATTCACATAGCGCACAGCCGCACACACACCAGGGTATTAAGCTGTTGTCTGAGTGTGGAGACGTCTGTCGTTTGGACTGTGTAAGTCAAACGGGGCTGGCAGTGTCCCATGTCTTCCTGATAAAGCTCTTTCTGAGACTCACAGGTGCAGAGAGCAGAGCGAAACGTCGGTTTTATCAGGCTGTTCGTCAGCTGCAATGATGTGCAGCTGATCTGAAAGGAGGATTCTGACAGTTAAACTGGATCTTTGTGCCTGGGGCAGCGCCATTAATGACAAAACCAATGACAGAATGAATAAAAGGGTGTTAATTGCGGCTGTTGGGTTGTGTTAGAGAGAGTGTAACTGTGGATTGACATACACAGTGTCTGCCAAGTTTGATACTTCACATACCTTCTTGAGAGATTAATGGCTGTGTATTGATCCCGCTCAGTGTTTTGACATTTATTGGTGTTGCAGTGGCAGCTTTTTCCTCAAAACAGGTGAGTTCATGCCAAGTGACAACACCGGTAAATGCTCAGCTCAGATGTTTATGGGAAAAAGAGGGTGGTTTTTGCGCACACTCTATCCCATAAACTACAAAACACCTACACTGTATTTTACATATATTTTCAGATTGATTTCCAACCTTTTAGGCTGCCATTTGCTGCTGTTCCTCTCATGAAGTTACAAACTTTAACTTACAGAGACTTGGTACTTGATTGAGATAGCTAATCCATCACCCTACACAGAGTATTGTGTTGCCCTTAAGTTATGTTATCTGAACACTGTGATGCGGTTGACAGCAGAGAGTTAAAACTCCTCCTGCCGGTGCATTTGAAGATGCTACAACATCTGAGATTTGAGAGCAACCTTTTGTAAAAGCAAGAAACAACTAAATTCACATGCTCCCTTTTCACATCCATGTTTACTCACTTGCCGTGTTGATTTGATTTTCTGACAACACAGCTTGTCAGTGCAAAGCTTTTCAGCATTCAACTGTCAGCTCTCAGATGTCGGGAGAGTTCTGAAAATGGTTTCTGTTTGCAGCGTAAGATACCACACAATTGTAGAGCAACTTTGATAAAAAAAAAGGGAATAAAGGTTACACCTACTATCTTAAATAATGTTTTACTCTCTGTAAGTTGATTTTCAAGTTGAATAGATAGGCAGCAGAGGTTGTCTGAAGGGCAGGGAATAGGAAAGTTGTATAAACGTATGGTGTGCTTTAAAATGGTTGATGATAACTTGAGTATTTCTTGTAGTTATTGGGCTCAACTTGCAAAATCACTAGCCTGATAATCCGACTATTCACTAGGACTGTTCCTGACTCAGAATTATGTCAGTTAGGGTTGCAGCGATAGACCGGTTCTAAGGTATACGGTGATACAACAGTTGACAGTTATCATACCCTGTACTGTGCTTGTCCATGATATTGAAACTAAAATGCAGCTGGACTGATTGTCTCCCCTTCATTGTAGTTATTTTCAAAGGGGAGGCTTTCGTTATTTCGGAGCCTAACTGGGCAAAGACCCTTTCTCCACGCAGCTACCTCCATCTCACTCACCCTGCCTCTGTGTCTGCAGCTGTCTGTACCAGAGAGCAAAGTGAAAGCAACCAAAACATCCCTAGAGATACACTGACTGACTAAAGGAATCTCAGTTGACAGAGGGGTCTGCGACTGATGATTCGAATCTTCAACTTTCAGGGGGCAGCCCTACTAGATGTTTTTTTTCTGGTCTCGGCACAGGAAGATGACATCCACGTTCTGAATATAAAGCTCTATTGGCTCTGTTGTTTACATTCAATGAGCACAACACCTTTGAAACGCTGAAATAATCCCAGATTTGGCTGGGGACTCAGAGGTCTTAAATCATGCTACAAATCACTGTATGGTCCTTTAAGATAAAGCAATTGACCCACTTGATTAACTCAAAGCCTGAGGAATACTTGGCTTTACAAAGCTCCTGAGTCACTGAATGAAGCTGCTTTGATTCATCTCGTCTCATGTGAGTCAGCAGAGTCACAAAGTAAAAGGCTAGCATGTGTGACGAGCAGATTAGTCCCTTGCGACGCCCGTCCCCTTTCAAAACGAATATCTTAACATCTTGTTTACTTAGTTTAAATCCCTGAGATGGAAATCAGGCCCAGATTAGATAAATGGCAGACACGGCTGTTATCTTTTGAAAGATAATTGACCTGTGACTCTTAGTTGGCAGGAGCCCAAGCCCATGATGGCTCCATGATCTGAGTGTAAATGCTTTGTCAAGTGCAGAGAACAGCAAGACGGAAAATAGATGTTTACATTTGGTCATTATAAAGAGGTTACACTGTGTGAGTTAATACACTGTACATCTTCACTCTATAGACCAGCGCTTCAGCAGCAGTGCTGCATTGGTTTAAGATTAGAACAGCTCATATGACCAGACAAACCTGCGGCCAATGTACATTAAAAAAACTAGCTGCGCTGCAAATTTCAGATAACATTCACTAAGCAAATATTAGCTGGCTGGCTCTGTGCATTAATTCTGTTCACTTATACTTCCATAGCCGGGGCTCACAGTATGCTTACACTGTATAAATCACTCTTTAATATGTTTGTGCTCAATAACACCCATTCACCTTGATATATCTTATTCTGCACTGCCATAATGTATCTCATTACATCAGTGAGTACACAGCTTACACTCATACCTTTTATAGCCTCTATAGGTCCTTACTGGCTGCAACTATCAATTGTGTTCTTCACAATTAGTCTAGATGATTTTGTTGGCTTATAGATGAATAATTTCATTTTAGAAATGACAGAAAAAAGTGAACAGTGCTCATCACATTTCTCCAGAGCCTAACATGATGTTTTCAAGTGGCTTGTTTTGCCCGAAACCTGAAGATCTTCAAGGTCAATATAAACAAAGAAAAGCAGCAAGATCTCATATTTGAGAAGTTAGAACAAGTGATTCTTCTCAATATCTAGTCATGCTAGCGATGTGGCTCTATGGAGTTTTTATTTAGCCTTAATTTAACCAGGTGTAAACAGTCATTTAGATTAAAACTCTGTTTTTCAAAAGAGTCCTGGCCAAGAAAGGCAGCAGCACAAAAACACAGCTGCAGACATAAATCAAATGTATAACAATTTAAAATGAAAACAAAGAACAGATTTCAGAGTTGTAGGATCTCTAAAATCTTTCCATAGCATTCAAAACATTTGCAGACCGATGTGCCTGCATCCAAGTCATATAAGGTTACCTAAATTCTCACGACCGATGACTGATGGTTGGTGGGTTGCTTGAGGAAATGGTAGAAGACAAACACTCAACAGTGTATTTTAACAAATAGCAAAGTGCCTAGGATTGGCAACATTGGCCTGTCGGTTGGTCGGTGCACCACTTTGGCCCAGACTGAAACATTTCAACAACTATGGGATGGATTACCCTGAAATTTTGTCCAGATGTTCACATCTCTTTAGGATGAATTGCTATAACTTTGTTGATTGTCAACATCAGGTCAAAAATTGTGTATTTCCTTGGCTTATGACCAAATATCTGCAAAACTAATGACACTCTCATCAGTCTTAGCTGTATTTTGGGCTAATTAGCATGCTAACATGCTAAACTAAAATGATAAACATACCTGCCTGCTTAACCTCAGAATGTTAGCATTGTCATTGTGAACATGCTGACGTTAGCATTTAGCTCAAAGCACTTCTGTGCATTGCTTTGCTGTACAGCCTCACAGAGCTGTTAGATAATGTTTACATTATTAAAGTCGCAGTCAAAAACGTGAAAACACTCATTCCAGCACCTATACGTAAACAATGTCTGTTTAAAAAAAGCAGAGCCTCGTGCCCTAAATCCAAATGCATCCTGCTCACTTCTGCACCTGAACTCTTCAAACTGGACGAATCCTCCTCGTGTCCTCTCTGCGCCTTTTATGCAGCAGCCTGGAAAAGGTGTTTTATACTGATGACAGGCAAGGTCGGGCCAGTGAAACAGGACAGTGTGAGTGTGGAGGGGGGAGTGAGAGAAAGAAGGGGGAGTGGGGGGGCAGAAGGAGGAAGGGAGGGAGAGAAAGTGAAAGAGAGTGCGGCTGCAGCTCTCCTGGTGTACCACCCGCTACTCAGCTGCAACTACAAATCAAACAGAACCGAGTTGCTGCTGGCACTGCGCCATGACACTGATCACTGGCACACAGAACACTGTCAAAACCATCTTGATGGGTAATTAGGAATACTCTATCATTTCTGCTATCACTTAGCTGCTGCGCTCATGTAGTTTAGCGTGTGTGTGTATGTGGCAAGTGAGGCTGCGGGATTGTCGGAGAAGATGCTGCAGTGATATAAGTACATTTTACACAATGTAACCCCAGCTGGGTGGCGGACTTTGAGATAGAAGGATCTTGGCTGATCCCTTAAACTCAGTCCAAAGCAGTAAACTCTAGCTGACTCTGGTGTGTGTGTGTGCATCTCTCTGTGTGCACACGCAGCACTGTGTGTGTAACCTTGTGGTTGTTTTTAAAGGGTAACATCAGTGTAAAGGCTCTTTGTGAGTGTCGCTGATGCACATCGCGTCCTGTATGACTTTGACCGGGGAGGCCTCGCAGCTTTACAGAGCAGAGCGAGCCGGATAGATAGATAGAGCTTTAAACAGCTCTGCATACATACGGCAAAGAGAGAAAGAAAGTAAAGGCGCTGGATGGCAAGCTGCCCCCCCCCGCCTCCATCCATGTGATTTAAACATTTAGAATTTTCCCATTAACCCTCATCACTCACAAGAAGACCTCAGCTAAAATGCCTACTTTTACACTTACGCCGTGAACAATTTTGCAATTTGTGCTGTTATTATCCTAATTTGCGCGAGCGAAAATGAGAGAAAGGGAGAGCACATTGTGTGCCCTTTGATTAAGTGGGATGTTTGAATGTGGGCCCTCCACCTTCAAGAGAGATTTGATACTTGAGGGGTTGAAGTGTTTTTGATGGAAACTCCATTAATGATTGATAACAGGAGGAGAGCGGTTAAAAATCTCCCTGCTCCAGCACCATCAATTATTAAAAGCTCTCTCCTTGCATTTTGGTGGCACATAAAATATCAGTCACCATCTTGAAATCTTGAGTTGATAATATCTGTCAAAGGAATTAGGGCTTTGTATTGATTTCCTAAAGCTCCTCTCAGCCGGGGCTCGTATGTTGTGCATTTTGAAGGTGATGCTTGCAACAGATTGCAACAATTAGCATCAGTTTGTTGTTTGTTATCTTCTCTCATCAAAGGAAAGTGTTTCAAGACTTCTAAGACATGATTTATAAAATTCTCATTGATATTATCATAGGCTAATGTTTTATTAATTGAATGAAAATATGTCTAGAACAGAAATAGCTTGGCTAAGTTTAGATAATGGATATGGATATGCATTTTGAAACTGCACAGGAAATTGTAACAAACTGTGCCAAATAAACTCAATATAACCTTTAACAGTTGATCTTCCCTGCAGCTTTAGGTGCATGCTGCTCTCCCTACATTTGTCTTGAGATGGTTGTGTGCCACATAATATCTAATTTAATAGCTGGAGTGATTCAGCCCGTCGTAATGCCGAGAATCTCTCTCACACACACGGCACATGTCGAGTATGATGTTGAGGGACTGAGTGGATGTTTGAAGTGATGCTGTAGATTCGTGTCAGCCAGTGTACGAGTGCGTGTCAGCGCAGCAGTGGAAGTTCTCTGGAGCCGAGCGCTGATTTGAGCCGCATCGAGACGAGCTGACAGGCCAGCGGGCTTCTCTGTGTCATCGCCAAGGTTCCCATCAGCCCTTGCAGAGGGAATTCTCTCAGAAAGCACCGCTGTACTTCCACACAGGAGACCTGATTAAGTCTTTATACTGCATGTGGCGTCCGGCCACTCTGCTCAAAGTGCTCCAAGGCTGCTTCAAGGCACGCGAGAGTAGATGTTTTCATGACGCTTCAATTGGTTGTGGATCCTTTCTGAGGGTAATGATTATTGGCTCACATAAGCGCAAAAAAACGCCTGGAAGCCTTTCCATTTGACTATGCTGCTCTTTTTTTTTTGTCATCTGAGTGACACCCTCATTTACTGGTGTCAATATTGGAGTTATTCATTGACTACAAATGGAGTCCTGCAGCACTGTTTCTGCATTATTTTCATTCCTTTCAGCGACAACAACCTCAGTCACTTTAAGATGAGCTGAGAAAAATGCTCCTGAAGATATGACATGTACATCAGCATGAAAAGGACGTAAAGATAGAGATGAATGGTGACAGTAAATGAGAAGAAACAACAATAAAGTGATGGCTGCTCTTATCTGTACCCTGATCGGCGTGTCGCGTCACAGCAGCGAGATCACCGTGTGCTGCCCATCTTGTGTCAACAGCCCGTGTATTTACATAAGCTGCTTCCCGTCGGCCACGGCTTCTGTCCTGAGAGCACCAGGAGCCGCGATGGTGAGGCAGTGTGATTAGATTTACAGATGGAGATTAATGTGAACAGAGGTAATAGCACAAAGGCATAAATCACAAAGAAGAGGCTGGAAGCACTGCGCTTGACCTTTTGAATGGTGATAATGATGCTGGAGTCAGATACGCTCCTACTGGGGCTGCAGCGCCAGCATGCCCGAGTTTAGAAAACGCTGTCATAAATGCAAAATGAGCATGTGTGTGTGTGTGGAGGGGGTTAATAGATGAGGCGGTCAGTAGTGGAGTGCATTTAGATGAAAGTGACAGCATGTATGAAGCTGTCAGAACATAACACGCTACAAAACGCACTCTCCGTCTGTGCACACGCACACACATAGCGACAGGCTGATACCTGGCGCTCAGGCTCTTTCTTTAAATGGGAAGTGAAACCTGTCTGTTTGTCCGTCTCCCTGTCTGTCCTTGCGCCGCAGAGCATCAGCAGGGTTATTAGAAGAGTCCTATGGCTGCCACTGATAAGGCCTGTATGGGTGCTGCTGCCACTGACAGCGCTGCCTGCCTGCGCGGCGAACACAAGTGGCCTGGCCGGGGGATTACTGCCTGCTGCCATTTCTGCTGATGCCTTTCTTTATGTTATCCTCTCCAGTCAGATGTGCTGCATTTGAATAACTTGGCTGATGTTGTAGAAATGGAACTCCTCGAAATCTCCACCTGCATACAAATGAAGGCGTGCGGACGAAACGCTAGCACATTTAGACCTTCCCGGTTTATTAGCCTCCCTGTCTCGCTCTTTTCTTCCCTCCTGCTAGTGGCCACAACTGGTTATTTACATGCTCTGTCACTTACTGGGAGGAGTGATGCTGATGGGTTAGGAGGCTCACTAATCCACTCTGCCGCTGTCATTAGAGAGAAGCAAACAGACTATTACCACCTCCTCCTCCTCTTTCTGCTCATCATAAGCCTGCCTGAACCCCCCACACACACACATACACACACTTGCACGTGCACACTCACACACAGCTGTGATGGAGAGTGCCTCTTGTTTCTTTAGCGCTACTGAGTGGAGCCCTGCTTTGGTAATTGATCCTGTTTGGTACAAGGGGAGGGGGGAGCGGGAGAGGGAGGCCCTAAGTGTTGTCAGTTTGCTGCATTAATTTTTCAACCGTGGCCAGTGAGGCTGGAGGGACGGAGGAGGGGCCCACCGCAGAGCTCGCTCAGAGGAACCACGCTGTACCTAATGCTGCTGTGTCTGCCTCACGTTGCTGTTTATCAGTGCGCACTCTAAAATAAGTCCCTTTCTGTGAGACTCAATTATGATTCAACTGATTCGTCAACACGGTCCCAGCCTCCCGCTGATGACATATTTGTTTTCCTCTGTCTGTTCTTCCGCTGCTCAAAAATAGCCTTCTGGTGGTTGTGTGACTTGTGCCTCTTTGTCTGGGTGTTTGTGCCCTCTCATGGCGTACAGTATGCGCAGCTGATAATAGACAGACCTCACTCTGTGCTTTTTGATCCCAGCTCTGAGCTCTGGTCGCTGACTCACTGATGATGTCAGCTGAGACGGAGGACAGAGCAGAAAGGAAGCATGAGGACTCAGTTTTTGTCTGCTACTTGGCTGCTGTAGTAGAAACTGCTATTATTACTTCTGTGTTCTTCACAGTTCTCCCCCGTGTTCTGTGTCGAAATACTCCCGTCCTATAATTAGCACCAATGTTCTCACAGTGCCGGTCAGCGGCTGGAAAGGATACTGCTGAGTGATTTCTATGTCCGTCAGAACCACGTTAGCAAACACTTCCGTGAGTCATTATTAAGAGGCGCTCACAGCCACGGAGGACGTCACTGCTGACATTTGTTGCAGATATGAGTCAGAATTTCTTTGCTTTTATTTAATACTTCCTAAGCAGTTTGTGTGTGTGTGACACATTTCATTTAGCATCGCTAATGCTTGGATTATGCTGCGAGATGTAAAGTAGCTATGCAGCAGCTCACAGCTCCTCACAGATGTCATGTAAAGTATCTGAAAATGCTTCGCGGTGATGCAGTATGTAAAGCACAGCACTGGGGGAGAAGAAGTGCCCGGAGGCTGTGCAGGAGTTAAGTCATGATCACTGGATTTACAGCACCCACAGTACAGGAAGCTAGTAGTCAGGATGGGTCACACGCAGAGGACAGATCTCCCCTCGGGGATTAACACGCTCTAACTTTACGTTAACTTTGTCACATTTTGATCCAAGATATCACTTTAAGACAACAGTCCACACTGTAAATTAGTCTCAAAAGTTTCCACAGCAGCACATACCAGCATACATTTTAGATGAGAAACAATTGAAACATATTTAAAGGAGCACTTTGGACTTTACAAAGTTGGAAGGCCTGCAAGAGATGGAGAAAAATAATGGTGAGAGTCAACGTCAGTTAATGTGTGATTGGTTAGATTTTACATAACATGAGCACCACAGCTGTGTCCCAATTTGGATCCTTCCATTAACACACTTCCATATAGTACACTGTGTACACTATGCACTTACTTGATTTTTGACAGGGTATTGTTGTCTGGAGTTGAACAGCTGTTATACACTTACTGGAAGTGACAATCGTGACATTTGACCACTTCTTCTTTTTTTAATGGCAAAGTGCTACTTGCCAACATTTAATTGTGATTTTTTTGCCCGCAAAAATATCTGTCGACTTGGTTACAATGTAAAAAGGAAGCACTGCTTGTCTCTGGTGGCTGGTGACTCTCCGGTGAGGCAGTAAAAGTAAAAAAAAAAAGAACCCTGGAAGTCCAAAATGAATGCAGACAACCACGGAAATCAAAAAAACAAACAAAAAAGTCAAGGCACTTCATCTTTGGATGAAAAAAATCTCATTTATTTATCTCATTTATTTATTTATCGAGCGTAGGCAACCCAACAAACCAACGCATATCGACTCAAGGTCTCCATCAGGGTCTGAGAAACACTAATCACACTATATTATATACCCATATCTGCAAACTTTACTTGTTGACTACATCAACCGCAAACACTGCAGCATCCTCTGCCACCATTTTCACAAGTTTGGTGGTCCCTCATTCCTCTACGTAGCCAAAATGGCGACCGTTGAGGCTGAGAAGTGTCCAGTGTTCCACACTCAGCGTTCTGACCCTTGAGTACACCATCTGGGTACTTATAGCGCACTGCATTTTGCCGTACTTGTCAGCGTGAATACTCTTATGCACTCAAAATAGCAAGTGTAAATACAGAAGAATGCGAAATGAGGTGCAGCAGGGTAGTCCTGAAAGCAATGTAAAGACATGTCCGTGCCATTTATGTGCTAATATTATGAGATCCCTGCTCATTTGCTCATTCACACTACAAGATAAGGTCATGTAGTTATAAGTAAACATGAAATAATCTTGGAAAAGATCTGTTTCTGTGGCAAATAGCTTAGTGTAAATGAAATAGAAGTGTATCGTGAATATTTCAGACTAATATCAGTCAGCTTGTTCTGAAAAACTACTATGTGTTGTGAGTGTTTTGCCCTCTAAACCCGATCGTTTCACCTCTGCATGACAGCATACCCAGCATTACAAAAGGCAGGGCAGGGCCGTAGATGTACTGTGTGATTTACAGCCTTTGCCAGGTCACACAGGTGAGAGTCCTTTCTTTACCTCCCTCTGTTTTGTCCCATCCAACAGGTGTGTTTTCTCTCTCGGGTCTGATTCCTCTCTACCACCCGCCAGCTTAGCTAGCCAGGACAGGCCTTCCTCCACTCCAAAACCATGATTGCATTCTTGAGCTATTCCACCCCCTCCTTCAGAACAAGAGCCCTCCGCATCTCTCTCCCTTTCAAGTAGAGGCTGCCGGCCGCGTTTCCCCTTTGAAGATGTAATCTTGGAAAACACAGAGACATCTCCGGGATTATCTTAAATGTCTTCAGTATGTCAACAGCCTAGCCCTGTTGCTGTTGAGGTTGTTGAGCAGCGCTGGCTGTTTAAGGGGTCGGCTGTGATGACAGCCAAGGAAAATGCCTCATCGCAGAGGTAATCACAGGGTCAACTCCGCCGACTCCATTCAGGGCCAAACTCCCACTGTTAAAACTGGATGATAACAGACACAATGAATGATGTATTTCCCCCATGCGGCAAGGCTGTGTTTACAACTGAAGGTAATGTCAGGCAGTGGAGCGCTCAATAACAGATGGTGCTGGTAGGTGAGGTTCATTTATGTCATGGCATTTTCCAAAATGTTATGAAAATCTGAACGGTGCAACATCTTAACTAAGCATACACAATAAGATGAGAAGCATCATTGAGCAGTCACAAGAGGGAGAGTTACTATACACCAAATTAGAGGCACATAAGTGGGCGCTCCTTGAAAAGGATCTTGACTTTGTAATCATATCAGATGTTATCGGGAGGAGATTTTAGGAAGGGTAAGTGCTTGGAAACTAAATCAGAGAGAAGCTGCCTAGGGAACACGTTGTTATCATAATTACCTGCTGAGCGATGACTGCAGAACCGGTGTTGATGTTGACGCCGAGCCGCCCTCTTCTCTCTCCGACAAGGCTGTCTTGTGTGGGCTGCTGCCTGCTTCGACATCTCTTTGTGCTCTGTTCTTATGAGTGTTTTCTTTCTTTTGTTTTTGTTTTTTTCCCTCTCCTCAGCCAGGAACACACACTGCAGGCCAAAAAAACGCAAATATTGTTTTGGTGAGATCTGGCTCGCAGATTTCGGGACGGACTTGCGTCAGAGTGTACGTGCGGGCGCTGGCAGGCTCTGGGGTTGCTCCCGGGAGCCGAGGCGAACCAGAGACCTCATCTTCTCCGTTTTCAAACAACAACCTGCTCCTACCGGCGCGCGGGGGCCCGCCTGCCTGCATGGGTTTTTTATTACAAATGATCTGTTTGAATGAAACGCGGCCCTCAGCCTCCTCGCTGCTGGCATTTAAACGGGGAGGAAATAACAGATGATGATATCAGAGCGTCAGAGAGTGAAGGAGAGGGAGAGACCACTCAAGGAGGAGAAACACTTGACCTGTTTGTTTTGGGAAAATGGTATTCCTCTGCTAATTTCCTCCTGATAAGTATCTGACAGCTCATAGTAAAGTGTTTTATCTTGGCTGGAGGGAAATGGCTTCTCTCACTCACAGCGCCAATCGATTTCAGAGACTCTGCTGCTTTAAATTGCATTCTCTGGTCTTTAGAGTTCTTCTATTTGCATAGAGGTAATCAATTACATATATTAGCTTACCGCTTTTAGCTTAACATGGACTTTCTCCCTCCTTCCCTCCCTCCCGCTCGCTTCTCCTTACCTCTCCAGACGCTGCTGCAAATTCTCGCTCTTTCCTCTTCCACCTAACATCATTGACTGCTGTTTGCCGTGTTGGGGGGCATTGATTTTTACTGCTCTGCCTCTCTCTCTGGTTTAACAGTTGATGAGTTGTGTTAAGACGCCCAGGGACAGCCCTGCCTGTTTTAAGGAGATGAGGTTGGCTTTTATAGCTCCTCTGCTTCCTCAGCCTCGGATGATAAGGTGTATGTGTGCGTGTATATATATTTGAGTGTAGGCACGTGCGAGTGAGTGTCTGTATGAGCTGAGCAGCCGCTTGAGACTAGGATTCCCCCCAGGAAGCTAAAGTAAACGCTGTGGTGTTAAGGGCTTTTAACAGGAAAACTTGGGCTTTGTCATCTCCAGCATTTGAATCACTTTAAAGGCTTTGTGCAGAAAATTGGTTTATCGCAGTCAATGAACAGCCACATCATCAGATACGATTACCAGGATTGAAGTGTTAAGAGAGTAATACCAAGCACGATTATGAAACAGGAGACGAGTGGCTCGAGTGGAGAGTTGACACAGAGTTTAGATCCAAAGGTGACAGGAGTTTTTTAGTCTCACAGAAGCACCTATAACCCCCCCACCCACACACACACACACACGCGCGCACACACACACACACACACTCAGAAGTCATGGATACAGACACAAACCTCATTTAACACGATTAGTTTCTTTGAGGATTTTACCGCAGCCTCTTATATCCGGGATGAAAGAGTTCACACTTCTGACAGGGTAAAAAAAAAAAAAAAAAAAGCTGGAGTCTGCAGAAGCTCGTACGAAGCACTCAGCTTTTCACTGCAATATTCACCACATTATTAAGGAACACATTGCTTTGTGCTGTGTTGCTCTCAACACCATCTGTAGTGTGCTGCTCAAGTGGTAGCAATTTTCTTGTAGTCTCGTGTCTCTCATGCAGTATTACAAGTGAAACTCGATTGCAGATCTCCGCTCGATGTTCTAGTGCATTTAGTTTCTCATAAACGTTTGCATTCTTCGTTGATTGCTCCCCGGCAGTTTCCGATGTGCAGAAAGTGCACTGCCATCTCACTATTTAGCTCTCGCCTGCACTTGTTGGCTTTGTAGCCTGGTGTCATTTCAGAGTATGAGAAAAAATATTTGCCCAGTTGTGCTCTTAAACTACAATTCAGCTGTAATAAAACCGTGTTGTTGTTTTTAGGGAGCTAAACATCACTCTCTTGTGTGGTTAGTAAATGATTTGCCTTAAAAAAAATGTACATGGAATGACTAAAATCAATTGAAAATCAGTTTTAATATAATAATTGAATTTTCAGAACTTAACGTATGGCCAGCTTAACAATGTGATATTATAATCTTTCTCTTAAACCCATAACCTCTGCACACTTGCTGCACAGACGTTTTTAAGAGGGTCCACCGGTGCGTGTTATAGCTGGGTAATATCAACCTAATAGGCTTACCTGTCAGCACTGTACGGGACGAAGACCCTGTAAATCACATTTGTCTGCGACACCTGCTCGCCTCCCCGCGTATTTATGGGTTTCTCCTCCGCCCTGTCCTCTTCTTTTTGGCCTCAGTCCAAAATCAACCCCCTCTTCCCACAGTATGTTCCTCAGTATGCTCCCTTCTTCTCATGGATTAAATGAACGAGCAGGTGTTAAGATGTATGGGGGGCCCCATTCTGTCCATACGCCCCTCCTGTTTAAACCATCCATGTATTGTTTTCTCAATATCACTAGGAGATATTCTGGATTTAGCCTTGAGACGAAAATAACTTTGTCACATTTAACTGTTTTTTTTTACTTTAAACATTGCGTGTGAACACTTAAGCTTCAGCAAACTCCTGCCATGTGGCACACTGTAACCTCGTATAGCTGTTGTAGCTCCTTCCAGTATTACTGATATGAAATCTCTTTTACGTTCCCATATTTTTATGTAAATCGTCGTGTCCCACTGGCCAAAATTTCCTCGACTCTGATTAAAAGTGCCAAGACAAACTGTACCTCTTGGAAAATGGCCATGAGGGCAGCCCGAAGCAGAGGAAGCTTGTTTGCACCAGTGGTAGAGATTGTAAGTGATGAAACAATGGAAGAGAACAGAGAGCGGTGTGTCTTCCTGAGGGATTGTCTTTGCCAGAAGACCTTAAGATAAAGAGTGAAACAAATAAAGTTGTTAAGTCTCTGTTTTTGTTATTGTATGCAGGAGAACTGCTGAAAATGTCTCTCTGTCTTCTTCATTACAAGTGACCCCTTTTACAGTATATGCATTTGATTTGATTTTTGTGAGGGATTTAAAAGCACAACAACTCAAAGGAGTATCATGACACAAAAATTTAAAAGCATTACTAAAAACACCTATCTCCAAAGTGTCCCCCAGTGGAAACAACAAACACAATGAGGGCTGTCCAGGACCAAGAATCTTCCTACTCGACCATTAGTCGCCATTTAGGGCCATTAGTCGACTAGTCGCCTGCATGTTTACGCTATTAATTTAATTATTAAATTATATATTTGGGCGTAATTAGGGGCCGCACACATGCCGCGTCTTAAACCGCCTGGTAAACATGAGGTCAGGCTCTGGATGCTTCTTTTGTGCCTTTTCTGTGCCAGCTTTCAAGAGCGCGGCGGCAGGTTGCGTCTGAGCTTATTTACCTGAACTCCTGAGCGCAGAGCTGCTCTTCTTCCAGGCGCTGTGTATAAGTGTGTAGGCCTATCGTCCGTGGGACAGATGTAAAGCTCGGGTAGCCCTGTGCTAACATGATCCAATTTTCTGAATATTCACAGAAGAAGGGAAAGATATCTGTCGGCTGTGATTGGTTTGTAACGTGACTCCTGTCTGACTGCTGAGCGTGGCCTCTTCCTGTGTCTGTCCTTTCAAATTAAATTCCCACATGGTCCAGTCATATAGGTTTTGATTTATTTTGACAGGGCAGCTCCTAATGGAGTTTCACGTTTGTTTTTTTCTGCGACTAAGCAACCAGTGAAATCTTGTCGACTAATAATACAATACATAAAAGCATACCAATCAGTATAAACCTACTAGTCCCCCTCGCAACCTCACGCCCATGGCTCAAACTTCATGCAACATGAGTAACACTGCCATACTGCTTGCTCTTGTGTTGCACTTAAATTGGCTTCCATCCATGTCAATTTGACAGTTCATATATTCTGCAGCACTTTTGTGAATTACATCAAACATATGTTCAAGTCTCAGTTGTTTAACTCGACCTTTAACAGGCGATAATCCGACCTTGATTCATTCCCGCAGGTCCTTTCAGCGTCCTGGGAGGAGCACTGAGCATGTATCTGATAACATTATTCTGCGCCACCTGCATTCTCCTTTGAAGCTTTTGGGAAAGGCCACAATACTGTGCAGCACAGGCATAGTTGAAGTGGAGTTGGATTAATGAGGCAACTTCAAGTTTCTTCTCTTTAATGTAAAAAAATGAGTGTAACAGTATGGAAACCTGAGCTCTTTTTTTAGATGTGATTGTAGCTGCGGTTTCCTCCCTAGAGACAGTTTGGTGGAGAGACTCCAAGGTATTCGGCACTGGTTTTGAATTTAGTGTACTAATTTGATCTTTTGTCACTATAAAACATATTTTAAATGTATTTTTATACATCCTGTATGTGACAGTACATTCCAGGTATGTTGAATGTGAGATAACGTTCAGAGAAAGAGTGTTCAACCGTGTAAGAGGCTGTGTGAGGCCGGGCTTAGGCACAGCAGGGGCTTAGAGGTTAATGCTAACATCAGCATGCTGACATGCTCACAGTGACGATGCTAACATACTGATATTGACCTGGTTCGCCATCCCAGTTAAGCCTGTTGGCGTGCTAAACTAAGCAACATTTGCTTATTAGCACCAAACACAAGTGCAGCTGAGATTGATTGGCATGCTGTTAGCTGATCATAAAACAAAGTATTGGACAAATTGAATTTTTGACCTGACTAACGCTGCTAGCGTGGCTAAAAAAGTCCTTTAAAGGGAAGGGAGAGGAGTTTAAAATCAGGGTTGTGTAATATGCAGGCTAATGTGGTATTTCATCACAGTTTTCATGATGAAATTTACACCAATCAAATTGAAGTGCGTGGCAGATGTCTGGAGACAGAATGGCAATGTGCTGCTCGGCTAATCCCAAAACCTGTGTATGTGTGTTCTGGGCCTACGCTGGATTTGTATCAGCCTGTAAAGGGTGCAGTGAAGCAGTGAGGAGAGACTAAGAGAGGTGTATTAAG
Organism: Cephalopholis sonnerati; assembly: GCA_019142605.1. NCBI lineage: Eukaryota > Metazoa > Chordata > Actinopteri > Perciformes > Serranidae > Cephalopholis > Cephalopholis sonnerati. Next base: position 19,012,440 of record JAGQAX010000018.1, on the reverse strand, counting down.
GCAGTGAATCTCACCGCTGTGTGTGTAATGGACTCAGGATGAGGGCTGACCAAGCGCCAGGCTGCTGATAACCTTTAGGAAGGACATTGTTCCTGTGCAGTGGGGGGTGGGGTCGCGTGGGGGGGATATACAGGACTGCTGCAGTATACAGGCACGGCACTGTGATAGGTGGTGCAGTTGTTCATTGGTTCATTGGCTCTCCGGCAGGGTTAGGAGGTAGAGTAAATGGGGCAGTATAGCAAACTCCCTCATGGCTTCCTGCATACATTTTTCAACACCAGGGTGTATTTCTCTGTGAGACATTTGTCCTCTGTCTGAACCAGCTTCTCCCTGGCATTCCATTAAAAGAAATTTAACAGCCTTTTCTTCTGTCTTCCTTCCCCTCAGATCACCGCTTAAGGAGGGGGGTCAGTGAAGGACTGTGCGTGAGGAATACATGAAGGGCGGGGTGGGGGAGGGGGCGGCCACCACAGCGGCAGTACCACCAAGGTCAAAGTTCACACAGGTAAAAAGATTTTTCTTTTAATCCAAAGCTCTGTGATTGTGCACGCTGTTTGGTTTAGTCCTGGCTTTTTTTTTTTTTTTTTTCCAACGCGGAGCAGACTTGGCACGCAAAGTCGAAGTGAGGGAGTAATGTGGCTGGTTTTGATTGGACCCTCCTGGGCTGGCGGCCGGGGAGGAACTGGGAACTGAGCAGTCTGCAGCTGCTGTTTATGAGGAGCTGTGCAGGATCTTATTTGGCTCCGGCTAAAAAACCCAGCCAGTCCCTGCCGAGAAGCCTGCGGCCAGTGTCAATACTCGGAGCATAGAACAAAAATCATGGCGTTATGATTCAAGAGCCATTTGTTTCCAGAGAACTTAAATTTTCTTAATTTTTTTATTTTTCCACAGTGAGTAGATGCAGGGCTGGGGGACAGGGAGAAAGATTCATGTGTTTATGCTGATTTCTAGTGACAGAAAGTGAATGCTAGTGAAGGCTGCTGATAGGAATTTCTACACTATGTAACTCAAAGGTTGAGTGTGTAAGATTTAGGGGGATTTAGTGGCATATAGCAGCGACGACTGCACATTGCAACCAGCTGAAATTTCTCCTGGTTAGAATTTCTTAAGTGATGACTGTTCAGGAGGGTGTTAGCTGGCAGCAGAATTATCCTCAGAGGTCTCTGCCTCTCCATAACACACAGATCTGATGATCTAAACAGGTACAAACATCAATTAAGCAGTTTCACGCAACAAATCTCGGCTTTTCTGACGCTGCTTGTCACATAGGGGCTTCTAACATCAGTGGCTGATACTAGAACATGCAACACAACAACGCAAATGGCCCCGTCTAGTGCCAGTGTTTGGTTAGTTTGTTCCAGGTTACTGTAGAAACATGGCTGTGCAACATTGTGGTCTTCGTAAACAAGGACCCGCGTCATATGTAGATACAAACGGCTCATTCTAAGGTTACAGAAACACAACAATTCTTAATTTTAGGCGATTATACACTAAAGAAACATACCTATATTCAATTTCTGCTAATATATCCCTCTGAATCCTACACACTGCACCTTTAAATTTAAACTTTTATAACTTCAAACTCAAGCCTTAACTAACTCTTTGCTGCTTTCTGTCCTTTTGTCGATTCTCTGTTGAGTTTTAAGTGGCATATTTTTATTATCTGATACTGAATTGAATATCAGCACTACATTATACCGATGAAATATGATACTTTGAAGAGCTTATTGTAGTCCACATTCAAGCATCTAGTGCGTGTGCACTTACATTTTTCCTCATGGCCCTGAACCAGAGAAGTTAGTCATTTTTAAACTATGTCCAGAGTGGTGTAAAGATCTGCCGCTGAGCTCCAGTTCTGCACTCTCTTTTCCTTGTGTATTCTTTGCTACCAGGGATTAAGGAGGATTGGGGGGGGGGGGGTTGGTTTGTTGGGTGGGGGCAGATCCAGGAAGCAAATAAATAAATAAAGTGCTGGTTAATCTTCCTTAGTGCCGTGTGTGTGAACACTGAGCAATGGCACCGCCCGGGGAACATCTGCCTCGCACACAAACACACACATGCATGTGTATGACAGACAGACAGACACAGATACTGTACACACATGCGCGACTAGCAGGGATCAGCCAAAGCGATAAGCGCACGGACGTCAGAGCACAGAAAGCGACAGGTTTAACACACATACACTACCCAAATACACACCCGCCGATGGTCGGCGGAGTGACAAGTAATGCACAGTGAAAGAAAGAGAGACGCTGCCAGCCGACAGAACAGAGCCGCAAAAATGTGACAGCACACGACTGCAGACACATGAAAGTATAGGAAGACAAGTTTTGCTGCGTTTCTCTGCTGCTGTCTTGCTGTATTCAGCTCGCCTGGTATCCGTTGGACTCGTATCTGTTCTTTTTTCTCCTCCTCTCGCATTAACACATACACAGCGCACCAACAGTTGATCAAACAACTGTGCAATTGAGGCAGAATTTGGCCAGACAGCCAGCCAGGATGAGTAATGTAGAGCTCCTCTGGCTTAATTTGTTTAGAAAGCCTATCATCGCTGCAAACATGTTACAGACTGTTGCCGTTTACAGAGGAGTATTTTCCCCTGCAGCTTTAATTGGATGCATTTTTAATGTTAGCGCCGCATAGTGTGACCACTGTTGACACCGAACACTGTGGCTGTTGTGAGGCGATGAAGTTGAGATTGAGGAGAGAGGAAGAGTGTGTGTGTGTGTTTGTCTGAGTGTGTAATGGTTGGGTGGATTCCCTCTGTGTGTTCTGTTCGCGCTACAGGCGAAATTTATAGTTCTGTGTCAAAGGGTCACGGCTTAGTTATGGAGCAGACGCACGTAGCTGTTGTAGTTTTGCTTTAGCTGCATACAGCCGGACTCCTGTTTGTCCTCCTGCTAGTCCAACTTAAACCAGCTAAACACATTTTTTTTGCTTGACTTTGGCCTTACATCCACACTAAGCTGGCAGTTCTTACAACTAAAAACTACACTTTTTGGAAATGGTCTCCAGAGAGGATAAAACGGGGAAAACATAGCTTTAGGTAAACAATGACATAAAGCCTGCCCAGACATTAGCAGGTATTTAGGGGAACTGAGGCTGAAAGAACAGCATTATGTTGCCTCTAACCAACTCTGTTGTAGAGCTGCTACGATTATGCGATCAAAAGAAAATTAATTGCCAACTATTTTGATGATCAATTAATCGTTTCAGCCAATTTTCAAGCAAAAATGTCAAACTTTGGCTGGTTCAAGCTTCTTAAATGTGAGAATTTGCTGCTTTTCTTTGTCATTTATGACACTTGATGAAGAGAGTTTGGGTTTTGGACAGTTGTTTGGACAAAATAAACAAATTGGAGGTGTCACTTTGGGTTCTGGGACATTTTCGATACAGTATTTTCCACATTTTTTTGACATTTTAGAGACTAAATGATCAATTGTTTAACTGTAAAAATTATTAGCTCCAAAAATCTGCAAGTGGTTGCTAGATCTGCTTTATCCACCAGCCAACAAAACAATTGTTTAGCGACTGTTGAAGTTTGAAATCCACCAGCCACAGTGGCAGGTGCACAAAAAAGTTAATTTCAACCCCGTTTGCAGCCCTACTCTGTCCTCTCTCATTTAAAATTTCGCTGATCACTCACTACAGGCTTCTATCGACACATATCGTTTGCTTATGTGAAGAGCGTTTTTCAAATTAGCGACGTAGTGGACGTAGTCTTGAGTGTCAGGCATTTCTGGTCTGTTGTCTGCGCCTCGTGCCACATGGCATTCCTAGATAAAGCAAAGGATGTCAGAGCTCTTAGGGATTAGCTCACTCCAAGGGAATTAGCATCCCATTCCCAGCCTTCTTTTTCATTCTCGACTGTTTCTTTCCCCCTATCTCGTGTCCTGCACCCACTTCCTTTTTTGTTCATTCCTCCTCTCTTTCCATCTTTTTTCTTCTGCAGATTTAAGGTTTTCTGAGGTAAACGCGTCTTTATGATGGATTGACGAGCAGCGCACATGCTGTAATAACTCCTGTTTGCTCTTCTGCGTCTGCAGATACTGTATATTGGATGTGAGACACAAAGATAGAATGAGAGACACTATGAGACTAATCAAGACTCTCGTTCTCTGAGGAGTTTCACCTCAGGGTGCTGCAGCTTAGGAGACTGTGATGATATTCAAAAGACAGGAATGTGTATTTTTATCCTCGCCGCTGATATTTATTGTGGTTATCGTCTTAACGGCCCATTTTTCACATACACAAGCTGGCCTTTTTTGGATTGTGTGCTGCGAGAGGCATCTCGCAAACAAGCAGAGGTATAAAGTGGTGAGAGTGGGAGGATGAGAGAGAACATTGTCTTCTCTTTTCCAGCTCAGGGACAGAGCAGAACAGGTTGTGTGAGGATACTTGCTATCCTTAACAACGTCTAACACTGCCTCAGGGCCACCTCCACTTCTGTGATGCAGCAGAGAGTTGTGTTGTTAAGAGGAGTCGGAATATTTGCAACACATTCCTCAGCGTCAGATGGCATTCCTGGTACACTATAATTACCAGAGTAACACTTTCACTTGGACATGTTTAAACATAATTAATGCAATAACTTTTTACTAATGTCTTAAATGGTTTTCTTTAATAGATTTAAATTACTTTTTGTCACAGTTCAGACTCATTAAACCTAATTAGTGATACACTTACATGAATTAAGTGTCCAACCCCAATAGATCAGGACGCATCAGGGTGTTTTCCTGGCTTTGTTTTCTTGCTCTTTCACTTTGTGTTAAAGTAAATTCTGATTTTATGCAACTTGTGTTCATAGTTTGGCCATCTTTCCTTTAATAGTAGAGCTAAAAATAGGTAATGTTTACATTGTACTGCTGAGATCTGGGCGACCTCGCTTAAAAGAATTCACATAGGGCTAGAAACAGGAGTGGCCGGATGACCGTACAGGTCGTAAACAACCCCCCAGGCTAACCAAACATATTTGGAAGAGAAAACAAAGGTTAAAAGGTTAAATTATTTCAAGCGTCTGGAATTCTGGTTCAACTTTGACTTCAGCGTTTCCTGTGCAATGACAAAGTGTTGCCAGTGTTTCATTTGCACGGCCTCGTCAGACTTAGTTTCAGTGTTACTGTTATGTTCCCACATGTCTGAAATTACAAAGGTCAGGACAAAGTTGTCATAACTAGAGGCAGATTTTCTTGTCTGATTTTCTGATTTGCAGTTTTTTAAAAAGTCTGACCTGTCGATTCCAATTATGTTTCTTTCTAAGCACTGAAATTGACAGCATACAAAGACATTTTTGTGGCCTTACTCAATGAAAATTGAGTTGTATGTTCATAATGGATCATAAACTATTAAATAACTTTTACATTTTCTTCAAAACTGCACCAGGCTACGGACCGTCTTTCACTCTCACTCAAACAAATCTCATAATACAAAGTGTTCCAGGTTACTGAACAGCTTTTGTACTTATTAAATCAAACTGAAAATTATTTTATTAAGCATATTGTACTTTCTAAAAAAGAGAACAGGTGCAAAAGATCTTAATATGCTCAAGTAAATTATTTACACATCAGAGAAGAATCAGAGAAAACATTTTCTATACTATGTAGGCCTGTTATAGAGTCAACTGTTACCTGTCTAAACTGTGTTTTTAATATATGTTTTTAAACTATTTATGAATCAGCATCTATTTACAAGAACATAAAGGGGTTTGTACAGGATATATAAACTCCCACTCCTGTGGTGAGCAGCATTTTCCAGCCCGCCCCGCAATGTCTGCACCTTACAAGAGGAGAGGTCAGACCCCCACGCTGTAGGCAGAAGAGCTGGTCACTACGATTATTGTGGGCAGTGTGTATGGAAATGATTTACAGCTTTTTCCCTGATGGTTGGAATAAGTCGCTAAATTTGTCGCTAAGAGGGGTCATGACAAATGTTGGTATTTTACAACCTGGGAGTCAAAAGGGCTTGCAGCGGCTGTGACAATAGTCAGTAAAGCCCCGTTTCCACCAAATTCTTTCAGTGTGGTGCCTTTGGAACCAAAAGTAAATAAGGGGTGGCTTGTTGTCACTCACTGCTCCGTCCAGCACTCGCTGTAGTTCTTCCTGTATCAGTCTGCAACTTGTTTATCGTCCACAGAATGGAGTTACACACCTGACATTTTCAGAACAAAACAGAACAGGCTGCAGTGAGAGTCTCTCTCCATGGGATATTTAAAGATGGCTGTATTGTGCATTTAGTCCTTCTAAGGCAAGCTCAGGGGTTTGGTTTTACTGGAGCCCACAGGAACAACGCTCTGCGACACTTTTTTTCTCTGAGTGAGGATTATAATATATGCAGTTCTCATAATCTGGTCGAAATTAATATATATTTTTAAACCCTTGAAGATCCACTCATTGCTAAAGGTGTATGTCATCCAAGAGAGATAATAAAAACTAAAGTAGTCTCTCCACAGTATGAACAGTGGTTGCATGAGCCTCAAAACCAGCCACAACTCAGCCCTGAGCAGAGCGACTGTCCTCTCTTGACCAATCAACGGACTGCAGTGTTCACAGCTCCACCTTTTAGTACCAGATCTGTGTACTAGGTACCGCAACAGAGGGGGGACCAAACATGGGGACGGTACGGAACAGTACTATTTGTACCATCCACAACTTTTTAAAGTGGAAACAGACAAAAAGCGTACTGAACTGAATCGTACTGCTTGGTGGAAACGGGGCTTAGCTGTCTGTGACGCTGTGCACATCATGTGAACCATTGTGTGGAACATGCATGGAAATTTGACCAACAAAGAATCAGCTACAGCCGAGGTTGACCAGCCAGTCACCACCAGTCATGGCTGATCAAGCAGAAAATCAGCCGCTTCCAAGCACCAGCTCATTGATCGGTGCATCTTTAATCATAACCAATAGAAATATCGGGCAAAACTACAGTAATAAGACATATTTACAATAAAGCAGAATTTTCCCGTAAATTTCTCCAAATGTTCCTGTAATCTGAAATGACATCACATTGGTAGGCCGCCATCTTTTTGCGCCGGTCAGTCCATGATGTTATCCATTACTGGGTCTCTCTCTGTCTGCCGTCGTCAATTACCCAGAGGAAAACAACATTAGAGGCCTGAATGGGACACGGAGCCGTGGCAGGCCTGACATGGCTGTGTTATATGATTACACAACCTGTTGGCTGTCCGCCTGTCAAGTGTCTCCCGGCCCTGATGAATGGCTGTAATATGCCACGCATCACAACACGCCACGCCACACACTCATTAATGGCTTCTCATAATGCCGGGGACGTTCCTCCAATGCCGCGGCAGGATTCCCAGAGAGAGGGAGAGGGTGAGAGAGGGAGGTGGTAGTCGTAGAGTGAGAGTGAGAAATGGCGTTCATGAATACTCCAACCTTGTTTCCGTGTCGCCATTCAAGGCAGTAAACAAAAGAAACATGGTGTCCTCATTTGAATAATTTCACAAATGGTGTGGCAAGACGCCAGCATCACACTCACACGTAACTCCGAGTGAATGAACGAAGGATGACAGGGATGGGATGGGGACACAAAGCGAAGGGAGATGTAAGAATTATTATTTTTAAAAGTGCAACACATATGTTTCCCAATTAGATACGTACTCGTCCATCTGTGGCCTATTTGCATAGATTATCAGAAATGTGTGCAATGCGGCATGCACGCCAGTGTGTGGGAACATTACAATAGGGATGCTTGAAAAAAGGAGGTTGAATCGGTCGTCTGTCGGATGCCATCTGAAGCTTAGCTGATTGCTCTTTCTTTCAGTGAATTAGGAGGCACGCTACCCAAGATCCTCCAAACTACTTGACTCTGGTCTATAACAAACAGATTTGATTCTCATAGTGACACTGCTCTCTGCGAATTAAACGGGTGAAAATAGTTCTGAATGAGCTATTTTCTAAAGTCTCAATGGGGGGGCACTGTGTACAAGTGGCTTTGTGGCAGCAAAGTAAAGTAGTTTTTCACAAAGTGTACCGGCCATGCAGAGGTTATCTAAAACCTACACGACCCTAGAAGCCACATTAGTTGGTGGTATTTATGGCTCTGTCAGGATTCTAGTGTGCAATGCCTACCGGGAAGCATCAGCCACTTGGAAGGAGCCCCATTGATAAGCACGTTCTTTCTCTCGATTTGACACGTCTGTGCTCAATATACTGCGCCTCAGCTTTGTCTTGTCATATATTGTGCGTTGTCTCACATTAAAGTCGCTGTTTTGATAGAAAGAGACACAGATGTTAAGAGATTTTCAATTTCACCTCGCTCAGATGTGCCAGCATTTTCAGGCTGAATGCCGTGGAGGAAAGTACTGAACAGTGCTGCACCTGCAGTGTGTGTGTGTATACGAGAGAGGAAGAGACTGTCTGTCTGTATATTCCTCTATCTGTGCGCCTGTGTTAGTGTATGTGTTCTCCCTCGCAGCTTGAGTTTCTCGGTTTGAAATGCAACACCTGCAGATGTGTCTTGTAAACTGCAGCCCCCAGCTTCTCTCCCATTCAGAGGGGACCATTGAAACAAAGCAATTAAAGTAGCTCTCTACACGGGGCGACGATGTGGTGCGTGGGTGTGCCTGCCTGCACACGAGTGTGTGAGTGATTTTTCCATTGTTTTAACACCAGAATCTTTAAATCGAACGGCAAAGAGATCTGAATTCCAGCAGGAAAGAGGACAGCCCTGCGCCAATCACAACATTAGCTGCTCTGTCATATTCATAGTCTGTTTAAATGTGGAGGTCAGAGGTCACTGACAACCTGTTGACACTGAGCAGATTTATGCAACATGCACACACACATACACACCCATGCAAACACACAGGCAGCCACAGCCCAGTCTTTGGCACAGAACGTTATAGCAGTGGTTTCTTGTTGCTGCTGATCTTTGGGTCCTTCCAGCTCCAGATACCAGAGCCTGAGTTATTCTCCGCTCCGCTCCCTGACCCTCCTAATTGAGAACGGCTGTGGCTGAGAAAGAGAGAGCGAAACAGACAGAGAGAGGGAGAACGGATCCTTGTGCGGAAGAAAGAAACACCAAAAGAACGAGTAAATGAAAAGGGGCAGAGAGCTGGACCTGTGCAGGCCAACGCTGATCAAGTGGAGGATGGCTGTGTGCTCAACAGTTGGCCTTATGAAAGCTGAACCTCCTCCTCCGTGGCCACGAGCCAAGCAGAGCCAAGCACAATGTCCTAAATGTAGGTGTAGCTTTTCAGCGCAGTATATGATAGCTGTAACAAAGAAAAAATGAGGGAAACAGTGTTCAGAGTGGAGAGAGCACTGCATAAAGGAAAATCTAACCAGAGGGCTGGGAGGAGGAGTGGTAAGCTCAGTGACAGCTGCACGCATGTCGTAGTGGGTGACGGTCTGTCCGTCTGTCAGAGCAGATATTTCTGTCTGTTTAGTGCTGCCTTACTGGCTGCCAGAGACACTCCTCATGTCATCGCTGGGTGCCTGCTGTCACTGGCTAAAAAGGAGAGAGGGAGTGGAGTGTGTGTTTGCATGGGTGTGTGTGTATGTGAGAGGGAGAGAGTGACAGAGAGAAACTCGAGCAGCTGTCTTGAAAGCTCCTCTACTCTGTCAGTACATCTTGAATCTGCTTTCCCCTGATATCTCTGCGGTAAGACAGTGTTTCAGTCAGTTGTTTTGGTCAGAAGTCCACCTCGCTGCTGTTACAGGAACACACTTTTGGGGAAATCAGCGTTTTGCACAGCTTATCTGTGGAGCGATGAGTTCATACCACCTGCATCTATACATCTGCCATCACTGTTCAACCTAACTTTGAAAAGCAGGGTCTTTGAAGGATTAAATGAGCGTAAACATAAGGAATCATCACCGGAGTTATGTGTTACAGCTGTTTTTCGCAATGCAGAGCTTTGTTTTGATCCAGCCTGCATGTTTTTGTTTGGGGTATGTGGGACCTGGCTCGTGCAAGTGCAAAGGCAAATGGCTTAAGTTGGGTTTCCATCCAAATATAGCACAAATTTTAACCAATTTTTCAGAAAACAGGCAAAAGAAAATATGAATTTATGTGCTTTTTCATCAAAATAAGCAGTATGTGGTGCTAAGTCTTCACTCAGGTGCTACTATGGATGTATAAAGAGAAGGAGAAACATCATTGGAGGCCGTTTATTCCTGTGAAAGTTGTTCAGTGGTGCATGACAGCCAAAAACGTCCACATCCTGGGTGTAAAATTGCGTAGGTCGTCCACATTATTGGACCCATAGAGCAGGTGCACGAGAGACTACACTGGCTAACTTCCGTTGGGCTAGCCAGCTACTTCCAGTTTAGCTGTCCGCTAGCTTGAATGAGGATGAAATTATTTAATTGAGCTGCTCTTCTAGACTTTCGAAGCGTCATCGGACCAAATAGATCAAATCCCGCAAGTGAAATGAGCCATTTAGCGTGGGTTGGGACGCTTAATTCACAATGTAAATCTATGGTAAAAGGTCTTTTTGGGCCCTATGGCATAATGAGACGGACCAGGAAGTTGTAGTTACACAGTTTGACCACTGTGTACGATTGGCTTTAAAGTCCGGCGCACTTACAGTTGAAGACCAGTTAAACCTCTAACGAAGGAAAACAATGGATGTTAAATGACTCAGAGCACATCGGACTATGTAAACAGAGAGTTTTGAACAACTAATACTCTATACTAATAATATATACAGAGGCTATGTGCTGTTTGGAGGAGTTCTGGTGTTAAAGGCCATCCAGAGCCATCCTAGTGACCTACACCATGACAGTAGGTGTGTCATCTGTTTCTATTTCACTTAGTCCCATTAACCTTTTATAGATATATCATCTTGTGAGCAAATTGAAAATGCGCATAAGAAATTGGGGGTGGAAACGCACACAATCTGAGTATTTCCCTGCTGATGCCAATTCAGATGCCTCAACTCATATTACTGCATGGAACAATTGAAAATCATTTGAATATAAGGTACGCGTAACAAGGCCAGGGACTGACTGAATGAATGTAACTGATAGCGAAAACACTTCATTTTACAATGGCATTGACAGCGAAGACATTGAAGTAGAGTTTGCATTGTGCCAGATCTGCATAACAAGGTCGGTATCAGCGCTGATACGTCCACAATCCATTCATCCCTGTTCTATCGTGTCCAAATGTCAAAGACAGAACAGGACGCTGAGTCCCAAATTGTTTCAGCTGAGCGTGCCAGTGTCTTTAAGCGTAACTTCACCACCATTAGTGTGTGTGAGCCTGGGTAAATTAGAGGCTTTGTGAAGCACTTGTTGAAAACTGCTTCATGAATGCAGCTCATATACCAAACAAAATTAGGAATCATATCATAAATGACCCAAAAGGAAGCGCTAAAAGGTTTCTGTTGTCGAACCAGTTTAAGACTTGTATGTCCTTGGCCCTGTAGGAATCTGTTGAAAAGCTCCTCTCAGTGGAGGTGGTGAGCACAGTGCTTTGCAGTAGATACTGTTTATTAGTTAACCCTTAAAGGTTTTGAAGTACCAGAATGCACACACTGTGGTGCCTGATAGTAGACGACTGCTAGTATTATCTCTGAAAACTTGTAGCAGCTGTAATGAAAAGACATGGTGCAAGGCGGCTGAGTCTGTCAGTTTTGTGTAGGAGGTACAATTTACATGAAATATTAAATAAAAATAGCATACTGTTTTAAATTCCCTGGGTCAACTGAATGTGAGTGTGGGTGGCACAGTTAGACAGAGCAGAGCTGAAATTCACCGTGTGCAGTCGTTTCTTTCCCGAAATACTTCCATAAATTACCCCAGATAGTCTGTTCAGTGTATCATAAAAATATTTCATGATTTACAGTTTTGCAGGACAGAATACCAAATACCTCCGACAACTGTTTACTGAAAGGTCTGACCTCATATTTTGGATAAAACTAGTTGTAATGGCTGCTATCATTTAACATACTGAAGAGGAACGATCAGCATGAAGCACATGGATGATTCCAGTGCCTGCACTTTCATTACTCGAACAATGGCCCAATCTGTTGAAAACATCATGTATTCCTTTAAAATCATGGGTTTCTGTTTTCCTACTAATATGGTGTATTTTTGCCTTAAGTGCTGCCCATTGACTGTTTGATTGCAATCATCTGTTGTTGGAGTGCTGTCGTCTGATTACAAACACGTGTTTTCGCCAACCGAGATGGCCGTGGAGTGAGGTAATGGAATATTAAGAAAATTTTAAGAGCATTAGTAAGGTACTGCTGCTGCACGGTGGCTCGTGGTTACCATGAAGGTTGAGGGTTTGCACCTACGAGGCGGCTTGCACCCAAAACGATGAATTGTTCACGCTCTGTGGGTGTCAGCGTGTGTTTTCTCTGGGCGCTCTGCTTTTCATGCAGCTTAGGTGAACTGGAGGTGTGAATGTGTGCAACCCTGAAGGGGATAAGTGGGTATATAAAACAGAGAGATAGGTAGCGATTCTGGATGTCACCTCTGATTTAAAGTTCCTCAGATATCTCAACTTTTCTTAACCTCTCTTGGACTCTTCCACGGGATCTCTCAACAAGATACTCGTATGACTTAATGTATCGAGGAAGCAGGGTCACTTAATTCTCTGAATGTAATTCCCAGGCTGGAAAACCCCTGATTTGAACAGTGGTATGAGCTTTCACAGTGACGTTGCCTATAATTTTGCGGCAGCCGTGACAACATAAGTCCAACTTTAGATTCTGTACTGTCAGTGTTAGCTTCCTCTGACTCCTCCGGTGCCCTGACAGCCCTGTAACCACACACCCATGTTTATGTTCTTTAGGTTAACACGGTTATCTCTGTACGCAACCTGAGCCCTCAACCTACATGGGCACTTGGCATACGTGTGTGTGGTTGCGTGTGTGTGATCTTGCAGCTGCAGGACCCGTCTCTTTTCCCCCACGTCTCTCTCCAGAAAGAGCTGCAGGGACTTGCCAGTATTTTCATTCCCTCTGGAGGCATTTCCGCACGCTAACAAAGCCCGGCCTGCGTGATGAAACAGAGAGGAAGCAGCTTTTGTGAAGGGAGCAGCCGATTTTCGGTGTGTGTGCGTGTGTGTACACTGCTGACCCTGGCTAACAGTTAGTTACATGCAAATTTACTTTTGAGCTTGCAATTCAGGTTGCTCCGGGCTCTTGTTTGCAGACGAGCCTACTGTAGCACGAGAACAAGCCTACTCTGTATCCCATTCACAAGACAAAGTTGCCTCTTGTTTGCCTCTAATTAACTGGCATAATACCTAGCTTGTTGGATTGGTTAGTGCTTTTTCACAGGGCTTGTTAACCACTGGCCTTTCACAGTCTTCACTTCCTCTGTGGCTTTTGCCAAAAGGAAATGTGTGCTGTGGCCCAGGTCACAATTCTCCAGGGTGCCTGGCTCATGTAAGGGACCAAATCAAACCACTAATAATTTTTACATTTTAGCAGAACTAACATAAAACACTCATGTCTGCAATAAATAAATAACACAGATTTAAATGAGAGACATTCTTGTCCAGTTCTGCTGTGTTTTGGGTTCACTGTCTGAGCATTAATTCTCTTTCCTGCCAGATACGATTTGTTAAGTTTCCAGAAATAACTCCTAGGTTTTGGCAGGAGCTGAGGTCGAAGCTCACACGAAACATTTTTGCTGTCTCACTTGAGGTCATGACACAGCTACCGAAAATCACAAATGTTTTTTTCTTTTCTTTTTTTCTTAAATGGGAGCAAAAGCAAAGCAGGGTCTGGCAACCGCAGTGTCGCTGAAGCTGAGATTTTCTTTTGGGGTTGTCTAGAGTCAGCGTCCTGTGGGTTGTTAGCCAGGGCCCTGTGACACACGCTCATGCCCATAAACAGGGATTTGGCCCTCTGGAGAAAATAACCTTGATAATTACTGGGTGCATATGGACCTGCCCACAGCAGCAGGAGGAGGAGGAGGTGGAGTAGGAGGAGACGGGGGTTGACTGAGAAGGAGAAAGAGAGGGAGAGAGCCACATCCGCTGGTGCATTCCTCTATGCTTTGTCATAGTGGTGCCGAGTTTCCCCTCAGTTTGCACGGAGATTTCCACGAGGCAGAGTTCGCAAAGGGCTACTGACGCAACGCTCGGGGCTGTGGATGCTGACATTTTAAAGTTTAACCAGGCAACAAGCCGCACATTCACAGACTCCCCACGGTAACAAAAAGACAACAAAAGTGTTTAAAGAGTAAACAGAAGAGTGCTGCTGCACAATGGCCAAAAATTGGATACATATGGAGGTGGGATTCATGGAGGAGAAGACACAGCCTGGTGACCTAACTGTTGATGTGCTCATAGATTTCGCCTCTCCCACTCTCTTTCTGCCCGCATCACGTGGTCCCTCTGGTCTGGCTGAATTGGCATCATTACAGCAGCCAGAGCTGAATGTCTGTGGTTGGCTCGTCGCCCGTCTGCTCGCCTGTCATTCAGCTGGTTAAAGAGGCCTTGTTGAACCGCTGCACTGTGCCCGGCTACTACGGGGCCATTCATGCCTGTAACGGCAGAAACAGCCAAGTCCTGTCATCAGCGCTAGCTAGCACATACCAATTTACTACTGGAAATGACAAGGGCATTTTGCTTGGTAAGCACAGTTTCCCCCGAGCAAACCTCGTAACCCGTTTTATTTTTTTTTGCAAGTTTAGATTACATTTCAGAGAATGAGAAGCGCCTCTCTAACAGAGCGAGTGTCTTTAGACAAACACAGTGTTTGCGTCTCGAATATGTTCAGTCTCTGTTGCATGTACGCCGCCTACATCGAGTGTAAAGTGAAATAGACTGATCCGTTCCCCAAGGAATCATACAACAACAGCTCAAAACAACAAAACAGATCCTTTGTGCCGCCTCGGATGCTGGAAATTTCAAACAGAGGACTTGAAAATGCAGTTTGTCACTCCGAGAGAGTTTTTTTTCCCCTCTTGCTTGTCAGCTTCTCTGTGTGCTTTTGCCTAATGGCAGCTCATCCTGTCACACATGACCTGTGCCTTAACTGAAACGCTCTCCATCCACTTCCCAGTCCCAGTGTGACACACACAGTGAGGACATGCATGAGAGCCATGACTTCATCCTGCGCTCTCCCTCCTTTCTCCGGCTCCTCTTTGCCTCCTCCCCCTCCTCATCCTTCACTCTCTCTCTTGTACTTTTTGTCTTCCTCCCCTACCCCTCGCTCCGTGTCTGCAGTCCTAACATCTTCCTGCTATGATTAGCTATAGTGTTTTTTCCCCAGCCAGTGTAATGTCTAGAGCCTCCTGTGTCCTTGGAAAGCAGCCTAATAAGCTCAGACACACACTGCTGTCTCTGCGCTCCACAGGCCTATTCTCCAGTGTCACCCAGCGCACACTGAGGTAAACAAAGACTGCCACACACACGTACACACGCACTACCCTAGTGTGCTAATAGACCAGCATACCAGCCCGCTGAGGGCAGCGTTGACGCTAGCTTGCTAACGTTGACCTTCCGTGTGCCAATCACAACAAATCTGCTCCCTGATTTGAATACGGGGAGGAGAACAGTGTAAATTGAAAGCAGAAATCCCCCTGGTGTGAGACAAGATGAGCCTCTGAATAAATTATTCAGATGGCAGCCTCTTTCCTGCATGATTCTCGCCTTCTGCTACGTTTAATGGCATCTGTGACGATGCCCATTGGAGATTAATCCAGATGTAAGACGTTTGTGTGTGTTTGTGCATGTGCGTTTACATGTGTATGTGTGTTTCTGTCTGTCTGTGTGTGTGTGGCCTGCTCACCCCTCTTCTCATGCATCCCGTTGTGTCGTATGATGGGGAAACAAAGCCTCAACGGGGGAATTTATGTCTTCTCCGGAGAGGGCTGTAAATAAACAACTAGTGAATCAATGCCTCCATTTGTTTTTCTCTGATAATTCTGCCTGTGTCGTGAGGCGGTGTGACAGTGTTTTGCAAGCCGGCGGAGCTCTCAGCAGCCATATTTCCTCTCGGTGAGAGTGAGAAAACATGCCACACCGGCCTCATGTTTCATTACCAGGGATCAGTAAATTACTGTGTGCTTTTTTATTTCGCTCACTGCAGCTCATTTAACACCATGATGTAGCGGTTGTATGAGTGGGAAATAATACCGGCATTAGATATTGTGCTTTAGAGCTACTCAGTCAACTAAAGACACTCGGGCATAGAAATTACCAGGTGCAATTGAATAGGAAAACCCACAGCAGGTTCTGTGGTGAATGTGATTCAGTCTATGTGAGCATCATTGATTCGCAGCAAAAGGATGACCTTCCCCTGACACCTGCGTTAAAAAATGGTTGAAATATACCGTGTTTGTGAATACACTGTTTGCAAAGATTTTTTTTATATATTTTCATATTTTGTAATAGAAGTGTTTAAGAGTGTGTTTGTAAGCCATTTTTCTTATAAGGGAGGGTAAATTCTTAAAAGCTGTTAAAGGCTCAGTTCACCCAAATTTCAATGACTCACATTTTTGTTGCTTCTGGGGTCTCATTTATAAACATTGCGTACACACAAAACGAGGCCTGAAAGTGGCGAACGCCATTTCCCACGTGAATGTTGTAATATGTAAAACCAGACTTGATGGGAGAAACCTTGACCCAGGCTCACAAACATTTTGGAGATTGTAGAAATTGTTGAATTTTGGCGCACGCCATTTTTGGCTTCTGTCTGTAGGTACATTTCTAGTATGGATCCTTCTTACTCTTTTATAAATGAGACTCCTGGTTCTGCACATATTTTGTTTGGGTTTTATTTGGGTATTTATTTGTGGAGGTGAGAGAATTTTTGTGGAAAAAGTGACGTTTAAAACATTCAGCTTTGACATCTTACCGTGGCTGTGCTGAATGTCTTTTTTATATTTACGTTCAAAGCCTTTGAGGCTTCTAATCATCACCCTAAAAAAAAGAAAAATCCTCAAACAAAGTTTTACATAAAGTGATTCATTAGATAAATTGAGTTAGTCCTCTTATGGTGCAGTTAGACCTTCTGGTTAATACAGGAGTGTGCCTCCCTTTGTGTGTGGCGAGCAAGAGAGCAAACAGTTTTTGACCACACTGAAAATGCAGAACAAATGTTTGCATTGTACATTTCTACAAACCACGCACAAGTTACATTTGTTTATTATTTTGTAGTAGATACATTTAAACTTGACGTTTCTCAACAAAGCTGTGGTAAAGGTGAGGTCAGGTTTAGATACAAAAACCCCACGATTATGGTTTGGAAAAGATCATGTTTTGGCTCAAAGCACTCTGGTTCAGTGGATTTAAAGGTGCTGGGAAACACCCAGGTTTGGTGCCACAAACACTAGGGGTGGGAATAATCAGAGGCTCCATGATATGATATTATCACAGTACTTAAATCAAGACACAATATTATTGTGATTTTAAATATGTTACGATATGTTGAGTATTGCGATAAAATATATTGCGATATATTGCGATTTATTACCTTTTTTCAACTGTAAATTTTGTCCCCAAAGGAAAACTTTGTCAACATCTGTTAAATCTAATAAGATCAAGTTTTCAGTCTGTTCATCTAGTGGACTGAAAGAGCGATTAATTACCTGAAATTTAATTTATAAATTCAATTAAATTGATAATAAAAACGATACGATATTGCCTCACAAACATACTGTGATACTATGCTGTATCAATTTTTTTTCCCATACCTAACAAACACCAGTGGAAATGTCGTTAGGGTTGTCAAAAAACAGCCAATGTTGTTGGTCTGCGGCTTGGCAGGCGTCTTTCCTGGGTGTCACGCCATCCTTGATCCCTTCTACATCCCCATGACAAAAGTCAGCTTACATAGTTCTTCACTTTAGGTATGTTGTGTGTGAAACATGCAAATGTAACTTATTCATGGTTTTCAGAAACGCATAATGTGAACAGTTTCTACTGGCAACTGGACTGAAAATGTTTTTTAAAGCTACACACCAACAAATGGATTGAAGCAGAATATTTCTTCAGATAAAAACGTGAATTTTGGAAATTATTACAGCCATTTTTTATCAACAAATTTTGACTTTTGGACTTTACGGTCCAGAGTTACTGGATCACACAAGTCACAAGCAGTCCTAACCAGCCACCACTGGAGTCTAATTCTACAAATATAGCAGTACTAATAACATTAGCGTAGCCTTATCTTTATCTGCAACTGTGCAAAAATAAAGGATTTAAAGAAAATGAAATGACCACTAGAGGTAAATAAGACAGCGTGTTTCTGTCTTGTTTTTTGGGGAGGCTATGGGGGTGAACCGGCCCTTTAAATGAACTGTTATTTTGCCTAAGTGCAGTTCTGTGGTCTTCAGTAACAATAACGAGCAGAGCGCAGGTCCTATAAAATATGAGGGGAGTTACTTGTATTAGCTACGGTTCGATGACTAATAGCAGCAGTGAATAATGGTGTGAGCAGAGTGATCCCAGTCCTTTAGTTATAAAGGTAACCTCCCAGTGTGTAAACCTTGATTAGGAAGAAATCATTCAGCTAATGCTGCTGTTGGTAATGCCAACATGACTACACACACGAGTCTCTAATGAGAGCTGGTTTACCATGGATTCTTTGTGCTCAAGTACCCTTCTCTGTATCCCATATCCAAGTGTGAAATTACAATATCAGATCATATTTAGTTAATTAAACTCATATGACTAATTTAATTTGACTCAAATATGGGGGAAAATGAATAAATCATGGAGGCGTATTTAGCTTGCTAGTGCTGGTGTTAACAGTAATTAAATGTGGGGCAATCTGTAGCCTGTGAAGATAGCTCAAGTCCGCCTACTGTACGAGTACACATGTGGAAAAAATGTAAGCCAGACGGTTTTGGGAAGCAGACTAGCAGAATATTAATGAAATGATGTGGGAGTTTCAAACACAGAAATAAAGTGAGTTAAAGATGCAGTCCTGTAAAGTAAGCCAGCGCATTGATAGTCGGCGAGTGGTCGTCCCATTAGGAGATCTGCACGTTGTTGTAGCCAGTGAGGAGCCAGAAGCAGAGGAGAAATATTCCTCCATGATTAGAGCCTGGAGAGTTCAAAGACAGCTGCTTCTGCAACTAAGACGGACGCAAAACACTCACAAGGAAGACGAGAAATCAACTTGTATTTGTCATTTAAGTATTTCATGTTTCATATTTGGCGGGGATTAGAGATGCACATTCTCTCCAGCTCTGTCAGTCCTTGTTATGTGCTTCCAATCTGTCAGATGCACGACAGGGTGCTTTATTACATCTCGATAAATGATGCCACCTAAGTCTTGTTTTCCTATCACTAAAAAGCAGATTGTGTTTTGTCACACTCCCTGATGTGCGTTGCATTCTGTTTTGTTTCATTTTAGACTCGCTCTGTGATTGATGAGGATTAAGGAACGGATTTTGCCTAATAGGAAACACAGGAACGTCCTCATCCACAGCTGGTAAGGATCCTGATTTATCACCTACGTCTTCATCCGAGCAGTTAAACATCAGCCCGTACAGCGATACAGATATGCTTCAGCGTGGTTTTGCAAACAAGATAAGACGGCCGCAGTTTGGATTTTGTCTTTTGTTGTGTCACACCAGCCACCAAACACACATTTTGTCCTAGAACAGAATGCACTGGTGATCACGGTATACAGTGTGCTTTCAATATACTTTGATTCAGAGAGGCAAAAGAACATACAGGCTTTTCAGTTTTTGGGGAACCAAAAGATTAAACTCAAATCATCTGTGAAGAAAAGCGCCTTTATTTTCTTGTGATACTGACATTGATACTACTTTGTCTTATTTTCCAAACACTTCCAGAGAACAATATGGGACCACAGGAAGACCAGAACATACTGAATTAATCGCCCTGAGACATTGACCGCCATTTGTTTAGAATGAAAGCACATGTTAACGCGATGATTTACGTGATAGGGATTGAGATTTTGTGGTCGATGGCGTTTCCTCTTTGCATGGCAACCAGCTGGCGCTCGTCAGGTAACAGGGCAGTGAGTCACAAGAGCTCAAAGAAGCTGCGACGCCAAGTCATTCTGCGCTTCACTATATCACCATATCCTTTCTGATGTGGTCGATTTGAAAATGCCCCATTGAAGGATGTTTACAAGGCCACATTCCCACATGTATACCACAGTGGTGATACCTTTCTGGCTCCGCTTCAAGCTGTCCCCAGGGTGTGAAACCTGAACAGCAGTGTTAGCAGTGTTGAACCAATGGTTAGTTAGTTACCATGTATGGCTATTGATCTGCCTCTATCAGTATCAATCTCCAGGAGGAGGACAACTGCTAATCCTCACATCCCATCCTCCAGTCATTTGCTTTCTTCTGCATAAACTGACTTCATTTGATGCAAAAACATGCATGAATACTGTGTTCAATTAGCCTTTGAACAGCATGAATATTATGTATTCAGTTATCCCTTGGACTGCATGAATATTAAGTGTTCATTTAAACCTTGCCCGAGAAGAAACACTCCGTCAGTCGTCATCACAGTGTCAAAAACCTTTGACTGATGTGATGGATGATGTAATTGGGGTGAGCGAGGATGTGAGGAAACATCAGGCTAAAGGACGTCCCGTTATGGCCCCCCGACACATCCGAGTAAAAAGGAGACCTTGTCCCTCTGCTTTTGTTTTGGAGGCTGCGCAAAATGTCGACAGTGTAGTTTGTATACATGCGAAACGGCATCAAAGCGCTGGAAGGTGAATAATTTTTGGTGGCATCTGCACATTCTGCAATATGCTAATGAGCCAAGCTGCAAAAGCCAGATTGCCAGGAGAGAGAAGAGGAGATGGAGAGAGAGAGAGAGAGAGAGGGAGGGAGCAGAGTGGAAAAGAGAGAAACAGACGGAGGCTGGTGTAAATTATGGATGCAACCTGCGATTTCCAAGAGGAAAAGAAAGGCAGAGAGAAACCTCAAGTCATGCATATCAGATTACGCATTTACCACATTTTCTTATCATGGTCCGTGAGCAAACTCGTATACAATCTGGCCTCTGTGTGTGTGTGTGTTTGAGAAGGAGAGTGAGAGGGAGAGAGAGCACTTACACATTCATCCATGTCGAGTTGTGTGGAGCTGTGTTGTGCTGTCAAGCGTTCTCTGAACTTGATATGACGTGTGTGTCTAAAGCTGTGTTGACTTTCATTGCGCTATTGTGTTGCTTTGTATTGTGTGTCTCCGTGTGTGTCTGCAGTCACATGGGCCCTGATAGTTCACGCATATCATTTCAGCATGGAGCACGCACATGAACACAGTGGCAAATCTGCTCTGTTAGGCGCCGTTTGAATTACTTGACATCACTCAAATCACACTGGATATTGATATGACATTGTTAAACTGCACTTGTCTAATGATACATGAGCTACCTGTTTTGTTTTGTTGAATATACTTAAGTCTCTTAATGTGCTTTGGTTGCTCGAGGAGCTCTAAGTTAAGTAAAAGTGAGTGTTCGTGTCCCACCGCCACATCCCACCCTTATGTGCCAGTCCCCTAACAGCCTCTGTGAATAATGGATCCATTCTTGAGTCATGTCTGTGACTGGGGCCTGTGCAGTGGTGTGGTTTCCCCACCAGAGGTGGAGGTGGAGGAGACGGGAGGGGCTGGTGGTCTGGAAATAGCTCTGCCTGAGCCGGGAGCACCTTAGGTGGGCCTCTGTGCCAGCCTCACCTTCCCTTAAACACGCTCGCACGACAAAAGCACAATTCTGCTTGAAAACCTGGCACGTATTACGCACCTATTTTCCAGAGAGGTTGAAAGGAAATATGGCTTAACCTGTCTGCATTTAGCCGTGCTGTTTGAGTGATCCTCTCAAAGATGGCAGGAGAATTAGAAAACAAAATTCCGCGTTTTCTAAGAATTGGACGGGAGCCACTTAAAGCGAGAAGTGTCTGAGCTGCTAACAGAAACTATGAAGCTGCCCTGGATTTTGCCTCCATGTAAATGTGTGTTAATGTGCAAAGTAGGTCATTTATTTGGAGCAGGGACAGCCGTAGTGTGCCTCTCCGGAGCGATGTCAGAATGGGGGAATCATTTCATAAGCAGACATATTGCTGGATTTGGTCAACTGTGCTAAGGATTTATGTACCAATATTTTGTTTATATGCCAAGCCCAAACTCTAATATACCAGAGGGGAAGGAGGGGGGGTGCTGAAGGTGAAAATGGCCGTGGTCAATCCAGAGACAGCATCAGTAACCACAACCACAGATAGCAGCCTAAAAATCAGACTAAATCAGATTACCAAACAAACAGCTAAGAGGATTAATTCTGATCTCTCTTCCTCTCTCTCCCTCTCTTTTCCATCAGACGGACATTAAATCTGCAATCTATAAAATCCCTTCAAATGATTTTCTATTTTACTTTGCGGCCCCTCATTTTCTGGTCACATGTTTTGGAGTGAAGCTCTTTCTGCTCTCACTGAACTCTGCCCTTTTGTTCTGCCTTGAGGCCTCTACAAATTGCTTTACTAAACAGGGTATCATATCGGTCTTTAAAAATATCTTTCACGAGGTACGACACGAATCCGACCTCGGATCAGATGCTGCACTGCTCTGTCTGTTAAGCCCCGTAATGTTATAATAACGTGTTCCACCCGGCACACTCGCTGTCAGGAATAAAGCTGTGTGGAGAGACGCCTGTGGCTCTGTGGCTGTCACTTCAACAAGCGGAGCAGCGTTCACTGGCACAGACCTAATTAATAGAAAACACAATATATAGAAAGGAATAATTACACCTTGTCCCTGGCTTTGGGAGATCAAAAATGTTTGCAGCATTTCTTAAGGATTAATCTCAGGGATGATTGTTGGTGTACAGTGAGTGTCGCAGTACAGTATGTACTCTGGAGAGGAAAAAAGGCTGTAGATTAATTTGGTTAATATTTCATAAAGCTTACAAAGGCAGAGGGCATTTGAGGCTTTTCAGATTATTTGTTCTCAGCCAATATTACACACCACGGTTGAGCTGCTGCGCCACTGCGCTGCAAAGTCTACAGCTCTCGAGCACAATGCCAAGACAAGGCACTTGCCGTTAAAAGTGTTTGTCTGCGATAGCGTTGTTTGTGAAATGGGAGCCGTCCAGATGTACGGCTCCTTTTTCCTTTTTTTTTGCCGTGATGCGATTCAAAGGGGCCAGTTCTTCTCGCACAGCATCGTATCGCTCTCCTGAGTGCTGATAACTGCTCACAGATTTGTATTAATATCCTCACTGGTACTCTTTGATATCAGCTGATTCATTTTGAATCTCCGCTCGGCTACTCACGCACACCCCGGCTAAACACAGAAGCACAATACAACATTGCTCTTGACAGCTTGACAAACTGACAATCCCACTCTCAATCACTCCCGCTCCCTCCCCTCCCTCCTGCTCTCTCTGATAGAGCCGTATATTGTAACCAACAAGACCGTAATCAGCGCAAACCTAATCAAATCATTGCTCCAACAAGCAGCCCTGGCTGCCGGGCTTCCACGAAACACATCTCAGATCAAGAGGCAGGCTGCTTGTACAGCAGTGTGTACTATAACCAGCCGCTGCATGAAATGTCAGGAGAAGTAGGATTATTTCCGAAAATGTCACTGACAGCATAATAGCTCAGTAGAAGAGAGTCTCATGCTATGTTTGTATCTCATGTCAGCAGGTGTGATATGTGACACCGTGTGCGTTTCTGAGTGTGCAGAAATAAAAGTACACAAATGTGAAAGTAAGCAGAATGCTGATTTTTTTTTTTGTCGACTGAAACTGATGTGTGATTGGCAGAGTGTTCAAGCCATCGAGTTAGCCATTAAAGTGTGTGTTTTAGATCTGCACAAACAAATGCACATCTCCAAACCTCCTCATTATCGGCAGCAGGAAAGCTGCCTGGGCACTGGGACAACTTCTGTGTGTGTGTGTGTGTGTGCACGCGTGCTTGCATGTGTGTGTTGGTGGCGTGCACCTTATTCAGTCGAGGCTCATTCCAAGATTTGGTTAACCGAGTTGGCTCGCCCAATCACATCGCCACAGAGTGTGCAGTTGCTTCGGCCTCTGTCTCATTTAGTGGCACCCACGCTCTTGTGCTCGCGCCATGAAAGCACGCAGACACTTGTGCTTTTTCTACACCGTAACAGACACATACACATGTGCACGTACACACACAGCTGAAGGAGCGAGTGACAAAGTTACAGAGAGAGAGAGAGAGTGAGAAAGAGGAAAAAATGAGAAAGTACCAATTAAGCTCCTCAGACAGTTCTGCCAACAGACATCAGGGGGTTGGAGGCGGAGAGTGTTTGTGTGTGTGTGTTTGTGTTGGAGAAAAGGGGGTAGGGGAGAGTGTTTGACTAGAGCAGCGGTCTCCAACTTTGTGTTATACTAAATCAGTTTTGTACTTTTCAAGTTTTTGAACAACTCATTACAGCGAGGTGTCAGTAACCTGCTGTGGAGGCTGGCAATTATCAAGAGCTTGTAGCTTTTTATGTTTGTTTGTTTTTGACAATTTACAAAAGTTGGTGCGAAATTATGCTGTATGCTTGTTCCTTATATTCACTCTTTACCATTTACATAACTCAGTTCACACCACTTTGCATCTTAAAATACTTGAAGCTTAACTGATTCCAGCCCCTTTCACACATTAACTGCAAACCTGAAATCATCTAGACATTCCTCGGAGTTGCTGTATGTGAAAACACAAATGTCTGAAGCAGTTGACATTAAACAGATTTTTTCCTGCCAGCTCCCTTGTACAAAGTCCAAGTAATGTCCACAGCAAGCGAGCAGGCGTGTGGATGACGTTTCTATAATGCAGATCGTGCAAAACCGGAACACCTGAGGGTGAAGAAGAAGGCTCGTTTACACAAAGATGGCAATTAAATGTCCAACTGGAAAGATGACAGGATTCAGGAACTTCTGTCGGTAATGGCAGAAGCCAAAATTGTCATATAAATCAAAGGAATGGCAAGAGATTTGTTGTTTTTGACCATGTTACGAACTGGCTTCAGCAGAGGTGTGCAACCTATGGCTCCGGAGCTGTATGCGGCTCTTTAGACCTTCTCCTGTGGCTTCCAGTTATTCAGATTTTCATTTGTCGTTGTTGTAGGTCTAAAGTGATTATTGCATTCTACAATTGTAACAATGTGTCGCCTGTACATCAAATTATAAAAGAATGTTTTGCCGTTTGATTAACTAAAATGTGCGTCAAACGTCTATGGCGTCTCTCTAGCAAGGCTAGCTATGGATTCTGAATCCAAAAAAGGAAAAGTCTTTTAGGAGAACAGATGATTTAATAGTGTGTGGACAGATTAATTTGCTTTCACCACCAATGCTGCAAAGTTAAAGTACTAAATAATCCTAATTATCCAACTGCAGAGTAGCCACCTTGTAGTAAGTCACATTAATAGATGCTCATTTTGCATGTACGCTCTACTTTGGTGCCACCCCTCACCTTAACGAAGAAAGTATTTCCAGTAGGTGAGGAGGCTTTGGACACAGATGATCTCCTCTCTGTATACTGATTCTGTGGACATTGGAAGGAGTTCATATAAGGGGGAGTTTACATCAAGTTTACTCAAGATAAAGTGTCCATAAAATGGTTTACATTGTGCACATTAACACATAAAGCTATATTCAAAAATGTTAGCTGTGTGTGTACATGCAGATCATAGAGTCATAGTTTTTTTTCTTTAGATTTGTCAAACAAATGGCTGCAAAGTTATTATATCCATTGAATTTATCTCAATAATTTGATCTATAATATGTTCAGAGATTGAGATTTTGGTAAATGATTAACTAAACAATTAACTGGTGATCAAAGTCATTATCAATTTTCAAAGCTATTAAGCGTTCAAGCACAAAAATGTCTTTGTTTTACTTCCAGACTTTCATGTTAGCAACCAGTAGCTAATCCTTAATCCAAACAATTTTAGAGGAGACAGAAACACTCTTGCTGTACTGCCAAATGAAGCCTCCTCCTCTGTTCTGTGTTCATGCTGTGAAACAAAAGGCTAGTTTGGCCAAATCAGGACTGACATCATTGGCAACAGCTGCGGGCGGCATGTACTGTGTGTCTGCGCGTGTGTGCATGTCTCTGCGTGTTTACGTCTGTGTGTGCGTGTGTTTGTGTCTGTCAAGATGAGGTGACCTGATTGCTCAGCTGAGCAGTGAGGGAAGACCCAGCCTCGTGTTGTCAGAGTAGCACCAATAAAAAAACACAAGAGATGGACCACAATGCACCCTGGCTGGCTGCTTCGCCCCCACAGCCCCACCCCCTCCAACTCCCCTTCTCGCAGAGTCCCTCCATGCTTTGTGTATGTGCAATGCTTCCCCTTCTAGCCATACACACTCTCACGCACACACTGGCACTCCTGACCATGCCAAAGCAGATTTGGAGATGAAAAATGATCCACCACTGGCCGAGCACTGCTGCATCAGCTCCCAGCTACAGAGTGGTAGGTCAGGCCAAATCCTGTTTAAAGAACCTTTATCCTCATTGCTGTAAAGACAGAGCTAGTTACAACTGGACCTCTCCTCTCCTCACACTCAGTCCAGGTCAGTGTAGTGCAGCATTTTGGTCTGGCGCCATCAATAATTCTTGTGTACAGTATATATACGTTTTATTTTATTTGGGGGGAAAAAAGGAAACCAAGGAACTCTTTATAGCTTGATGTGGGAGTTTCTTTTTACTCAACCAGCTACAGGGGCTGACAGTCTGTAAAACCTGCAATGAAACATGTCTCACTCTGCCTCGAGGAGCTGTTAACCCACTTAAATGAATTGAATTTGTTTAGGTTTCAGTGGAGAGTTTTGCTATTTCATGGTCGCCCAAATGCTGTTTGAAGAGGCCTCTCCTTTCTAAGAATGCAGTTTTAGTTTAGTTTTAGAGGACATGCAGTGTTTGGAGCCTTTCCAGCCTGAATATGATCCAATTTAAAGATATTAACTAAAAGCACAAAGCACTGGATACTGGAAGTTCCAGCTTAAAAAGATACAGTAGTGTATATTAGTGCTGGCCTTCAGAAAACAATATCAAGTGGACACTAGTTTGTTAGCGCCAGTAAAAGGTGGGTGGCCTCATCATTCACCCCTATCAGCATGAACACATAAAGTGCCATCTTAACACACACACAGGCAGAAATGGCCCCCCGACCCCCTGGGGCCCTACCTCAGTGGCCCTGTGGCAAGCCGAGTGTTTGTGTGTGGGGCTTAATAACCTTACCAGGGCCATCCCACCCCTGCTGCTCCATGTTATTACTCCATGTACCCTTTCTGTTTTGTCCAGAGGAAGGAAAAGAGATAGGATGGATTTCAAGCAGCACCTTGGGGGGCTGGAGGTAGAACAAGGCTGGAATGAGAGCTGCAGGGCAGTAAGGGTGAGGGTGAGGAGACGCTGGGGGAGCAGAAAGCAGAGAATGGAGTGGAAGGTGGGGGCCAGCAGCGGTTATTGACGTAGTTCAGAGAAGTGAAGGATTAGTGGATCCACAATGAGCTCGGAGCTGCTGCTGCTGCTGCTGCTGCTGCTCCCCCTTACACAACAGCCAGCGGTGAAGTGGCTCCTCTTAATGAACTGAGAAAAGGAAAAGGACACGCTTACATATGTGTCCACACAGACATGCTATTCATACCATAGATTTTTACATTCTATCAGCTGCAGTCTATTGACATGATGCAAAAGGGTTTCTTTTCTAAAACTCTTTACAGTAATGTGCTTCTTTTGAAATATATTTTTTTTCAGCCAACTGCCCCTGACCAGACCAGACAAAACTATAGAAATCAATGCAATACAGAGCTGTGTCTTCAGGGTCAGATTTACTTAACAACAACCTTGTAAGAGAAAAACACTGAAATGCTACATTTCAAATGTTTAGAATTGGAAAACCAATTTCCTGTCATCACACAATAACACTAAGACGGCACCACAGTTGAATTAAACTACGTCTTTTTCATAAGTCATACTTGCAATTTAATGATATAATTGACTGATATTTTTTAAACTAACATTAACAACCCGCTTCAGTCAACCTCTGCCTGTTTTTTTTTATTTATTTTTTTTTTATGTACTTCCTATTTTGCAGGGGTCGGGACATTTATAGGCTGCAACCTTTGGGCAGTAGTGTGTAGCTTCCAGCCAATAACCTCGCACAAGTGAGGTCAGGACTGTATGAAAAGTAGCGACCAGGTAGTAGCTGTACGTATCCAAGAGGGAGCTACAAAAATGGCAGACATGGCGTTGAAAAAACGCAAATATAGAAGAGTAAAACACCAAGCAGTCAAAGCTTGTTCAAAAACCAAAGTGAACCTAAAGTTGGCGGTCACTTTCACTTTTAATGTCGAGCACTGAAAGAGTATGGGGATGAAGAGTGACGCTGACGTTGGTGTGTTTTCTGTTGGGAAGATAGGTGCCAGGAATTCTGTTGCTAAAGTATCCACTTTTCCTTTACAACAAGTGTAACATCCCTACTAGAGATGCACCGATCCAGCTTTTTCAGTTTTCATACCGATCCCGATGCTGTGGCTTTGAGTATAGGCTGATACCCGATACCAATCCAATGCCACAGTTGACCTAAAAAGCTATATATCTTGGAATGTTCAGTGTGAAATACCTCCCCACAACAGATTCTCTCCCTCGCTCCATGTTGTTTGCGCTTGCCTAGGTAGGCTAATCAACTCTCGCGGCATGTGGCACATGTGCTGCTGCTGACGTATGACATAGCTCGTGTTGCAATAGATTTAAAGGAAAAGGATTGGCTCAGGTATCGGCTGCATTTTCCGATACCCACTCCATCTATTTTGATGATATCGGGGCCAATATTCGATTCAGATGTCGGATCAGTGTATCCTTAATCCCTACAATGGTAGCTTGCGGTGTTGGGAGTAGGGGTGTAAAGCACCAGTTTCATCATAATACAATACCATATTGACTCTTGGGACAATGATACAGAATTTTCCGATATTACAAAGTCTGCCACAATACGATTTTGATATGATGCGATTCAGGGGCCTGCAATCAATTTGAGATGATATGTCCATTTAACACAGTCCATTACAAAAGAAGCTGCTGACCCTTTCATTTTTACTCTCTCAACTGCTTACCATCTGCCTGCTGCTGTTTGATAGTGACACAGGCTTTCAAAATAAAAGCATATTCTAAAGATGATGATATAGATCCATGTTTTCACTTTGCGTTGACGACACTGGATCGTTAATCATTGAATCGATGTATCAATCCAGATTGATGGAATGTTACACTCCTAGTAGGGAGGAGGGGCCAAGTTTAAATGTTGTGTTTAAAGACAGTTACCAACAATCCCTGCATAGTAAACCTTTAACAGCTGCAACGATTAATCGATGACATGAATCATTAACTAATTTGATAATCTATTCATCTGTTTGAGTAATTTTGATGAAAAAAGTCAGAATTCTTTTATTCCATCATCTTAAATATGAATATGTTCTGGTTTGTTTCCCCTTCTCTGACACTAAACGGAATATCTTGGGTTTTGGACAAAACAAGACATTTGAGGATGTCTTTTTGGGCCTGTGCAGCCATTGCTTCATACAGTATAGCTTATTCCTTTGTGCCATTGACGTCCATTGTTGTACAAAATGTATTCTTTGAATATATAGAAATGTATATTAAAGAATAAATAATCAACTCTAAGAACATGTCTAAAAACTTTCAATACTTGATTCTGCTGATATGGATGACACACTGATATTATTGCGCATCCCTAGTCCAGACCTTTGAATTCCCCCTCTCCATTGACTTTGAGTTGACCTATTCTTTTGAGATCGTGACATGAAACAACTTTTCCTCAATTAAATAAAAGAATGACCAATGAGCATTGCGGGGGGAGTTGATTAGCCAGTCAGCGCCATGTGCGGGACTAATGCCGTTACCAGGCTGTGCCAGAACCAATGAGTAGTAACAACAATGGCGAGCCGATAGACACTACCAATGAGGTTGTTTCAAATCAAAGGTCTTCTTAATATTGCCACACATTGTAGTTCTTTTTCTTCTCTCTGCTCCTTTCGTAAAACCCTGACAAGTTAGATATGCTGGCATTGGTGCATCAGTGTGAACTTAAAGTGATGTCAGATACAGACTGATGCGTGGGTCTCGAGTGATTGATAAGGTGAAATCAAATCCCCCTCCCCCACAGAAATCACTTAGAGTGGAGAGTGTCAGACTGAAGCTGGAAATGTATGAGTGTAACAGGTTGAGAATTCTGTCTGATATCAGGAGACAAGTATCCAGGTTCGATACCCAGATTTGGGGTCCCTGACTCTCAGACGATCAGCAGACTTTTTCTCTGCACATTTGGTTTTCAGAATTCTGCATCTCACAATTTATGTTAGGTTATCACCCACACAAAGCCACATACAGATGAACATATGCACACACAACCACACAAGGAGTCCACTTTTTTAAATGTATCGAGAGCTCAAAACACAGTAGTCTCACTTCGCGCTCCTCCTCCGCCTCCCCCTCTTTGCTTGCTATACTTTCTTTTTCGACTGTGTCCGTCCTTTAACAAAGACCCGACACGTCTGCTGGAGAAATATGAGCAGTGCATACTTACTGTGTTCCTTTTGTTACTCTCTCCAGACACACTCACACTCGCCCACTGCAGCAGATACAATAGACAGAGCCATAGTAATATCTGCTGCTCATGTTGAGAAATGCTTGTTTAAAGTGAGAACTGCTTCTGTGTATGAGGATAATGATACACAAGACTCACTTGAATGCAGGTTTTTCTGTGTCACTGAAAGCGCCTTTATGTGCCTGTTGAATCGTTTGTGTCCCGTGTGTACTTTACTGCGCGTGTGTGGAGTGAACAGGTGTTTCTGACTGTGTGTTTTGTGTGTCTCAGCGTGCGTGTCTGTGTGCGTTTTGTAATATGTGTCAACGTCTGTGTGTTTTGTGCGCGAGTCTCCATGCATCAGCGAGAATCCAGAGGGTCAGGTTTCTGTCTGGTTTCACGTTAGAGTGGAAAGCAAAAGGCTCAGATTTCAGCCGGGGTCATCTGTCATGCTCCGCGGGCCTCAGAGGTTAAAGTTTACGCTGTCGGTGTGGTGAGGGGAAGGACTGGTCTGGTTGGGCTGCCTCACACAAACAAACATTTCTGAAAAACAGGATTACAATGAAAATGCCACACGCACCTCTCCACCCTCACAAACGCTGTAAACATTGTGAAACAGCCAGAGGTTATTGGTGAAATTATCCACATTCTACAATCCTCATGCTCACATTTTGACAAATCATCCCAGGGCTGCAACCAACAATTATTTTCATTACAGGATTGATCTGCTGGTTATTCTCTCAGTGGATCAAGTAATCATTTTGCCTATAAAATGCTGGGAAAATACACCTGAGTTTCCCAGAACCCAAAGGGATGTCTTCAAATTCCCCATTTAGTCCAACCAGACGCCCAAAACCAAAAGATATTTACCTAAATATCATATCTACTAGGGCTGCCCCAGACTAAGAATTTTCCTAGTCGACCAGTAGCCATCAATTAGGGCCATTAGTCAACTAGTCGCCTGCATGTTTACGTTGCTAATTTAATTATTAAATTATATATTTTGGGCAACGCAATGGTTTGAGTTCAAGCAACATTGTTAACACTGTGCTACATTACAGAGAAATACAAAACCGTACTAATGAACCTTCATTAATATAGGCCTATATTTTATCTACAAGTGCACGTCACACACTGAGCGAGCCGCCTGTTAATGACGCTGTCGGCTAATGGGCATGTAGCTACTTCCATGTTTCACATGATACGTCATGTTTGTAGTCGACCAATGAAGATGAGTTTACATATCACCTTGGGTTGGTCCTTCACCTTCTCAAAATGATCCCACACTTTGGATTATCTGCCCGACATGTTATTAACTAGCCTGTGGAATAACCGCAGGTACCAGCCCTGGAAATTAGAGGCCGTACACATGCTGAGTTTTTCACTTGGAACACGAAAGATCGGGCAATAGGGGCTACTCTTGTACCTTTTTTTGTGTCAGCTTTCAAGAGCACTGCAGGAGGTTGCATCTGAGGTTGCTAAGCAACCTTAACAAGCATCATATAGCCTGTTTACCTGAAATCCTGAGTGCAGAGCTGATCTTCTTCCAGGTGCTGTTTATAAGTGTGTAGGCCTATCGTCCGTGAGACAGATGTAAAGCTCTGGGTAGCCCTGCACTAACAAGATCAACTTTTCCGTATTAATCAGACTGAATATTTACAGAAGAAGGGAAAGATATCTGTCGGCTGTGATTGGTTTGTAACATGACTCCTGTCTGACTGCTGAGCGTGGCCACTTCCTGTGTCTGTCCTTTCAAATTAAAGTCCCACATGGCCCAGTCATATAGGTTTTGATTTATTTTGACAAGACGCAGCTCCTGATAGAGTTTCACATTTGTTTTTTTGTTTTTTTACCTTTTTTTTTTTTTCCGCGACTAAGTGAACAATGAAATCTTGCCAACTATTTACCTTTCTGTTCGACTAACGTTTGGGGGGCAGCCTTTATATCTAGTAAATGTTCCAACTCTGAATTACCATACTGCAAAAACACATACCCATTCATTCATTACCATTGCCAAGGACGTTGTATCGTTATATTTTTGTTTTAGTTTTTTTGTTTGTTTTTCAGCACAATTACGGAAAAACGACTGGGCCAAATTTTGTGAAATTTGGTGAAGTGGTGTAGCATGAGCCAAGGAAGAACCCATTAAAATTTGGAGTTGACCCGCAGTACATGGGCGGATACACAATTTTTTTTCACTATTTTTAACATTTCAAGATTTGGCCTTGGCGGCTTTCTGCGTTCTCCAAGTGCCCTTCTAGGTCAGTCATTCATGTTTCCTTGAATATTCCTTTTCAGAGTCACAATCCCAGTAAAACTAACCTAGATCATCGTCACCTTTTATTTGTATATACTCAAAATGTTGGTAGTAGAAGAAGGTGAACTTGAACATTTTAGTAATCATCAAACTTTTAGTGGCTTTGTCTTTGTTTTTTCTGAATGAAATTTTGTGACTCACATTGGTAGTTTATAATTGATTTCTGCACAGATGCTCCTCTCTTTTATTTTTGTCTTTGAGAGTGTTATGAATGGAGCTGGTCTCCTTTGCCCTGAATACCGTATCATTTCTGAGGCAGGGCCATAAAGATAAGATAAGATAAGGCAGAACTTTATTTATCCCAAGGGTAATAGCTAAGAAAAAGGCAACTGTTGCTGGCTGCCACTTGTTCAGGGCTGGAACCAGAGACACATATTTTCAACTATTTTGAGCATTTGCACAAATGCAACTTTTGATATGAATGTTTCAGGTCAATAAGTGGCTCATAAATTACCAAACGTGTGATAAATGTGGCCCGTATAAGTGAAAATTTAAAAGTGGTACATAATGTTCATGCCACCACATCCTGACAGTCTTAGCGAAAACTCATTTAAACATGTGACTGTTTCCTCAGGAGACTCTGAGCTTTAATAATTAGTGGAAACTCTTGACAATTTGACATGTCGCTGTGTCTGAAAAACGAAATAGCAGTGACACTAAAGTTACATAAGCCACACTGTCTGTCTTTCTCTGTCCGTCTTTCTCTCCCTCTTGTTTTCTTCCATTCGACCCCCCCCCCTCCTCCTCTTTGCTTCTCTACCTCTCTTATACAGGAACTGGCCAATTTCCTGAGCCTGTTTTTCCATTTTGCTTCCCTGTGCGTGTATCTTTTACATGCGTACGTTTCTGTGTTCCTCTGTGTGTGCCTGTTCGTCATCCTCTGTCTCTGACTGACTCTCAGCTAACAGCTTAAAATGTCACAACAGTTTAATTTCATGAGAGCGGGCTGGTTTGAGAATGACCTAGTGTGCTCAGTGGAGTTTGAATCAGGTTGTGACTTTTTTCAGCTTGATGCTCTTACATCCAAATGTGTTTTTGGACGTTGTGTAAACTGATTATTGATGCTTTTATATCTCTGGGTTTGACAAAAGGATTAGTAACTTTTTTTTCATAGTATAGTAGACATGGGCCTCACAGATTTGTTTTTAAAGGCACCCTGTGGAGTTTTTAACCACTAGTAGTGCTGTTGAGCAATAGTTTTTACACGTGGGCCCTTGTTTGTTTGTTGTGCATGCATGCAGGTGATGTGGTTTACATTTTAAAATGTTTTCACACTATTCCAGTGATCTACAGGTTGCAGTATTGAGCCAAGAAATGTAGTAAACCCCTTAACTTAGGCAGAGAAGAAGAAGACGGCCTTAATTGGAATGAAATCTAAATCAAAGTTTAGGATATAAACTTTATTTTCTGGTCACCGTACCAGTGTGAGGCGCATCGTGCTGGCATATTTATCAGGGGTGGGGACCACCAGAGGATCTATGATACAGTATTATCACGATACTTGACTTAGATAGAATGTTATTGCGATTTTAAATATGATGTGATATGCTTAATATTGCGATAAAATATATTGTGATATATTGCGATTTATTGCCTTTTTCAACCATAAAGTATGTCCACAAAGGAAAACTTTGTCAACATCTGTTTTAGTTTAGTTTGTATGTGTCATATTAATAATTAATATAATAAAAAGCAATATGTGGTACTGTGTGATGATATGATAATGCCACACAAAAATATCACGATACTATGCTGTATCTATTTTTCCCCACACCCCTAATATTTATTGAGTGATTCGACAACTTTGTTTTCCGTTTGTCCAAGATTTTATTGGCTCGTATCGACAGGGCAATTTGTGCAGTTTGGCAGTTGGTAGGAAAATGATCACACTGCCTCAGGGTCTGTATGCAAACCAGGGGAGCTTGATCTTGTTCAACTGACAGTGTAACATCAGCTTTAATGGGTGTATTGTGTTGACAGTGTAGATGTCACTTCCCTTCGAGCTCCACATGTTGAGGTCATGGATGTTTTTTTAAATCAAACTTAATGTCAAATTACTCTTAAATTTCTGCCGTGGTTCGGCAACAACTTTTTTTGACAGGTGTAGTAATATTTTTGTTTGGTGTACTCTGATGCCTCTTTTCCAATTATTCGCAGCAGGACTTCAAACACTGGCAGTGCAGTGTGATTATTTTAGTTAACTCTCGCATTTTTGTGAATTAAATCTTCCCACAAATGGAGCAGAAAAGGTAGTTATGTTAATAATATGCACCTACTCATGAACAGGTGTCTCAACAAATAACAAGCACTTTACAATAACTTAGTGCGGTTAAAAGAGATGATTTTTTTTTTTGCCCTTTGGATCACTAAACATTTAATTTCATAAATTACAATATTTTTATATGCTGGACCCACTAATTAGAACATTTAGAGGTCAACAGTATAGAAACTCAAATGAAGCTATTCTAGTTAAAGCAGTGTTATTTCTTTCATGCGTCTCATTAAACATAAACACCAGTTGAACCGTCATATTTGTCAGCGTGCTCCTCTAATGGTCGCACGTCCAGCTGAGGTGGTGCATCTTTGATTATCGCTGACCGTTGTTCCCCTCTGGCTCCAAACCAGACCAACCGCGAACAGAACAGCCACGCAAATGTTTTTCCTATTAAGATTTGCTGCAATTACTATTCGACACAAAGTTCATTTAGTGCCTGCTGTCGGCCTGTTTGTGTACTTATTGCTGTGTGTGTGTGGCCAGCGCTGCCTTTGTTGATGAGGGAGATCCTTATTGCCCCCAGCACAGTGGCTCATGGAAATCAATGTTTGATTTGCCGGCTACTTGATAAAGGATTTAATGCTGAAACATGCCCCCCCCCCACCCACCCACCGTCTCCTGCCCCACTCACAGTAAAGAAATTGCCTTATTGAGTCCATTTGTTCATTTCGCCTTCATTCAGGCCTGTTTGGAAAGTGGAGGTATTCGCCTCTGATCGTGTGTGTTTGTGAATGTGGATGTGCCGGCAGGTAATAAGATAGCCGTGATTACCTGACAGGTCTTGTGTCCACTTGCTGCTGACTGCTTCTGTATGTGTGTGTGTATGCAGTGTCCAGAGTGGTGTATAACCCCCTCACCCCACCGGTGCTCCCTGCTCTCGGTGTGTGTATCGACCAGACTCTGGAATGGAGAAACGCCTGCCCAGCACACAAAATCAATGGCTGCTGTTTTCTCTCCTCCAACGGCCTCCTGTTATCTGCAATGAATACAAAGCACATATTGTAGCACACAAGACACACACACTCATACACCTCATCTTTATGTCCACTCCCCTTGCACCACTGTGGCAGGGTCACATACAAACCCACAGGAGATTGAGCTAAATTACAAGTCCCTTACACTTAATTGGATGAAATATGGCTCTCACTGTGTGTTTTCTCATTCACAGCTGAGTCTTCTGTCACAGAACGAGACTTGAGTGAAACCTACGCTGCTGCGGCTTTCATTGGACTGTAAAGTTTATTATTTCTTCTACTATATACACTCTGCTGTGCCAGCAAATCAAACAAGGCAGCCAAGAGCGTGAATGAAACATCATCCGTCTTCCATTGTGTTGAGCAGCATTAGCAAAGTGGCCAACAAGTGTTTATTTAGCCAGTGGGCAGTCCATTTCATTTCAGGCACGGGGGATACGATCAAGCCTATTTTAACCGTTATGCAAGCGTCCCTCTCGCTGTCCTAAACTCTTTCTGTTTCACTGTTTGTCTCTGTCAGGGATTATAGGTGGTGCTGGGAGGAGGAGGGGAGGTGGCAGATTAGCGGCGGCCGTCCGGCAGGTCCGTCTGTCTGCCGTCAGAAAATAGAATTCATTTGTGTTATCCAGATGCTTATGCTCAGCTCTCTGCGTCTCTGTTTGTGTGTGTTGCTCAGTCAGAGGAGAGGATTGGCCGCTGGGCTGGGGGCGGGGGTGTTTGGTGGTGGTGGTGGTGGTAGGGAGGAGGGGGCTAGCTCACATCCGCTTGGCAGCTTTTGTACTCGCATCAAAGAGAACGGCCATGGCCTGATGACTACGTACCCTGTTTAACCACCCTGACAGAGTGGAGTATAAACAGAAGTGTGTACAGACACATGTACAGAGCACATAGGTCCTGTCCACCCCTACTGTGGCTACAGGAAACACTTCAGCCATTTGTTTGAGCCGCTTTAAAGATGTGCCATGCAGTCGATCTTTGAAACTCTACAAGTTGACTTTCTAAAGTATATAAATAAAGTCTGAATGGTGGAGTTTAGTGTTGAAAAGATTAGTCGATGAATCAAATGTTTGATTGACAGGAAATCCTTCAACAGTTTTGTTGAATGATTAATAGTTTGTCATCTCTTTATTATTTAGTATTTTCTCTTTCAAGTTGCTGATATAAAGTGAAGCTGTACAAATCATCAATCGAAATAGCAATATAGCTAAGTGAAAAATCCAAGTCACAGGAGCTGCAGTCTTTAAGTAAATGAAAAATGTGTCACACCATACAATTCTAAATGAAGCACTGTGGTGCCACAGACATGCCCCAGCCTTCAGATCATATTTCAGACATAAGTGAACATACTTGTTTGGTACAGATCCAGGCACAAATGACATCATCATTTTTATTTGTTAAGGTTTTTTTTGTTTTTTAGTGAAAATTTAATGCAAAAATTACCATATCCACTTAAATCATGACTCATAATGCAAAAGCAATGTGTCAGAATAACTGCAATATACAATATTTTACCAGTTGCCAATAATTTTTTGCATTATGTTCTTGAGGTTTAGCTTCTTTGCTAACCGTGAAAAAAAGGGTTTTTTGATTTGTATAAAAATATGTTTATATTCCTCAAAGAAAGGTGTTGGAAAAAAGTCTTGAAACTTGTACCGGCAATAGTGTCAAAAAAAATATTATTTTCAATGGTTTTTATCATTGAAAATGAAATTCTTTTTAATTTTGATATTGTGTTTGGACAAAACAAGGGGTTTTCAAGGCAGCTCTGTCTCTTAGAAATAAGTACAACTAATTTGAAGCAGCAAATATGTTTTAAGGGAAACGTAATGCTGGGGAAATTATGTTTTCTATTAACATAATGAGGAAGTTTTGCTAATTAACTCATCTGGAAAGTCACAATAACTGTTGATACATCAGCAAAATGTTCTCTAACGATGTATTGCAGCTGTTGTCCACCTAAAATAGGCAACTGTGCAACACAGTATTCACTCACAGTGACCACAGCATTGTTTTTGTTACCTTTTTATTAACATTTAACTGAAATCGTGATATGTCCCCAACCTTAAACAAAGTGCTTTCGTTGCCTAAAGTCTGGACTTGCATCTGAAGCTCTTGTGTCAAGGTCTTTGCACTTTGTACGCCCACCATCATTCCCAACCTCCTTGCCTGAAGGAAACGTCGTCTCTGACCATGATCCAGGCAGCAATTATGTTGCTACAACAACATAATTTAGAAAGCAGTTTAGTAAAATACAAACGTAATTTCTAGGAGACAGGGTTGTCCCTATTTCAGAAACTTAAGTGTTAGTCAACTATGAAAATAACTGTTAGCTGTAACCCTGGTGAGAAAAGACAGAGAGAGCAGACAGGAGCTGTGTTAACAGGCTGGGTTAGGGTTACTACAGAGGGGAGTGGGGTCCTCTGTTGTGGCTTGCTACTTCACGCTTTCAGGATGGGAGTGGGGTTGATGGATGGACCCAGACTGGAGATCTCACGGAGGGCTTCGGAGCAGGATGCTGGAGGAGGTCTGTGGGGTCCCTGAAGGAAGTACTGTAGCAGAGGAGGGGGGAGAGAGACAGAGAGGCAAAAAAGACCTGCCATTAATCAACCTCCCTCCACCTGCCACCTCTCCTCTCTGCCTCCTGTCCTCTCTTTATCCCTCCTGCCACCCCTCTTTAATCCCCCCCCTTCTTCCTAACCATTTTTTTGTTCTAAGTCCAAGTGCAGCCCTCCATTGTAAGCGGCTCTTTCACGGCCTTTTTGGTTGTGGTGTACTCGCTCCCAAACATCACTTTGGGAGGTGTTTAATGCTATTACGAGGTGGCAGCCCAGGCACTATGCCCTCCAACAAGGAGAGATGGACTCATGCCGGGGCTAAACACGACTTAGTTTTCTTAATTCACTTAAACTCGGGTGCTCGTGCTCCCTGCCACCAGCCTCTTAACTTCCTGGTCAGCGCAGCCCTCTAATGCCCGTCTGAGACCGCTGTAATGCGAGGGGTTGCTCTTTTTGTTACTTTAAGGTCAGTAAGAACATTACGAGGTGCTTTGACAGGTCAGAAGTCTTGGCTGGAGCTTGTGTGTGTTTTATTCGCTAACTGTACTTCCCCAAAGCAACTGGCTGAGGAAGGTTGGCCTCTCTGAGTCGCCGGCTTACAGGCAGTGAATTTGGATGGGAGTGTGTAGATACTGTTTCTCCATGTGTCATTTAGAGAATTTACTAGCTGCTGCTGAGACTCGGTCACACTCAAGTCCATATGGCTAATCCTCCCTCTCTGTTCCCCTTAAAATTAGATAATGAAACATGTTTTTATTAACATTTTTTAAATAATCTGATATCTTCTGCGGTCACCTAGTTAGAGCAGAAGAAAGGGCCGGGTCAAATGGAAAAAAACGAGCTATTTGAAGACATCACCTTGGGCTGTGGGAACTTGTGATGGAAATTTTCCAGTGTTTTCTAACATTTTGTAGACTGAAAGATTCATGCACTAGTGGAGAGAACAGTCAGCAGATCAATCGATAATAAAATTGCAGCCCTTATATCAATATCATGAGTGGCTGATGTGCAATACTATTATGTGAAGTATGTGTTAGTTTGTTTTTTTATGGTGTATGCTTTTCATTTTGTCTGGATTTTTATTGTAAGGCAGCAATACTTGTGCAACTCCAAGACAAGACAAATTTCCCTAAGGGAACAATTAAGTATATTGTACTGTATTGTATTGTATCGTATCGTATCGTATCGTATCGTATCGTATCGTATCAAGATTCCCAGGGATCCTAAAAAAGTCCTAAAGGGCATTGAATACATTAATTAAAAAAGGGCCTTAATTGGTATTAAAATGTCTTAAATGACAACACCAGACAACATGGGGAAGTGCAATAAAAATCAACAAAAACTGGCCATTTGACCAAGATTTCACAACATCTCTGAGACCGATATGAGGCAATGAATACAAGGCTTGGTGTATTTTATGCAGAAAGTTTTTTCAAATTCAGCATAATAGGAATCAAAGCCGTGAAATCCCACATGTATGAGTGAGAAACACCAAATGGCCCAGGAAACCCACCAAGAAATGCCTGGTATTTTCTTAAATAGTCATTTTCAATGTTACAATAAATATTTAGGCAAAACTGTCACTGACCCTAAGTAATTCATGTCTGTTCATGTTTTTTGGGGGCCATTGTAAAATTGATAATAAAATAATTTAATTCCAAGTGCCATTAAAAGTCTTAACTTGCCTGAAGCTGTAGGAAAGCTGCATAATATTAATAAGGATAATTTTCCACTTGTTATACAGTTTATCAGGGCAAATGTATCATGAACATCATCTGTGAAATAATCACACTGATGTTCAAAGCAATTAGCTGTGTTTGCCTGTCATTTATTATTTGAGTCCACACTCATGTGCAAAACAAAACCCCACAACAATAATCAGATTTTGTTAATTTTTCCAATTGCAACTGTCTCTTAATCATTCGTTTGCACAACATAAAGTTGACATTAGAATTATCGCCCTACAGTAAACACAGTAAATCATGTTATAACACAAAAGCATAACTGTAGCACAGTGTGTAT
Organism: Cephalopholis sonnerati; assembly: GCA_019142605.1. Classification (NCBI taxonomy): domain Eukaryota; kingdom Metazoa; phylum Chordata; class Actinopteri; order Perciformes; family Serranidae; genus Cephalopholis; species Cephalopholis sonnerati. The sequence continues at coordinate 18,971,818 of JAGQAX010000018.1, read as the reverse complement.
CTGTGAAGATAAATATCTTTAAAGCAGTCTTGAAATGACCACACGTGTTTTGGCTTTAAAAGCACACTCATGCACACAAGTCTGCACATACAGTACAGTCTATTACTCTCAGTTTGTACAATTGATTCAGAGCAAGTCTTTCTGGCATGATAAGACATTTATACAGTAATTATGCAGCAAACTACTAACAACATTAGCATCAGAAGCCAAATTAAACATCTCTATCTCTCCCTCAGCCCACAACTCACTATAAACATCAGCGTTTCGCAGTGTTTCTTCCTCATCTGCAATCTCTTGCCTATATATTAAATGAGCAACAGTGTGAGCTCATTAAAAATGCATGCTGCGCATTGAGCTTAGGAGACCAATTATCCCACCTAGCTCCTTTACAATGGTTGATAATAAAAGCCCCTGCAGTTGGCCACTCCCCGATTGCCTCACTCCCCCATCCACTCTCACCCCTCACCTCCCTCTCTCCCTCTCTTCATCTCCCACTCCCGCCGCCTGTTGTCTTCACACCAGATCATCAGTAAACAGGCTTTTCACTGGATTTGATGGAGTGCAGTGTTTTGATCTGTTGGGATTTTTGTGTGTGTGTGAGGGGGGGGGTCCCTAATGCTGCTGTGCTCTGCAGGTGGCAGCGGACAATGGTATTACAGAGAGAGGCAGACATTAGAGTACACACACAGACAGAAACACACACCTCGTTGCACACACACACACACACGTGTAAACACATAGATGAGACTGTTACAGTCCACATTGTGCCATCATGCTTTTTGACAGGAGTGTCTTGAGAAGATCAGAGCGCCTGGAGCACAGAGGCTGTTTCCCGCCACATGCTGTACATCAAAAATGAATGCGTGTGGGAAGCATCACTGGAGCACTTTAAAGCCCCCATACGGCCAACCTGCTCATCAAAAGCCTGCCGTCACTGTACACATATGGAACTATATAATGTACAACCCCCACCTTGTATTTGTCAAACGTGTTTGTATGTGCGTGGCTGGCGATGTACCCTCTGAGGATCAAACGTGGGTAGTTTTACTTCGCAGCAGGCGAGTAAACAACGTAAAAAGAGAAGGCGATATGATGGTGTTTCTGTAGCTGATGATTAGGTTTGTTTAAACGTACACACCAGCACACATGGCGAGTTGTCACCACCTCCCTGCACTTCAAACAGCCGAGAGCTGATGGATGATACACCCAGCCCCAACACCTTCACACAAACAGCTCAGGAATCTGCTCAGCTTGTTCCGCAGAGCGCTGAAGCTTTACAGCTGAGATGATTGGTCTATTAATTGATCAGCCAGGAGACACAATTTAAAAAAGATTTTGATTATTAATTAATCATAGAAGTAATTGGTAACACATTATATGGATAGACCACCTACAGTAATGTTTGAAACATTTCAACAGCTTATTCAACAGTCACTTGAGTCTTCGACTTTTGGGGCTGAAGGACTACAAAAAAATGAAAACAAATAAAATCTGGCGTTGAGGAGTCGGACAGGGCCCAAGGCTAGCTGCTTATCTTTGCTTGAAGCTAGCAGCTTGAGGCTACTGCTGCTTGGATAACATGTGAATCTCAGACTTAAGCAGGATTTATGTTTGTAGCCTACGCATGTGCCCTACGCTGTTGTGAGCATTTATACCTGTGCTGTGGTGTGTCTGTGTCACTCTGCAGTTACACCTCCAAAACACACATCAAACATGGCTTAAAAAGCGACAGTTGCAAACACAAGTACACAGATCGGCTTCATTACAACTGACAGCATTCACTTACAAAGCACCAAAAAAATACAACATGCTAATGTTTTTAGCACAAGCCTATGGCATTTTACATTGTATAAATTAGCCTAGTGGCTAGCTGACTTTTCCTCTGCTCACATGAAGCCAGGAACAACAGCAACACTTAACAAAGGTAACGTTACAAAATTCGGCTCCATTACAACTCACAGGGTTCACTGACAAAACAACTGTCTTAACCTAAACATATTTTTAAACAAATACAACATGCTAACATTATTAGCACAAGCCTATGGCATTTTACATTGTATAAATTAGCCTAGCGACGAGCGGAGCATTCCTCGACTATGACGCCAGGATAAATCACACACAAGACTGCTGTTTTTGTGGAGGAATTATTGTCTTTACAGTTTATTGTTTCTTATCTGTGAAATAAAAGTAACTAAAAGCTTTGTTTCCACTGAGGGAAATGGTTTCAGCTTACAAAAATAGACAGGAGGTCTGCGTCGCCTGTGACGTGTAGTTACATTTCTGGGGAGGTGCACGTCAGGCTAGGGCGTAGTGTACGCTGTCGATTCGATGCAGAAGTATAAACCCTGCATAAACTGTTGGCAAGTGCTAAATAGGTTGAATACTGTTTAAACCAAAAAAAGAATCAACAATGAAAAATAATCATTAGCAGTGCTTTGCGTTAGCGTGTCATTCTACTTGGCCACAAAACCTGTCAAAGCCAGGAGCCAGATTTGATTTGATATGTTCACTGGCTTAGGAAAGCCCTCCCTCACTCCCTGTAGGTGTTGTTAAAAGCAGACTGACTTCATTAATAGTCTGATCTGGATGTAATTAAGAATGAGTGGAGGGCGGCCGGCAGGGAGAGAGACAGCGGGAAGAGAGTAGGAGAGATTCTCCTCCCAGCTTTCCTTTTAAATCCCTCTGTCACTGCTATTGACAGGCCGGGGAGAGAAAACTTGAGAGAGGAGTAGGAGGAGGTCAGTGGAGTGGGTTTTAGATGAAGCTTGACCCTCTTTATATCATATTCTTGAAGCAGCTTCTTCACGAGAAAGGTCTATTACAGCTGGTAAACACAGGGCTATCACTGTGTTCGGAGATGTTTTGGCTCATTTGTCCGAGATTAGTCCGCCTGCCTGCCTTTGTTTTGCGTGTGCACAGTATCTGAAACACACCCATGCACATGCACACCAGTTTTTCTACATTCGTGTTTACGCGGCACTGGGTGGAAAACATAAATTGGAGACAGAGCGTTCCCCGTCTGCGGGGCTTGGAAGAGGGTTTGGGCTCGGAAAGCTGGCTTTCCTCTCAGGAAGTGTTGTTCCTCACCGCTCTCCATAAACACTGGAAAAGAGACCCAAAGAAAATGTCCCAGACTCACTATTTCCACTGTAAACACGCAGACATACACATATTATACTGCTCCCTCTCTCTATTTCTCTCATATGTGTGTCTTCTCTTTCTCGGGGCAGAGGGTTATATATTTTCTCAAAGAGGTCTACAGTGTGCCTGAGTGTGTGCTATCCAGAAAACTAAGTCCTGACCTACGAAGATCAGCTGCCTAAATGTTTAAATGCTGGCAGGTTATTTTTCAAAGATTAGCAAAGTCCTCACAGTGTTTATGAGCACAAACAACTAGGAACCAGAGACCAAAACTCCCTAACTTTAAAGGGTAACATGTATTTTCCAACGTGGACGCAGTTTACCCATGTTTTTGTGTCTAAGACACCAATAGGAAGATTTTTTGAAATTGGTCCAGTACTGAGTGAGACCGCTGCAGCCGGCAGCTGTGAGACAGGCTACAATGTGACCACTTTGGGCATTTGTACTCGTCAATTTAAGTGCACTAAACATGCTTTGTTTTTGCAAATGACAGGCTCAGATTGTTATTCTAAGTGTCTAACAGCATTGTGAAAAGGACCCTACTGAGGTAAAGAGTAAAATACTTTTTGTTTAACCAGTAACAGCCCCAAAATCGCCATCACCAAACCCACCAGACCCCACTTAAATAAACAGTGATTTTAGTGTGTATAGAGCCTGCATATTTTTACATCTAACTGGATTAATTGAGGGTTTATTTCAACCAAACCAGAGCTGTTGATTGTTGGAACAGTGGAAAGATGAACCAAGATGGATTTTTGTTTTCTTTGGTTCTCTGCTCACTTTTAATGAAGTGCATTTAATGATGATAAAATTGCTCTTTTTTTAAATGGAGTTTGGTGGGTGTGGTGATGACATTTTTGGGGATGTTTCTGGTTAAATGAAAAAGATGTTTTTCTCTAATAAAAAGGTCTATATTTGTAGGGATCCTTTCCATAATGTTGTCAGACACTTCTAATAGCAATCAGAGCCTGTCAGTAGCAAAAACAAGCACTTTTAGCGGTTCTAAATTGAGGGTGCACAAATGCCCCAGCTGGCTACGTTGCAGCCTATTTTGCAGATGCTGGCTGCAGCGGTCTCGCTCAATACTGGACCAGTTTTCTTAGTGTGTGTGTGTGTGTGTGTGTGTGTGTGTGTGTGTGTGTGTGTGTGTGTGTGTGTGTGTTCGCATTAGTCACTTAGACACAAAAACATGACAAACAGGGGCCATGTTGAAAAATACTGAAGTTACCCTTTAACTTGAGACATAGAGACCAATTTTCAAGACTTACTCAGAGTCTACTTTTTCTTTCGCAGCCAAAGCCTTTCACTGCTGTCATTAGAAATAAAGCAATAAAAAAATACCTGGATTTGCTTGTTTACATTGAACCCCTGGGTACAAATACCTGAATGCTGCAACTGAATTACCTCTCAAAGCAGCGTAAATGTTACTTTCCAGTCCTTAACAAGTGGTTGGATTTGCAGTTCCCCCCGTGTGCTGTGCAAGTTAATAAATCCACACCGGCGAGAGAAAGCAAGCAAGCCCTTTCCATCAATTTTAGTTGTCATGGCATTTATTACCGCACCGGAGCATTATGCTGTGAAAATATCATCGATAAGTCCCAAAAACCCCAAATAAGACTTGAAATGTTCACAGTTTGTCATTGTCAGAGCGTGGATTTGACAACAGGGGTGCAGGACTCTGTAATCTATCACAGACAAGTTGGCCACTGTGGATTCATTGCAGTTTCTTTTAATCAGCAAAGTCCCATCTCGACCTGTCAATCAGTTTTTTGTTTTTTTTTACATCGATGATGACACTGCAGACAAAACAAACACTGCAGATGATGTGCTTTGTTGCAACACCAGCCAGACGTTACCCTTTGCTGCTATTCTCTCCGCTGTGGTAAAAACACTGAGCTCACTTTACCACCCAGCTGGCTTACACAGCACCCTAACTCGTGTGTGTGCGTGTGCGTAAGTGCGTTGAGAGGGAGAGCGAAGGAGTGTCAGAGAGAGAGGTTAGAAACCCCTTTTTTTATTACATTTCCTCCGCAGTGAAAGAGGAGGCAAGATGGACACTCCATATCTCCCCGCTGCGCCAGAAAACTCATCTAAATGGAAAACACATTGTCTTCATTATTTTGCAAGAGCTGAAAGAACAGGGTTGTCATGGTAACAGCCATCTGAGTGAGCGCAAGCGGGCGGCCGAGGGGCTGGTTTTAGGGCCAGAGGAATGGAGAGAGAGAGAGAAAAGAGGAGGAGGAGGTGGGAGGGAGGGAACAAGGAGTCAGGAGAGAGAGAGAGAAGGGGAGGGGGGTGGAAAGAGAGGAGAGGGGACTGAGATGAAGAGGGTGGAGATGGAAGGAAGACAATAGAGATGGAGGGTAGAAAGATAGGAAATTGTGGGGTGAAAGAGACAGAGAGAGGAAAGAGAGCAGCGGGTGTGATGAAGAGAAGACGGAGAGAGAAAAAAATGGGAGAAGGGTTCGTGAGAGGAAGCAAGGAGTGCCTTTTCCAGTGGAGCCAGACAGTGCAAATGGCCAGTTAGTGGCTCTCAGAGAGCAGTTCAGAGGCCCTTATTAATTTCAAGGGGCAGCAACATGGTAGATTTAACATCTTAGGAAATCTCTTCCAACTGTGTCTCGCTGCAGCCCCAGTGGTGCTCTCCATTTGGGTGTATATAAATGCATGAGAGTGCATACTGATTTACAGTCAAGGGAAGAGCTATCTTTGCCCGCTGAGCTAACATTAGAAGACCTGGTGCTTTGGTAAACACGTTGAGGGGGCGACACTCTGCTCTCCAGCCACTTCTGCTCAGCCAGCGCCCCGGCGGTGATCGACAACCTGCCTGCTGCTGTCTTTATTAGTTGCTCCCTTAGAACAGCCCCTGGCAGCAGCAAGCCCAACACCATAACGCCCTTCATCAAATATTTACCCCTCCTGAATCTACAACGTGCACCAAGGCCACATCAAATAAAACCAAGTGCCAAGGCGATATCTAATCCAGTCCAATCCCCTCTCCTTGTCAACTTCATTCTCTCTCGCGGATTTCCGTGACGCTGCTGTCAGTTTAGCATCAACTCGGGGATTAGGGCCACGGAGAAAAGGACCTAGATGATTGTTTATTTACAAGTTGTTGCCTGCTTCTCAGTCATATAGCCAGTGGCGTTGATGTGACTGAGGCCTGACACGACATCGTTTTGACAGCCGTCGGGCGATTAAGGACATTAAAGTAATTACTTAAGTCTTTGTCTTGTAAATACTTACAACCTACCCCTGGAGTATTTGGCTTGGCTCCGACATCCACCAGGATCTGACATCCAACCTCGCGCCTCTTGAAAAGAGCCGCGTCGTTATTGTTTGTGTTGTGAATACGGGATGCAACTGATGAACCGAAACACACGTTGTCAGATGAGATTGATGTGTCACAGATGAAGCCATCACAGGAGTCCCAGCTTGTGTGAATTTGCATTGCATATTCAGTTTTCATGTTGGGGTCAATTACAATGTTTCCAGCAGCCACTGTGAAGTGGATCCATTGAAGACGTTAAAAGGCCGTCAGAGCTTCACAGGATCTCTCAGCGCTGACGCTGCGGGGAAATTATGTTTGTTTTTGTCTCTCATCAGTTCCTTCCAGATGTGCAATCATGGTCAAGGGAGGAGCGATGGCGGTGGCTCGTGATTGACCTGCACTTAGGGAAAGACACGGCGTGCACTCTGTCGGCTGTTCGGCTGCCCTGGCTTGCTGGCTGGCCGGCCAGCTTCGTGGCTGCCTGTAGGTCTTAGTGATTCATGTCACACTGTAATTGGTTTACCTGCTCCCTGTGTGTCTGCGCTCTGAGAGGACCAAAACAAATTACCCAGGGATGACCTCTCGCCATCTCTCTCTCCTGCTCTGCAACCATTTCCCCCCTATCTCTCTGTGCACGTCTCTCCCTGCCTCCCACTACATGTAATATGTTGTATGAGTGTTTTTCTCTCCCCCTCTCTCTTCCCATCTATTTGTCTGTCTCGTCTTCCTGCACTCCTTTCTACATACCTTGAATCTTCAAGCAGAGCTGCGGTCGAATAACATTTTAGAGAGAAAGCATATCAATTCACAAACACACACATTAAAGGCTTTTGAGGCTTGAAGATGTGTTTTTCTCTGTCTGCCTGCTATGTCAAACATCATTTCAACATGTTTTACGCACATGCATGTGTGACGATGAGCTGATAGGGTGGACTTTGTGTAACGATGCTTGAGATCACAAATAAACACACACACACTAGTAGAGTGCTTTGTAGCACTAAAAGAGTGTTTTGTGAGAGCTGCAGTGAGGCACATTAGCCTTTCAACGCTGGTTTTTGCGCTCACTGTGCCAAATAGTACCTGTGTGGATTGTCCCTTCAGCGAATGAAACTGGTGCTCTGTGTACCCCATTAGGCTGCTTCATTTTCACAGCAAGCAGATGTTTTGTGTTCTTCGCTACTCATACCCTCACTCTGACACACAGTGGTGAACAAACACACACACGGAGCAAGATGAATGAGCGCGTCGTTCTCCCCTCTACGCGTGTAGGAAGGTCTCGCTGTCTCAAAGGTTATTTAGCTGTTGCAGTGAAAAAAAATCCACCATCAAAGGATTTTACTTGGAGTGTGCAAAGCTTGAAAACGTGATTTTGTTTGTATTTGTTGCATCGCTGTTGGTTATACAGACTGTTTTATCAGAGGAACTGGTGTGCAAACATCAGCTTTGTTCTGGTGCCCTTGAACGATGCCCTTAATCTGTACCAAGAGGGCGCTCTATAGGCAGGGTGGTGGAAAATTCAGTGAAGCTTCTACACTTATTTTTTCTTTTTAGATAGAAACTTGAATGTCTTTGTAGTACACTCTTTTTATGGAATGACAGAAACACAGGCCTGGTGGTTCGTAAAGAGTAGGGATGTCACGAGAACCAGTTCTTCGGTACCAAGTTAATGCAGAATTCTGAAAACATGACCATACTTATTTTCTGTAGTATCGTAAGTACAGTAGGAACCAGGGATGCAATTCTTCTGGACCTGACAGGGAAGCATGCACGCCTACAAGTGTTCTCGTCTGACATTAAATGCCAAAGGAAGAACATCGCCTACGAGTTTGGAAGAACAACACAGGGAAGACGCAGACAAGTGCAACTGCAGCAACAGTTCGCCTCGACATGTCGAAAAGAAAAGCGTGTTTTCCTGAAGGCGCCGTCTTGGGTTAATTCTTTGCAATGGGAGTGCTGCATATTTAAAGTATGCTACAAACTCGAGCAGCATGACGAGGTGTTGAGCATCTACTCTGCGCTGAGTGCTGCAAGTTTGGTATGTTTTTTTCTGGTGGCCTAGAATAGGACAATGTTCAGCTTTGGGTCAAACGGTGCACTTGTCCCTGTCATCCAGCCGTTCAGTCGCAGTGGAGGAGTTTTGTTTTTGATTTTTACTGTAATATCAAATTGGGTATTGAGAATCATGGAATATTCTCTTGTATTGGTAGAGACTATGAAATTTTGGTATCATGATACACCTGTTAAAGAGTATTACTCCAAAGCCTACCATCTGTTAAAACCTTAAGCATGTGACTGAAAATTAAATGTTAATTGAATGTTGTTTCGACAGGTAAACACATTTTTGGCCAGCCTAAATTTGGATATTGTCTGCAGATGTCATCATCCCATAATTTAATGAAGAAAACTGTTGCAGGAATAAATAACAGCAACATCACATTGTTGTTGAATGAACTTAAATGCAGGTGTTTGTGGAAGTTTATGATGCACTCTGCTTTTTTCCTAATCTCAAAATGAACCAGAGAACAAATCTCTCTGTGATCTGATTTCCATTTTGTGTTGCTTTATAGACCGTTAATCACCAGAATTGTCTGTTTTTACTGTGTATTTTTAGTACAATAGATGCTTCCCTCAGTTGTTAGTTAATGGATCATCCTCTAACTCTGTCTTTTGTTCATTGAGTGTCTCAGTGCTGTGTGCTGTTGATCAGTTTTGTGGGCATTGAATGATTTTTTTTTCATAGCTGCACTGAAAAGAAAACATTCATAAAGCAGTCCTTGTATAGACTTTTAATAACCTTTTCATTGAGAGTCTTTGAACAAATGCATGTTCTGTACTGTACCGGCTGTACTGTCTGTGTTTCAGCCTGATTTCTAATTGGAAATGCTTATTTTTTTTAATGGTTAATTGGATTTGTCGCCGAAAAGATCAGAGGCAGAAATAAAGGTTACTCTGCAGGAGCTGCAGCGCTGTAGGTCGTTTTGTTCCACCAAGTGCAGAGAGGCTGGGCTGGTTGCTTTTTTAGTAAGGATTGTGCTTTTGGAGTGTCAAAGACAAGGGGAGTGGAGGGCAGACTGGCACAGATATATTTTTGCTCTCCCTAATGACACCAATACCATTTCATGGCTTACTGAGCAGATTGAATCACACTCACTCTTTGTAAGTCTCACTCTCTGCCCCTGTCTCTCTGTTTCTCTTTCCTGTGCACACTTCATCACCCTCTCCTCGCGTAGACTATCACATGCACATTCATATGCTACCGTACATCGATGTGTTACACTCACCCCAGTGGATGTTGTTTAATTGCATTTGGGTCAGCAGTTTGCCGGTGCTGAAACCGAAGGACATGGAATTTGTCAGTTTACCCATTCAGCAGTCACAGGGGGCGGTGTGTGAGCTAACAGCTCTGCTGGAGTCAGGCCCATAAGGTTAGCTTTACACAAGCCTGTCAGACTGCACTGTCAATCACTCTCCTTTCCTCTCCTCTCCTCTGCTCTCCTCTCTTCTCCTCAGACGCACTGTCATCTCCTCATATATTCTTCTCAAAAATGTAGACTGCTGTTATTCCACTTAATAAAGCCTCTAAGATTTATGCACTCTTTCAGAGAAAGGGCTCAGTAGTATTTCAGGTTGTCCTGCGATGGCCTGGTGCAGCGATAAAGGCTACACATTGGCCTTACGCACACTCGCACACTTGCTTCATCCCTTGTGCATCACGAGTGATAGAATCTTGCCTTTCGTGACAGTGGAAAATCGTATGTGGCAGCCAGGACATACAATCTTCTCCAGCTGGTATTTATAGTCCTCAGCAACTGGAACATTCTATGGAATAAGGAGTTCATTCATTCATCATGTGAGGCTCAAGCTCCGTTCTGCTCGTGGATGACCTGATTTCCTATCTCATGCGTAGATAGATGGCCTTACCCTTTTAATGCACTTGAGACAATAAAAACAAAAACATGGGCACGTGCACCAACATAGGGCCCACACACACACAGATATAAACCAGAGAAAGCAAAGTCTGCTGATACTAAAGCTGAGAGGTATTGAACCATGATTCAAGATGTAATAAAGCATCATCTGGGGTTTTGTTTTGGTTATAACAAGGTAGAGATTACAGGGAGACACTACAGGTGAAAACATAGTTGTTCATGTGCTGGTCAATTTTGAGATTTTGCTTCCATCACGTCCTCTCTCAGTCCAGTGGAAAGAAAACATCCAAAATATACAATTAGGTGTTTACACTAGTTCAGATTTCAGTTCTGGAAATGTTTGCAAAAAGTGCATTTTAACAAGATAATGCATCATTTGCATATTTTTAAAAAATCAACAACTTGTTTTACAAATAAATAATCGTCTCAATGCAAGTAAACAACTGGGAAAGTCTTATTGTGATATCCGTTAGCTAAAATGTTAACCCTATTAACCTCTAGTGTCTTATTTTTGGTTTCAAAATGTACTCAAATTTTTAAAAACATGAGTTTTTTCTCACACTCTGAGCCAGAAATCTTCACTTCAATATTACTTACATCCACCAAACTTTCCAGTTTTATCTCTACCTATATTTTGAAGGTGTATATAGAGGGGTTTGATCTTATGTCATGCATAGTCTGATTTATATAACTTTTTATCCCTAAAAACATGGGGAAAAAAAGATTTTTCTTTATGCCTATTGACAGTATTTTCTGATCTGTGGACTGACAAAAAGAGATATTCAACATTCCCTCTGTAAAAACCCTAACCCTAACCCTTTGACTCTAATATGTCAACAAAATGAAACTTGGCTTTATTTCACGGTCAGAATTCTGTTCTACAAAACACAATTGTCTTAATGTAAGTAATCAGCTGGGAAAGGTTCAAGTTGATATCTTTAAGTTAAAACTTTTACCCCCGAATTCAATTCAATTCTGTTCAATTCAGTAGAACTTTATTTATCACAAAGGACATTCTCATGCCAGAGAATGCTTCAAATTACAGTAACACTAAGTACAGTAACCACAATATAAAGTTCACAAACAATGACAACCAGAACAACCAGTGGGTCACTCACTGGGCCCACTTGAAATAGGTATTAAATATCTGGCAAAATATACAAATACACAAGATGAGAAGAGTTTTCAAGGAGCAAAAGCAAACCCGGTGCTTAATAGAGTAACAATAGGAGTAAGATAAGTACAAGAGTTACTAAAAATGAACTAAAATGGTGGGAAAAAAGCAGACTATGCCTGATAATCAATGTTAGATTGTATATGATATAACGATGAGAAGTAGTATTGCACATGATTTGAGAAAATAATATTGCACTAAGGTTTCGATTATGGTTGAACAGAACTAGTTTGTATCTCAAATCTGCAATTTTTGGCCATTTAAAGGCAGCGTAACATGCTGAATTATCACCTTTTGAGATAATAAGATGAACTTGATTGCACACAGCTGCTTATTAGTCATGTTGAATGTCCAATATTCTACTCGCCTTTTTGGTCTCCACACTCTCCTGTGGGAAATAAATTGAATGACAGAACTTTAATCAATAGCAATTTTGAGTATTAAGAGTCTCGAATCAAGAGAAACATTTGATTTGATATGATTTATTTCGAACATATACAAAAAGAATAACACACAAAGTGAACAGTACAGATAAAGCAAACTCTCAAAATACAAAATTCTCATAACAACATAAACAATATTAAATATTAACATGCCCAAAAAGGAGTTGGAAAGAGTATACACTTATGGTTCTTCTCCATGACTCAAACTATATATTCCTATTTGCTACTATAACTCACATAATACATGATATATTCATAAATATGAGGAGCTGCTGCTTTTTTCTGTTGTGTGTCACTGTAAACGTAAAACTGTGGAACATCTGACTGTCAGACAAAACAAGCAGCTTGAAGACAATACATAAAACCAGAAATCTTATTGATAAATGATGAACCAATAATCAACAAAAACAATCACGAGATGTACTGATAATGAAAATAATTGCCAGATATAGTCTTATGTGTGATCTTGCATGTTCACATGAGCAGAGTGAGTCTTTATTAGAGTGTAAATACCTTGTAAACGCAATAATCATCCCATAAATATTCTCATGCTACCACTATCAACACATTTAGATCCAAATATTGTAATATTGAAGTGTTATGTTGCCAATCCCTGTTGGCTAAAAGAGAGAGGGCACCTCTGTGCTCACTTAGTACATGCTGCTCTTTTTTGATCCCACACATTGAGTGGTGAAATAATCGGCTGCTCCCGGGGGTATCTGGTGGCGCATACCTGCAATACTCCACAACTGAAGCTCCATATTTATAGACGGCAACAGAGCAGCTCACATATCCCCACATCACAGCTGTTTGCATTGCAGTGTTGGGTGTCACATAGCTGCCCGGTGCTCCTGTGGTTGTCACATTAAAACAGAAGATAAACAAACAGCAACATTTAGAGTTTATTTTTTTCCCCTGGGACAAGTCATTTCAGATTTTTATTGAGGCTGCTGGTTATGACGCCGTCGAGTTTTAGAAAGGCCGGAGGGAGCGATGTGACCAATGGCTGGCTTTGCTGGGAGGGAAAAGGAGAGGGTGGAGAGATTAGCGGAGGAGGATTAGCAAAATAATGCAAAGAACGAAACAAGGCGAAAAGGCAGAGATGTGATGGCGGAAGTAGGTTCGTAAAAAATATGAAGAAACAGTAGCTGAGGACAGAATGGAGTGGACCGGAGAAAATAAAGGCAATAAGAGCAAAAAAAGGACTGTCTGGCTATGGGAGTTTGCCACTAGAGATAATAGTGCATGTGTGTGTGTGAGAGAGGGCTGGTGGCTTTTTACAGACACACTGAGAGCAGAGATTGTGGGAGGGAGAGGAGGAGAGAGAGGCCAGCACAGCTGAGTGGTGTTGATTGGCCTGTTTGAAAACACATGAACTGCAGACAGAGAGAGAAAGAGAGGGAGAGAAGCTCTGTGCACTGGGAGAAAGTGTCGCTCTGTGCCGTGCCACGCTGCAGCCCAAACCACATTAGAGCAAATGAATCCATTCCACCTCCTGTTATGGCAGCTCCCGCACGGGGCCCCAGGAAGGAGAGGGAGGGGAGGAGGGAGGGAGGAAGAGTGGCAGGAGGGTTGAGATATGAGGGACGGGGAGGAAGAAAATGATAGGAAAATGGAAGGTGGTGGAAAAGGAGTCGCATGCTGGGTGGCTCTAATGATGTCTGAGGGCTATAGAAAAGGGGAGCAAAAAAGCACACAGTAGTGAGAGAAAGAAAAGCTGCGGCCATATAGCTGAAGACGAGGAGGAGGAGGAGATCCCCCACTGTGTCCAGAGAGCAGGAGTGATAGTTATGTTCTCCTTTTTCAGACTGTTGCTGAATAATGAAGATGATCTCTGGCCAGACTTGTTCCTTTATATTGTTCAGCACTGCCCTCTACACTTTACATACAGGATAGACTCAGCGTCAGAAGATTAGGCAGTAAAACACCACCAAATATGTTATTTTCCTTAGCTCTGCATGCAACCCCATAATTATTTAACTTAAACTGAAAATCTTTTATGCACAGAATATGCTCCTTCCTCCTCCAGGGCCTGCGGAGCCCACTCAAACCGCAGCATAACTTCAAAAATGGAGCAGACAATTTTAAGAAAACACTACAGTGTGTTAGCCTGGAGACGCGATGCTTTAATGTGGCTGCAGGACTTGTACTCTTTAATAAGGCTCACTGTTTATCAACTTTCAGCAGGATCATATTCTAACAATACGCTCGTATCATTTTATTGTTTCATGAATTTCTATTGTCTGAATTATTGATTCTGTTTGCAAACTCCCTTGACTCAAATTGACCCTAAAGGAATAAATAAAGTAAAGTATCAAACTGAATTAAATGTCTGACCATTAATATATTTATATATACACATATATAGATTCACTGGCTCCCATTTTGAGGGTCCAGACCATGGACGTATAAAGAGACCTGGATACAGTGTTGGAGGCAGGGCCCCGTTCATTTCTATGAAAGTTGCTCAGTGGCACATGAAATCAAAATGGTTTAAGTGCCATGCACTGCGCACTTTGTGGCCCTTAGAGCAGGCGTGTAGAGACCTCTGCGGGCTGAGGCAGCTACCTCCGGTTTAGCGCCCTGTTCGCATCAGTGGGGATAAAATGATCCAATCATGCAGCTCTTCTGGACTTTCTGTTGTGATGCTCAAAAAAACATAGAGGGAAAAAATCAATACAGCATAGTATTGCGATATTTTTGTGTGGCAATAACGTATCGTCACAATCTATCGATAAATCAATTTTTTTTTTAGATGAAACAGAAACACTTGACAGTTCAAAACAGGTAATAAATCGCAATATATTTTATTGCAGTACTCCGCAACACTTTTAAAATCGCAATAATATTGTATCGTGACTAAAGTATCGTGATAATATCGTATCATGATTCACAGCCCTATTCATTTATTATAGACATCTCCTTCACAATGTAAGGGTAAAAGCCTTTTTGAGCCACAGAGCATCATGTGACGGTGTAATTAGCTTGGCCACTACGACAATTAGCTTCAAACCTGGTTTATTTCCTGGGGGTCCTGACCTCCATTAGGGGTCGCTAAAGCTTTAAGGAGGGTCACAATGCCACCATGTAAGAAAACGTTTCCTAACAAATGTACAGTAGGCCTATATCTTAGCATTTCATTCATTTCTGGAAAGAAAACTATATGAAATTGTTATTTTTAGAGATTAGATTATTATTTAAGATATAAACTTAAAAAATAAATAAATAAATAAAACAATGCGTAGGATCCATCCTATAAATGTACATACAGACGAAATCTAAAAATGTTGTGTGGCAAAAAATTTCCATCCAATTCTACAACCAGGCTTCCACTTCACCATCTGCATTGCCAATTTTCTGTCTCCAAAATGCTCATCAGCATGGGTCAAAGTTTCTCCCATCAAATTAGTTTTTTTAGGCGTACGCCTCTTTCAAGCCTTGTTTTGTGTGTACGCAGTGTTTATAAATGAGACCCCTGAACACAAGCTATGTTCACAGAGCCTTCACTCTCTGTTTAACAGCATTCTCCTGCATTAGAAAAGTACGCAGTGAAAACAACCAAAGTGCTAATAGAACAATGGCCAAGAGTCAGAGAAGAAAATGCTGTATTTGTCAAAAAAGAAGCCTGTTAAGTGTGTATGATTGCTATTCATACATAATACAGACAGACAGTCGTAAAAAAAAAAAAAAAAGTTCCTCAAAATATCATTAGAACTTGTCGATATGACATATTTCCAGGAAATAATCTGCCCCAAATTCATCCAAATGTTCACTGTTTGGGTTTATTATACAGTTTGTCGTTGTTCTGCACGGCACAGTTCCCTACATGATACACAAGGAGTTCCTTAAGAATAAAGGTTGGGAACCACTGATACAGATGTTGGAGAAATACACATATTAATCTCTTGACACTGATTCAAACCATACTGCCCAGAGCTGATCCTAATATGCTCCTGTATAATACACACATTGGAGTGCATTATGAGCTCCGGTGTAACTGCTTAGACTCAACCCCCACCAGCCGTTACATTCACAGAGCAGGCTGCACTTGACAAAGGTGGTAGTCATTTGTCTGAAATGAGAAATCACTCATGCTATGAGTGATCACACGCTACGTGTGTGCGTGTGAATAAGTGGGTGTGTGCTGCTGCTGATAATGACAAGATAATTTCAACACTCTTTCTTTTTTTTCCCTCTCTGTCTCTTTTCCCCACTGAGCCCGGCCCTTCTTGCCCCCTTCTCGCTATACTCCACTGCTTTTCATATTACTTTGCTTTTGTTTCTGAGCACTTATTTCTTGCCCCACTTCCCCCAGCTTGTTTTGCTCAGGAAAGAGAGAAGGAGGGAAACAAAAAAGTGGATGTGTGTGTGTGTTTTTGAGACGGTGAGAGAAAGAAACAGAGTCTTCCTCGGATGTTAGTATTATTTGTGGTTTGTTACTCTGCTCTGATTCATAGCAGCATCCTCCCACTGCTGTTTAAAGGGAGGTTGTAATATGCACAGCATAATTGGATGTGTAATCCTTTGCTTTGCACCTCTGGTAAGCAGTGTTGAGTGGAGCTGATTAAGATGTTTGGAAGACAATAAAGATTAAGCAGGCCCGTCGTCGGCGTGTGCACGCTCAAACAACAACAGCGCTTGGCCAAAAAAAAGTCTAAAGCAATAAATAAAAGTCTGGAAAAAGAGTTGAAAAATCACACTCTGCTATCATTCTTTTTACAGTGCAGCTATCATCGCTCAGTCTGCGGAGAAGTAGAGGCAGCGATGTCAACATTATGCTGTTAAAGCATTCAACTTGTTCCCCTTCCTGTGATGATTTGACAGATTACTGTGTTTTATTTTGATAGTAAACAGGGAGGGGTGAGGATGTAGGGCAGGAGGAGGGCTTCTGCTATGTTTCCACTGAAGCATCATCTGTTATGCAACACATTTTTCCCCTCAACAGGGGGGGTGTGGTGCTGAAGAGTCTGTCAGCCCGGACAGTCAGTCAGTCAGTCAGGTGGATTGACTTCTTATCTCAGTTACAACGCCATCGGCCAGTTGCATTTCCACCTCACTCATTTTCCTTTCAGAACCTGAGGGCCCGTCTTTTCATCGACTCACAAAAGCACTGCCCGTTTGTGGGAGGAGGAGGTGTGTGTATGTGTGTGTGTGTGTGTGTGTGTGTGTGTGTGTGTGTGTGTGTGTTGGACCCTGTGAAAGCACAATAGAGGGAAGGAGGAAAGAAAAGAAGAGATTATTGGGGAAAAAAAAGAGGCAGATTTCTCCACCCCCGTCCTGTCTCCCTTCCTCTCTGGTCTTGGTGTGTTGGGACAGCAGGAAGGGGAGCTGGAGGAGAAACAGTTAATCAATAGCCACAAGGTCAGACGGCCAGCGCTGGGCTGAAGCGTGCCCTGTTAGCGGTCCGTGGAGCTGCCTGGCCGCTGAAGGGGATTTGTAGCACTTGTCAGGGCTTAAAGGAGCCCTCTCTGGACCACTTGCTCCGGGTGTAGCGTGTGAAAGAGACATGCTGGTTAGCAGCAGGAGAGGGAGACATCTGCTGGACGCTGAGAGACAGCACAGCGCAGCAGAATTAGGCCACCCAAAGATATGGTCATATTATGCCCGGTCAGAGTGGCTTTGAGTGCAGAATGTAAAGTTAGCTGTTTTGTAGGGACTTTTCACAGCAACCACTGCGGCATCATGCCTGTGTAACCTGAAGAGAGACATTTTCTGCCCACCGTTTGACCACATTTACTGTAGAATTCCCCCTTACTCATACGAGTAGTGTATCCGCTGATGTTTAAGACTTTGTGTGCGAGTGCACTTCAGGTAATTCTACTCTGGTAATGCTTAAGCTCAGAGGATTAGTAATACACTCTTATTCTCAAAGTGTTCCTTTGAAGTTTTACCTTTACGCTTAATCAAAGTGAAGAATTCGAGCTTTTGTGTTTACATGCTCTTAAGTGTGTGTGTGTGTGTGTGTGTGTGTGTGTGTGTGTGTGTGTGTAAAAGAGAAAGAGACAGGAAGAGTGTGCATACTTGCAATAGTCTTTCTAAGATAAGCCCACCAGACTGAGCATTACACATGAAAACTCCCTGGCTGAGCAGTACGCTTTCATCGTATTCGCTCTCTCGCTCTGTTTCTCACAGCAGGGGATCTTGGGGGACCCTTTATCAGTAGTGAGCAGCTTTCTAGAGCCCCAGCTCTCCCCCCCCTACCCCACCTGTGGTCTCTCAGTTCGCCTTTTGTGTGGAGGAATGTGAGGCGGACCAACACTGATGGAGATAAACACAGAGGGACGGTGAGGGACGGAGGCCTGGCTCGCAAATCAGCACGATACCTATTAATCCAGCCTCCATTTCTCCGAGATGTAGCGATGAACATGTGGCTGAAATTGTTGTTGTTGCTGCTCACCGTCGAATCAGAACGTGATATACACAGAAAGAAAGAGATGCTATAAAGCTGAACCTTATCTGCTGTTAGATGTGGGTATAAATTTGTTGTCTATGCCGCGCTGATAACCTTGACTGTGAGGTGTGCGTCTTTTGAAGAGAGATAACAGTTTACGTCCCTTCTTGTTTGCAACGAGCGTTCAGTTTTCCTCCCACAGGTATCATAAAGCAATGAAGTTTTCTTTCAGTTTCGTCATGTTTCTGTTTGTCGTTAACAGCGCTCTTGCGGAACATCTCAGTTAAGTGTGTTTGCCAAAAAAAGACATGCACGAGGTGGATCGAGCCCTTCGATGAGTCAGTGCATAAACAAGCTGGCGTGGCCTGTTTGAGAATTTGTCAAGCTGCTAAACTGCTGTTTGAACTTCATGGGCTACAAACTCTTAACATGGGTGACCTGGCAGAAACCTGTTCTAACAGATGTACCTCTCCTCCTCCGCTTCCTTTGCAGAGTACAGAACTTTTTAATGGCGTCCCGGTAGAGGCATCAAGATGAACACGTTACCATCAATGGACCGGCACATCCAGCAGACCAATGACAGGCTGCAGTGCATCAAACAGGTGTGTATACAGACCCAGCCTGGTGTACCTTCGTTCAGTAAAATGTAAAGACACAAGAATCTGCATCTCCTCTCCTTTCCTAGACTCCTTTCTCCTCTCAGCACCTTATATGGGCATCAGTTTTTCTGGCCATTAGCTCCAGTCACACAGATCATGTTGCACAGGGTCATAGAGAGAAAGAAGGGGAGAGGGAGGCAAATCTGGCAGTGAACACAAGAAGAGACTTCAAAGAGACTGGCAACATAACAGACTCTCCTTTCCCCCCTCCTGGTCCTGTGCTCCCTTGCATCACGTTCCTGACTCTTGACGTATGCCGGCCCTTGTTGTGGTTTTGCTTAAATGCTTCTTCCTTGACTGCCAGCTTTCAGGAGACTCCTCGCAGACAGATACAGACAGAAAGACACAGTCAGACATAACCCAGGGCTACCGCCTCTGCTTGTGATTAATAGTCTACAAGAACTCACTGGCTGGCAGGCTGGCTGGCAGGCTGTGGGCTTATTTGTTTATGCTATGTGGGTGTGATCCTTTATATCTCCCAACATCCATATGACACCATGCCTTACAGTGAATCAGTGAATGGTAATGCTTTGAGCTTGCGATTATGAGGTGACATATCCCTTTTCTCTGCGCCTGCTGTTAAACCCCCCTGCGCCATCCACACCCCCACCCCCACCTAAACTCCTGAGCACCCACTATAATAATCTTTATCTTAACAGGCTCTTATTGCCTCCTCTTGCTTTGATTGCATGTAGCGATGTGCTTGACGTCAAAAGCCTTATTTCCAAAATGTCAGCTTTTCTCAAATGAGTCGAATTTGGCGGAATTGACACTACTCACTTCACAAAGCCTCCTCAATTATTTTCTCAGGCGTCACTGATAAGCCCTAAATAGCCCGAGTTAACACGTCGAGCTTAATAAATGCACTAATTGTAGTTCGGTTTATATACTCCTCGGCTCTGGCTGTAATAGAATTCGTAGTAAAGCAGACTTCAAAGGCAGCGAGTTAGTCAGTGAGCTCTGAGCTCGTGGCGGCTCTGCCAGCAGGGTGTTGTTTTGGTTCGGGGAAAGCCGCTGGCAGAGAGCCAGTTGTTGTGCTGTTTTTCATGCAGCCAGGTAGGCACTGAACAGCCTGATCCTCGGCTGGCCTGAAAAGGGGTAAGTCAGTCCATCATCTCACAGAGGACAGTCTGTCAAACGTCTGGCTCTTTGTCTGCTGAATACCCATCACTGCTGCTGCTGCCGCTCAGCCCCCCCTCCTCCAGCCCTCCCCGTTCTTGTCCTCATCCAACCCTGAACAGCAACAACAACAAGAACAGCTCAGGAGCCCATCCTCCACCCAAAAAAACTCAGTGGAGCTATTTCACTCTGCTGTCCTCCCCCTCACACCAGAGTCGAGGTTGTCAGGCAGAGTCGGTGGCGAGCGCTGCAGCAGGAGGAGCTGTGAGTTCAGATCTAGACAGACAGCCCCTGCTGCGCTAGTTCTGATTCCTCTCGCGCTGGAGGCTGATACGCCTCCCATCAAGCAGCAATAATGCCAGATTATATCACTCATCTAGAGCAGGCTCTTCTCCTCCCTCTCACTCAACAAGAGCATCTCTCACTTTCTCTCTCGCGCGCCCTGCTCCTTCTCTTCATCATCAGTCAAACCCCTGTTCGAGTCCACAGCTAGCTCTATAACGGCTAATCTTCACATCAAAAAAGATGAGTCACTCAAGGCCTCTCTTGAAGCTCATGATATCATTAGAAGCTCTCAGAGATTTTCTCGGCGGGCGGGTACCAGGCCTGACATGTTGGGCTGCGTTTGCACCCAAGAGCTCTTTTGTCGCACACCGCCGAAAAGCTGCCCTTTCAAAAACGCTCACCTCTGCTGCCCCCTAAAGACAATAGTTCTACCTTTTTCACAAGAACACACAAAACAAGACGCTTCAGCTCCAGATGAGAATAATAAATGCTTTCAAGTGGGCTCAATCTCACCGACTGAACAAGCTGCAGCTCTGCGCCATTTCAGAGCTATTAACCTCCTGAGCCGTGAAGAAAGGGAGCCCAATTTTAAAAACCGCTTATTGTGTCCTGCCAGCCTGAGTAGCCTTCAGACACTGGGAAGAAAAGACTCAACTGTTTCAGGCCTCAGTGAACAAGCGAGAGAGACAGACAGGGAGTGAAAGAGATTAGACAACACACCAACGGCGCGTATTGAGTCTGCACACATAGCTGCCAGGACCAAGGTTGTTTTCTTTGTGAGCCGCCGAGCCAGCCAGTGGACTTCTGGTGCTGAGGCTCTGTTACATTCTGAAAACAGGCAATGAATGAGGGGACGAGAGAGGAGGAGGATTGGAGGGAAAGATTTGGTTGCCGTGTGGGTCATGGGGGTGAGGACTGGGTGTTGCCAAGAGAGATTAACAGGAAACACTGGCATCATTGTTGATATGGGTGTGATCTTCTTCCCACAATGCAGCAGAGCCCTGAGTGGGCGTACATTGGAAGGAGTCAAGGTCCTCACAGGGTTGTGCAGAAACACAAGACATTAAATCAAGGCAGTTTGGAGGGAGAGCGCGAGGCTGCGAAACTATTTGGTTTCAGTGTTTTTCCAATTTGTACTCAATCTGAAAAAAAAATAACGCTCATTATTTCCCATTGTTTCTAATGGCAGTCTCTATTCTTCTGTGTTTGCACAGCACTTACAGAACCCGGCCAACTTCCACTCAGCGGCCACAGAGCTGCTCGACTGGTGTGGAGATCCCCGGGCCTTCCAGCGACCTTTCGAGCAAAGTCTCATGGGATGTCTGACGGTACGCAAACAGTAATTATGGTTTTCGTTGGGTTTTTCAGGTACTTTTTAGGAGACAGGAGCAAAACAATAATTAGATTTGGGATACTTGGGGAAAAAAAGACAGGCTGATGTGTCCACCTCTGACGCCTTTAGCCTACTTCTAAATGAACCTTGACTGTGAGACAGCTGAAGCAAGGTTCATGTAACAGTCATATTGACATTTAGTGTTTGGGCTTTACTTTTTTCCCCTTCAAATTTAAGTAAAACTGTTAGCAGCAGGCTGAAGTCACACCAGGTTTGTATCCAGTAGTTATCCAAGGCAGCTGCTCAGGCCGTCAGGGGCCAGTGACAGAGGTTAAAGTCCTTGTCACCCACTGCTTCTCTCCACTTTGTGCTTTACACACATACACACACACTAAAAGAGAGGCTTGAGCAGGACTGTGGGTAGTAAGTCACCCCTGGCTATTGCCTTTCAGTTCACCAGCTACCATTCATCGATCTGGGCACAGGGCCAGAGAGCTGGCCTGCACCAGGTGTGTAAAAAAACCTCTCACACACACACACACACACACACACACTAACATAGAGTCAGATGTGTGAAAGAGGCTTTAGAGCAGAGAATCCAAAGTTTCACACGTCTATCTCTAAGATCAGCCTCTAAAACGCTGAAGGAACATTGTCCCCGGCTGAAGTGGTAGCGTGAGCAAACAGATAAACGCTCATTAATGTGTAAATCACAATAAAAGCCTCTTAAAGCCTGATAAAGAGCTATACAATAGAGCCCACCACTGAGATCCCTCTCAGCATGGGGCCGTTTCCATCAGCTAAATTGTTTCATCAGACTCGGAGAGCAAACGGCTTCTTATCTGGAGAATTACAGCGCGCAACAAGTCCTCGCTTTCGTTGGAGGATTTTATCTTCGTGATGTTACCTCGCCGGTTGTGTGTCAGAGCGCTGAACTGAAATGTAAAGATGACTGTGCATCATCCGCAGTTTGTGAGATTTGTCGTTGCTGAATGAAACTAAGTGTGCGCCTCATGGGAGACACTTGTTCCCTCTGGCGTGTTGTACATGTGGAGGTCATCCTACAATCCCTGGTGGAGCATTGGCACCAGAGCCAATAAAAGATGACATAACTGAGTCAGTGCTGCACTATTAGCGCCGTCTGCTTGACAATTTGTGCTTTTAAATTTGTCTCTCTTTATGCACACTGTATCCAGAGTGTGGGTAATGTCAGCACAGGCAGACATCTGTGTTATTTCTGCCTCTTAGTTCACTAGAAGCTGTCTTTCACAGAAAACCTTGTCAACAACAAACAGAAATCAACCACAAAACGGTTTGTCCCCCTCCAACAAATAGACAAACAAGAATATCAATGGCCCAGTAACCCTTCAGCACCTCTCAGAGCACTGTTCTCGTATCGACAGGAATATGGCCCTGGATGTTCGTCCTCAGAGGGAGATTAAGCTGAAAAAGGCTTATGAGGTGAAACACTGTTAAATCCGTGTTGAATCTATGCTAGCCTCTGTAGCTGGCTGCCTGCCTCGTGCAAACTGCAGGGCACACTCACTCACGCAGGAAATTAAACGATTGACAGCAACATGATTCGACCGTTTGTCAGAATCGTCATCGTTTGCATAATACAGTTGGGTTGAGCAGATTATGTTGTGAGGTATTTATCCCTGGAATTCTCATGTCTCCTCTGCAGCTTCAAATAAATTCACCACCATTTGTGTAGCACCATCTCTTCACTAAAACAGTAAAATAAACCTGGTTAACTGACATCATTTCTATACTGTTTCACTCAGTGTTCAAGCAGCCATATAACCTGTGACAAAGGCACTTTATGATCACTGCTAGCTGTTACGTTGGCTCTCTAAAAGGCACCCCAGCTGACCTTGTTAACAGTAATGTGTGTTTTGAGGTCAGAGGGAGCAGAGGAGTTGTCATCTGTTAGCAGATAAAAGCAAAGGGGTTTCCCTTCTAATAATGATTTACCCCTGTCTCCTGAGTCCTGTTTAATGTCACTCAGAGTCCCCTTTAACGTTATATTAGAGTCCAGGAGGCTCCTGCTTCATGTCCCATAAATGTTCGACCTCTTCTTGAAGTCATTAGCTCTAAAGGATTATTAAAACCTTTCAGCTGGGGACTGGCTCCTCTCAGAATTGGAGGGAAAAGGAGGATTTTTAACCTTTGTTCACTCAGGGGATGCTGCTGAAATGTAGTCAGTGGTCACTTTAGCTGGATATCCCAATACCTATTATTTCCACATTTTCCTGGTCTGTTTGGGTAATTAAACCGGCGACCTCTGGTCCGGAGACAAACTCTGCTCGCTTTAGGGCCAGAGCGGCTTGTTTGATGATAACCTTTCAGAGACTCAGCTCGCTCTGCAGAGCGACTGTGGTTTGGCTCTCTCTCCACTCTTGGAGGTTGTTGCAGTCATCAGACTCGTCCTGACTGTGGATCACTGGAGCAATCCAGACTGCAGACTCCACATTAATCTCACTGTGTGTGTGAGTGTGTGCTTGTGTGTGTGTGTGTGTGTGTGTGTTTGTGTTTATTGAATGTGTGTCTGAAGGAAGCTCAGTGATAGCAGTGGCTCAAAATATTAACACAATTAAGAAAGTGAAAAGAAAGATGAAGATGCCCTTACTATGTGTTTATTTGACATTCATCATTCTTTTTCAGTGTTTATAGTATTTGCATAGGAAAATCTTAGTGCAGGTAGGAGTTAGGTCGGTAGGTCGTTTGTTAGCCAGGTAGGTAGGTAGGTAGGTAGGATGGTATGTGGGTGGGCAGGTAGGTTGGGAGGTAGGTAGATAGGTAGGTAGGTTGGTAGAATGGTATGTGGGTGGGCAGGTAGGTTGGGAGGTAGGTAGATAGATGGGTGGGAGTTGGTATATGGGTAGTTAGGTAGGTAGTAGGATGGTATGTGGGTAGGTAGATAGGTAGGTATGTGGTAAGATGGTATGTGGGTGGGCAGGTAGGTTGGGAGGTAGGTAGATAGATGGGTGGGAGTTGGTATATGGGTAGTTAGGTAGGTAGTAGGATGTATGTGGGTAGGTAGATAGGTAGGTATGTGGTAAGATGGTATGTGGGTGGGCAGGTAGGTTGGGAGGTAGGTAGATAGATGGGTGGGTAGGTAGGCAGGTAGGTTAGTAGGTAGGTAGATGGTTGGGGGTTGGTATGTGGGTGGGGGGTAGGTTGGTAGGTAGGTAGGTAGGTAGGTAGATAGATAGATAGATAGATTGGTGGGTGGGCAGGTAGGTTGGTAGGTAGATAGATGAGTGGGTAGGTTGGTAGATTGGTAGTTAGGTAGGTAGTAGGATGGTATGTGGGTAGGTAGCTAGGTGGTAAGATGGTATATGGGTGGGCAGGTAGGTAGGTAGGTAAGAAGGTAGATAGGTAGGTAGGTAGTAAGATGGTATGTGGGTGGGCAGGTGATTGGTAGGTAGATAGATGAGTGGGTAGGTAGATAGGAAGATTGGTAGGGAGGTATGTGAGTAGGTGGATTGATTGGTAGGTAAGTAGATTGGTGGCTAGATTGGTGAGCAGTTAGCTTGGTCGGTGGGTGGAGGTAGGTAGGTAGGTAGATAGGTAGGTAGGTAGGTAGGTGGTAAGATGGTATGTGGGTGGGTAGGTAGGTTGGGAGGTAGGTTAGTAGGTAGATGGTTGGGGGTTGGTATGTGGGTGGGCAGGTAGGTTGGTAGGTTGGAAGGCAGGTAGAAAGTTATTTTGCAACAATAAATAAAACGAAGTAATTAGACTATGATGATTTAAAAAATGATGCTAATCTTATTAGCGCCCACAGGACAACAGCTATACTCATGTTCTGTTGCTCTCCCTCCAGGTGGTGAGTCGTGTCGCTGCTCAGCAGGGGTTTGACCTGGACCTGGGCTACAGGTTGCTGGCTGTGTGTGCTGCCAACAGGGACAAATTCACTCCCAAGTCTGCAGGTAAGACCCACCACCTTTACTACAACGCCAGCAGGTGCATGCTCATACATCATCCCATTTACTGCTGTTGACTCGCGAGACAGTGGCTGACACGGCGCTCATTGTTCCTCACGCTGCAGTTATTCACTTTGTCATTAAATAAAACAATTCCAATAAACCGCTGTTTGGCTTTAAGTCATGATCCAGTCAGAAGTGTTTCCTGTTTCATTATTCTGCTGCGGCCATGAATGCACAACGTAGCTGCTTATTATGTTTTGAGCACTATATAAAGGTTATTAGGATGTTGTGTAAGCGAGACTCAGGGAATCTTATAATTATACTAACAGACAGTTTAAATGTATATTATTTTGTCTTAAAAACAAAGTTACCATAAATCTGTGGTTTGCAGATTTGCGAGTGCGACCACAGACATCACACAAAAAGCCCACAGAGCATTATAATGTCAGATATTTTTAGCCCCCATTAAACATTAATGTGCTATTGAGATGAGCTGTCCGGGTGGTAGCCTCACAAAAACAGTCTACTCAACAGTCTTCACATGTGCATATCTGCATGCACACACACACACACACACATGAAGCAGGAGGGAGAGAAAGAGCGAGCAGTAATGCTATACTCCGACATTTATCTATCAAATCCAATTTCCCCCCCGATCCATACCTCCCCTCCCTGCCTCCCACAGTCCTGCAGGAGCGGCCTGTTCTTGTACATTTGTCAAAGTGAAATGTGCAGAGGCGGGAGAGGGGAGAGGGAGCAAGAGATGGATGGCTGGGGACGTGTCACTGATGTGTGCTGGACCACTCACTCTGCCTGACAGAGACCTGACAAAGCCGTAGCCAGCCAGTCAGAACACAGATAAACCTTTGTTCGGCAGTTACATAAGTGGCAGGAGTGAGAGTCAAATATTTTGATTAAACTGTCTTGATTTCTTTGTTTTTCTGACAAGGCGAGTATGTCGCTGTTTCATAACAGGAACTGCAGTGACAGTAACAGTAACGCTCTGAAATCTTATCCCGTAATTCCTCATACGAGCTGCGATGTGTTGAATATGCAGAGTTTTTTGCATACACGGTCCTGTGATATGAACATTTTGCTCGAGCTGAATATCCTCTTTCAGTTGTGGTGGGAAGCGTCTTGTTGGGAGGAACTTAAGTGGTCAGACAGACGTCAGTGTACAATATTGATTGCTGTATTTCTCTCTCTGTCTGTGTTCCTGTGTTGGGATAATGTGATTGTTGTCCAGGCATGGCTCGGACTGGCTGCCTGTCTGGGCCCGGCTGACAGTCAGAATCATCCTCAGGCCTGCTGATGGTTCTGGGATCTAATAGAAGACAGCACTGGGTTTCAGGAAGAGCTGTTTATGCACAGCGGACAAATGGGAACTGTAGTGTAATTATGCAGGGTGGGGGTGGGGGGGTGGGAGACATGATGCGGCCAGTCATCAAACAAGGCAGGCAGGCAGGCAGGCAGGCAGGCTGGCTGTCGGGGTGGGAGGCAGATGTGACTCAGGGTAGATCTTACTCACTGAGCATCCGTCTTACCTCCCTTACAAGGACGTCTGTCTGAGAAAGCAGACGGGAGGGCGACAGAGGAGACGTGATGCACACTTGAACTCAGAGACACATGCACACGCTCACAGAGATGCATCAACAAAGACGCTGAGAAACATTTGTTCGTCACTGCTCTGTTAGCTCTGCCTGTATGCTCATATTTAAGTATTCTGTTTGTCTGTACATGCATGAATGCGTATTTAATTGTGCAGCCCCAGCACAATCTTCTGACAGCCCGCATGGCGACAGAGGTCCGCGAATCTGACACCTGAGAGCCTAGTCGAGGGCCGAGGAGTCTGGGATGCTCTCTGCGAGCTCCTCGGGGGGGGAAGAGGCAGACTCTTAAGAGCGCAGATCAATCATACTGACGCTTTCTTTCAGAGCATCAGTTAAAGAGGAAATTGATAAAGCAATTATTGCTACTCTACTTTTTTTTAAACAGTGTGACAACTTGCAAAATTAAGTTAACGTGTGCTTCTCACTACAAGTAGAAAACACTCTCATTGCTGCAGAGCGCTTGCAAAAAACATCTGATTTATGTGACCAGGCAGTCAATTTACTAGAAATTAATTACTAAACAAATTAATATCTGACTTCCAGTCAGTAATTAGAGAGGATACTAGAGAATAAACACTAAGAGGAACATTTTCCATCTTGCGTTTATAGATAAGTCTTGCATTTGTAATTTTTCTTTTTGCATGTGTGTGTCTGTCACTGTCTTCACTGAGCCCATTAACTACAAATGCCTCAAGTTGCACTTTTCTCCCAGTATAAAACTGCTGCCCTGTGAGACCTGTGAGCGCATTGGAGATTTCCAGCAACAGCAGACTGCTGCTGATGAGCTGTCTGGAGATTGTGACCCTGCAGTGAGGCCTCAGGGATTAGCGTGTTGCTCTAATCTGGAATCAGCCAGTGAAGAGACTTATCTGCTGTTAGGCGAGCTAGCATTAGCACTGTTAACTCCCACTGCCAGCGAGGATACACGGCTTTAGCGCGCACTAGCAGCTAGCATTGTCAGGTGTAGTTCGCTTGCTTGAAAACAGCGACTTTGAGGGTTTGATTTTTGTGGATACACACTCGATGAATGCAGCTTCTTTTGTTTTCAAATCCAGAGTCCGCTCTTTAAAAATCTTCTCAGAGTTGTTTATGTTTTCCTCGTTATAATCTGTCGTCTGCCACAAGCTGACTTCCAGCCGAGGGGTTCATTAGATAATAGGTGTGCTGCTGCCCTACAAAGACACACAACACTAATAGACTCTGAGCTGTTGGGCTACTGTGAAGTTCAGCAGACACCAAATCAGATTAGGCACATAATCTATCAAAGGTTTTACCGGTTCCTTCCTCAGTGAATCTGCCACTCATGTCTCCGAGCTCATAATAGTTTGTTCTCTTTCTTTATGATGCATGAGCTCCGATAATAAACCTATAAAATTATCTTTATGACAGGTTATCCGCTTTATATATCAGCTTCCCTGCCTCCTCTTCTTGACAGTGTCCCGTCGTGTTAGTTTTTAAATAGATGAAAGTCAACCTTAAGTGTGATGTGTATTATGTTTTCAGCATGACTTGACACGCTCTGGATTAAAGGTAGCTGCTCCCTGGAATGATCGCTATGTTCTTAGAAACCTACTTTAATGTTTAAGCCAGGTTTCTGCTTGTTGTTCTTCTGTCTGACTCAAAGAAATAATGATTAAATCATTTATGTTGGCATCATGTTATCAGAGGGTGAAGCTCCAATAGTGAATGCTTATCATTGTGGTCAAAGAGCAGGTGATTTTTTTTTGAGAAAGATCCTTTTTATCTACACAAGCACTAATTGTGTTTGATGTTTTTCGTTTCTCTTCTTCAGCTGATTAAGAGCGAGTGTTGGAAAATATGATGAAAAGAGCTTTGCTTTGTTCTGGGCGGTTTGTAAATTCCCCCCACCCACTCACATCTGACATTAAAAAGAAATCGTCCCGGCAGAACTGCATAATTTGCCAGCGCTCGGTCAGTCAACAGAGCAGGGCTCGCAGGGCGATCTCAGGAAAAACAGCCGCTCTGCTGTGTCAACAGTGACAGAAAACTTCCAGGGTGTGGCTGTAACTCACCCTGCGTCCTGCGAAAAAACACACAACAGCTCACAAAAAA
Source organism: Cephalopholis sonnerati (assembly GCA_019142605.1). Lineage (NCBI taxonomy): Eukaryota > Metazoa > Chordata > Actinopteri > Perciformes > Serranidae > Cephalopholis > Cephalopholis sonnerati. Next base: position 18,942,461 of record JAGQAX010000018.1, on the reverse strand, counting down.
CTACACTGCCTCATAACTCCCATAATTCAGCAAGCAAGTGTGAGAGAACTGAAAGAAGTGCTCCCGTTAGAGTTTGCGTAGACTCATTGCACAGTGTGTGCGTGCCTGTACGTACACATTACACATCCTCTCCCTCCTCCTTCAGGCCTACAACAATCTGACATGTCTTCCACTTATCTGTCTCAATTTACTTTCACTTGATTGATTTTCTCACCCCGTCTTTCTTTCCATCTTTGAGCTGTGTGTGTAGAACTAGAGGAAGGTGTAGGCATCCTTTGTTACTGACCCAATCAACCTTACAGACTTTTATATTTAATTACTGCTGAGTAAGAGCAGTGCGCTGAATTATTAACAGGAAACGGGGTTTATTTTTAGCAGGCAGGCCTCTCCTCTGACACTCTCCAGTGGTTCGCCTTAGATGATGAAACCCCTTTGCAACCCAAAACTATCCTCAGAACTTCACTATTAAGTTTATAGAAATAAAGCTCATGGGGAAACACTTATTAGGGGGTAGCTGCATTTGCTGCCGCTGGCTGATTGGGTCCTCTATCACTCGCTACTTAATTGGTTTGGTTTACACAGTTGCAAGTAAATTCATTTTGGTAATATCCCAGCTGAGCCGGCAGTGCACTCCAAACACTGAAGACTTTGTTCTTGTCAAAACCGGATGAGCAAATGATTTAAATCCTCCTTTTGTTCAAGGTTGACTGATCTGGCACCCACACCTCAGGACTCAACCCCCTCCCCTCCTCCCCTCCTCCCCCCACCCTCCACCCATCATCCCCTCAGGGGCTTTGATACACCCTTTTCAAGTTATATTTTTGTCCAACAATGCCTCCGTTGTGTGTGTTTCAATTCTGCGTGGGACATTTTGTTGAAGCCGTTGATGACTGTGTCTGTCACACAAAAGACAACTTCCCTCTGCTGTCACAAGGCCAGTGGGCTTTCCCGCTCTCCGGCGGCACGGCACATGTCAACATTTAGGTAAGGAGAGAGAGAACAATGACAGCTTAGGCCTTTCCTGTGCATTCATCCAGAGTGTTTCTTTCACCATGTTGGGTTATATTAGGGGCGGGTGGAGGGAGAAGATGAACTCAGATTCACCCTCATCTTGCTTCGTCTTTAATTCAGTTGCACTCAGATGTTCTGCAAGTCTCTGATGTGTCTTGTTAGTTGGATTTAGAAAGTGGCCTCTGATGAAGGCAGGGGGACGTTGCCAGGTTAGATGGTCCTGCAGAGAGGACTCCCCTCTCAAATAAAGCTTGTAACTTTCTGTTTGTTTGCATTTGTACAGACCGATCTTTACATCTCATGCTTTTTTCTCTCACTTCCTCTTTTATGCATTGGCTTGCAGCCAGCTTTGCGTAGCGTGCTAAGCTCCTCCCATTTATGTAAGTTTGCAATCTGAGCTTGCAGATTTTTTTTGTTGTTTCCTCTTTTTTCGCCCTTCCTGACAAATGGCAGTCGGATTATGCATGTGTGCATGTGTGTGTACTGTCTTAAGTGTGTGATGGCAGCTTAGAGAAACAGGGCGACGGAGCGTTAGACAGACTAGGCAGAGCACATCAATAACAGCACCTCACGACAGAGGTGAGAAGCACTGGAATATCTTGCCTTCTCTATCTCTACTCCTGTTTGTCTGCGTCGGCTCGCTGTCTTTATCTCTTCCTCTCATCCTCCCTCCTCTTCGGCTGTCTCCTCTGCTCCCTCTGTCTATTTCTCTCCCTCCTTCCCTCCCACCCTACCCCCCTGCTGTCTCGAGAGTGTGTTGGAGCCGGTAGCAGGTACAGCAGGAGCCCATTAGTGCGGAGCCCCGCTCTGATTGGATAAGCCGGAGAAACCGGGAGACTGCCTCTGAATAATTGATGTGCATTGTGCAGACGCTGGACAAGGGAAAAAGACAGATCAGAGAGCAAGGGAGGAGAAAGAGAGTGAGCAAAAGAAAGAGAAGAGAGGAAGACAGGAGGAGGAGGAGAGAGGAAGTAAGAAAGAAAGAGTGAGCAGAGTAAGGGATATGTGCAGAGAGTGAGAGTGATAAGGCGCAGGCAGGAGGCTTGGAAGAAGCAAAAGCTTTGAGAGTTGCCACTGGCCTCTGCGGGAACCGGAGCATTTGTGACACTTGAGTCTTTTCTCTGCGCTATGAAGGGAATAAGATGAGATGTGCAGGGACTTTGCTTGGCTCTGGGTAAGTGTTTGTGTGCATGTGTGTGTGTGCATGTGAGTCTGCTGTCCACGTGTGTATCCCTGCACAACTATTTGGTATATTATGTGAGTGTGTTTGCATGCATGGGGCAGGATCAGAACTTAACAGAGGCCCATTGAGGGGCTAATTTAGGTCTAAAATGATGCAGTTAGACTGAAGCAGAATTAGCTTGGTCTTTAAAGTATATACTGTTATGGTCTAAATGCACAACGTTTAATTTCAGCTGTGCTTCGACAGTGTTGTGTCTGTTGCGACTGTAATTTAGGCCTTAAATAACACGGGCTTCTGTCTCGTCTGCTGTGCTGTAGTGTGACTGTAGTCTCAAACACTGGACGCTCACACAAGACAGGATCAGGGCAGATCAGCTGACCACAGGTTGACCTACATGCCGCTCTGTCATGAGGTTATTCTCACCGGGTCTTTGTCTGTGTGCAGGAGCAGATATTGATATGTGTGTTAGTTAATTTTTGGCTTATTTCCGGCCTTGTGGGAAAAGGTTACAGGCGAGGTTGTGGTTCTGTTGTCTTGTATCAAAGCTGGGTATTAAAAAAGTTTGGTTTGGGGGTTAAAGGTTGAGGGGATGTAGGTCACATGTAAATGCCATAGCAACACACTCATTTCTATTTTGTTATCGATGTAACATTGTTTGAGTCCTAGTGACGAGGCAGCATCATTACATTCAACAACTTCTCCCCAATTATAGCACCTAAAGGATCCATGTTAAGAGTGTGAGTGTATGTCTGTTAGTGTATGTGTTTCTTTGTCAGCAGAAGATGACCCACTTTTCCACTGTGGCTTCTTTTTTAAGTTGTTGACCTGTGCTTGGAGCCAGAGCCTGTCTGCCTGTCCACTCATTAGGAGAGAAGGAGGAGGGGGAGCGTAGTCATGGAACGACAATGCAGTTAGATCAGCAGCACACAGAAAGGCCTGCTTTTTCTTTCACTCTTCCAGCGGTGTTTTATAAGTATTAAATGTACCTGTCGTTGTCAAGTGTGCGCCTCGTAAAGGGGAACAACACTTCCCTCACACGAATGAGTAAAGGCCAGTCAGGCAATAAAAGCGACATGATGCTGCGGGCTATACAATCAGTGCTTAACCTTAAAACTGACAACTTAATGGCTCTTGCAAACAATAACGCAATCTTCCAGTGACCTATGTAGAGAACACTGCAACACAACTCGACTTCCAGCGAGTTGTTGTGGTGCTGCAGCACTTCCTGTTAGTCTGAGCAGGGTGTAAACCGCTGAAACCATCCTCAACCTCACAGCCACATGCTCTCCCCCTCCGGCCTTCCTCCTCTTCTCTCTCTGGCTCCAAAGCTTTTGTTTGTATCGCTTACTCTACACACTTCTGTGACCTCCAGTGACTTGGAGCACTTCCCATCAGGCAGTTTAGTGACTCATTCATGACATTTGACTTTGAACTGTAAATGTGCAGCGTTTTTTTTTTTTCCTTTTCTGCAAATCGTTTCTGCTTTTTCTGTGAAACATTGCCATGCTTGACATCCCTGCCTCCTCCCACTGAGAGCAAGTGGCAAAGTAAAGTTGTGTGAGAGTTTTTTGCTCAAGACTTGAGAGAGGAATTTCTGGTAGGACAAACTGATGTCATGTATTGATAGCAGCGAGGGTGGAGCTCTCAGCGCCCCGGGCTATGCAGTATTCTTGCAGGATGTGTTTCCGGAAACACTTGTAAAATTCTTGAGTCTTGTTAATCACTTCCACATCTATTCAGTGAGGTGTGTTGACATCTTGAGAAATCCTTTCTTTACTAATTCACCTGTAAAAAAAAAAAAGGACACAGCTGGAATTTCATCACTTTTTAATCACTGTTTTATATTATAAAACAGCAGCCCCAGGAAATCTCAGAGTTCTTGATTGTGTTTTTCACCCTAATGATTTCATTGAAGTAACAACAGTGTGAGATGAAAGACATATTGTGGAAGTTGAGACAGGTAGTGTGTCTGGTTATAATTAGGCATGTGATATTTACTAGTTCCCCTCCAGTGGCGGGAAGCTGCGCGTGGCTGATAAGAGCAGTTCATTCACAGCTTGCTGTCCTCTGATGCTCTTCCTCGCCGTGTGAGGCGCTTTACTGTATAAGCACATCTCCACAAAGCCCAGGCACTGACTGTGTTTGTTTACTCACCAACACACACCTCAGTTTCCATATTTACTTTACTTTTCCTCTCTTGTTGTACATTTGCTTTTGCCCACATACCTGTGTTCGAATGTTTATTTCCCTGTTTACATTCAAATGCATTTGAGTTTGCATATTTGCTACACAGTGTGTGTGTGATTCAGATGTGGATAATGGGTGTGTGGTCATATGTAGGATCGTTGTGAGTGTTGTGACAGTTCTCTGATACAGATGTGGAAGGCCGTGTGACCCCCGGGGCTTAACACTGTAAGCAGGACGTGCTGACTCACAGAGCATCTGACGCAGATACACCGGCCACCTGAATTTCATATCCCAGCGAGGATGTAGGTCAAATCCATAGGTCAATGCCGTAACCCCTGTCATAACAATGTACCCAAAGCAAACCTGTAGTGCTGTGTAGCCAACACAGTGTGTTATGTCATTCGATACACTGGCGTCACAGGATATAAAAAATACCTCATCGAGTAAAGCTGCAACGATAAGTCAAAGGAAATTTAATCTGGAACTATTCTGATAACTGCTTATTTGTTTAAAGGGACAGTTCACTCTAAAACCAAAAGCACATATTTCTCCTCTTACCCATAGCGCCTGTTTATCACTGCAGATTGTTGTGTGTGTTGGAGATATCAGCTGTAGAGATGTCTGCCTTCTCTAAAATATAATGGAACTAGATGGCACTCGGCTTGTGGTGCTCGAAGTTTCCAGAAATTATGACCCGGTTAGTCAAGATAATCCACAGACAAACTGTTGTGAGCAGTAGGAACTATTTTCTTTCTACTGAACTACAACCACCAACAGTGTCATCACACAGAAGGAAGTGTGGACCTACTCTTGGACGAGAGGTTCGTGCTCGTAACAGTGTGGCTGAGCTGTGACGTTAGCTAGCAGTAGATGCATGCTTCCTAATTTGCAGTGATACAGTTGACAGGTGTAGTTCAGGAGAAGGAAAATAGTTCCTTCATAAAACTGTTCACAACAAGGTCTGTGGATTATCTTCAGTAACTGGGTCATGATTTCAGTGGAGAGACATTGTTGTTGAGTTTTTCAGATGTATTTTTTTTGGCGCTTTGAGCACCACAAGCAGAGTGCCATCTAGTTCCATTATATTGGAGAGAAGGCAGACATCTCTATGGCAGATATCTCCAACACTCATCAACTCACACCAAAACAATCTAGACTGGTAAACAGCACTACAGGTAAGAGGAAAATATATGTATTTTTGATTTGGGGGTGAACTGTCCCTTTAAGTCATTTTTCAAAAAAATTGCAAAATATTTTGAGGGTTAATTTTTCTGCTTTTCTTTGTTTTATATCATTGTAAATTAAAAATCTTTGGGTTTTGGACTGTTGGTCAAACTAAACTCTCCACTATTGTGAAGGCCATTTTTCACAGTTTTTATTTAATCGAGAAGATAATTGGCAGATTCATTGATAATGAAAATATTTGTTAACTATAGCCCTAATGTCAAGAGACTTTGCAGGATATAGGAAGAGTTCAGGCCAGGGTACACTTTATTTTTACTTATTTTATTTCATTTTTATTTTATTTTATTTATTTATTTATCTATTTATTTTTGTCTTCACATAGGAAGCATTTTAGGGTGTTAGCGGGCTTGAGATTATAAGTAAATGTGGAGAAACATTAAAGAGCACTCATTCCTTTCCATAAATAAATTTTGAAATGGATATTAAGTAATATACAAAGGATATCAGCTCTGCATCCTGGTGCTTGTCTCTTATGCTCCCTGACTCATTGTGTAACAGCACACAGATCAAGAGTATCTGACTCATGAGAGTGACCATTTAAAGCTGCAGTAAATACGATGCTAAGAAGTCTTTTCAGTGAGTTTTTCAGTGAGACACGCCCCACAGTACATTAAAATGTAATAGACTGTGTTTGTTGTTTTTTGTGGCCACATGCGACACCAGAGATCCCACATTTCCCGCCTGAGCTCCGACATTTTGCACCAGTTTAGTCAGCTCCAGCCGTCATACTGCATTATGTTTGGTGTTCATGCTGATTCTTATAACTCTGCCCCGTTTAAAAATGTGTAATTTGAACCCCACAGAAACCAGCACCTGCAGGAGATGTCAGAGTGACTCAGGTAGAGCTACCCTCCCTTCTGGGCTGCAGCATCTCTTTGGCTTGTGACCCACACACATCCCGGGGAGGAGGGGACCTGCCCACTCCCTCCATCTCCACCTGTCCTCTGTCTAGCATCCTTCCATCCATCTTCTCCCCCCCTCTGTCCTCGTGTCTGGTGTACTGCCAGAGGTCGTGGATGAAATTCTGTCAAACCAGCCAGACAAGAAAACTGCATTGTTTTACCAATGCGAACAAAACAAAAAAAATCACAGAAAATTTAAAAGCAAATAAAATAATAAGTGACACATTTGACGTTAGAGGCCGTTTCAGATTTGGAATATTCTGATCCGTGTGAACAGTTAGTTACATTAAAGGCCTGGTTTTGGTTGAGTGTGATTTCTGACACAGAGCTGCCTCTCTGCAGGGCATGTTTGAGTTGTTCTGCCTCTAAGCTGTTGAGACTAAAGCCCATTTGATATGCTCTTCTCTTGGAAGAAGTTGGCTGAACAGAGAGGGGGCAGGATGGGGGATATCATTGACTGCTTAAATGGCTTCCATTACACTTCTGCAAAACGCATGACTTTTTTTTTTTTTCGCAGGATTTTATATCCCCTCCATATTCGTCTTTTGCATAATACTTTGTACCCACACAGCACAGACCTACCTGCCAGTGTTTTACAGACCTCTGCCTATGATATCTATTATAAATTGCTTCTTTGTTATCATCCCACACATTGTCTCAGAAGGCTTCTGTCTAGTGCTGCAGTGTTCATGCTCAGAAAGTGTAATTTTTCATGTAGTATTTCCTCCTTTGTCTGTGTTGTTATCAACAAAACTACAGAAGAGCTGCATGCACAGTATTACATGTCTCTATCAAAGCCTGGCGTGTCCAGCGTTGGCGATTAGACTTTGGCATGACAGCCAGATTTTGTGGTAATTTCAGGACCAGAGGTGATGTAAGGATGAGCACTATAAGGGCAGGGATATGCAACTCGTCTGAAGATGTAGCTAATGTATTTGGACTGATTAAGTGTTGCGTAATTGCTACAATCCACAAACATCTATATGGACCTTTGTGCAAACCAGACTAGATAAAACTGAGCCTGCAAGTTTATACTTCGAGCATGCACAGAAACAACCTGGTGTAGTTTATGCAGCTACGTAAAAGATCTTTTTTCCACTCACAAAACCTCTTTGGTGCAATTCATTGCCACCAATCTTTGCTTCGTGTTATCATTCAAACAAAATGAGGCTACAACTGTCACATCTCCTTTACAAGAGGTTTCTGTGATGTAGCACCTAGAACATAAATTTAATAGTGCGATAAAAGAGCCAAGGCCTTCGATATCAGTGACATATCACCGATGCCATATCAATATCATGATTTGATAGTGCAGAGTCATTTTTAAGAGGAACCAGGTGCACTTCTCCTGAGCTGAATTTCAGTGGGGTGCAGTGTGTTTAAAAAAAACAACAAAAAAGCTGCAATGTGTTTGTTTCCCCCAAAACAAATTCAGGAAAAAGGTGGCACTCGAGAGCACTCTGATGAAGGCTTTGACAGCTTGAAAACTCATCAGCAGTTTTGTCTGTCAAGTAGTTGTAAATAAACACACCGAAATGATCAAGACATGAGCTGATTCTTTTTATTCTATCACTACTTGAGTGTCGCTTTTTCGTGTGTTTGATTTGGGGAAACAAACAAGTCTGTAAATGCTTTTGAGAAAAGAAAAACTTTAGCAGTACTGGAATTTTGGTAATACACTTAAATTGGCACATTTGCTGTGGTCAAGGACTCAATATGCTGCTATTGACAGTGATTTTGGGAGGACATTATGACATTATATACGTGTGTTTACAATATATAATCACAAAATACATGTAATATTGTAGTCTGTATAATCCCAAGGCCAATTAAGGGTTTACTTTAGATTTGTTTAGTTGTTTTTTTTCCACATTTTGTCATATTGAAGGGATTTTATGACTTAAAATGTGTTCATGCTGTGTTGGAGTGCCTGTGCAGCTTTACCAGCCAGAGCCTTGAAAACAGTCTGGAACACTAGCATTTGCACTAAGGCACGGTTGGACTTTTTTTTTTTTTTTTTTTTCAGAATTGCTCTGTGCTTCGTGCTCGGTGAGCTCTGCTGCCCTTTCAACAGAGAGGATGTCATGAGCTACAAAATTGCTGATAGGCTGCAGGAGAGAATAAAATCTGTTTTCACCCACTGAAAATGCCATTTCAGTGTGTGGAGTTCATTTTACCGCTGGCATTTGACATGCACTGGCACAAAATTAGGCCGTTTTAGCGAGTTCTTCTCTGCTCTATAGGCCAATTGCTCTGCAAAGCTAAAAATTATGCTTCCCTGTGTAGTCATATAACACGTTTTGTTCAGTAATTCACGCCTGGAAACTGTCCAGCGCAATGACACTCTGCTTCTGGCTTCATTGAAAGAGTTGAGTGTTAACTATCTTGCTAAAGGGCACACAGTTCATGTAAAGGTGAGGGCGTCTCCTTCCCAGTCCTGGTGGTGCGTGTATGTGGCGGATCTGTGGCTTCACGCTTTATCATGTCAGGTGTTTGTCAACAAAGTGGGGCCACCAGGATCCAGCTTACTGATTTATATTGGGGTGCACATATTCAAAGTGTTGTACAATCAGATAGTTAGCAATCTGTCACGATTTGAGGCAAGTACTCGCAGGCTTCTACCACACACAGATGCTTGCCCACACACTGCACTATCAGAGTTCATAGTAATTAGCATCGGGGTTTCCTTGTAAAAGAGGACTTGTACACACACTCTGTCATTAGTTAATGGGCCTTGCAGCCTGTTACTAGGGCTTACTTTCCCTTTGTGCTGCTCCCAGAGGGGCTGAGGTGAGGTGAGAACGAGCCAGGGCTTCTGCTATCAGTCAGCCATACAGCATTAAATACAACCTGAGTGAGGAGGGCCCATATGTCTCCGGGCATTACTCAATTAAAAGGCTCAGCTTCTAAGAAATGGAGCTGCTTTGAGAGGGTCAGCTTGGGCTCTGCTGGTAGAGGACAAGACAGACTACTTGTTAGGGAGAGGTCTCTGTTGAGGCCTATTACAAAGAACCCAGTGAAAACACCTCAGCACAATAGAGCTATGTATTGGCAAGAATGTGGCGATACGATACGTATCACGATACAGGGGTGCGATTCAATATATTGCGATACTGTAAGCAAGCAATATATATCGCAATGTTTTAAATCTAATTTAAGGAAACTTTCAGTGCTAGCGGTGTGCCCTTCATGACTGCTTGTTTCATAGGCCTGTGCTCTTTGTGTTTACGCTAGTGATATGTTGTCACGTTAGGGTGGAAGAGTCAGATTCCTGAAGATAGATTACAACACTGAAGGATCTAGCAGTTGGGGTTTTTAAACTCAATACAAAATGAAGCACTGCCATCAATCTGTGCATGTAAACTAATAATTAAAAAAAAAACAATACACTGTTTTCAAGATCAGTGTGGTAACACAAAACATAATATTGGGATACTCTAGTGTATTGATATTTTATACACCCCCACAACATAACACAGCAGCTTCAGACAAAAGGGCAGTCCACACCAAGAACTAAAACATTAACAGTGTGAGCCCACACTGATGAATGATAATGTTCTTTGTACTTCTTCAATTCTTCTGTATTTTTTTCTCTGTTTAAATCAGGCTCTGTTGTTGGAACCCCACGAGGGGTTCATTCTCTTCAAAGGAAGTGAGGTACTGCTAGATAGCCTACCAGCTAGTGTTAGCTATTCATAATCATCTCCTCATCCCTGTAAATAATAACAAGACAGTCCTCACTGATTCTGATGGTGAGCCAGATTGCATCCCAGATGCCATTCCTCTTGATAACATTTTTATAAAGACTGTTTTATTAATGTTATGGTCATCAGCGCGTCTGTCACCCATCAAATCGCTCTGGAAATGGCGTTTACCACTGTTGTCTTGAAGTCGTGGTGTGGACTCTACCATACACCTGAGTTACAGCAATTTTTTAAATTATAGTTAAGTCAGGAACACTTTTGTCAAAGAAAACTTAATTTCCATTTGCAGTGTTATATTTGGCGGTAGGGCTCTGTTCTGGGGCCTCTCTGCCTTTCTTGGGCCTACGCAGAAAGCCTCTTCCGTGTGCCTATGCGGAAAGCCTAAGGCGGAGAAAGCACACCTCTCTGCCCTTCCACGTGTATACGAGGAAAGCCTGAGGCAGAGAGAGCAAACCTCCCTGCCCTTCCATGTGCCTACATGGAAAGCCTGAGGCAGGGAGAGCAGCAGCAAAGACCCCCTGGGAACAGAACAGAGCAGCATCAATGACAAACAAAAATGACACTGATAAGTCAGACACAGCAACAAAAGGAGGAGCTGGGGTGGAGGTGGGTTGCAAAGTGGCTCACAGAGGAAGCAGCAACAAAGCAGTTTAAATAGGGCACCCTGAATGAGATTCGCCAGTTGGTTGCGTAGGAAGGAATCATGTGATCTATCAGCTGACTCCGTTCCATCAATCAGCTGCTCCATCAGTTGATTGGCTGTTTGAGATCAGCTGATGTAGCTGGGATGTGAACTGAGCTTGACATCATGGCCTGCCTGAACTGATGCTGTGCTCAGTTTGTTGTTTACGTTATAGTACTTGGTGTAGACAGCCCTGAAGGCTCGAGTATCCCTGCAGTCTGTAGATATAAGTCATTCAGAGCAGTAACTGTGTTTATATCCATGTATTTAAAGTGAAAGTTTGACTTCTTGCGCAGTCATGAGTGCATTTTAAAGTCTTTACTTGCACTTGAAAGGTATGAATGGTGAGATTAGCCTAGATAAACTCAATTACCGGATTTCTCCTGGATCAACAACAGCTTCTCTCAAAGGCAGGGAAACACCTTTAAACTCCTTTAAAAATGGATGGCATGTCAAAGTAAACAAGGATGTAATTATCATAATTAAACAGAAACAGACACAAATGTTATCAACAAAGAAAAAACACAGTATATATACAGTAACTGCCAGCCGACTCCTCTTTACAGGCTTCTGCAGCCGTTTAAATCTATATTGTTATTGTTGGGATTTTGAAAGTACTTAGGAAGAAAAAACTGATATATTAGACTAACAACTCCAAACTCTGAGTGCTGGAGAACATGCCTTCAGGCAACACCGCCACAAGCTCCCGATAAGCTTAATGTTTCATACTGTAGCTACAATCTCTCTGCTTTCTTACCCAACTGTAAACTGTCGTGTCAACACTTTATCGAGCAGCTCTGACGTTCTGCAGAGCTGCTACTTGATCCGCTGGATATCCAGTGTTTGGGCAAAGCTCTACTAAACTCACCATTTTAACATTCAAGCTGCATGCAGAGACATAAGAAAAACATCCTTCAGCTCATCCCACACTGTGTGAGGAGAAAAAGTTTCCCCCCAAAACGGAGCTATCGCTTTGATCTCGCCTGTTGCAGAATTTGCTTGAATGAACCAGAGTTGTTTTTTTATGATGTTGTAAATCAATCTTGGGTTAGAAACTCTAAGAATTTGGTTCACGTTAAGTCGACTTATCATCATGTAACCCTTCAGTTTATTTATCTATTTATTTTAATAAGCAGTGTTTAAGCAACTCTAATGACTGTATAAGCCATCGATGTAAAGACGGTTCAGAGTGAATACGGTTTTAACAAAGAGCTTGACCTTGGCTCGTCTCCGCCAGGTAGCTGCTGGAGCCTTCAGCACAAAGTGTATGATTTAACTATAAGTGTAAATGAAATGGGAAGATAAAAGAGGAGAAACAAAAGAGTTGTAACGAGAAAGAGACCTTGCTTTTATATTCTCTTTTTTTTGTTGTTGTTGGCTCGATCATCTGCGCTCTTGGCATCCGCTCCTCTTGTTCTCCATTAGTGAAGTTAACAGAACATCTTAATTAATAAAAATGTAGACAGATGGATCACAATACAACTTTAAAAAAAGGCTGAAGGATGTGGGTGTGTCTTGTATGTGAGAAGCGTGTTTAACGCCAAGGAGTTGCGGGTGTGTTATGGTGTTGGCAGGGGTTTTAACACGGGGGACTGCGAGGTGAAAACAAGGTCATGAACAGAGTACTAAGCGCGCTAAATATGCACGTTGCTCAGAGCGGACCCTCACTCTATAATGAATGACTTCTGGCCTTGGCAGCGTGTTAGATTTGGTGGCTCGTAGCCACACTGATATGATAAGTCGTCGCCTTTCTGCTTTCTTCTCTGCCTCTCTATCTCTCTCTTTCCCTCTCAGAGGGACTCCATCACTTGTGCTTGGAGCTGATCTTTAGGTCTAAATGGTGGGTTGCCAGTTGAAGAGACAGTCCCTCGGTGCAGAGGTGGTGATTTAGTGGGGAGATAAGCCCTCTGTAATGGCAGGGTGGAATAATTCCTCTTTAACTAGGAGGCTTGGCTCTCTCCACCCTCCAGAAGAAATTGTTACAGCTCCTCTGCTTTGTTCTACATTCCTTTCCTCGCTGTTTTTCCTCCCTTCTCTCCTCTCCTTTTTGTTTTTTGTCATAAGTACTGAAGCTGCAACAATTAGCCGGTCAACAGAAAATTAATCGGCAACTATTTTCATCGTCAAATAATCATTGTAGTTATTTTTTAAAGCAGAAAAGCCAAACATTTTACTGGTTTCATGCTTCTTAAATCAGAGAATCTGTTTCTTGTATTTGTCATACATGATGATAAAATGAATAAGTTTGGATTTTTGGACTTGATCAGATGACATACCATTTGAAGATATCACTGAGGGCTCTGGGAAATTACACAGGGAATGCGTCACCAGACATTTTGTTGACAAAACGATTAATCGAGATAATAAAGGGCAGATTAAATGATAGTGACAGTAGTTGTTGGTTTCAGTCCGAACAATTAGTAACTCAGATCAGATAAGCAGTTCAGATGTGGTGTATTGCAATGTGCAGGTCACAGCTGGTAAAGCCCACTCACTAACAAGGTTTCAGTTTCAGAATCACAACAGTTGGTTTCCTTTTTCCATTTACAGCCATTTTTATTTTCATTTCATTTGCAAAGCATTGTGACAGACATTTGTTGTTTGCGGCCTTCTAAATCCTCGCAGTGCAATGCCAAATTCATTTTCACAGACTGTTTAAACCTCAAAATTTCTTCAGGGTTCTTGAAACCCCCAAACCTGGCAGCAGCACTTCCTAAAAGGCTGGTGTATGTGGGTCTACAAGGATAAATTTAGCATGTTAAATTATTTAATTAAGTAGCGAACACTGTAACCTTTCTTTTGTTTGTTTGTCGAGACAACTTTCTGCAATCAAGAGGCGGCGTGTTTAAATAAGCCGCACGACTCTGATCGATTCAAGAATGACAAGTTGATTGGCATCAGGAAGAAAGAAAATCAAATTGGCAGGATACAAAACAAATATCTCTTGTCTTCAAGATGAGGATGAGAAGGCTGCACAGTTTGATTAGTCCTCGGAGAGATGAGAGGACATGGAAGGTGTGGAGAAGAATGAAGTGGTGATGATGAGTGGAGAGGAGTGAAGATAGCACAGTTTAACTTGCTACATGGATCGAATCTGTAACCCCAATCACTCCGTCTCTGTCTGCCTCTCATGCTCCATTTCAGCCTCTCCCTCTCTGTGGCAGAAAAACTGGGAGGTCCTTTGTGCTGTAGAGAGATTTCAGTTTATATTTTACACTGCAGGTACAGATGATGTGATGTAACTGTTGTGAAATCCACACAGGCAAATAATCAGCGCAGGTTTATTGAGTTAGGCTGCCCCCTGGAGGCTTTAGCAATAACCTCAGGCTGGATGGCGACAGACACGAGCCTACGATTCACTGTCGAGAGACCTGACAGGCTAAATCTATTAATTTGAGGTTGACATTTAAAAAGTGTGAAGATAGAAACAAGAAAATCTAGTTTTCAGAATGATTGTTCACACACAGAACTGTAAACATGCACTTAACGCCACATGGATACACAGTGCATGCTCATGCAGGCAAATGTGAGTGTGGGTGTGTGCTGAGAAGAGACTAACGCGTGTGCATATGTACGTGTGTTTGTGTGTTTCCCCTACAGCCCTGCTGTCGTCGTGGTGCGAGGAGCTGGGTCGTCTCCTCCTGCTGCGTCACCAGAAGAGCCGGCAGAACGAACCGCAGGGAAAAGTCCCCATGCAGCCCAGCATGAACAGCATGAAGCCCGGCCTCACACACAGGTCAGTGGGGAGTCTCTGTGACACCTCCTGTCAGATGAATAAAGACTGCGCTTATCTTCCAGTAAACCCAGATTCTCCATTCAGTTCAAGGTGACTGTTTTTCCATCTTACCAGTGAAATGAAGCTTTTCCCTGCATCCTAAAAAAAGAGAAAAAAGAGGAGCATCAAGGGCGAAAAACTGTACAGCATCAAATCAGAGAAGTGCAGCTGTGAATTGGCAGATATGAGTCACTTGCTTTGGAATAAATTAGGTTAATGCTGCTGTTTCTACCCATTTGCTTCTAGTTATCCTCCACTGAATGTGGTACACATCACACACATCTCATACTTTTAATTACATTTTTATGATTCAAATGTTTCTGTTTGATTGAATTTGTATTGCACCCGTTGATACTCAGACTGATACATGCCTGTCTGTGCCATCTGTCAGTTGTCTGTTACTGCAGGCAGTCATCTGAAAGAAGCCAACAGTGAGATAAGCTCTCAGTCAGCCCGACTTAAGCCCTTTATAGACATCAATACAAAATCACAGTGCGACAGGCAGCTGATGTACAGCTTTTTTACTCCGCAACAAAAACTTCTCTTTCTTTGTTGTGAGGAATAACATCACACAAGAGGTGAATAAACAGAGGTTAACACAACACAACACTCATACTATGACAATAACAGTCTGTAAAGTGCAGCCGATAAGATGCTTTGGGTGGGTGTGGTGGGTGTCTGTGTAGATGGGTGCTGTGGGTGAGTGTGTGTGAAGGGAGATGGGGAGATGTGGGTGTCAGGGAAGATGTAGAGCACTGGTTTTTAAACCGCAGGTGTACCACAGGTGGTACGAAAGCTCCCTCCAGTGGAACGCAAAGGAATCTCTGAACAAATGAACGCTATAAAAATACCACAGCATTTTGTATGATGATCATGATCATGAATGTAGCACACACATACATTCATGATCAGTTTCACACAGAGTTTATTTAATCAGGAAGTCACATTGGGATCAAGATATTATTTACAAGTGAGACCTGAGTACAGAGTAAAAAATAAATAAAAAATAAAATGACTATAAAAAGGGGGATGACATACAAATATAATAATGACAAAGCAAGGATTAAATACACATTTTAAAATATCATTGGTATAGGTATGAAAAGGAATAAAAATAAACTAAATACAAACATATAAAAATATATGTTGATATGTAAAAATATACATTTACATAGACAACTGCATGACAAATAATAATTAATGCATTCTAAAATATCCTTGGCAGAGGTTTAAAAATGAATAACATACAAACATATTATGTGAAACAGTCACATCTAATATTAATAAAACTTTTCACAATTTTTTAAAATTGCCCCAGTGACATCAGTGTATCAAGTCTGAGTATGCTCTACAACTCCACGATACAATATTATCATGATACTAAAGTCACAATACATACGATTTTGAACGTGTTGCGATATGCTGAGTATTGCAATAAAATATATCGCATTATATTGCGCTTTATTACCTCTTGTCAACCAGTAAATAATGTCCCCAAAAGAAAACTTTGTCAACATCTGTTTTATCTGAAAAGATAAAGTTTTCAGTCTGTTCATGTCACTTCAATTTCCGTTTTATTTGCAGTAAAATGTATATAGTGCACTGAAAAAGCGATCGATTTTATAATTTAAACAGGTTACCTAAAGCTCAATTTGTATTTGTAATGTTAATAATTTAAATACTAAAAAAATCAGTACTTGGCACTGTGTGACGATACAATACTGCCACAAAGACATATCGCGATACTATGCTGGATCAATTTTTTTCCCCCACCCTAAACACATAGTGTAAGCCAGTCCTGACTATAATGGGTGTTATAAGTATAATATTTTTGGTATAGAAGTCATTAGAAATAGGGTGTTACTTCTTGAAGTAGTCCTTTACAGATGAATAGATACAACTGTGATAGCAAGATTATAAATGGAGGTTAAGTGACATGGCAATTGTGACTCCAAACAAGGAGAGAGGTGCAGATCAGGAGGAGAATAGTTCGAGCAGCCCTGTTGAAACCAAAGTGGACAATAATCAACTAAGCACATGTGCTAGTGGCACCAATGAAGTCTCCACATCAGCTGACGAGGGGCTGGCCCTTGCAGAGTATGACAGTTGCGTGTAAGAGTTTGCCGACTCTAGCTGCTGCAAGAGGGAACAAAACATCCTTTCATTTTATAGTTACAGTTTACTAATATTTGTAAAACTCTCTAAGGTATGAACAGTGGTTACATGAGCCTCAAAACCAGCCACAACTCAGCCCTGAGCAGAGTGACCGTCCTCTACTGACCAATCGACAGACTGCAGTGTTCACAGCTCCACCTTTTAGTACCAGATCTGTGTGCTAGGCACCCCAACAGAGGGGGGACCAAACATGGGGATGGTACAGAACAGTTACATTGGTACCATCCACAACTTTTCACAGTGGAAACAAAAAAAAGCGTACTGAACTGAACTGAACCGATTTCCTTAGATTTTTTGAGCATTCTCACAAATTGCTCCGAACTAATTCATTAAAGCTAACTAAGGTTCACTTCAGTGTCTTTAAGAGACAGGGTGCATTAATGTGTCTTCATTAAGGTATTATCTTGAAACTCTGTGCTTATGTAACACACACACCAAAACACAGAGGACTTCCGTTGTTTGGAGAACAGCCAGACTTACTTTGAGAGGAGCTGAGGTGATTTGGGGTGGAGGGACAAAGCGGCAGGGAAGAGAGCTGTGAAGTAATGTTTTTGGAGAACATTGTGTGCTCATGTCTTCCTCTCGAAGAAGTACAAGAAGAAAAAGCAAAGCCCGGAGTTAGCCAAGAGTCCTGTTTGCCTCTGCTGAGGATCTTGGGATAATGTTGTGCCTTTATGAGGAAATATTGAACAAGTCGTCCATTCCAAGAGCTAACCTCTGAGCGAAAACAAGCTGCTCTCCAAAAACAGCAGTTCCTTCCCACTCCACTGGCCACTTGCCTCTCCCCATGAGGCTTTAGCTTGTTTATTATATGTAACAGACTCTCATATTTTGCCCTGATATTTGTTTTAAATCTGAATGTTAAACATTCCAACTGCTCTCTCTCTATCCATATCCAACGACTGCTCAACCACTGAAAAAATTAATTTAATCATATTTAGTTTTTGACTGGTGTGTGTGGGCATGCAGCTCCTCATCGGCTCATTTGGAAATTTTTACTCATCTCACTGTGCAGCCATTAGCAGATACCCTGGCTGAAAGAGTGTTTTGAAATCGTACGCCAAACATTTCAAATTGCCTAACGCTTTGGCAACAAGAATTCCCAAATTATTCACATTTCTGGACGAATATGCAACTCTGTTGGCTTCCCATTGGCTCCTTTCTTGGCCAATTGAAACTTCAAGTGACATCAGGCACATGTTTTTGTTTTGATCTCCTTTCCAGTGATGGATCCTTTCCCTATGACTCTGTCCCCTGGCAACAAAACACCAACCAGCCCCCTGGGTCATTGTCTGTGGTCACAACAGTGTGGGGCGTGACCAATACGTCACAGAGTCAGGTATGTCGGTGCACGAACAGCATCCAGTCTGTAAATATATAAGTTCTGAAACACAATCAGTGCTTGACTAAGAAGGATGTTTCATCTTCCTGTATGTGTTAAATCCAGGTGCTAGGTAACCCAATGGCAAATAGCAATAACCCCATGAATCCTGGAGGTAACCCTATGGGATCGGGTCTGTCTGCCAGCGCTGCGGGGCTCAACTCCCCCCAGTTCAATGCTCAGCAGCAACAGTTTCCAAACAAAGGAGGCTCCAACCAACCGTACATGCAGCAGGGCATGTACGGCAGGCCTGGCTACCCCGGAGGTCCTGGGGGATACAGCGGGAGGTAAGAGACCGGATAGTGAATACGACTCTCTTTGTTAAAAAAATCAAGCAATAAAATTTACAGTGATGATTAAAACATGTGGTCTGTGTTTTTTACAGTTACTCTGGAGGCCCAAATCCTCCTCCAGGAGGTATGGGACTGACCTCCCACACACGTCCTCCTGGTGACTTCACTCAGCCAGCAGCCGCCGCTGCAGCTGCTGCTGTCGCTGCCGCTGCTGCTACGGCAACAGCCACAGCGACGGCCACGGTGGCAGCTCTGCAGGAAACCCAGAATAAAGACATGAACCAGTATGGACAGGTACAGTGCACACCTGCCAACAGATGCTTACAGCTGTAACCACCAAACAGGCTGTAACATACAGAAATCTGTTATCCACCACCTACTGGAGACCCCAAAATAATCATATTAAACACCGAAACCTTCTGTTTTGCCTCCAGATGTGTTCTTCGTTCCAAATGGGCCCCGCGCAGGCCTACAACAGCCAGTTCATGAACCAGCCAGGCCCACGAGGCCCCCCTGGAGGTATGAATCCAGCCAGCATGGGATCAGCCATGAGCAACCCCAACATGAGTGGGCCTCCCATGGGCATGAACCAGGCTCGGACCCCAGGCATGGTGCCTTTCGGAGCTCACGGCCAAAGGATGCCTCAGCAAGGGTATCCCGGAGGACCTCGACAGGGCATGCCCATGCAGGGGATGAAGAGGCCATATCCTGGGGAGGTGAGTGGAAAGATCTGATGATTAAAACAATCTGGCTCTATTTGCCTGCGGGCTCAAAGCCAACACGGGTTTCACAAGTCAATTGTTTTGCATCTGGGCCTGTTTGGTAATGTCCTGGCAACACACCAACATGACGACATGAATCCTTTTGTTGTTGAATCCATTTGTTTGTTCAAAGATTTGAGGGCTGTTTCATTTTTAGTTTTTGGAAAAACAGAATCCCCACACTAGATATAAATAATTATAGCTAGTAATTACCACCAAGGCGACGCTTCAAGCTTCTACAGCTTTGTTGGTAATTACCTCACCCTCAAAACGAGCATTTGTAAATTGAGCTTTATTTACAAATTCAAGGTAGCACTGCAAGACTAGTCAATGCACAAATGGTCATTTTGTGGGTGAAATAACCCTCAAATATATGTTCATGGGAGCATTATCTAGTTTTTCTGTCTTTCATATATTCTTCTGTCCAGCACCTTGTATTTATCGTCTACATGCAGGTAGTTTTGTTAACTTTTTTTGCATAGTTTTAATTTTTGCTCGTTGGATAAATGAGGGCTAATATTTTGCAGATAGGCTTGTTCATGTTCACTGTACTTGTAAGACATAAATGAGCATTTTCAAATATGTAGAGGAGGAGAGCAGCAGTTAATTTATTAATTTTTTATTACTTAGCCTCCATTAAATTAATAACCAGCTGCACCTGCAAACCTAACCTGCTTATTTATTCTACCTTTGTACAGCATATTTGAGATGATATATATTAAAATTTGGGGTGTTGTGTATTTTTTATTATGGAAGTTCATGTGCTTCATGGAGATGAACTCTTGCTACATTTGAGATACGATACGATACGATAAGATTTTTTGTCCTTAACGAAATTTGTCTTGAAGAAAAGTGCTAAACACAGCTGCCTGACATTCAATACATACAATACAATAACAGAGGACAAACAGTGTACAGTGGAAAGCATGGTAGCACATTACTGGGATACAAAAAATGTAGGTGAAATATTGCACATAGCCCATGGTAAGTTAACCAGACTATAAGACAATAATACTATAAAGGCCTAAAAACATCTGAATGTGAATCCACAAGTAGCGCAAATTCAAGCAACTAAGCCACCTGCTGCTGCTCATAAAGGGGATGATGGGAGCTCATGTGTTGGTCATTACTGAGGCTCGACTACACCTGCTGATTCTGTATTCACCCTCCTAATAATGTAGTCAGCCTCACTTTCAAGTTGTACCAACGTCTGTGGCCTGGAGATTTTGCTTATGTTTGCATTTGTACCTAATTTAAATAAAAACAGAGCCCTAACATTGTTTTAAACATTTTTTTTTCTTTAACTTTCTTCGTCCAGGGGAGTTATGGGGGTCAGCAGTACGGGCCAAACAGCCAGTTCCCACCGCAGCAGGGGCAGTACCCCTCATCGAACGCCGCCAGGCCGCTGCCATCTCCTAACTACCCCAGCCAGAGGATGCCAGGGCAGCAGGGCCAAGGACAGTACCCACCCGGCATGCCCATGGGCCAGTACTACAAGGTCTGTAATGCCACACTATTCATCCATCTATCTATTTTCTACCAAAATGTACTCCTACTCAGGGTCAGAAGAGGAGGCGGAGCCTATTCCAGCGTGCACTGTCCACAGGCAGGGACAGACAGATCACTAGTCAGATTTATAGCACTTATTGAGACATTTTGGTATATGCCTGCAGCCATAAGGATGTCTATTAAATTGATATTGCTCTCTATTCCTTTACAGCAAGAGCCCTTTAATGGTCAGAGCACCAACTTCTCTGGAGGCGGATACTCCTACGGCCAAGGCAATGGGGTATGTTTTTAGTAAGACTTTTCTGCTACATTTGACCGATGTATGTGAAATACAGATGTTTTCATTATTGCACTTTTCCTGCCTTTTACAGCCCCCGAGGCCCGGAAACTACCCCCACTCCCCTGTCCCTGGAAACCCCACACCCCCTATGACCCCAGGAAGTAGTATTCCTCCGTACCTGTCGCCAAACCAGGATGTGAAGCCCCCGTTTCCACCCGACATGAAACCAAATATGACAGCACTTCCGCCCCCTCCGAGTGAGTACCCCAGCAGTTGGGACCTTGTGCTCTTTTATTTTATCTGGCACAGTCGTATGACTTTACCAGCGTTAGACTGAAAGATTAACCCCCTGTTTATCTTCTCTCCCAGCTAACCCCAATGAGGAGCTGCGGCTGACGTTCCCAGTCAGGGATGGAGTGGTGCTGGAGCCGTTCCGCTTGGAGCACAACCTGGCTGTCAGCAACCACGTCTTCCACCTCCGACCCTCCGTCCATCAGACACTCATGTGGAGGTAAGACTGCCACACAAGCCTCTACTTCCATTTTATTAGCTTAACTCTCTCATATGGAGAAAGAACTACTCCAAATGGATACTAGGGATATATTTTCTCTTTGAAAATACATACTACACCACACAGCTTTTATTTCAGGATTCACAACCCTGTCGTATATTGTTTTTTACTCTATGACAGTGAGAGAAGAGAGTGTTTTGTTCTTTGTTTTCCTGGATATAATCGCTAACTGCTGACTCCTCTCTGATGATATTACTCCCATAGGTCAGACCTTGAGCTCCAGTTTAAATGCTACCACCATGAAGACAGACAGATGAACACCAACTGGCCCTGCCTCCGTCCAGGTCAGCGTCAACGCCACGCCCCTCACCATCGAAAGGGGAGACAACAAAACCTCCCACAAACCCCTGCACCTGAAGCACGTATGCCAACCTGGAAGAAACACCATCCAGATTACAGTCACCGCCTGCTGTTGTGTGAGTACACACTATCAGGACAATGTGTAAATACTAACAGTACGGAAGTTTAGTTTTTTCATTCAGCAGAAGATCAGCCGGGATGATTCTCACACAGATGATTTTACTTAGTGTATGTGCTGATTTTCTGTTTATTTTCATGTTGTTTGCAGTCCCACCTGTTTGTGCTGCAGCTGGTCCACAGGCCATCTGTGCGATCCGTCCTCCAGGGGCTCCTGAAGAAAAGACTCCTTCCTGCAGAACACTGCATCACCAAGGGTACGGCTCGTTTTGTCTCTCAGAGTAGTTAATACGAAGTACATCTTAATTACACAAACTCGCACCTGTTTCTCTTTACGGTGCGCTTTAAAATAAGTACTGAAGTACACCTGCCAGTGCTTACGGAGTAATACCTTCCCTCTGAAACGCTTTCTCTTTTCAGTTAAGAGGAACTTCAGCAGCGTGGCGGCCTCGGCGGGCAGCACAACTCTCAACGGGGAAGACGGCGTGGAGCAGACGGCCATTAAAGTGTCGCTGAAATGTCCCATTACCTTCCGACGCATCCAGCTACCCGCACGAGGGCACGACTGCAAACATGTACAGGTTAGTCCTGATTTAAAGAGGCGTTTGAGTTAATTGTTGATGTCAAATTGTGTCACATGTTGCTGTGAATGTGAGATTAACCCTCTTGTTGTCCGCAGTGCTTCGATCTGGAGTCCTACTTGCAGCTCAACTGTGAGAGGGGGACATGGAGGTGTCCTGTGTGCAAGTATGTGAAAATTTCTTTATTTTTTTGGATATAAAGAGAGTTAAGATTGCTAACAAGGGCTGCCTCTAATGAATTCTATCTATTTCTTTTCTTCTTTCAGTAAAACTGCATTATTAGAAGGTCTGGAGGTGGACCAGTACATGTGGGGAATCCTTAATGCCATCCAAAAGTAGGTTTCCTCTCTTCTTCTGCTAAATCCACTCATAACTTTGAATCCATTGTGTTAAAATTAAACACTGTCTTTCTCTTTAATAGTTCAGAGTTTGAGGAGGTCACTATAGACCCTACATGTAGCTGGCGACCGGTCCCCATTAAGTCTGAGCTACACATCAAAGAGGACCCTGACGGGCCACTTGCCAAGCGCTTTAAGACCATGAGCCCCAGTCAGATGACCATGCCCAATGTGATGGAGATGATCGCCCAGCTAGGGCCCGGCCCAGGACCTGGACCTGGCCCCGGACTAGGTCCCAGCCCCTACCCTCCACACCCTAATCAACATCCCAGTGGCAACGGGGGAGATTACCCTGGAGCAGGTAAAGAGAGCGGCCAGGAACCGACTGCGTGGATAAATAACAGGATAGTCAGCTCATTTGTTGGAAAAGTGAGCTGTTTTGCACTTTACAGCAGGAACTACTGATGTGTCTCTGGTGCATTAAACAAAGCAACAGCCCCAAGGAGAGTTTTGTGCTGAACCTGTTTGAAAATATTGTAAGCTCATTGCTCTGATAAATGTTTCATAACAGGGAAAAAAGTGGATCGTGTGTATCCCCTTATGTAACCACTTTGAAAAGATAACTTTTTGCAACAGTAAGGATTCGTGTGACAAGTCAGCAAGGCCAAACTGCAGTTAGCCTTTTGACAAAAGTGCTTTTATTTCGTCCTTCAAGGCAACACTTACCACAGCCAAGGGAACTTTGACTTCCCTCACGGGAACCCCTCTGGTGGTGGAGTCGGAGGAGGTGGAGGAGGTCCCCCGATGAATGACTTCATGCACGGCCCACAGCTCTCCCACCCCCCAGATGGACCTGGTGGTCTCCTCTCCCAGGACAAGCCCTTGAACCACGGCATGAATGATGCAGTAAGTACGGTTGACTTTCAGGGCTGCTTACTTCCCATCCCATTCTACCAGTAAAGTATGTTCATGTGACAGTATCTAGTTGTCACTAGGGTTCAGTGTGTAGGATTTAGGGGGGTACACTGGCAAAAAAATTGTGTTTTCCTCAGTATCTAATCACCTGAAAACAAAAACTGTCCCGTTTTCGTGAAGCCCAGTTCAGACCACCCGCTAAAAACCTCCTGAACGATGAACACTGAAGGAATCTTAACCGTTTAGCAGATTTTAGCTGGTTGCAATCTGCAGTCCTCACCACTAGATGCCACTAAATCCTACACACTGTTCCTTTAAATTTAAATTAGGATTATATCTGGTCAGACTTTTCTCTTCTGCTAAGTTATTTTGTCCTGTAGCATAATTTGGTGCGTTAGTATGCAGAGGAATATCTCTACAATCTGTGCCGTATTGAAAAAAGAGGCTCAGATTTGTTATCTGAACAAGGTGCAGCCTGTGCCTCTAGCCAGCATGTGTGCTCAGTCATGCTCACATGCTCATGTCGCCGTATAATGTTGCAGCTGTACATGTCTGCTGATCACAGCTTCCATTTAGAGGGCCTGTTCCATATTATTCACGCTGGAACTCATTTCGCTTTTCCTCTCTTTCCTCCCACGCATCCCCCCCTCCCTCTTCCTCCTCCTCCTCCTCTTCCTCCTTCTTAACACTCTCTGTGTCTTCCTCCTTATTTTTTCACTCTCCACCTCTCTGGCTTTCTGTCTCCCTCTCGCACCTGCAGATGTCCCATCCCGATCAGTCCCATAACTCCATGCAGCAGAGCTTGCATGTGTCTCCCCACCCCGGCAGCCAATCAGGGCCGCCCTTACATCACAGTGGCCAGTCAGGGCAGCCCTTGCATCACAGTGGGCAACCATCGCAGCCGCCTCGCCAGTCGCAGCCGCAGCCTCAGCCACAGCCTCAGCCGCAGCCTCAGCAGCCTGGGCAGAACAGTCACCCCCACAGCGATCTGAACTTTAACCCCTCCTCAGATGGGCAGATGGGTCAGGGAGCCCAGGATATGCCTGAACCCTCCCTGGATGTAAGTGTGCCCGCTCTGGGCACCCTCAGCTACCTGTTAACAGCTAACATTGTCTGCTGCAGCTGCTCTCATCTCTTTGCCGTGTGCTCTGTTTGTGTTTTACTTTATGCTTGTTTATGTGGTTTCAACAGACACTTGAGCATGACTCAAAGTCGCCCAGCGTAGGAAAGATAAATGTTTTCAGCTCATTCAGCCTTGCAACTCATGGTCTCTTCTGCCTTCTCTCCACAGCTGCTTCCAGAGCTGGCCAACCCAGACGAGTTACTGTCATACCTGGACCCTCCCGACCTCCCCGCCAACAGCAACGACGACCTTCTCTCCCTCTTCGAGAACAACTAGCCCTTCACCTCCCCTAAAAAAAAAAAACCCCTCCTGCACCTACAGGAGTCGTGATGTGTTTGACTGTCCGTCCACAGACACCTCACCGACCTCCTATCGATACTTCAAGCGGCTTCCTATGCTCACGCACGCACACACATACACAGTCTATCAACAGATGACGTGTGGCATGGGAGCACAGCTGTAAAGAGGCGCCTGTTTGGGAACTCCAGTGGAGAAAGCAGGAACGCCGCTCCCTTTTTTCCCCCCACCGCACTCCCTTTTTTTCCTCGTGTAAAGATTCCACGCACCAGTTCCACCGCCTCTGACTCGAAACACGCCATTTACAGCCATGTTGGCGGGCACTAAAGTGATATTATATATATACATATATGATATTTGTGACTTTTAAACTGAAAACTGTGCAGCTATAATCATCATGTGTAAACAACACGGAGGAGACAGGAGCCTGTGTGGGCTCCAGGTAAAGTGTTGTAGCTTTGTTTGTTTTTTTTTTAATTATAATTTTCCTTTTGTGAAAAAAAACAAATGTCTTGTAAGAGTGTTTTTATCCTATTTGAAATGTGTTCTTCCAAAACTTTGGCACACGCCATGCCCCTTTGACCTCCCCCCAGACTTCTCAGTGTGTGTGTGTGTGTGACAGTTGAATAACTGGAACTCATCAGAATCAGAGCACTGAAAGGACGAGCTAAAATGTCCTCGAGTGTCAACAGAGGAAACGAGCGCACATTGTGCAATGTAGTGTGTGTGAGTGTGTCGGTGTGTGTATATATATGTATGTACGTGTGTGTATGTTTACGTGTCTTCTTTTGTTTGCCTGCGAGCGTGTGTGAAAGACAGCGGGGGAGATAAGGTTTGAGACAGAAGAGGGAAGGAAAATATTGAATGAAAGGAAGATAACACAATCTTCTTCAAGAGCTGTCTTTACTTTTTCTCCGCCGGGACGTTCTCGTGTATTTATTGTAAATGTTTCGCTCTTCCTCATCAAATTAAGCACCATTTTGTTCACAAGTGCATGTGTGCCAATGGCTCCTGTTGTCTTTGTCCAGCCTAAACGTGCTTGATCAAATAATTTTCTCTCGTCTTTATATTTATTATTTCAAACTCATCAGTTTTTCTTTTTTAAATTGTCGTCCTTTTTTATGTGTTTTATCTTCGTCCCACATTGAAATTAATCAGAAACACATCACCAAAGTTGTCCTATGGTTTTTATAAAGGGGGTCGGGCCTGAGCAGGATTTCAACATCCTACAGAAGTTTTTAAATCACTGTGTTTTATATAGAAACGTCTGTGTGATTATTCCGATCTTTCCTTTTGTTGTTTTGTTACTGTTGAATTGCATCTTTTTGGGGAAAAAAAACATCCTGCATGATCCAACAGTGTTTCCAGAGCTGTTGTATATACCCTTTGTGAATACTTTGTGACTGTACAGTACTGTACCTATCTATTACTGGCAACTACATGGTACTGTATGTGTGTCAAGGACTATACGCACACTCACACACACTCACAAACACACACAGAATCCCTTATAACCAGTCCAATATTGTAATGAATTGATCCAAATGCACTCTCACCGGCCTTGTATTGAGTCCCTGTGTGTTTAAAGGAATATTCAAATTGCTCAGCAGGCAAGTTATACGTTTTTTTTATGTGTAAGAATTGGTCAGCTTTAAATTTGACTCTGTCTAAATGATTGTTAAGCAGCTTAGAGGTCCAAATTTCTCCAAAAACGATTTAATATTATCGGAACAAGTGACCTCGTCCTCTTTATTTAAGTGAGAATGTGCAAAATGTCCTCTGGATTGTTTTGATAACCATACCTAGCAAAAATGTGTGTATTTTCATCACATTTTATATTGTTTTAAGTTATTATTTTTTTTGTCCAGTGTTTTTTAAGTATAATTTGGTTTACACAGTTTTATGCAGTATCAATGAATCTAAAATATACTGTATGTTGTCGGATAAAGTTCCCCCTATTTGAGATTTGTAACATGTTTGAAGAACCAAATATGGCTTTTACTGATCTTCAAAAAATGATCAAATCACCTGCATATGACACAGTTGAAGGATCAGATGTTGTATGTGTTTGTTTATATGTTTGTTAAAGACAATGCACTGCCGCATTGGGATGTTTTATTTCCCTACACAGTGTGTAACTGTAACTGCAACCTTTCACGAAATCACGTCTAGTAATTTGAGCGACACAAATTGTACTGTCTGATTGCAGACGTTGGAAATTGAGGATGTAAAAGAGAATGCAATTAATATTGTAAAATGGATTTTGGGGGAGACAAACTCCTATTTGCATACAAGGGGAGGTTGTGGCAGAGGGTTGGGGGCGGGGTTTGGGATGTAAGGGATACGTGTATATACTGTAAATGACAAATAGAGACACGTTAACAGAAATGTATTCATTTTCTCCAGGGGGAGTGTGCATAGTGTATTTAGAATTTGTAAAGCTTGCATCCTCCTGTCAGACATTGAATTGGCAAAATGAGTCTGTGTTTGATTGCGTCTGTGCAGACCTCTCTAACCACGCCTGTTCATTTATGGAAGATACTTTATGTGCCCCTCCACGTTGGGGTTTCCAAGAAAAAAAAGACATTTTTCCTTTGTGTAATATTAAACTTCTGTGTATTTCTCTATTACCTGTGTACTTTATAAAGGTGCTACAAAATTATTAAAACCTTTTGAGGTATAATTGGGACTTGGAGACGTCGAGCTTTTAGCGGCTCTTAAGGGTTGTTTCCAAATTTACAGTTTGTAAAACATTTTGTCAAATTGATGATTTTTATGCAATTTGGCACGTATATGCTATAAAGGTACAATCTGAAGTGATTGGCACAACAGGTGGCAGTTGTCTCTTTGGTTTTGTACATTCTATGTACAATCATTTCATATTCTAAACTGGTCAGAAAAACATTGTGATTTTTAGTCTTGCAAATCTGTATGTAGTTAGATGACGTGACATCCTAATATTTATCTAATAAATATGTATTCAGATGAAACACAATTAATGGCCGTCTGCGTCTTTTGACACACAAAGTGAAACCAGATTAAACCATTTATTATTCCACAGAAAAATATTTAAAAAGGTGCCGCACAATCCACAAAACACCTGCAGTGCTAAACTCTATAATTTGCAATTATAATAATTGGAAAATCATTACACTTGTTAATAAGAGTTTACAGGCTGAAATAGCACAAAATAACCAACAGGCCTTTTTCACTGAGAGCATTATGGCACGTCACAGTAGGAAAACACAGGTGTAAATGATCAAATTAATTATGGCTGCTTCAGTTTTGGGTCCTCGTGCATGCTGGCATCATTAATTAGTTATTAGTAACACCTGTGCTGTGCTCCCACAATAACAGATCAAAAATGTCCGCTGTGAAAAGCTCCATTTCACCACTTTAATAATTTGTTAAACCATAAGCTTTTAGTAAAAAGGGCATTATTACATGTAGAAAAACAAGTTATCCTGAATTACTATAGCAAATAATCTGCTTTTTTTTTAATTAACTAGTGAGTCAGATTGGTTGTGATTGATTCAAGTAGCTTTCAGTGTTCCAGGAAAACAAAACAAAAGCTTACTTTTATTTTATTTGTACCTGAGATCACTTCACTGTCACTAATAATACTGGTGATAAAATTCCTTCTTGGTTAAAACCTTTGCAACACCTACTGATGATCAGTAATTCGGAGCATCAACTGAAAATACTGATATATGCATTATCACTGCACACTTCTTTGTGGTTTAAAAATATTTAAAAGAATCATACATTTGCAGTTTTAAAGGCATCACTGTCAAAATAAATGTTTTGGAGAGAGCAACATCAAAGCTGAACTGGACAGAGGAATAATGAAGCTGAAAAAACATCAGACACACAGTCACCAACGCTGAGCCTGGACAGACATGAAGGCACAGAGGTTTAGCAGAACAGCCCCTTTGGTCAAATGAGTATTCAAATTATTTATTTCATCAGCGTCAGTAGCAGGAAAACAGCAATGTAAATCAGAATGGAATATTCCTCCTCAGTACACACTCCCTGAAATGTAAATATGAATGGCAGAGACGAACATGGCAAAATGTGCAAATGTTATCAGTCATCCCAAAAAAGAGTGGCAGCTGATTTACTGCGTCATCCCTGTGGTCATTTTATTCTTATCGTGAAAGTTTATAAATAATTTAGCAGAATAATAAAATCACCTTTCTTTCGGGGGTGTGGCTCAAAGTGCAGAAAGCAGGAAAATCACAGGTGAAACTGACAACATAAACGCTGGCCCAGTTCCATTAAGTGTCCCAGTGAGCTATTCCGGGGTGCGTTCCGAATCGCATACTTTGTCTTTTTACTTTTAGTAGGCACTGCAGCTGTCCTTGAAAAGTATGTAATGTTGCATGCAGTTTGCACACAACTGAGATGTACCACTTTCTCATAACATCACACCCTGAACTTTGACCCTGTTGCTTTTATATCTGTTACCATGGAGATAAAACAAACACCACTTACCGAGTTCTCCAGAGACTGATATCAACCTGGAGAGATCTGCTGTTGTTACTTTTAAATGTGTGTAGTTTAACTTTAACATATTATATTTATGACAGCAAACTTACACCTGCAGTTCTCTGTCATTATTTTTATAGTTATGTCTCATTTTTGTTTGTAATATTTATGATTAATCTGTTCATTTAAACAATCAATATTCCTATTATTACTATTTGACTAGAACATCCTGGTATTTTTGGCATCCTGCATTTCACACACCATGTATTGGGACATACTAAATCATTTTTTTTGGCATACTATATAGTATGGTAGTATAGGGATTGGAACGCACAGCCAGTGACTCAGCATGCACAAAGCCAGGACCTCCCCAGAGTGGAATGCAGCCATCGTTAATGTGATTAAAGACACCTGTGCTTCTCCTGCTGTGACAAGTCAAAATGTCTGCTGTGAAAAAGATCTGTCACATAAATGGTAAACAACAGAGGTAACAAATAGCCAGAATAGGTACACTGAGAATAAGAAATTATGTGAAAGACAGAAATAAAAATGAAACATAAGAACAATAGAACGTAGAAGAAAATAATAAATCTTCTTTGCCAAACCATTCTTTATAGATTTCAACACTTAATTTGTTCATAAATCAAGTAAAAATCTGGCTTAAGGGTGCAATATTGACCTTGGAAACAGCAGTTTAAGAGGATTGTTTTCATTTAAGGTTCACTTACTTGGTATTTCACAAGCTTTCAACCACATCACCTGGCTGTCCTCAAGAAAATTTCAGGGGATATATTGGCAGAAATGGAATATAATATAATAACTATGGTGTCTTTAGTGTACAATCACCCAAAAGTAAGAATTGATTTGTTTTCTTCACCTTAACATGCAGTGCAATGTTTCTACAGTAGCCCAGAATGGACAAACCAAACCCTGGCTCTAGATAAGGCCATTCAGGTTTAATGAAAACACAGATTTTTGATGTGAAACTGCGCTACTCTGTGTTTTTACTAGTTTAAATCACCTTGTCCGTTTGATCTGAAAAGGAGGAGACCTCTGTCGATAATTTAGCCCCTGGTAAAAGCCTCCTGAACCTTGTGATCATAAGGTATCAGGGAGTAATAGTTAGTTAAAGGCAATGCTAAGAAATATGTTTCCTAGTGAAAATTTCCCAAGGTTATTGTAGACAAAATATATATGTATTATATATGTATTAAAGAAGAAATGGGCATTTAATTCAGCAGTGTAGGATTCATTTTTTCCCTTTTCATAGATTTTAGTGCTTAATTAATTCAGAAATCAAGTTAAAGTTGGGGTTAAAGGTGCAAATTGACCCTGGAAACAGCAATTTAAGGGAATGACTCTCATGTAAGGTTCACTTACTTAGTGTTTCAGAAGCTTTCAACCACTTCCCCTGGTTTTCCTCTGTGGATGGAGTTGCTCAGTTGTCATGGAGACATGGAGGATAAAAATAATAAATAACATATGTTTTTAAAAACCCTGGACAGCATTTATAAAATGGACCCAGTGTGAGTTTCTTGTGTCAACTCAAAGTTATGTTATCATTCCGGAACCTTCCACGTGGTGTCGCTGTTTCCCCACGGCGCGTCCTGACAGTCAGCCCGTGACGTCACATGTAAACACCACTAGCACCCATGGCCTGCAGGTCCTCCTCACCCTGTCAGCTGAGCAGCGACCATGTTACAAATAAAAAACCGCATCAGATACAGCGGGCCGGGGGTCGCCGCCGCCAGGCTGCTGTCCTCCGGTCCCGCCAAGAACCCGGTGGTGTTCCTGGACATCGAGGCGGACGGTGAGCCTCTGGGAAGGATAACTATTGAGGTAGCTAGCTAGTTAGCATTAGCATCTCCCTGAAGACCTTCAGCTCACCTGCAGTGTGTCTCACAGCACTCACATGTGTGCAGATGAAAGCTCAGTGTTGATCCATGAATGTGATTTGTTTATCTTGCAGCTGAATGCAGATGTAGTGCCAAAGACTGCAGGTATGTTTCCTTAAATGTAGCTGCTGAATATCAAGAGTTACATCTGTTTAATTCTTCATTTAAACTCAGTAAAACTTGTTACAATATTAATGTCATAAATAAGACATTTAATTCCACAGCAAACTTCAGAGCCCTGTGCACTGGTGAAGCTGGCTTTGGGTTCAAGGGCTCTGTGTTTCACAGGATCATACCTGAGTTCATGTGTCAGGTAGGTTTCACAGTGAAAATGGTGCATAAATAATCAAGTGTTTGCCATGTTGTCTGGTGCTGTGTTCTCTGTTACAGGGGGGAGATTTCACCCACCACAACGGCACAGGAGGGAAGTCTATATATGGGAAGACATTCAAAGATGAAAACTTTAAATTAAAACACACAGGTCCAGGTACGTCTCCATAGCTTAGACTACTGTGTCTCTGTTTAGAGGACAAAACAAATGGTCCTTTATCTATTCATATAGCTTTGTATCCAGATCTACAGGCTAATAAAAGTGTTTTAAGTGACTGAAAATGAGACAAAACACTGCTAATTAGTTGTCTTGAAATGTATGTGTTTGGGAAGCTGGTGTTATACATGCTAAAACAATAAGTCAGTTAATTTAAAAGCAGATTGACGGAAAATTAATCAGCAATTTTGATAATTACTAACAGTTCAGTGAGTAGGATTTAGGAGGATATATTGACAGTGTATTATCACCTAAAATTAAAAATCAGTTTCTTCCGTACCTTGGAATGAAGTGTTTGTATCTACATAGGAAGCATGAGTTCATCCATGGTGCCCACCATGTTGCAGCACCATGTTTCTACAGTAGCCCAGAATGGACAAACCAAACCCTGGCTCTAGACAGGAAATTAGTGTTTTTATGCCGGCTTCCGTAGTTAGCAGCTCCTCCATTACAAGCCAAACAGCATCAGAAAAACACAGACTTTAAATGTAAAACTGCTTTATCAGTGTTTTTACCAGTTTAAATCACTTGGTCCATTTGTTATGGAGGGGAGGAGACCTCTGCGGATAATTCAGCTCACAGTGAAAACCTCCTGAATGTTGTTATCTTAAGGTATCAGAAAAAGAAGCTGAGCACACATTAGCAGGTGTGCGATGAGCCAAACAGCACCAATGAAACACTAAACGTGAAACTGCTTTATTAAGTATTTTTAACTATTTTTAATCACCTGGGGTCTCATTTATAAAATGTAGGATCCATACTAAAAATCTACAAACAGACAAAGCCAAAAATGGCGTGCGCCAAAAAATATTTGACAGTTTCTCCAATCAGACTCCCACCTCACCATCTGCATCACTAATTTTCTGTCTCCAAAATGTTTGTAAGCGTGGGTCAAAGTTTCTCCCATCAAGTCTGTTTTTACAGATCACAACTTTTGCGTGGGAGGTGGCGTACACCTCTTTCAGGCCTCGTTTTATGCATACGCAAGGTTTAGAAATGAGACCCCTGGTCTGTTTGTTATGAAGAGGAGGAGACCTTTGCAGATAATTTGGCTCCTGGTAAGAATCTCCTGAACAATGAGCACTGAAGGAATGCTGACCTGGAGTTCATGCTTGGCACATGGGAGACGTTTCAGCTGGTTGCAATCTTTTATCATCCCACTGAATCCTACACACTGGTCTCTTAATTTTAAGGAACTGATCAAGCAAAATGTTAAGCGTTCTCTGATTCCAGTATCTAGGGTATACTTCTCACTATTTTCTGACATTTTAAAAACTAAAAGATTAGTCATTAAAAATAATAAAAGCAACATATTAATCTGAAGGAAAATAATTGTAAACTGCAGCTCTGTTATAATGAGTTTCACCTCCCTGGCCTCTTTATTCTTTTACTGTAAATGTTTTATATTTTATTGCTCTGTAAAGCACTTTAAATTGCCCTGGTGTATGAAATCTGCTATACATATAAAGCTTGCTCAACAGTATCATTTCCAAGGTTTACATCTTTGAATGTAGCTGCCTCTCTCCACTAGATGGCAGTGCCTAATTTCATGCAGCACTAAAGCTACTGGTTATATAGATTTTGCAATCCCCAGGTGAATGACCTACTTTTTAGGGAGTCAGCATGCACTAATCAAAATAACTCCTTTCCTTGAATCAACTTAATCCACATGCTGATTACTTGGTGCTTCATTTTAAAGTGTTGCATTATAACAGCTGAGTTAAAGAAGAGACAAACAGGCCCTCTCAAGTTAGACACAGACTCATGTCATGCTTCTCTTTTGCTACAGTCAGGGTCAATGGTAAAAGGAGGTCAGGATCTTGTTGACTGCGTCACAGTTAATTGATTTACTCATTAGTCAGTTTTCACTCTCTGCAGGAACACTGTCAATGGCAAATTCAGGTCCGAACACCAACGGCTCTCAGTTCTTCATCTGTACGACTAAAACTGAATGGTAAGTGCTTTGTAGTCAGCTCTGCCACTCATATTGTCGCCAAATTCAGTCACTTACCAGTAGCTGAAGTCCCTTCTGCTCTCTCCTCTCAACAGGCTTGATGGTAAACACGTCGTGTTCGGTCAGGTGAAGGAAGGTATGGACGTGGTCACCAAGATGGAATCCTTTGGTTTGCATGACGGTGGTGTGATTAAGAAAATTGTCATCACTGACTGTGGTGAGATTAAATAGCACTCAGGGTGACACATGGACTTTTGTCGGATGACTCAGCATGCAACACTTTGATATTTATCTTTTATCCCGTGTTAATGACACTTTCAAGAGGAGACTGTCACAGGTGATTGTCTTCTTCCCTGAATCTGATATTTCTACTGTTGATAATGATGTTTGAAGAGATGTGGCTTTTCTAAATCCGAACTTGAGCCATCTCCTTTGTGTACAAGCACTAAGCCATCCACTATGTAAAATATTCTTATGGAGCAATTACTTTCCATTTACTGCCAAATAAAATGACTGTTTTCAGACTTTACTAGCTCTGGTCTTAGTACAGGACATTTGCTCTCATGTGCCACCGACCCTGCTGGTTTTAAAGCTTCCTGGAAGTGATCCAGCTGCTTTTTTTAGACGCCGGCTCTCCAGTGCGACCGACTTCCTGTCCATCAGAGCAGGATGTGACATCATGTGACATCCACCTACAGTGGAGCTGAAATATCGCATGAATGCAGATGACAGATGATAGAGCTGCGGGCTACAGCTTCATTGGACACGGTGAATGCATTTGATTTAATCCGCTGGAGCCATAAAGAAACCTGAAAATGTCTTTAGCTTGTATGTGGGCTGCTCTTCCTTCGCTGGCTCTTTATTTGAAACGCAGAGCGTCTGGAGGAGAGACAGAGGAAAAGGAGGCCAGGACATGTCTGAGAGCCAGAGACTGGGTGGTGCTGCTTATCGAGCTAATACTTTATGAAAGTAAATAATGAAGCGACGTGAAAAAGCAGCTCTTGCCCCTAAATGAAACCATATGCGCGCTGACCTTCCACCGTTTGTTTGAATTCTCAGATTACATTGTTGCTATAGAGACTTCTTAGCTCTCGCTGTGTTTGAGCAAGAGATGTTGTAACAAACTTGATATAATTTGGGTCCCCACCCTCTGGTTTAGTTTTAGTTATTTGGAATGCATGGCCAATATTGTGTATGGAAACTTGGCTCGGGAGACGGCGGTGCCGTGGCCAACGTTTAGTACACATGCAACACAATGACATCTTTACAACTGGTACAAGCTGGTTTCTTCAGCTGTAAACGTCTCAATTTATCACACAGCACCAGTGTCAGCTGGTGTCCTTTTTCTGTGTTTTGGTTTTCCTGTCCGCAGTTTGTCCGCAAAGTGTTGAAATCAAGACCTGTCAGCTCGATGTGTCTGTTATCTTTCAGCACTTTCACGGAAAAGTGAAAAACAAGTTTTACAAGTCTCCCCCTCTTCTCCATTACACAACCACCATGAATAATCCATTAAAAAACCTCTTTATCATAATCTATACGCTCCGGGTTGCATAAGTGTCGGAGCTCGCAGCAGAGACACACTGATGATGAAAACATACACTCTGAAGAATATTCTACAGACAGGAGCTCTCAGAAAACAATGTGTTGCTCTTGGCTGAAATCAAACTCCAGAGCGAACACCTCCCAGTTACTGGTAACAACAATACAGCAGAGGACCCAAACAAATGAAACCACATAATCCAAGCGCTCCTAATTCAATATGACTTTAATTCATCAAACTCTCGACAGCACTAAAGCACTAAAATGTTTTCCCAACTAACAAATAAGGCACATTTTGGAATGCCGTTTCATGGACATGAAAAACAGACCTGTGGTCTACTCTCGAAACCATGACTGTCCTTGTTTCCCCAAAAATCATTGTCTTCCCTACCTCACGCCTGTGTTCTGTCCAATTCAAATATTACATTATTGCAATACTGCAATACAAACATCGACAGTAAAGAATACAAACATAACTTTCCAAGA
Source organism: Cephalopholis sonnerati (assembly GCA_019142605.1). NCBI lineage: Eukaryota > Metazoa > Chordata > Actinopteri > Perciformes > Serranidae > Cephalopholis > Cephalopholis sonnerati. Next base: position 18,906,222 of record JAGQAX010000018.1, on the reverse strand, counting down.
TGACCACATAAGTGTTAACACATTACATTCAGTAAATATGTATTATTCGTAGAGGCTACACTAGCGGTAAATGAAATACTTCAAGACTAATAACAATCAGAAGTTGCTGATAATGTTAAAAACAATATGTACTGTTGCAAACTATTTAAATAAGTATACATTGCACAAAATAATGTTTCATTCAAAACCAAACACATGCACATGCAAACTCTAAAACAGTTCTTTGTCACACACGCTTTCTTGACAAAAGTATACACTCCCTAAACTACTAATAACAACGTAACATTTTATAATAGTTTCTTGTCATTGCTGCTTTAAGCAAACTACATCTCACAGTTTATCGTGCTTATACAGTGGTGAGTATCCGTCACTAATTAAGAGGAAAAAAAACAAAGATTTCTGCATGTTAACACAATACATATCTTCATAATATTGTTTACAAAATGAATACATGCGACTGTATGGATGTAAATGGCAGCTCGTAATTAGTTACATATAGCAACTGAATAACATTGTGGGTTATTCAACACTGATAACATCATAAAACAAAACACAAAAATACAATGGCTTATAATTGAGAAAGGGTATTAATTATGTACCAGCGTTTTTTTTCATAATATTCTATGTAGACATCAATATTTCCTTCTTAGTGTAACTTTGTTGCATATTCTATACAAAAAGTGTTGTAAAAAATCTTTCCATAAATATTTCTGCAGGATAACCCCTCAGATTATTGTAAAACATAAAGAAAAAAAAACTCCCAGCTTTGTTTATTTCTCAGCAATAGGCCCTTCTTCACACAAAAAAAGCTTCAATATTGCATAACACTTTAAAAGAGCTACTATCCTTGATAATGATGGCCATCAAATATATACATAAAAACAGTCTTATCTTTGTCAGGGATTTAACTCTTGAGTTTTTGCAGATTGCTTTAAAATTTTCAACATCTATTAAGTGTTCCAAAATACACATCTCATTCATAGAAAATAACAAATTTGAACTGAAAAGGTACTAGAAAAGTCAAGTATATGTAATTCAAGACATTACGTCTGAAGGCAGATTTTTTTTTTCAAATGTATTGTATCAACTGCTTCCATTGGCTCTTGATTTGCCATTTAAAATGGCCTCCTCAGAACATGTCTCTGGGCTGAATCAAACTCTCTAACAGGATTTCTCTTTATTCTGCCAGAACTCGGTGAATCACAATAACATTGTTACTTGTTTATGAGGTTAGTTCATAAGGCATCATTGGTATCTATTCCTTTCATTACAGCCACACGGTACGATGTGGACAATAGATGTAAAGACCTTTAAGGTTAATGTCATCACACAGAGCAAAAAGAAAGACGATGTTAACAGTAAGAAAAATGGATTGTTCCCAGCTACAAGGAGAATCTTTCATTCAGATTAGGTCTCTAACTTTTGGTGATATAGATGCGCTAATTCCTTCTTTTAACGGAGCACTCCACCAGTTTTACTCGTGAGGTTTACTTTACTCATCACAGGGAACTGTATAATGTCTTGTGTAGCTCTGGAGGAGCTTTGTCAAGTCTCAGGCTACATCCACACTGGAGTCGTTTTCTCATATCAGTGTCCAGAGAATCAGGTCCAGACATTGTCCAGAGTTTCCCTTTTACACATGCAGCACACAACGGGAGACTGTCCGAGTCAGAAACATTCACACCTACTGGGAAGACTCTGTTTGGTTTAGGCGAGGCTTGGCGCCTGAGGAGGGCGTGCAGGAGGCAGGACATGATGCCGATAACACTGCGGTCACATAGCTGGTTTGTAGTTTAGTCATACACAACGCCATTCCTTTAATTTGTCTGACTATTTCAGCTTTGGTTCTTACCAAAAGAAGTTCCCAAAGCATGTCATGTCTTCAGTTAGACATTCTTGTTGCCATTTTCGTGTGAATGACCCTTCTTCTTCTTCTTCACCCTTGTATGTATTTTTTCTGGTTGTGTGCAAGTCTCATGATAGAAACGTCATCGATGAACCCACTCGCTTGCTGTGAATTCTGCAGACTATTACGTGCTCTATTCACACATGGGCTCAATTGGACATTACACGGATTTTGTGCTAGGGAGCTGGGAGGGTAAAATCCATTTAATGTCTGATTCAACTGATTTGGACATCTGTGATCTCAGGGCCTGTGTCAACATGGCGTTTTTTTCTCAGTGCCAGTGTCTTTTTTTTTTTTCCTGTTGTGCTCAATAAGGATAATGTCACTGCTGCTTCTTTAGCAGGGCTTCTGTCTACTGTCACAACAGAGACAGAAAAGCTCATATTTTGGGAATAGATGAGCTGGCGGACACTGGATGTTGCTGGTGAGTGTTCTGTTATCACCGGTTAGCTTTGTAAGCTTGACGTTAACTGTGTTAACCCTCTGTTTATGTAGCGTCACGTTAGCCACATGGCTAATATTAGTGTCAAGATATTGTTGTCATAAAAGCAAAACCAGTGTTTTTTCAATGAATCGCTGGGATGACATGCCATGTCAGGGTTTTTCTGCTAAAAAAAAAAAAGCGCTATGTGGACACACGCCCTTACGTATACCTCTTTTGGGTTGCTCTAGATAATTTCAGGTTTGCAGTGCATGCGCTCTGTTTTAGGGGTTCGGAAACGCCGGAATAGTGTCGACTCTCGGCGTAAACATAGCAGAAGTTGTGCATTTTAAAATGAAAACATATTAGAGTGGATGTAGCCTGAGAGAATAACCCTGGTGATGTCATACTGGTGTCATCACGGTAATCTCTGTTTGGGCTTGGAGACACTTTTTAACAAGAAGCCTGCATTACAAACTGGGGATGTGGAGTTTGAAAGATCTAGGCATTTACCAGGCAGGGGAAGTCCACTGAAAGATGCTGCTGAGTTGCATTATGGGAAAGGTAGGATCCAGCGTTTTTGGAGCTTAAGCCATACTAGGGAATAAAAGTATTGATATCTCAGCCTCTGCTGCACTGATCTCAACTATTTTTTGTGTCTCTTGCAAGCCTTCCAGCTTTGTGGATCTGCACTAAGAGTTCACTGGAGTGCCCCTTTAACTTCACAGATGGAATTTAGCTAAATTTCCCAAAACTGTAAGGTACCATAATCAGCCACTGCGAGCTCTCCCACTGAGGCCAGCGACCATGTATATTTTTTGACAAAACCCACAGTTCCTTTGATAAACACAACTACAATAGATAAAAGAAACAAAGAGTGAGGTCCACAGTTTCATGCGCGACTCCGTTCTGTTGTGCTGATCGACTAAGAAATAACATCTTTGTGGATATTCCATGACAACAGACCGCAGTAGGATTGTTATTGCCAGCTGGAAATGCTGTTTCAGCCCGTGCCTCCAACTCAGCAAACTGTGTTGAAGCGAACACCCACCATGCCAGTTCAAACTAATAGAGGAACTACATCATTTTCTTGTCCTTTGTCACATCTTCATCCTGCGTTAAACTTACCACGCATCACAGTTACCACATGCACTTAAACTGCTCCGTCTCTGGGCCTACCCCACTTGACTTTTCCCGATTTCAAACGGCCTCCTAGTCCTGATACTTCAGAATGATTTAAATCTTTTTAAGGCACATACAGTATGTTACAGTATAAAATATAGTCAACCAGCTTTTATAAGGCTAGAAATACAGTACATATACAATAGTTCACAATTCCTATGCTAAGCTTCCTTAAAGGCAGGTCTCTATAAGTCAAAACTACATTAATTTCCTCTGTAGTGCTTTAAATATGCACTGTGATATATGTAAACAGAATGTGTCCTTCTCTTCCTTTAAAGACATTTGTTTATAATAGTAGGCACTTATATTCATAAAAAATAATATAAGTCTAAACTGAATTCATCATCACTTTCAATATATCCTTGAATCTTCAGCATCTACACTTCACAATCAGCCCTCTAATAACAAATCTTATTGTTTCTCTCAACCAACCTGAAAATCATTGCAGTTCTGCAAAACTTCACTTCCCTCTCGACACTCTTTTCACTGCATTCGATTGTTGGACGACGTTTTTAAGGGTGCAAGCTCTTGGAAAGTTTCTGTTTAGCTTCATTGATTCCACTTCGGCAGCCAGGCATCAACTGGCACTTAAAAGTGAACTTGAATGTCTTTCTGAATCTCTTTCAAACCAAAATTTCCTTTTTTTATTTGACTAATTTGAAGTTAGAATCTAATCAGAGTGGTTATATCTAATTATAGACTGTATATAAAGATAAATGGCATGACAGGTCCCCAGAAGTGAAGCCAAAACATTTTAATAGCCCCATGGTGGCTGGCTGCAGAGTAATGCAGGATTTATACTTCTGTGTCGAATCATCTCTGTACCTATGGATCCTTTGCCATAGCCTGACGTGCACCTCCCCAGAAATGTTAGTACACATCGTGGCGACGCAGACCTCCTGTCTATTTTTGTGAGCTGAGACCATTTCCCTCAGTGGAAACAAAGCTTTTATTTACTTTAATTTCACAAATAAGAAACAATAAATTGTGAAGACAACAAAGCCTCCACAAAAATAGCATTTTAAGTCTTGTGTGTGATTTATTCTGGCTTCATATGAGCAGAGGAAATCTCTGCTGGTTGCTAGGCTAATTTACACAATGTGAAATGCTATAGGCTTGTGCTATTAATGTTAGCATGTTATATTTGTTTGGAAAAAGTGTTTAGTACAGTTGTTTTGTTGGTGAACCTTGTGAGCTGTAATGGAGCCGAATTTTGTAACATTACCTTTTTTAAATGTTACTGTTGTCCCTGGCTTCATATGAGTAGAGAAAAAGTCTGCTAGCTGCTAGGGCTAATTTATACAATGTAAAATGCCATAGACTTGTGCTAATAACTTTAGCATGTTGTATTTGTGGGGAAAATATGTCCAGATAAAGACAAGTGCTTTGTCTGTGAATGCTGCAAGTTGTAGTGAAGCTGATTAGTGTACTTGTGTTTGAAATTGCCAGTTATTAAGCCATGTTTTGGGTGTGTTTTGAGTCAACTAAACTTTATAGCACTCACAGAAACCCCTGCTGCTGACTAGTGTTTTGGACGTGTAACTGCAGAGTGACACAGACACACCACCGCACAAGTATAAATGCTCACAACGGTGATAGGCCATGTACGTAGGATACGGCATAGGCTCTGCTTAGAGCTGACGCACGCAAGTATAAATCCCGCTTAAGTCATAAAGTGTTTGTTTTTTAAATTATGTCACCAGCACTAGATGGCAGCGCCAGTATCTGGATATTTTGGAAGAAGTGGAGACACGTCATTCATCTTTATAAACAGTCTTTACGTGTGAACAGTTTAACCTCTAAAATGTTTTATAATTTTAATCAGAATGTGGCAAGCAGTTGATTTTTTTCAAGTGCTTTGAAAAATTGTATATTCAACTCTGGAAACTGCATGGACGGCAAGATTAATGTTACTAAAACTAGAGTTGTTTTCCTACAGTTCCTTCTCAGTTGACTTTCCTGTGGTTAGAAATGAACACAACTTATCTATCTAACATTTACACCTATCTAACACTATAGGTAACTGAGAATTTGTGTGGCAACAAAAATACTTCAGGGAGGGTGAATGAAACCTTATCTGTTAGCAACGCACTAAATCTAGAAGAGGAGCGACTGAACCTACAGTAGTTTCTAAAGACACGTGGAAGCAGTTACACAATAATGTGATATACAAACATACAAAAACATTTCTTTATGTCCCAGTTAAAATTCAAATTGCACACTAGACAACAAGAAAATAAATAGGCCAAATGTAAGCTAGGGATGTATGGCACATTGTCCCTCAGTTAATTCACAGTTAATAAGATGTGCTGTTGACCCAAATACGGCAAGACATCAAAGGCCTCGTATACATTATACCATCATGAGAGGCCCGGGTTAAACGTTCGTCACATTACCACACACTTCACTTGGCAGGGAAATGGAAGGCAGATCTCTGTAAACACAAAGCCAACAAACCCCAAGGTGAGGTAATCTATTGAGACCAATACTGTCAGTGACTCAAATGACGCTAATTCATCTATATATGATTAGCTGTTGTTAAACATCAGGTTGGATCAGTGGAGTTATGTGGTTTCTGATGCATGAGGCACAAAAAAGTCACTGATTTTGGCGAGCTTTTGCTTTTGATGAAGAGCACTTTTGAGAGATTGATCCTAAGTTAACATCTCATTCCTGGATGTAATCTTCAATACTGTCATTGGGAAAAAAAAGCATAACTAAAATCCACGGGTGGTTGAGAAGAAGGACAGGAAGGATTAGAGCTACTGTCTATATTTGAGGCTTCTGAGAGACGGAGGGGAAGACGTGAGGAGGAAAGGACGCCATGTTGTGTGCAAGGCGGGGATGAGGGAAACCTTGGTGTAAAGGGAGGAAGTTAACAGCCTTGATGGAGAATGAGCAATAGGACTTGGGACACAAAAGTTGCTCTCTGACTCTCTCTGATTAAAGATGATTATTGCACACGGCGGCAGTAGTAGCCCAGGACTTTACATTTCTCGCACAGGTGTTGCGGGTGCTCCTTACTCTGGTCAGAAACATCCAGGCCATCCGGCTTCTCTAAGGGGCGCTGAGGATACAAACAGAGAACCAATAATGAGTCATATTAAACACTGAAGCAGCACACATAAACCTCTGAGTTATGCAAGCAGTTTCTTTGGCACCAGATTCAACCTAGCTATACTCCTAACTACTTTGGCCTCCAACATTGCGCCCGTATTCTTCAGACCAGACGTGTACTAAACACAATTAGTTGCAGAGATATGGCAACACACCATCAGCTCTGGAAACTCTGCAGCACACTTTAACAACCTGGTATTAAAGAAAAAGATCCAGTGTGCATTTGATCATGATGGCCCGTATGGAAATATGAGCAAACTGCTATGGCAATGGCTTTCTTGGAATCATTATCGAGGACGAAGGGGAATCTATCTGGGCCAGCACGTTTCGAGGTTATTTTAACAATCTGTCTGGAAAATTTTATTTCTCATCTATTGTTCTTTTCTTGTTTGAGCTCCTTTACAAAACGGCTATTTATTCCAAGTGGTCTAACTAAAGGAAAGCAGGTTACCATGGGTCACTACAAGGAGATATTTCAGTCGCCCGCTAATGAGTCTGCCAGGAAGTGTTGAGACTTTACTATCGGCACGTCAAAGACATAAGGTCCTTGAGGAAAGCTGGAAAATATGATGTATATTTTATGGGGTCCCCTCTGCAGTTAGAAGGGGCTGGGCTCAAGCCCCTGTGCTGCAGGCATCTTCCCTGTTGAAGTGTCCTTGAGCAAGAAACTCTAGATCAGTTGACTCAGCTGTGTAGCTGCAGTCTGGGCTCTTTCCATTTGGAGAAAGTGAAAGGGAATGTTCCCCCACAGCGATCAATAATGTACAGCTTTATTTGGTATGTGTGTTTGGCACAGAAGCAGGAAACACATGAAAGATTTTTTAGGTTTGTTTGAATCAGGGGCATAGTTTTGGTTTCAGGAGTGTTGCAGACACAATAGGGTTCTTCAACCAGACAAAAAAAGTGTAAATGCAATGTAGTGAGAGCTTTTTAATGCTAACAAGCCAACATCCAAGCACTAATCGGTCAAAATAGCTCTCGAGCTCCTGTCTGTTTTCTTTGGACTGTGCATAGATGTATAATAATAACAGTATACCGGATGGGAAGATAGTGTCTTTTCAGTCAAGTGGAATTGCCGTCTGGCGCATGACCCAATCAAGCTTCCAGGTTTACTTGAATATGCACAGTAGTAGTTCTCCCACTGACTCCGCTCTCGAGTTCCCGCGCAGCTCATAGACTTTACATTGTGATGATGTCGCAGATTTTTAAATCGCTTTTCTCAGCCCAAGGAAAGATTTACGAATATAAAAACCTCCATGGATCAAAAATTCATAATGAAAAGTGTCATAATTTACCTTGTTGGCAGATTGACGTGTCCTATCAGCAGTTTTAGAGATGTCACTTTTATAATGGTGGTCTATGGCAAATATGCCTTTTGGGTCCAGTGGTGATTCCAGGTATTGGGGAACAATTGGAACTTGAGGCCAGTTATTGTGACATTTACCTCCCTTATGGCATTTTGTTCCCAGGCTTGCACATCATTTCATTAAATTAAGAATAATTAAAAAGAGCAAAAACCCTCTGAGCTAGCAACCCTGCTAGTTATCATTTTACTAGTTTTAATTGTCAGTTAGAATGTTGTATTGTTAGCTTTATCGCTAAAGGAGCTATTGATTGAAAATAGTCATTCTTTTGTTGACAAGTTATACCTCTCAAATTGACGCTGTACTAACTGTACCTTATGCCATAGCCTACTGTGTAGTCTGACATGAACCTCCCCAGAAATGTAACTACACTATTTACTTTAATTTCACAGATAAGAAACAATAAATTGCTAAGACAATAAAGCCCCCACAAAATAGCATTTTATGTCTTGTGTGTGATTTATCCTGGCTTCATATGGGTAAAGGAAAATCTCTGCTAGTCGCTAGGCTAATTTATACAATGTAAAATACCATAGGCTTGTGCTAACAACATTAGCATGTTATATTTGTTTGGAAAACCTGTTTAGTATAAGACAGTTGTTTTGTCTGTGATCCTTGTGAGTTGTAATGGAGCCAAATTTTGTAATTTGTAATTGCCATAATATGAGTAGAGGAAAAGTCTGCTAGCTGCCAGGCTAATTTCTACACTGTAAAATGCCATAGGCTTGTGCTCAAAACATTAGCATGTTGTGTTCGTGGGGAAAATGTGTCCAGCAAAGACAAGTGTTTGTCTGTGAAGCCATGTTTAACGTGCGTTTTGGGGGCTATGACATAGGCTCTGCATAGAGCTGCCGCCCAAGTAGAAATCCCGTTTTATAACTCGAACAGAGGAGGGTTAAATAAACATGGATGGAGCAACACTAGAAAGCCTAATAAGCCACGTTTGGTTAGCTTACTCAGTTTTTGGCTGCTCTCTTCTCTCAAAGTTCAGCACTGTCACGACGGCTTGCTATTAATCAAGAGCGTAAATTCACATGTCAAAGTTCAGCGAAGTTAAACTCAACACAAGATTTGCACAGATACTTTACTTGCCCACTGCAACCGAATCCACTGAAATGTTATAGTTTTAAAAGCTGGTGTGACCTGCTGCAGTAAATCAGTGAGTAAATCAAACTGAGCTGTAAAAGTTAGGGGGGACAAAAATCTAATTTGGCAAAGTAAGAAGGACATGTCCCCATCATACCCGATGGAAATTATGCCCTTGGTTAAAACCGAATGCGCTGGGTGTCCAAGAAATATATTTCCCACCTTACATGGACAAATATTTTATGCATGTGGATCAGATTGGAAAATACATATTCAGGTTATTTATGGGAATCCACAGGGCGGGAGGGAGCCGTGCTGAGAGGCTGAACTCTTTGATACTCGAGGACACGGAGGTTAGTGGTCCATTTCAAACGCTGACAGGGGGGAAATATGTTAAGTGGGTGACATTGCAAATGCAGGGAATTTGCTTGCCTGTGTGTTGCTTTGCCACAAGACACAGAGGCAGAGAAGAGGGGGTTTTTCTCACCAATGGAAAAAACAAAAGGGTTTTAAATGCAGTCTTCAGTGCAGTATAGCTAATATTCATGGTTAAGATCTCACACTGATGGAGATACTAATGAATAAACACAAGATTTGGACTAAATAATGCATTGGGAATGCTGCATTTAGGGTTATTTTGTCGGACAGCGTCTCTTCTGTCTTATTTCTGTAAGTGTTAACAAAGCAGAGCATGGTCAGCAGTGGTATTCAGAGAACGAGCAGGGCCTCAAGCACTAATCCTAACTTTATTTCAGGAAGTGGAATTGGAAGAATGTTGAACAGCATAAATATTAAAAGATGAAGTGTTGCGGATAAATATATCTCGAGCTGAAGAAAACAGAGCGGATTCTTTCTCAGGCGATCCATCTGTTTAGTCAACAGTGTGCGAGAAAACTCTTCGAGGTTAAGCCCAACAGACAGCTCACCAGCACGTTAATTCCCTCTGAGTGTTTGCTGTTCGGAAAAACACTTCACAGCATTTTGGTTAATATGATTTCACTTTTTGGTGTTATTAAATGTGAGAGGAATTCCTGCAGCTGTAAGCCTCAATTACCTCAGGTTTAGTTTGTGTCTGTGAGACACTAATAAAGAAATATTTGTTATAAGATTCTATGACAATCCGTACATGATCCCAAACTTTTACCAGTCAGGAAACGCAGTTAGTTTATTCAGTGCTGGTTTATTACCAAAGGGGCAAAAGCAATTGTTAGTGGTATAATTTTTATTCTGTTTTAATGAGGCCATCTGGAATATCCTCAAGACAATATGCAGCCACGCAAACCAGAGTCTGGACTCTGTTAACTTTGGTTGAGATGATTCAATATACCACTTAAACAATGTGTATGAGTAATGTTTTCGTACTTTAAGACATTACTGCAAATTCTCAGAGAGTGAACGTCATACTGGAGGGTGAAGTACCTGTTTGTGTGGATAGACGTTGATGTGGCATTTGATACATTCTTGTCCCATGTTGGCCCAGGAGTTGCCACTCATCCACTTCCTCTTACACTTGGGGCACTTGTACTCTCCGAAACATCTCTTCTTCCCCTGGTAGGGTGTCAGCCCTTCGCCTTTGGGTCTGGCCTGTGAGGAACGAAACAAAAAAATGAGGGGAAATCATTGCTTTTAACATTCTTGACCAGATAAATAAAACTTTAGGAGCGCAGATTAGAACGACATTTTTAAGGGAACCTCTTGGACAGTAATGGATGTTGAGCTTTGACAGCAGGGTGTGTCCATCCTTGTCGTGCTAATGTATCCAACTCCACCATACAGCACACTCCTACACACAGTTTTGGCACAATGTGTGGTTGTGTAATTGACATTTACTTCCATTACAGCTGTGTTAAATTACTCCTCTGATTCTCATGAGGGAGATGATTGCGAACAGTCAGTCAGCCATGAAAAAAGCACTAGCCCGAGGGCAATATTGTTGGGAGGAGCCGCTCCGATGACTTCATGTTGGCAACTTTATATAGGCCACTATAACAGTATTGGGGGAAAGGAGTCGTTTTTCCCCCTAAAAGCATGCCACAAACAAACGTACTGCTGATGTCATCAAAAGGATAAATCATAAACTGTCCTCCATGCTGCCAAAAGAAACCCAAATGTACACTGATTAGTAAGTTTGTCAGGGCTTGTCATTATCAATTTGAAGCTCCAGCTTAAAAAAAAGAGAGAAAAATCATCCCAGAAGTTGCATCTGCCTGGTGACTGTCATTATGAGCCTGGGAGTGGTTATTTTTCTAAACAAAATACTTCAATTTGGAGCATAAACATTGGAAACAGAGTACTGAGGAATTGTTATTTTATCTGAAACTTAAAAAATGCTTTCTTGCGCAGATGGAAATCTGATACGACAGAAATAAGTAATCTTAATGCACAGCATGCAACTGATGGCAGCAATCCAGGAGGTTAGGAAAGTCTCTGCATTCAAAGTGAAATCAGACCTGTCCACTCCACTCCCGATTCTCCTGCAAGCCTGCAGATTGTTTTCATAATCACTTTAACGTTGGCCGCACATTTCGGAGGGATGTAGGGGGTACGGGCCGATGAGAGTGAGAGGAGGGGTATGGCCTGTACCCCTGGTCTTCCCTTGTTTTGTCCCAGCCCATGTGTGAGTAATAGGAACTTTAATCAGCAGCATCTGGCGCTGTCCTTATAGACGTCAGCAGTTTGCATCAGCACCAGCAAGCCAACGCTAAGTATGAGCGGCTGTGCTTCAATCTGGCCCCTCAACAGCATGACCTCAACCCCACTGTCAGCTTCGCATCTCCCACTGTGACAGCACGCTGGCTGGAAAATCTGACTTCTGCTGGCCTGCAGCACACCCAGTCTATACACACTGACAGGGTTGTCTCGATGCAATCAATGGGCAATCTCAAGGACAATGCCATGGCAACATTTTGTTTGGATGCTCTCCTACCAAATGATCTAGCTACAAAATGATCCTACTACAAACATTCTGACGCTCTTAAAAACCCAAAACACAAAGCAGTTTTGAAGTTTCTCCTGTGCTAAGACTAATCACTACTACATCTAATAAAATAAATCAGACTAATTTAACATTTTAAAAATAAACTATAATCAGAGCGCAGGTGCACTACCCAGGAGATCTAACCTTAACCCTCGTTATTCATTTGGAAATGTGAACACCAAATTTCCTGTTACAGCTGTTTGTTCAAATGTACAAAATCTCCCCCTGATACTGCAGCCAGGACTCAGCAGGACAGAAACAGCACTCATCCTCCTCATGACCATTCCTCTCCCGCTCCCCGCTGCTTCCAGGGTCTGGCCTTGGCCTTTGGCTGCACGTCATGCTCTGTCTGCAGCTGAGTGCTTTCAGATTAGATACGACCCTGTTTGCAATCAATTTGAAGATGCTCCTGATGTGCACACAGCAAATGGATTATCTGTCCAGTTCAGATGACAAAGTAGATGCTATGTTTACCACTAGATTCTGCAGCTGTGTCCAAAAGAGGTAAATAGAGTTTTCAAATTCAAGAAAGGTGGATGTATAAATGTAGAGCTGAAAGAATACTTTATTACTTGATAAGTTGATTTGTTGATCACCAGAAAATTAAACAGTGTCAACTTTGATATTTTTAAAAACTAATTTTTCATGAAAAATGTCAAACATTTGCAAACATTCCCGTTTGAGGATTTGAAGCTTTTCTTTGCCTTCTCTGATCGTAAACTTAATGTCTTTCAGTTTATGACTGATGCTCGGATAGAAACATAAAATCATTAGCAGCAGAGCAATTGACTGTAAATACATTTATTACTTTTGAGTCGCATCAAATTGGTCATATTAAGTTGGTAAAAATTAAGCGGAAACCTTTAGAACTAAAAAATTAAGCTAACGTGGAAGTGCCAAAAACTGCAGTTCCTCAAATGGCCACTTGAGGCTGGCTCCAGAGGTGAGTAAATCCCTTACACCCCCATGTTACAATGCCCAACTTTACATAAATAAACAATACGCAACTGAAAAATGGTATTATCCTGACTCTTTGTTCGTGAACAGCTTACTTGTTAGCATAGCCTACCTACTTAGCAAGTTAATTCCCTGATATTCTTGTCTGTTAGCAAGTTTACCCATTAGCATGGCCAACCTAGTTAGCATAGCCTACCTCGCTAATTCTAGCCTGCTGGCCAGCTCACTTGTTAGCATAGCTTCCCTAGTTAGCAAGCTAATTTGCCAATTTTCTTGTCTATTGGCAAGTTTACTCAGTAACATAGTCAACATAGTTAGTAAGCCATCTCACTTACTTTCTAGCCTATTGGCAAGCTCACTTGTTAGCATAGCCAACCTAGTTAGCAAGCTAACTCACTGACATTATAGCCTACTGGCAAGCTTACTTGTTCGCATACCCTACCTAGTTAGCAAGCTACTTCGCCAATATTCTTTTCTATTGGCAAGTTTCCTCATTAACATATCCAACTTAGTTAGCAAGCTAACTCGCTAACCCTGCAGTAGCTTAAAAGGTTTTTGTTCACTGTTGCTGAGGATTTTGTTAAACTGTACAAACTAAAACTTGGAAAACTAGCTTAGCTCCGAAGAAGAACTTGCTAACAGACAAGAATATCAGGGAATTAACTTGCTAATTAGGAAGCCTATGCTAACAAGTAAGCTGTAATGTTTACTAGTTAGCTTGTTAAGTAGGTAGGCTATGCTAACAAGTAAGCTGTTCACGAACCAAGAGTCAGGATAATACCACTTTTCAGTTGCGTATTCCCTCAATTAACACATTTACATTTTTGTTTATTGTTCTAACTTCAATTTGGAAAGCTAGCTTAGCTCTGAAGAAGCACAAAGGATTTTTGAAAGAAGCACAGGAGCAGCGCAGTGACGATGTCAGAGGGCCGTGTTTGGTTGACTGCAGTATTGGTCTAGGAAGGCAACGTGGGATGTTGATCCAGGAGCGTGTCCTCCTCAGTCTATGGTAAAAAATGCACCAATAACACAATTGAAAAAGCACTGAATGATCCATTTTTTCATGTAAAATATATCACCTCTGCCACAGATCCTGCTCATGCAAATTTGGTTTGCACAACTGCAAAGTAACCCTGAACTTATTTGGACACTTGGAGTTAGAAGTCTGAGTATTACACTCTCATTGTGGTCAGTTGTTCCCAGGCCATTGCAACACACTGCCTCTCATGGAGGTCTCAGATCAAGAGCGATTTTCGGTTCTGAAGTCATAAACTTTACAGGCACAGTTGGTACTGCACATTCCCATGGACACCCAAACACGTGGGAACGAATGTCACAATAACATCTGGACTGCTGTGCCACCTCCGCTGAGGCAGCCTGAGAAATATGGTGCTAGATTCAGGGCAGCAGCTAATGAAGGAAGCTTTGGGTTTCTTCACATACGTACAGGGCCTGTCTTTCCATTTACACTGGTGTAGTGGATAACAAATCAAAACCCCCGGCTGTAAACACTAGAATGTCTGAGCAAATGTTTTAGTAAGCCTTGATTTCCAGGAAAACAACCACGCTTTGCTGCCTTTAGAGCAACATTGACAAACCATTCACGATACACACAGCACAATGACTAAATTAATGGAACTGCGTCATCACACTACACAACACTCTGGAGATGAGCCTGCACGGGAGGATGTGTTTTGTTTTCCTTTGCTCTCTACAAATAAAGCCATTCAAGCCGGTGCCGGGTTAAGAGCTAAATGGACATATCTGAGCCATTTAGAGCGTTTTAGGTGTCCGTCAAGTGGAAGCAAAGCTTTGAAACAGCAAATCGGTTGATGGTGTCCTTGCCAAGAGATGGCGAGCAGTGTTTGTCATATCACTTTGACAGTGCCGGCTTGCATTGAGTCAATGTTTGTTTATGTCCCCGAGGCTACAGCCCCGCGTGTTGAGATAAGGGTCAATGTGGGTGTGTGTGTGTAGATGACAGTGTCCGTAGAGAAGACCGTGTAGCTCCATGACCACAACTAGTTGACCACATCCTCCTTTGGTCCAGTTCACAGCAGGGACTCATCATATCGCACACATGCGCAAACACTACGGGTCAGTGAACTGTTAAATGAAGCATATACAGTACACACGTGATACACACATTCACTGATGCAATCTCTACGCAAAACATGGCCACACACAATGCCCCTGTCTCCCCTTGTCCCCTCTAACACCCAGACATCAGTGCACAAACACAGACACACACACACACTCAACAAATTCCACATCCAGAGTTTTATACACTCTTGAGACACAACTGGAAAGTCTCGGTTTCCTGCGCTACTCCCACTCAGAGTTTAGTCCTGCTACAAGGACACAGATCATTCTTTGGCTTATATCGCAGGATTAATGAGCTCACAAACTGCATTAAATAGAATAAACAGAGCTGCGCGAAGGACAATAAAACAAAAAGGGAGACAAATATGAGACACGAGAGAACAAGACGAACAGAAACAGGAGGAAGCTCATTAAGATCGAGAAAGATATTAACGTCTGAGTTTCGATGTGAAACAGCCTCCTGCTCCTCCAGGACTCTAACCACGGGGGTCTAAAAACCTGCTGCTCTAAGAATCAGACTTCAACATCCACACACATACACACACAAGGAGGAAAAAGAAAGCGGACGAATACCACAAGCCCCACAGTCGCTCGAGCCAACTGCGTAGAGACCCTCCAATCAGCCCCTCTCAGGAGGGTGGAGAACGGGAAGGAGAAACTGAGAGAAAGAGAGAGAAAGGAGGAGGAAATCTAAATCCAAAGCAGATGGCCTCCATAGGGGCAGAACACGAGAAACACTGAGAGCCGTCGTAAAATCGCTGCTCTGCTTTCAATTAAGCCATACATTTCAGAGACAGAGAGAGAGGGAGAGAGGTGGGGGGGATAAAACAGCGTTAACTAACCGCTGTAGCTCTGGCCACAACTACAGTGGATTGGACTCATTATCATGCGGAGGAATGTGGAGACGATTCTCTGGGGGGGGTCGAGTTTAAAGACACATATGTTGAACAAACAGATATTAGGAATTTGAAGCAGGTAGCTTTCTGAACTGGAATAGGTGTGTTTAAGTAAGCGATCCCAGTCCAGACGACACCCACTGCGCTGTCTTTAAATTTCAGGGTTATTCAGGTAATACCGTGAAATTGATTACAAGGTATGCAGCCCAGGCATCCCACTCTGAAATTGCAGTTTGAATATCATTCTGCCGCAAAACCATCTTGAAACTCTGCCCCAGTGCAAATCATAAAAAAAGATGTCTATTACTGACCACTGGAAAAAAATGTGGTCCAGACCGCTGTCTGAGGCCTAAAGGTGATCTCGCATTTGTGTTGATCCTACATTCCAAGCTAAGAGTAATGGCCAGTGAACAGACACCAGACTGTGTACTCTCAGACACTCGCCCCAAAACTTGAACCCTTAATCCTCTGTCTCCAGCAACAGGATAGGTTAGCCTTGGTTTAATATTAGACGTCCAACATCCAAGCCAAACCTTAGATTCTAAAAGACCGCTACTTTCAAGGTTGTGGATATGGGATTTCATACTTACTCGACATATTAGGGGAGACATCTACCTTCGGTTGATTTGGGCTCCGCATACTGCCCACAGTCAGTCCACGGACAACAAATGCGAGGAGACAGCGCTGACAGTAAAGCTTGGGTTTTTATGCAAATGCTACATGCCATTCAGCGGTTTGTCCGCCTGTGTGAGAAAACAAGGGATTTGGTGGGTAGAACAACATTGAGGCTTTGGGAAAGGGTTGGTAGTAATTGTACACAACCACTTCTCTGGTCTGGATTTGGAAGACAGGGTCTTTGTTGGCGAACGTGGCTCAGCTGTATATGAATAATGCAGAGTCTTTGGATGTTTGAAATGTCTTCACATGAACATAAACATTTGAAAAGAGACGGTTTGTTGGATTCTACAGAAAGAGAAAACCAACAAAAGCACTAAGTGCAACATAAGGGAAACAAATGTGTTCTTTATGAGTTCATTTACATGAATTTTCTAACATAAACTTTAAACAAAGTAACGCCTCAAGCCGAGGCTCTTCCTTCCAGTACACAGACTTGATGTGATTGATGATAATGTGAGATTCTTATGCGCAGTTTGATGTTCCCATCACAGCACCGTAGAGTTGCACGATCACTGAGAGCCAGACAGGTCAATGAGTCACAGCATAAGCCTCCCATTCAGCGCAGAGAAATACACTGTAAAAGGAATATAGCCTGAGGATGTTTGTCAGACCACACCAGAAGGAAGAGAAGCGTTTGTCAGGTCATTCGGGGCGAGTAATACTTTTATGGTTCTTGGTGCACAGTTTGGTTTGGGTTGACCACATCAAGGCCATTCAGATGTGTCTGCAGCAAAGTCACATACTTTCACGCACTGCATTATGTGATGTGGTGTTCCCATCCATATGGCATTTAGGGCTGCGTTCACACTGCAAGCCTTTAGTGCACAATTTGAATTTATTGTTTGGCTGTTCTCATAATTTGAATTTAAATGTGGCCAATATAAGATTCCAGTTTGAACTGGTCATGGGGCTGAACTGACCAGGATGTGCTAAGGAACAATATCAAAGATGCTCAGTATGAATCAATTCATAGGTTTTACTTTACTCCTTCTAAGCTACAGGATGGGTCTGCTGGCTAATAATTTATGTTGGAAATGTCAGACAGGAAACAGGAACATTTCTACATGCGATCCGGGGATGTAAACTGGTTAACCCATTTTGGGGAAAAAGTTGTGGAACACATAGGGAAGTGGTTGGGTACCTAAATCACCAAGGTCATGCCTTACGGGGGGCCAAACAGAGTCGCCGTATGTATCAAAATATGACCTTTTTGTGATGCTCGAGTGAGCCTCAGATTCTGGAAGAGTCCGTCACCTCCAGATTTTGAAAAATGGAAGGAGTCTGTGTTTGAAATTGTGTCATACAAACATGTTAGCTTGCATTAGCAATGAAGTTGGAAGCTTTAAGAGGTCATGGGGAGGCTTTTTTGGTTGTAAAATGGCTGTTGGACTGTAACGATGTGGTGTTTAGTTGTACCTCTGAGTTTGCTACATTACTATAATGGGTCTAAGAATGTGTAGCTACCAGGTGCCTGTGGATATGTTGAATTCTAAGATTTGACTGAATAGATAAATAAAAAATTTGAATTATGAAAAAATAGATGTCACATACAGCATGCAGTCGTACGAAAGTAAACATGGAGGCCGCTAAAGTCAGCATTTACGGTTTAATTTACAAGCTGATGTGGAGTGAAAGCCACCAAATTTGTGGGATGAGGAGTCAGAGAGCTGAATTTTTAATTATGTTTTTTTGCGGCGCACTGGCGGCTACTTCTGTACGGAGGTGTGTGTGTGGGTGAGGAATCAGAGCCAGCAGTGCTGGGATCATGACGCTGATGGCTGCACTGAAACAGATGTCATCCAAAATTTCAGCATGTAAAAGGCCACGTTTAACTACATCTGTCCATTGCAGTTTTTCTCCTTGTTTGTGTTCAGTGAATGACTCCCGCCAGCAAAGAATTGGGACTAATGTTGCTCTAGAGTGACGTAACAGTCGCAGAAATTGCGATAGGACTGAGAATGAGGCTACATTGCAAAATGTCCGGCCTGTATCTGATTTTGGACCATATGTGAGGGTCTTCAGACTGCCAGCCCAAATCATTTTTTGGCATATACGGACTGAATCCAGATTGATTGTAGGAAGTCTGGACAGCAAGGAAAACTTATGAAATGCAATTTTAAATGAAAATCTGATCCAAACCACATTTCAACATGGTTTGAAGAGTGATTCCAAGAAGATTTCTGCAGATATGTCTCAGTCTGGACGCTCTGGTCACTTAAATCAGATTTCAAAGTGTCTTTGAATGCAACACATGACAATGACGTAAAATCTAGAGTTGAGGAAATGCTTGAGCAGATCAGTGCTGTTACTAGCAGGGTGCTTAAGAGGTCAACATGAGGGACAACAGTTAGTGGACAGACGCCAAAATAAATTGTTTGGAGGTTGTGTTGCTGTGTAGTTAGTGACGCTTATGTTGTTTAGCTAGTTTGAAAGAAACAGATCTGAGTCACGTATGAGCAGAAAAAAACAGATTTGGGTCTGAACGCAGCTTTAGAAAAAGAAAGACAGAAAACAAAAAAAAACACTCTTTGACAATTTCTTTTTGTTTAAACTGTTTCTTAGTTAAGTCATCATAGCCTTGACCATCACTAACTGCACTATCTGACATCACAGCGACTAAAGATCAGAGGACCAGGGCCAAGTGAGGGCGTGCAGATGGCCACTGCTTCAAGCCTCTCACAAGAATGACACTGTCGCCACCTCAGCTGTGTCTCACTGCACACAGAACAAGCATTTTTTTATTGGCTGTTTCCGCTGCTGGACTAAACAGCCCCGACCCCGTGCCAAAACCTCAGCCAGGTGCATTATGGGGACTATTTATCAATCCCACCATGCACTACAAGCTCTAAATACAGCCACTGTTTTCTGTGCGTCTCTCTTTTACGCTGCCATCTTTCTCACCTCTCTCCCTCTCGCTCTCTCTGGACGGCTCCTTCGCTGGTGCAGCTGTCTCTTTCTAATGCCTGTAAAGAAAAGTGGCTGAGGCTGAAAGTGACGGGAGGAACAGGTGTGCTGTTTAAGTGATAAATTTGCTCTCACTCGAGCACAATGCACCTCAGTTTAAAACAACAATCGCCCCCGAACGGGCCTGCGCCGAGGAAACAGACAATATAGTCAGGCTGCCACAGGCTGGGGCCCGCTTAAAGAAACACGCAGTCAAATTACTGAGTAGAACAAACATGTTAATTACAGTCACATGCAGTTAATCAAAGTATACATTTGGTGACTAATAATTACACTTAATGACCTAAGACTTCATTGTGCATTGCATGTGTCGCCCCAATAAATGACGACAATGTTTGTGACACTTTTTTTTTTTTAAGATCACCACCATAATCACTCCTCTCAAACTCTCTCAGCCTTTGGAAACAACTGCAGAGTTATTACAAAGCAAAGCCATGTTTTTCAAGTATCCCAGATAGAGCTGCCTTAATCCTGGCCTGCTGGCACAAGCCCCAAACTGCTGGGCTGCTCCCCAGCGTTCCGTAGCGCTCCGATCACTAGCTAGCATCTGGAAACCATCAGTGTAAACAAAGGAGCAGCGGAGGAGCTCAGGCCCCGCTCTGCCTCTCCGCATCCCCCAGGACATCACTCAGAGAGCAACACAAGAACACCAAAACCAGCCCCGAAAACCTGTGTGTATTGCATTTCTGCAAGTGTGTCCGTGCACGTATCTGTGTCTGCTCTTGTGTCTTCATCTCGGGATCTTTATTTGGTTTAGCTGCAGTTCAGAAAGAGATAGATTTACAGATAGAGCGGATGGGGTTCAGTCCACAATGTTAGCTTTGAGTCTTTTGGAGTTTTTGTTTGGTTTGCTCATTAAGCGTAGCATTTGTGATAAGACTTCTAATTGCTTTAATGTGGTTTCAGTTAGCGTGCTAGCCTTAGCGGCCCGCCTTACGAATGCTACGAGGGGCAGAGGCAGGAGCCTGGATGTGGTTTAAACCTGAGAACTGGTTCTCCTCTGTGAAACATCAAAAAAGATCAAAGCATCAATCTCGCCTGATCCTTCGCTGAGACACGACAAGGAAATATTTCCTGAACTTTTCATAATAGTGTTTCAGTAACCATATATCTATTAATCATGTGGTTTGGTCTCATTCAGTGCAGCTGAAACCTCCAAAAATGTGGTTCGTGGAGCTTTTAAACACTGAACCTCACACTTAAGCAAACTCTATGACGCTTGTAAACACACACCACAGAGGAAAGCAGGGTTTTGTAGTTGTGTCTGCAACCTGTTACACCAGAAAAGAAAGGGTGTCATTCGCCTTCATGAACACGAATGTTTTCACCATAGATGTGGCTTTAACTTTGCTCAAGCATTTTAGCATTATTCATTTTCCTGAGTAGATAAAGCTTACGATGTTCTCAGGAATTCTCAGGATATGTATTTACGAGTTAAATACTTCAGTGACTTGTGTTAGCCGTGATGGTGGAGATCACTGTGGCTCATAACTGCCTCGTATTCCTTCGGTTGCTCCACAGCTCCACATCTACAACTGCTGAGATAAGGATTCTTATCTCTTACAGTTGTCTCTAAATATAAACCTCAGCATTACACAATCATGTACTGCACATAACCCTAATCACACACACATGATCTTATGTACACGCTAACATTTGTGCCAGACGCATGTATGCATTTAGCCCTACACATATTATGCAAACTTCTTCTCACCCAGACACACACTATAACACCACGTTCATACATTGTTCATTCAGATTTCACAAATCAAACTATCAGAAAACACCATAGTGTCTTAAATATTAAAGAAATATTTGCACATATAATCCCAACCTTACACACTGCTGTAATGCATCTGTCATGTATGTCATCCATGTCCACTGATTTCTATATTACCCAGCTACATTAAGCTACATTGCTTAAATAGATATTTAAAGCTATTTAAAAGTACTCAGTCACCTCATTCATTGTGAGTGTGGTGACAAGCAGAGAGCTGGCATCACAGTGCTACTTTCAGGAAGCTATTTGTAACACTTTCCCCTGACCGGGTGCTAAATATGTATATGCACATATGAATCTAACACTTCTAAAACACAGTGACATGTAAACTGTCAATCTATACTGTACACACGTCTTATGCATCGACAATATAGAGTCTTTTCTAATATTAGGCAGCAATGGTATGTGAGCTCATTAAATAAACTTCCTATTGCTACTCAGCTAGGACTCGTCTGAACCTGTGCTGCGCTCATGTGGGTCAGGGTGCTATTCTTAAAAAGGTTTCATGTTCTAGAAGCTCTTTATTTTAGCAATTGACATTTCATTAACACTATAAAAAGCAGTTTACTCACAATAGCACATCCCAGTTGTTTCCAGGTCTAAATATGCCGATGAGGCATTTGTGCCGTCATGAAGTCTTTTACTGCATTTATCACAGGTGTAATGTGTAAGAGGAAGCAGAAGACAGAAGTAGTGGACAGAGTAAAGTAAAGTGTTATGTTGTGAGGAACCATGACAATCTTATTTAATTTGAAAACTTTAATGTTAAAGGGACAGTTCACTGCAAAATCAAAAATACATATTTTTCTTCTTACCTGTTGTGCTATTCGTTAATCTAGATTGTTTTGGTGTGAGATGCCGAGTGTTGGAGATATCGGACATAGAGATGTCTGCCATCGCTGGAATATAATGGAGCTAAATGGCACTCTACTTGTGGTGTTCAAAGTGGCAAACAAACACATTTGAAAAACTCAACAGCAATGTCTTTCTCCAGAAATCATGACCCGGTTACAAAGATAATCCACAGACCTTGATGTGAGCAGTTTCATATAGGAACTATTTTGTTCCTACTAAGGATGCACTGATCTTGAAATTCTGGGCCGATACTGATGTTTACAATAACAACTTGGCCGATAGCCGATACCGATAGCCTACTGATGTTGTTTTGTTGTTATTGGTGTTCAATTATTTATTTATTTTTGTTATTCATTCTCCCTTTGAGCTGGGGAAACGAAAAAAAATCTTCATTATAAAAAAACAGCTGAACTGTTTTGAAGTCATTCAACACTTCATGACACTATCGTTGACTGAGGACTCCATCGTACATATTTATAAAACAAATTTAAAATAACCTTCTTTACATGACTACATTTTTTTAAAATTACAGCTTCAAAAGTCTTTTTACTATATATAAATAGTTCCCTCTTAAATTCTATTTTATATATCTGTTTGTCAACAAATTTTCCCTTAAAAAACTGTTTGTCACCAAAAACTACATTTTACAAGATTACATTTGAACACATCATGAGAACATTTTAATTTACTTCTGCCTAAC
Organism: Cephalopholis sonnerati; assembly: GCA_019142605.1. Taxonomy (NCBI): domain Eukaryota; kingdom Metazoa; phylum Chordata; class Actinopteri; order Perciformes; family Serranidae; genus Cephalopholis; species Cephalopholis sonnerati. The sequence goes on along the minus strand of JAGQAX010000018.1, from coordinate 18,883,236 downwards.
ACTCATTTTTGCCAAGAGAGCTTGAACGCATCATAACCCAAGTCTATGGAAACTATTAGCTGTTAGCTCCAGCCACTGGGTGCTAACAGCTAACGTTAACTAGCTGTACTCCTGCTGTTGTCAACATGAATTTGTTGTTCACAACTCGTCAATAGTGAGTTTACTGTGTCCTTTTGTCCCGATGGCGTCCCAGGGAAGACCTCTGTTCGTCCCAAACACCATGGCTGTTGCACCCAAAATGATGGGATGCCATTAGTCTCCATCCCTGATTTTTGGCCTGCACAAATTTGATGTGACACGATGTAAAAACAGTCATCTTATTTGCTGACAGGGCAGCGGCAGTTAACACAGTGAATATCAGACAATATCGGCCGATAAAGCAGTGCATCCCTAATTTCTACTGAACTATCACCATGCACAATGAAGCATATATCAAATGTTAGCTCACCTAGCACCACTGAGCTAGCTAACGTTACAGCTCAGCCAAAGGGGACGCCATTAGTGTTGACATCTTGTGCTATCACAAGCAAAAGCTACTCGTCCATGAGTAGATACACGCTTCCTTCTGCACATCGATATGGTTGTCGGGTGTAGTTCACTAGAAAGAAAAAAGTTTCTACATAAAACTGCTCACAACAAGGTCTGTGAGTTATCTTGAGTAACTGGGTCATGATTCCTGGAAAGAGACATTGCTGTCGAGTTTTTCAAATGTGTGTTTTGGAGGTTTGAGCACCACAAGCCAACTGCCATCAAGTTCCATTATATTTGAGGAAAGGCAGACATCTTTACGACTGATGCCTCAAACACTCAGCAACTCTCACCAAAACAATCTAGATTGATAAATGCCACTACAGTTAAGAGGAAGAATAGGGTTTTTGATTTGAGTGTGAACTGTCCCTTTAGCAGGATCACAAACCTCCATGGATCTAAAACAGTGCAGCAAATCTCACCAGTGAAATCTATTTAAGGTGGACAGCAATGCATTTAAAGTGACCTGAACCTAAATATTTTCAAGTAAGCAGCAATGCTTGAGGTTACAAGTTCTTCCCCTGTGGGTTTCTGGGTTCGACCACTGCGATCACAAGTCTTTATAAATGGGTTTGTTATCTCACTGTGATACAGAGGGGAGGATGTCAAGAGGACAACCACTCCAACTGTTTTAAAGAATAACCACAAGTCCATTTCCAGCTCCATGGAGACGCCAAAATAGTTCAGTAAGAAATGGCCTCTGCTTGGCAGAGCGAGTGCACTGTGTGTGTATGTGTGTCTTTCAGCTGGAAGAGTCTCTGCCATAAAACACACACACACCAAGAAAAAAGCTTTCTGTAATGATCTTAAAACAGAACGAGGTTTAACATTTTCTCAGATTCTAGCGAAGTACCGTAACCGTACCGGGCATATCACTTATGTTTAGTCTGTTCTTTGACATGCTGAGATATCACACAGGGAAAAGGTAAATCAAGACAGCTGTACCAGAGATAAAACATCCCGCAGATGTCAGTCATGGAGATAAATAGAGAGGCCGTGCCAGAAAGTATCAAAAAAGGTATTTTTTTGTGCTTTAATGTGTCATCAATTACCCACCGAGAAATTGCTGAAGTGTATCTACAAGAACAGTATGCTGGATCATAAAACTGTTATGGTTTCAATTCTATTTGTGTGTGTCCCTTTTAAATAAAACAAATAGCAAACAAATGCATGCAGGGTTGCTGCGCTCCGTAAAAATTAAACAAACTCTTATGACAGAAGTAAAACACATGATTGTCATCTTCGCTTTAAGCATTTCTTAGTTGAATACGATTAACTTTTTTTTCTAACTACCCAATAACATCCATGTGTTTTTGTCTTTTGACAATAGGTTTTTAATCAGTAGCTGAGCTTAGCAGAAGGATCTGAACACAATTTTGTGGTTGCAGGAAACAACGCAGCTTTCCATTATTGTCATGGAAAAAAAATTGGCAAAGTTGATTTAATATGCTGATTTGTTGATTTAGATTAATACAAATCTCAGCTAAGTCACCTTTAATGATGTTACTGCTTACAAATGAAATTCGGTGACCTGCAATATCTGGTTGTTTTGATAAACTTGAGGTATTATGTGAGGCTGTAATCAGATGATTTCAATGATCTGACAATGAATGTAGTTATGTGGGATTTTGCCTGACCAAATAATAAGAGGATGTTTATTTTCAAGGACGTTCAACCCCAAAATATATTGATTACTCTGAAGTTTTACTGGTGCCCAGACTGTTATTCTAAATTCTTATCTTACTCCACAGGTCAGTGCATGCAGGCAATATAGACACGCCTTGTGTGCACATATGTGTGTGCTTGTGTGTGTAAGTCAAAGTTCTTCTCCTCAGTAACAGACCCACGTCATTCGTGTCCAAGACAGCTGCAGAGACATATCACCGTGCCAGCGTGCTCTTTGCCAAAACCCTATTCCCAGATTCCTAGATTTCCACAACCCAGCTTCCCTAATCGGCCACGGATCTCGGTGTCATGTTTTTGGATGACTGATGGATGCCCCTGAGAGTCAAGCATGTGGGTGTTTAGCCTCATACCAATAACAATATCTTGTTTTAAAGCTGATGTTTTTGACAGAATCCGTCCTCTCTTTCCTAACGCTTCATTCATAGAAAACACGCATCCGGGCCAACTGGGCCTTGGAATCTGCCCTGGTTGAACCCAGAGGCTCGGTAACACCAACACACCAGCTTGACATGGAAGCTGCCTCTTTTAAAGACTTAGGGTAAGTTTACCATACTCCTACGCTTACCATATTTACAGGGCGCTAAGGGCTAATGCTAAGTGAGGCCGTGGGTGTGAATTTCCCCCCCTGCCCTCTCCTAGCCTTGACTTAGCCACGGTCCCGCTAAGCCCAACGAGCTGTGCAGCTGCACAGCAGCGTTGGGTTACCAGACCAGTGAATGACAAGAGCAGGTTGGGTGGCGGACTGGGGCATACAGAGGTGCACAAAACATCTCGCCTTCTGTCACAGGAAGTTCATACTGCCGCTGTCTATGCTTGCATGTAATGCCTATAGTTGTGATGTGTTTGTGTGTGTCTGTATATTTCTGTGAGACACTGACAGATATACTCCACACATGTGTTGCTAATCTCAGTGTTACTTGGCGTCAATGCTATATTGGACCTATGGCCCTATATGGTTTCTCGTGCTCTCTCGGCTCTTTCTTTGTTTAACTCTGCAAAAATAAAACGAATTAAAAGCAGTGGCCACATCTGTTTTCCACAGCGAGGATGGCTGTATGCCTGCTGCGACATTATGAAAGAGAAAAGTTGTCTCCAGCATCCCTGATAAGCCTTATCTGTTTACAGGGCAGTCCCCACTGTCTCTTTGGTAACCTGACTGAGTGAGTGTTGGAGCAGAGACAGACGCAGGGCCTTCAGAGCCTTTGCTGCGACTGGAAGGAAGATCAGGGGTCACCCTGTAAAAACATTCCCATGCTGCACCTCCCCCCAGCCCTCATCCCTGCCAGAAACTTCCCGACACACTACAGGGCAGTGCATACTATTACAGACGGAGGGGAGGGACAGAAAAAAGTCTCTAAATGAAATGCAGGTTATTTTTTACAGTAAGTAAAGGGGCAGTCAGCAAAATCTATTTCCACTTGAAAGTTACAGTAACACTGCATGAGACCTGCAATTAAACTTTAGTTAGAGAGGACGACATTATCATAGCAAAAAGAAGGTCCATCTAATAATATATATAGAAATGTATGTTATTTTCTTGACAAACATCTCTATGCTTTAAGAACTGGCACTCCAAAAGCACACACACACAAAAATGGCTTCACCACCATGACAATAAACTGTTAGCTGACTTGGACACACTTCTACTAAGTACACACAACTCTATGACTCCACATATTGACCACAACTGTGTTTTAATCTATGGTTAACACAGTCCCAACTCCCGAGAGGGCTGGAGCACCCGCGTAGTCTGCCAGAGAAGGACTTCAAGATACTTAAGCACAAAGAGAGGGAGAAAAAATGTTACAAAATCAAAACCACAGAGGAGGCCCCTATATGTTGACATACAGACAAGCAGATTATATAGGACCGCCTGTGTGGTTTGTTGTTGTAATTCCTTTTTTTTTCTCTCTGTAAGAACCGAGGCTCTGTCCAAACATACTTGAGTCTGATGCTCCACTGTAATGCTGTGAGGGCCCTGTTGGGGGAACAATACGGGCCTGCCTTCCTGACCTCTCCGTCTAGCAGATCCTACAGACATACAATGACTGCCTTAATTACCAGCCTCCATTCCCACCACTTGGGCTTTCCCCAATGGTGCCCATTCAGAACCGCAGTCTCTCCCTAAGGTGCCCATTCAAGCGCGACACAAAGCCAGCAGTGTCAGTCCCTGATCTCTTGACACCAAATCCAGTCCTGTGTGCCAGCACTCGCAGCTTCACAGTGTCTCTGTCTGTCCGTCCGGTTGTCCCTTCTCTCTGTCAGTCTGTCTCATATCACATAAGAATCTCTGTCGCTCACATGTGACAAGGATCGGTGCTGCTGGGAGGAGCAATTAGTTCGACCACATACCGATCGAGCAGTAGAGATAAGCGCGATGTTTAGCTGCCGGTCTGATGTGGATGTATGAGTCTGGTGGTTTTGTGTGTGGAACTCAAGTCCATTATGAAGTCCTGCCTTTCTCAGCTCGCTAATGAGTTAAAGTGGAGAGAGACGAGGTTATGGTAACCGTTAGGCTGCGGAGGATAATGTAAACACTTCATGTAAAGTGTCTGTAAGTCTGTAAGTAGCTTAATCAGGTTGTTTAAATTCCAATTAGCTGCATTTGTCAGCTGTAAACAAGGCCTGGCTATCGGCCCTTTAAGTTGTACACAATGCCACGAGAAAAATAGATACAACCTGAATCCAAACTGCTGCATCTAGGGCTAAAGATAACCATTATTATCATTATCGATTAATCTGATGATCCATCCATCCATCCATTTTTTATCCACTTATCCGGGGCCGGGTCACGGGGGCAGCAGGTCGACCAAAGCACCCCAGACATCTCTCTCCCCAGCAACGCTTTCCAGCTCCTCCTGGGGGACCTCTGGATCTGCCTCCTACCAGTGGGACGTGCCTGAAACACCTCCAACGGGAGGGGAGCAGGAAGCATCCTGATCAGATGCCCGAACCACCTCAACTGACCGCTTTCAACGCGAAGGAGCAGCGGCTCTACTCCGAGCTCCCTCCAGATGTCCAAGCTCCTTACCCTATCTCTAAGGCTTAGCCCAGCCATCTCACGGAGGAAACTCATTTCGCCTGCTTGTATCTGCAGTCTCACTCTTTTGGTCACTACCCAGAGCTCATGACCATAGGTGAGGGTTGGGACGTAGATGGACCAATAAATTGAAAGCATCGCCTTCCAGCTCAGCTCCCTCTTCACCACGACAGACCGGCACAGCGCCTGCATCACTGCAGAAGCAGCACCAAACGGCCAATCCATCTCACGCTCTATTCTAACCTCACTCGTGAACAAGCCCGAGAGATATTTGAACTCCCTCACTTGAGGCAGTAACTCTCCCCCAACCCAAAGAGGACAATCCACCTGTTTACAGCAGAGAATCTGATGATTATTTTCTTAAATCACTGCATTATTTTGTGGTGTATAAAACATCAGAAACAGTGAAAAAGTGCCCACCACAATTTCCAAACGCCCAAGGTGACATCTTCAAATGTCTTATTTTATCCAACCGATGATTCAGAACCCAAGAATATACAATTACTATGCTGTAAGACCAGGAAATGCAGGAAATTATGCAGCAGGAACCATGAAAAGTGTCTAATTTTTGCTTGAAAATTGACTGAAACAGTTAATCAGTTATCAGAGTTAATTTTATGTGCATAATCTGATTGATTAAGGGACTAATAATCACTGCATGGGTAGTTGCATCAATCAAAATACAATTCAAAATCATTCTTTTATTAAGTAGAACATTCTCCAAAATCAACAAATACATAAAAAAGGAAATACTAAAACTGTATAATGCACATTGTATATGCTGGACACATATAGTATATAGGGGGTTGACAATACTAATGTGATAGTATTGTCTGCTCAGTGACAGTGGAGGGGTTTATAATTTAATAAGATTATTTAATTTCAAAACTCACAGTGTACGTACAACCAGAAAAAGTTGTTGTATTTCAAAATGTGGAGTGAAGCAATGTGCAAACATACATCAATTTAAAATATATTAAATTTTTCACATATATATCTTCAATTTTTCTGTAAAAACAATGTATTAATATATAAATAAGTATGTATTCAATTATGTTGGTGTACACATACTGGTAGAATAACATATATTCATACTTTGTATAATTCATATGTTCATGTAATTAAATATTAAAAGATAGCAGGACAAGTTAATGAAGATATGTATGTAATATTTATATTAATATTGATTTTTACGTAAGGCAAAGACAGTTAATATTATATATATCATACATTTAGACTGGTTTATACTTGTTAGTCATGGATAACTCGTAATTTATATCATATGCTAAGACAGGTTTTTGTAAGATAGATGTTTAGTAATTACTATTATATACATATACATGGGTTATTTTTGTGTGACAAAGTTAAAAGGTAATACCGATGGTGTGTTTAGAAAAGTCTTAGGTGTAGGTTTATCTGTATAAGGAAGCTGATTCCCTCATTGACTTACAGTATGGAGAAGGGGTGGGATTTAATAAGTTTATACTTCTTCCCACTCCTTTTCAAATGTGTAAATCAAAGTAACTATACACTGACAGATGCTTTTCATCATACTTTTCATTATTTGGTAAAACTACTTTCTGTCTGTCTGCTTGTTTGTATGTTTATGTCTTTTTTTAATGCTTTATACGGCGTATACCAGAGGGAGTTACATGAGAGAACATCTAGTATGAGCTAACAAAGCCCTCTGGCCCTGCTGTGCTAACAGGACATCATGCAGTAGTGAAAATCTGACCTCTGACCCTTTGAACCTTCCCTCAGTGAAAACCGAGCCATCCTGTTCTAGTTCCTGAGACCTCGGTGTAGAGATACTGACCTCCATAACATTTTAGATGTGTTAAGAACACAAGCCAAAGTGTTTTTACTGTACAAGTAATTGCTGCTGTTGTTGCGATCAATTTTCCAATATCCTGTTTTGGATGTAGAAGTGCAGCGGCATTTAGTAGAAAGATAAAATGCTACAGTTCAAAAAGAGGAGTTGTGCTATAGGGCATAAAGACACTAAAAGAGGTAGCATATGAGGAGAATATATTCTAAAATGAGTGGTGACCTTATTTCTCCCGTGCTGCAGAGATAAGCTTACGTAAAGCAAAGTGAAGAGCGACTGCACCGACCACATTATTGTTTATTTTCTTTTATTAACTCCAGCCTGCGTTTCACAGTGCTGGCTTTGCAGCCTGACAGGAAAAAGATTCATGTAACAAAGCATTATATAAGAAACTCTCCAAATAAAGATAGTACAGGAGCATAATTTAGACAATATATCCTTGGTCTGAGATGATAGGTGCAAATACAGAGATGCTTAGCTTTACTTTAAAGTTAAAAGGATTTGCAAGCTGATCCTAAGTCAGTATCTTCATACAGCTCTCTTCTGACATCTTCCACACAGCTGTAAGTTCACCTGACTATGGTAAAGCTAACAGTGTACCGCCTCCCAGAGATGGGGTTATAGGTGTCATGGTTACCAAAACAGGAAGCGGTGCGATTGTTGTCTCAGCGAAAACTGAAAGGAAGAATGGGATTTCTGTCCAGAACACAAACCATCTGGCAGGAAACCGCACTTTTATCATTCTTTTAACTTTGATTTCCTTTCAGGGGAAGTGCCCTCGCTCCCCTTTTGCTCACTGGCTCTCTGCTCTTGTACCCTTCTCAGGCTCTCGAACTATACCCTCTCTGTGTGCGCTCCGTGCCACGACAGTGACACATCCAAACTCTGCCTGACTGCCACGGCAAATAACTGCAGCCATGTCAGAATTGGCCCCGGGGTGCAAAGATCATGGGGGTAAAATGTGAAACATTCTCTCATGACAAATGTGGAAGTGTGACTGCGGTGTTGAAAGATTGTTTATCGACAGGGTTAACAAACTGCGGGATGCATAAAGACAAGAAGAGGGGAAACAGCTGGAGGCGGAGGAAAATGTAAATACATGAGTCCCCTAAAGATATCTTTCAGTGAAGGCAGGAGGTTGGTTAAATAGAGATTAAAAAAAAGCTACAGGACAGATGTAAGATCTATGTTCTTTCTCCTCCCAGGAACATTAGCCTCTGGGGGACAGCTAACATCTCCAGCTACGTTAAGCCTACATAATCTGTTGAACTATTGAATAATCAGCACTGTACTTATTATCAAAGAGCGCTAGCGAGCTATTTTAGACAATTTAACAGCGTGTTTCCAATACAAGCATTGACAAATGTTTTGCCAGAGGCTTGAGGCGGAGCTGTTCTGAATATGGGATAGAAGCTGCGCACAGGAATATTAAACTGGATTTTAGATTATGCTGGATTTTTTTTTTGTCTTGACTGGAACATTTGAATTTTACAGGAAGCTACAGGTTATGAACCAAATTCTCTGCGAAGGGAGAGAAAATGGCCTAAATACCACAGCCAGCTGGGGAAAAATGAACCTGGGTGAAGTGAATAGGACTACAAAGTTACCCACAAGCAAGGCACTTAAACTGTTTCTGATTAACTGCTACAGCTGAAAAGCAGACAGTGTAACACCATGGGAACACTCTGCCTTCCAGATGTGAATGTGGTAGCGTACCCTCCTTCTGCAAATATTCAACGGGAGTTTTATATGTTAAAAAAAATGCCTCACACCCACAGCACTTTAAATTAATAAATAAATAAATAAATGCTGGTGTGTCTTGTATCCTTTAAGATTTGTTTAAAATAAATGTGTTTATCTTCAATTATAAGCAATGTTTTTGCACCAAAGTTTGTACTTTTATTTAAAGGGTTATTCCAATATTTTTCAACCTGGACTCTAGATTTACATATTTTTGTGTCAAAAGCCCCGTTTCCACCAAACACTTTCAGTATAGTACCTTTGGAACCAAAAGTAACCCTTCAGAGATGGTATCTAGACCCTAGGTCCGCTTAGCGTTCCCACCACAAACAGTACTCTTTCATGTGGGTGAGGTTGTTGTCACTCACTGCTCCGTTCAGCACTCACTGTATTTCCTCTTTCATCAGTCCACACCTCATTTATCATCCACAGAAAAGGGTTGCATTTGCATTACATTTTCAGAGCAAAATAAAACAGGCTGCAGTGAGAGTCTCTCTCCATGGGATATTTAAAAATAGTGGGTTTGTGCATTTAGTCCTTCTAAGGAAAACACAGGGGTTTAGTGTTGCTGGAGCCCACAGGAACAACGCTCCACAACGCTTTTTTTTTTTCCTCCGAGTGAGTATTGGGATATATACAAATATTTTTAAACACTTGAAGATCCACTCATTGCTGAAAGTCTGTTTCATCTAAGAGAGACGACAAAAACTAAAGTAATTTTCAAAGTTGTCACATTGAAATGTAAAGTGTGCTGATGGATTCACGTCGTCAACTCATGCATTAACTAAAATAACAAATAAATGTTCCACCTTAGAAGTCGCCAGCAGTCGGCCCAGTGAATTAAGTTATTTTTTTCCCAGACTCTGGCTGCTGCAAGAGGCAGCAAAACATCCTTTCATTTTATAGTTACAGTTTACTAATAAATGTAAAACTCCCTACAGTATGAACAGAGGTTACATGAGCCACAGCTCAGCCCTGAGCAGAGTGACCATCCACTATTGACTAATCAACAGACTGCAGTGTTCACAGTTCCACATTTCAGTACCAGATCTGCATTCTAGGTACCCTAACAGAGGGGGGACCAAAAATGGGGACAGTAAGGAACGGTTGCATTGGTACCATCCACAACTTTTCACAGTGGAAACAGAAAAAAAAGCGTACTGAAATGAACTGAACTGTACCACACCTTACTGCTTGGTACACTCTGGGCTTAAGTGACTAATGGAGACGAGGCTGCTCTGTAATGACTCAGGCATTTGTGCACCATCAATGTCTGTTCACTAAAAGTGCGTGTTTTTGCCTCTGACAGGCTCAGATTGTTATTGTAAGAGTTAGACAACACAATGGAAAGGATCCCTACAGAGACAGACCTTTTTTTAAAGGGTAAGATCCTATTTGTTTGACCAGAAACAGCCCTGAAATCGCTATCGTCAAACCCACCAGACTCCATTTAAATAAACATTCATTTAAGCTAATATATTTTCACATCGAACTGGATGAATTAAAAGTTGATTTCAGCCAAACAAGGGATCCTACAGATGAACAAAGTGAGTTTTATTTTTTGTTTCTATCAACTTTGAATGAAGTGTGTTTTACGATGATAAAATCATAGTTTATTTAAGTGGAGTCTGGTGGATTTGGTACGATACAATACGATACGATACGATACGATACGATACGATGAGATACTGTACGATACAATATGATATACTTTATTGTCCCATAGGGGAATTTGCCTTGGACTCAGGTGATGCACAAATATTGCTGCCTTACAAAATAATCCAGAAGAAATGAAAAGCATACACCATTAAATAAACATAAAAACATACTTCACTTAACAGTATTGCACATCAGCCAGTCATGTGCTGCACATAACATGAGCGGCTGTAACTCAGGTAGAGCGGGTCGTCCACTAATCAGAGGATTGGTGGTTTGATCCCCGGTTCTTTCAGTCCACAAGTCGAAGTATCCTTGGGCAAGATACTGAACCCCAAATTGCTCCCATGGCTGTTCTATCAATGTGTGAGTGCTTGTGAAAGGTTACTGAGTAGCAGGTGACACCTTGTACAGTAGCCTCGGCCACCAGTTTGTGAATGTGTGTGTGAATGGGTACTCATAGTGTAAAAGTGCAGTCCCTTTATCTTTACTACAACACCAGCACACAACAGAGCACCATGAGCAAACACAACCCCTGAGCATCAAGTGACATTATTCTGCTTCTGGTTAAACAAAAAGGATCTCATCTTTAACAAAAAGGTCGGTCTCTGTAGGAAACCTTTCCCTAATCTTGTTAATCATAATAACAATCTGAGCCAGCCAGTTTCCAAAACAAGCACTTATAGTGTAAGTAAACTGACAGCACACTAATGCCCTGAGTGGTTACATTGCAGCTTGTTTCCCTGCCAGCTGCAGCGCTCTCACTCAATACTGGAACCAATTTAAGAAATTGTCGTTCCCATTAGTCACTTAGACACAAAAACATGGGAAAATAGGGGCCAAGGTTGAAAAATACAAAAGTTACCCTTTAAGTCTATTTGTGCTCTAAAGACTCCAGAAAATTGCTGTTTACTATATTCTACAACCTCTTGCTCAGTCTTGCTCAGAATAAATACCACTCAGAAAAGTAGGCAGAAAAGGCGGAAACTCATTTGCAGACCTCAACCCGATTCAATTAAAACTTTAATATTAGAGTTATAAACAGCAGGAAATTGGGTGTGTCCACACGGAGCTAAAATACTTGTTTTCCAAGAGTGAAGCACACAAACAGAGCTGTGCCGAGATGTTACTCTGGTAAATTCTAACCTTGCAATGTGTATCTGACACATTACCCCCCACCCCCACTCTACCCCCACTCTACCCCCATCCCCAGTACAATAACAAACTGAAACATTAAAACAAAGTGGTTGCACAATTATCCCAGCATGACTGCCAACCAATTCGGAGAAGGATCACTGCTCTGTCAAAGGCAAACACTGGAAGATTTAAAACCAAATACGTTTTGTCAAAACAACAACCGCTTGTGTTTGTTATGGTAGACAGAGTGGGCCGCGGTAATGACGAGTCATTAAGTTTATCACCCTGACAAAAGGAAAAGCACACATATTGTCAACTCACACATTACTCAAAGCGTGATTTGCTTCTGGTGTGAAGAGAAGGCCCTCACTTCGCAGCTCGCCTCAGGTCTCCGTGTTGACACTGTTATGGGAGATTATGGTGACCATTTGTCACAAAGGACAGACTGCTGCTGAAACTACCACCACCAGAGGTGTGAGGTCCATCACACTTATTGGCATATGGTCACTGATGCAGATGCATACAAGGGATTCAGGTTAGACTGATTGACGGGGACTGTAAGGAGAGGAAATGTCAGCACAGTTCCTTATGCAATCAGTAGAGTAACTTGAATAATTCAATTACACATCAGCAGCGTGTCTCTCACATGGGACACATTTTGGTCCAAGTCAAACTCGCTGTAAACATGTCAGATATCATTACAAGACAAGTAGAGGAGAGGTCAAAAGGAGAAGAAATTAAGTTTGAAATTGATGCTATATATACACACATTCAACAAACACCACGAACAAAAGGAACATTATCCGGGTGCGATAAAGAAGGCTCTGTATGTGGATCAATGAGCTCCACGTGTTTCTGATCAACACAGTAACTGTGATGCTTTTGGCTCGGCTCTTTTTTACAAATGGATACAGAACATTCTGTTTGTAAGTGTGGTCATTGGCTTAATGTATGATAAATCAAATTTGTCTCACAGCGGGCCAAAAAAGACAAAGCTGTATGTCATCACCAGCTGTATCATCTGTGTCTACGCAATCCAAGCACTGAACAATATGCAGAAGCAGCAGCCTTGTATGAGTTTATTGCTATAGTGGCCCTCAAAGCAAAAGGACAACATGTTTGGAAATGTGCTTGGTGGCTTTTGCTCTGAGAGTTAAATGAGATTGATACCACTGACATGTCTGTCCATTAGAAGAGTCTGCAGGCACCAGCTAGTTAGCTTAGCTTAGCACAAAGACTGGAAACAAAGGGAAACAGCTAGCATGTCTCTGTCCTATAAAGCTTGCTAGTTACCACGTATCTGTAACAGATTGGTGCAAGTCGGAGTTTTAAAGCCTGCGACCCTGCACCAGTCCGTCAAAACTGAAGAAGCCTCTTGAATGAGAGGCGAAACTTCTTCTAGAAACTCAAGCAAGTCCAGTTGCTTATGATGTAGCACTTAAGATTACCATGACCTTAATGACTGAGAGTCTTCGTCGACAAGCCTCTGCGAGGCGACAGACTCTCGTTAGCAGCTAACCCAGTGGCACACAACCCTCGAGCCAAAGAATGAGTGCCACCCCACAGCACAGACTCATGTTCAGCAGCTAACAGCAGCGAGCGTTAGCACAAAGCACATACCTACAGCAGCAAGCAGTAGCTGTCACGGGCCGAGTGGCCAATTCGGGCTGAAAGGCTGAAGGGTACGCTCGTGACAGCTATTTTGCGTGACGGCTGTTTTGCTTGTGTTTATATGATTGTGGCATTTAATGGAGTTGTTCATTCATGTGTGTAAAACTTGCCTTGATCGGCCTTGAATCATGCCTTAGGTTATCTTATGTTACCACTACCTTTACAATAGCTTTTAACATGATTTCAGTAGAAATAAAAGCAAAATACTTAAAACAGGCTGAGCCTGGGCTTTTAATGAGCTCGTGATGACACACAGCCAGTCACCCAGCAGCTCTTTAGCATATTGATGTGTTTATGTCACGAAGAAAACAATCGTAATTTGCTGCTTTTTCGAGTAATTCTCTGCTGTGGAGCTAAAATCCTGCCAAAACTACACAAACAAATAAAACATTTTATACAAATGCCCTATGATTCACTAACGAACACAATGTGGTTTGCAAATATAAAACATAATTAACAAACTAATGCAGTGTGTTTGCAAATACAAAACATACCAACATATTTCTAATACATCATGCTTCAGAAATAAACACAGCATGTCTTATGAGCACAAAAAAAATATATTCTACAAGTACAAAACAAACTTTTCTACAATTGTTAGCATGTTTTATATATAGTTATTTGTTTTTGTGAGTGAATCATAGGGCATTTGTAAAACATGTTTTATTTGTTTGTGTAGTTTTGGCAGGATTTTACCTCCATACTCTGCACTGCTTCAAACGGTATTGGAAGTGACTCTTCTCCCCACGTTGACATCAAAAAGTATGAGTCCTGAAAGAGCTAAGAGAGCTTGTGGAACGTAGCAAACTTGTTGGGGTTAATGAAACAACACTGATGCTATGTGCTCTAACGTTAGAGGTTATGTAACTTTTATATTGTAAGGGAAGGGTTATGTTAAGGATCATCATCCAGCTATGATTTCAGGACCACCCAAAATATCCTGGACACAGAAATGGTGGAAAAAAGTTCAGTCTAACTCTGTAATGCACACAAACTACACAGTCCAAGTCACATTTTCAACAAGTATTTTCTAACATGTATAATGTGTTCAGACAGAAATCGCTGATTTTGCTTCACTTTAAACAGCTTTGGTTATTTCACATGACAGATTAATGCATTTTTTGTTTTGTCTGTGCTTTTTTCACTGTTTTAAAGTGGGAAAGATATCTTTAATCACTTGGCTGAGGATTTAGCAGCATTTGAATGGAAATAATACCACAGTTGTAGGGTTGTCCGTATGAAATAGAGTTTCTTTATTATCAGTGATTTATTTAAACTTTGGTTGTTGCACATTTGGAAACAGAAATCTTGCATTATAGAGAAATGCTTCCAACAGAAATAGGCAAAAGGGTGAAAGCAGAAGTAGTGATGAATGTTATGTCAGTTATTTTGGACTGTTAAGCTACTATAAGAATAAGTATTCTACCAGTTTCAAAATATGTGAAATTTCTCAGAAGAGTAAAAAAAACATGTCCAGGAAACTGTAATTCTGAACCGGGGGAATGCATTGGGACCAGGAATGGGGCATAGTAACTCTTACAGACACACACACCAGCACACACTGCAGCGGCAGCAGCGGCCACCCCCACATACCCACAAACCTGCATTCCGGCAAAGACATTTTCCATGAGTTAATCTTCCTACAGAGAGCCGTAGCAAGAAGATGTCATTCACTGCATCATTTCGATCACTCACATCGGAGGTGGGGCCAACTGTTGAGAGGATTAGTCCGCTGAACAGAACGAAATCATGAGTGCAAGTGGAAGACATCTTGGAAGGGGGCCAAAGCGTGGCAGTGAGGGGCATTCTGCTCATAACTGGGGGAGCGACCTCATTTTCCGAATAAAAGCCAGTTTACATAACACCTCTCTCCCCATAACAGGGAGCACTGGGCAGCAGCTGCCAGGCCTGTGGCTTTCACTCGACTACCAAGAGTTCCCTGAAAAATTACTCTCTCAACACAGCCGCAAGCCTCCTCCCGTTTCCAATATTAACATGTTATAACTAAAAAAGGTCTTAAATTGCAAGTAATGCATAAACACTTCGGTAACCTCAACTATTTAATTGCCTGACTCTTATTCTCTCAGAACCAAGCAATAGAGGGGACAAGGAAACCATCAACCACAGTGCAGGGTGCTGGATCCACCACTGTCTAAACCCTTGACTCTTCTACAGCTGCAACAAATCAACTGTGGCAGAGGTAAGGTGGTTTTAAAGCATGATCTCAAATCTCAAATGTACTTTTCAAAAAATAACTTCATTTTGTCAACAATAATTACACAATTAACACATTTGAACCTCGTTAAATACTAAATTCTGAGAATGATAGCTATTTTTAAGCCAAATCTTAACCACAAAAACAACATGTTTGTGCAAAGTACTGGTGCATGATGGATGGAGGCTGAACAAGAGCAGGGGGAAAAAAATCAAAGCAGGTCTGTCAGCATGTCATCCAGTGTGACAGCATGGCTCATTATTGTGTTCTTAAAGGTTTTTGGACAACAATGGAGGTTTACCATACTCTGTTCTCACTCTGAACTCGTCAAATAAGGCAACTTGGATCTCTAGTTGAGTTCATATAGATATGTGCATACCATGTTGTACATCTCTCTGTAATATGAAACGAGTTAAACCATCAGAGTGACAGCGGGGGGTGGGGGTTGTTCGTTTTGGGGTGGGTTTTGTGTTCTGTGATATTCAATAAAAAGAACTTTGAAAGAAATAAGGTAACTTGGTCAGTAGACCTGCAGTTCAAACTATGGAGCTCTACCTGGCCGTACTAATTATGACGAGAGCAAAGGAGGAAGTCAGGTGATGTAGTATAAAGTAGCCCCTCCAGGATGCTGCAATGTTGCGATCATAACTATTAATGCAAATTCAGCCAGTCCCCGAGAATTCTGCGCGACCTTTCAATTTTGTCTGATCACCTCAACTTCACCGCAAATGGGACTATTCTAACTCCGTGCCTCACGCTCTCTGTTTATCTCAAGGCTACTGCTGCAGGAGTGTGAGCTCTGCACCTGGGACAGAGTCACAAACACAGTGACAGGGCTAACTGTCAACATCACATGGCTAACATTACTCAATAGATTTTAACGGGTTTAACAATGAAGTCGGGCTGTTATGGTGATGGGATGCTTGGGTTGTGAGCTTGTTGGGACTGTTTAGCAGCTCAGTGTTGGATGTTAGCCGCCGCTGTTGTGCTAGCTTGTGCAAACCTGGCAGAGAGGGCAGGAAGCGAGTAGCTCATGGAGACCGTGCTTCAGCGCTGCGATGACTGACAGCAAGAGTTTCATTTCATTGCAAAAGCTGCCTAAAAACACTGCAACATATCTTGAAAATTTTTAGAAAACTTGCTGTACCATCAGGCATTTGAGGTCTAACACTCCCAAAAACAGCTCAGGAAATCATGGAGGGACTGGAGTGAATGGATGTGTCAAACAAACACAGGACTTTTACCAAGGAGACTGCTGTTTGTGTCCCATGTGAAACCAAAAGTTAACACTGTCTTATTTAAACTTAGACTTAAGTACGTGAATTGACTTATCAGTAGTTACCATATGTCACGTACAATTGTAAATATTTTGACCCAAATCATGATCTTTTCCTAACCAAGTACTTTTGGTGCATAAACCTAACCACAACTTTAATATCATGAGCCTATTAGTTTGATTAGTTTTTTAAGAATGTGTTGGTATATCAGGCTTTGGATACACAGACAACACTTGTTAGTATCAACTCACTGCCATTTTTGTTTTTTTTCAATGGGATTTTTGGACAAAAGGCAAAAAATACAGATACACAACAATGACCTTATCCTTTAGATGCATATGTAAATAAATATTATATTAATTCATTTTAATTTATAAAAGTAACCTTTAACTCAACTCAATAAAAGTCACGGTACAAAACAACATCATAAAACATGTTGAGGTGAAGTAGAAGAGAAAGACTGTACATGTCATCAGAATGTGATTCTCCATGCTGGATCAGGATGACATACTTAGCAGCGCTCTGTGAAGCAGGAGCCTCTGTTTTCATTGGCAAAGCATCTCTGAGCAGTACAAACTATTAGTAGGGACACATTCATCCTCAAATGCATTCCAGCACAGGCAGATACCAGAAACTCCGTAGGCACACCATCGATCATCGCACCTTGTGAAACAGAGAAATGAAATGTAGGACAAGAAAGAATCCCTTGGAAAATGACGCAAGTCTTGGCTAATAGGTGAGCTGAACGCTCTCGCCATTAAAAACAATGTTTCAATTGCAAGACCTGCGTCACATCTGTTATTTGGCTCTTGAGCTGGTTAAGTAAGAATAGGCCGGTAATGACAGGTGACTGGGCAATAGTGTAAGTGATGTAGCACAAATGGTAGGTAAATTTATGGAGAAAAGAAGCCCAGGAGAGACCTAAATAACTGAGATGGTGTTGAACTGTGTAGGTGCGGAGGCCGTTTGGAGACTTTGCTGCTTTTTGACTTACTGTTGGCAGTTTAACGAACAGCTGAAATATAAACCAGGAGACGGCTGAGTGTGATTTTGAGGTCCGCCCCTGAATGCTAACATCTATAGCATGATTGATTTTGCAGCCTTTACTGTGAAAGGGGGGATTTTGTTTAATAAAGCAACTTTTTAACAGCATAGCATTTTAGAAAAAGGTAATAAACACATTAGATTATGTGTTACTTAATGCACACCGACTCTATCAGCACCATTTGATCAATGCTCACATCAACAATGACACCATTACATAAAGGAAAAACCAAGGCAAAAGTTACATGTTGCATGATATACTACGGCCCAAAATTCCCGTTGGAGTTGTCAATAGATGATCTAATTCCCTCACGTTGCAGCTTGGAGCTATCCAGGAGATATTTCATCAGTACACAGGTCATTTACAGACCTCCTGAGACCAGTCATCATATGTCATAAAGCGAGTCAAAGCATTTTAATCTCACATCTGCTCCTCATTACCATTCCATGCAAAAGAAACTCTGGGCTGGGGTTAGGCTAGTGCACCTCACCCAAGGAAGGGGAGGAAAGAAACAGGGGAGAGGCAAAAAAGAGACAGAGGAAGAAAAAGGAGATTATTAGGCACCATGAGTCCAGTGAGAAAACAACTCAGTGTAAAAATTCCAAAATTCTGAGGAAAAGCGACTCCGTGTTCTCCTATGAAATCAGATCATTTCCAGGCCGCAGTCTGAGCCATGGAGTTTGCCTTTTACAAGGCGCTATATAACACCACAATGACAGATCCACCACAGCAATTTCATAGTCCATTCCTTCCTCAACAACTCCTGCAAACTCCACAAAATATCACTTCATTTTGCATTTGCACAATGTTTGTACTCATAAGCTTTTCCATTTGCATGTGGATGTTGAGTGACTGCACACCTGCATCAACCTGTCGCAACTAGTCGGGCCTCCAACCGAGCCTTATTCTTGAAATAGACAATTCCGCTCACACCTCATTTAAAGTAAATTGGCGGGGATCGTTTAAAACCTAAAATTCTACAGATGCTCTCCAAGATGAGTTAAATTGTCACACATTAGTGTGCTCATAACCTCCGTGCTAGACCTCAAAATGGATTTACCATGGGGCCTCACACGAAAAAAAACCCTGCATCATGACAGACTGAATCGGAGGGAAGCTGGAAGGACTGCAGCTCATATAATAACTTCAGCTACATGTCAAAAAAAGACACTTAGTTCCTGCAAACATGCAAACACAGCTACAACGATGAGTCAGTGCAAAGACACACAGTGTCACCTTTGACCCTTGAACTAGCCCCGCGAGTTTATTCATCATGGTTATAACGGACGGTTTCTTGGAGCGTAATGCTGTGGCAGTTAAGATGCACACAAGCACAAATATACACACAGTCACACACATGACTACAGAAGACAGAGGCCAGCCTGTTTAACAAGTAGGTCAGACCAGAGCCAAAGAGGGAGAGAGTGAGAGAGCTGGAGAGAAAGACAGCGAGAGACAGGCATTGGCTGAAGCGAGCACAGCTTTTAGTGCCATCATTGGCTTGTATGGAGCACATGAAAAGACACTGGAGAAGTCTAAAGTTATACAGTTATTGCAATTTCAGCTATTTGTGTCATCTTGAGAGCAGATTATGTAAAGTATGTGTGTTACGAGTCTCACCTGAGGGCAGTCTTTGATGTAGTGGCCCTTGTTGAAGCACAGGTGGCATAAGTAGTTGGGTGGGGGTCTTTTGTTTGGTTTTCTTGGCTCTGAAGAAAGGGAAAGGTCTGAGAAATGGTCCGTCAGGGAGTTGAGTCCATCCACGATGTTGTTCAGGGAGCCATAGGGTGACACATTCTTGTACACGTTGTTGTTTAAGGCCTGAAAAATAAGAATAATATGAGAAAAGGTTAAATTTTAACACATAATTCTTCAGATTCTTTGTCTATGATTTGTCATATATTATACACGAGATAAACAGCAATCCTAGGGCGCCTTCACACTCAATCCAATTCCCAACTCTCAGTTGCATAAAGTGTGACTTGTTGACGTACACTGTGCTGGACAGTGTTACCACATACAAGATGCTATCAACATAATATATTGCATTTCTGGTTTTTGGAGTGTTAAAGATGCAGAGATTAATCATCAATTTCCTTTGAGTGCTCTCTGTCCTATTTTCTGTTGCGCCAAAAAATGAAGAAGAAGAAGAAGAAAAAAAAAATCCCTCCAAGATCATTTCTCTCATTAAATTCAGAACATCTGGCGAGAGGCCCAGCTGTGCTTATGAGCTGGAAAAATACTGAGCATGTCCACAGAGAAAGACAGGACTTTGCAGAGGATGACTCATTGTAAACAAGATGGGAGGCATGTTCCCTCGCCAGCCTGTGGAACATCAGCAATGTCACCATGCACTGTTGGCGGTAAACTAGCCATGGTCAGTGTTTGTAGTCTGCTTGGAGCCACAGAGCGCAGCATTGCATGCCACAGGGCCCAGTGAATTCATAGGAGATGCCCTCTGAATATTAATAACAGGGGAAGCATTGCCTGCAGTTCTTTATTTCCCTTCTCATTCATGTCTTCCTCTTTTCAAATCCAGAAACGGCAGAAAGGAATTGACCTCAGGGGTGAAATTATGTTGACTTTAGCTCAGGCATTTTTATGTTTAGATGGTCAGGTAATTAATCCCTGTGGACAAGCTGCTAAACAAACTCTAGCTTGTCATCTGCTTTGACATTTAATAGTTTAACTGCACTAATGGCAAACATTTGAGACGCCACCCTCAAGTAAAACATCAGAGTGCACAGGCATGATGAAATCCACAGATCTTCCTCCTCCAATGACGCTCATGTCTTTTTTTGGGGAGCTCAGGAAATGATGTTAATGTTGATGTTCAGAGTTGCACAGTTAAGAAACCTTAGACTCAGGGCTGAAAGCCATATCTTTATCTGCGGGCTGTGAGATTGTCTTGCTAACCAGCTCCAGCTTCAAGACTCATGTTCATTTATATTACATGTAGTCGTCGTAAATCAAGCGTTTCGGCTCTGTAGTTTCTCAAGTTTTCCATCTGCCATGTGTTTTAGCTCTGTGTATCACTGTGTTGTGTATTACCTCTCGTTGCGGAAATGTGCATGTTTGTGCGTTCGCTAAACTTAAGTCTTAGTGCAGGCTGTAAAATTATTTTAACAAATATAAAACAGGAAACTTTGCTCAGTTTATGCTCCTCACATTTCTTCAATTTGGCCTGAAACCTCCTACTGTCAGCCCAAAGGAAACTGATTTCACACACATCTGCTAATGGTGGAGGGAGTTTGTTTATTTTGTGCGTCTGTGTGTCTGAGTGAGTGAGTGAGTGAGTGAGTGAGTGAAAGACTGTGTGTGAAAGGTTGTGTGTTGATGTGTGTGGCGATGGATGTGTGCGTATGTATGCATTGGCCAACACAATGAGGACTAAACTGGTATCATTTACCAGTGAAAAGTGAGGTGGACAACAGTGGCAGATCTGTGGTTATTTTCACAGGTCTAGGGATGAGGTGTGACACTGCGGGGGTCAATCACACACACACATGTTCAAACCAGGGCTGTG
Organism: Cephalopholis sonnerati; assembly: GCA_019142605.1. Taxonomy (NCBI): domain Eukaryota; kingdom Metazoa; phylum Chordata; class Actinopteri; order Perciformes; family Serranidae; genus Cephalopholis; species Cephalopholis sonnerati. The sequence continues at coordinate 18,861,887 of JAGQAX010000018.1, read as the reverse complement.
GCATCTAGTGAGAACTTTAAAGATAACGGATTAGAGGTAGAATACGTCTCAAAGAAAACTCCTATAGGGGATGCACTCATAGAAATAAAGGTGCTGACTGGAACCATATAAACTGGCTTCGTGCTTGGTTACTAGCCAATCTTACAAAGGAGGACGACAGTTTGTTTTGCTATCGAAGCTAACGTTAGCTAATGCGCTAAAAAGTTGGCGTTACGGAGAAATCCAATATTCGTCTTAATAAAGACAGTAAATACTTTTCCCCTAACCTGGTATGAGGTGTGTGCTACACACACGAGCATTTTTGAGGATTGCCTTTGTCCAAGTTTTGAACCATGACTCCTGCTATTCCGGCTCCCAGCAACACAACAAGATTTTAAGACTCCTATGTAGCTTCCAGCCCTGTGGTGGTGAGTTGTTTTGGTTTCGGCAAACAAACTGGCGTCATTGTCCCCATATAGGAGAGCCATTTTTGGTTCCTTGTTGTGCCTTTATAAAAGTTCCACATGGTACCCTTTCAGATGGTTCTTTTATGACCTTTTAACCTTGCAAGGCTGCTAACATGAATCCACCCAATGGATTCTGCAGAGTATCCATTCTTTAGTGCCTAGAGTTTCATCACGAACCCACCACGGGGGTTATAATAAGAACCTTTTCTCTATTCTACAAATCATGGTTATATTTTGACAGGTAAGCCTGGAGCCAAAGGAACCACGTCCGCCAGCCTTGAGTCTCATGAGGATCTCAAGGGCCAATCACATTTTAAGGGGGCAAAGATTTCATGAGGTCACTACTACAACAGCCTTTACTGTTTTAGTGGTGAAGCAGTTCTTGATGCTACCAGGATGCTCAGTGACAGAGTGGACAGAAACTCAGCCCATTGACCAATTAACATAGTGTGTTCAATACAGGATGCAATTAACTATTGTATGGCATGAAAAGATGGTCAAGATATCAACTTAGATGACTGGTCAATAGGGAACAGTCTTGCTCAGGGGTGAGTTGTGGCTGGTTTTGAGGTTATGCAACCACTGTTCATACCATGACGAGTTTTACATACATTAGTAAACTATAACTAGAAAAATAAAGGACATTTTACTGCCTCTTCATCTTCACTAGGTAACAGCTAGCAACTATAGACTGAGGAAAAATAATTTAATTCACTGGACAGATTCCCAGCAGCAACTTTTATGGTGTCACAGTTTTCTTGCATCTTACTCAATGCATGAGTTGACAACTTCAGTATGACAACTTAGTTTTCATTGTCTCTCTTGGATGACATACACTTCTGGTAATGAGTGGATCTTCAAGCCTTTAAAAATTATAAATGAATTTCGACCAGATTATGTGAACTACATATATTCTCATCCTCACTTGGAGAAAAAAATTGTAGCAAAGCATCGCTCTGGTGCGCTCCAGCAGCACTACACCCCTGCTCTTGCCTGACAAGGACTCAATGCATGCACAAACCTGCTATTTTTAAGTATCCCATCAGGAGAGACTTCCTGCAGCCTGTTCTGTTTTGTTCTGAAAACGTCTGGTGTGCTAACCCCGCTTAGTGGACGATAGACAAGGTGCAGACTTCCTTCTGTGACACCAGCAATGAGGAAATACAATGAGTGCTGGACAGGGCAGTGAGTGACAACAACCCCGCCTACTTTTAAGAATGCTGTCTGCGGTGATCACAGATCTAGGGTCTAGGTACATGTTGGTAGGGGTTCCTTTTTGTTCTGGTGGTACTGTACCAAAAGTTTTTGACAGAAACGATGCTTTTCAAACAAAGGTAAAGGTAGGGTAATGACCTTTAAACACCCATTTCAATAATCCCTTAAGAGCTCTTTGTTCCAAGAAAGAGTTCTTTGGATGAAAAGGGTTCTTCACAATGAACCCTTGAGAAACCTTGTCTTCAAAAAAGGGTTCATTAGATAAAAAGGGTTCTTAATGTAACCACTAGTCTTACAGAGAACCCTTGAAAACCCCTTACATTAAAAAAAAAGGGTTCTTCAGAAGCAAATGGCTCTGGGTGGAACCTTAGCCCGTCAGGAAGAACCCTTGAACCCTCATTTCCAAGAGAGTAGATTGATCCAGAGTTATTATAAAGGTCCAAAAGTCACATTAAAGTATTTGTCTTCACAGACGAGGACTAGGTTACATGGGTGAAAAAAGGACACCCATGTCAGCAGAGCAGTCAGCAGATGAGATTGCGGTAAGCATACTTGACTTGCGCCACAATATGAGTTTCCAATCAGCACCAAATTCATTCATTTATCACTCTTTCACTTAAAGCTGTGTGATCCTCCACTGCAAAAACAACCACATTTTGCATTACTCATCTCATCATCACATCTCTGCAGCGGTTTATTTTCCTTGGCTCTGCCACCATAGTAAGTTGCAAAACGAACCCCCCACCTCTTAAACTGTTTCCAGACTGTATGTGCTCTCTCAGTTTGAAACACTTTATACTCATGCGGATTGAATGGCATTACACAATTGCGTGTAATGTATAATGTGCACACCCAATTTCAGAGGACTGTTTCATGTTAAATGACTTCAAAGGGCCTCTATGGTTACCACCATAATAATGGACACTGGCTGGAGATGGCGAATACACCATCTATCCTCTACTTCTGTTTCTTTGAGTTTCCAGCGCATAGCGTCACAGTAACATAGATCTAAGACACTCAGCTGCAGTGTAATCAACCCACTCAGAAGCTCGCAGTATAGTCTTTACACTCGCATTTTACCCAAAGTATGTGATTATTTCTCTGTGTGCACTGTATGTATGTGTGGGTGTGGTAGCCGGCTCCTTTATGCACAGTATGGCCTGCAGTATCAGGTTTGCCCCCCCTGCACACATTATCAGCATGTTTGTCCCTAAAATTACATGGAGCTACAAAAATAGACAATATGTAAACAAGGACTGATTTTGTTTGCACAACCTGGTCTATTTGAAGAAGTCAGAGACAGCAGACCTCAGCAGGAGGCTGCAGTGGCCTGCTCTCTCCAGACTGAGGCGTGCAGGGGAATCTATTTCCATCTGTGCCTCTTTAGACATGATTAAAACACATTTTTGCACAACATCTTCAACTTTAACTTGAACTATAACTCATCAGCACGCTTATAACTGCCTTATATATCCCAAATTACTTCATGACATTATCGTGAAAGGGAATTTAATTGTCTGTACATAAAAAACTGGTTGTGGAATTGCTATAAAAATACAGTAGTAAGATCTTACTTACTTAATTAAGTTTTAATAGGCTTACTAAAATGACTTTCCCTAACAGTCCTACAATATTCTGGAGTTGTACTATAACTGAGGCACTTTTAAATGAGTTTACTGCAACATTGTGACACTTATTACTGTTTGTGCACGCCTACTTGATGTGAAATCATGATATTCATAGTATTTCTTTGGGCTTAGAGTTTTGCAGTAACATTCGCAGCATCCTGTATACCCCATTTCTTGTGTTATCTAAAGTATGACAATTAAATGTTGTGATATATTGTTTAAAATAAGAGTTTTCATCAGTATTCAAAGTGCTGACGCCCTAAAATGTTGGTTTAATGAGACTATTCTGAGTTATTGTCCATATTAGAAATATCATGGCGGTTATGTGTATCCTACCAGAATAGCCCATGCTGTACATGCTAAAGCATTTGCTGCACAGCCTTGCACCAGTCACCCAGCCCAGGATCTTACATTCAGCCACACTCTCACCATCTGAAATCCCCCCACATATGTATGCGGCATGCCATCTTTCACCTCATTCCTCTGCAGCTGAAAGAAGTTGTTGAGATAGTTGGAGTTCAGGGAAGAGCTCAAGTCCGCCGCTGCGGGAGTCTTGCTGAAACTGAGATCCGGGTGGGAAGAGTTGGGTTCGGGTCTGAATGCGTCAAAGGCGCTGGTCTGGTGGGGGTCTTGTAAGGAGAGATAGACCCAGTTGAGAAGTTGCGCAGGCTGGTACACGGAGGCACTCGTGTCTATGGCAGACAACAAGCTCATCTTTCAATTCAAATGGCTAAACTGGATTTTCCACCGCTGATTTCTTGGACTGGTCTCAACTCTCTTCTTGCTTTTCGTTCCCGTTTCCCCGGCAGATGGCAAGTGCTCCTTTTATGTTCCCGTAAAGGGCCCTGTCCTCCTCACGCCGGGAGCCTCGTCCCAGTTAGATGTTACTCAAAAGTCATTGCGCTAACATGTCAGTATAAAAAGTTTTCCCCTGCTCCCCATGGTCCGCTATCTGCCTTTATTGCAGCGGGGCAGAGAGAAGCTCATTGAATATGTAATGAGGACAGCGCTACGTCACTGAGGACGCTGACCAATCAGCGTCTGGTTATATGAATATTCATTGCTGGCTCTACTGGAGGAGACAAATGGTTCATGTGCCTGTTGTAACTCTTCATCACAACAGCTCAGCTTCAATATAAGTTTAATAATTATTACGCCACATCAGTCAAACCAATTAAACAGACTATCCCTGGGCCATATGATGTGTATTAAGCCAACTTATTTACTTGTAATATGTATAATGAAGAAACATTTGTCTCTGTAAGTGTCAAAGGGGTGGTGGGGTGATAGGTGTTTTGTTTATTCAGGGCCAGAGGTGAGCAATAGCACCTAACTGACTCATCCTTGGGGTGTCCCTGTGACTTATGTTAATTTAGTAAGGCCTAACATCTAACATTAAGTCAACAGTGTTTCACTTAAATCCCAAACTTTGCCACTAATGTTGATCAGCCATCATCAGCCAAAATTATCTATGTGTGCAAGGAGAAAAAAGCTGCATCATTAATTTATAATAAGCACCTTTACAGAAGACCAATCAATCAGATCAATCATTCTATCAATAAATAGAGTGAGCACCTCAACACCAGCCCCAGGCCTCTCTCAGGCCTCTCTACTGAGCATGTCCCAGCTTCCAGCCTGAAGGTGGCAGACAGGCCTGTATGGTGTTGGAAAACTTTAAAAACAGCTCCCTCTTGTGGAAAATGTCCTTCACACACACACAAACATCACAGTTGTGTAATAACAGAATCATGACATATAGCTTTCTTTTGCAATGGTAGGATCAGTGACGTGGAGGGAGGTAAAAATATCATCTGCTGGTAATTATGACACATCATAACCACAGACTCAGTACCTTCTTTTAAATGTCCCAAAAGTCTACTTTTTCAGGGAGGCATTTGTACAGTAAATCTATTGTTCACTTTTATCATTGTTATTACACACACTGTTTTATTTGTCTTAGCCTATGTTCTGTATTATTTGTTTTTATTTATATTTTTTGTCTATTTATCTTGACGGTGTATACTGTTAAACCTTGCTCTGTAAAGTACTTTATAACTGTTTTGAAAAGTGCTATACAGATAAAGTTAATTTTTATTATTATTATATTTGTATTTATTATTATCATTATCATTATTAATAATATTATTATAAACAACAACTGGTCACCCTCACACAGCTTTATTTTAGTACTCAAATATTATTATGACTTTTTTTTTTTTACTCTATTTTACACCCTTGAGTTTTCTGATTTCTCTGTTTTGTTTTTAATTATTTTAATTTGCACTTTGCAACCTTGTGAAAAAAAGTTGTAGATAATTATCTATAATTGTACTTATTATTGTCATTATTCATTTCAGAATGATTTAAAGGGTTGAATAAATATTTTTCAGTTCAAGAAAAAAAATTATATATATATATATGTGTATGTATATATATATATATGTGTGTGTGTGTGTGTATATATAAAGCAAGAAATAATCGACTACCAAAAAATATACAGGAAATGTTTACAGAAAGGGAGGGAGGTTATAATCTAAGGGGAAACCTAAATTTTAAAAAACAAAAGGTTCGAACAACAATGAAAAGTTTCTGCATATCGAGCTGTGGGGTGACTTTATGGAACAATCTGGATACAGAGATAAAACAAAGTACAAACATAAATCTGTTTAAAAAGAGGTACAAAAAACAATTTATAAACAAGTATATGGAAGAGGATATAAATAAATAAATAATAGAAATCACTACATTGTAATTGATCAGTATTTGCTATATAGTTGTATAGATGTTAGATATAGACATAGTTATATGGATATTTAAGTAGTATATATAGGTACGTATGTGTATGTGTGTAAAGGTACATATTATATTATAAGGATGGTTATGTAGAATATGTACATTATGTCTACATTGATACTTATATTTTGTATATTTATTATATGTCATATATTTTGTAGTGTATATATATATAGTATATTTGTATAGATGTTAGAGCAGAATATAGTTTTGTATGACCCATGAGGAACAGCAATAAGGGGTAGGAATACAAAAAGTGTTTACTTCTTCCTACTCCTTTTTTGAACTTGTATAATGCTTTATTACTTTTTATTTTCTTTGTATATGAAGGTTAATTTTCTACTTTTAGTTTTTGTATACATGTTCGAAAATAAATAAAGATTCATTCTTCATATATATATATAGAATATTATTATATATTATTATTATTAGTTTATTTAGGCTACAGACCCCATGTTGGGGTCAATACTATTGTAAATAAATACCATGGCATTGTAATTATAACTTTTATTGCTATAAAATTATTTAGTATTTAATTAACTATAATATTTAATAATCATTAGTAAATAAAACGTTGATAATTGCAATGGCATTGTAATTAAACTCCTGTGACCTTTATTATCATAGAATTATTTAGTATTTAATAAACAATCATATACAATAGTCATTAGTATAGGCACTTTATAATCTGATTGTTAAGAGTCAGTAAAGTGTGTGTTTGTGTGTCAGTAAGCACACAAGTGAGGCGGTTTCCCTCAGTTTTACATGTAGGTAGACACACTCACCTGTGACACAATACACCTATTGTGACAAGTGGGGTGACGTCAGTCTGTCACACTTTCCATCATGTCACTAATGTTACTGTGTGTATACATCCAGAGGTGAACACGGCCATGACTGTTGTTGCTGTCACATGATAAGAGGGCTGTGTGTCACCGCTGTGTGACGGGCAGATAGAAACATGGGTGGGTTCCTTACATGGAAACTATGAGTCCCACCCACAGCAGTTAAGTACAGTCGAAGCTGCTGCTGCTGCGGCTGGTCAAACTAATACGTCCTACAGGAAGAGACTCCAAACAAACTAAAGTAAGTGCTAAAATCAAACTAATACGCAAATATACCGAGCTAGAGTAATTAACGACACGTTAGCTAACGTTATGCGTTATATTTAGATACGTGGCAACTATTTTTGGAGTGGTTTTGCGGTCTTGTGTTTCCCTGGTGTTCTCGGCGCTGTCGTTAGCCTGCCAACATTATTGCACACTTACCATTAAGTTAGCCCAACCGTTAAAGGCTACACAACGACCGTGTTAGCTGCTAGCTTAACTTCGCTGCTTTGATTTTGTGTGGTTATTCGCGGTTAGCCAGCTAGCTTGCTAACTCACGGCAAAGAGCAGGCTCAGTCGACACGGCTGCTCTAACCTTATTATGTAAATTGGATTGGGACGTTACTTAGCTGGTTTTCAATAGGAGATTTGTACAGGCCTGAAGCAGCGACGTGTTAGCATGCCAGCTGTTCAAAACTTTTACTCGTGTTATAAGCTAGCTAAAGTTTACTAACATCAGCTGTTAAGAATAGGGTTAAAAATCAATGCAGTGTACGCCTGGAAAAAGTAATCCATTGTGAACTTGCAATAGTCATAAGTTTGAACGTGAGTAGTGACACGCCCAGCGCCATATTTACATGGAACAAAATGAACCAAATGTCAGTATTTGCTAATAGTAACAGTCACTGTCTTGCAGCACCTTAGGAGGTTGCACTACCTCATATTGATTGCTTTTTTCCAAACCTTTGACCCTTAAAAAGATCAATGTCTTAATAAACACCTCAACTCCCTGTGCAAACACTGCAGTGCATTGCTGTCAGGGTTTGCAGCTGTGCACCGTGGTTTTAACAGGTCACAGTTTTCTCTCACTTCAAGTGTGAAGGCAGTTGCATGTGATATGTTTGAGCTTGAACAGCTATTAAATGTGATGTGTTTCAACCTGAACTATTAAATCCTGAAGTAGACACCCACATTTGACGGACCAAATGTGCTTTAACTGTCACTGAAGTATTTGACAAGGGTACTTTGAGTCCTTAGTGTGTAAGGAAGAGCAGAGCGTGAGGAGGAAGTGTGCAGGAAATTAAAAGTAAAAGGCAAGATCCTGAGTCATTGTGTCAAAGTACAGTGTCAACAGTATAGAATAGTTGCTGTATTTGCTGCTTCTGTCTCATTGGTTTTGACCTCTGCATGTTATAGCATAGCCTCCCTGTCCCTGTGCGCTTATCCAAACAGAGCAACATCTTTTTCCTGTCCATAAAATGCAAAGCGGAGGAGACTGTTCCACTAAGGCCACTGGAGTCAGTCGCACCATGGAACAAGTAGGCATATTGGAATACAGGCGTTTCATACGGAGCATAACCAAAAAGAAAGTTTCCTCACCGCCCCACCACTCAGCTAAAAATGTCCGTGATCCAGTCATCCTGGAATGAAGAGTTTGCAATTCATTAGATTGCAGTGACAGTGACACTTTATATTGCTACATTCAAAAGCAAAGACTGGTGATTATATATTTGGGCAGGGGGCATTTAAATAGCACTACACCGAGTCAAGGGACCTGACCTATAAAGCGATTAGTCTGGTAACAACCAACTATATGCTTATTGCTGTAGAACTGCACCAGCTCTTGGTCAATGAGTAATTTCTGTCCACCCTGAGGATGAGGAGGGATAGGTTTATAGCTGGGTGTGTTTTCAACTCTCTTGTTGCTATATCAATGCATTTAGTAAGTCTTAAGGGCACCAACAGCATATTGTTCTTCTTTCCATTGTCTTTACAAATACATAAAATACCTATTTGTCTAGGTGGTTGCTCAAGGTCATTCTTGCAGCCCTTTGATTGACAGTTCTGTTTTATTCCTCAAGCCATGAGCTACCCTGGATACCCCCCTCAGGCAGGCGCATACCCACCACAGCCTGGGGCTTACCCTCCACAGCCTGGTGCCTACCCACCTCAGCCTGGAGCTTACCCACCTCAGCCTGGAGCTTACCCTCCGCAGCCAAGCGGCTACCCTCCTCAACCTGGTGGCTATCCCCCTCAGCCAGGAGGCTATCCTTCACAGCCAGGGGGCTTTCCACCACAGGCTGGAGGCTACCCACCGGCACCACCACAAGGTAAGCCATCGTGCCACATTTTTAATTTTTGGAAATGACATGCTAGCAAAAACAGCCTACTTTCTCATTAGCACACGAAGAGCAACACAATCATCCGTGAAGATGATTTAAAAGTACTTGCCTATCTTAGAAGGCGTTGTGTTTTTAGGCAACAGGGATCATGAGACTTAAAGTTAACACTGGAATTTTTTCCCCCAAAACAAACAAACCTCTGCTGTTGCTAAGAGAAGCAAGTCCCGCAGTCCATCTTCTACATAGTGCTCCCATTCTCTGTCCTGCTCTCTTTCACCTATGCGTTAACTAGTTGGAAAGTGAGAAAGCGGTAGTTCCAGTAAGAGCAGTCATTCCCACCTCGGTCTAATATTCTGAATTCCTTTAAACTTGTAGTAGCACAACACATTCTCAACTTTCCTGAACAGCTTTGTCTTTGTTGTCCACTGCAGGGAGCTGGGGAGGTGGCCCTGTCGGTGGATATCCCTCCATCGGTCTTGACAACTTATCCAACCCTGGATACAATGCTGGCATGGTGAGTAAAGTCTACAAATGATCTTCACCTGCACCCAGAAAATTTTTAATATATGTGAAATGCAACATCGTCAGATTATTGCGTTAAACATGCCTGTTAGAATTAATTACACAGCCGTTCATGGAATATCGCATCCATTCACTTTGCGGTAAGATTTTTCCAAACGTTGGCATCTTAAAGTTCTCAGCATTACCATTTTCTCTCTCAGCTCCCTTTTCTATGTCTCTTGCATGAGAAAACTAGTCATTCTTATCTTATTCATGCGTCTTAAACCTGTCAATCTAATGCAGCTTCTTTTACCCCTTTTACTTTTCTGAGTCATCATCTTGTCTATGTTGTATCCTCATTATTTGCTATCAGATATATGAATTTCCATCTTATTACATAGCATGGCCACACTTTATTTGGATACTCGTATGTAGTCGTGTAACTAGATAAAATTTAAAACATCAGTATCAAACTTCAGTTTCTCCTCTGAAGTTTGATCCAGTGATAAGTTGTTTAATCCCATAAATATTTTAGAAATAAATCTAAACCTAATCCAAAAAAGGTGTGACCCGCTACCTCTGCTTTGCATGCATTAATCTTCAAAGCTCTGTACACATATTATGAGATGCCAATCTTTCCAAATCACAGGCAAACCAGATCCCTGCAGGCATGGGGGGTTTTACTCAAAATCCATCCATGTTCGCCCAAGCCCCCGGGGGGTACCCACCTGCCACTCAGCCTAGTGGGTACGGTGCCCCCTTCCCTAACCAACAGTCATATGGCCTGTACCCACAGCCAGGAGGGAGCATGCCAGTCCCCCAAGGCCCAGGGATGGGCTACCCTGGTCAGCCCGGCCAGCCAATGCCCGGGTACCCCCGGGCACCTTCACCCAACCCACCCATGCCTGGCTATGGAGGAGCACAAGCACCTATGCCAAATTACCCAAAGGTCCCTTCACCAAATCCGTCCATGCCAGCCTACGGAGGAGGAGCAATGCCGATAGCTCCACCTGTCAATGTAAGCAACACTGAAAATAACTTTTTAATTAAATAAATAAATATCTGTGTTAAATACACACACACACTTTTAGAAATTTACAATGTAATGTTTAAAACAGAATAAACTTTTTGTTTAAATAAACTTGCCGCACTGAGGAAATCGCTGTATTGTTATCTCAGAGAGGATTCAGGGGAACAATCAAGGACTTTCCTGGAGCTGACCCACTTAAAGATGTGGAGGTCCTGAGGAAGGCCATGAAGGGCTTTGGTGAGTGCATGGACAGAGAACTTAATAATATCCCCCGGATGCACACAATTTAGTGGATGATGTCCATTTAGGAAGTCATGCTTTGACTGTATATTCTTGTGGACCACACCCTCTTGATTACTTAGCTGACTTTTTGGTTGTTAGGGTCAAGTAAGTTGTGTTTAGTTGATTAGCGGTCATTGGTTCTCAATCATGAAATGTTAATAAATCTGTGGTAAATTTGCACATAAAAAACCTTGCTTCTAAAAACTTGGATTTGATCGTAGGCATGTGTGTATGTTCAAGAATGCCAATTAAATTCACAGCGCGCTCCCACTAGTCAGCAATTAGTATACATCCTGCCCATGAACGGCCAGTGACCACCATATATGGAGGTGGCAATTACTATGGATACATGCATCCTGTTGACCTGCGAACATGAAGCAAAGAAAGAAAGAGAGAGACAAAGAAAAGCTTGAGATTGAAATTATTTTTGGTGACTTGGGGTTGAGAAATACATTTTATTTTCTTCTGTTAGTAGTGGTGTGTCAGAGACAGGTATATCAAAGGCTTGGAAAGGTGTAACATGTGCTGTTAACTTCGTGTCCTCTGTTGTAGGAACCACCCAAAAGTTAAATGAAAGTAGTTTGACATGAAACTAGATGCACAAAAACCACACGAGTACACACAAAAACCTCAACCGCTACAGGAGGCTCTTCTCGGTCACAGCTCTTTGCTGCAGACGAGCGTGTTGCTTGCATCAGAGAGACCTTGCTGTCAGCTTGCCCAAAGCCTCAGCATTCTTTGTCTCTGTTGTGAAATTAAAACACTATTAAAACATCTTAATACAGGCAGTCTAATGTAGGCAATAACCCACTGTTAAGCTTAACAACAAGTAAGATAGTCTGGCGTAAAACCACACCGTGTCCCTCCAACTCTGCCAGATTCGGGTTCACCAACTACCCAGTATTAGTGGAGACAGACGACAAACTGCTTTCCCACGTTCACAGGTCTCATTAAACCAAAACTCAGTCTGAAATAATGTTTACGTCTCCTACGTTGCATCTCTGATAATTAAATGACATGCAGTGTAAAGAGGGCAGAGAGGGAGCGTGTTGTTTGTTATTTTATTAATTCAGAGAACAGCGTTTTCCAGTTTTGTATTAAGTCCATTTATTTAAAAAACCCTATCTGAAGCTTAAATCTACTAAATGCCAACTAATTTTACTTGTTTCAAAGGCATCTGCATATTGTGAACATAACAGAGCACAATACAAAATAAAATTTGAATTTCTAATCATGACAAGCAGCATTTATGTGCAATATCTTATTTACACAAGCACCACGTGCGGTCAGAAGCAGGTGAAGATTTTGTTAGTACCTATGTTAAGATCGGAGCTACAGACATATTGATGAGTGCCAAAATACACGTAAATTTCCTTCTGCGAACATTTTACAGACAAATTTGTTCTGCTCATGTTTCATGAATGTGACCCATTGTCTTCTATGGTCTTTTTAAACTATTATTTAAACTATGGTGACATCTATAATAATAGTAATCGTAACTATTATTCGGTCTTTCATTAGCACAATTAAACACTTAATATTTTTAAATTACTATGCATGAGTTCATGCATCTGTGTTGGTACAAAGATACTAGAGAAACAGTTAAACTAATTTATTAGGTGAGACATCCTATGATTGCTAGCTTTCAAAGACTTTCCTCAGTCGAGGACAGTCTCCATTTTCTTCTTTAGGAAGATATTAAGTATAAATGTTACTAGTAAGTATACACAAAATGTTTAGATTTGGAAATGTATATTTGTCTTTATCTGTGACATCTTTCTAATTTGACACTGTGGGCTTGTCTGTGCAGGAACTGATGAGCAAGCCATCATCGACTTACTGGGGAGTCGCTCCAACAAGCAACGCGTGCCTTTGCTCCGAGCCTACAAAACTTCCTATGGGAAGGTAACAGTCCTGCTGCTGCTCATTGTTAGGTTCATATGCTGTTAATGTGATACCTGATGCCATTCTTTGTTACGGGAGTATTCTTTCCTTAAAAATCTTTCCAAAACAAACACAATTTCTCAATATAGAATCACATGTGGCTCAGTGTGCATTCCATAACAGTGGTAATGGCGACAAGCGGACAACAGGTGCTAGAGCTGCCAGTAAAATGGAGAGGGGGCTGGATGTCCTCAGAGCTCATTATAGCTGTGCCACAGAGCTTACTGCCGTGAGGTTCTCACAATTACTGATGGTTTTGAGTAATGCCAAGCATGTTTTCATTTTCAGGATCTGATTAAGGACTTGCATTCAGAGCTGTCTGGAGACTTTAGGAAGCTGGTCATGGCCACGTTGAAGGCCCCAGCTGAGTTTGATGCCTATGAGCTCCACAATGCCATCAAGGTAAACGCTCACGAACAAAACCACTGATAGTTTTCTCAGTATTTCCCATCTCTTTGTCAACATAGAATGACTAATAATCCAGGTTATTATGTGGGTTTGCTCACTTCTTATTATGAAAAATGTTCCTAGCTTAAGAAGCATGTTATTATAAAATGCTGTAAAGAAAGAAGAAAGAAAAATGTTAAGAAGAAAGAAAGAAGGATTTTGGCAGGCTACAAGACGAGAGGATGAGGCTATCAGGTTATCATTGTTCTGTCTTCCAAACAGGGAGCCGGAACCGATGAAGCCTGTCTGATAGAGATCCTGTCTTCTCGCTCCAACAGTGAAATCAAGGAGATAAACCGTATCTACAAACAAGGTGAGATGCCTCAGGGCGCTTAAGAGACTGTTTTCTCCTTCTATTGTGTGGTGTTTTCTCCTTTATCACACAGTATCACAGCACTGTGCCGAAAATACCGTATTACAGTAGAGGATAAACTCAGGCCATCTAAAATTCGTAAATTCAAGTGTTTGGGCCAGGAATCTTGTACACATGAAGTTATTTAGTATTAGCTTTTTTTGTCAACAGTACACAACTTTCTGGTTTATTTATTTAATTATTCAGTGTTGTCAGTTTTTTTCTGTGCTTACACGCAGTATCCTAGTTTCTCTTGCCAGCAGGGTCCAAAATAACTTTTTTGGTCTATCTGCCAATGGCTGGTAAACATAATAAAACATAAATATTTAATAAATAATGTAATATTATTCAGCTTGCCATGAAACTGCATTAGATAAAAATGAACACAAACAAAGGAGCAGGTCCTGTTTGCAGTGGTGGAATGTAACCAAGTAAATTTGCTTGAGTATTTCTATTTTATGATACTCCTCCTCCACCACATCTCAGAGGGGAAACTTGTACTTTTTGCTCCTTTGCATTTGTCTGACGGCTTTAGTTACTAGTTTCTTTCTGTCCAGTGAAAACCATGTGTCTCCAGAAGAGTTGATTTTTACAGTTGGTAATAAACTAAACAAAAAATCTCAAACATCCTAAACTAAGTAATGTGTCAAAAAGCCCTCTGTGGGGCACCTGGTGGTTTAGTGGGTAGAGCAGGTGTCCCATATACGAAGGCAGTGACCTTGCCACAGCGGCTGCAGGCCCACTTCCAGTCTGTGGCCCCTTGCCGCATGTCACCCCCCCCCCACACTAAAAACAACTTAAACATCTACAGCAGTAAAATGAAACATACACATGATTGCAGCAGTAACATAAATACTAAAACATCATACATATATATAGTACATTTAAGTACTCTTCATACTTGCATACTTTTACCGCAGTATGCAATAATTTCACCTGTAGTATAGTCGTTTCAGTGTGGTATTAGCACTTTAACTTGGGGAATGCTTCTTCCACCTCTGCCTAGTTTTCATGCTGAGTTGACAGAAAACAAAACATGATCAATTAACTTATATGTTGTACTGCTTAGAGTCTGTAGTGAAGATGGCTTATTTCAGCAACCTGCCCATGGCAGCTGACCTCATTTATTTTATTTGCCATATATATATATATATTTACTTGCATTTGGTGAGTGGCAGATACCAATTTTGGACCCTGCTTGCCAGTAAATTGGCTTGTGGTCACCCTACCTACATTACATGCCTGAAAAGTCACGACCTGTTTTATGATTCAAATGTTTGTTACATGTTTAAAGATGCTGTAAAAAGAAAATATTCAGATTATTACCATTTTCCATCCAAAAATATTGATTATCAGCCTTCGAAGGTCACTACTAATTGAACCCATGTATTTGTGTTTGCTCTGTTTTTGTTTGTTTGTTTGTAACATTACGTTTTTACCATTTCAGAATACAAGAAGACATTGGAGGATGCCATTAGTGGGGATACTTCAGGCCACTTCCGCAGGCTCCTGATCTCTCTCGCCCAGGTATGCATGTGATACCAATTCATTACCTGTATACCTGTCTCTTAGCAACTGCCTTCAGATTTAATTAGGAATGTGTTGTCCTGTATTTACAGGGTAATCGTGACGAGCGAGAGCATGTTGACGTCTCTCTGGCTAAACAAGATGCTCAGGTAAAGTCTGCTTCACTCTCATTAATCGTTGATGTTTGATGATTTATCTATTGGTAATTACTTGTGACTGCAAAGACATTTTGATCAGTACGTATTACTGTTTTCTTTATAGGCCCTGTATGCTGCTGGAGAAAACAAGCTGGGAACAGATGAGTCCAAGTTCAATGCTATTTTGTGTGCCAGGAGCAAACCACATCTCAGAGCAGGTATATGTGGTTCAATTTCCAAAACATTTTAAAGGATAAGCAGGCCACAAATGCAACTTAAGGACCTTGTTAGTTATATTACTGATGGTGTGTGTTTATGTATTTGTAGTGTTTCTTGAGTACCAGCAGATGTGTGGCAGGGATATCGAGAAGAGCATCGGCAGGGAGATGTCTGGAGACCTGGAGAGTGGCATGTTGGCAGTGGGTAAGACTGAACACACACCTATTCAGATCTAATTTTAGATGTGTCACACCCATGTAACGTGAGTCAGAATCTGCTCCACATAATTAGTTAGTGACGAGTGTACAGGCCGTCTGCAGCTCTCATTCAACCACTAAACATTTTCCATGCTCATTTTATCCCACATTGTGCTACAGCTATTTTACACTTCTGTAAAAGACCTGAGGAAGGGGTGCTGTTAAATGCTTAATCTCTTTTCCCCCCTCTTTTTTTGCCAACATTTCTCAGGGTTATGGTACAGTAACCTGTTTTTAGATGTGTTTCATTTGAATCCTTTCATTGGTTTTGCACACCCAGTCTTTATGTTTTCATTGTGAGGTTGTGTGCAGTGCAGTGTTGGATGTTTGCCATTGTTTTCGACGCTGTGCTCCATTTCACTCTTCGTGTTTCTGATTCCACATTTACATGTTTTCAAAATGTAACTTACATTAAAACTGCATTAATCAATATTTGGCCACTAGGGGGCAGGAAATCCCAGAAAAAGATGACAAACACATCCCTGACCTAATCTATAGAAAAGAGACACAGAGCATCTTTATCACCCTATGTCAGTCATGTTTCCTGCCACCTGATGAATATCAATGTAATATTTGCTTTCCTGTCATGCCCTCTTTCCACCAAGCAGTACAGTACAGTTCAGTTCGGTACGCTTTTTTTGCATTTCCACTGTGAAAAGTTGTGGACGGTACCAATGGAATCGTTCCGTACCTGTCCCCATTTTTGGTCCCCCCTCTGTTGGGGTACCTAGCACACAGATCTGGTACTAAAGGATGGAGCTGTGAACACTGCAGTCTGTTGATTGGTCAGTAGAGGACACGGTCACTCTGCTCAGAGCTGAGTTGTGGCTGGTTTTGAGGCTCATGTAACCACTGTTCATACTGTGGAGAGTTGCATACATATTAGTAAACTGTAACTATAAAATGAAAGGATGTTTTGCTGCCTCTCACAGCAGCTGGAGTCTGAGAAAAAATAACTTAATTCCCTCTGCCTGACTGCCGGCGACTTTTAAGTTGGAACGTTTACTTGTTATGTTACTCAATGTATGAACTGACGACATGAATCAATAAACACCCCTCAAATGTGACCTTAAATGTAACCTTCACTGTGACAACTTTGACCATTACTTTAGTCTTTATTGTCTCTCTTGGATGACTTCCACTCTTAGTAATGAGTGGATCAAGCATTTAAAAATATATATTAATATGGACCGGATTCTGTGAGCTGCATATATTCTAATCTGCATGTGGAGAAAAAGAAAGGCGCTGTGGAGCATCATTCCTGTGGCTACGGCAACGCTAAACCCCTGAGCTTGACTTAGAAGGACTAAAGGCACAAAGCCGCTATTTTCCCATGGAGAGAGACTCTCACTGCAGCCTGTTTTATTTTGTCCTGAAAGCGTTGGCGTGCAGCCTCGTTCTGTGGACGATAAACAAGGTGCAAACTGATGAAGGTGGAAATACAGTGAGTGCTGGACAGAGCAGTGAGTTACAACAACCCCAGCCCACATGAAAGAGCATTGTTTGCAGTGGAAACACTAAGCAGACCTAGGGTCTAGCTACCATGTCTGAAGGGTTACTTTTGGTTCCAGAGGTACCATACTGAAAGTGTTTGGTGGAAACAGGGTTTTACCTTTATTTTAGTCTCCATCAATTCCTGACAAACATTAGTGCCTCTTTATCTGCTAGATGTTCGACTAACTTCGACTTCGTCATTTGTCAGTAATTACATTCAGCATGGAAATGTTGATTAATGCAGCTTTAAATGTGCTTTTTGCCATCCTTTTATATTCTTTGGTGTATGCATAGCTTGATTTCTCATAGTTCACATTTCAAGTGACACATCAGTATTGCTGTCTTCATCATCCTCACCTTGCAGTGATGAGTATTAGAGGGTGTTCTTTATGATGCACTTTTAATTAGCTGATCTTGTTTGTATAAGAAACAAGGAGACAAAGTATGAATTAATGAGCACACTGGTAATAAGTACTTTCTGTTGCAGTGAAGTGCATTAAGAACACACCTGCCTACTTTGCTGAGAGACTTTACAAGTCCATGAAGGTGAGACACCCTGTCTTTGTATAGTCGTTTCTATACACAACTAAATAAGCGTAACACAATATTTAATTTCTATCACCCTCATTGCGTGTACGTGTGTGTATTTGTGTGTGTTCAGGGAGCTGGGACCAAAGACACTACCCTGATCCGGATCATGGTGTCCCGTTCCGAGGTGGACATGCTGGATATCCGCCAGGAGTATGTCAAAAACTACGGCAAGTCGCTGTACACACACATCTCTGTAAGTATCTTCATCTCATAACCAAATGGATGATTTAAAAGCAACGAGTACCCATGATTCTGTGAGACAAAGGTCTGAATACATTGCCGACACGTTTGTTTTACTGACAGGGAGACACATCAGGAGACTACAAGAAGCTCCTATTGAAGCTCTGCGGGGGCAGTGACTGAAAAGGAAACAGTGACTACTACATTACAGATTATCTTCTTTAAATATCAGTTTTCTGCCATATCTATATGCACTATACACAAACCTGCAAACCTGCATGCCATGCCAGTACTCTCAATGCAATGTTTACCTAGTTTTAAAAACTTCCTATATATCCTCATGTTGTTTCTTTTCCATTTACAGTATGCACAAAAAGGTTTTATATTTTTTCACTTGTGATATCTCTGTTGGATATTTGAGTTGAACACACACGGCCATACCATAGATTTGAAAGAGATAACATTTGACTTTTTAGAGCTATATATTTTTAAGATATTTTATATCAATTTTGTGGTCAGGTATCTTATGTTATCTGGCACGTTTACCGGCTAATTCTGTATCGTTCAGCAATGCTGAAGAAAGTGTGAGGCGTGGAATTCACAGCAGCTAAGTACCAAAGTTGTCTGTTAATGTTTGCGATTGTATAATCACTTCTATATTTTGTCTACGCTACTTTTTTGTTCATCGTAGTTGTGCTGTATTTGCATCACACGCTTTAATTTGTGCATCTTGTTTCTGTCATCGTAGCATGTAAAAGTCAAACATCACATTTCATAAATTGTGAATTGATTTTATCTTCATGAGTAAGAGAAAATAAATATTGAAAACACAAGCGTACGTTGAAATTATTTGAAACATACAACAAATGACCAGGCGTTATTTAGATACAGATGTCACTCTGAGATTCAAAGTTTGTAACATACAGTCACCGGTTCATAAGCAAATAAAGGTGCAAAACATGAAGTTAAGACCTCCTCACATCTGCTTCTGATGCTGTTAGCAGCGTGGTAGTAGACTCTGTTAGCCAGTAGAGGGCAGTGAAGTCTTAATCCAACCCCTACAGCTACACCAAAAGTGAGAATTTCAGCAAGCAGAGTTCCTTCAAATGCTCAGCTGTGAAAAAACAGATAATTATCTGATGGAATTAGATCGACTAATCATGTTCACAAATCTGTTTGGACAACATAATAACCAAGTGTCTTCATTCTCCAACACTGAATATGATGGACGTCTGATGACTCTTAAAATCCACAGCATTTCACTCAGTCAATACTCACATAAATTCTCTTTCCTTGAGGGGTGTGAGGCACATGGCGCTCTCCACGCCTTATTACGTCCTGTTTGGCTTCACTTAAACGCTGCTCAACACGCCTGGCTGTAGAGACGTGGCTCTGCTGCGCTCGGCTGGCTACAGTGGTGTGTGTGAGTTAACTGCACCACGATCAATAACTCTAAAGTGTGTGTGTAAGGGTGTGGGTGTGTGTGTGTGTGTATGGTGGTGGTGGGGTGGGGGGGGGAATTGATGGCATCCATAAAGCCGCCTTGGCCACATTAAACAAGTCTAGCATGTCTGCAGTGCTGTCAGAGGGACCCCTGGGTAACGGCCATGCTGGGAGGATCATTTGTGATCACATCATGTTAAAACTGACCAGAAATGACAGAAAAGGCTGGAGGACTTTAGATAGCTGTGAGGATTACAATAACTAGAATATTTTAATGAAGATTAGATGCGATTAGATCAGTTTTGAGAGGATAATTTAGCCATCATTAGATGACTTTTAGAAGGTCTAACGTCTCTGCCAACACTGTAGTTTTGATATCATCGTGATCAGAAACCTCCCATCTGTTGCAGGCATGCAGCTGAAGGCTGTGTAATTCACTGTTAATTAAAAACCAGGAATTGCTTAATTTAATGTCTACTATAGCTGATCTAATCATTTGGGAATCCTCACGGTGCCTCGAGGCCTGAGGTATTGTGGGGAAGTAATGGCTGTACATTAAAAAATGTCCTTTAAAGTGTAGGAATGATGATGAAGGACACCAAGAAACTTATTCTCCTCTAACAGGATGGAGATGAAATAGATGCACAGTTGTAGATGCAGTAAATAAGAGTGTGTCAAAAATGAGTGGAGAGTAAAGTAATTGTTTTGCCACCCTCAGCAAAGAAAGCTCCCCATTAGTTAGATCTGCTCTCAGACAGGCAATAAAATAAAATTTCACCAGGATAAATGAGGGATATGCTTGCCGACAGTCTCTTCAATAAAAGATAAAGCTATTATCTGCCCTGATCCGCGCTGTCTGATAAACAAATCTGTTAAATAATATTTCAGTAAGTTATCAGACAGCTCGAGACACCACCCCTGTTGTCTAAATAATAAACTCATTCATACCCCCAAGATAAAAAGCATCAGGCTGTCTTCTCTACTCAAATGCGTGTGTCCTCAGAAGTAGGGTACAGACACAAACGTCCAATCTGTGTCATCAGTGGGGACCTGCTTCCCTTTGATATGAATGAATCGTAATTAATTTTTCATCTGAAGGGATACCACATGGTTGCACGAGCTATGGAGCCAGCATGGCAGAGACAGAGGGAGACAGAGGGAGACGGGGGGGAGAGAGAGTTGTAGATGTCACAATGAGATTCAGTGCATGCATGAATAAGGTCACGGTTTGAGAGGTATGCCTGCAGACGCCCGCCTCTGTGCCAACAATCTTTATTCAGCCGTAGACTGGAGTGCATCCATCATCATCATCATCATCATATTGTATTTCACAAATCCTACTAAAAATACACATTTCATTTGTCACCTTCACGTATTGTTTGTATGTTTACACATGGCTCACTGCCCTCTTCTATCTCACGCGACACACACATGCAGAACACACTGACATTGGTTGCAATGCTTTGGATATAGACACATGGAGCGTAAGCCTGTGGCTATGACAGTGTTATGCAAGGACTGAATAAAATTGTTGTATTTTTATCTCCGCATTAGCATTTTTACTAAATAACATACTTAATGTAGTCAGTGAGGGCTCTGCTGATTTGATGCGTCTGTGTTAAATCAAAAGATTATGATGAAAGGATCAATATGACGTGGTTCATCAAGTATTTAAAATGTTTTTATGATGTAAGTCCATCTGATGCACCGTGGTGATACGGTGAGTTGCATCACACTGATGGAATTTAAACAAAGATAACAGATTACCAGAGGTTGAAGAAGTATTCACAGCCTTTACTCAAGGATGCAGTGTATAAATACTCCATAACAAGTACACCTGCTCACCTGCCTCCAGGCTGCAGGACTGTCACTCAGTTACTGGTTGAATTAACCTTGCACAATTTGCATTTTCTTTAGTTATTTTACACCCTATTTGCATTTGTATTTATTTAGATATTCACCCTCTGCTAGCATTTCATATTCCACCTTCTGTGCTGCTCATATTTTTATACTTTCCAACATTCCTTACTTGATGCAGTCTTAAGTTTTTACTTTTAAGCATGTTCTACAGAAAAAAAACTGTATATGCGCTAGTATCTGTTCATATATTTATCATCACTTGCATTCATATTATTCATAGCAAAGTATTCAATACTGCTGCACTGCTCTTACACTTTAATCTAATCACCTTACATCGCAATACCTGCACTGCCAACCATAAATCTGCAGTATTATCAGAAGCATATCTACTGTGGTTACAGCTCTCTGTACTCCTGGGACTAGACTAGATCTATCTATCTATCTATCTATCTATCTATCTATCTATCTATCTATCTATCTATCCAGCAACAATGCACAGGTGGGATAAAACAAAACAAAAAAACCTGAGGGCTTGTAAAAGGACCTCACCTTACACTAAAGTTAAAGACATATACATATGCTTATCAATTTACAAACAAAGAAATATTTAAGAAAAGAAAAAGAACAAATTTCAAGTAAGTCTTACTAAAGATAAAGAACACCAATGAAGAAAAAATAAATAAAATATAATTTCCAAGCAGGAAATACCTGAGATAAAAATTAAATAAAATGAAATGTAATGAATAAATAAATAAATAAAGAATAAAAATAAACATTCTAGAGAAGCTGTTTAAGATCTTTGAGAAAATGCATCAATAATGTATCCTATATCTCGTACATGTACTCATAATGCAGAGATAAATGCTCCTGTGAGTGCTATGCTATTATATTTTATAGTACTGGATAATTATTGCTGTTGCGTTAATCCATAATTAGCACTGTACTGTTGTAATTTTCATTATTTCACACACTGCTAGGTGGTTTCATTTGTCTAATCATTGTGTTTTATAAGCTCATCATATGTTTTTTGAGCAAATGGATTCCACATATAGTCCACATCTACAGTTAAGGCTCATTTTCATGAACATTACAGTTGTGCATGATACCCTGAGATCAATAGGAGGTCAAATGTTGCAAGATATGATATGAGGGAGTTTCCAGGTTTTATTGAATCATTGAAGCCTAAATTTCAGGCCATTTCCAAATGAAATGTGTTAGTTAAATCCTCCAGACACATCTTAGAGGTAGGGACAGTTGCGCTCCTCCGTAAAATGAGAATTAATTTATTTGTCATTAGGCGGGAATGTGTCGTGTTTAGCTTTCTGAAGGTCTCAGATATTCCAAGAGTAATGAGCAGAGGTTCATAAGGACATAATGGACATAGGACATATGACCTATCTTTTTAATCTGGCTTTTGATAACATTACAGTCATGATTTTTAAGTTTTAACCATTGGGTTTTAACTTCTAATATCTCTCCTGTTCATTTTTATTCAATTTTATTTATTTATTTACTCTCTTTTTATTCTGTGGAGTTTTAATCATCTTTGTATTAGTTTAATCTGCTTTGGTTGATTTGCTTTTTAAATATGTTATTGTCTTGTGTCTGTGTCATTCCAGTTTTGCCATGTGAAGCACTTTGCATGTTTGTATAAAAGGTGCTGTATAAATAAAGTTGAGCTGAGGACAGGGGACATAATGCTGCAGATATCAGTGGCTCATCGTGTGTTTTTGTATGTAAAATAGCCAAATTATAAAGTAAGTTAGCTGTAAAATAAAAGCCTGAAGTAAAAATTAGCCTATATTAATGTAAAGTAATTAAAAAAAATGAAAAGTGTAGTATGTAAAATGTCTAAATGTGTGTTGCATTCAAGCACTGCAGGGAATAGGAACATTGTTGCTTTAGTAAACAGGCTACAAATGGTTGCTTCACTCTCAGGATGAGTCCACTGTTTACCCACCTTTGCCACTACGTCGATATTTTTAATACATCTCCAGATTTTCATGCAAATTCTCCCCATTCTCATTTTTTCCGCCTGGGATTTTCGACGTACTACAGGGTGATGTGTACGCCCATTGAAGAAAGGGGCGTGTTTCCGTGAAGCCCCGCCCCGTTTCTCCTTATATGGTCATTGAACGGCACGTTGATTGACAGCGGGCAGCAGCTGCTGAGTTGCTCAGACATGGCGGAGGATACAGTGTAACTGAGGCTCATCGGCGGAGTTACGTGAGTTTCCCGAGCAGTTGAGTCGTCAAAGGGCGCCTTAAATGATACACAAGGAGAGGAAAATGTCTTCGGCCCCGGCGGACTCCGACAGGAAGCAAAAAACGACCTGAACTGCCACACACGAGTAAGATGGAAAAATGTATCGCTGTTTAGTGCAGTCAACAGCCTTGGGCAACAAATATGGCTTCTTGTGCCTTTTTCAATATGCTATAAAAATTGATCTCCCGTGCAACCTAATGCCGTGGTGGCTCCGGCTAACTTCTGCAAGCCGCGGTGACTTGAGTTCAATAGTCGCTCGGTACTTTTGATCGGTGAGGATATTACATCCACTTGGCCGTCTGGGTTAGCTGGGAAGCTACGGAACTACGGATAGCCATGGAGCCAAAGCACAAAGAGTTGCTAGACCAGTGCCACCAGAACTTATTGGAGTCCATAACAGATGCGGACCGAGTCATCGAGCTGCTGATAGTCTCTGGTACCCTGAGCCAGCTGGATAGGTTTGAGCTGGACCAGAACTGCTCGTCCAGCGCCGAGAAAGTAGACCACCTTTTGAAGATGCTCATGAACAAGGAGAGCGACCATTTCCTCGACCTGTGTGTGGCCCTGGAGAAGGCATACCCTGACCTGTACACTGCCCTGTTCAGCAACAACGGCGGCGGACCTGTGGACCACTCCACCGGTAAGAGCTGCAGCAACAACTCCTCACACACAGGCTTTCACTTTGAAGCTGAACACCGAGAGCAGCAGCAGCATTGCCCCTCAACGTGAGTGCAATCTGGGTGGTCTGGCGCAAGGACACGGTGTGAGGATAGCTGCACCGCTGCAAGGCTTGGAGCTTGATTTATTATTAACCAAAATCTGTATAAAATGGTAATAAAGGTGCATGTGAAGGTTGCAAGGGCAAGCAGATTTGCACTCAGTGTGTATGCACTGTTGCAAGACATGATGCACAAGCCTGCATCTTTAAACTAAATATTCACTTTGGCCTGCAGATCTGAATTCACAGCTTGTGTTTAAGTCAGCCAAGGACTATATTCTGTCATCCTGGGCCATGCTGCCTTAAAAAGCTCACTCCCACTGCCTGCAACACACAGATTCATAGTGTAGGGTTGGTGTCACCAGGTGTAGTATATGTAGATAAAATAAAAACATCAAATCACTGATATCCAGTTTATCAGTTGCATGATATGATTATGCTACATTAGGTAGCCTGACTTGTTTCCATGACAACGGTTGTACCACTGACATGTTGGTCCATATCGACCTGTTCATGGGTGTGTGTGCGTGCAGTCAGCCCATTCATGCATACAAACCAAAAACATGGTTTGTGTCAGTCCATTTGGAGACAAACCAGTGTTACCCCAACAATAACACATTAAACTCTGATTTTTTTTCTCTCCCATGGTGCATTAATGCTACATTTTTAATTAGTTCACTCATTGTAAGTCATTTGATTTGCACCATGTCCTCGCAGCAAACTGCCTCCACTTCAGCGGTTTTGGTTGTTGTTGCGCCGAGACAAAAGGCAGCCAAGTGTAAAAGCCTTGTCGAGTTTTGCCTGTTTTGCTTTGTGTGAATGACTGAAGCCAGTGGCTTACTCACAACCAGCGTCATGCCCCGAGGGCCTGAATGCAGGATGAGCCTTGAGATTCGAAAGTGGTGGAGGAGATGCAGACATATTCCCTGTGTAAAACAAGCGCACTGGCTATCTTTCAGATCATTTTAACACAGCTGAGGCTTTATTTAAAAACACAATGTGAGCTGTGGTTTACAGCCGGCGTGTCAGACCTTAGCAGGTAATGCTGAGTTGGTGTCTTGCTGCTCTGCTGACTGGATCACTAATGCTTCCTTAAGCTTTATTACTTCCTTGTATTGAGTGTTGCTGCTGCAGAATAACACTCAGCCCTGAAATGCTCTGAAACACACTGACACTTGTTTACCTGCGAGCAGCTGCAAAATTGGTCCCTCTGTTAGCCCCTTGACTTTGGCTGCTCTTGACAATGCGGATTTGGGCTTTTCTTCACACACCTTTTACAGACTGTAGCACCAGCGGGCCTCGGAGTTGACCTGCCTTGTACTAGGAGAGAGTGAGTACCAGTAGTGAGTCTGGCAAGTCAGCCTGTGGTTATTCAACAGAGGATTAGGCCCTGCTCTCCTCTCTCTGGTGTAAACTCTGTGCGAGACACGCTTTATCATGCCTCCACAGTGCTCTGTGTTAGCTGCCACGCTCTTGGCTCCTTCTGTTTTGACTGAAGTGTTGTGTGTGTGTGTGTGTGTGTGTGTTTTTTTAATGTGCTATTATCTTTAGCGTAGTGATTCAGCTGATGCGATTACCACTTTTTAACCACACTTGTGAGAGACCGAAGACAAGCCACTCACTGAGCACCTCCAGGCGAAGAGGCTGTTAGATACAGCTCAGAGGGATGAACTCTTGGGAGCCCCGGTGTGTCTGCGAACTACGCAGGGTGTGTGAAGAAAGGGAATATGAGTGCGTGCGTGTGTGTGTGTGTGTGTGATGAGTCTTGCTGATAGCAACCTGCTCTCAACTCATCCTCTTCTCATGCTGCCTGCCTGCTCTTGTTCTCAGATGTGCCTCCTTTGCCAGCTGAGCCTCCGAACACGCACACATTATGAAATCATCCAAACTCCAAAGAAACATCCTCACCCCAAAGGAAAAGTATACAGATGCTCGATTGTTGAAAGCTCAGGCTCTGTAAATTATTAGTGTTTTGCTGGCAACACATTTGCTGTGGAGAACATACAAACAATCATTCATTATTTAGCCTGTTTTGTGCATCAGCATGCGACTGTGGCTCGCTCTTTTTTTTTTTTTTTTTTTTTTAACCAATTCTCTTACTCTGATTAAACCGCACAGCAGATCATTCACTCAGAATAGTGAGTATGACTGAAGTGATGTTGCAGAGCACATTTCTGTGTTCTCAAACCGAATTGAATTCATTTCACAAATCCAAGCGGCTGCAATCAAGCTGATTTCATGCCTGGGATTGTGCGCTCACCCCCCCCTGCACTGTATGGACAATACACCTGAAGGAGTAGAGTAGTTGAAGAGATGTACCTGCACATCCCCCCCCGCTCTTTTCAGATTCAAGGGCCTGTTACAGTGATTTAAAGTCAGTCCGAGAGCAGGGCAACACAATTCTCCCTGACAGGATGCAACGTCCACAATCTTCTTCTTCTGCTGTCTGTTTGGCTTTATTTTCCCATGGTCTCGGTTTCTCGTTCCCGTGCTTTATTGTCTCTTTCTCTGAGTCACCGTCCATCCCTTTTAACTTTCCCTCTCTTTTCTCTGACTCATTATATTTCTTTCCCCCCGCTGAGTGGTTTCGTTTCTCCGCACACTTAAACAGAGGGACACGCCAGAGAGACAGAGGAGGCTGATAGAAAGAGGGAGCAAGGGAGAGGGAGACAACAGGCCTTTTGTTGAGAAGTTGAGCAGGCCCAAAGTGCCCAGTCAGCAGCTTGCTCTGTGTACAGCAGCCTAGGACATAGGCCAGTGTGTGTGTGTTGTTGGAGGGGGGGGTGCTCTCCTCTCTGTCAACCAGTTTCTGTCCCACTCCATAAACCACAGTGGACAGACAGAGTGAGTTATGACCCTGACGCTCTTGTCACGACCGCTGCTCTTAAATATCTCCCATGGGCTGGACCTGGCCTCACTTTCTACCCCTCTCAGTCAGCGTCAGTGTCTGTCACCCAGTGACGCACACTGCCACTCACCTCATCGCCCCACTCTTTTCCCTGGCCACTCTTTGTACCTCTAGTCTGACGTTATTCCCTTCTCGTGTGTAGAGGAAGCCATCAATTCATCTGCTGCTAAGCAATGTTTCTGCTTAGGTGTGATTGATGCCTTCGGAGTACATCACATTTTATGAGTTGTCCGTGTGAGTTTTATTACGTTGCAGTGTCTCTGTACAACCACTAATGCAGGCCTCGGGTGAAATGGGCCAAGTTATTTTGTGATTTAAGTAAGCCAACAGTGTAGTGAGGCAGGCAATCAACCGTAAAATTAAAGGCATTGATCAACAAAAAAAATCAGATTTTCTTAGTTTTTTTGTGGCTATTAATTGAATATATTTGGAGTTAAGACTGTTGGTGAGTCAGAATAAGCAATTTTAAATATGGCTGCAACCAACAAATATTTTCATCGTCCATTAATCTGTTGATTATTTTCTCAATTAATCAATTTGTTGTTTGGCCTTATGTCAGAAAATGGTGAAAAATGTCAATCAGTGTTTCCCAAAACACAAGAAGACGTCCTCAAATGTCTTTTTTTGTCCACAACCCAAAGATAACCAGTTTACTGGCATAGATTGGCAAAGAAACCAGAAAATTTTGACTTTCTTTGATTAAAAAAGTGCTCAAACTGATTAATCGATTATTAAATTAGTTGCCGATTACTTGAATAGTTGACAGTTTTTGCAACTCTGTAATATAACAGCTGGAATAGTCCAGTAAGTTCACAAAATTACGTCATTGTTTTCGCAATGCCAGCTGTGAAACTCAAAAAAGACAACAGTTAGGGTATTCCAATATCCAAAATCTAAGACGATATCTGGTCTTTCCTGAATGTCTTGTTTTGTCCACAACCCAAAAATATTCAGTTTACTGCCTTAGAAGAGTAAAGAAACCAGAAAATATTCACATTTAAGTAGAGTTAAATTAGTGGCCAACTGTGAAATTAATCGGCAACCAATTTAATTATTGGTTTATCAATTTGAGTAATTTTAAAAAGAAAGAAAGTCAAAATTTTCTGATTCCAGCACCTTTAATGTGAATATTTTCTGTTTTATTTTTACTCCTCCATGACAATTAACTGAATATTTTTTTGGTTGTGGACATAACAAGATATGTGAGGATGTTGTCTTGGGCTTTGGGAAACAATTATCAACATTTTTCACCTTTTTTTTTGACATTTTATAAAGCCACAACTTACCCTATTCATTTTGCAATTCAAACACTAACCATCACAGAACCCTACAAATATCTTGGAGTATTCCTTGACTCACATCTCACTTATTGACACCACATTCGGAGCCAACAAAGAAGCTCAACCAGAAACTGTACGTCTATAACAAGATCAGACCATATCTCACCCCTGCTGTTTCAGTCACACACCTACATGCAGTCGTTCTCTCGACAGTATCCTACTGTCTCCCCATATGGTCCCTCACCACAAAGGAAACCACTGAACCACTAGTAACACTATACAGCAGACCTGGTGGTATCCTCCCCCTTTGGACTCTCAAACTCTAGTGCCTTGACTTTTCAAAACTACACAAATAAACTAGCCATTAAATTCTATTTTAAGGTCCTAAACAACAACTCCAGTCCAACACTTACTGCTCTACTTCCAAGTCACAACGCAAGACAGCAACATATCACTCGATCAATTTCGCATGTACTTATTCCTGTACCACCTTACAAACACAATTATGGTCAGAGATCATTTTGGAATCAGAGATTTTTGAATTATTTTTAAAAAAATGGTCAAACTGATTAATTGATTATCAAATTAGTTGCCGATTAATTTCGAAGTTGACAGCTTATCGATTATGGTGGTGTAGCGGTCAGTACTGTTGCCTCACAGCAAGAAGGTTCCTGGTTCAAACCCAGGTTGGGGGAGCCCTTCTGTGCGGAGTTTGCATGTTCTCCCCGTGTCAGCGTAGGTTTCCTCTGGGTACTCCGGTTTCCTCCCACAGTCCAAAGACATGCAGTTAATTGGTGACTCTAAATAGGCCATAGGTGTGAATGTGAGTGTGAATGGTTGTCTGTCTCTATGTGTCAGCCCTGCGATAGTCTGGCGACCTGTCCAGGGTGTACCCCGTATCTCACCCAATGTCAGCTGGATAGGCTCCAGCCCCCCCGCAACCCTCAACAGTATAAGCGCTTACGGAAAATGAATGAACGAACTTAACAATTAATCAATTAATCGTCGCAGCTCTAATTTAAAATGACTGAAAAAAGAAACAAGATAATGACATCATCAGTTGTGGTCAGCCTTGGTTGAGTTGTAATTAGTAGTGTTAATGGTGTAGGGTTTTTTTGTCAATAATGTTGCTCAATAAATCCATCTAATCAAGGCCAGAGAATGACGCAGGCTACTGACATATTGTCTTTAGTACTCTCACCAGGTCATTGTTGTTATTGTTCCAGTGCAGCTCTGTTGTTCTCTAACACAGCGTCTTTTTAGTGTAGAAGTTGTATATTTTTCCACTTTAGCATTAATGTCTGATGGCAGGTTTATCTACACTCTGAATATGCGAACCACAGCCAGGAGGCTGTACTGTGGAACGGGACTTCATTACCATTTTACACATGTTCCTCCACTTTCTAATTACCCCACAAGGTAGGGGAAATGCCAGCATCTAAATGTTTACCAGTGCTATGAAGTCATGGAAATAAACAGCTTTTCTCCTTGTCTTACCACCCCCACCTCTACCAGACCTCTTTTTTTTGCTGTATTGTGCTTTGTTCTGCTGTCTTCTCTGTTTATCCCTCCTCTCTTCTCCTCCCATCATGGTGTCCCAGCTTTCTCTACCACTCTCTGCTTGCCTTGTCTCTCCATCTGTTTAATTCTCTACCTCTTTATCTGTTCTGTCCACACCTGCGGTCGTCTGTCCTCTAATCTCTGGCACCCGATGCCAGGTCAAATTTGTGATGCTGACGATTGTTGCGTTTGGTACCAAGAACAGGAGATGTCACTTGACTATTTTGGGGTTGAATGTTATGACAAATAAGCCACGATAGCTTGTGTTTCGACCAGAATGCCCCGAAGGACAATTAGTGCTCATGTTTTTGATATTGGCATGAGTGGGAGCCAAATCCCAAATGAGACAGACTAGAATTTGCGATGATTGGTTCCTGTCTGCTGGGTTGTTTCGGAGCATCTGGGTGATTCACTTGTCAGAAATATGAAGAAAACATTAATGCCAAGGGGGGCTTTCTGATGGTGCACATGCTTCATTAAAAAAAACTTGAGATTATTTACTAGCATGGAAGAGCCAGAATCATTCAGATGTGTCACCAAGCTTTAACATCATCCGGTGGGCTACATGGGACTGTAGTGAAACCCATTTTTGTTGCCTGTAATTGCAGTATACAATAGGAAAAAGCCCATCTGTCGTCTCTGCAGCGTTAGCTCTGACTAATAAGTATGTGCACTATTCTTCCGCACTAGACTCCTTTCTCTTGGTGACCTTTTTAAAAAATTATAGAGCAGTTTAATCACTGAATTATCTCAATGCACTGTGAAAATGCTGTCTGAATCAACACAGCCTCCTCTGTGATTAAACATGAAAGGAATGTCACAAAGATTGCCCAAATTCCAGCAGTGGGTTTATTCCACACAGACAGGCTTTTTTTTGGCAGTGTTTTAGCTCTTATTTGTACGAGCTACATTAAGTAGCAGAACATTTGGAGGACATGTTGCAGACATCTTTCACCTTTTAGTTTTTGACCCAACCCTTGGCACAGGCAAGCTGTTCAAAAACAAAATTATGTCTCATTTATGCTGAGGTAGGGCTCTTTGCAGAGAGAAAACCCATTATGGCGTGCTGATAATAGGCCGGGGCTGGATTGCACTCAGGGGCTTTTTTTTTCTTTGGACTTTGGTGCTGCTCAGCACTTCTGAAAGGTCCGCTGGGCTCAAGGCGAAGGTCCTTTTTTAGGTCTTCTTGTACATGTCTTGTTTTTTTTACCTCATGTCCCAGAGTGTTACGCAAATCCAAAATGACTATAAGTCTGCGTCTGCATCTTGCGTTTCAATCAAGACTACGACAGTTCTTATTTTGAGACATGCCGCAGGGAAGACTTGGACCTATGAGTGAGAAAGGTGGGTGGGTTTTGACCATAGGCCTAGATGAACATGGAGCTGTGAGTCAGGCGGTGTGCGTGCGGTGGAGTAATCCTGCCTCATGGAGTCATCATGTTAGATGTCTTCATGTTTATGCTCAGTGTAGACTCCTTAAATCAGATGATCAATCCTTTACCCCGGCAGCAAGGCTCCACTGGCGCCTTGCCCAGAATCTTGGACTGTGGTGTCATTGCCTCCCCAGAAGTTTGGCCCACTACATGGCTCACTGGAAGTCCCAGATTACAGGGAGGGGATTGGACAAGGGAATTTATGTTGTGGGTTTTTTTTTTTTTTTTTTTAGCAGATTTGCAGATGCAGTAACCATAATTTAAACTTTACATAGATTTTGTGATGAGGGTTAGGCATCACTACTACTATGTCTTTAGTTTACAGCTACAGTTACTTTTCAGAGGATTATTTCACACACAAAATACAAGATGAGTTTTATAGATTATAATGCACTGGTATAGATTAGAATCAGGGATGCGTGATAATGCTGTCACATCATCAGTAATGGCAGATAAAGGCTTTAAAAGAATATATCGCCAAATCAAACATTTCTGATGATACTTTAAAGGTCCAGCATTTTGTATTTAGGCGCATCTGTTGGTGGAAATGGTATAAAATATTCATAACTATGTGTTCATTACTTTATAATCAACTGAAAATAACAATAGTTCTGTTTTTATTACCTTTAAATAAACTGTTTATATCTACTCACGGAGCGGGGCTTCTCCCATGAGGTCCTCCATGTTGTTCTACAGTAGCCCAGGATGGAAAAATCAAACACCGGCTCTAGATACATGAATCATGTTGGCTATTGTAGTTCTCAAACACGCTTGGCACACAGGAGACGTTTCAGTTCTGCTACCTCACCACTAGATGGCACTCATTGTTACACACCCGACCTTTAATTATGCGATTCAGTCAAAGTAGGTCAGACTCGCCCTAGTTTTGGCAATTGTCAGGAAGAGCATCGTCCAAGCCTGTTAAAGCAGCATGAGTTTTACAGTGTTGTTTGAAAATGTTACATAAAAATAAAAATGCATTACATGTAACCTAATTTAAAATAGTTTTTGTATTTTGGTAAGTGAATGCATA
Organism: Cephalopholis sonnerati; assembly: GCA_019142605.1. Lineage (NCBI taxonomy): Eukaryota > Metazoa > Chordata > Actinopteri > Perciformes > Serranidae > Cephalopholis > Cephalopholis sonnerati. Next base: position 18,829,175 of record JAGQAX010000018.1, on the reverse strand, counting down.
CATTTTTAAAAGCATTGTGTTTTGTGTCTGCATCTGCCAGTGGGCTGTCATATAAGAGTAGGCATAATATTACGTTTATTCCACTACAGGAAAGACTTGATGTTCTCTGCAATTAGGTGGAAAAAATTTGTGCGTGTATCAGTATCAGCATCGACCAAAATGAGTTGGAAATTATCGGCGTATTGGACATCAGCAAAAATCCAATATTGTGCATCTTTAATTAAGATACCTGTTGACAACATAAACAGCAAAAAATGTATACAGCATGGTATCAGTATATATATTTTTGTGTGGCAAAGTCGTATTGTTACACGGTATTTTTTTATTATATAAATGAATAACATTTGAAATACAAATGACACTTTAGGTAGCCTACAAGCACAATATAATCAATTGCTTTTTCAGTTCACTTGATACATTTTGCTGCATTAAAAATGATTGTAGTGAGATGAATGGAATGAAAACTTTATCACAAAGGTAAAACCGATGTTGACAAAGTTTTTCTTTGAGGACAATTTGCAGTTGAAAAAAGGTAATAAATCACAATATATCACACTATATTTTATCACAACACATTTGAAATAGCAATATTATTGTATCACAACTTAAGTATCGTGATAATATTGTATTGTATCGTATCGCATCGTATCATATCGTGGGGCCTACCACGAAACAGCAGTTAAAATCAACTCTGCCATGATCGGCTGCAACATAAAAGTGCTGCATACCTGTTAATGCATCAGTAATAGTCATCCAACTCAGGCTGGGCAATATGGAGAAAATCAAATATTATTTTTGATGCCTTTTTGACAATATTGTAGATTTGACTATTGGTGGTTTCACAAAATATGCAGACCACACAATTAAATTTTGGATAATAATCATCAGTGATGTGGATATAATGACTAAGTTTGTAAAGCCAGATAATAGAGGAAGGCTGCAACTAACAAATACTTTCATAGGTGATTAATCTGTTGATTATTTTCTCAATTACTTGATTAGTTTTTTTGGTCTATATTATGTCATAAAATGGTGAAAAATGTTGATCCGTGTTTGATGATGAGGAGTAAAGAAACCAGAAAATATTCACATTTAAGAAGCTAGAAGCAAAGAGTTTTTACTTTGAACTGATTAATCGATTATCAAATTAGTTGCCGATTAGTTTGATAGTTGACAATTGTTGCAGCTCTGTAATAGAACAGCTAGAACAGTCCATTTTATTGTAATGTCACCTTTAAAACTATGAAAATACACCACTCACTATATTACAATATACAAAATCTGTGACGATATCTAGTCTCTTATCACAATATCTATATAATATTGATATATTACCCAATCCTAATCCAATTATATATTGATATAACAGCAATAATGCATTGTGAGCATGACTTTTCCCCTCTCTTCCCACATTCCCTGTCACTTCTCGCCTCTCTACTATCGGTGAACATCCTGAGTTTAGGTAGGTAGTAGGTGGGTTGTGTGCATCACTAAGTGGAGCTACATCCTCCATACTGTGAGCAGAACCACAGCCAGGATTTAGAGCTCTGAGATGCTCTCTGCTCTCTGGCTTATTGCTGACACATTGCTCGGCCTCTCTTAAGCACACTGTAAAATGAGTGGGTAGTTTTCAAGCGTATTATTAGTGTTGCTATTATTTGCGCTTCTGTGGTTTAATGGCTGTGAAGCTGAGGACACAAAAGGAGAAAGACCACAAAGGCTATTTAGGCGCTACTCGCCTCTTGGTGTGTGACTTCTTTTTTTTTCTTTTTTTTTAATCACTGCTGCTCAGTGACAGTGAGAAGAGCTGACAGCGGCTAATAAAGAGTAGCACACAGTATTATTTTTGGAATGCTAATGCTGTTCTTTTACCAAGTGGCCCTGAAAATAGTGTCTTACGCGTTCTTGGGAACACAACAGACGCCTCGGCTGCTTCGAATCCATAGTTTCAAGGCTTGTCAACATGTTCCTGATAAAGGGAGTTTGAAGCAGCAGCAGAGTCCAATCACGATGATAATCATACGTTTTTTATGTTTTGGGAGACGCTCTCATCGTCAGATAAGAGAATTTTCTGGAAGTGATGAATAATTTAGTCTCACCCGACGGTGGAAGCCAGACTTTGCATCTTTCTTTGATAAGACTCTCCTCCACCAGCCTCCCCAACTCTCATGCTCTTCTTTTTCACCACGCTGCAGAATTTACTATTCCTCTCATCCAGCTTCACCATGGCAACGCGTGTCATCTTGCTTTATGTGCCGGAGAACATAATCTGGTTGTCTGAAGCAACTGTTGGTTGCTGAGCACATCGCTTGATTGGGAGGGAAAGCAGAGGGGAGAGTGGAGGAAAGGAGCGTGGGGGAAGTGGAACCCCTTAGGTAGGGCGAGTACTCCCATGACCTATTTAGATCACAGTGACAGGCCTTTGTTGCTGTTGCCTCAGGTCCTCCACTGGAATATTTCTCACCTCAGAGTGTAGGGAAGCCAGTAGATGCTCACTCCACATACATACACATCTATTAGCTCCTGAAAAAATCTGCCATGATGTGTGTATCTGTTAAAAATAAACGTGTACATTGGGTACGGTTTCTCAGGTTTGATCTGTTTTATCTGACTGTCTTTTGGCAAGCGGATTCCCCCACTGAAGATCATCAGATCCATGCTACCCTAATGGATGTCTGCTTTATTGATGCGGTGAACCTGTTTACAAATGATCAGCCTCACTGACTGTGGCTGGTGCTAATTGCTATCGATGATTAAAAGCCTGTTGGAAAAGGCTAATGCCGCTGACCCATCGACCACCAGATAGCTGGCTTGTATCCGACATGCAAATCTATACTGCATTCGTCGGCGCGCTTACAGGGTTAACTAATCAGCCCGTGACACCGATCTAATTGTGGGAATTTTGGTGCACGTAGTCGTCCTCGCAGCCAAATCTGATTGTGAGATACTGAGGATTGTCCCAGAATTGCCCCGTTCGTGGGAGTTATAGCTGTCTGCTGATTGGCGAGTGTCCTCAGCCATAGAGATTACTGGGTTTTTAATTTATTTGAGTGTTTTGGTTTCCAAATCACAAAATACAACATTCAAGAAGCTGCGTTTTACAGCTCTTTTTTTCCTCTGGCACGGAGCTTTACAGACTCTGTACAGAATTTTAAAAAGACTTAATCCTTCAGCTCAGATGGCATAATACCTCTCAGTGTCTTTCACTATGAGACCTCGTCAGTCAGACGCTGGGTTCAAGGAGTCAGTTGTTGCTTTTCAATGCAGCCGTGGAAATGAGCAAGAGCCTTTTGCATAGCTGTGTTGATTGTACAGGACTAATGCTGTGCAGCCCCAGAGTGGTTCTCATCATGTCTGATGGAACAATATGAAATCAAAGCCGTGTGCTCGGAGCCCTTCGCAGAGTAAAAGTGTTGAGCATCAGGGAATGTCAGAACAGATTAAAAGCCTTTCCGCCCTGCTCCTCGCTCTCTCTCTCTCTTTTTTTTTTTCACAGTCTCCCCCTCTTTGTCTCTCAAACACCCTCCCTCCTTATCTCTTTTGCGACTTAGTTAGGCTATCTCCTTTCATCTGTCCTCCTCTGCTCCATGCCTTCCCCTCTTGCCCCCCTCTCCTCTCCACTGTCTGCGGGGCCTAAGATGGAGTGGCTCAGTCGCACAGAGCTCATAGTTAATTAGGCTTGGCCTTGTCACACATTGAGGGCTGGAGCCAGAGTTGTAGCTAAACCCAGTGGGGAGGCAAGGACAGAGATGGAGATCTAGAACAGTTGGCGTCAATCTATTGCCTGCTGCTGACAAAGCCAGCTACCGTTCCCCCGCTCTCTTAAACCCTGCACACAGGAAGACTTTGTCCATGTGTTTGGCGTGCATTTATCACATTTGATTAGAACTATCTGTGCCTCACTGTGCTGGTTTTATGCAGGTTTAAAATTGTCCATTACTTACCAGTGTATGCAGGACTTTCTGGAATTTTTTTGGACCTAAAATGATGGGTCGATTCATCAGTGGCAGATAGAAAATGAATCATGATTAAAAAATAAATCATTATTCTCTCCTTGAAATTGTTCATTGACGTTTCAATATCCTGAATCGTCTGGTCGTGTCTGGCAATAGAAGCATGATTGGATGAAAGTCACTCCTCCATACCAGCAAGTATTTTATGTATATCAGCCAGAGATACTGGAGGACAGTTACCCTCCTCGTGTGCAGAGTCACTGTTAAGTGAAAGGTCAGCAGTGCCGCCATCTTGTTTGCCATTGCTTTCATTTTTGTTGTTTTTTGCCTTTGGTTATGGTTGTTTTGCCCGTGTTGAACTGGATACAGTGGGCACCAAATCAGAGGCGGGTTTTAGAAGTGTGTTGGCTGAAAAATATAACACATGTTAAATAAATATCAAATCGCAACAGAGCTGTTCCGACAACTGCCAAACCGGACGTTTTTTTTGTTTTGTTTTTTTGTTTGTTGTCTCTTTTCTTTCTTTTCCCCCTCTCTTTCTACATTTGTTTGAATAATTAAAACAATTATTTGGTGAAGTGTTGGTAGCTTCCCTTCTTTACCTGAATGTATCTCGTAACCTGTGCTCCTAATGGATGGATGGGCAGGGTGGTAGGGATGGAATTTGGGATTCTGATTTCAAGCTGTCAATTTATATGATGAACAGTGTTTCTTTATAGTCAGTGGAGGAATGGTTGGATTGATGTCAAATATACATGTTTTGTATCTTTGTTGTCAGATAAAGACATTGAAAATCAATAAAAACATATTTCCAAAAAAAAAAAGAAAGTTAATCAGCAAACATTTTGATAATCGCTCACTTTTATTAATATTTTTAGTAAAAATGTAAAACATTTCTGGGTCTTGTTTTGTCAACGTGAAGATTTGCTGTTTTTACTTGATTTGGACATCAGTATTTGTTCAACTTATGGTGTAATCGCCATTTTTTTTGCTTTTCAAAGAAATATAATAAATATAAACCTACATTGACCCTGTTCTATATTAAAAGCTTACATTTTTTGCATGTGACGCAGTGATGTAACTGCTATGTAAGAATATTTGCACAGATCCCTATAGCAAAAATGATGCGCAGCCTCAGATAACGTTCAACATTTTCAGTCAGATATCACTCGACCTAATTTTAAAGGCAAAATGTTGACCAGGCATAAGAACAATGTTTGGAAGTTTTTTGTCAAAAATAAACAAAATGAATGTGTAGCGTAAGCTATGTAACCTTAATCTTGCCTATCTTGCCTGTACTGTCTACAGTCTGCAACGTGGTAAGGTAGGCTAACCCAAGCCTCTACCTGCATTTTGACTTGGGTATTCATTTCAGACGCTGTTTGTATGTTACATTTAATGTGAGTACTCCAATATTGGTGGCCCAATGGTGTGGTGGTTGGCATTGTCGCTATGCAAGAGGGTTCCTGGTTTGCCCTTCTGTGCAGAGTGTGCATGTTCTCATCGTGTCAGCGTGGGTTTTCTCCGGGTGCTCCGGTTTCCTCCCACAGTCCAAAGACATGCAGGTTAATTGGTGACTCTGAATTGCCCGTAGGTTAATGTGAGTGTGAATGGTTGACTGGCAACCTGCCCAGGGTGTACCCCGCCTCTCACCCAGTGTCACCTAGGGTAGGCTCCAGCCCCTCCGCGACTTCCTTACAGGATAAGCGGTTACGGAAAATGAATGAAAGAATGAATATTCCAATATGGAAATTTCTAAAACGCCCATATGTAAAACCACTATGCTTGAACCGTTTATTGTTTCTACTCAGTAAAAGCCATGTACCAGCAGCTCATTTGTGTCTTTTCCCCATTTTTCTTTCCAATTTTTCTCTCTGGAAGCATTTTCTAAAGTGTGCTGGTCTCAAGAGGACCTCATTCACTGTACATTGTGGTGATCAGTGTGTTATGGCAGCACACCAAGTTTAAATGTGTGAGAAATCTTGGTAAAAGCCCCATCTGCTCCTCTTGGAAAATACTGATTAAAATTGAGCTTGTAGTGTACAGTGCAGTAGGTGAAGCCTTCTGCAGTAATCATAGGTCATATAAAAAAAAAAAAAAAGTCTGTCCATGTTGTCGGCCATGTTTATGTTGCCCTTTGGAGCAGGCACTCTGCAGTATAATGGGGACCTGCATAGCCTCTCCTATGGATTGTGGTAGCCCGTGTGAAATATCCCCCAGCTTAACGGTGTGTACAGCTATTCAGAAAGAGACCCATTTTCTCTCTGTCTCTCTCTGCCTCTCTCTCTCTATGTGCTTGACATAAAAAGAGAAAATCCCATTTCAGCCGTGACATTCTGCCTGTGTAGCAGAAACATACAGGGACTATACATCAAAGCAAGGCAGAGTGCACAGTGAGGGAAAGGAGGTTTAATGACGACGGCAGTCTGGAGTGATAATATAGAGCCCCTAAGAAGGAGCGTTGAAGTTATTATTCCAAGTATAAACCCTGCACCAAATCTATCATACAGCTGTGCAGGGAATATGAAGCTGGCTGTGTAATATTCATTTCTTACCATGTGCAGGCAATTAACTCAGGATGGTGTTTAATTGGTTAATCAATCTATCAGTGCTGCATATCTAAATGCATCTCTTGGCCTTTTGTCTCTTGGCAGGTTCCACGTACAGCGTTCTCTCCACTATGCCCTCTGACTCTGAAAGCAGCAGCTCCCTCAGTAGTGTCGGTATGTATAAGGACCCATGATGCCCTGTTATGCTGTGTGTGTGTGTCATGCCAGGTCAGACAGCTTCTATACTATCTCCAAACACACCGTAACAGTGCAGAGGGAAAATCAGGACGGCTGCGTTATGACTTGTGAGATGCTGTTCGCGCTGACATTAGCACACTTCCTGATTGTCTGCTCGGGGACAGAGTTTAGGAAGTTTATATTTCCTTTAAATCCCACATTAGGACAAAAACACTCTCCCCTAATGTCTTCCTCCTTCCTTAAGGAAGCCATGTTTGCCTTTCCCCAGTGTTGACAAAGGTCCAAATGACTCAGCTGTGTTACATAAACCTACAAAAGGGCCAAATGTTGAGCCAAAGATGGACATAATCCTCAGATTTCCTGCCGGGGGTGTTCTTTTCAATGAAGGAAACAAGGCTGAAAATGACTCCTTAATGATGGATGGGGTTTTTTGTCAGAATGCGTGTATTTGGAAACTGTCAGGGACACACAGTGAAAGAAAATGGCTATTTTAATGTTATTCTGTTCCAAATACAGGGTCCTTAAAAAGGCTTGGATTCAGTTTTATAAATACTGGGCCTGAAACATCATTAAATAGTCCTAAATTTCGATTTCTAAGGTCTTAATTATGGAAATCATTTTATTTATCTATCTTTTAATTTCTTTTTGGCAAAATGAGTCAAGCTCTTTATCGTGAAAGTCCAAATTTCTGATGTTACAAGTCTTTAAACCGACCATTGAACATAACACCGTCTTTTTACCGTTGTCTTACACTTAACAGTTGGCAAAATGTCGATTAATCTAACCTAGTGGTTCCCAACTGGTGGGTCGTAGTCCAAAAGTGGGTCGCTGGTCCATTCCGAATGGACCGCAAATGACTTACAAACATATCAAGTTTGTAAAAACACACTTTATTTTGAAGTACAGTGAATTTATGGCTCGATTGAAGTGCATTTTCCCGCCATAGAGTGAGTAACTAATGGACAGCTACTTGACAGAGACAGCAAACTAGCTCAATGGCATGACCAAATGCAAGTAAGAGGATGAATATGTCAAACTGTGTGGACCTTGAACTAATGACTAAGGAGAAATCTGGACCCTGGGGCTGGACCAGTTGGGAACCACTGCTCTAACCCACTCTTAAAACCATATTCCTACCTAAAACCTGTCTTAAATCTGGTTATAAATTACCTTTAAAAAGGTCTTAAATTTAAGTGTCTAAAACCTGTAGACACCCTGAAATCAATCAGGTGAATTTTAATCTCCGTCGTGACTGGTAGAGTGGAACAGATCTTGTAACAGATACATAAGGCCAGGCTAAAGAAAATTAACTCTCCTTGAAAACAACCACTATGAATGAAGTATTTCATTGCAGAGTTATTATTCCTTCACAAAGACCTCAGATGCCCTGGCGTTCCAAACACAAGTGCTTTGAATTTAATCAAAGAATACGTGCTTACTCTCATTTTAAGCACATGGAAAGTACCAAATCTGCCCCTTTCATTTTCATGTCAGAGATTACAGATGGTGTAGTCTTGCAGATCCAACTTAATTTTCTGCAAATGTACAGCAAATTGTCACGGAAACCCCCTCGCAGATTATACAACAGGCGGTTGCTGTCCTAAATGTTGGGCAGGGCTGAACTCTTTCACCTCCTAATACTAAAATGTGATGCAAGGTTACTCTTTCATAAGTTATCTGTGTCTCTAACGACAGCTGGGCTAATATATATTCATGCACCTTCTGAATTAAAGGGGAAACTTTTCCAGTGTGTACTGATCAACAGTCCTAGCCTCTGGTAATGTGCTCACTGTTGCAGGTTCGCCCGTTAACGGTGAAGCGTCCTCCCCACCCCCAGCCATCAACGACAACAGGCCATCCGGCGACAACCTGGACACCATCTTGTTCCAGCTCCGCCAGGTGACCAGGGAAAGGGACGAGCTCCGTAAGCGTCTGGCGTTGGCATCGCCCGGGACCACATTCGACGACTGCAGGTGCAAATCCCGGCCTGCCTGCCAAGTCGTTGTTGTTACTGTTTTTTTTTTTTTTTTAACCTTCTGCTAACACTATTTGGCCGATGTCTATAAATCTGTCTGCTGTGATTATAGATGCTTTTTGCCTAAATGAAGCACATCAGATCCTGCTGCTGACTTTGACCTTAGAATTTAGTTTATGACTGCTAATGTTTACTCTCTCTAGACTGTCAGTGTCCTTACTCCTGGCTGCCATGTTTTCATCTACTAACACTCTGCTGTCTGGAATAATGTTGACTCTACCTCGCAGAGAGAGGGCACTAACGCTGGCTGCTTAATTAAGTTTAATGTGCTCGAGTCACCAGATGTTTCTTGTGCAACAGATGATACGAAGGCTGCTTTGCTTACATCAGTGCATACTTTTTTAACGTTGTTTACATTAAGTGGAACATTTTATTCATATCTTATGAATTCCTATAAAAGGGGAAGGTCAGCTCTGCCTTGTGCATCCTATCTGAGCTGCATTCAGCCACATTATAGCACAAGGCTGCTGCATAGAGGGTTGATTCCTTGCTGCTTTTCTCCCGAAGGCCAAATTCCAAAGCCAGTCATGACTATGAGCGTCTGAAAAGCCAGTGCATGAGGGCCATGGCGGATCTGCAGTCTCTCCAGAACCAGCACACCAAAACGCTCAAGAGGTGTGAGGAGGCTGTAAAAGAGGCTGACTTCTACCAGTAAGTATTTCTCCTGCGAGGTGTTATGGCACCTTTCCCTCTCTTGTTGCTAACGAAGCTCTCACAGCACTTCACTTTTAAATATGTACCCATAATAAGCCTATATGCTGTGCACCTAGCTGCTTAGATTTCCATACGAAAGCAGTGGCGACTGTGTCAGGACTCATTACTGAAGTGCAAATGATGCAAGAGTAGGATGCACATTGTGTCACCTGCCACCTGCCGCTTTTCGGCGTAGAAATAATTACATTTTATTGCATTGTTTTTACTGGAATTGTAGCAGATACTGGCATGGTGTTGCAATTAACCTAATTGAAAGAACATCCCTTGGAGCTACAGCTGGCTTTCACATTGAAAAGGAATTGGCACTACAAAAAAAAAACCATGCATGGTTTTAAAAGCTTGGAAATGGAGGCATTTATGTGATTGAATTATTCAGCCTAACAGCTCATAAGCTGGGGCGAAATTTCTGGAGCATACAGACTGATCATACGGTGTATTAGCTGTTGGAGTGTTAAGCTAATTAGAATATTTTCTAACATGACAGAAGCAAAACATAAGTTGTCAAATTAAGCTAATTGCTAATCAGGCAAATATTTTATTCAGTATATAGGTAACACGGATGCTTTGTACGCACTCACTGTAATCACTCCAGCTAAAACACGTCAGTTAATGATATTCTCAACATAAAAGTTGAGATTTTTACTCCTCTAAAAAGCTGGAAATAGCACTTTGGCCACACATTTTTAGAGAGGTCATGAATTAATGACTTTATTTCGTACCAAAAATAAAAGAAAACATAATAAAAAACAAACAAGACAAAGTGCCCGAAAAAGGAGTAGGTAGAAGTAAAACTTGCATATCCTTTACCCCTTTTTTACATTTCTTCTTTTAACTCATATCTTTTTAACAAATTCCCAAATTTATTTACAACTAATAAACAACTATCCCCAGTTTATTTACACTCACCCAGTGTTACAAAATGAATATGCACTCCCCTAACACAACCTTCCCTCATTTATATATCTGCCAAAAATAAAATTAAAAATGTCCGGATAGTGTCCCCTTCTTGGATACGGTTCATAAATTAAGATGACCACTGAAATCAATTTATTTTTTAAGGTTTACATGTTGCAGAATACCTGCAGAATCCTGCTTTAAGCCCCTGTTAAAAACCTTTAACAGGGTGTCTGCAGGTCCTAAAAAGTCTTAAAATGTCTTCAATTGCATAAAAAAATAGGTCTTAAAAGTCATAAGATATTTTAAAATTTGAATTTGTGAGATCTTAATTGCCACAAACATTTTATCTAGTTTAATGCATTAACTTTTAAATGTTTTTTTGTCGAAATGAGTCAAGCTCTTCTGTGTGAAAGTCCACATTTCTGATGTTACAAATCTTTAAACCTTAGACTGAAGCTACTGTGTACGTAAACTTGCTCGGCAAAATGTAGATTAACTTAACTCACTCTAATAACCATATTTCTACATAAAACCTACTTTGCTGGACCAAATATACACTTACCTTTATACTTACCTGCAATGCTTCAATAAAAAGTAAATTTGGTTAAAAATGATCTTAAAAAGGTCTTAAAAAGCTTTAAATTTCAGTTTTTCGATACCTGTAGACACCCTGATTAAAGCTTGTTTTCTGTTACGTATATGTACAATGTATCTTCCTGTTTATACACGTGTGTTTCCTCCTTCCAGCATGCTGCACAGCCGCGTCTTGGGTGAACAGACACAGCTGAAGGAGGAGATGGAGACACTCAGGAGGGACAACGCCCAACTTGTCCGAGAGCACAACCACCTGAAACAGAACTGCGAGGAGCTCAAACGATTGCACAGTCAAGACCAGAAAGAGTTGGCGGACCTGCGGCTGCAGCAGCAGCAGGTAAAATCCAAGCACAGGCAGAGACATGCGTGTGGGTGTGTGCTGTAGCTGTCCAGATGTTATAAGGGCAGGAATTGCCGTAGGAGATTTACTGATACGGCACAGATGCTGGAGCCAATACACAAAATCAAACTGCTTTTTCCCAAAAGTATTTGTCCCTCTGCTACAGCATCACGTATATGAAACAGTGCTGAGGTTTTCACCTCTTTATATTTTGAAGTCATACATTTTGGAGCATCAAACAATATTTCCTTACTTTGTTGTAAACAGCACAAGGGTGCTGTGACCCGTATTGGACTACTACGCAGCACTGTCTCACACAGCACCCATGGGAGCACTGCAGGTGGTTAAGAGCACAGGGCAGCCAAGCAGAGGGAAATGCATACAGAGCAATTCTGAAAAGGGCAAGCGCAGAAGAAAAGGGCTTTGGCTTGGGCAAAGGGCACGCTGACCCAAACCATGTAGCTACAAGATCAGTGTATTCGCTGTGTATGCTGTGCGGGCGAGGTCAATACAGCCCTCGGGTCACAGCGGCTCTGTCAGGAATCAGGAGGACCATATCAGCAGGACCTGCAGTAATGAGACGTACAGCCTCACAGAGGATGAATAATGCATTATGAAGGACACACGCCAGACATGACAAGTTATTTTGCAGGCCACTCATTTAGTTTTACTTAACGTGCAGTAAATGGAGTTCTTGAAATGAACTTGCACTTTAAAAAAAAGCCTTTGTTTAAGCTGGCACAGGGTTTGCTTGCGCTCTAAAAACAGAACCCAACCTACACATTGATGCCATCTGCTGCCAAGGTGGGGCACAGCAAATACAGGCTTAGTTCAGCTTCATCTGATGGCATCAACATTGTGAACACTATCACCAGTTTTCTAGTGATTTCATGTGACTCATGTTGTCGTTCCAGGTAATGAGAGAGAAGGGCTCATCAGAGGTGCTTAACAAACTGTACGACACGGCTATGGACAAGCTGGAGGGCGTAAAGAAGGAGTATGATGCCCTGAGCAAGCGCTACAGTGAGAAGGTGGCTAATCACAACACAGACCTGAGCCGCCTGGAGCAGGCCGAGGAGGAGAACCGAAGGCTGCAGAAGCAGATGGACGCGTTGCTCAAACAGCGAGACTCGGCCATGCACTACCAGCAGCAGTACTCCACCTCGATGAGGAGGTAGAAGCATTTATCACCTGCACACATGCAGAGAACAGACCACACGAGATGAAACACACCGCTGTTATATTCCCAAAAAAAAGAATTATATTGGTAGTACATGTTGTACTGTTTCATGGGCTTGATTTGGTCCAGATGAGGAGGTGATGACCCAGCACCTGTACACACACACATAGGAACAAGCACGGATATGAGCTACAGTCAAGCAGCAGCCAGCACATCATTTTAAATGAGCATCTCATAAAGTTGTTCTTCCTCCGCCCTCCCCAGGTTTGATTCAGTGCAGCAAGAGCTGAACAAGTCCTCAGCGCAGAACAAGGAGCTGCAGAGGGAGATGGAGCGCCTGCAGTCGGAGGTGACGCGCTACAAGAACTTGCAGCTGAAGGCGGCCAAGGACTGCGAGAAGTACAAGGAGGAGAGGGACTCGGTGTTCAACGAGTACCGGCTCATCATGAGTGAGAGGGACCAGGTGATCAAGGAGCTGGACAAGCTGCAGACAGAGCTGGAGGCAGCCGAGGCCCGACTGAAAAACACCTCTTCAGAGAGGGTGGTGGCCAGTGAGGAGTTGGAGGCGCTCAGACAGGTATCAGGCTCAAGAATGGATCCAGTGTACACTTCATATGTCAGCAGATGCACTCTAAATATCCAGAGAGGTCTGCTGGCCAAGGCTGAACATGGAGAATATTACTCAAAAAAAGATCACTGCAACTGTTCTTATATCAAACACTGCAAACAGTATCAAACAGGAACTCATGAATCACATATTGAATGAAAAACTTAAAAGAAAAGTTTGATATTTTTTGGCTTTATTCACTTTCTTGCCAAGTACAAGATTTCGCAATTAATACCACCTTAAATATTTAGCCATATCTAGCAGCCAGTTAGCTTAGCTTAGCATAAAACTCTAAGAGTGGGTAACAGCTATCTTGCTTCTGTCTGAAGGTAACAAAATCTACTACTGAGCACCTCTAAATAAACACATAATATCTTGCTTCTTTAATCCAAAATGGCTAAGTGCTGGGCTGTTTCTAGCCTGGGCCCAGTTGCAAGGTGAGCAGTGGAAACTCCAGGAAGTTATTGGTCCTGGCCAAGAAACAGGCTTTCACATAACACCCCATAAAACAGCAAATTGTTGCTCTTTAGATTTAGGTTTTTGTAGGAATTAAAGAAACAAGATATGACTTATTGGTGAGTTGAGAGGTACTGGTACATGGACTTTGGTACCTTTGGACCAAACCGGAGATGGCTGTCCCCCTCTAGTCCTAAGTCTTTGCATTAAAAAAATACTTCACCCCCAAAATGACTATTTACATATAAAATACTCACCCTGTGTTACGTAAAATTTGTGATGAAAATTTTGTTTTTCTCACATGCAACACGGTGAACGGGGAATCCAAAAAAGGCAAATAATTTTCATGAACTGAAGTCACAGGCGACCACGTTTAACAACAGCAAAACTATATCAAAACATCCGTTTATTAACTCTTACAACTCCTGCAGTACAAAGCGGGATTTATCCTTGTGTGTCAGCTGGCTGCAGAGCCTACACTGCAGCTACACACGTGGACTACGCCGTTGTGAGCATTTAGACTTGTGCAGTGGTGTGTCTGTGTTTGGATTCGCCATTCACTGTGGAGGCATGTGAGAAAAACACGGTCATATTAACAAATTCAAGGTAACATGGGATGAGTAATTGATACACAAATGGTCTTTTTGCGACAAAGTTAAGCTAACTGGCTGTGAGCTCCAGCTACATGTTTACTATAGAGATATGAGAGTGGTTTCGCTAGGTCATCTAACTTTGCAAGAGAGTGAATAAATGTATTTTTAAAAAGTTTAACTACTCCTTTTTAAAGTTATCATTTATTTTCAAAAATTGGATGTGAGGCGTTTTGGAATAAAACTGTCATTTCTCATCAATCACAGCTCCCCAAAGAGACTCACTGTCTTTCTCACAGTGAGTGAACTATTTCCTCTGTGAGAATGTAATATCAACCTGTCAGGTTTTTAGTGCGTGTGTTCGTGACTTGAGCCAGGCATCTACTTTTTAGTCAGCGGATCAAAGGCCATTTTCTCCAATGACACTGCACAGAAATAGTTCAGCTCCACCGCCTCCTTTTTGAAGAATGTTTCTGAACACTAGTTGACAGACAAAAGAGATTCACAAACCAGCGTTGGATCACTCTGCATCGGCCCTCGAATAATTTTTTCACATCGCATTAATGACTCACAGTGTTGAGATGCCCTCATTCCATTGTGCCCCCTTTGTTCCCCCCACAGGAGTTGAACTCGTCACTGGTGGACCGCGACAGGGCCATCTGCGAGAGGAACGAGCTGCTGGAGAAGTACTGCCACGAGGTGAAGGACAAGGCCGAGGCTCAGAAGGAGCTGAGCCAGGCCTGCAAGGACATCGAGATGGTCCGGGAGGAGAGGGACGTGGCCCGCAAGGAGAGGACGGAGGCCATCATTCAAAGGGATCAGTTGCTCCGAGAGTACTATCAGGCCAGACAGGTAACAAACTGCACCTTAGATTTGACAGTGTGAAGTCAAAGGTTAGACACATGATAAAGAGCTTAGTGCATCCAGGAAGCTGTCAGTTGGTGGATTACAGTATGTCAGGGGACTGACCCTTAAGCGGATTTATGTCACACCTCTGCCTGCCCACTAGATGGCCCTCTTAATAGTCATTGTGCAGGTCACATGTACTTGAACTTTAAGACCTTAAAGATGAGCTGTGGTTTGTTTGAAAGTCACACGCCTGAAAAGTTTCCACACCAGACACTGTAGACTCCAGGATGTTGTGACGAATGGAACATGTAGAGTATTCGTGTAACAAGTAGTCTTATTTATGTCAATGTCCTTAGAAACAAGACTCGGCCACCCTGGACATGGAACGAGCCAATAAGGAGATCGAGATGCTGAGGAAACAGTATGAGGCCATGTCTCAGGAGCTGAAGGAGGCCACACAGGAGGCCGAGGTGGCCAAATGTCGGCGGGACTGGGCCTTTCAAGAGCGGGACAAAATCGTGGCGGAGAGGGAGAGCATAAGGTCAGTCTGTGTGTTGGTTTGTTAAAGCCTCCTGACAAAGTTGGAAGGTCTCATGCCTTCATCAACCTCTCTCTTCTCCTTCCCCAGGACTCTGTGTGACAACCTGCGGCGGGAGAGGGACCGCGCAGTCAGCGATCTGGCCGATGCCCTGCGTAATCTGGACGACATGAGGAAACAGAAGAACGATGCGTTGCGGGAGCTCAAAGAACTAAAGTGAGTCTTCATTATAGCTCTGAAGCCTCAGTTATGATGCTAGGAAAGCCTCAAATAAGCAATCCAAGGAAAATCCTCCTGCAGTTGAGCAAGCGCACACGGCATTCCCTCTACCCGGCCAAACTTGGTGTGCCGTACTGTCTTTGTCTCCGTAAGCTGTTGTTCTCAGTGTGTGGCAGGCCGTAAACTGTGATATTCTCCCTTAGGAGACATCATGAAGCTGTTTGTCTGGCACCGTTTCCACATGCCCAGATTAAAAGTGTAATCCCGAAAAGCAGCAGTGTTTTGGACACACACACATTTGCTTTCTCACTGGCCCTCCCTGCTCATGTTTATATTGTATGTAAAAGCGCCCTCTGCTGGCTGAAGGGAATATGACAGCCATTTTTGAGTCACAGCACCATATGGAGCGTGCTGTGACTTTGAGAGTTTTTAGCTCTATCCTCTGAAAAGAACAATGTAAGATTGGGGTTTTAATGTCACAGCTACCCTCAAGGCATGCCTCAGTAGGACACGATATATCTTAGTGACAGAAAGGCATTGTGTGCATTCTACTTTTAGTTATCTGATGAGTAAAGATAAATTTGATTCCCTAAATCACAAGACAGAAGGTGCTTCGACGGAAGGCATCTTTTGAAGCGACACAAGAGAAGTCTGAGCCTAATTTCACATAAAAAGAAGGTCAAAACTTTCTTTTTAAATTTCTGTGCAAGATTTTTTTCTACATCCACAATGATACACACTGTCATAAAGAACTGTGCTTTTGGTTAGAAAAATATCTTCCGGTATACAGACTGATGATGTCCGATCCTCTCTTTCTGTTGTCTCTGCCCATCCATCCTCAAGTGACTGACCTTTGACTCTGTGTGCGATGTCCTCTTCTGTTAAGGGAGAAGATGGAGAGCCAGCTGGAGAAGGAGGCCCGGTTCTGTCAGCTAATGGCCCACAGCTCTCACGACTCAGCCATCGACACAGACTCCCTGGAGTGGGAGACGGAGGTGGTGGAGTTTGAGAAAGACAGGGTAAGAGCAGCGCTCAGCTCTTATTATCGAGAATGATTTGGTGACACGCTTGGTCTCCTGGGAGCAAGTGGAGCTCTAAAAAACTTGAGGGTATTGAAATAAGTTTGTCAAAGTGAATAAATTCACAGACATTTCTATTATCGCCTTTTACAGGATGACATGGATTTGAAGGCACTGGGGTTTGATATCGCTGAGGGGGTAAATGATCCGTATTTACCAGGAGACTGTGGAATATTTGTTACAAGGGTTGACAAAGGAAGTATCGCGGATGGAAGGTTAAGGTACGAGCCGCCTCATGAATCTACCCTGTGTCCTTTTCTGGGCTAACAGTCTATTTAACGCCTCATCATCCGTCCTTTTGTGTTTCCAGGGTGAATGATTGGTTGCTGAAGATTAATGACATGGACCTGACCAATAAGGACAGGAAGCAAGTGGTGAAGGCTGTCCTTAATGGTGGAGGGCTCATCAACATGGTGGTACGAAGAAGGAAGTCTCTGGGAGGAAGACTCGTCACTCCTGTCCACATCAACCTCGTGGGACACAAAGGTATATCAGGCTGAACTGCACCAACAAGGATTCATTATAAGCCTGGTTAAAGCTACAGTTGGTAACTTTTATAGACTTCTTTCACAGTTACTGAAACTTTCCGGCGTACACACACCAATCAGAGTCAAGGAGTGTCTAATTTTTTCAATCACTGCTCATGAACTGCAGTCAAACTGTCAAAATAGGCAGCACTTACTAAATATGAATCAAAGTTCTGTTACTGCAGTGCCTATTTCTCACCTCAAACGTTTTCAGAAACATTTGTAGTGTACTGTTTAGCTGTAAAATGAGAAAGTTTGTGACCTGGGCGCCATGTTGGGAACCGTTAAACAGTACCAAGTATCACCTCTCACCAGCTAGACCCAACTTTCTCATTTTACAGCTAAACAGTACACTGAAATATGTCTCTGAAAACATGAGGTGAGAAATAGACAATGCAGAATCTAGGTTCATATTCAATCAGCGCTGCCTAGTTTGACAGTTTATCCACAGTTCACAGACGGTTGACATGATTGACAGCTGCTTTAGAGACTCCTTGGCTTGATTGGTTTGTGCTGCTGCGCGGTCTGATTCTGGCAAATGCCATTAGCGGCAGAAGGTAGAGGAGGAGGGACATGATTTTATTAAAGCCCAGACACACCAAACTGAAGTCGGAGAACTCACGGCGATAAGAACCCTCGACTATGTCGCCTCTCGTCGCTGTGTCTCAGCCAAAAGTTGCACACAAACACACCAAACTGACATCCAGCAAGCGTATGTGTTATGCACCTGCGTGAGAGGACATGTTTCTCCTTACCAACAGATGGCGGTCGTCTGTAATTTTCATTCAAATAGGGAAACTGGAAGACCGTCTTGACGCTAGTTAGCCAGTTAGCATATAAAAAAAATGGTCAAGCGTTGAAAGAGCAGAGCGTATTTATCGTGTGACAGTGAACAGCACAAACCATCAAAAAACATTTTTGCTAAAGAGCTCAATGGCTAAAGAAAAACAATCTTACCTTATGGAACAAGTTTGTTTTGGTCTCACTCCCTCTTGACTTTGGCTCTTTGTTTACTTTCCTCACTTCTGTTTCTCTTCTTGTGCGCTGAGCTGAACTGCCAATCAGAGCTCATTAACTGAAGGGCTACACTGTGGCAAAGCCGATTCAATATACGGAATCTACATAAAAAAGGCTAACTAGTGCTCCGACAGAGGCGGCAGATGCTCACCTAACGGCCCAACTTTGACTGACAGCTGATCGTCAGCTTGTTGTGACAGGGCCTTTCAGCACTTTTTTCGGAATATGACACTGTTATTTTCATAAAAGTTACCAACTTTAGCTTTAAGCCATAGTTACACTTTAAATCATGGTGCTTTAACTTTAAAACTTTATCTTTAGTCATTAAGTCAATCTAGTTTTTATTCTAAAACTAGATTAAATTTAAGTCTGTTGCACCAACACTTTAAACTCCAATTTAAAATGTGATCCAATGCTAACTTCAAACTCAAACTTGAGAACCTTAAGCTTTTTAAAATGGCTGCTTTTTGGTGATAAACTGAGCACAATAATCAGGGACCTGCTCTGTTAATTCAGCCAACAAGTTTTTCCTCAAAGGATTAGATATTAGAGCTTCTCTGATGAGCCATATGTTAGATAACATTTTGTTAAGGAATACAGAGCAGCTTTAAGTTAACAGTGTCCCTCCTCTTTTATAGCCGGCTCACTTGGTCCTGACAGCAATCAGATGTATTTATTTTTTATTTATAATTTTAATTTGGCAAATCAAGCATCTCCATGTTGATTAAACTCGACTTAATTTTGGTTAACATTGATAAACTTGGATTTACTTAAGAGATTAGCTTTTAATTGTGCAACAGAGCTGGTTTTGCTGGACCTTAGATTAAATCAATCCTTATTCATGCAGACTTTCTTAGCTGGCTTTGTCTTGTCTCATTATTATGCCTAGTTGGCTGTTAATGTTTCAGTTTTATCTCACGTTTTCTTGTTTCTCACCCCATCTCCCCTCCTATTTCTCAGACAGCGGTATCGGTCTGGAGAGCGGAGTATTCGTGACTGCCCTCGTGCAGGGCAGCCCAGCAGCCAGGGAAGGTTCTCTCACAGTAGGAGACAGACTGATTGCTGTGAGTCTTTCTTTTACCCTCTATGAAATCCTCTTTTACTATTTTTTTTTTTACACTCCCTCCTTCCACATCCAGCACACTACAGCTGAGCTCACGCAGGTTACCTTTGGCTTTCTAATCCAGGCCTCGTTCTATTCCTGTATCCAAACTCCAAACCCAGATAAGGTGGGATTTGGCCGAGTATGTGAAGTAGAAGGAGGAAAGTCTCCTGCTTTGATTAAATCCTCAAAAACTTGCAGCTGTAGAGGGCTAGGTGGAGCTGTCTTCTCTCTCTCTCACAGACACACACACACACACACACACACACAATACACTCACACTTGAGCGAATGGAAGAGAAGAGACAAGTGACAGAAATGGAACTGTGCATCTCCGTCTCTTATCTTTGAAAAATGACCCTGTCTCTTAAGATTAGCATAACTCCCCTGTTAGGTTTAACTTAGGCATGAAACCTGTGCACTGCCTGTAATCCCAGAGCACTTAGATCCCGCTGCTCACTATTTAGCAGCATAGCAGTCTCCTGCATGTAGCCAGGGAAGTGATATGCCAGATGATAGCTCAGCTGCAGCCACAATTAGCAATGGTAAGTACAGATGATGCGTTAAGAGATCTTAATCATGAAAGAGTATCGTATTTTATCACGCCCTTATGAATGTTAATCACATTAGTGTATCGGGTTATATATAACTTATTAAATGCTTAATTGTGTTTGCAAAAAAAAAAATAGAGTGCTGAGTATGCAATGAAATATGCATGGGATGCAGTTGAATGTTTACTGAACTTCATGGTGAACTCAGAGAGGCTTGGTAAAATGTATCCGACTTGTTCTTGGTTAAAGCAGAAAGTTAGTTCCTGAACTTATTTAATGATAAATCTTCGCCGTAATATATTACCCACTTTGCTCTTTAATATCTGACCGTTTAAAGAGAAAAAAGTCGTCTCAAGTGGAGCCCATTGTGATGGAAATGTGCGGATTGCAGCGCGAGGGTGCTTCAGACTGAAATGTGCTGGCCTAGATTTTGTGTGGTTCCCTCACCGCAGCAGCGAGACACATTTGAGCCCCCAGGCAATCTCATGTTCGGGAGATATGTCACCTGTATGTGTTTGTAGGTGTGCATCTATTTTAATGATGCTTCCAAAAAGACATACGCACACGCAGACTCCTTAGAGGAGTATCAAAAAGGTGGATCGCTTTAGTGTTGAAGGACCTGTCCTTATTTCCAGTGTCTCTCTCTACTCCCCAGATAAACGGCATTGCTCTGGATAACAAATCTGTGACAGAGTGTGAGGCTCTGTTGAGGAGCTGCAGGGACTCTCTTAGCCTCTCTCTCATGAAGGTGGGCCACACTCGTCTCTCTGTCTGAGCTACTTTTCTACTTCACTTATGTCAAAAATCAAGAGCTTTCTTTCTACTTTTTTATTCCCTATGTAGCAGATTAAAGCTTATTCTCTTTGTTTTGTGAGAAATGGATTATTTAATGCATTATTTTACCAGTGTTTCACAACATTCCTTCATCTGTCCGCCCCACAGTTCTTCCCTCACAGCACATCAGGCCAGAATATCTTTGAGAGTCTGCGTGAGTCATCAGAGAAGTCCAACGGGCGCATTCACCTGTCTGAGATTCACTCCCGCAACAGTCGCAACCTCAAACACAACAGCTCGACGCAGACAGACATCTTCTGCCCCGATGTGGGGAGCACCAGCACAAGTAGCATCTCTGGGGAGAGGAGGAAGGTCCGAGGGGAATCTGACGAGGTGTACAGCGACATCGGCAAGCCGTTCTCCACAGGTTCACTCCACGCCACTAGCCTTCGGCCGGCCTCTGACCTGGGCACCGGCCGCTACGGGCCCAGTGCTTTCCAAGAGTGCTGTCCCTACACAAAGGCGCCTTCCTCTTTGCCCTTTGACCCTGTTTCTGCCTCAGACTGCATCACAATGGAGACAGCCCTGGAGAAGAAGCACAGTGGGGGCACATGGCCCAAAATGATGGTGGGAGGTATGTCAGTTGCACCAGATAACACCAGTCCAGTCACAGCAGCAGCCCAGCTCTCCATCTACAAATCACCCAAGCAGAGGAAGTCCATCTTTGATCCAGACACTTTTAAACGCCCCGAAACCCCTTCCTCTAAGATGGAGTACATGGCAGCCAATCAGATTGCCGCAGTAGCTGCCGCTGCTGCAGCCTCCCACTCCCCACAGCCTTCCAAGACAGAGTCCCTCTCCTCCTCATCAACCCCTACCCCAACCCCTCCAACCCCACCCACTCGCAGTGACTCCTTTAAGTTCAAACACAAACATCAAAGCAGCTCTGCCTCCGACTGCACCATCACCTCAGACGGCAAGGGAGAGGCTGCCATCTCCATGGCAGCGGGAGAGAGCAGAGAGAGGAGCGAGCGAGAAAGAGACAGGAATGGAAACCACTATTTCCTAGATGGCAAGGTCCTGACCTCGAGGAAGTCATGCGACGAGGACATCGGCCGAACCAGAGGGGAGGAGCCAGAGGTGAAGAGGCCGCGTCCTAAATCTGCTCCCGCCCTTCGACGTAGGATGACCCCACAGACCATCACTCTTCCCTCCTTCCAAGTAAGTCCATTTACAGGAATAGGTCGCTCCTCAAATGACCATTTGAATATCAGTTAGGCACCCCGTGTTGCGTTTATTTTTCTAGCATGCCTCCACGATAATGGAAAGAAGTCTCATTTATCCAGTCGTATGCTCATTACTTCTCAAACAGGTGGCCTTTTATGAAGGGGAACTGATATAAAAGTGAAACTTAACATGCACAATCTTCAAAGCCAGACTCCATTGACAAAACCAGTAATTTTACCTCACTGAACACAGGAGCTGCTGGTTCACCACTGCCTCTATTGTTTACTTTGTTTGTGTTATTGTGTGACTGCGGTGTTTTAAAGGGTCAGTTCGGATTCACCGAAGTCACACGATAACAAAAACAAACTATTTTATCAAGGCAGTGGTAGACCAGCAGCTCATGTGTTCAGTGAGGTAAAATTAGTGCTTTTGTCAATGGAGTCTGGCTGTGAAGAGAGCATAGAGAAGTTTTACTGTCATTTTGTTTGCTGTCACAAAGGGCTGTCTGTTTGGGAAGTACTGAGCACATGACTAGATAAATGAGACTTAAATTAAACTGCACGAGTTGCATGAGAGTTTGTTAACAGATGTTTTGATATAGTTTCGTTAAACGCTGACTCCCATGACTTTAATTCATCAAGAATTTTCTCAGTTGTCGGATTCTTCATTCGCCAGAGGCATGCAAGAAACAAGGCCTTCTTAAGACTTCAGCGTAACACATGAGTGATTTACATACAAGTGGTCATTTGTGGGTTGAAGTATTCTGTCAAGGCCTCAAAAATGGATTTATGTGTTGCATTTGCTTCCTTGTTTCCTTTGCGTGCCCTCCGCACCGATTCACGGCAGTTTGTTTAGAAGCGTCTCTAAACAGCGTCTCTAGAGATGAGGAAATGACGCATCTGAGAATTGTTTGAATTCAAAATGAGACCAACATTTCAAATCATCCCAGTGGGCCAAAGCATCCATTTTGTAATAGAATTTACAGCCCCGTCAGAGTTATGCCTCTGGGACCTGCCTCTTAGCCAGCGTGTCGGAGTGATTGATGCCTCTGCACCCGTACAGCTACCCAGCCCAGGAGCTGAGTCAGTGCCTGGGGCTCAGACAACCATGCCTGGCTACCTCTTCAAGCCCTGAAGCACACAGGAGAACGCAGGGGGGGGGATAAATGTTCATTTTACTGTTGTGGGATGTTCATGCTGTCATTTTTCTCATATGGTACTTGTCTCCAGCAAAGGGTAGAGGATTCCTCCCAAGACGTAATGGTGTTTCGGTACCCTGCAGGGAAAATGGTAACCGTTTGTTTCTGTCATTCATCACAGAGCTACTCTAACGATGAGCATTCACCAGAGCCCAGAGACATGCTGCGTTCCTCCCCCAGCCGCTCCCACAGGCACAGCGTCGGCTTCGTCCCCACAGTCTACAATGGCACCCTACCTCCTAGTGAGTTTGTCGAACACTTACACGCTCGCATCATAATCACAAATTCCCCCCCTCTCTAACATGGCGGCGTGTCTGTGCTCTGTCAGATTCAGCCCACCGGGGCCTGGCTCCTTGCCCCGCCGTGACGGCCGTGATGAGGAATCCAGTGTACACGGTGCGCAGCCACCGCGTTCACACCAGCAACTGTCCATCTGTCGCCTCGCAGATATGTCACCAGCACACCCACACCAGGTTACCTCCTTTTCACACTCACCGTTTCCTTGACCCTCAAAACCTCAAAGGCTCTTTAATTGTCGGTTCAGTGTCTCCGATGAGTTTCTGTTATGATGACTAATATTTCCTAATTAGCCTGTTTCCTAAAGGCAAAATCACATAATTAAATTTGGGTTCGGGTGGAAAAGAATTTCCTACTGTTGCTTTGCTTTAATATTGTGCAGTTGTGATTCAGCTGAATTTAATTAACTCTGAACTGTGAAATATCGTACATGTTTAAGCATTGAATGCATAATTATATCACTGTTTCCTAAGGCTTTTTTTTTTCATGTGCAGCCCGCAACACCAGGGTCGTCTGAGCCTGGACCTGAGCCAGCAGAAGCGCACGAGTGACTACTCTGAATCTTCGTCGTCACGCAGCAGCAGAGCTTCACACGGTACAAACTCACTGCCCTCCAGCGCACGGCTCGGTCAGTCTGACACTCACTCACGCACCCTCCCACATGCACGCACACGCACACACGTAAAGGTCACAGTCTCGGTGCCCTTTCTCTTTTTGGATATTATGTCACAGCATTCATTCCTGTATCATCTCATCCCTCTGCCAGGTTCTTCCAATAATGTCCAGTACCGCACAGAGAGGATCAAAATCCCTTCTACTCCCCGCTACCCCCGCTCCATGCTGGGGTCAGACAGAGGTACTGTGCTCACTATTAAAGAAAACCTTCACACTCAGCTCCCTTAGATCGAGAGGCCAGGTTTAACTTTGTCAGTCTCACCGAATTTTAAGATCAATGTTTTATAAAGTTTTAAGTTGAGGCTTTTCAGCACAGACAGAATAAAAACCTTAAATGTCATCATCAGATGTGAAATCTCATTGAAACACCTGAACTGGACAGTGTTGAGCATCAGCGCCTACGTTTACATGCACACCAATATTCCACTGTTATTACAAACATGACAATATTCCTAATTTGATGTGGGTCATGTAAACAGCATATTCCGCTTGGATATTCCAAGTTAGGCCTTCTTTGCAAATAAAGCGTTTTCCAGTGAAGACATGTGGGACATGCTGATGTTTTCAGGTTTAAGGAGTATTCTCTGGAGATGTGCGCAGTGGAGTCAAAATATGCATCTCAGTTGGGATTTCTCCCACACTGTGTGACGCATGGCCTCTTGCCTGTATGCAGTCAGCTGTGTGCGTTGCCATGGATGCGTTGTATGCAAACCAACTCAACAACAGTTTTTTATTATTTTTAAAAGATATTTTTTTAAGGCTTTTTTTGCCTTTAATTGATAGGACAGTTGTTAGCATGAAAAGGGGAAAGAGAAGGGGAGACAGCATGCAGCACAGGACAGCAGGTTGGGATGGAACCCAAAGCCGCTGCGGCAAGAACAAAGCCTTTGTACATAGCACGCCTGCTCTACTAGGTGAGCTAATGGGCCCCGCAACTTGCCAACATTTTGCAAGGGTGGGGTAGAGACGCATGCCCAAAAGAAAAGCCCACATAGACAGAAGTTTTTGGGTATGCGCAGATATTGCCAAGGCAACCTTTTTAAGAAGGTGGTTGATGGAATGACCATAACCACAGGGGCAGGCAACATGTGGCTCTGTAGCCCCTCTCCAATGGTTCTCTGTGGCTTTGACAAAAACAAAAATCATATGAAAATAGATAATGGCTTTTTTTAACATGTTCATTTATCACTGTTGTAGCTCTAAACAAATTATGCACCTAATTTTGTTTTTTTTTAAATATTTCATTAACTTAAATGTACGTCTACAGCCTGGTGCCTTTTCCTCCTATTTTTTTTTAATGACGGCTGATTTTAAATCTTCATAGCAAGGCTAGCTATGATTCCAAATCCCAAAAAGTAAAAATCTTGGAAGACAAGAGAGAATTTAATAGTGTGGACTGCTTAATTTGCTCTCACCACTAACTCTGCCAATGTAAGGTTCCACATAATCATAAGTAGCCCACTGCAGAGTAGCCACCACATACAAAAACATAATAATGAATGCTCATTTAGATCTGTTAGTAATGTTGGTTGGCTAGTTTAGATTAATCAGCTGTGCTACCTTCATTATAAGATTCAAACATGTTTTGTGGCTCCAGACAAATTTTTTAATTACTATATTTGGTCAAAAATAGCTTCAGATAGTGAAGGTTGCCGACCCCTGGGCTGGCATCAAATTATGACACTTTTGTCTCCTGTGCACAAGGTGCTAATGTGCATCCTGATTGGTCACACACTGTTCAGAGAGAAATATAATATGTTGAGGTGTAAATAGTCTTCAGGCAGTTCAAGATGTGATTTCCCACAGCTCCTCCTCAGGTGGTTAGAGCCATGTAGAAACTATGTGTCTCCAAGCTGCTATTATTAAACAAAGCTTCCATACGCAGATTTAGAAACCAGAAGCAACAAACTGCTGACAGGCAACTCAGGTAGCAATCTTCTTGTCAAAGTGTCAGGACATTTGCGGATGTGTGACAAGTGAGATGAGGTGTTTACTGTCCTTTATGAAAGCTCTGTGTATTACAAAATGCTGCGAAGTTGCAGCTGTAATCAGATTTCAATGTGTAGTCCTGAAGTGTTTCCTTATGTTCATCTTTACAGTCAAACTTTACACATCCAGTGGTTCCCAACTGGTGGGTTGTGGTCCAAAAGTGGGTCACATGTTCATTCTGAATGGACCACAAGTGACTCGCAAATGTGTCAAGTTTGTAAAAAACATATTTATTTTTAAGTACAGTGAATTTCGGACACAGAGCTTTTATGTTGAAGTGCTGTTTCCTGCTGTAGAGTGAGTGAATAATGGTCAGCTACTTGACAGAGACAGCAAACTAGCTCGGCGACATGGTCAAATGCAAGTATGACGCCGAATATATTAAACTGTGTGGACCTTGAACTAATGACTAAGGAGAAAACTGGATCCCGTGGCTGAACCAGTTGGGAACCACTGCTCTAGAATATATTTTTGTACATTACTCTTTAATTTTAAACCGTTACACTGTACATTTTTAAACCCTAACCCCTCTATATTTATGTTTTTGATTCCCAGTATGTAAAAACCCTCTTGGCAATGGAGCAGATTCCTAATATGAGATGTCATCTTAGACTGCACACACTCTTATTCTGTCCCTTTCTGCTGCTCCTCTCCTCAATCCAGGCTCCCTCTCGCACTCTGAGTGTAGCAGTCCCAGTCTCATCACACCTCCACAGTCGCCACTCAATCTGGAGACTTCCTCGTTCGCCAGCAGCCAATCGCAAGGCTCCATTTCCACTTTACCTCGGATCTCAGTCAGCCCTGTGCCAATAGGGGAGCGCAGGAAAGACAGGTATGACGGCAGCACATTTAAAAAAGCAGCATACCAGAAATGAGCTGCACAGCTGGATGACATGTCTGCCCTAGTGTGACGCTGCTGACGGAAAAATTTACATTTGGAAATTGGAAGTTGCCTTTTCACAGATGACCTGTTCAGCGTATCAGTCAGATGATTGTTATTGGTGTGTAGTTGATCGGTGCAGCTGTTGGACTGAGAAAATGGCTCTACATGTGTTGTAGATGTTGGGTGAATGATGGAGGGTATGATTATCAGGATCACTTCAGCAGCAGGTACGATATGGCCTACGTCTGCCCTTTGGGATCCTCTTAGGCTATTTCAAAAGGTGTTGCCAGGCAACAGGTCTATCCTGGTCAGAGCTGTGCAATCCCTCATTGAAATTCAGATTGAAATCCTATTAAAACTCTTAATTTTATGGACGCCTCTTGCTGTGTCCAAAAAAAGACGCAGGGATCTGCCGCTATGTTTCGATGTCAGTATTTCTGTCCCATTTTGTACCGCTGACACCTCTCAGTCTGTTACGCTGTTACTGTCTCTGTATGATATCTGTCCTCCATTCTGCTCTCTATCTTCCTCCCGCCTCTCTGCAACCTTCCGCTTCCAGATCTCTATACCGTAACCGATCTTTTCTAAGGATTCCTCTGGCTGCACGGCCGAGGTTCTCCTCTCTCAGGAGCCTCAGGTTCGTTCTCCTCACAGTGCTGTAAACAAGGGAATGCCCCCTCCTCCACCCCCACCCTCACCCACACCCTTCTCCCCTCAAGTTCACGTCGTCCACATGCTTCAGTGCAGTTGAGGAGCAGAGAAGTTATGTGCAGTTTACATGCACTATAAGGAATGCAAAAGGAGAACTGTGATGTTTTTCACCCTCCACAAGAGCGCGTTTAGTTTTCAGATTGCATGCCACAATTTTAGCGCCTTAGGAAGCCAAAAAAATTAGACCTGATTAGCTCCACTTGCTGAACTTCAAAGGTTCAGTGTTGTGTTTACATGTCTGCACTTGTCTCTCCCTCCATGTCGGAAAAACTCACTTGAATCTCAGATATTGCATGCAGCGCCCATGCCCCATGACGACAACACGGTCAACATGCATGTTTGTATTTTGGCCTTAAGCCAAGTCACTTTTGTAGTCGGCAGTATGTATGTTATGCAACGGTATTATTATTCAGCCTGGAGCTTCTGGGTCATGGTCTTGTTTGTACACCACCACTCTGTTTACCCCTGTCTCTGGCTGCTAATCCATTCCTCTTATCTGCCTCCATGGGATTGTATGCCATGTCCAAAGCCAACTTGTTATGAAGACACACAAAGTTCATGCAAATCTCCTTCATGTGAGGGGATTTCATTTGCCTGTGCTTTTATGATGTTGAACACAGTGTCCCGTCCAGGTTCCTCTGTAAGCCAGGCGTAAAGTTGCGCTCTGGAGAGATGGTCAATTTACAGGCCTGGGGGGAAATGTAAGCTCAGGCTCAAACATTCTTTAAACACAACATCTTTCTACTGATGATTCTTATCATTTGGACCATTTTGTGTAACAAGACTAAAAGCCTAGATAGCAAGCAACTCTCCAGAGCTGTAAATAAGTTCGTCAGTCCACCTCACCCTCTCAGCTTGCTCCTGTATGGCCGCCTACAACTGCTTTTCCTGGATGCTATTCATTTATACACTCTCCTCTATCCCACCAGGCCATACTTGGAGGAACCCCGCAATGTCATAGTGCACAAAGGCGTGGAGCCTCTTGGCATCTCCATCGTCAGCGGGGAGAACGGAGGGATCTTTGTCTCTAAAGTTACTGGAGGTAGCATCGCCCACCAGGCAGGATTGGAGTACGGAGACCAATTACTGGAGGTATGAGAAGCCTACTGTGTGTCAGAAAGGTTACAGCTTCCAGCAGCATAAATAGGAAATGCCTGTCAAAGAGCACGACAATACAGCAGCAGTCTAATCCTCAACGCTACTAATATATGTTCCCCTTTCTTCACTTTGCTGCCTACCATGCATTTATTCCATATGGCTTCACTTCCTGGAAGACTGCATTCATTAGAGTTGTCACAGTTCCCAGTATTTTAATAATTGCTGAAATGCATTTGCCGAAAGGTGTTTTCACTCCATCTAAAATGGCTGCACAAGCTGAAATTCTGTTGCAATGTCACATCAAGAGGGCAAGTACTGCTCAGTGGGTGCTATACAGCTCAGTAGTTAAAAGGAAAATGTTTTTGGAGAGTATGTGAATTTATCCTACCAAAACTTTGCAGAGACTTAGTCGAAGGTTACTGAATTTTTATGTGCTTCACTATTGCATGCTAATGCCTGTAACTACCTGTTAAGTAAGCTGGCTGTGGTAAATGATTTTATAGGAACAGTGTAGAAGATTGAGGGTGCTTTACCACCTGCCCTGTTTGGTTCGGTTCAATCAGACTCAAGTTCGTTTGGCCCCTAAGTGCGGTTTGTTTGGGCAGGTGTGAACACAGCAATCACACTGCGGTGTGCACCAAAACAACCAGACTGAGACCTTCTTGAAGAGGTGGTCTCAGTCCGGTTACAAACTCTGGTGCAGTTTGTTTGTGGTGAGAACGTGTTCCGACCTTGATCCGAACCAACTGCATTACGCATTGTTCGAGTTAAACATGAGCATGTTACAGTCCTGGAGGATTATTAATGTGCGCCTCCTCCTGTACTGCCTTAATATGCACATTCAGCACATCCAATGTATCAAAACATTGTTTTCTAGTTGGAGCCGCGCCTCGTTTTCAAACTGTGTGCTTTGACTCAAATGAACAATGACAGCAATATAGTCCACGATGAGCAGCGCTAAAATCAACCTGCGAAGTTGTCCCTCCATTGTGACATTAGAAAGTGTCACATTTATCTTGCAAGTGTACTCTTCTTCAACGTTTTGTTTACTTCCTGGATTTTTCCCACATGGAAATTCTGACCAATCAAGAGCAGCTTTCTCGCACAAGGCATTTGATCTGGTCCACATTTTTAAATGCTGCCGTGAGAATACGAACCAACTCTAGGCAACTTTGTAATAAAATTTGTCCTTGATTCGGACCAAAGCAAGAGAACTCTAGGTCTGAAAGCACCCTTAGCGGATTTAGTGGCATCTAGCAGTGAGGATTGCAGATTGCAACCAGATGAAACTTCCCCAGTTTACAATTCCTTCGGAGGTCATTGTTTAAGAGGTTTTTACGGGGAGCTGAATTATCGGCAGAGGTCTCTTCATCTCCAAAACAAATGGACCATTTGATTAAAACCACTCCCAGGACGCTCTCATTGCGGAAGGGCTGCTAACTACAGTGGCTAATGCGAATATGCAATTGCCCTATCTAGAGCCAGTGTTTAGTTTGTCTCCTCTGGGCTACTGTAGAAACATGGTGGTGCAACATGCTGATCTCTGTGGACGAGAATCCACAGCCTATGTAGATAAAAGCAAGTCATTCTAAGGTAGCGAAAACACAATTCTTATTTTTAGGTGATTATACACTAAAGACAACACATATAAAATTCCATTTCTTCCAATATATCCCCTAAATCCTCCACACTGGACCTTTAAGGTCAACATTAGTGGAAATCTTGTTCAGACTCTTGATTTTTCCCCTCCTTATTAATAATTAAAGCTCAAAGAAATTAAATGAAGGCATTGATCTGTAACTATGTTCAATATAATAATGATGTGTTATGCCTGACTGAGGTGCATGCACCAGTGAAGATAACACAAAACAAAGTATATATTTATAAATATGAATTAGTGACTTTACATAACCAGAATTAAACATGCATTGCTTCAGCAGTTCTGAATTACAAATAGGACTACAGATGTTGCGTAGCAAATAATGACTGCCTGGTGTCTTTACAGGATATAGAGTAGGCACTCTTTTTAAGTCTTTGAAAATGGTGTAAAACTAATCCCCTGTCAATCTTCTCCACCAAGTACTACTAATGACTTCAAACCCTTAATAGACCAGGCGCATACTGTGCTCATAATATAGCTCTGTTATTTTAGTAACCCCATCTCTCCTAAAACTCTCTCCCTAATCACACTTTATGTCTTTCATTAGTATAATGGCATCAACCTGCGGAACGCGACGGAGCAGCAGGCGCGCCTCATCATCGGCCAGCAGTGTGACACCATCACCATTATGGCCCAGTACAACCCACACATGTACCAGCTGGGCAACCACTCGCGCTCCAGGTAACACCATGATTCTTGTAGAGTTGTCTGTAGATGTTCGGCGCGGGCTTCGTCCCAGGTGTGCCGCTCTGTTCATCTCTGAAACAGTTCCAGTAAGTGTTTCAGTTTAAGAATGACATGGGTATTTGGTTTCATACGGCCAGGTGTTCTCTGGATGCATTTGTAGTTTTTTCTTTTTCTTTTTTTTTTTTTTTTTTTTTTGAGCAGTGAGGCCAGATGATGCATTTTCATTGCATTCACACTTTTTTTAGCTGAATGAACATAAAGGAATCTCTGAAACAGCCGTTGTTAGCCCAGCTGCCAAGTCTAAAGATGTAATTAGATACATAGCTCTTCATCTTTAAATACAACACAGTTTGCGTGATGAGTCCAGCTGATGCTAGAATTCAGAGTCTGATATTTGAGAGCAAAACAGTGTCAGCTTCTATTGGCTGATAACATCACAGAACACACTGAGAGCTCAGAAACTAAAAGGTTTTAAAGAAACTTTAGTTATTTGTGACCAAAATATGTACTTAAACATTTTACAGTTTAACATAAATAAACTTGTCAGTGCTCTCTGCTGGACAAAGTATGTAATGGAGACACTGACCTCTGCTGTGAAGAGGCCCTCGTGTGATGTAATTTTAATGATGGAGTCATAACGTTCCTATTTTTGATTTTTTTTCTTTCGGGGCAGCTCCCGTCTGGAGCCAGTCAGCACTCAGTCGACGCCCCAGGGGAGCGGAGCCGCCACCCCCGACAATCACTCCACCATCGATACACTCAGCGAACAGGACGAGGGCACGCTCACTCCTTCCTCCAAGCAGACCACACCCACCACCAGTCCCCACAATTTCATCAGGTAAACCTTAATAAATTGAGTGTAAGAGAAGCTTTTGCGCCACGCCATTACACTCTTGTAGCTCTTAAACTGACCACTTTCTGTCCTCTAGGATGCCGTCTGATGGCAGCAGGAAGGTGGGTGAGCCACGGCTTGTGACGGTACGCCGGCCTGGGGTGGAGGTGGGGGTCACGCTCTGCGGAGGGAACCTACGGGGCGTTTACATAGAGAGCCTGGACGAGGACAGTCCTGCCAGAGGCCCTGATGGGCTGCTTCCTGGGGACCTCATTGTGGAGGTGTGGATTCATGCAACTCTGCTTTGACTCAAACACACATGCACATGCTTTATTTTTATAATATATGTAAGGATGCATGCATAAACGCAGCAACTAACCGTAATGTACCTTGTAAAAACATGAAGAATTTTTACTCAGTCAGGTGCATAACAGGAGAGTCAGATCTTTTTTAAGTGCGGGTTTTATTCAGTTTCACAAATGGAATTGCTGTGGATTTTTGTAAGACAGTAGTAGTAGCTGTAGGTGTCAGTTTTATGAAGTGATCTCAGAGCTAAATTCTTATAATAAGGTGCTGCAAAGCTTTGTGAGCTTTTGTTGCTTTAAACTCGAGCACTGTAAAAAGGCGCAGGCATTTCTTTTTCTCCTGCCCGTCATTGTTACTCATTGATCTTCTCCTCGTCTGCGTTCTCTGTGACTCCACGCCGGTGATCCATTCAGAGCACCGCAAACTCATAACAGACAATTTGTGGCGTGCTCCCACTTAGCGCTCCGCCACAAAGGGCCTGCCATCTGAATTGCCATGCAGCTTTGTCATCAGTCCGTCCTTCAATCTCGCATCCTGTTTGTTTTCTTCCTCCATACGTGTGGCACAAATCAATACAGCGACACTTTAATACAGCTGAAAGCCCGGAGGAAATGTAGCTGTTTACTAGTGGACCCTTCACAGGCACGACAAATGAATACACAGATGAGTGTAAACACTCAGTAAATTTCTCTGCGAGCTGAGTTTGTCTTATTTTTCATGAAGTGAAGCTCACTTGCCTTTTTTTTCCCCCTGTTGTCATCCCCTCATCTTTCAGTACAACTCGGTGAATATGAAGAATAAGACGGCGGAGGAGGTGTACGTCGAGATGCTGAAGCCTGCAGAGACGGTCACGTTCAAGGTGCAGCATCGGCCAGATGACTTCAGCACGCTCAAAGACGTTCCAGGAGATGGCTTTTATATTAGGTACATGCACATATACATGTTACTCATGCACACACATCACTGTTGCACGTTTATGTGTAACAGCTCTGTAAAAGGACGACGCTAATTTTCCCCGAGCAGCCTCATCTCTGTCCGTGCTGCTATATTTAGAGCCACCACTGGAGCGCCCCTTGGACAAGCTGGAATCTTTTTCATCTAACCAATTATGTCCCAGATCCACCGTGTGACTGCAACGCTGCTAATCACACCACAAATTTAGGTTATCTAATCTCTGCACTCACTACGCAACACACCCAACACCTCATCCATTTTAGCGCTCAGTGTTTTCCAGCGATTAGAAAATACACTGGATATGAATGGAAAATGAAGCTCTAAAATAGTCATGTTTTATTGTTGGGTGTCTGTCGGGGCGTGTTGCCGCAGCTGCCGCAGTCACTTGTCATATAGGCAAGTGGGTTTGTGATGTCATCCGCAGTAAATACACTCAGCCCCCCTGGCTGTCACAGATAGGCTGCTCGGGAATGACTTACGAGGCTCCAACAAGAGGCAAACACACTGTCAGTAGATAAACTTTCTCCACACTCGCTTTCTTACCCGGCTCCTATCTCGTGATCTTGTTCCCTTCACACCTTTCTTGTCTGATACCTCACCTACTCTCTCACTTCATCAACTTTATGCTCTTCCGCTCCCTCGCCCCACCCCGCTCCTCATAACTCCCCATCTATCTTTGTCTCTCCCTCTCACCAGAGCACTTTACGACCGGGTGGGGGAGGCCGAGGGGGACCTCAGTTTTAAGAAGGACGATATCCTGTACGTGGATGAGTCTTTACCAAAGGGCAGCTTCGGGACGTGGATGGCCTGGCAGCTAGATGAGAACGCACAGCAGATCCAGAGGGGGCAGATCCCCAGCAAGTACATGTGGGTGGAGAATGCAATGCATGCTTACACACACATACATTTTTGAGCTGGAGGACAGTTTGTAACAGCTGTGACAACAATCTGTGCCATACTGCCGCGATGTAGCAATCATATGTAATGTCACTTCTCTTCCATATGTTTGGGGCTGTCCTTCTGCACTGACTGCAAGGTCAAGCTGTCCTCTTGTCGTGTGTCTCTGCAGACATGCATTGATGTTACTAAACAAAATTTACTTTTTATGTTTTTGTTCTTGGCCCTGAAGGGCCTGTAGCCAGTAACACTAAACTCCAAACAAATGCTAAAATCAATAAAGATTAATTATATTGTCCGACCAACCTTGAATCTCAGAGCTACATCTCTAACATAAACCTGCTCTGCTCGAGCCTTAGTGCAGCAAATTGTCTCTTAACAATCCCAAAAGGTGAAAATGTTATATTTTTAAAATCTTCTTAGCCGTTAATATCCCTGCGTTTATACACTGATGCACACAGCCTTTTCCGTGTGATTCCTCTGCAATTAAATCTGTGTATCCATGTGTGTGTGCGGTGTAGGATGGACCAAGAGTTTTACCGCAGACACAGTGTGACAGAAATGAAGGAAGACTCCAGTAAGACTCTCTCCGCAGCGGCGCGCAGATCCTTCTTCAGGAGGAAACAGAAACACAAACGCAGCAGCTCCAAAGACAGCAAAGAGATGGTGGCTCTGGACGCCATCAGCACGGACTCCATCCCCTTCCTTGACGGTGAGGAAAAAACATAACAGATATTGTGGAAGGAGGCACCAAAATGGCGCCACATAACTCCTTGCTGATTGATCTGTGTGTTCTTTGTGTCAGACTGCGTGAGCCTGGCATACCAGCGGGTCCAGAAGGTGGAGTGCACCTCTCCCCGACCGGTACTCATCCTCGGGCCGCTCACTGACCCCGTCAAGGAGATGCTGGTCAAAGAGTCTCCTGGGAAGTTCTGCAGATGTGTACTGGGTGAGTTCAGCTCGTAAAGATGTTTATCGATCCTATAAATCCGGAGAAACAGTAGTGCATCTACATTCTTAGTAACTGTTGGATAGTACGGCATCTGAAATAAGACTTAAAGGGTTGGTATGTAAAATAATTTGCATCATGTGATTATTTTTACATCACAACTTCGAGGAATATCCCTGCTGTCACCTCTCAATTTTCTCTCCTCTTTCTGTCATGTCTGCAGAGGTGATGAAGGCATCCCAGCAAGCCATCGAGCGGGGCGTCAAGGACTGCCTCTTCATCGACTACAAGCGCAGGAGTGGCCATTTTGACGTGACCACTGTTGCTTCTATAAAGGAAATAACAGATAAGGTATTCGCCAGTGCTTTTCTTTCTCCTCAGATGTTATCAGGAAAGATAAAGTGGCTTCAATTTGTCTTTAATCTCTGCTCCAGATAAAGTGTCACTGTTGCAGCATTTTAATCTTAGATGCAGGATTCCTGCTCCTAACAGCAAGTGTTAATTGTCAAGCATTTTGAAACAGTGTGCTAAATTCACTTTGTCCTTTTTCGGACACAGGGCTGTCACTGCCTGCTCGACATCGCCCCGCACGCCATCGAAAGGCTCCACAGCGTTCACATTTATCCAATTGTTGTCTTTGTCCGCTACAAAAACGCAAAGCAGATCAAGTAAGTAGCATCTCTTGGTAGCACATACGCTGTCCTGAAACAGTGTCATCCCCGCTGTGTTTGTGTGTGTGTGTGTGTGTGTGTATGGATGGATGGATGGAGCAGGATAAGCCTTCACACTCTCCATCCCACCATGAACCCTTTGGCGCGTCTGTCAAAGCAGCCCACCCCAACACAAACTCTTGCATAATCCCAAACAGCTGGTGAAACATGCCTGTTTTTTGTTTTTTCTTTTTAAAATAAAGTCTCTCAGTGCGAGTGCTGCATCCTCTCTACACTCCTTATTCGTTGTGTGTTGGAAATGTTTTGCCAGAATTCATCAGACATATTTTCAATACCTGATGAACAATAGACATAGTTGGCCTAATTTGTGACTGATTTTAAGAACCTCACTGCCAAAAGGAGTAACAGGTATATTCTAAATATGAGCATATAGTTTTATCAGTTAAGTATTAGACACTGCCTTGACTTCCCTGCAACACTGTTTCCACAGTATCCAACATTCCTTCTCCATCCTTCACCCTCTCCTGAATTCTAATAAACAGAGAGCATAGTCTTCAACCGAAATGTACCTCAAGTGTCCTGTCACCTCAAATTCTGCTCCCTAGATGGGTCAGAACTGCCTATAAATACCTTGTTATCTGGCACGATAGCTCACTCTCCTTTCAAACACTCATAAACACGCTGCGCTTCAAAGTCAGAGAGAGAATTGGTGTCCTGTACCGTAATAAAGCATTTTTCACCCACTTTGGTTAAAACGATAATTCTCCAATCCTCAATTACAGCGACTTTATCTACAAGTTTGCTTGGAAAATCTTAATAAACTGGGCAACATCTTATATACTGCCGTTCACTTTGTCACAGGTGCCCTTTTCAACACTGTAGTCTACGCACGTGGCCTATACTGTTGTGAGCATTTATACTTGTGCGACGGTGTGTCTGTGTCACTCTGCAGTTACACCTCCAAAACACTAATCGGTGGTGGGGTTTCTGTAAAGTGCTGTATAGTTACGTTGGTTCAAAACACCTAAAACACACATTAAACATGGCTTAATAGAGACCTTTTCAAACACAAGCACACAAATCAGCTTCACTATAACTCGCAGCATTCACAGACAAAACACTTGTCTTTTGCTAGACACATTTTTCCCACAAATACAACATTTTGCATAAATTAGCCTAGCGGCTAGTGTACTTTTCCTCTACTTATAAAAAGTCAGGGACAACAGCAACATTTAACAAAGGTAGCTTCATTCCAACTCACAAGATTTACCAAACAAATATATCATGCTAACGTTATTAGCACAAGCCTATGGCATTTTACATTGTATAAACTAGCCTTGCGACTAGCGGAGATTTCCTCTATTCATATGAAGCCAGGATAAATCACACACAAAACTTAAAATGCTATTTTTGTGGAGGCCTTATTATCTGTGATATGTAAAATTAAAGTGAATAAAAGCTTTGTTTCCACTGAGGAAAGTGGTTTCAGCTTACAGAAATAGACAGGAGATCTTCATCGCTGCAACATGTAGTTCCATTTCTGAGGAGGTGCATGTTAGGCTACAACGTAGGTTACGGCAGAGCCTACACTATAGTAACGGCATCTATTCGACGCAGAAGTATAAATCCTGCTTAACCTGTATTGTCTCGTCAACTAGCCATCACTCCATACCAGGCAACAGATCCACTGGTCTCAGTTCATTTATGAAAATACTATTGGCAAAACCCCTCAATATCTACTCACTATTCAATATCACAGACTGTAACCACAATTAACACTCTGACAAAGTCATTAGTATGGTCATTCCTACAGTCCACACCTCCTTTAGTTGTCATTCATTTCAGTTTGCCATTCCTAGTGACTGAAACGAGTAGCGAAAGATGCTTAAATACCACACCTTCATTCCGTTACCCTCCTCTAATAACTGCAATTTGCTCTGTAACACTATACATACTGTATATATTGTGATGTTTTATTTTTGTCTAATGTTGTTTAATTGCAGCTTCATCTGTGTTTTAATATCTTGTTTTGACTTGCCTCCTGTCGCTGCCTTGGCCAGGTCGTCACTGTAAATGAGAATTTGTTCTCAGTTGACTTATCTGGTAAAATGAAGGTTAAAAAATAGACACTTTGAATGATTGAAAGCTTGATTAGACACAATGCATAAAATACAGGGAAGATAGTTGTCACTGGTGTTGGATTCACACTTAGAATGATCACATCTGAATGACTATCCCCGTGTTATTTTTCCTCAGGGAGCAGAAAGATCCGGTTTATCTGCGTGACAAAGTTTCTCAAAAACATTCCAAGGAGCAATTTGAAAGTGCGCAGAAGATAGAGCAAGAGTACAGCAAATTCTTCACAGGTTTGTTCACAGCCGATACAATAATACGTCCATTATGTGTCAGTCAGTATCTTGTTTACACTGCTAACTGCTCCTTCTGTTTCCAGGTATTGTCCAAGGTGGCACCCTCCCTTACATTTGCACTCAGATCATGACTATAGTTGATCAAGAACAAAGTAAAGTCCTGTGGACTCCCCTCGGCTGCCCCTAGAGGAGACAGGCCGCCACTACAGCAAGCTGCGGCTTTCATCTCTTCATTCCCCAAACACTAATAAACCCTTTCACACTCTACCAATAGGTACACTACAGTGAGCTAGTTATGTAAATTATTGATATTTTTTTATTTTGTCTTGATTTATAATCAGAGCCTCCTTTATTTCTCATGTGCTCCGGAGCAGGTTAGTAGCACTGGATCTCGACGTTTAAAGTTCAGTCAGTCTTCCCTAAGGGTTCCTGGTGGTGTATTTGTAATGCTGCATTGTAAGCGTCCGTTTACAGTCAAAAGATGAGTCTGACTATCGGTGTTCAATATTTGCTTGAATGCGTGTCCCTCCCTCCTCCGTGTACACAAACCTCAAACACTAATGAAGTTCAACCACCCCCCCGACCCTTCCATGTACCAAAAGACTTCTGTGGTTTCCCTACAATTATGCACCCATTTGACGACGACTGACAACTAATTGTGTGTGTTTGTGCGAGTGTGTGTGTGCGTGAGAGAAAACATTGAGACTGTTGTTCCCAATTGTAATGACAATTTCAGTTGAACCGTGGTTGTTTGTTGGCACGAATACGATGCTATAGAAATGGAATGCCGGGATCAGACATCACATTCCTCAAACGCGCAAAAGCATCAAACCTCTTGAAGTATGTAGCTGTGGTCTTACTGAACCTGACTGCCAGCAGTGACGGCCATGACAAACTCAAAACACATCGATGTTTGCTCTATGCATTGTGTTTCTATAGTAGCTGGGTGTGTGGACAGTTTATGGGCCTTTCGGAAGTGCCTTCGGAGCAGAAGCCTGATCTGAAACCAGCCCCTGCTCTAGTGCATCATATCACCCATCATGAACGAGGTGATCTAGGGGCTGATTTGAGACCAGTGTAGAGCGCATGACAATGGTGAGGTTTTGAGGGTAGGCCGAAGCGGCGGCCAACGGGTTAACTCCTCAGAATGCACTCCAGGGCTAGACAGACCACTGTGTAACTATCATTCTATCTCTTTAACATATATTTAACAACAATATAGAGTATAACATATACAGTATGCAGATACATCTGAAAAAAAGGAAACAAATATATATAAATATATATTACATGTATTTTCACTAGGTCATACGCCTAGGAACGTCTGGCGGTCAAGTCATGTCTTAGCAGGTATTAGCATGTTTTTTTTAAAGAATTTATTTTTGTTTTTTTGTGGTTGGTTGTCAGTCACTTATCGATGTACTCATTAAAAGAGACACTATGAAGCAAAATTTGCAGGGTAATATCTTAAAGGATTTTCCTCTGATCTGTTTAAATGTTAGTGACTTTTCATTGTTATTTAATTGTATTTTTTATTCAGGAGGCAAAAAATATTGACAAAAATATTCTGCCCCTCCTCGAAAAAAAAAACCATATCCTGTATCTTATTGTGCCAAAATCCACTAAGGCAACTTTATCCTTTAATTTCTGTTTTGCACTTGTTTATCTGTTAACCTTAAACATGTAACTGTTCCTAGGTTTCCAGTAGACTACGAATAGGTACTATAATTTCTACTGTAACTAATTCACGTTTTTATCTCTCACATCAGTTCCTTACATTTCATTGATGGCCTTTTGTTCTTAATTAGAAAAAAAGGATCACTTCTTATTTGAATTATTAAAAAGGGATCTATTCTTGCACAGTTTTTTCAAAGGAAAAATTGGTCCACAAGTTTGACTATTGGGCTAAAAAAAGAGTAAGCAGAAGCAAACTGTAATGTTACTATTTTTCTGAGTAGATAGTGTATGTTAGAATGAGAGCGAGATACAACGTGAAATAGTTGTATTTTTAGAAAGCGTCTAGATGCCAGGTACTGATTGAACTTTTCTTTTATTAAAAAGAATGTGATTTGTATGTTGAGACATTAACATGAGAATAAAACTCATTTTCTGTATCACAATATGGACTCAGTCTGTGTTTGTGTTAGTCTGATACTGAGAAAATGTAATGTTTAAATTCATTTTTTTCTACCTCCACCATTTTAGACTGTTAAGGCAATGCTTAAGAAGTACCTAATACTCACTTAAATATTTAAGTAATTTCTACTTTCCTCAGAAATCCCCCTGATTTTCTCTACCTGCATTTAAACACCAGTAGGAGCTGGTATTATGTACACCTTCCTAGTACTGGATTGGACCCCTTTTGCCTTCAGAACTGCCTTAATTCTTGGTGTCATAGACTCAACAAGGTGCTGGAAACATTCCTCAGCGATTTTGGTCCATATTGACATGATAACATCACGCAATTGCTGCAGATTTGTCGTCTGCACATCCGCGATGCGAATCTCCCGTTCCACCACATCCCAAAGGTGCTCTGTTGGACTGAGATCTGGTGACTGTGGAGGCCATTGGAGTACAGTGAACTCATTGTCATGTTCAAGAAACCAGTTTGAGATGATTTGAGCTTTGTGACATGGTGCGTTATCCTGCTGGAAGCAGCCATCAGAAGATGGGTACACTGTGGTCATAAAGGGATGGACACAGTCAGCAACAATACTCAGGTAGGCTGTGGTGTTTAAACCATGCTCAGTTGGTACTAAGGGGCCCAAAGTGTGCCAAGAAAATATCTCCCACACCATTACACCACCACCAGCAGCCTGAACCGTTGATACAAGGCAGGATGGATCCATGCTTTCATGTTGTTTACACCAAATTCTGACCCTACCATCTGAATGTGGCAGCAGAAATCGAGACTCATCAGACCAGGCAACGTTTTTCCAGTCTTCTGTCTGGTTTCGTCTTCTGCTGCTGTAGCCCATCTGCTTCAAGGTTCAACGTGTTGTTGGTTCAGAGATGGTCTTCTGCAGACCTTGGTTGTAACCAGTGGTTATTTGAGTTCCTGTTGCCTTTCTATCATCTTGAACCAGTCTGGCCATTCTCCTCTGACCTCTGGCATCAACAACATTTTCACCCAGAGAACTGCCGCTCACTGGATATTGTCTCTTTGTCGGACCATCCTCTG
Source organism: Cephalopholis sonnerati (assembly GCA_019142605.1). Lineage (NCBI taxonomy): Eukaryota > Metazoa > Chordata > Actinopteri > Perciformes > Serranidae > Cephalopholis > Cephalopholis sonnerati. The sequence continues at coordinate 18,787,823 of JAGQAX010000018.1, read as the reverse complement.
TAAACACTAGAGATGGTTGTGTGTGAAAATCCCAGTAGATCAGACCAGCCCATCTGGCACCAACAACCATGCCACGTTCAAAGTCACTTAAATCACCTTTCGTCCCCATTCTGATGCTCAGTTTGATCTTCAGCAGGTCGTCTTGACCATGTCTACATGACCAAATGCATTAAGTTGCTGCCAACTGATTGGCTGATTAGCTATTTGCGTTAACATGCAGTTGAACAGGTGTACCTAAAAAAAGTCACCAGTGAGTGTATGTCTTGATTTATATGACAGTATTACATCGTATGTTAAGAGTAACTGCACAGTAAATGTCAAGAAACTACACTAAGTCACAGGCTGCATTATAATTCCCAACGTGCTGCTCTGTCTCCTCCTTTTTCTTCAGGTTATGTTTTAAAGAAGAGGATGAAAGCAGAGCTGAGAGCAAATCTTCTGTAAATGTCTCGCTGAAATGTGACAGTGTCCTTCAGACATGTATATAAGGATGAAAGTCAATCCTTTTTGCTGAAAGCAGCAGCAAATGAAAAAGTGGCAGATGAAATGGTCATCAGTTCCTGAGTCGAGATAAGGTAGTGTGACAATATCTGCCAGGATCTCAGCGAGCGAGAGAGTGATAAAGATGTGGCCTTGCTTCAGCATTAAAGACGCGGCTGCACTCTCGGGTTTAAATACACTTTTAAAGACGCTGCGGCTCTATTTGTTCTTCAGCAGCACTGCAGTCACACATCGTGTTTTGCAGTTTGATGGTGACAGGTCAACGTGTGCTAGAACACTGAGTCCAACATGCCAAAATAGGATTGTGGTAATTATCTTGAAAATAGAAAGCAGGCATAGTGTGTGTATGAGTCACTTAAGTGACTTTATTTAATTAGATTCTCACTGAGATCAAAATCTCTTAAGATGGTTAGGAGCAGAGCCTTGATGTCTGCAGAGACTGGTGAGCACCCATCTTCTGAGACATGCTGTGGAGTGACTGGAAAAAATAACATGGTGATTATTAAAATGCTACCTTAGTGTTATTGAATTTGTTTATGCTGTTTGAGTATATAGACTAGTTTAAAATCTGTCATTAACACGCAGAGTTTAGGAACTGCATGCTCTTAATTTTTTTTTTTTTTTAACATTAGTGATTATTTGTTGTGCATAAACCAGTCATCAACCTTCGGGAATGAAAAATATAGCAAGGACGACGTGCCAAAAAACTGCAGTTCTTTGAATGGCCACTAGAGGCTGGCTCCAAAAACCAGTCCCCATAGACCCCCATGTTAAAATGCCCAACTACACAGCAGAAATACACATGTAGACAGCCTGGTACAAAAAAATGATTTGCTCTCTGTAGCTTTTTTACCCCTTCGCGACAACTGTACGGGGGGGTTGTTTTTTTTTTATAACTCACTCATTTACATTTCATTAAGGCTTAAAGTTTTGCATAATTAAGGGCAGGCTGTATAGAGTGATAGTGTCTACCGATAGTGCTCCCAGCTCCTAAGTCAGATCCACCCCTCGCTCCTCCACAGCTCCAGCCACTCGTTGAAATATGGTCACTTCTGACTCCAATAGCCCCCAAACCAAACTAACAACAATAAAAACAATGCAAGATGCGGCAGCCACAATGCTGAACTCAAGGCTTTAAAATAGGAGTCCACATCCAATGGGTAGCTAACATTTTGGGTTCCACAACAATCCTTTTTACTTTGATATGTACCTGTTTATACATGTTAGGTGATTCATTGTTCTTCAAATAGGGTGGTTGTCCTTTTCCTTACAGAGACAAATTCATACATATTCTGTAGCCGCTTATCCTGTTAGGGGAGCCTATCCCAGCTGACACTGAGCAAGAGGCAGGGTTAACCCTGGACATGTCGCCAGGGCTGACACATAGAGACAGACAACCATTCACACTCACATTCACACCTATGATCAATTTAAAGTCACCATTTAACCTGCATGTCTTTGGACTGTGGGAGAAAGTAGGACTACACGGAGAAAAACCCATGCTGACACAGGGAGGACATGCAAACTCTGCACAGAGGGCTCCCCCACCCCTGGTTCAAACCAGGAACCCTCTTGCTGTGAGGCAACAGTGCTCACCACTACACCACCATGCTGCTTACAAAGACACATAACTTTAATTTGATGGCGTACATTGATGGTAAGGAACAATGTATGTAAAGGGAAAAAGTCTTTTCAAGTTTAGGGGAGACTCATTGGTATCCATAGAACCCATTTTCATTTAGATATCTGGAGACAAAGGATCAAGGGACCCCTTTGAAAATGTTGAAGCCAGTTGTTCCTTTGCAAAAATCTAGCCCAAATTTGAAGCCTTGTTTAGCCACCTTCCCAACAAGGGGTGGGGGAAAAAATCCATACAGCATAGTATCATAATATTTTTTAGTGACAATATTGTATAGTCACACAGTTCCAAGTATTGATTTTTTATTATATGAATTATTAATATTACAAATACAAACTTTAGGTAGCCCACTAGAATAATATAATCAACTTCTTTTTCTTTCCACTAGATAATTGTGCTGCTGCAAAAAATGGCTGAAGTGAGATGAACAGACTTTAATAAAACAGATGTTGACAAAGTTTTCCTTTGGGGACATCATTTAAGGTTGAAAAAAGGTAATAAATTTATATATTTCATTTCAATACTCTGCTTACGATGCGATGCGGTGCGGTGCGGTGCGGTGCGATGCGGTGCGATGTGATGTGATGTGATACAATACAATATACTTTATTGTCTCCATACTGAAATTTGACTTGGACTCAGGGGCTGCACAAGTATTGCTGCCTTACAATAACAGTCCAGAAGACATGAAAAGCGTACATCATAAAAAAAAACAACAACATAAAAACACATACCACGCATAACAGTATTGCACATCAGTCACTCATATATCACTCATAACACCAACACACAACAGAGCACCATGAGTAAAACACAACACAACCCTTAAGCATCAAGGGACATTATTTAAAATCTTAACTGTGGTTGGCACAAATGAATTTTTAAATTTGGGCATCCTGTATCATCTGCCCGAAGGTAAAAGCTCGTACTCAGTGTGGAGAATGTGGGAAGAGTCAGACAGCATATTGCAACATATTTAAAAGTGCAATAATATTGTATAGTGAAGATTCCCACCCCTGTGTCAGCATAGCTGGTACCAGTATCTGCCTTACGTTGTCTAGTTTCACAAGATACCACTACCTTCCTGCTAGCTTAAAAAGTCTGCATCATCTGCACTTGTCTATGTGATACTTAATATGATCATGTGATGTATGTTTTCTACCAGCAGCAGAATTTCTTTCCTGCCCTAGTTTAGTTTTCTTTTTGTTTCAATTTCAGTCAATTTCCTGTTATTTAATAACTATTTATATATTGTGAACATGTTGGAATGTTGTTAAAGTCACATGTTAATTCTAACTGGAAATATTAAGGAACTCACACAAACACAAAAAATGTTTTCAAGAACTAAAATCACTTTGTAAAATATCACCATTTCTCAAAACAATCAACATTATTGCAGATGTAGGTGGAATCATTGTCTCTGATTGGCTGCGTCTGCTCTGATTATGCACATAATTAGTCATGCGATCACTGGAGAGCTACTTCTAAATGCCACTCTTACACTTCACTGTAAGAAGGAGTAAGTCTCTTGGCAAATGTGTTTTAAGTTTTCACACTCAGTGAAGAACTTTTTTTTTTTTACTTTGCGGCTCAGTTCTTAGAAGTCTGATGAATGTGGGCCCATAAAGTCTACACTCCAAGAAAAACTTCTGCAGCTTTCTGTGAGAGCTGTTTTCCATGCAGTTGGACAGCCTGTAGCTACACCACATCTTGCTGGTTGATTGGGCGCCTCTAGCTCGAGGTTCTTCCCTCAGAGCGTCGCGTCCGGGGTCACATGGTCCTCTAGCCGATGATGTCACAGTGGATGACTACCCTCCAGCTGCCTGTCGGGTTCATTGGGGCAAGAGAGCACCCAGTGTCTCCAAAACATCCAGCGATGCCTCAAACTGCCTGCAACTCAGGCCTTTTATTGTTCATTGGTGAAGAAGAGCAGGGACGTTACTCTCAAGGTTTTGGTCACTAATCACTTCACACTACATCTGATAGACTTCAGGTGCACATCTCCTATGTTGTGTCCTAATTCTTAATGTCCTCCAAGTCCCCTCTGGCCTGTTTTAGAAAGGGGTAGGGTCTCCAGCCCTCCTGCTGAGGTGTCTGTTTCAAGACAGCTGCTGACAGCTCAACTGAACTTGAGAAGTCTCACGTCTGACAGCGATGGATCTTTGTAGTCCACGCTGGCAAGCTGCGGCCTTTCCCATCTCCGTGCATGACGGGATGAACTCGTCCGGTTCTGCCTTCTGCTGCTGGTTCTCCAGCATGTTAACTCTAGCATCTCCAAATGTCCTGCAGGATTACCACCTGACTGCTCTCGTGCTAATCTCCTCATCTGTCAGCACTGAAACCCTCCAGCTAAAGTTCTGCTGGCCCACAGAAACCACTCGGCCAACAGCTGGCCTTTCATGGGGGATGATCAATTCAAGTCCCTTCCTCTGTGGCTGGTAATAAATGCCAGCAAGATTTATGATGACACATAGCGTATGTAGCATGTGCTGGTGATGCTCTCACTTTCTGTGACCTCCTCGGGGGCGCACTGTTGCTTTGGAATTTGGATCTGAATCGGCTTGTACACAGAGTACGTGAAGAGTACGATTCCCTGTTGTTTGCACTCGTCAGAGAATATGAATTCACAGCTAAAATTATATGCAGATATATTTGTAACACTGTGTGAAAGCAACATGAAACATGAATAAATGTTATTGCTTTCAGTAGAAGACCTCTGTTAACCCGACCCACGTGTGATTTACACTCCGCTTGTTTCCTGAAAATAACATCCCTTATTTAATAAAGATGAGCATTAATAAAACATTTCATCACCATGAGGTATTGAAAATCACGGCTTTAATAATTTTTTACTAGTATCACCTTGGTTCCATTGAGAATGTTCATTTTTTATTACAATGTGCAGTGTTTGAAGAAATAAAAATGGAGGTGGATGCTTCCATTAGATTGCTGTAGAGCAGCATCATTTGCCTTTAAAGTGACAGTTCACCATTTTACCAGCAGGAGGACGACTTCAGAGCTGCTGTTAAAGGCCCATCTTCATCTGCCTGCCTGAACACTTGCTGATCAGATGCTGTTTAGTGGTGCCACAAGGCATAAATCAAGCTTAATAATATATCTGGTAATAGAGCTGTATGTTGAAGTAAAAACTTCCATTTTGTCTGTCTGATTCTCATCATGGTGTTTTGCTGCAAAGTCAGTCTACGGAAGCCCTGAGAGGCCAGTGAGAAAAAAAAGTGGTGATCTGATTGACATTATTTTCTCTCCTTTGTTTATGACTGACGGCCTGATAAAAAATGTTTTGCCAAGATTATCTTTACAAGTACCTTATTTCTTTCATATGTAAAACACACACAACTTCTTCCAGGTGAAAATAAAAAAGTTTTGGACAGGACCTAATATCTAAATTCTTTTTTGCATCTATGAAAACAGGTAAAACAAATGTTTTGGCAGGTGATTTTTTATTTATGTTTGTTGTTGTAATATTCATTTCAGCCACAAGAGGCTGACATGCCCCACTACCTCATGTTATAATAAGTTAATGCTAATGCTAACTGCAGATTAGCACCAATTAAAAGCCTCCCAAAAAGACATGACAGTAATTAAACGTCCCAGGAATGAGATAACATTTTTGCACTTCTGGTTCCCTTGTCTTGAAATCAATGGGTTTTTTAAAGTCTGAAATAAGGTCTGTAGTTAACACTAGCTTTAGAGACTTTCAAGTTTTGTTCCATGACATAAAATATGTCAGTAAATACCGTTAGTGAACTTTGAAGCTTCTATGTGTAATAAAAAAAAGGGAGTAGCTAACAAGTGGCTGAATGAGACCACAGTACGTCGAGCTGCGCTGAACATGGCTTCACAGGCTTGTTATGGTGGTGACGTTAGGTCATGTGACCACAGTGTACTTCCTTTATAGCCTAATGTTAGCTTTTAACTTCTGGTGGTTGCATTAAGGTTTTAGTAAACATGAAATTTGTGTCTGTTTGTGAAGATTATCTTGCTTAACAAAACGTGTAAGTATCATCAACATTTGTTTGCCACAGAGCTTATTTTCAGCACTAATCCAAAACCAAATGGAAAAATCTCACTGGCTTTTTAACAAGGGAACCAGGGCGACGCTAACTTCCACATCAGTTGACTGAAAACACTGTGCTACATTACAGAGAAATACAAACCGTACTAATGAACCTTCATTAATATAGGCCTATATTTTATCTACAAGTGCACGTCACGCACTGAGCGAGCCGCCTGTTAATGACGCTGTGGGCTAATGGGCATGTAGCTACTTCCATGTTTCACATGATACGTCATGTTTGTAGTCGACCAATGAAGATGAGTTTACATATCACCTTGGGTTGGTCCTTCACCTTCTCAAAATGATCCCACACTTTGGATTTCCTGCCCGACATGTTATTAACTAGCCTGTGTAGTAAGCTCCTAATAGAGTTTCATGTTTTTGTTTTCTTTTTTCTGCGACTAAGCAACCAATGAAATCTTGCCGACTAATGACCTTTCTGGTCGACAAATGTTTGGTCGACTATTAGGGAGCAGCCCGAGTAGAACATTGGGTAGTGGTGCGCTTCAGCCTCTTGTGGCTGAAATAAGTATTACAACCACAAACACTTAAAAAAATGATCCTGAAAAAATCACCTGCCAAAACTTTTGTTTCACCTGTTTTCACGGATTGAAAAATCCTTTTTTTCTCCACATTAAGACATTCACTTTCACAGGAGAGAAAACAATTTAGATCAGACTCAGAACATGGATTACCAGAATTTCTTTTTTCCTCACTTGCCTCTCAGGGCTTCCATATCATTCTGAAACAAATTTAAGCAAAATAACATGGAGGAAATTGGGTGTCCAAAATCAGTGAGGATGCTACAAACATTTCAAACATCTGAGTTTATTCTTGTTCTGTCACTGTGGTGGACAGCAGAGTTGACCTGCAGTGCCTCTATAGAAGAAGTCAAAATACTTGCATAGCTGTTCATAACTCTGACGTGCTATAATCTACAAATTGCCTTGTCTTTGGTCTTTCTCAGCCCACCTTCCTCCCAGGTTAGAGGGTTCTGTTACAGCAGCTATTTCTGAATATTTCCCTGCCAATAAATTACCAGCAGAACATATATCACATCTCCTCACCACACCTTACTTAGGCATGTTTACTTTTGAAATGATCAGTGCTTGAGACGAGTCATAACTCCACACTTCATGAGACATTTATTATGTCACTCAGAACAACTGCTCATATTTGTTATCATGTTGCATATACATTTAATCATACAGTACAGGGGGGATAGGAACATGTAATTGAGACATTCATTAGGACTTTGGGTGACAGATTATTGAGGGTTTACTGCAACCAACCTCCAAGAAGTCTGGAGCCTTGTGTCACAGGTGGCTGTGTGCACCTGCCTGGTCTGGAGCTCAAGGGTCAGTGGTTATTCAGGGCCCTGAGCCAGCTGTTTCCTCATATCCTTTGGTCTGGCTGGCTACTTGAGGGCCATCCGTGTGCAGCCATAAACTACATCTAGTCATACCTCACCATCATCACCACTCCACACCTGTTTTTGACCCAATATGTGAGCTAAAAGTGTGAGCATATTACAGTAATTGACCGGGAAGGACGTTCATAACACTCCCTCTGCATGTGTGTGTGTGACAGAGAGTTCATTTCTCAAAATGAAAACAGGGACGCCCATCATCCATGGATGACAAGCCACAGACTCAGTAATTGAAAAAGGGGGAGCAGTGCACTATGTTTAATGAAAAGTCGGTACAGAAATAGACAGTGTTGTAGTCGACGTTACTTTATTGTCGTTTTATATCCACTGGTGCCACTGCAGCTCCTATGGGGATACATCATTTCCTGTGATGTTTACATAGTGAGCTATAACACCAAAATTTATCATTGATCGATATAGCTGCTTTTCAAAGCCGCCTCGTTTTTTTTCTTGCGACGTGCGTCATTGGCGCGCATCAAAGACGCAAAGGCGCAATTGTAGCCTACCTCTTTTATACACCCAAGCAGCGCAGACCGGTCGGCACTTGGAATAAACATCGTCGCGATATTACTGCCCCTCTGTCCATCTTTATTATTAGCGCTTCGCTCCGCCCTCCTACCTGTAAATCTCCCCGCTCTCCTCTGGAGCGGATCTGACAGGCGCTCTCAGCTGGCCGCTCCGTGCCAGGGCTGCAGGGGATCGAATGGAGACGGTGACATCCACCCGAGCGCTCGTCCTTTTTACGCAGAATTGACAGCGAAAAAAACGCCCGCAAGATTATGTAGTCTTCAGGCGCCGCGGAGGCAGCGAAAGCAAGTGTAATATTAATGTAATGTCTTTGTGGTTTTGTTGCACAGTCGCTTTGAGAAAGTGAAATCGATCGATCGAATTCTCCGCCTGCTAATCGACAGGATCCCTGAATGGAAGACGGCTAGAGGAGGTCGCCTCGCCGAGAACAGGCTGCTTACATTTTTCACTGTCGCTGTGTGTGTGTGTGTGTGTGTGTGTTTACCACCACCACCAGAGAAACCACTGGCAGCCTCGACGGCTGCAGACGACGCCGTCTTCACCATGGCTTTCGGTGTGGAAGAGCCAGAGAGCCCCTCAGACTGAGACGCGCTGAAGATTCGTCAATATTGCGGATTTAAATGCCTCTCTCCAAGGGCCACCGACCCGCTATTTTAGTCAGGTTCGCGTGTGCGCTGCCTCACGCTGTCACGAATAAACAATTCATAGGCTGCTAAAACACAGAAAAAGAGACTCCATCGGGTGGGTGAACATAATCTACAGCGAAGAGGGGGATTTTTTTTTCAAGCAATATGGCTGGTGAGTGGGGCTGGGGACGCTGGCACAGGCTCTCCAAGGCTCCTAAATGCTAGCTGAGGCAGATGGCACCGTTCCCCATGGAAGCGACAGCTCTATGAGGACAAGCAATATCATTAATAATATAAATCCGGACTCTTCAATCGTAATATCCAAGATGATGGAAGACGTTGTCATCCCGTTCTCGTCTGAGGTGCCCTGCGACAATAATGGACAGCGCATGTGGTGGGCATTCCTCGCCTCCTCCATGGTGACGTTTTTTGGGGGTCTCTTCATCATCCTGCTGTGGAGGACCCTCAAATATCTGTGGACTGTTTGCTGCCACTGCAACATCAAATCCAAGGTACGGCTGCTAGTTTGCCCACGAGGTGTGAAATGTCTTTAAACGCCTCATTATGTGTTATTTTTTGTGTCACACTGGCCTGACTTCATGTGCTGAAATGGCCCTCACTGTGCAAGTGACATGCCACTGAGCTGAATCTGCATCATCTGCACCCACCGAGCAGATATCAAGTGCCAATTGCAGTGGCTTTATAATGAATGCATCCCTTGAATGTGATTGTTATTATCTGCTGGCTGTGTTTACCAACTCCCACTCTTGAATGAAGGGGGTGGTTGAATGACAGATATGGGTGGGATGAGAGGAGAGCAGCTCCTTCATTTTATTTTGCTTCGGCGTACATCAAAGTGTCCTCATGCCACATCAGCCCCTGACTTCTAGGGTGAAAGTAGACATTACAGGGGGGCCTAGTTTCATGTAGCCGAACACATGATCCTGCACATTCCACCAGTGGGACTCCTCATGCAGACCTCACAACAGCAAGGCTCTGCAACAACTCTGCAACACTGAGTCCTTCGAAGCCTTTCTGTTATTCTATCTTTAAATGTTTACACCCAGTTGTGGCTGGAGTGTGTTTTAGCTGCACATGAAATGTCTTTGTGGAATGATGGCGGTAACCTGTTTGCAGGCTGATACAGACATAAAAATAGAAGTAGGATAAAAAGGGTGACTGTCCGTTATTTTGCTTGGGGTGGCCTGCTTTGACGATGAATCACGGCTGATTCATGTGTGTATTAAAGCCTGCTTCATACGTGACTCACACACTTGTGTATAGTGCAAGTGGTCCCCTGGCTGAGCAGAGGGCCAGTGAAAAGGTAACGTTGCTCAGAGTGTGCAAAACATGGCCGTAACATGTTTGAATCGTGCCTGGAACGGGGAGATATTTAGATATTTAGTTCAAAATCAGGTAATGGCAAGATGCTGTGACAGCGCCAGTCTGGGGTTGAAAAGAGGACGTAGTGACAATGATGGACGGACAAAAGAGAGAGCGATGGTGAGCTTCCTCGTCCTTTGATGTGTTTGGGTTGCGTCCAATTGTAATGGATGAGCCGTGCTCCTCCTGCTGCTCTTCTGCCATGTCCTTTTGGTGGCCTTGGCCCCTTTCTACCCATTTCTGTTTGGTATTATGACAGGTGGGAGACAGGGCATGGAGTCATCATCCTAAACTGACAATAACAGCGGAAAATAGCCTTCATTGCTCTGTAATATTGAACGCTGTAAGGTGCAAAACATTTGGGCATTTGATGTGATAGTGCAGCTATCTTATTTTCTCTTGTTGGTCTCAAATGGTTTTTTAAAGTGGTATTAAATCTAACAAAATTAGTTGCTGAAGGTTTTAAATGAAGACTTTTGCACAACAGTGAAACAGTTTATTCCACTGAACATCAATTTGCCTGTTTCAGATGCCGTTTTGCACACATTTAAGCCACATATATTGATGTATGAAAGCTATTCTAAATAGAAATGTGATATTGATTTCAGCCCCACACTATGTTTCCTCACTGCTTTTGAACTGCCTAGCTGTTGGCCATCTTGAAAATTACAAGTAGACATTTATATGAGAGTTAAAATACAATCAGGCCTCTGGGATTCAGACTATTTTCGAGTCTGCTTACACAGATTCATCCCATCTAAACAGCTCTTATTTACACTGAGAGATAATTCTGCCCAGTATGCTATTTAGGCTATTACTTGGCTGTCTGCCTCCTGTCATTTTGCTATGCTCATGGAGCCCACTATCAGAAATGGCACCAAACCATATGCCATCCTTCATGCTTCTCACCATCTTGCTAGGAAAGTGCTGAAAGTAAACCATGCAAATATAATGAGGTATCCATCTTGTGACTGCTGGTGGGTATCTGGTTGCATCTCTTCTCTCGTAAATGAGGAGAAACAGTAAAAAAAAAAAAAATGAAAGCATGTTTCTGTCTGTGCTGCCTCTCTGTGTTGTTGTGTTGCCGTGCGCGGGAGGCAGAGCCGTCCCGTTGGGTGACTTTGGTGGGCTTGACACTTGGCTGCGGAGGGAAAAGGCTTGTTAGGAGTATTAAGAAGGGGAAACTGGATCTGTGTTCAGCTGACTAGTGCGGCCGGCTAAGTTGGCATGTGTCAGAAACAGGATGCATAGTTGGCACCGGAGGGGGGTCGGTGGGCTTTCTCTGGCGGTACTGGGAACCTGGAATCAGAGGAAAGGAAATAGAGGTGGAAACTCTGAGAGAGACACAGGAGGAAGTGGAAACAGGGGGTGTGAGGGTGACGAAGGGTTTGAGGGGGTGTTGCATTGCATAGTGTCCTCCTGTGCTCCGCCACTGACACACAGCTGCGTCCTAATTCTTTTAAATGGCCCTCTTCGCTGTCAGGATTATAAGACGGAGGTCATGGGTCAGAGACATCATACAGGGAGAAGGAATGAGATAAGTGGGTGCAGCAAAGGAAAATTTAAATATTCAAAGCAACATTTGAGTCTTCAGTATCTGGACTCTTCTAAGCCAGTGGTCTGACGGTGACTGCAAAGCGAGTAAATCCAAGGAACCAGGTGTAATCACCTTTTCACTTTTGTCCTCCTAAAAACAAGACGGGACGATTGTATTGCAGACAAAACAATGTTTTATGGCTGTGCTGCTGTCTCCCGGGTGGACTAAAAAAGCAACATAAAATAAAATAGCAAACAAACCTATATTGATTTTTCTAACACTGTGCTAGTAATGGCAACATTTATGGCATCATTTATCCGCGGGGTGTTTCAGATCGCTCAAATGCCATTTTTAAATCACATATCAACCACATTCGTACCTCGATTTTCCCAAACAGCGGCTCTCAGGCCGTCTGGATGAGCTTCATTATTTCACTCTCTTTTTACACGTTCTAAATAAGGGGTTTCCTACTAAGGGAAAGACTCACTCAAGACAATGCTAATGCATATGCATGACTGACAGAAATGGAAGCACAAGCACTCAGTGATACTGAAGTGGAGGAAACCACTGCCGCGTTGCGAGGCTTGTTAGCATATAAGCCTGCTCTATTTTCCCTTCCCTATGGTCCTGTAGTCTCGCTGAATTTGTGGAGTTTTTGTGCTGCTCTCTGTGCCGTGCTGCTTCACTGCTGTATGGTTATCTAATGGTCTAGTTATCTACTCTGCGTCATGCCACCTCCAGGAGTTCTTATATGATGCCTCTGTTATTTGGGATGCGTGGGGAGGAGGAGTATAGAGGCTTTGCGTTTGTGGCACCAGTCTGTGTTCAAACATGAATGGCACTGCAGCCTGTGGAGAAAATGGCTCTGTGAAAACATGGCTTTATTAAAATATTAGAAATACCTGACATGGTGTGTTGTAGGGCTGAGGAATAAACATCATTATGCAATCTGCTGACATCATGACTCTCTCAGACTAAACTAACTCACACTACAGTTTCCAATAAATGTTTGCATATAGTCAATGAGATCTAATCAATCAGCTAACAGCGTCTGACTTAACCTACTGGGAATGAAAGCACAAAGATATCATAAGTTAGCCAACATGAGAGAGGAAATACACGCACTGATGTGTCAGAAAATAAATTTATCTTGATAAGAATTTTTTTGTTGCTGTATTTTTTTGTTATATAGAAGTTAAATCTAACTATCATTTTTGTTAGTGCAGAAATTAACTGTCAATTAATTAGTGTATTCATGGAAAAATTAATAGGCAATTATTTTGATAATCAAACAATTATTTTAAGTCATTTTTCAAACAAAATTTTGACCGTGCTCAGGTTAAAGCTTCTTAACTGTGAGGACTTGCTTTATTCAAAAACTGTTGTATTAAACAGAATATATTTAGTTTAAGGCTGTTGGTCAAACAAAAATGCAATTTGAAGTTATAAAGTTGGACTTTGTGGAAACTGCTATTGCGATTTAAAAAAAAAAAAAAAAAAAATCTTTTTATTTTACAGTTTTTAGATACTGAGAAAATAATCAGCAGATTAATCAATATTAAAATAACCCTTAGTTGCGGCTTAATTTCTGGATTTCTGTTTCATAAGGCAGCAAGTTAAAGGGAGAGTTTGGATCTTTTAAAGTATTTGTATCACATACAATGAAGAAAATGTATAAAACAAATAAGTCCGCACCCCAAGTACTGTAGCTCCCGTTTAGGAAGATTTTAATGCAGAGTGATGTTTCGAGCCACACGGCTCTACCTCAAACTTTTTTACTTTGCCACATGTTTCTTTGGTCCAGCACCCACTCCACTGGACGTTGGGATGTCTTTGTATTGTGTCTTTTGTAATGTTTTTGATAGATGTCAGCCAGCACGCCCCCAGTGACCACAGAAATCTACTGTAGATAATACATATTACTTGAATGTCAGCTAGTGCTATTAACAGTGTGGCCCGTGATTTGCTCGCTGACTAAATGATGTCATTTTATTGATGTAAAGTTGCCAATACTTTGTGTTACTTTACACAATAGAGCCTCTACAGGTGTGTTGAAGACAGTTTCATGCTGTGGTGCAAAGAAGAAAAGTCTGCAGCTCTGTAGTAGATGTGTGATGGAGCAATAACTGACACCTGTCATAAAGCAGTAGCTCTTACAAGTACCTGGAGTGGTTATAGCACACATCAGCTGCAAACTGGACTGAGCTGACAATACAGAGGCTCTGTACAAGCCAAGTCGGAATGGACTGTCATGTATTTCAATCCCAGCACCAAACTACACATTGTATCGCTGTGTTATGGTGAGATAAAAATGAGGACCACAAAAATACACCTCCCACCTCACCTCAGTACAGCAGCCTCCCCCTCAGCCCCCTAAGGTGCAACATGGAGTGTTTTATGTGCACTTTAGAGCCAGCAGCCGTCAGGATTGTACAATTGTTTCTGTCCAAACAGCTCAAGTGTTGATGGAGTAGTGCATGCTATTTTTTTTTTATTGCTTTTTTTGGTCTGAGATGATTGGGATTTGGATGTTTGTTTGCTGCCGCTCCAGCCCAGTGTCCCCATGGCAATCATGGCATCATTAAAGTTTCATCTTATCTAATGAGAGTTTGATGTGCTGTGCCTTGGTTCTCCTCACTGAAGGCCAGACTCTGCTTCTGTGATGCGACTAATAAAGAGGTGGGGTGAGGACACATCTGGTGCCCGGGCTCCATTTTCCCTGACCCTTGTCAGTCTGCAGTCAGAGGGTTCATGATAAAGTAAACCTATTATCACTTAACGGTTAATAGCTTTCAGTTTAAAGGTGGGAAAGAAAATCAGTTTCCTTTAAACCGCTAGGAGAAATCTTATGATCAGACATCTAATGAGATATGGCAGCCTCGTTGAATTTTAAATCATCACAAAGCATTTCCCTACACTTGAAGATTGTTATTGATTTTTATGCACAATGGCTTGGCTTTCACTGCAGAGCAATTAATCAAACCTGAGTCTGAAACCCACCCCAGAGTTTGCACGTGTCTGAGCCTGCGCCTACATTTGTGTCCGCATATGTGGCAAGGAAAAGCCAAATCTACAGCAGAGTGAGTGAGGTTTGTCGGGACACTCGTCAGTGCGCTTACCTTTAAGTGGAATGGATTGCGGAGGTGCCTGCAGAGAGGATCTGTTGTGAGCCTGTGTATTCCTTTTTGCTTGGCAACCGACCAGCTGCATTTCGCCAGAGCAGCATAGAGCACACACCCTGACATCAGCTGTTGCTCTCTCTACCCTCAGCCTAACTTGGCCCTGCTTGGCCCACACTGGCTTATTGAAATCCAGGACTAATTGAAGAAATAAAATGTGCACAGACCTGATGAGTACAGAAGTATTATCGGATGGCACAAAACATTTGAGAATGACTTGCTGTGCATGTAAGGTTAAATTTTCATACGCTTAGGCCCAGTCCCATTTCTTATTTTTACCCCTACCCCTTGTTCATTCATTTTCTGTAACCGCTTATCCTGTTAGGGGTCGCAGAGGGGCTGGAGTGTCTACCTATCCCAGCTGACTTTAAGCGAGAGGCAGGGTACACCCTGGACAGGTCACCAGACTATCACAGGGCTGACACTTAGAGACAGACAACCACTCACACTCACATTCACACCTACGGCCAATTTTGGGTCACCAATTAACCTGCATGTCTTTGGACTGTGGGAGGAACCCGGAGCACCCGGAGAAAACCCATGCTCACACAGGGGAGAACATGCAAACTTTGCACACTGAACCACTGCAAATGAATGACATGAAACTAAGACAATATGATGTTTATTGCAATGTTTACATCGCTATCAATGAAGAAACTACATTTGTTGGTTTCTTTTGTTGCTCCTTGCTGATGGTTTTTCAAAACACTCGCCCTTAGTAGTCATGTGAGGGCCATGTAGCCCTACCCCTGTATCCCATCAAGAATCGAGACAACCTTTGCCCAGACGTGAACGTGCAAAATGGAGTGGTAAGGGCTAAGTGGTAGGGTTGTATTGGGATTGGGCCTTACTTAGTTTTCAATGTCATGTCAGGAATGTGTGTGCAAGAGGACTACTATGGTCTTGTGGCCAGTGGTTGAGTTGCATGTGTCTTGTCATGTGTTGTTGACACTTGCTGGGAGTGAGCGTGCCTCACAGCTGTCCCAGGGCAAAGCATGACCAGTTTCCACCACAGCACGCATGCCTGTCCCCAGCGCCTCTCATCAGGGGTAGGGCCGCTACTACAGATATTTTCAATGAACTGATTATTTATTTAGTCTTTAAAATGTCAGAAAATGTTCATTATAATCTCACAGAGCACATGGTGACATCTTGACATGGCCTTTTTTTGTCCAAATATTCAGTTTACAATGATGCAAAGAAAAGCAGCAACACACAGTCAGTTTATTGTAAGCTTATACAATCTTCTCTGTCCAGCATCACTGATTAACTTTCTTTTCTCACACTGCTCTAATATGGAATGTGTGACTCATGAGTTATTCTTCAGTGGAGATCCTCCCTTTTCACGACCCTAATCCCTAATTCTCCGAGCCTGATTTGATGGCCATCTAGGGACAACTGTAGTGTGCCATGCTGATGTATGGTAATCCACGGACAAGGAGAGGCTATATATCAGGCCTGACTATGTATATCATGAGGCAGACACAGAGGTCAACCCCCCTGTACCCAAACTGTGCACCCCCGCTGTCATGCTGTTATGTCTTCTTTGGCCAGTCACCGCACTATTAAAAGGACTTCCACGCCCCAGGAACTATTCCGAGGTTAAAGGTTAGAGGGGAAGGGTATACCTGGCTCCACATGGGGCAAGAGTGCTAGACTGGCATTCCCATCGTTGGAAATGTGTGATAGGGTCTGAGCCACCTGATCCTCGCCTAGTTGAACTGGCAGTGGAAAGCCATTTGCATATAGATCCGCTGGTTGAGACCGGCTAGGCTAAGCTGGCAAGGGAGGCCTGCAGCAGGGAGATAGCTAGCTAGTGCCTGGCTAGCCAGCGGGATCATGGCTTATGGTTTCTAGTCTACCAGCTTTCTTCCTCAGCTGTTGTTGTCCTTAAACTGCTTAACATCAGAGGATGTGTGTGTGTGTGTGTGTGTGTGTGTGTGTGTGTGTGTGTGTGTGTGTGGTGTGTGTAGGTGGGTGCTCTCCTTATAGCCAGGCCATAGAAATCAAATTTGACACCACTGCAGCAGTTTCAGCGATAAAAGAGAAGAATTAAGATGATGTTATTTTGAATTGCTTGTGTGTTTTAACAGGGATTTAAGCTGTAGTTTAAGATGGACATGTCTTGTCCTGACCTGTCAATGATGCCTCTGTGTACTAGTCAGTAGCACAAATGGGCCTTACTTTGTCTTTTGCAGCTTAATTTTTATGCTCACTTATGTCTCAAATCTGCCAGTGCTTCTGTTTTTGTGTGTGAGTGGCAGAAAAACAGATGTGAGAATAATTATTTTCAGATTGAATTGTTCTATATTGCTTAACCTATACATGCACCTGCATTGTTTGTCTTATATTGTTTATTATACATTAAATTTTGTGTTCATATCAAGCTATAAAGTCATTTTTTATTTTTGGTTTGTCATACAGAAGTGTTTAAATACTAGAAATGTCCCAACCTTCCACGCCATTGCATGGACTCACAGCAGCCATGCAGGCCAGCATGTGCACCGCCCTGGGACTAGCCTTTTCTGGTGCAGATTATCAGGCAGAGCCAGCCATCTCCCACTCTCTCCCCCATCTTTCCTCCACTCCCCTCAGCCCGCCGCCCACCCTCAGAAATCACAGAAGCCAGCGGAGCACTGATATGTGGACATCAAAACATGGTTAACGTTATAATTGTTGCTTTGAGCTGTGTGCACTGATGCACGGAGAGAAAGAGATGGAGACACAGAGAGAGGGAGTGTGCAGAGGACACGGCGTTGACCTTCAAAGATCTCAGCAGGCGGTGTTTTCTGCCTCCTATTTAGAGATCAGCCTTCTCTCATAGCAACATACGTGGCTCTGTGAGTCCGGCCCCGTGGCTGAACATACAAGCACATACTAGCTCTCAGAGCCGGACAGGAAAGTGTTAGGATTACACGTCACCACCACCACAGCCACTGCCCTCAGCAACCTGTCTCAATTAACCTCCGAGGGGGCTAGGCTAATATGCTAATTGTCATTCTCCTAGCAGGCTAACAGCAGGCTCAGGTTTCTCTCTGCGTGCCAGCAATGTGCTTTCATAGCTACCATGCTACAACGCTAAGATTGCACCCCATTTGGCAGCGTCCCAGTCAGTGTCTATTAGTTAAGTGAGCACCAGACACTAATAAAATGTTTTTTTATGGGGAAATACAAGTCCGACTGACAGTGAAGGGCAGCCTGCACGCTGAACCCCGCTCAGCCAAAGTGTGCGGGCCTGCTATACAATGATTTTACCTCTTGACTTCTTCTGACATTTTCCAGAGTGGCTGAGCAGAATGAATAGCCCAGCTGTCAATTACAGCCTTGTTTGATGCTCGCAAAAGTGAAATCCCAGAAGGTGCTGTCTCACTCAGGTTCCGTCTGCTGCCCGGCATTGCTCTGAAAGCTGTGAAATGTATCTAGACGTGAACCAAGCGAGGCAAGCGAGACCAATTTCAGAGTGACATGAGCTTTGTAAGATGATGCGCCTAGTGTTGAGCCCGAAATGACAGCATGTGTAGACATCATGTACAGATGATGCACAGAGTGCATGGGTTCATTGCTGAACGCCTCATTAAAGATGGATGATAATGCAGAGCTGCCATGCTGCTCTCTGACAGCCTATGCCATTGAGATTAAGCAACGCTATAATTGGTCAGCAGTTGGAAGACTATTAGGTTGCCTTGCTGCCCTCCTGGGGACCGTTTGGGCTGTTCAAATCCCGCATGGACCAGGTATGGAGTGTAGAGTGGTAGCTGGAGAGGTGCCACTTCACATGCTGAGGTGCCCTTCAGCAGGCCCACCCACAGATACGGCTGGGCCCCTGAAAAGATCTAGTTAATGGGCCCTAATGATAGTTAATGGTAAATATTTTAGGTTCAAATTAAAATGTTATTATCCGTGTTTATTAAGGATAAACATGACTGATGAACATGATTAGTGCCGGCCTCCATGGGCCTCCTTATAGCTGCTGGGCCCAGGAAGCTTTCCCCTTCTCCCCTCCTATAGGCGGCTCTGCCCTTGAGCAAAGCGCCAAATCCCTAACTGCTTAAGGCGCTGTGCCGTGGCGACCCATCATTCTGACATCTCTCCTGCACGCATGTACCTATGTGTGTATGAATTAAAGATATGTTGTGCAGGATATCTCTGAAAAACAATGTATAGACTTATACAAAATGAATCGTTCTCAGTTATCATTCATATCATTCATTCAAGTGTGTGGTGGTGTATTTATTTGTGGAGGCCCTGCCCTCTGCCTGTATTTTCTCATTTTCTGCTCATTTTCTGTGCTTGGGGATGTCCCTGGACACAGCACGCAGTTGAGGTTGGAACCTTAAGCAACATGCATATTTGAGTTTCCAAGGATATAGCACAATACATATTTATATTTCTGAATACTAGTTTATACAGTGTATGTAGCCCAGTGCACATATTGTATATTTTTACACACTTACAGACTCAGGACAGTGACGATGTATATTTTATTCTTAATATCTTAAGAACTAGTGTTAAACATTGAAGCATAGTGCACATTTTTATTTCCGTTTTATTGTATTTTAATACTTTATTATCACATACTTTTATTTCATACTCCTGTTCTTACTCCAGGGAGTAAGGGTTTGGGGTCCAGGTTGGGGCTCCCTGCCTCAAGCGAAGGAGTTTGAGCATCCTGGGGTCTTGTTCAGGGTAGAATGGAGCGTTAGATGGACCATTGTGTGAGGGAGCTGAGCCAGAATGAGAAGCCTTCGATATGCTGGTCCATCTGTGGTCATGAGCTCTGTGACCGAAAGAATGACATAAAGACACACGTGGCCAAAATGAATTTCCTCCCCGGGTCGGCTGGGCTCAGCCTTAGAGATAGGGTGAGGAGCTCCAACATGCGGAGGGAGCTTTGAGTAGAGCTGCTGCTCCTTCGTGTTGAAAGGGGTCAGTTGAGGTGGTTTGGGCATCTGATCAGGATGCCTCCTGGGCGCCTTCTGTTAGAGGTGTTCCGGGCATGTAGGAGGCCCCGGGGCAGACCCAGAACATGCTGGAGGGATTACATATCTCATCTGGCCTGGGAACGCCTCGAGGTCCGACAGGAGGACCTGTAAAGCGTTGCTGGGGAGAGGGACGTCTGGGGTGCTTTGCTCGGCCTGCTGCCACCGCGACCCGGCCCTGGATAAGCGGATGAAAATGGATGGATTCTTACCTCTTATAATTCTCTATTCTTCACATCAGAGTGACTGTAATGAATCAGAATTTCCCCCTGGGGGATCAATAAAGTATTTCTGATTCTGATAATGAAGGCATGACCCGTGCTGATTGGCTTAATCTTTCATTCTGACCAATCTCTCTCTTCTTGCCTAAACCCCACCAACTTAACCAATGCAAGGCAATGAGTACTAGCCAGTCAGAGAAAGAGTAGGGTGGGTCATGCCTCTGTTATCCTAGGAAATGCAAATTTTCAAGCAGCAAGAGGAAGCTACAGATATTGCAAACACAGCAATGAAAAATGATACATTTCCTCAAGGGGACAAATAAAGTCCATTATAATAATTATCATGTCTATCATCTCTGAGTGTTGATGTCAGGTGTTTCTCATAGATGATTGTTTGTTTCTCTTTATGTGCCTCATTAGAAACCATGTAAATGAATACATTCGACGGCACACATGCTCATACACACACACAGATATGAAATCCATGCATGCACTAATTGGTGTGGCTGTAATTTCAGTCAGTGTGTGCTTTTCATCATGTATCATATAATTGGCGCCTGTTATAAAGCCGCTTGTTATGGCTTCAGAGCCAGATGTGTTGTCTCATTCTTAAGACTTAGAAGTGTACATGCTGCCTGTAAACGCATTTCTCCCTTTCCTTTTCATAGCTGCATACAGTATATGGAGTTATATCAGTCTGTTGAAGTGTTTTTGTATTAAATTGCAGCGCCAGTTTCCCTGTATCACAGTGAAAATAATGTGGCAATATCAGTTCAGTGGAGGTCAAGTTACAGAAATGTGGCTCCATGGTAATTATTTGAATCCAAAATAGACCGCAGGCATTGTTGACACCCGGCTCAGAAATGTGTCAAATGTGAGAACACAATTGATTCTGAATGGCAGGCAGATGTACGATAAGAAAGCCATTTGCAGTATTCTTTCAGCACTGACGGTCATTACTGCTCACTGTATTATTCTACTGGTATTTTCTTTACCATTGTCAATCAGGATTCACTCTCTGGGTGCTTCTGGGTAGTTTGTGGCCTGTTGTTAAAATGTGTGGTTCAATTATGACGTTGACCAGGGGAGCAGCGGGGATTAGTTCTAATATTCAGACAACGTAATGCAGTCTACGCCGCTCATCTGAGACGTGGAATCCTGTTGGTCACGGTGACACACAGCAGTTGTGCTCCGTATCTGTGTTTTGGCAGCGTGTATTAAACATAATGACCATCACAGGCCTCAGCTATTCTGCACAAGTGAAGCTTTTCAGCACCATGGAGAGCTCAGGAAGTCAGACTGAGCAAGGCTTCTCATATATGTGTAGCTGCGTCCGTGCTTGTCAGACATTTTTATATCTTTGTTTGAACACTTTGTAGCTTCTAATATAAAAATACAGACGGCAAAAAGTCATCTGGCTGTTACATAATGCTTGGTTAAAAATTAGAACGGCCTTTTAAAATGATGACATCTGGTATTCTAAAATAATATCAAACTAAATGTCCTAATAAATGAAGTTTTAGTTACAAGCTGCTCAGATGCCTCTGTTCAAATCTTTGCAGCTTGGACACTAGTCATTCTGTTGCAGTAGATTTGATGAACATTTTGGAGCAGTCTCTTTTTACAGAGCAGCTCTCGGCTCTTAAACTAATGCTCAGTGAATGAACAAAGAGTTGGAGTCATCGCATCTCAAAAGCAGGGTTTAATTGCTTGCGTTGACACTAAGCAGGGATGTGAACAGGTTGCTAATGTAGCAGCAGTGGAGTGGTTGTGGTGGCCTGTGCCTGCAGGACTATCTGAATATCTCTTTTCTCACTGAGTGTTGCAGGGACAGTCACTAACATACTGACAATGGTGCTATTTTTAGATGCTCACCAGCAGAGGGGCTAAAAATGTAAAGTTTGTCATGAGAGTGGAGCTGAGGGAAAGGGTTTATCCCCTAGGGAGCATTTGCTCAGCAGATTTCATGGCAAACTGCTTATTAGATTATGCATATTAGATTACATTATGTGCAAAGTTGACATTCTGGCCGAAGGGGTGCCCCTGGGAGGAAGCTCGTGAGTGTTCAGAATCGACAGGATTCATTCTTCAGGGAGCGTAAATGTGCTCAATAAATGTCATGGATGTAACATTTCTCGTGTAACTAGAACGTTTAGCTTGCAGAAATGAAGCGGCCAAAGCACACAGTGTCATGTTATCTCAACATTCAGAGGAAATCTTTAATGCTTTGTGAGGAGAAATGCTTCAACAGCTCCTCTTAAACAAGCTGCACAAAGGTGAGATTTATGTTCTTATGTTTTATGTGAAAGGAAGAGAAAAGGATAAGAAGTAAGTGATGACTTTGGCAAGTGTATCTTGTTTAAATTTCCCCAAATCCAAGCAGGAAAAGCATCACAGGAAAAAGAGGTATCAATATGACAGTTATTTTGGCCCAAAAAAAGCCCCCAAATTATTTATTTTCTGACCTCAACACATAACATAAACAAAAAAGGGATGAAAAAGTCCCAGAAATGTAATGATTAAATTGATTGTGACATTTTACATTGGAAAACAAACCTGTGTTTACATCTTTGTGTCAAACTAAGGCCACACTCACAGCTTTGTCTTTGTCTTTTGGACTTTTTGTCCACACAGTTTTAGGACACTAAAAACGGACCTTTTGTAATTCTCCTCCCAGAGTGAAGATTTTCAAAATTTTGTTTTCAGTTTTGACATATAAGTAAACACAGTTTGAGGCTGAGATGTCACAAATTAGGCCACATTCAGTGCAATGGCAGACGTGGCCATAATAGTGCAGTCTCTACGGGCTGCCCCTGACTAAGAATTTTCCTAGTCGACTAATAGTCATCATTTAGGACCATTACTCGACTAGTCGCCCGCATGTTTACTATATTAATTCAATTATTAAATTCTGTATTTTTGGCGGGGCAACACAATGGTTTGAGTTGAAGGTGTGAGAAAGAATAGTATCAGTAACATTGTTAACACTGTGCTACATTACAGAGAAATACAAAACCGTACTAATGAACCTTCATTAATATAGGCCTATATTTTATCTACAAGTGCACGTCACACACTGAGCGAGCCGCCTGTTCATAGCAGACATTTTGACATGTCACATCAGGAAAAGCACAGGTGTAATTAATGACATTAGTATCGGCTGCATTCTATTTAGATTTACCAGTGCTGACTCTGTGGTGTTGTGCACACTTGCTCACCGTTAGCTAACTGGGAAAGAGGCGTAATTATTGGTTCCACCTGTGCTTTTCCTGCCATGTCAAGTCAAATTATCTGCTTTGAAAAAGGGCAACCACTAAACAGCTGAATCCGCTGGGTGGAGATGGTAAAATGGGAAAATTATTGTTGATAACTGCATTTAATTAGTAGCATGAGGAAATGTTCTTTAGTGTGATTTTTAATCACGACTGAAGCCTGAGAGCGAGGCTTATTCCTCCTCTAAAGTTGCCTTTTAAAACAGTTGAGTAACTGTAAAAAACATGACATTAAAAGAACCCATGAGGGCTAATGAGTCTTATTTTTCCTGTGGGACGGGGCTGAGAGATTTTGAATAAAAACCATTTTTTTGCCAGCAGGAGTGGTCACATCTGAGGAGCGTGCTGCAGGAGTGGGCTGGCACATCTGCAGGAACAGGCAGTAATGGTCTGAAATCTTGAGGGAGTGGGCGAGTGAAAGAACTACTGTATCCCACGCAGACATTTAATTGAGACTTTAAAGGGGCATTAAGACTCAGAAACAGACTCTTGAGTGCCGTCATTTGTTACGTCTTGACCAAAGTGAGAAGAACACTTAGTGGAGACGTTAATAAAACCTCTTAAACTGTTTCTGTTTAGAAATTGTGACAGCCGATAAGAGATGTGGTGACATGGGTACATTTTGGGAGTTTAAATTCAGCTTTACATGAGTGTCAAATATCCACAAGTTAACCATATATTATGATTCTGAGGTTTTAGATTTGTAAAGTAAGTGCTAGAGAGCACCTTAACCTTTAATTATAATCCTTAAGATTTCCCTCTGTATCTTATTCTTTGTATTTCTGGTAACCTTAAGTACCTAAGAGCGTATTTCTCTAATTTGCTTGGTGATTGATATCCTGATTGAGCGGGTGCTTGTGATGTGCAGCGTTGATGGACACAGGCTGTGTATTGTTCTGATTACTTTGCTGCCCGGTGCTCGGATCTCTGAAAGGGGCTGGAATAGGAGACTGCTGAGCGTAGCAGCTGCTCTCCTGCACATTGTCTCAAGTGAACATGAGCAACAGAAGTACGCTGGCAGGTCTACAGAAAGCCACAGGCTTTCACCCTGTTTCTCTGTATCAGCCTATCCTCTGTAATTTCCCCTTTTTGTTGACTTTATATCCTTTGTATTAGTTTCCATATACATTGTAGGTATTTTCCCTCTGTCTTCTTCTTCTTTTGTCCCCTTTCACATCTGGCCTATTGCTCTCTTCCTCCTCCCTCCCCTTCCCCTGTCCCACAGCATCTTCATCTGTCATTGTCCTTCGGGTCTCCCCTGTGTTCCCCCGAAGGAGCTACAGTCTGAGAATTTGGTAGCCAGAAAAAGACTGGTCTCTGCTGGGAAGCCCTTGTTGATCATTTGGCTCTCTACCCTCAGGGATATAAACACAGGAGGACAGATCATATGTGATATCACACTCAGATGACATGAGGAAACACTGCTTTTTTTTTTAAAACACTGGAAAAGACTTGCCTTCGCCAGTCACTCAGAATTAGAGAGCGTGACAAGACAGGGTTGAAGGGGTGAAAGACAGACAGCAGGGAGGGGATAAATAGATGTGATCCTCGGCTGTCTGTTTTTGACACTTTATGAGAGGTGAATTACTCTCTTTATTTCACGGGTGGTTTATCCTTCCTCTTTAGGGAATTGGCCCCCTGCTTAGAGGGATCAGAAATGGAAAACTATAGCATGAGCGTGACCTAAAAGGAGCCTTTCACCTGTCTCAAAAGGGGTCAGGGTCAAAGTTGACAAGAGGTCACAGGAGAAATTAGCCGTCTGCATGTTCTCACATGACAGTCCGTTGAACACAACAAAGGCGGGAGCGCCTTTTGAGGTGAAACCCTACCTATGCACTGCACTGCTGCTGTTTCCTCTTCCTGTGGGACTAGACCTGGCCTACTAACATGGCTGCTCTGTAATTACTCTGACACGCAGCCTCTGACCATCACTGCCACGCTCCCTGTCGATCAAAGCAACCCATTCTTGGCGAGGCGTGCGTGTGGGTGTGAGAAATACAGGGTTTATGCGATTTAAAAATGCATGCTAGGCGATAAGAACAAAGACACACAAGTCAGGAAATACATCTCCTTGTTATAAATAGATAAAGAGGATCCTTCTTAGCCGTGTTCAGCCTCCCTGAGTCTAGTCATTACGTCCATTTCCACACTGCGGTCCAATAACAAAGAAAGAGAGCTTCTTTGTTACACCGCAGATACTTTAGACAGGACATTTTACACAAAGAAACATTTATTGAACGCAAACATTATGAATTCATGAGTATTATCCTGTGATGTCTTCAATTTTTGTCTTTTAGAGCAGTGAAATACGGAGAGGAGAGAGGAGACTTGGAACAGCAGTGGGAAGCCAGTGGGCAGATGGCAGTGGCTGTGATATATAGAGATTGCAATGCATAATGTGATTTACTGCCTTCTCCGGGCCAGCCTTGGCCCTGCTGTTTTTATTCACACATACAGCACACACACACACACACACACACACACACAGGCATACACACACCCACGCACACACCATTAAAAGCATTAGGAGTCTGTTGACATTTAGGCTGTGCATGCCACACAGGTGGTGGTTTGCTTTTCAGTGCAACCTCTGTGTCGCATACACGGAGAGAAGGCAGTGTGAAAGGGACGGGTGCTCTGAAAAGCAGTCAGGAGGAAAGTTTTAAAAGAAAGTTTGACATTTTGGAAAGCAAGGTCCATATGGTGAATATTAAACTACTGCCGGCAGCTGATTAAATACCAAAACAGAGGCTAACAGCAAGCCTGACTGTCCAGGAGTTACAAAATATCAACCTATCAGAACCTCTGAAGCGATATACTGCCTTTAAGGTACACCATGTTATAAAAGTTGGCGATTATCATTGAGGCTGCCCCCGACTAAGAATTTTCCTAGTCGTACAATAGTCATTTAGAGCCATTAGTTGACTAGTCGCCCGCATGTTTACGATATTAGTTTGATTATAAAATAACAAAAGAAATACAAAACCGTACTAATGAACCTTCATTAATATAGGCCTATATTTTATCTACAAGTGCACGTCACACACTGAGCGAGCCGCCTGTTAATGACGCTGTGGGCTAATGGGCATGTAGCTACTTCCATGTTTCACATGATACGTCATGTTTGTAGTCGACCAATGAAGATGAGTTTATATATCACCTTGGGTTGGTCCTTCACCTTCTCAAAATGATCCCACACTTTGGATTTCCTGCCCGACATGTTATTAACTAGCCTGTGGAATAACCGCAGGTACCAGCCCTGGGAATTAGAGGTTGTATACATGCTGCGTCTTTAACTATCTGGAAAACGTGAGGGCGCTAGTCATGTGCCTTTTCTGTGTCAGCTTTCAAGAGCGTGTCAGCAGGTTGCATCTGAGGTTGCTAAGCAACCTTAACAAGCATCATATAGCCTATTTACCTGAAATCCTGAGTGCAGAGCTGATCTTCTTCCAGCTGCTGTTTATAAGCGTGTAGGCCTATCGTCCGTGGGACAGATGTAAAGCTCTGGGTAGCCCTGCATTAACATGATCAACTTTTCCGTATTAATCAGACTGAATATTTAAGGAAGAATGGAAAGATATCTGTCGGCTGTGATTGTGATATAACCCGACTCCTGTCTGACTGCTGAGCGTGGCCACTTCCTGTGTCTGTCCTTTCAAATTAAATTCCAACATGGGCCAGTCATATAGGTTTTGATTTATTTTTTCATATTTGTTTGTTTTTTTTCTGCGACTAAGCGACCAATGAAATCTTGCCGACTAATGACCTCTCTGGTCGACAAATGTATGGTTGACTATTAGGGGGCAGCCCTAGTGATCATACCACAATAATGGAGAAAAAAAATGCAACTAGATGGAAAATCTCTCCTTTGTTTTAATTATTTTCTAAGGGAGGACTTTTTACACATACCTCCATTCACAAAATGGTATAAATTTCAAATTATATTAATTTTACTTTTTAATTTCTTTAAGGGTCACTCTGACTGATAATAATATAAATTCGGCAATAATATGAAACCCAAATATTTTGTAAGACAGTTATTGTATCATGAAAATCTCATACCATTGCAACCCGATTGTTAACTGTACAAAAACTAAATAGTAAACTGGGGTTTATGTGCCAGACTATTTCTTATCTGTTGCCTGGCAACCAGCAGAACCTCCAGGAAGCCTCTGGTACCAAAATTGGATCAGCATATTCCCAAAATGTTGAATTTTTTAAGGTAAACTTAATTTTACTGGTCATAATAACCCCGGCCTGTATGGCTCAGTGCCACTAGTGCATCGTATGCTTGTCTCCGCATGCATGCAATGTGCCACTTATATATAGCATCAGTCTGAATCATGGTAGCACTGTAGCTCCTCTAGCTTTCTGTCGTAAAGCGGCCGTGACCTCCTGATTGCTGGGGTCATTTATTGTGACACAGTGAAAGTAATAGCCCTGCCATGTTAGAGGGCTTAGCGGGTGAGTTCACATCTCTGCAGCACTGTTATTACATGCCAAAAAACTGATAGAATTCTATATTCACATTCACGTCTATAGCCGTTAGCTTTCTGGGATTTGAAGGAGTAAAAAAAAAAAAAAAGCAATTAAATTTTTCCAACTAAAGAGTTTGGTGCTCAGAAGTTGTCCCTGTCTGTGTCAACAGTGTTCACATGCAAATTGCTTTTTTTGTTTTGCCATTCCAATTACTGCCGGGGATAGATGCTTTCTGTCCTCCTCTCTGTTCTGGGGAAACAAAACAACACACAACAGCTGGGAGCTCTGGTTTTAAAGGTGACTCTACTCTTGTTTGTACAAATATGGCTGAAAATTATACATTCATTATTAACTCTGTGTTTTAGAGCAAAACAATGTTTTTTTAATGATGTTCAAATACAAGTGATGTTGCTTTTTTTTAAAACATAGCTAATTATATCTTTATGTACATCATTACACTGCGTCAATGCTAATCAATAAATCTTTACACAGACATTACGCATTAGTCTGTGATGATTTACACAAGTGTTTTAGCTCTATTGTTAGAACATCACAATATCAGTGCAGTGTCTCTGCTGCTCTGTGCACGCATTTAATGGCTCGCACGGAGCTGCTGCAAATCTTCCTATGGGACAAATATAATACAGCTGAGGTGCTACAGGTGGAATCCCTCATGAATAATGGAGGCGCCAGTGTGTTGTTCATTTGTTGTGTGGACACAGATACTGTAGCTGCATTATTGATTGGGCCGGGACTGAGCTGGGAGGTGGCATTCTTTACCCTGATATTCATAAATCGATAACAAAGAATCCCTCAAGCTGTTTTTCACAATCTGCATGCGTTATACATTTACTCTTGATCCGAGGGTCACGGTGTTCACTCCGGTCGTGCATCTGTGAGAGATGCTTTTGTCGTCACCTGTCCTCCGTTGTGACTGTCTTTCTAGTCTTGTGGCTAGAAAGCAAGGGAGGAGAGGGCCTTTGTCCCCACTCGCTTGACACTCTGCAGGAAATGACCTGAAAGACCCGGGCATTCTGGGAACAACCATGCGATCAGCGCTGTCTCCTGGAACTACCCAGCAAAACTTGGCCCTAATCCTGCTTTAATAGTAAACAACAGCTGTAGGGCACCAGTGTGCTCTGATTAAGAAGGAAGAGAAATAACCTCTGTGTTGTGTCTTAGCAGTGTGCTGTACACCCATTCAAACATGTCTCCTGCTTCTTTCTCTGTAGTGGACACAGATAAGAATACACTGTGAGATTATTCTGCCCTTGGGGTGATTGAATTGTGTAAAAACACAAAACAATATCATGATTTCCTCTGTAGCTTTGCTATTTCTTTTATCTACTACCCGCTAGGTAATGAACCATGCCTGCTGTAACTACATTACATGAACAATCTCTGTATAGCATCACATTCTGGTGCCTATTCCTCTTTCTGGTAGACTACACTCTGAACACAGCTATATGTAATAGGACAAGCACAGAAAATGAGTCTCTATGGCACACCGAGGCTACGCAGAGGCATGTACCCCTGCTACATACACGCACACACAGATACACATTTACACATGCTAGACAGAGAGAGCCCGCGGTGTTTGGTTTCTTTCCTTTTGCGTAATGTTTTTTCAGGCATACTGGAGTCCTCGCGGTCTGTCATTGTTGAGCAGGGTTTAAAATAGACGGGGGGTATTTGGAGGCAGCTTAGTTGCAACTGCGACACACGTGATTGAATTAGAGTGCTGTCAGTTGGGTCCATTATAGAGATCCCTTGGATATTTTCCATCAGCAAGTTGGTCGAGAGAGTGTCTCCTGTTACGCTATTTTTCTTGGAGTGTTCAGCCACGCTGTGCTGATCGATCGGCGCTTGCTACCTCACGGTTTGCTTAAGGATGCTGTTGGAAACAAAACTCACCAGTAATGGGTTTTATATATCTAGTGTATATGTAGTGTATAGCGTTGTGTGTGCTACAGGAGCATTTCCAAGCAGGCCCCGCTGTGTGAAAAGACCAGGCCTACATTTTGACTGACGGCATATGAAGTGAATGACACAGCATGTAAAGCATGTGATGGATCTAGAGGTAGAGCACACACTGGCCACCTGCTCAAGTGTGATCACTTTAAAGCTAAATCCGAATCGTGGCATTCTTAAGTTACCCCGGCGCAGCTCTGTCCTTGTCATTGAGATTTCCTTGAGACTTGGCTGCTGTTGGTGACATTAGACCAACGCAGGAGAATATATGTCTTGTAAAGCCCAGGCCGCGAGGATTGAGTGTGTACCAAGGTTGCACTTGGACTATTTTTCACCCTCCAACGAGCTAAAAATAACGTGATGGTATTTTGGTATTTTGCCACCTGCATTATTAGAACGCCCTTCCTTTGCCCACCGCAGCACCTTTAATATGGAAATAAAAGATTAGATAAGACTAACCTTGACATTTTAAATTGTGTTAACAAAATATGAGAATTTTTATTTGTGTTGACAATGTGTATCACGACGTGTGTGTATGTGTATCTGCTTTGAAAGTAAGTAGTTTATTTTCCACACAGTCTGTTCTCTGTGTTCCTCTGTTTCAATTTTCCTGTGTTTTAATCAGTGTCCAGTTATTTGTCTCCCCTTTGGCACAGTTTTTGCACTTGTACCGTGAAGCCAACTGCTAAGCTGCTTTGTGCTGCCCGTTCTTTCCTGCTAATTTCTTGAATGGCTAAATTGCTCGCCATTTTCAGTTCCGAACAGCTCATGAGGATATTCAGAAACGCTAGTTGTGATTCCAGTTAGCACACATTTTAGCACGCACTCTAGAAATCCAGATTTATCTCCACAGATTTACACAGGAAATCAAGTTTTATTTCCTTTCACTGAATATAAAAGAAGGATCAGGTGTTACTGTGGCTGTGCGTGTGTGCTTGTGGGCTCGTGCAAAGGTGTATGTCTTTAAATGTCACGTTGTCAAGTGGCCTTTTGCACCGTTAAAGTGTTCATCCATTTTCCGTATTTCTAGGAATTCATGGAGATTGGATTATTGGTGGGAGGTGGTGAAACACTGTGCACAGGCTGACCACACACACACATGCACACTATAATTTGAAAATAACAAGATCAAAGCTATTCTCTGAATATTACAGCTGTAATGTCAGTTTCTTAAACAGATTATTTAAAGGTTGAAATTGGAGGAAATATGATCTGATCAAAAGACCTGCGGTGCATTACATAGCAGTCTTTTGAGGTGTTGTATCGTGCTTTCATTTCTGTCAGTGCTTCTGTGCACACACCAGGAAAGCCGGTGTGAAGTGAGTGTCTATAAACAGCAGCACGACCAGCGGAGGAAAAACATTTTGAGGCAACAACAAAGCAGCTTTCAAAGGGAAGAAGCTGAACTTGTGTTAACAGAGTTCCTTTATTGTCTTCTGTGGTGCTAAAAATAGTTTTATTTAACCATAATGAAGACACACCCCAGTGTTTACATCCTTTCAAACTTAAATAATCACTTTTCTGATGAGTCCAAACAATCATGTATCGACTCTGGCCGCCTCTCTCCCGCGGGCGTCTTGCGTTACATCTCCTCTCAGCCTGCCTCTGTGTCTTTTTCTTCCCTGTTGCTCTGCTGCTGTCCCTCTCTCTACCCCCCTCCTCCAAACCTCCCCTCCCACACACTCTGTCTCACACACCTACTGTCTGCCCGCCAGGTCTCTGTTGCTAAGCGACAAGCGATGAACGATGGACTGCTCTTATGAGAGCGACGTTTGTCCATCATGATCTCATCCTCGCCTGTGCCGTATGCACACACACTGGATTTCTCTTAATAGAGTTGTAGCGGATTCTACGGAGAGAGATTAGTGCCCTCGGTGCATTTAAATCACAGGCGCCTGTATTTTTGATGCTTGTAATAAACCCATTAATAAAAAACAACTTGAATTTCAAAATTTTGCTGATTAAATTTGCTAAGCCTTAATTTTTTAAATGGGTGCGGTAGCTTGCAACTTCCTGGGATAATTATTGAACCAAACAAAAAATCAGTTCCCAATTAGAAGTGTGAAGATTGTAACTGTGCTGAGTAAATTCACTAAGTTTATTTATTCAACAAAGATTTTTCTCCCCTAGTATTTGTGATTCAGTGTGAAGAGCCATGGAATTAAATAGGAGTATTTGCTGGTGCTAACCTTCTTCAATTATTTGTTCATAATATTTCAAGTTTTAATCTGAACACAGCAGAAAAATGACACATTTATTCTCATGATAAGATACAATAATAGTAGTTTAGCTTAGTTTATTTGATGTGGACATCATGATAACATTAGAACTGTACACTTAGCTTGTGTTTGTACCGTATTTGCACCACCTGCTTACAGGAGGTTTTTTTAAAAGTTAAAATAGTAAAAAGAAAACACATCCGCAAAAAATACCTCCAAAAATCCATACACAAAAATACATCCACAGGTAGCACAAATACATGTGCAAGGATACATCTACAAATACACACACACAAAATACAGAATACTGGTGTCTCTTCTGGGGTGTCAAGTGTGAGGAAGATGTTGTTTTTCTTTTACCCATGATTTAATACCTCTATTTAAACCATGAAAATTGTGTTGCATTTAAGTTCAGTTGGTAAACAGTTTCATAGTTTTGTTCCTTTAAAAAGAATAAATAAAAAAATAAATAACTAAATTTAAAAAAAGAATAAATAATATATATATTATATAATAGAATATTATTGTATATAATGATGATAATAATAATAACAGTGCATTTTATTTATAGGCACCTTTCAAGGCACTCAATGACACCATAAAAGACACATTAAAAAAAACACAAGCAGCAATAAATCCATAGATCATAAAATCAAACAATTCTGTAATATGCAATAAAAGAACACAAAAAATTATGTTGAAAAATTAGGTATAAAATTATCATATGTGCAAGTATGTGTGTCTCCATTAAAACAGACCAAATATGCCAGCATGAAAAGGTGTGTTTTCAGACTGGATTTGAAGTTGGAAAGGGAGTCATTATTGTGAATGTTGTTGGGTAGAGAGTTCCTGAGGCGAGGGGCAGAATGGCTGAAGGCTCAAGAAGCCCATGGTAGTCAAGACGGTAGATGTTGATGTGAGTTGGATTACAGAAGAGGATCTAAGAATCTAAGACTGCGGGAGGGTGTGTAGATATGACGGAGCTCAGACCGGTATGAAGGGGTTTGATTATGAACATGAACATGCAGCAAAGGGCTGCGAGCTGGAAGCTGGAATCGAACCCATGGCCGCTTTTGTACACAGGGCGCCTGCTCTACCAGGAGGGCTAGTGGGCGCTCCATAGTTTTGTTCCTTTGACGAAGAAGACTGGTCCAACTGAGGACTGAGGTTTTGTGAAACGCAACGCGACAGTTTTGTCAAGGCCTGTTTGTTGACTGGTGTCTTGCCGGTGTTGGTGTAGTGTTACCTAAATTGTTCTTTGTTGCAAAATAGAGAATATAATACTCCGAGGGTGTCATATCTTTGTGCACAGAAACTGTACTGATATTCAAATTTCCACAGCATGCTGTAATCTGAAGCTGCTGCTGAACATGTTCAAGCCCCTGGTTGGCCCCTCCCCATCCTTTCCCTGACTCCTTCTCATGTTACCAAGCTGCAAATTTCCCTGTTGCCTCATCCCTTTTGATTAGTCCCTTGGGCTCTTGCGGCTTTTATTTTGACAAATGAGCCTGGTGCTGAGAGCTAAAAAGCACTTACAACAGTATTGATTAACAGTGGCTATTAGCTGGTGAAGACGAAAGGAAGACGTTCTAACAGTAAACCTTCGCTGGCCATCCGGAGCCTGTTAAATAAATGCACTAAGGCTGAGGATTAGTGATGTGGATTTCCTCACCGCTGCATTTGAAGAGAGGCTCATGCGCTCGGAGGTTACTTCACTGCAACGGGCATAATGCATCCAGATGAGTGGATTACTAAGGCTCTCTCTTAGCTAGCCCAGATGAAGCGGAAATGTAAACTGTCTTCATCATGATGTAACCCGCATTGTGTAATTCACATAAAACCCCTGCGTAGATGTCCACTTGACAGAGGAGAGGAAACACTGTATATATCTGCAGCCACTTTGTATATCGTCAGCTCTTCGAGGATGACGAGCCTCGTAATAACCGCCCTTGCTTGTCCACACACATCAAAACAGAGCCGAGGAGTACATCATTGTAGTTGTCATGTGCGAGGACAGCAAGTGATCATCTTAAAAATGAAGAGCTTTGAAGAGTTCTAGCTGCCTCATGATTAATCACTCCCTCTCACACACGCACGCACATACACTCCCCCCTTGTTGCCTCCATTGTTGCTTCGGTATAATTTCATGAAGTAAATCCCCCTCTCGTGCAAATGCAGCCATAACACACTTGTGTGTGTCACCCCCACTGACTTGTCCTTGGGTTCGTACAGTGTTGCAGTGATCAAGTGCACGCTGTGTGGACAGTAGAGGAGAGCTGATTCAGTCTTCACATCATCCCATGTGAAAGCTGTTGCCAGCTCCCTCTCTAACGCACCCTGACAACACTTTTTATTTTTGTGCTGAATTTTCACTGTTGTTTATTTGAGCTCAACAGTGCAGCGTGTACCAAGCCTGCGAGGGTCAAATTGCTGACTCTGGGGAGGTGGTTTTCTCCACCCCTACCCGCACACAACACCCTCACACTGCCAGCGCCGTGGCAGGGAATGCCTCCCCTCGACCTCGGGCGAAAGGCAATCCCGCAATACTTTCTGTCAGCTCCTCAAATCCCAAACCTGTTCCAAACACAACAACGCCACTAAAAGGAACAGGCAGATCACAGCGGAAACCAGAGCTGACTCTCGTCTTACACCAAACAAACACGGTCCGACTTGGATACAGAGCGCTTCCTCTGAGCTCTGTTTGCCTTGTCTGTGGATGTTTCGTTCTACAGTAAAAATCCTTTGATGTGGTAAAGTTGAGCAGAGAGGATCCCTCAGTCCTCCCCAGCAGCCCACTTTACACTTGACATCACATGGAGGCTTAATGCCGTGCAATACGGCCCAGCGTTCCTCCGACGGCGATGACCTTTCCTATAAACACACAGATTGGTTTGCTGCGCTGCCATCTTGCATAATTACACATATTCTCTGTAGGCTTCAAAACGTGTATACACACTTGCTGCAATGTTTCATCCAGACTCCAGTCCCTCTTAATGGATCTTGTTAGCTTAGGTCAAAGTCTTCTCTGTCTGGGGTC
Organism: Cephalopholis sonnerati; assembly: GCA_019142605.1. Lineage (NCBI taxonomy): Eukaryota > Metazoa > Chordata > Actinopteri > Perciformes > Serranidae > Cephalopholis > Cephalopholis sonnerati. The sequence continues at coordinate 18,752,745 of JAGQAX010000018.1, read as the reverse complement.
ACAGTAAAGAAACACAGCCTTCCCTGTGGAACACATTGGGGGCCTTGGTGTGGGCTGATAGGAGAACACAAGCCATAACAATCCCCTGCGTGTCCTCTCCCCCGTTTCCTCTTCCTAACTCCAGGGTTAAAACATGCAAATTCTGTATGAAGGAAGCTGATTTATTTTCCCCAGTGGGAGGCGTGAGATCTAAATTTAAAATGATTAAATGAGCCTAGAGTTAGAAAATCATTTGCACTTCCATTTGTTAGCCTCTGAGCTGTTCTCAAATCAAGGGCAAGTCTCTGAATCATTAGGCTCAGATGACTGCCTTTTTTACTGCCTTTAACAAGAACATTTCCCAAATAACATTGTTGACCGCTATATTGTGTAATGCAGTTTGAGGACCTAATCGACACATTCTCAGGAATTGGAAGAATTTAAATCCAGTATCGTTTATCCCTCGTTAGCCCAAATTTTTTCCTGTTTTGTACAATTACCAAACAATTAACCACGCGAACTGTTGATTAACATTCTAAACTCATACCTCTACTTCTATTGTTCCACGTCAAACGTGTGGCTTAAGCTTGTCCTAATAAATTCACACAGTCCCGCACACCGGCAGGCATCAGCGAGAGTTTTGAGAGTATTATTGCATCAGGGGAAGATAAAGGTAATGAGACCTGTCTCTCAAGCAGAGAGAGCCTAATCTCCTTGGTCTCTTCAGGCTTCTCTTAAGCCAGTGGAGTGGTGTGGAGTGGAAAAGAGAGGAGAGGAGGAACGGAAACAGAAAGGAACGGAGGAGAAAGAAAAGGAAGAGAGACGATGGAGTCGGAGGAGAATAAATAGAGAATGTGAAGATACAGGGATGTGTAGACGCTCAAACTGTATCTCAGGGGTTGATTTATGGTCAGCCAACTGTGACTGTGTATGATAGCGGTTTGATTGGATGATGGGTAGGGACGAGAGCACAAATCGAAAGACATCTTAAAGAGAGGTTAACCAATGTGAGAGCCCCGAAGGTAGCAGTGTAGGCTAATGATATAATTGTCAGAACGCCTCACACACACACACACACACACACAGGGAGACACAGTAATCCACACTTGTGTTTTAGCTTTCGACGTCGACATTGTGTCTCTGTGAATCGAAGCTTATCAAAAACATTATCTGGACAAAGGACATTCTGCTGCATCTGCTAGCTTGGCGTGTTGGAAGACTGTGCTCATACTTAGTCATTCATATCTTATGCATGGGCTGCAATGCTCAATGTCCCATCATGCAGCATCTCCCACTCATCTGTTGTTCTGTGGTTACACATTTTCTGGAGGGACTGATTCATTAAATAACAGAGTTGTTTTTCTGGTCCGATCCAAATGCACAAACAAGTAAATGGCCATTAATACGTAACAGCGTTTCTGCAGAGCTCCAAAGCAAGGTTCAAATGCATAAAACTTTAATGGGCTATCATGAGCTGCTGAATTCAGTGATATTCCTTTGCAGTGATGGATTCAAAAGCTCCTGTATTTTCTGTTGTTACACTAAACCAGGTCTGCAGACACATGGTGCATTAAGGTAAAAAACATGAACTCTCTCTCTCTCTGAGAGTAACTGATCCAACCAATTTAAGAAATTAAGAATCTGCTCTTATTGGTGATAAATAAAAGCTTGGCACACCTACCAACTGCACCTTTCAGCGCCATGGACAGTGTCTAATTGGCTATCTTAATGTGGAGGTAAGCGTCCTGGAGCTTTTTAGAAAAGACTAGCCCTGAGGACTCAGAATTATGTCAGTCGAATCAGATTTGGCTGTTTAATATTAATATTCCACTATTAATTTTCTTCCATAGAAAGATTTAAAGTTTGAACAGGCTCGGTGGGACATTTAGTGTTACAGCAACATTTGTATAACATATTAAACAAGCTAACGACAAAGTGGACATGTGCACCAACATTTTTGCCGACACTAGACATCAAACAAAAGCCTGAGACTGTGTTGTATTAAGTATATGTGAGCTGTAAATGTGCCACGTCCAGGTAGAAGAGAAAAGATGATGTTATCTAAAGTCTCTCCTCTATGCCGCCACATCCTGTCTGCAGCTGTCTGTACCAAAGAATAGCGTTAAAGTCAAGCGCTCAGTCCGCAACAAAATCTGGGGACGTTTTGGTCCCCGAAAGGACACTGCACAGCACGCTGAGTAGCAAAAAAAGTGCTTGACTTGAGGCGATCTCAGTTGACTGAGGGGTCTCTGACTGATGATTCAAATCTGCGACTTTCAAGGGGCAGACGTAGAAAAGACTTTAGGGTTAGGGTTAGAAAGACCCTTATGCGTCATAGCAAGAGGCTTAAAAACGACACATTATGGACACACATACAAAGTTGAATTCAGACACGTGGCGCTTTGTTTACGTTTTTATATTGAGTTAGGTAAGCACTGAACACAAGTATGATATTATAATTATTTAATTGTAGTGAAAGCCAGGACAGTTTGGTAGTGAATGCTGCAAACCAGGGGTTTTATTTATAAAACAGCGCATAGGATCCATACTAAAAATGTAAAAAGCCAAAAGCCAAAACTAGCGTATGCCAAAAAATATTCAACAGTTTCTATTATCAGGCTTCCACCTCACCATCTGCGCCAATTTCCCTTCTCCAAAGTAGCATACACCTCTTTCAGGCCTCGTTTTGTGCGTACGCAATGTTCATAAATGAGACCCCGGGTCATTTTAGTGTTTTAAAGATATTTGTCAGGGCTTGGGACACCCAGCCTGAAACCGGGACTGTCTTGGACAAACCATGACATCTGGTCACTGTACTGTTGGAGCATATAGGCTCTTTGATTATAGGAGACCTTTCAAACTATGACCCAGAAATCAAGTGAGTCACATCTCTAAAACCATCTCAACAAGAATGTATTATTATAAGCTGCTCAAACGTAGTATATATTGAAAACTGGAGGTGCATTGGAGTGCACGGGTCTGCAAGATTTGCATAGTAGAAGTATATAACACTGCTAACTTGTGCATAATAATACATGTATGAATACTTCACATATACATATTTGTCATGAAAATCATTTGACCTGTTGATTTGTTTGTTTCTATAGCATAGTATTCAACGTAGTATTTCAAGCATCTGTACCTTGAATTCCCACCCGCACATCCAGGTTTGCTTCTAAAAATCATACCTGCCAGTCATGTCTGGATGTTGCTCTTTATAGAGAAGGGTCATTGATCAGTGCCGGTTAGACAGCGGGGAGCCAATTAGGGCAATAGCTACCATCTTGTTTGTTTTCCGCACCTCGAAAACACCTAAATGGCCTGTTCTGCAGAAGGTAATGGGCCCCCGATTTCATCCGTCTGTCTGTACGCTGAGACGCTTATTGGCAGAGAGCTCTCCGTCTGTCTGTGTTTAGGAGGAAAGCTCGTTAAAGTGTTCTGAGGGCGATAGGGGATCAGGACTAAGACAGGTGACTGCTTGATAAGACTGTTGTTGTAACTGTTGCTGTTGTTGTTGCTCGCTGTGCTGCTGCTGCGGCTACTCTTTAAATACACTGGAAACAACACCATGGAGAAGAAAGGCTCATTTACAGGGTCCACAAAAAGTCCTAATGAAACACATATGAATCTGATTAAATATGAAAATACTTAAAATAATTTGACTCTGGTGTTATATAAACGACTAATACCAAGAAAGACAAATATAATGGTAACAGGACCCCACATGATTATCTCTTAAATTGAAAATCCAGCCCTCTTATTTTTAACAAGTAATATCCCAAACAGCACATTTATCAACGTAATTAATATCAGCAGCACATGTTTTATTATAATAGCTTTCTTTTTGTACGCTTTGATACAATGAAACATGAATAAATGGATATAATAAAAAGGCTTTGAGAAAGGATTAAAAGGTGATCACCCATGCGTCCACCAGTGCGCATGCTTTGGATGCCCTTGTTGGCTGATTCTAATTCAGGTTCTTTTATCCATTGTTAAACATTTAAATCTATTAAAATGGAAATTGTTGAGTGGAAAGATTGATTTTTCAAAGGTTTCTCAAATGGCAAAAGTGCTATAAAAGTAGGCAGCCAGTGGCAGTAATTTGCTGAGCAACGTTCCCACAAAAGGGAAAGATGAAGCTAGCTAGTTAGCAAACGTGATATTAAAAGTGCTGTGCAAATTTTTTTATGAGGAAGGGGCAGACCCAGCGCACGCTGGAGGGATTTCATATCTCATCTGGCCTGGGGATGCCTTGAGGCGCCCCAGGAGGAGCTTCAGGGAGAGGGACATCTGGGGTGCTTTACTCAGCCTGCTACCCCCGCGACCTGGCCTCGGATAAGCGGATGAAAATAGATGGATGAATGGATGGAACTTTGTATGCATGTTAACTCCACAGGATACCTTTAACCATTTTCTTGTTTCCGTCTACTGACCAACATGATCAAAGTTAGGCGTGGACTAGCCATTGAGAAGTTCGGGAATACTCCCGGTGGGCCAGGTCTTCGTTATTACACACCCTTTGTTAACACCTTAATTGAAAACTGGATGTAGTCACGTGTGTGTGCACTACAGTTGTAGCATCGACTGATTTAACCATGGAGTAAGAGTGAAGGTTGGCTTGACGGCAGTTATTTTTAGAACGTGCCCTGTGGGCGACTCACTGGCTCTCTGCAGGTGACCAGGTGCTCGGAGACACTGACTTGGCTACCCATGATAATGCATATAATATTCAATAGCCAGCCCAGCAATAAAAAAACAAACAAAACAAAACTGGTAAACATGTAGTGTGAGTGTAGTGTGTTCCTGTGGATAAAGTCAGCAGGTTCTACTGGTTTACTGTTTTGCCATAATATAAATAACTCTGGAAAGCACATCATCAAGTCAAATTAGGTGTCAGGTGATCATTACATTCATCTGTTTTTTAATTTTGTTTTCTGTTCACACAAACACAAGGAGGAAAACCTTGGAAAATTAGTTTCAGCATTTAACATATTAGCCCAACACATCCATCCATGCATCCATCCATTTGGGCTGAGCAAAGTACTCCAGACGTCCCTCTCCCCAGCAACGCTTTCCAGCTCCTCTTGGGGGATCCTGAGGTGTCCCCAGGCCAGATGAGATATATAATCCTCTAGCATGTTCTGAGTCTGCCCCGGGGCCTCCTACCAATTTGACTTGCCCGAACCACCTCAATGGAAGGCGTCCAGGAGGCATCCTGATCAGATGCCCGAACCACCTCAACTGGCCCCTTTCGACGTGAAGGAGCAGCCGCTCTACTCAAAGCTCCCTCCAGATGTCTGAGCTCCTCACTCCATTTCTAAGGCTGAGCCCAGCCACCCTACGGAGGACACTCATTTCAGCAGCTTGTATTTGCAGTCTCATTCTTTCGGTCACTACCCAGAGCTCATGATGGGACGGGGCGTAGATGGATTGGTAAATCGAAAACTTTGCCTTCTGGCTCGGGTCCTTCCTCACCTGTGATGGTCTGCAGACGTCGCGCATTTACAGATTGTTTTTTTTATATTATGAAATTGCCAATGAGTTGATTGACAAACATGTTGTGTCAGTTTGAATTTGTTGTATTAAATTGGGCCGCTTGACAGCAGCTTCCTGGGCTGCCTTTCTTGCCAGTCCACCCCTAAAGAAAATGTATTAAGACGAGACCCTTTATCAGCCTCTCCAAATTTTTCTGTTGCACAAGCTTTGCACTTTTATAGGACTGTTATTGAGTGTCTCGTAATAAAGCTGCCTACCATAATGCAAAGTGGTTGAAATGCAAGCTGCATTTAAAAAATGACCTCAGTTTTTGGCTCTGGTGTGCCGTGTGCAGCAGAGAGTGTCCTGCTGCTGATGGAAGCTCTGTTAGCGCAGATATGAGTTCTGCCACAGGTTAGGAGGTCCAGACAGGCTGCGAGCTCGGAGGCACACTATTACCTCCTGATTCATAGGTGTGGTAAGCGATGCCGACACAAACCGAGCCCCAGCTGAAATAGAAATCAATCATTGCCCTTAACACACACATACTGTATATACACACACACGCACACACACACTGACACACCAGTGCCCTTGAATGAATGAAAGTCCTGTTTGTTAGAGCAATAATAGAAAATAGAGTCAACCTTCAGGGTATAGCTGAACAGATAGAGGTTGGTGGCTCTAAGCAGCAAGAACATTACAAGGACAACAACGTCATTTTGAGGAACGTCATAGTAGCATGTAGCGCAAGTGTGGCGCCCGAAAGACGTACAGCAAACTCTGAGGCTTTTTTTTTTAATGTGTGAAACACTAGATGTGTATTTTTCATGATGTCTAAATGCTTTGGGACCTTGTATAGCCATTTTTTAAGGTTGTTTGTCTTGAATGCACCACATGTTTATCCATCTGGTAACCCCCATTCACATGTACATTGAGCTGCTGTACAAAATGGTGGAAATTGGCCTCAGGTGATTGTGCCACTGATGGCTATACAGGCTGATGTCATTCAAGCATGTTGCTTTTTTTCATTTCACCTACTTACTGATAGGATAAAATGGCAGTGTAACCCCCCTCTGGAAAACATAGTAGGTTACAGTCTGGGTCAGAACACATCCTGCTCATTTACTGTACTATATGTGGAGTGATCTCATAATTCTGAGAATCAAAGCCTTTCTGCAGGTAATGTATGTAAACTGTGATTTCCATCCTTGGCGCCACTGCTTTTAGATTCTCCCCGTGTCAGCAATCACACTGAAGGGCATTTGTCTGGTTTATTAAATGGACCAATTTGAAGCGTTTCCCTTCGAGTCAGACCTCATTTGCATAGAAAACAAGAATGTGAGCCTGTGTGTATCACCATAGTAACAAGCCATCTCTTGAAAAAAAAAAAGATATAAATTACACATGTCAAGAATTAAATGGACAATTATTGCATGTGCGCATGTGGAGGAGAGTGTGATTTGTGTGTGTGTGGTATGTAATGACTTTACATTAATGGTGTTTTTTTCCTACACAGTCATTTGTTAAATTTGCACTCCTCCATCTGCATTAATTATGTTGTCTCTTATTTTGTTTTCATGGTCTTTGTGTCTGAGGCTATAAATCTTTCTAATGTCTGGTTTCCGTGGTGATTACAGGGGCAATTATCTGTACTCGCAGTCAAATACATCAGAAGCGAAGATCAGCAGAGGAGGCGGGGAGCTTCTTGTCAGAGGCGGAGAGGCTGATTGACAGCTGCTCCCCTAGTTTAGGTTGAATTACGAGGCTTTGCAAACAGGAGCAAGGGTGACTGTTGGGTAAAAATTCCAATGATGTGGTATCCGCTGTCTCTCTGGGTTTCTAAGAGTAATGGAGAGTGCAAAAAAAAAATTATGATATTGATTTTTGAGGTCTGAACTGCTGTGGCGCCATTTATTGCTCAGCCACGTAGTAAACTAAGTGAAAAGTGTGGTTAGTGTTATTTTGTTTGTTCTCCCGACTGTTAAAGCTCCTACAGCTTTCAGCAGCCAAATAACTGCATCTACAGGGAATAGAGATACAGCCGTACATTAGCTCATTTTCTGTGCTCTTTAGCCAGGCTTTTCACACAAGAGGTGTTCTGATTAAAAAAAAAAAGTGTCATTCAGGCTCTTTTATTGTATAGCCCACATCTTTAGTATGCCCTCATTGATGCCACTGAGTTTTATCATCTTAATGTCAGCAGATAATAGACGGGCAAAGACGTTACAGATGACAAGCGCAGACCTTTCAATCTCCCACAATTCACTTCGTCGTCTATTTTTATCCTGAACCACTGGGGCTTGAAATGTTGTATCAATGAAAGAGGTGCAGTACAGCATTATGAATCGACAGGACAGTACATTCAAGATTTTTTTTAATGTTTCATTTTCCCTCCAGTCGTACGGCAGTAACACTAATGCAGATACATCTTTATTCTGTCCTCTTTTGTTTGAGCGGAGGGACATGAAAGAACGTACGTCTTAGACAGCATGCGCTGGCAGGCTTACATTATGCTTTTTCATATCGCTGTCTTATTGTTTCTCTTTGCTAGCTGAGGAGACGTCACAACTGGGACAAAAAGCTCTCTTGGAGTGCAGCCATTTTGAGGAATGAGTTCCTGTCCTGTTGTGCAGATGGGTGTGCTGTCCGGCGGTGATGCAGAGAGATGCACACTGTTTGGCTTGTCTTCATGTTTGCTGACATTGTTGATGTCATGTATTTAGTTCAGTGTCCACAAATCGTCTAATCCCACGCTGGCCTGCGGTGCTCAATAGGCTTGGCACAGAGGGGCAGCACAGGGCTGATTGTGATTCTGGACATGGACAAACTTTTTAATGACACCAATAGCTCTGGTTTCCTTGGTGATCACACTGTGATGTCTTTTTTGTCTTTGGATAGTTTGGCCTTGTGGCTTGACTGACCTAAATCTCAGTTTCTTGGTGCACAATGCAGAAAATTTGTCTTGATTTTGCACTCAATAAATTCAACCCACTGAGCATAAACTATGTTCACAGTATCACTCCTGCAGATTTGCTCTGCAGCCACAGCAGCCTCCGTAAATCACATGTGAGTGGTGATAGGAAAATTGTGTTGATAGCAGTGACATGTATGGGTGCCGCCCTGAGCAGATTGCATCCCAGGCTGTACCTGTGTAATCCCTAAACCAAACACATGGCAGCCTAGGTAAGCTTTTAACCTCCGGATTGACAGGCTTTTGGCTTTGGTCTCCACAATCAGAATCCTCCTCTTCATTTTGTACTTTGATCTTTATGTTTTAGTGTAATATATTAGGATACACAAGTCTCACACAGGCTCCACCCTGTACTGTACTCTGTGGGTAATATGTCCTCCAATGATAAGCATACATTCATCCTCCGAAATTTAGATGAATGTAGCCAGCCAATCTGGACTATTACGCCTACCTGAATATATGCAGACCCCACAGTAGTTAAGGCAAGGCAGGATGCTGTCCGCTATTCTTGTTCTCTTCAGTGATAGAGATTGGCGTTGCAGTATATTCTCCTATGGGCATGATACACCAACATGTTTCCAGCCACCTGCAATTTGACCAGCTGAGTTCCAGGTGAGACCATCAGCCAGCCTGAGTCGAGCTCAGACCAGCCAGTTCACACTGTGGCAACTTTTCTCTGCAGCGTTCTAAAACGGTTTCATCTCATCGCGAATCATTGGTCTGAGCTGCACTTTAGGCTATGGATATATCAGGTTCAGTTACATACTACCTGGATGGCTGAGGCCCCCTATTACTCTGCTGCACTGGCCTACGTTATAAAGAAACCTGCAGGCTGCGGCGACGAACCTTTAGCTATTCAAGATTAGCGTGGGTTGGTTAATTTTATGTTGCAACAGGGTATTCGTTTATCAGGCTACGCCCACTGTACCCACAGAATCCAGTAGAGGGTGGAGTCTGTGTGAGATAGAACGAACGTTGCGATATTGTTCTGTTACCCTCTATCGAAGAGCCTTATTGCACCTGTGCCGCTCGCTGAATGGTGTGCTTGCTATGTTTATGCAAATTTCAGTGGGCAAATATGTGCTCGTGATTAGAGAAGAGTTTATCCACACAGTCCTGTGGAGAGCTCCACCTGTGATAATAGAACTAGGGTTACAATATCGTAACTTCGTTATGAGTGACAAAGAAGCACAATGACTTGAACATAATAATATGGTGGCTCTAACTGTGGGGATTTCTTTGTCGCATCACTCAAGTCGCATCACTTCCTGTGGCCTGACAGTAATTAGCCTGTACCGTTTCCCCCACTTGATTCTATATGGTTCAGCAGGCATGACCTACACACAGGAATAACAGCTTTCCTCCACATGGCGTTCACATTCAGCCTTCGCACCTGTGTATGTGTGCATGCGCGTTAGTATGTGAAGAGGCTCCCTTTTCTTCCTCCCTCTTCCCTTTTGCTGTGACCCAGTGTAGCTCTGTAACCCAGGGACACTGGGTAACTGTACCGGCATTAAAATAGCAAACAGGGGGAACAGAGCATGTTATGAGATTCACTAGTTTCACGTCTCCCTGGGTGAGGCTATAAATAGCCTCTCACACTGGAATAGAGTTTTCCCCAGCGATGCGGACGAAAGCCAGAGGAACAGCTGCGCTTAAGCCAAGTCCTGTTAGATCAGCGGAGTCACATGGGCATGCTCCTGTCTCTCTCTCTTGTCTTTTCTTTCTGTCTCGCTCTCTGCGGTCCCTCACTCTCACTTTCCGTTTCTCTTGCTCCTAATCTGTCCCGCTGTCTGTCTTTCACCCATTTGTTTATCTCCCTGTCTTGCAGCATCTTTGTCTCTCTGTCAGTGTCTCCCCTCTTGCTGTCTGTCTGTCCTCAGTTTCCCGTCTGTCTTGATGTCTTGTAATTTGTGTCTCTCTGTCATTATCTCTGCCCCCCTTGCTTTACCGTGCTGTCAGTCCATCTTGTTTGCTCCCTCTGACTGTGTGTCCTTCTTCGTCTCCCATAGCCTGTCTACTTGTCCTGTAGATTTCTGTCAGCCCCTCTCTTTGTCTCTTTTCCTGTGTCATGTTTTATCTTTCTCATTATTACCAGGTCTCCCATGTGTACTCTGTTAATTGGTACAATCCTAATATTAACAGTCTTCATCTGTGTGTTATAAAAAGGTTTCTTGAAGTAGGAGGTTGAACTACATACCTTTTTTAAATAGAAATTTAACAGTGCTATAGCAATAACATTGACATTAATTACTTTATAAAGTGAATATTTTTTGCATTTTTATTCATTTAGAAGAAGTTTTCTGCATTCTGTTGTCAATAATTTAGTTGTTTCTCACAAAATATGAATGCACTTTATGTAACAACAATCGAAAAATGAGTCAGTCGCAAGGACCTGAGCCAGTTACACCACCATTACTGTTCATACTGGTCAGGCTAAATGAAAGTTCAAAAATAGTAGATCAAACAAGAACCAGTCCATGTGTACAATCAAACAGCAAATAACTGTCATAATCTGCATCTTAAAGTTTGTAATACTTTAAAGGGATAGTTCAGATTTTTTTTATAGGTGGGTTGTATGGAGTGCTTATCCATAGCCAGTGCAGTACATACAGTAGATATAACACAGAGCTTGTCCACTGTACTGCTGTGGACAGGGGCAGCAGCAAAACGTATTTTAGCCAAAAGTCCCACCTAAGAAAAATTTAAATGAACGCTATGTTGAGAGTTTTTCATCGCTTTACCTTTCCGTCAGAGACCCTGTTCCAACAGGGAAGCTGTCAGTGGCTCTTGTCAAAGCCACCAGACTCCCTTGACGAAAACTGTAATTTTGACTCACTGAACACAGGAGCTGCTGGTCTGTCCCTGCCTCGATCAGTTAATTTGTTTGGGTGATTGTGTGAGTTTGGCTCCTAAAAGAGTACGTTCAGGTTCACCAAAATCACACAATAACACTGACTAACTAACTGATCAGGGCTGCTGGTAGACCAGCTGCTGCTATTTTCAGCAATGTTAAATCTGTGTTTTTCTCAATGGAGTCTGGCTTTGAATAGCGCAATATAACAGCCTCAGTTTCTCGTCGTAAATCGTCGTCTGATGGCAAGGTAAAGCAGTGGAAATATTCTAAATACATATATCTTTTAGGTGAGACTGTTTTTTTTAGATTGCTAAAATATGTTTTGCTGTTTCCCCATTCACAGCAGTGCATTGGTTAGCCTCTCTGTCAGACTCCAGCCTGCTTTTCCAAACTGGTGGTGTGCCAAAGCCATCTACTGAATATAACACACCGATTATGTACCTCAAACAAATATAAGTTTGAGTATAAGTATGAGGTAAAGGTACCTTAAACATCCCTACTTTAAAAGATCTGAACTATCCCTTTAAGATGCCAATTTCAGTCCTACACCAGTTGGTGGTTACTGGTGGTAAGCGTAGGTTTAACACTACAGAAACAGTACTTGAGTGTCTGTTAAGCAAAACCACACAGAATCCCCTATTTTAAAAAATAAAGAAGTCCATCAGCACATTAAAAGTTGTTTACCTTCCTGAGAAGTTGGAGGTGTGTGGCCTGTCGCCTGCAGCTCCTCATCTAACAGCCCATTGTGGCTGCTCGCTGCATTATTCAAAACTGCTGACAAAAAAATGTTGAAAATGGCCGTTGTTTTGTTTTGTAGAGGCATTTTTGATGAACAATCGCTGTCAGTGCTTATCTCAGTGACAAATACATTGCGTCTCCTGTGACTGCTTGACAAACCCGTGTTTCGCAAGTCAAACACTTTCAGTGTGAACTAGCAGCAGTAGGAACTGTTTGGTTTGCATTAGCAGTCACTTAGTACAGCTCTGATATGGCTGTGAAACACTGAACAGGCTATTGTAAGTGAGATAACATTTAAAAAATGGAACGCTGAATTACATAGATGCATTGTTTCCTGTGAAATTCAGTATGGGAATGGCGGACTCCGCCACCAACGATCAAAAAGCACCATATAGAGACATTATTACTGAATGTGTGAACATGAAATGGCTATTACTGGAAAATCCTGCCCATGAATGGTGTTAAAATGGTCAACTTTTTGAAAATATTAGGGATTATAACCACAAAGCCTAAAAAGAAACATTGTTTTTTCAATGAACTTAGAGCTGACATGGTGTCAGAGTTCAATACCCTCTCCTCTATGACTTCATTCTCCCATGTACCTGTCTACCAGGTGTGCATCCACTTTGATATGACATTTATTTAAAAATCTTTGCTTCTTTCATCATCACTTTCCTCCCTTTTGTGTTTGGCTATAAACACATTTCCCGACCCCTGCTGCTCCCTCACTCCCCCCCCTCTCCCTCTGCCTGTCTTTCTCCCTCTCTGTCTCGCTCTCAGTTTGACATCACAGGTGTGTATATATAGCCAGCAGATGGATTCTCCCATGGCAGGCTGCTTCAGTGCTTCTCTCTCCCTCGGCTCAGGCCTACCGCCGGCCACTCAAATGAACTAGAAGCAATTCCTTGTTTACATTGTCTCTTCCGATCTGCCCAACCATCAGTTTGTGACTGCATCCATTATTCATGTGTTCCCCTCCGCCACACGCACACACAGTAAAACATTACTGCTGCTCAATGTGCTCTTATAGCCTCCATGTTCGGGGGTGTACCAGTGAGAATTGCTTTTCCCGTTTTAACCTAGCGTCTGTGGAGGACACAGAGTGCACATTTTAATGAAATCCTCTTCATGTCTTGAAATCTAAACGACGCTGTCGTCAGGCCTTTTAAAAAGCTAATTCATGAAGACATTGTTGTTTGGTGTTTCCATGATGTGATGTAGCACTAGCAAACCTGTCAGTTAGCAGTATTTACCACAAAATTGTTGTGACAGGTCTTAATGTCTGAAGGCGTAATTTGACGGAAACAGTAGCAAGGAGAGCTTGGAACAGGTACTGCTAATGTGAGACATGACTTTCGTGACATACAGTAGTTCTAGTGTGATGTGGTGTGTTCCTGCTTCGGCATACGTGTGTGGAGTGTGAAGTTGGTGGGGCCCCCTGGCTAAGAAGTAACTGCTGAGCACGGACTAGCACATACTACGCCACCACGACATGCCTGGAGTGCTATCGAGCAGGCACACAGCCAATCAGAGTGTAACCTTAGACATCCCTGTGTACTGTGACCCTCATGCATACACACTTTGCTGAGTATTTGCAGCATGTGACAGGCGAGACGCATGCTGGCTACGTAGTCAAGAGAGTACTGAAGAAGTGTGGACGAGGGGTGGTGGGTGGATGGGAGTTAAAGAGACGACAGACTCTTAGTCATGCGGCCTGCGTATACAGTTAAACACACATTTAACTATTCACAGCTTAGCATATCGTCTAGCTTTCAGGCAACAGGAGCTCATGAAAGGTTTATGGTTTGAGCTTGAACACTGAAATGTTGATGTTATTTACATAGTGTTTTAGCACAAACTTGATCGTGTGGCGATGTTGATATGAGAAAAATACTCAATATCTTTCTTATATAACAAGAAAATTGAGTAGTTGTGGCTTGGAAATAAATTAAAATCAGGATTACGCAGCCCATTCTCATTCCCAGGTCATCAAATACCAACCCTTTGTCATGCCCATTGGCATGTGATACCAGCGCTGAAGACAACGTTGGTGTCTCCATGAGACGCACAGGGCTTTCAACTTACTCCACTGTAAACCCATCCGCATCAGCATTTGACGCTCAGAGCAACCAGTGTAGTATATTATGCGGTTGTTATGCACTTAACCACGTGCCAATATTTGACATGCTGATATATAACATCTTATTCGGCCGATAACCAATACCGATAACGATATATCCCACCTAATGTCAGTGATCATCAAGTCTCTTCTGTAGTGGAATTAACATCATATTATGCATGTGTACTCTTACTGTGATGGCCCACCAGCAGATGAAGACATAAAATACAATACTTTTCAATCTATGTAATATTCATTGTGCAAAATAACAGAATGCATGTTGTCCGATTCTGATTCTGGTCATTTTAAAGCCAATATTGGCTGATACCGATGACCCTATGATGAAGACACCAGGAGAAAGTGTCTGTATTTGACCACTTGGGAGCAGAACAATTTGGATTAACATGGAAATAAATGTAGTTATTTTAAAGTAAATTAAAGATAGAGTACAAAAATAACTCGGCCAAAGTTGTATAAAAAACTAACTGTACTCACAGCAAAAAATCTCTTGGTTTAAGATAGAAACTGAATCCAAATTGTTGAAGCGGAAGTAGCCTTGTATAGCCAGACCTGTTTTGCAATGAGCCAGCGCTGGAGAAAGGTCTTGCTGAACCCGTCCTTATTCTGCACTAAGGCACAAAAAAAGGTGCTTGGGTTGTTTGTATTTCTTTAAACCAATCACAACCATCTTGGGCGGCGCTAAGCTGAGGATGCAGCAACAGTTGCCACTGCAAAATTGTGTCTGGAGTAAACTTGTTTTGGTTGAACATTTGCACCTGGGAATGCAAACTCTGGCATTAAAATGGCTAAATCCCAGCAAAAGAAAATGCCACATTAAACATAAAAGCGTTTTTAGTGTGTAGGTTGCTAGCTCTGAATTTGTCGTTTCACACACAGCGCTATAATACAAAAACAGGTTTGCACACCAGAAACTGCTCCTTCTGGAAATTTTAATCATATTACCACAAGTGACCTTTTGTGCACCAGCCCTTCATAGGACATGAACTAGGTAAGGAGACACACCTCTATATAAACAACCAATGGTGGCGCCCAGTAGATCATATGACAACACATGTAGCTATACAGAAACCTAGTACAACACACTGTAAACCCAGTGCAAAATTACACCACAGCAATACAATACATTCACAAAAAATATATTTACAAAAAGGCCAGCAGTGCCTAGAGTATCACATGACTCAGCACAGCGGTAAAACACAGTGTTGAGATAGGTCTAGGTACTGTATGCAACACTAGTTTCACTTAGTGACAGGGATTTTGAAAATGGTAACACACAGGAAGTGGAAGGAGAGGGAAATTCCGCCTAAAATAGGCGACCAATGGCAGGCTCATACATGCAGTCTACATTCTGTGAGAGTGGAAGATAATTGACATCATCAGAGCAAACACAGCACTCGACTTTTTCACCACTCTACATCTGCATCAGGCTAATAACTTTTTAGATTCACATCTTCCTCGTCCACTCTCTATGTTTTTTAATTGTCACCTTTCCCAGTATCCGTATGGGGGTTAATGGGTTTGTGTTCCATACACACCCTCTAATTTAATCCCCAAATTTCCAGAGATCAGTCTGCCTCCTGTTAATTGCAGCAGCCATTTATAATCAGGCACTGATTTCAAAGATAAAATCAAAAGCTTTAAATCACACTCATGGTAGGTACTGTAAAAGTTTGGGAGTCTCCTAACACTGAGCTATTTAATGAGTACATAAAGCATAAGTAACTGAATTATCTACGGCGGTACTGAGAGGCCCAACGGCAGGAGCAGATAATGATCTTATGACTAAGTCAGGCTTTTTTAGGGCCAGTTTATTGGCATTGTTATGGGGTAGGAATCAAATTAGGAAAATGGCAGCTGTGTCCATGCCATATCATTATGAAATGTAATCCAATTTGACCAGACAATCCTCTTGAAATGGACAGAGCACTCTCTTGGGCTCATCTGTAATAGCACTGCTCTTTAGCCCTGCAGAAATACTCAAGTTGCACTCTGGTTTGTTTTTGTGTTGCATGTGGGCACGTACAGTCACCCCAGTAGCTGCTTGGCTTTTGGTTGCGTGCTCTTCCTGGAACGAAATATATCTTGTGTAACAAAAACAAACTCGCTGTAAACACAAATCCTTTTTTTATGTACGTCATCGTTTTTGGATGTTATGGGGGTCATCCAGACAAACTGTGGCGATGTGACATGTACAGTACTGGGAAACAAATTTCACTTTGTTGACATGGCGCATAATCTGCTTTGATGGCTACTTGTCGGATGTCACTGTGAGGAGGGACATTGTAAAATGCGTTCCAAGTGCTGCATGTGTGCCCTGCTGTAATACGAGCCTGCCTCCTTGGAAAAGGAGCAATAGGCCACCATCAAGAGGCTTGAAAGTTATTGCAATTCCAGGGATTCTCTGTGGACGCCATTTGCTGGGCCGAACCCTGTGGTTTTATAAAGCTGACAGTGACATATACGAACCTTTACTCTGCTTCTTTGTGCTTTTAATTGTAGGGGTTTGTTGCCTCAAAGGCTGTAAAACACAGGGAAATCTACTCACTCCCTTTTCTGCCAGAAGGAAAGGGAAGCTGAGTGCCTGCTTGTGTCAAATCAGGAGTGAGTGAATGGCTGGAGAGGAACAGCTGCATGCGGCGACTGTGCCAAGCAAAGCATGTCAATGAACTGCCATGCAACTCTGCTCACTCGGTCGGACGCTAGAAGGAACGTCGAAAGGCCTGCATGAGAACAATGGTTTTAATCTCAGCCCTGCGGAACAATTAATTTAAAGAGCCATATGTGCATGATGAAAAGAATGGCCACATGTACTGGTCTGTCATTCTCTAACACACACACGTACTCAAACTTATTCAAACACACATATTCAGCATATAGCAGATGGATGCCATCATAGCGTGATGGCTGCAGTTGCAGTCCTTTGTTTCTGCCCTCAGAGGTTGTAGCTTGTCATGAAAGTGCACATGCATGAGCTCAGGAGTGCTGAAGCCTTTAGCTGTACACTGAACAGGATATTGTTTTACATTAGGGGCTGATATCTATGCAGGCATATTAGGGCCATTGGAGGCTGATAAACAAATAAAACTGAGCTGAGGGAGGGGGTTTGAAGTTTTTCAATTCATGCGATAAAGCTAAAAAATTTATGAGAATCATTTTCTGAGATTCAGGCGTTCTCTCAGAAAGTCAGGTGACGTAGTATAAAGAGCAAAAAAGTGCACGCAGGGAGGAAGTCGTTGTGGATCAATGGGTCAAGCACAGCGCTTACACCAGTTTTTATGATCCATAAAGCTGCTGAATACACACTCTGTGCATAAACTTTTGCAGAGCAGCTGAATAGGTTTGTGTCAATGCTAGAAGTGTGCCACATCATCTCGTTTACAATAATACCGGTCCAATTTTTTATATGATATGAAAAATTAATATCGTGATACCCACAGTATTTCAACTTGTTGACATATTGATGTAATACTGTTACACACAGCAACAACAAGTATGGCTGAAAGCGAAATTATCACCGACTCTGCGGTGGTTCCAAAAAGAGGAGCAGCTTCAGTAGTAAACTGTGGCGTAGGCTAGGGCGTCCCCGGACTTCTCAGACTCTTTTAGCGAGTTACCGCTCAGAGGGAACTCATTCAGTGGCTCCTCTGGCAGCAGCACAGCATCTCCCCCTTTCCTCTCTTCGCCATGCACACACGGGAGTCAAGGTTGTGAAGTGATTTTGTCATAAAACCTTTGGTAATGTAAAGTTAAGTTTTTACTAAATATTTAAAGGCAAACTGGTAGGTTACATGTAAAACTATGCAATTCTATTTTCTTAAATTAATTTATATAGATGTTTTACCTATTTGACATATTGTCAAGAATATTGTTATCGCAAAAATACTCTAGAATATTGTGACACTACTTTAGGGCCACATTGCCCACCCCTAGTTAACGGCGTATTTCGATGTTGCAAGGATGCCCAGGAAGGATGCCAGCTGATGGCCAGGCAACATCCCAGACATTGACACAACTTTCAGCAACTATTTTTGAATCATAACGGGATGTCTTGATTGGATGTTTAAACAATGGTCATTCAACTTCTCAGTGTTTGCTGGGATTCCCGGTGGCGCCTGTAGTGTGATGAAGTCGATCAACCTTGCAAAGTAAAGCGATGTGGTTCCTTAATTAAAAAAAAAAAAAACACAATTTTTTCAATTTTATTTTCATGTAAATTTGCTTGGCTTTTTGTTTTTATTATTATTAATTCTTTTTAACCTACAATAGCGCTAACACACTGTTGCAGATACAAGTAATTTGTTTGCTGAATTGTATTCAGCAAACTGGGTTGTTCTTGGGGGTCTTGTTGCCCGCACATGGTTTCTTTTGTAAGAGAAGTAGATGCGCAACAATGTCTTTCTATCCTCACTGTGAAATGTCACTTCAAATTTGTGTATTTTAATTCAGCCCTGTAGATTCTACAATATCCTCCATTTTCTCACAGACATTATTATTTTTCTTCTTCCAGGAGGCTCAGAAGGTGATCAATCCCGCAAACAATCAGGCAGCAGACAGACCGAAGGGTGATGAGAAGGAGGAGGCCCCAGTCAGCGAGGTGGGATGGATGACTTCCGTCAAAGACTGGGCCGGCGTCATGATCTCCGCTCAGACACTCACTGGCAGAGTTCTGGTAGGTTTTCTCTCTTTATTGGATATAAATGTGTAAAAAAAATCCCAAATCCAGACTCAAATCTATTAGTATTTTTTGACACTAATCATTTGCTGAGTTAGATCAGTGCAGCAGTTTGGTCTTTCCTCAGGCGGAGAGACAGCAACTGGTTTTCACACCCAAGTTGGCTTTCAGATGAATCCACTGTATAATCCACTGCCATGCACACATTTGCTCACCTGTTTTATACAGGTCCCACTGGAGACATACTGTAGGGCAATTAATTTGATCCCCACAGAAGCTAGCGGATGCTCAGTCCTCGCTGAATCGCAGTCGGCTATTTGGCTGGCACTGTCCAGCCTTCTTTCTGCTGCAATGGCCTATGTGCGGCACGCTGTAACTCACTCTCCTGTGCCTCTGCCAGCTGAACCGATCAGGGTGTGTGTGTGTGTGTGTGTGTGTGTTTGGGTGTGTACATGGACATGCTTGTGTTTATGTGAGAGGGAGATTTATTTGTCAAGTACGAGAGGTAGCATGGTGTTTGTGCAATAGGTAAGAGGCTGTCACTGTGGCTTTTCTCTTGATATGAATTACAGTCCCTCTCCCCCGCTGACCCTCCTTTCTTTAGCTTCATCCCTCACTCTGCCTCCAGAATCTCTCCTGCGCTCTACAAGTCTTTGCCAAATCCTGATATATCCGCAGTGGTCTAACTCATATATATGATGCTGTGCTGCTATTCATCTTGTTCCCATATTGCTTTAGTTTTCATATTTCAACGTAATCACAGTTAATGCTGTCCGCCGACAGTCACAAAGAAAATTGTCTCAGCAATAGAACAGAATTAGCTGACGATGTGTGTAATGCCAAGTGACGTTAAAGACGAAGAGGATGCATATTTCAAAAGCACTGCCTCTGTTAAGGACACAGTTTCAGGTTGTGCAAACACATTGTGAACATTTGATTCAATCTCAAAAGTATCTCCTCTGTCCTGTGCTGCTTCATGCAACTGCGCCGCTCTCACAAAATACATAATTAAAATTAAGAGCTGCTCTTCTGTCAGCAGCATTTCTCTTGTGCTCCTCCACTCAGCTTAGCAAGATGTCTGCCACTTAGCTCCACTGAGCAGCAGAGAGTCGGCCTGTGAGCAGCACGCTGCTTGTAACTGTTAGCCTTCTTCTATTAGCTGCCTTGATTATGAAAAGACTTCATATGTCTGATTAGAGCTTGGGCCCTTTTAAGTCATTCCCTGCAGGGGCGGATTATGAGACACTGGGCCCCTGGGCACAGATATGCAAAGGGCCCCACTGTCTCCTCTACATAGGAGCAAGACACTTTGCAGTGGTTTTGCATCTCTTTGTAGTTCTTAAGCATCTCTTTGCGGCTTTGTGTCTCTTTGAGATCAACTTTTTTCTTTTTTGTTGTTTTGCGTCTCTTTGAGGTCATTTTGTGTCTTTTTTTGTTGTTTTATGTCTCTTTGTATTCATTTTGTGGTTTTCTTGTTGTTTTGTGTCTCTTTGAGGTCATTTTGTGTCTTTTTTGTTGATTTTTGTCTCTTTGAGGTCATTTTGTATCTATTTGCAGTCATTTTGCATCTTTTTTGTTGTTTTGTGTCTCTTTGTGGTCAGTTTGTGTCTATTTGTGGTCATTTTGCATCTCCTTGTGGTTGTTTTGTGTCTGTTTGAGGTCATTTTGTGTCTTTTTTTGTTGTTTTATGTCTCTTTTAGGTCATTTTGTGTCTTTTGTGTTGTTTTGTGTCTCTTTGTGGTCATTTTGTGTCTTTTGTGTTGTTTTGCATCTCTTTGTGTTCATTTTGCATCTCCTTGTGGTTGTTTTATGTCTCTTTTAGGTCATTTTGTGTCTTTTGTGTTGTTTTGTGTCTCTTCATGTTCATTTTGCATCTCCTTGTGGTTGTTTTGTATCTATTTGAGGTAATTTTGTGGTTTTCTTGTTGTTTTGTGTCTCTTTGAGGTCATTTTGTGCCTTTTTTGTTGATTTGTGTCTCTTTTAGGTCATTTTGTATCTTTGTTGTTTTGTGTCTCTTTGTGGTCAGTTTGTGTCTATTTATGGTAATTTTGCATCTCCTTGTGGTTGTTTCATGTCTCTTCAAGGTCATTTTGTGTCTTTTTTTTGTTGTTTTGTGTCTATTTGTGTTCATTTTTTGTCTCCTTGTGGTTGTTTGGTATCTCTTCGAGGTCATTTTGTGTCTTCTTGTTGTTTTTTGTGTCTCTTTGTGGTCAATATGTGTCAGTTTGACATCATACATTTTGGAGCGGAAGGCCAGGGGACCCCCTGACAATTTGGGCCCGGTAGGCTCGTCCAGTGATCCATCCATGATCGTGCATGACACCATACACACTTGAGTGAAATGACCCTGACAACAGTTTTTTGTGTCTTTATCAGTATTTGGATCTTCTCGTTGAGATAAGATATTGAGGGTCTCTGTATCAGCTACTTTTCAACAGCAGCTTTGTACTTTGTGTTATTGCTGAGAAATGTAGGGTGTGGTTTGTGCCAGAGGATGCAAAGAGTTTGCTTACAGTCTGCGCCCATGTACGTACTGTGTAAGTGTCTCTGTCACCTTTTGTAGAAAGGAAAACATTCTCTTTTTAATCTATTCTTAGTTCTGTCTTGTCTAGCTTTCCTCTTGCATCTTAACTTGCATCAGAGTATTACCAGCAGCATGTCTGTCTTGCACAGACATCCTCTGTGCATCTGTGGACTGAATGAAGCAGCGGTGGGAGTCAGGAGAGAGATGGATCCAAACTAAAATACTAACACTGTCATTGTTAATGTTTGCTGGAATGTGACAGTTTCTTCACGCCTGGTGAGAATAGCTGGGAGTTGAGAAGGATTCGGGCCTTTCATGGTGAAGAAGATGAAGAATCCTGAAGGGAGCTGTCAATTTACTAAATGAGCCGCTCTTTCATCACTTCCCCACTCACACAGCTCCGCTGGCATGGACACAGCTCCTTCTCGCTTTCATCTTCTGCTCTGACTGAGCGCTCCCAATCTGCCCTGTATGTATATATGTGTGTGTGTGTGTGGGAGAGAGAGTGAGCAAAGAAACATAGAGACAGACACAGCAACGGAGGGACAGACAGGCAGATGGAGAGTGAAGCAGAGAGTGGTTGTAAGAGTCAGTTAGAAATACGGCACTGGTTGCTTTAAAGGGGTTTCTAGGTGTAGAGATATCCCGGTGTATCACCTACTGTGATTTGTTCTACTTCTGGTGGGGCTGATAATTCTGCCCAGCAGGCTGTGTGTGCTTACGTGCTCGGTCTAATGATATGCAGCACAATATTATGTACGGTGCTGACGAGTGCTCCATGTAGGTGAATGAATACGTCCTCATGTGGGCGGAATGTGTACATTTGTGCATGTATGTTAGTATTTCTCTGCATATATAGTGCATGTATGACAGCTCGTATAACTGTCAAAAATATGTGTATGTATACGTCTGTGTGTGTGTGTGTGTGTGTGTGGGTGGGTGATTTTGTGGGACTCTTGCTCTCCCATCAGTGCTTCACTGCAGATCAAAATTGCGATGAGTATCCGTGTACACAGAACCTGGCTGGTAACCATGGCAACTGCTGTGTAGTGGCGCTCAGTCATCTGACATTAGGGGGGTGTCTGCCTGGGCAGAGCAGAGCAGAAATAACACACACAAACGCGCGCACACACACACACACACACACACACACACACAGGTAGGATTAAAGCTCGATACAGGCTCCATTCTATCCAGGTGGAAGAGCCAAAGCCAAAGCAGATTGAGACGGATAGCCCCTGGTAGGCAGGAAGGCACAGCCCTCCGTCTCCGTTCATTTGTTTGCCTTGATGACTTCACTGCCAGGGAAAGATCAAGTGTACCCCCAGGCTTATTGAATCAGCAGACAAATTTAAATCCACCCATGGCAGTAGCTTGGCCCAGGAGTCCCCCATATTGTTTCCCCACGCTGGGCCGAATCACTGGCGTGCAAAGAACGAGGTCCGTTTTGTTATTGGTGCCTAATGTGACTCTGCCAAACTACTTTGCTCTGATGAGAAAGGAATTAAATGAACGCACATCCACCTACACCACACAACCATTGAGACCAGACATGTGCTGCACGAGAGTCGCTGTGGTCATTAGCGATCGTGTTTTAAAGAGTTGCTCAGCTATAGGGTGCGAGAGCAGAAAGCTATTACGGCTCATGGCATTGCTCAGACCTTGTATTAACAGTAAACAAAGAGCAGCAGGTGCACACAGGCATGGGTGTATGAGAATGAATGTGTAGTTTCAAGAGATAGAGGTGCTGATAATACATTGTTTCCCCAGACTGATTATATGTCAAAGTCTCCTGTCGCTGTGTGATCATAGCCTGCATGCATGAGCCCCTTCAATCACCATCACACACACATGGAGCCGTATATCCAATTTCGATTAGGTTCTGTGTCACCTCACGTGCCTTATGAAACACCAGGGGGAAATGACTGATGCTAGCGTCAGCCAGGGTTGCTGCTCTGGGTCTTTAGCTTTTTGTATCACCCATCACCTTTACTATATTACCTTATCAAATATTTATCACCTCACTCACACATGACCTGTCGCGAGTGTGGCGTTCAGTTGACACTAAGCTCAGGGTCAAAGGGAAAACATGAGGGGTAATGAACTTAAACATAATCGAACACGGGGGTGCCCCGGCAGCTCACCTGATGGAGTGTGTGCACCATGTATAAAGCCAGAATCCTTACTGCAGCGGTACAGGCCCTTTGCTGCATGTCTCTCTTCCCCCTGCCTTTCCTGTCTTTCTCCAAGCTACTATCTTATAAAGCAGAAAGAAAGCACATTTTCTAACAATATTAGCTTCCAAATATGGCTTCAAAATAACGGTTTGGAAATTGATTGATAGGTGACTTATGCAGAGCAGGAAGCAACTAGGCGACTAAGTGCCAGCTGCAGCTTAAGGAGGAAGTGTCTCTCCGAGCCCCACGAGACAGCTGTCCACACAAAGGCGCTGCATGTGTTACATACGTAGGTGAAATGCAGAGCACCTCTGGTCCGACGGTGGATGGCTCATCGCTCTCTTGACAACCGTATCACCCCAGTTGCTTCGTAGAAAGACCTCATTAAGCACTCAAGGGCACAATGTCCGAGGAAATGACTAGTCGGACAGCTGGAAATGTGAGTGGGCTGAATTCTTGTGCTGCATTACCACCGAATCTTATCTAATTGATTCCTGCATTAATGCTACAGTAACAACGTATGTAATCCCATAATGTCCAAAGAAAACAGTGAGGATTATGACCTATGAATGTAGATATTTGCCCTATCTCTCTGTGCAGTAGATTTGCACGGTATGGTGGGTCCAGAAATAGGTCAGCCCTGCCATCTTTCTTAATGGGATCTTGGGTGGCAACCAGGGACCATCTGTTCTCATGGTCCGCTCCCTAAACCCTGTGGTCATCCCTCTGCCTACCCATCCGCCCACACACTGCATGACACTCTGCATATTGACCCCTGTCATCTGCAAATACAACACATCTGTCTATCTCTGCAGCGCAATGACAGCACATGCACTCTAACTGCAGTTGTAACAAATCCAACACAGTCCAGCTGTTTGCAAAGCAGATTTTGCAGTGGAGCACTCTCATGCTTTCTCCCTGTGTGCACCTTCGCCTGTGATTACCCCTCTTGTATCCTATTTTCTCCATCTTATGTGTGAGGACAGTTGCTTACAGTGTGTGTGTGTCTTGGCAGGAAACAAGGTGAGATTGCACAAAGTGTGTAAGGACACTGTGGGTGTGTTCCATTGTGTTTCCACGTGTCCTCAAACATCCTGTTGTGGAGAAAATAAGTGCGAACGTGTTCTCTCGCACCCCCTGTGACTTCATGCACGGAGAACAGCTGTCATTCACAGTGTTCTACTTTTCAGACTGGCATTGTTTATGTTAGTGCAGTGTGTATTTATCCCTATGTATAAGTACAGTTTTGTACTGACAGTCCTTTGGGCTTGCATAAGCATATTTGTGTTTTTTTTTTTTTCATAGCAGCCGTTGGGTACTGCCAGAGTCTGTTTGCATCCCTGAGTTTACCCATGAACGTATGTGTCTGCGTCTGATGCGTTTGCCTCAGTGGATACAGTATGTTTCTCCATGCTGTGTGTGTGTTGTGTGCTTGTGCAAGCGGATGTGTTCTCGTGTGCATGCATGAATGTGTGAATGCATGTCTGTGTGTGTGTCTGTTTGGGCTGGCTAATTACACTTTCCCGTCGAGTGTGTAGAACTAATTTATTGCTGTCAGTAAACTCCTCAGCATGGTTACAGCTGTCAGCACAGCACTGTCTCCTATATTATTCTCCTCTGTAACAACAGCCTCATCCCTTCGCATAGAAGTAACAAGCAGTATACTGCGTACCCTTTTTCACACAGTGCCCAGTAGATTACTGGGGTAACCTTTCAGGCACCTGCACTACATTCAGGAACATTTCTCTCTTGTGCCTTTTCATGCAGCGACCGCCGCAGCTGAAAAATGTCAAAGTACCAAAAACTGCAGTTCCTCAAAAAGGCCACTAAGCTCTGTTTCCACAAGTACTCTGGTACGGTTCAGTTGGGGTACCTAGCACACAGATCTGGTACTAAAAGGTGGAGCTGTGAACACTGCAGTCTGTTGATTGGTCAATAGCAGATGATCACTCTGCTCAGGGCTGAGTTGTGGCTGAGTTTGAAGCTTATATAACCACTGTTCATATTGTGGCACATTTAACCTACATCAGTAAACTATAACTACAGTATGAAAGGATGTTTTGCTGCCTCTCGCAGCAGCTGGAGTCTGAGAAAAAAAAACTTATTTCACTGGGCCGACTGCCCGCGACTTTTAAGGTGAAATGCTTATTTGTAATTTTACTCAATGCACGAATTTGACCATTTTATTAGTTTTTACCGTGTCTCTTTTGTTGCTATCCACGTTGAGCCACATGGGTCATATGGCTATATAATAAGCTTCCTCCATAAGTCATGCATTTAAAAATATATATTAATTTTGACCAGATTATGTGAACTTCATATATTCTAATTAAAAAAAGCATTGCAGAGCATTGTTCCTGTGGGTTACAGTAACACTTAATTCCTGCGCTTGCCTGAGAAGGACCAAAGGCACAAAGCTGCTATTTTTAAATATCCCATGGAAAGAGACTCTCACTGCAGTCTTTTTTATTTTGTTCTGAAAATGTCGGCGTGCAGCCTCGTTCCATGGACAATCAATGAGGTGCAGACTTCCCTCTGTGTCATCAGTGAGGAGGAAATACAGTGAGTCCTGGATGGAGCAGTGGGTGACAACAACCCCACAGTGGAAACGCTAAACGGACGTAGGGTTTAGGTGCCAAGTCTGAAGAGTTACTTTTGGTTCCAGAGGTACCATACTGAAAGTGTTCAAGTGTTTGGTGGAAACAAGGCTATAGACCTCCATGTTAAAACACTCAACTCGCTCATGTGACAGCGTCTTCCATCAGATGGACATGATAACCCTTTGCTTGTCTCTGCAATGTTATTGCTTTCATTCACAACACAGCCACACCTGACATTAAATGTTACCTGGTCTTTAGGTGGGAAATCGGCGGCACAAATTTCCCTGAATATCGATCCCTGCTCCCATCCACACACCAACCCCTGCAGGAGCTGTTGCTGAACCTTTCAAGGATAAACTGCCTGTGTGAAAGGGGCTAAGTCTCCTGGTATGCATTCAGTAGCATAAAGTATCTTGCCCATTATATTGCATAATGTAAGAGTAAGGATCTTACTACACAGTGTTTTATCCATCCATGGGGAGCACTATGTGTTGCTGATGAATGAGGAATCTGTGCAACAAACACATCCGCCCCCACACACACAGACACATATGCAAGTACGCCCTGAACTAGGGCTGAGTGATACGGGTGAAAACACTTTAACAATATTAATAATGATATTTTAATGTATCAGTATAAACCATGATACAGCAAAGTATGCAAATGCATATGAATAATCAAACTCATTATGTATACATCAGAAATTCATTAACAGTAATATGATATGATAAAATTTTCATGATCTGATTCTGCTGAACGTCAGTAATAAAAAATAACTATGCTAAATTATTACACAGCTCTACTGTGGATGGATATTGGCACATACGTGCACACAAACACACTCAATTCCCACAGTGTCTTTCAAAAGAAAGCGCCTGTCATGTTGACATGAGATATGAACAATCAATAGCCGCAGAGACCATCTCTCTCCAGGAATCGTCACACTCTCCTCACAGCCCAATTCCTCTGTAAATTAATAACAGTGGACACGGACAAATCTATCAATTTTTCACTTTTGTGTTCGGCATTCGGTGACATGACACTTTGCTCCAGCAGTGTGTTCTTCCATAGTAAAACTCAATTTGACTTGCTCCTATTCCCTCAACTCCAACTCTGCGCCCTCTGAAACCTCCGGGCTGTCTCCTCGCCTCCCTCCCATTTCTCCCAGTTGTTGAGCTTAGCTAGCTGCGCAGCTTATTCATTTCGTCATTTGCCGTAATTTATCAGTTCAGTCGATTGCAATCCAATTGGCATTGACTTAAATCCTCTGAATGGTGATGAATAGCTGTTTATGCTGGAGGGACCACGGGGGACAAACACTGCAGCAGAGAGAGTGAGATGGAGGGAGCAGGAGGAGGGAGATGGGTGTGGTGCCAGCCAAAGTCTCTGAAACACAGGACTACACATGCATGCAGCAACAATAACCCACAACAACGAAGCAGTCTGAGGATAACGCATTAGCAAAATATTTTACATAGAAAGCATAAGTGACTTCTTTTAAAAGATAAAATAAAAGTATTAAATCAGGACGACGAGAGGTTTGTTACAGTGAGTCAGCGGTGGGTGTGGCCCTCTGTAAAAATATTTCTTGGCAATGATTTAGTCAGGGTTTGGTTTTTAGCCACCCTTGCGACATGGCTTCAGAGATGGCAATGCAGGGGCTGGTACACCACTATGCACTTAGACATTCTATAAGAGGAACCGTGATAACTCTGACGATCCCCCGACTCCTCCTCTAGTGTCAAAAACTAATGACATTGCCATCAGCCTTGGCTGTACATTGGGTTAAGTGCTAATTAGCGATGTTACCATGCTGACATGTTAAGCTAAAATGGGGAACACAGTATACATTATACCTGCTAAATGTCAGCATGCTATCATTGCCGCTGCAAGCACGGTATCATGATTACAGTAAGTTGGCAATCAGCTCAAAGCAATGCTGTGCTATGTGTTACTTTTTGGAGATATTATAGGTGTAAGACAAATATGAGGTTATATTTATGTCCACGTCATGTAAGATAAGTGTGTGTTTATATGTTTTTTATTGGTTTCAGTCGTTGATTTAGTGCGACATGTCACTGGCTTTAGTTATGGTGCAGAATGTATTCTCATACCACGGCCACGCGTCAGCTGTGTGAAGGCAGCCCTGCTGGCTTGGTTTTTCTGGGCTGCCGCCACATAAGAAACATAAGTCGTGTACTGAGTGGTGGAGGAGTGAAGAGGGAGGAGGAGGAGGAGGGGATGAGAGGGAAAGCAGGGTGTCATAAGAGGAAAGAAGAGCAACAGGGAGCCTTGCCATCGAGCCGCATCGTTTCAGCTGGTAGAAATTCACACACTGCTTTCTCACTTAGCAAGCAGACATAGTGCTGCACATCTGAGCATGCATATATAAATACAGGCACAGCGTACGGTATTATATTATCCAGAAAATATTCCGTTGCAAATTCTGTCACGTAAGAGTAGAAGAAGGGTGCAGAGTGTGTGAAACAACAACAGCTACAGCTAGAGTTCCTTAAAGATGTCTTTTACTGCTGGAAAGGTGGTCTCTTCATAAAACCTGGGCTGTCTATGCAGTAGAAAAGATGCAAATACTTTTGAATTTGGTGCTATGTGACCAGAGAAAACCTGAGAAAACACTAGCTACACTACCTAGGGGTGTGGGGGGTGTCTTAAGCTAAATAAACTCTTTAAAAACCCTCTTGGATCAGCTGGAAAATGCATCGTCACAAAGCTGAAAACAGGGCTGTTTTTCTGACTTTTTAGAGATACGCTGGTTCTCTCAGGGTAGCCACGCTACAAACATATGATGATCTTATAGAATATGATTTATTGTCTTAGATTAAACTACCCAACAGGATTTAAAGGAGTTAAAATGAACAAGAGCTTACACATCTACAGCAGTAAAATGCAACATACACATTAATGCAGCAGAAACAGCCTGTTAATCTGAAAACATCAGATAGAATAGAAAACACTGACGGAGACCATTTTGCTGCACCATGAGTACTTCTACATAGTGCTTTGAGTACGTTGGAGACCAAGCAGTGAGGCAAGGAGGAAAATAGGGTTTTTATTTTCCCCATAAATGCAAAAACAATACAAACCAAGAACTTAATAACTAGGCCTATAAAAGAGGTCAACAAAATAGAAGTATACTCAAAATAACAGCAACAAAACCAGGTGTTAACTGAACAAATTGACCTGACAAAGTGAACCATGAGGGAGCATATATAGTGGCTTGGCCTAACCATCTAACACAAAAACAGGAAAACAAAATGGATGTCTTGCTTCTCCAGGGAGAGACCTCCCACCAGCACGGTAACTCAAACAAAGACGGACGAAAATGATTAATATAACAGAAAATGACAGTTTGGCACCCACTTCTTGTTCACAGATTCTCATACTGCAGCTAAACAGTGCACTAAAATATGATTCTGAAAACATTTTAGGTGAGACATAGGCAATGCAATAACAGAATGATGGTTTATATTTGATCAGCACTGCATAGTCTTACTGTTTGATAAGAGTTTGGTCTGAGTTTGAGAGAAAGAGGAGCTCAGGCTTCTATACTCTTTGTGTCTATGGTGGTGGCGGGCAGTCAGAAATGTTCAAAAATGTTCTAGCAACAGCCCAAGAGCCAGCAAAATCCACCGGCTGTTGCGTTTTGCTTCATCTGGTGAATTTTTGTTGGCTATTGGGCTCTTCTCTCTTGCTCAAAAATTGCACATTTTGTTTAAAAGAGCAGAGAGATCTGGGCGCTGGCAAGATGGAGCAAAGTTACACTTAATTTACACATATAACCAACATTGTTATGATGCAAAGCTGGTTAAAAATTGGCAAGTATCCCTTTAACCAGATGAACATTTCAGTAAA
This sequence comes from Cephalopholis sonnerati, assembly GCA_019142605.1. NCBI lineage: Eukaryota > Metazoa > Chordata > Actinopteri > Perciformes > Serranidae > Cephalopholis > Cephalopholis sonnerati. The sequence goes on along the minus strand of JAGQAX010000018.1, from coordinate 18,722,733 downwards.
TTGTAGGGCGGGACGATATGACCTCAAATCAATATCACAATTATTTGAACATTTTACCTCAATGATGATTAATTAATGATTATTTTGCTTTTGTTTTGTGCCCTCATCGTTCACTGACAAGATCTGTGCTGTAAATATTATCAGCCATTAAAGCTGGGATATTTTTTCTAATTAAAAAGTGCATATCCTATCTTTGTGATTATAAAATAATTGAAGGAAACACACACAGATAAACTATTTTCTTGAATCTTTTTCATATTGTGTAGCCTTGTAAATGCTTGTGTTATTGAGAGATACTTGTGGAGGGACTTGTTGCCTGGCGCTTGTCAGTCTCTTCCTTTATTTGAGCCATGCACTGTTCATATTCGGTAACGTGATTGTGCTCCAGGTGCTGAAACAGATTGGTGGTATTACCTTTGGTCACTGAAACGGTTTTTCCTCAGTGTTTACATTTGATTTCTTTCTGTTTGGCGTTGTCTTAACTTAAACCAAAATGTGTCCAAACGACAGAAACGGCACAAGTCCTCCTCCATGTTGCTTCCAGTGCGCAGACTAGACGGGGAGTAGTCACGTGACTACACACGCAGTAGTATGTTTCTAAGTGAGCAGTGGGGAAATTATTAAAGGATAAGTCCAGTATTTTGCACTTTGAGCCCCATTCCTGGTTGTTTATGATGAAATAGAGTGGTTAAGACCAAAATCTTGACGATTGCTCCTTCTCTGACAATTTGAGAGAACTTGGCTTTCCCCTGCCTGGCTTAACAATGCTGTCTATGGCCATGTGTAAATCTGTCCTAAAACCACCTTAAACATTTGTTTTCAAAGCCATGAAACTCACCGAGTGGTCAGTGGTGTTCCTTGATGTTCCCACATAAAAATCGTAGCAAACTGTTTTTGCTATTCATCTCGATAGTGGAACTATTTTTTCAGCTGCCTCACACCCGTGTGTAAACTTCCGCCTGATTGTTCGTTTGACCCTCGTTTGTTATACACTCCAGCCCACTTGATGGAGATAATGCCCCTTAATGTGAGTGTAGACAAGCGGCAAGAAACCATTGTGATGTAATGGGACACAGAAAGAAGCAGAAGAAGAAGGCTGGCGTTGTGTTCAAAGGCATCGTACTGCGAAGGTTGTTTACAAGCGAGTAATAATGGGCAAGTTTTGTGTGGTCAGACTGCAGGAGAATTCCTCTGAAGTGGAGGAGCGCACACAGCACTGTCGCGCCGGCACTTTCACTGAGCTAAAAGACTACAATGACATAATACCTTGTTGTAAACAACCCCCGTTCCGCTTCGGGTGGCGGATTACTACCAACGGACAAATGAGGCTTCCTATAGGAAATCAATGCATGGACAAAATGTCAAATAAATTATCACGGAAACCACAGTTTGCTACGATTTTTATGTCTGAACGTCAACGAACACCACTGACCACTCTGTGAGTTTCATGGCTTTGAAAACGAACGTTTGAGGTGGTTTTAGGACAGATTTACACATGGCCATAGACGGCATTGTTAAGCCAGGCAGGGGAAAGCCAAATTCTCTCAAATTCTCAGAGAAGGAGCAATCGTCAAGATTTTGGTCTTAACCACTCTGTTTCATCATAAACAACCAGGAGTGGGGCTCAAAGTGCAAAATACTGGACTTATCCTTTAACATAATTTTCGATTAATTGCCCAGCTCTAGTAAATTGTATTTGAAATATGCATCAGGCTAAAAAATGAAGTTTGTGTCACCTCATGGATAACACCATTCACACTATATGGTAGGTATAGTTGAATTTCTTTATTTGTTCCATTTAATCGATCTTCATCTCACTGCTTTTGAATCTGCAGCACACTAGGGAGAGTTTTACAACTCTGAGGTGGTTGGTCTTAATTTGTCGCTATGAATGATTTTCCCCGCAGCCTCGCTCTGGGCCTATCATAACTCTGAGTCGTTCTGCGGGATGACTCATCATTGCTTGTTCTTCCTTTCCCCCCATCTATTAAGCCATCCATTTGCCACCTGGGCCTCTAGCGCTAAAGAGCCCATGACCTACACCCATCTTCTCTCGCCGCAGCCCCGGTGCCCTTGTCTGTCCCACCCTCCCTCAGACCGTTCTGCAGAGGAAAAGGTCAAGAGAGCAGACACAGGAGTGATGTTTCACTTAGCTGGCTACCCGGCCTTCTCCTTATTAGATCAAAGTCACCTGTGACTTACAAGGCAATGTGTCTGAGACACTGTGGCAACAGTGCATATTCATTTGCTTCCTTTAGTCTGGGCACAGAGAAACCACTCAGTGCATTCATTCTAAAAATACTCACAAATCAAATCATGCCCTTGGATCTAAAATGATGAAGTAAAAAGTTCAATAATTGTAATTCGTGGTTATTGTTTGTTTGGTTTTATTGCTCTTGGACTGTGTCATAAGGAAATTCAGACTCACTTAGCCAATTATAATAAACCTGCTGTCGCTTTAAAACAAGTTGTCCTTGCTATTAGATAATTAAAATATTGCCTCCTTGAATCTCAGCAAGTGACTGCAGTAATGATATTCTGTTTACTTTTACAATATGATTATTTATGCTCTGCTGAAACCTCAGGCTGAGGAGTGACAGGGTAGTCAGAAATGAGATTACATTTAGAGTCACATTAGACTGCAGGCAAGAGACAGACAGACAGACGGACAGACAGACAGAGTGACAGACAGTTCGAGGCACACAGTCACCCAGCAAACAGTTGACAGGCAAATAGGCAAACGGACAGGCAGAAAATTGCGTGCAGACAGAGAAGGGACCTAAGTAGGCAGTCACGGAGGATGCAGACGTTCTCATGTTTGTCATTTGGAGCCCCCTGTCACCTCCAAGACAGCGCTCTCCCTGTCTCATTTTTGTCATGGCTGCCTGGTATGGTCTCGGGGAGGAGTGCTGAGTGACTCAGTGCCTCTGGGATGACGCACACCTAATGGATCAGAACTTGCAGCATCACATTGATCCAACCGCATCTAACACCGCTGCCACTGCCAGACACATTTCTTAAAGCCTTCCAAAAATAGGATTCAGGACAGAGGACATTACCAAGATTAGCAAAGAATAACAATTCCTTTGGTTGCAGTCCTGCTGATTAAACAAGGGTTTTCTTTTATTTTCCTTCTGATGCAGAGGTGCATTACTGTAGAGCAAACATTAAAAAACAACCTCTGTTTTATACCTTACTTGTCAGTGAAGAGAAAATAGTTTGCATGTCATATATTGCATTTGTATAGAGCACCATTTTGTCATCGGCTTACAGTTACATTCAGTGTGTTTTCTTGCACTTAAGTAATAATCAGGTAACAGTTGGCTTTGTCCAGTAAGCGCATTTCAAAGTGTCATATAAACGAGAACTCAACCTGGTCTCACTCCCAACCGATACTTCGTCAGTAGCCCTCGGCATCAGGTACTGACACACTGAGGCACCCTGTAGTGGCGGCAATTTTTCATGCTCTGAGCAACTGCCATAGTACAAAGAGAAAGAAAGTCTGCGTAGGGAAGGCGTCAGGGGAGATGGATTGGTCAAACAAAGTCTGGACTTTCACCCAGGAGACTGCTGTTTGTTTCTTGTGTAAAACCAAAAGTCAACAACATGCTTGTATGTGTAGCAGGCTATGCTAGTGACATATATTGCTTGTTTTATTGACTACTTTGCACCTGATCAGATGTAGCCCTCCTAATCTCATTGTATATTCTTTGTTCACTGACAATAAAGGCTTTCTATGCTATTTTTATTTCTATAAACCTAAGGAAGTAAACCTATGCATGAAGTTTTTTTACCTAGGTTGTAAGTTTATTTTTAAAAGACACAATGCATGCCACACACTGTTTCTGAGCATTCAGAACTGATGCTGGTGAGGTACCCAGAGTGTTACAGTTTGATTTGGAGGGCCCCTGAACAAGCGTCTGTGTTTTAAGAGATAGGAGTGAGAGTTTGTTAGGAGAACTTGGTCACCTGAAAACCTGGGAAAGTATCAATGGATCAGGTGGATGGGTGAAGAGATAAGTACATGGAGCTGTGCATCTTTGTCTTTGAAAACAAAAGTCTGACAGTAGCCTCCAGGTCTAAATAATAAGGTTTCCACTAATGTCTCCTTGTCTACAAACACATCTTGTCCTCCACCTTGGCATGTTGAATGAGCTAACATCCGCCCTTGGGAAGTGCACCTCTAATGTCCTGATAGCTAATTAGCTACATCCTGCGGCACATTGAACACCGTAACAATGACCCTGCAAATGTTAAATCAAGTCGTCCTTATTCCACATTAACTACAAACAAATGCTGTCTGTCCGTGGCTTGTAAACAAGCCTTCACATTGTGCCTCATTGCCCTTATTTGCTTAGCTGTCAGTCAAGTTCGTATACCAGCTCAGCTTAGAGGCATGATGAACCCTAAAGGAGCATTTCCAACATATCCCAGAATGCCATTTTCTTCCTCTATGTGATTTTTGACTGCAAAATGGGAAGGACTAATTGCAATTTCAGTTGGCAGTTTCTCTGTACCTGCAAACGATAAATCAGCATCTGCTACTGAATGATGGTAAATTAACCTGGAGGTTCCTGGGGGAAGAAACCGAATACCTCCCAGCTTTATACTGTAGGTGTTGCTCTCTAACTCACTTTGTGCTCAGAGCTCCCTGGAGTGGGCTGAGCATTAAAAGAATTTCCCAGAGGGGACTGATGAAGTATCAAATTATTAACATTTTCTTGGTGCAGGCTTTATATGCTGCATGTCAATTGCTCTGTGGAGCGGGAACTGCCTCCTCTTCTCAGTCTGTCTCACCATCTATACATCAGCAGGTCTGAGTCACACAGAGAGAGATAGTGTGGGAGTGAAAGGATCATTGGAGATGGGGCTGACTGCATCCCTACCTCTGCTTTATAGGGTGGACAGGTTATCATTGCAGCAACATCGGCGGTGGAAGATAGATGATATGGTTCTACTCCTCCTGAAACTGACCTAAGAGGCAACAAAAAGCAACTGTCACATAAGGTTTTATATTGATGGCAAACACCTCCCTACTGTGCTGTGCAGAGCCTCAGAAGGTGAATGATTGAGTGCCAGCTTTCCGTGTGTAGGCATTGCGGCATTATATGCTTCATATTTCAATCTTTTTTGACCGTCCTATGACTCCTGTGTCAGTATCAGACCCGGCCATAGCTATGGGCTCAGGTTCGTACTGAATATGCTGTTGTCATTCGTGTCATGTTTGCGCTTCTAATTGCTCATCAGAGGAGTCAGCACAGTGGGGACCATCTGCTAAGCCGGGTTTCAGATCCGTTTACCCCCACTGGGATTCTGTTTCCTGGGATGGGACGGCCACGCAGTGTCCCCAAAACACATCACCTCCACCAGCCCGCCGCTTACTGCTCAGAGTTTCCATTAGATCATTAGGGGACGATCGCAGGTGATGTAAGAGGCACAGGAAGGAAGGGAGGGAGGGAGATTATTGTATGAGAGGCCAGGTGAAAGTGAGATATGGAGGGAATGAGACGGGATAAAAGCACGAGGAAAATTCATATGAGGATTGATCTGGATATGGATTTAAGCTTAAACTGAAATGTGTATTTTTTTCCTCTCAGTTTCAATATACTTGTGAGTTTAATCATCTAACATAGTCTAGCTTATTGTGAGTAAATCAGAGAAGTAGAGACATATTTTTTGGCTTTGTTACCAAGGCTCTCTCACATTAGAAGCCATGGCAAGGTGCTAATTAAATGGTTTGTAGGTCTGTCTCTGCCTCCGGCCCTAAATTGCATCAGTATTGACTTCAAAGCCTCAATGCATCAAAGAAGGACCAGAAGCAGTATGACTTTGCTCACTTCCTTCTCCCTCTCTTCTCCTCTCCTTGGACAGCATTGAAACATATTTTGAAGTCTTAATTTCTTATCAGTACACCCTGTGTGCCAGGACGCATGCCAGCAAAGTGCCAGGACCCAGCTGTATTTGACTGCATGCACAAAAGCAAGCGCCTGCATGAGTAATGTGTACCGTATGTACTGTAGGCTATATGAGTGCTTGTGTGCTCATTGTGGTTATTATGCGATATGCACATGGCTGCACTTAGCGTTAGGGTCAGGCACAGTCACAGTGAAGGTAGGGACGAATTACCCCTCAGGTTAAATCCATACTAATGAATAAAAACATACCTTGACTGGTAAACAGCTTCAACCTATCTGAAAATGACATAATGTGTTTGTTCTGTTCACTTAAGTGTCTTTTTTTAAATAATCCCATTGATAGATTTACTGCAACCAGAAGCAGGGGAGAGCTCCATTATGGGGCTGCTTAGATGAAGTAATGAAAGCATAAAACTCCCCCTGACAGAGGGGCTAAAAGGGCCAGACCATCCCAGTCTCTGAAGACTGAGTGATGTCTTGGTTTTGTGATCCCCTTTTATTACTTTGCTGCAGCTGTATGTGTCTCTCTGGCACATCGCATTCACAGTTATTCCCACAAGTGGCATATCACCGTGGCAACATCACATCTCTTATTCACAGGAATGAGCTTTGTGCCCTCTGTCTGTCTCTGTTTTTGTTTCTCTCTCTCTCTCTCTCTCCGCCGTCCCCGGGTGCTTCTATCCTTTTTATCTGCTGTTTTTTTTCAATGAGCTTAAAGAGCCAGGCCGCCCAAATTAGAAACGATAGTAGTTTTGGTTTTGCAGTTGGGTGGTGGCAGATAACTCGTGGACAGATTGTCTCAAAGTACAAGTAAAACCACAACTGCCCCCATGAGAAATATGTTTTTGACAATATAAAAAAAGAAAAGTGAGCAAATTCTGGACATTAAAGTGACAGCGTCCTGCAGCGTTGTCCTGTTGATAATGGTGGCAGATTAAAAAAAAACAAAAAATGCTAATATGTATTGTTCCACAGGGCACCGACCAACAAATAATTTTGTCATTTAATTTGGGGGAATTGCCTGGGTAATTTGGGTGAACCAAGCCTTTAGGATTGGGATCAATTCGTCAACCATCACCGTACTGTTCTGGAACTCTTTTAAAGGTAACCCTCTGGAGTTTACCATCACAAACCTATCACCTATTATTATTTTTAGTAGATTTTTTAAAATCCTCTGTTGTATATGTACTCCTAATGAAATAAGCAACTGTTGCTGCAGTGATATTGGGATCTTTCAGTGATTTACAAAGAAAGAATCATGAGCCTTTGCCTTTAAACTATGTAGAGTTTGTCAAAGATGAATGACTCAACCACATGTCACACCTAATAAGCTAACACAGCCCTGCCTTGTCAGTCGTAGACTGCTATTGGTTTAAGCAGGAAAGAACAAAAGTAAAGACAGGGTGTAACAGTACAGCCCATCGCTAAAAAAAAAAAAATGTTGGCATGGATTCATGCTAATATTGACATGTTATTGTGTGGGGGATTTGTGAAAACCTTATGTTTTAACAACGCTGTGGTTAAAGTGTTCTTAAGCCCTGATCAGACCAAAGATCAGCGACAAGACGAGTTGAGCCAGGCAACTACTTGCAATGCACCATTCTGCAATGTTCTAAAAGCCTGCCAGTTCACACCAATGCAGCTAGACGAGATGGTGGATCATCTCTATGCAACAACTGTACTTCCGTTCTGATTTTCCAGCTTTTCAGACTTATTTTGTGTCTGAATATAATTTGTAGCTTCTTAAAATGGGCAGCATAAGCACATACACCGAGCAGTCGCAGTGACCCACTGTCTGACACCGGCACACCGTGAGGATGTTAACAGAGGGCTTGGCAGGGATGGTTGGCTGTTGAAACAGGCGACATGCTTCATGTTCTAAGACCAGCCATTGGCGAGTTGACCAACTGAGTTGCTGGTGACACCATCAGCCAGCTTGAGTCGAGCTGAGATTGGCCAGTTCACATCCCTGCAGCTTTTCTCTGTAATGTTCAAACACAGTTTTGTCTCATTTCGTTTTGGAGGGATGAAAAGCAGCAATGTTTATGTAAAAAAAACACCACTTTTTGTTCTTCTATCCCGGCAGATAAAACTTAAACTCTGTGAACACAACCAGTTTTCATGCCCAAAAGCTACTAGAAAAACCACAATGGGTTGCTACTAAACAGCATGTTTGGTGACTTAAAGGCCAGTGGAAACACAGCAATGACTTGTTAAATCACAATTGGTTTTGTAGTTTGTTGGGCTCAAACACTGGTCTGCAGCTTTGCATGCATATAGCCACGGTGTCTGCCATCCCTCCAGATGACAAAATCAGCTCATATACTATGTCACTTGAGAAATGTTGAAATGATATGTATGGAACTTGCAAATGAAATGCATTTGTGATTTGCAGAAATGTACAATGCCAACATTTTCCAACGGAGACTGGGCTGTGCCGTCGTGGTTCCTATTTGAAGTGACAGACATTCACAACAGCTCTTCCCCAAACCCCATTTGAACTCAGGAATGTATATATGCAGGTGCTTCAGATATGAGTGTATACGCAGCTTTATGTGGCACTTTAAATCATGCATCAGAATGGAGAGGTGGATTATAGAAAGCCTGTGACTGATATTAAACCTATAAAATCCCCATTCTCGGGGGGAAGCGTCTGCCTTCCGTGCTGCAGGCAGCTGAACTTTTCACAGACACGTGTGTTGGGTATTCAATATTGATACGGGTGGTACTGCTACTCAACAATCAATCAAACCAGCAGACTATCATCAGAGGAAAGGTGAGAGGTGGAGCTGAAGTGGAATTTGACTCAATGTCTTCTTAATAGGGGTCAGGGGAGAAACAGCGCAAAAGGTTTATTGACTCGATGTTCATTCGACATGTAAAAATGTATTTATAATGGACTTTCTGTAACTGAGAGAGTAAAACCCTTTACTTTCTGTTTCTATTGGAGTTGGATTAGCTATCTTTTTTTGCCAGGGAGACTATTAATTATCCACTGAATGAATAACTGTATGACTTAAGTGGAATTAATAATATATACCCCAAAAGGCAAAGGAACAGAAACCATTAGCAAATTACCCTTCTGTTCCTCTCCTCTGCCATATCTTAAACTACAGAAGCATACCGAGGGCTCGGTAAGTAGGTCTGAAATTGAATATGAAATATGTTAGCTTTGTCTTCAATATTATATGAGAGACTTCAGCTCCTCACAGTCATCTATGAGCTTGTCTGGTGAAAGCAACTGCCAAAGTGTTTACTGTGACCCCTCCCGCTGATGGGTGAAGGTATTGTGTTAAGGTCATTCACGGCAGGTTGCAGGCATCCACCCACCTTATTGACTGAGCCGGACAGCTGTGTGTAGGGTTTGATCTGATGTGGCAGAGAGCAAACAGAGGAGGGATACACTGAGATGCTGCTGCTGCTGCTCTCCACTTTACACATAGCCTGCCAACAAACACAGAATACTAATACAGCGTTGCCGTCTTCCCTGCTCATCTTTCACCTTGCTGCGAGCGAGCTTTCTACCTTATCGGGACCCACTACATTGTTAGCGAGCGAAAGTGGGCTTTGGCGCGGATGATAAACTTCTCATTAACCTTCAGGAAATTAAACGGAACCTTGATTTAATTAGATAAAGATCATGTCACCGCTGCGTCTCCTCCGAGATGAAACCTATGCGCTGCTGAGGGGGGGGGGGGTCTCTTGGTGATATAAGGAGAGAAAAAACAGGATGTGGTGCAGCTATATTGTTTTATCATTTAGATGCTAGTCGATCCATTTGCTTTATTGGGAGGGAAGCTGAAGTTTTTAATTCCATATTTGGCAGCGCCCGGCTGTTCCTCTGGCTGCCAAACGCAGAATGACATTACTTGGAGAAGGATGAAAGGTTCTGCTGAATTCTGCAATATGCATCAGACAAAGTAATTGCTCTGCATGCATTGTAATAGAAATGGCATTGGTGTGATAAAGTTTTGATATTATTAACTATGGCAGGGATGATTTATGCTATGATTAAAAGCACATAATGGAATAGGGTGGCAGTAACCGGTGCCTGGACAACAGTGTAGTGACCTGAATACATTATGACCTGCGGACCAGATGGAGAATAAGCCACTTAAAGACAACCTTTTAGTATTCACACAGCGACCCTCCCTTTCTCCTCATTTTCTTACTGTAGATGGAGCGGTCATTTCTCATTGTTCTGATGGGAAATTGTACCAGTTATGTAAATGTCAAGCTAGCTATTGGTTGATACATGGCGCAATTCCATTCCTAACAGTTTTTACTATATATCCTATATATATCAAGTGAAAAAATAAATTTGACAAAGGTGTTTACAAATGCCAGTGAATTGATAGATTGAGCAGAAACATGTGTATTTATCCTTATATTGACTCTGCTTATGAGTATGACTAACACAGATGACGCGTTTACGGTGTGAAAGCAGGAATTACCCCTCTGACCTTTTTTTCTTTCAGACCACCCACTCGTTTCTTCAGATTTTTCTGCCTCCGCGCCGGAGGTATTATGTTTTCAGGTTGTCAAATTAAACATAAATGTCCACTTGGCCTCAGAATGAATTGATTAGTATTTGGTGGTCAAAGGTTAAAGGTCAAGGTTTTTGGTTGTAACTCAAGAATTCATGTGCTAATTATGAAAAAAATTCACACAAATGTCTTAACAGAATAAAATAATGAAGTGAGGACATTTTATATCCAAAAGGTCAAAGGTCTGCGTCACTGTGACATCATTATGTGCTGCTAAAACACTTTTCTTGCAATTACTCAATGTCATATCTCAGAAACAGAGAGGGAGACATGATGGTCAGACTTGATGTGTGTGAAGCATCCATGTTGTCACAGACATGGATGTAAAGTGATTCACAGAGGCATACGACCACAAGATGGTAATTCTAGTTTCTTTCTTTTGCTATCAAACACCACACAAATGCATTTATACAGCCACTCAGTCCTGACTTTGAATAAAGAAAGGCCATGAACGCATGAATCAACAGCATCATGGGCGGTAATAACAAGCTACAGTGTCCCTCGACTGCTCCTCGCAAAACCAGAAGAATTCCCTGCAAATCTATATTTCATTCATGGGTGAGTTTGTCAACAAACACCTGAGAGGAGCAACTCCCACTCAGTGTCATGTTGTCAGGCTGAAAGGATTCCCTGCATGCCAGAGGCCTGAGGAGAGATCGTGTGGAAGATCAAGTATTTTCCTTTTATTGGAGCTTAATGGGATCCAGGGAGGGGAAGAGTAGGGGAAATTTCCAATCTGAGGCCAGCAGGGGCGTATAAATTACCAGGAGTAGGGGTCTTATTCAGTGGTGATGCATGAGACTGTATTTTACTGAACTGTATTCATAAGTTAGTTGCAATCAGTTTAAACATGTCACCAGCACAACCCTGTACTTTAATGAAACATTGACATATTTTAAGACCCTTTTACAGTATGACGTTTTGTGGTGGGCAGGGCTTAGCTGGAGGCAAAACAACTCTCCACAGACATTTGCTATCGAGGCTAACATTAGCTAATGCGCTAAAAAGTTATCGTTACAGAGAAATCCAGTATTTCTCGTAATACCTTATAGTTTAACAGAACAGCAGTAGGATCAACAGAATTTGTTTTAAAACTCACTAAAGTGATCTTTCTGGATTAAGATCAGGTCTTATCTTTTTAAGGTTCAACATAGGATGGCTGAGGGCCCAGGACTAGAAGGACATTTACCTGGTCCAGCCGATTGGTCAGGCAGTGGTCCAAATGACTTGTTGCCCCCACCCAAAAGATGAATTCTTTAATCTTAGCAATTCTCACCTAGTAATATTTCTGCTTAGTAGGGCCCTTAAGTTCTGTGTTCAGCCTGCTCAGCTGTCAGATTGGGCACCACCTCAGACATGATTATGATAACCTGGCAACATGGTGCAAGATTTAATGAGTTTCCAGACCCCTGTTGATTTAACGTCTGCAGAGTGACCAGTGACAAATCAAACAGCCACAGGGACACTGCTATTGTTTTGACTCAGAAATACTGGACACCATATTGGCTGATATTTCCTAAAAGGTTCATAATTGTAGCTTAAGAAAAGGTATGCACATAAACTGATATGATATCTTACATATTAGCACCTCTACTGGTTAGCTTAGGTTTAGGAAAAGAATCATAGGTTGGGCATCATCAGGTTAGGTTAGGTATGTATCTTGAAGATGCCCGAACACTACTTACTTATCCTTATGTGACGTTACATGAACAGTGGTCTTCTAGGTCAAAGTCCTGTATTTTTTGACCCGTCCATCCACCCAGACCACCTACCTATATGGACTTTGTTGCTCCTTATACTGCATCACCCGACTTCCTCCTTTGCTACCATCACATGACGGAGGTTAGCCTGCAGTGCATAGGTCACATGATCACAGCCTCCTGCCTCACGATTATATGAGTTATATATGAATACTGGGCTTTAGTTTTCATAGGCACAAGTACCGACAGCGAAAGAGAACAGCCTGCACTTTCAAACAACTGTAGCTTGATTCTACTAGAACTGAAAGTGCTGCGCAAATAATATGCAAATTCACATATGACCCGATGTAGCTCCTTTTCTCAGATAATAGCAACACTGCAGGTAAATTAGAGCGGAGGAACTTAGTGGTGGATACTTAAAATCGTTAAATGAAAAGGAAAAGTGTTCATAATTCACTGAGGAAATAACAGTTCGCTCAGGTGGAAAATTATCAAGCGATGGCGCTCTGTTTATAATGATGCTGACAATTTCTGAGTAACACAGATCAAGCTGGCTCATTCTTAGAGGCCCTGACTGCCCACAAAATGGTACCTAACAACCCCTCATCAGGTTGATTAGTGTTTTGGAAAGCTGGATTAATGGTGAGACTCACTAGCCTCAGATTTTTTTGATTTGAAATTACTTTCACATGAGAGCTCAAATACAATAAATGCAACAAAGGCAGATCTATTTTTAGGATTTAATATGAATTGTAAATTTAAAACAGCTTGCAATCAGTTTTTCTTCCACGTCTTATTTGTCTTGAATGTGCTCTGCATGATGAACAGTCACGATCATAATATATTTTTTTCATTATGATTATTATTTTTAGAATGTTATTGGATTTCCTGCAGTAAAACCAAAATTTAGGCCTGGGTGTCCTTGTCATGTTCGTCCTCTGCTCATGTGGCTGTGGCTCAGTTTGTGGGCACTGGCAAACATACTGACACTCCAGATACCTTGAGGCATGGGAACAAGTTTGCGGACCTGTGATATCCAGCAGCCAAAAGCCACACTTTACCCAGAGTTCATCAGTCCGTGGTGTTATGTCACAGAGAGCCTCCACTGAACTCCCACGTTTAATTTTTCATACATGGCTAACTTACCACTGAGTTAGCATCGCTGTAACAGCTGAACAGTCACACTTCACTAAAAATAATGTTGCCCTCCAGCCGCCGTTCATATGCATAATGGGCATTATGGTAACTCGCTGCAGTGGCAGCAGCTTTTCTATAAAGTCCCGATTTGATATTCTGCACGTATACTGCAGTTTTTACAAGGAACCATTTATAAGCTCACGTGTTGGATGTCAGGTGGAGAATGGATATGATGGTTGAGTTGAAGAATTTTCCCCCTTTTTGCAGGCTGGTCACATGCATCCTCTCATCTTCTCTACGCTGGCATAATCCCAGTAGGGGTCCTCCTTTCTGTCTCACGAACAAGCACACACACACAAAGGTTGAAGACATGCACACACACGACATGCGCACACTCGCACACAAAGAGGTGAAGACACGTGCACAGACGCGTACACGCTGTGGCATTTAAGCTCTTGCTGTGCCTTAGAGGACATGCTCTAATATTCTCCATCCCTCCACTCCTCTTTCTCCTCAGCTGCTCACTCCCTCTATCTCGCTCTCATTCTGTCTCTGCCACAAGCCATTTTCTGCCACCTCTTAACGCTCCTCATGTCCCACGGGGAGGGGGCTATCTCTAATAGTCTCTCATCCCTCCATCTCATGTCATCATCACCTCCATCTTTTTATCTCCTCTGTCTCCTTCTCTCCGTCCTCTTCTTTTGTCCTTTTGGAATCCTTTGCGACCACTCAAGGTCACGGTCACGCTGTCGATCTCTTGGGAAAGGCTGCCATAAGACAAAGGATGCTGCAATGGGCGGGTGGCCTGCCCTTCTAGTATCTAGAGCACACTGTACACCTCACACGGTCCACCTCTGTTAGGATGGTTTAATTCGGCAGTGACACGTCTCTCACAGTGCCCAAGTAGCAAAGAATATCCTCTTTTCATGAATTAATGATGCCATAGAAAAAACTTTTAGAGGAGATTTTTCAGACAGGCTGTCGTGTCCGTCTGTAACAGATCCCCACAGGCCTCCTCTTCATCTCCCACGGACAGATGCTCATTTTAGGAGCTGTCATCCTGTCAGACCTGAGAGGCTTTCCTTCATAGCGACCCCCTCCCCACCCTCTAACCCGTCAATCACTGTTTCTGTTGCCTAGGTGCGACAATATGTGGACATCCGTCTCTTAAAGGCCACTGGGGTTAAACAGAGCCAATTCCAGGGTTGCAGCATCAGTGGTTGTATTTTGATTTACGAGACTGCATTTCATATTAGTGATGAAAAAAAGTGTGGGGGCCTGCCGGTTTATTTACAATCATTTCTTGTCATGTAAGATGAAATTAAACTCTGGATGCTATCTGAACGTTAAGACTGGATGTAATTGTAGGTTTTCTTTTAAAATTAAACCTCTTTATGTATTTTTTAAAATGAAATATATATACTAAGGCACCAATTTATTACAATTATTTTCATCACTGATTAATCTGATTTTCTTTTTTAATTAATTTGTTTTTAAACTGTCAGAAAATAGTGAAAAATGCCACAACACAATTTCCTAAAATTAAAGGTGATGTCTTTAAATGTCTTATTTTATACAAACATTTTTTAAAAAATATTTTATTGGGTATTTTGACTGAGTAAACCAGAAAATATTTAAATTAAAAAAACAGGGTTTTGGCATTTAAAAAAAAAAAACAGGACTCAAAATGATTAAGTGGTTATCCAAATAGTTTCCGACTCAACTGATTTATTAGTTAATCATCGAAGTATTGCAGCTGTATTGTTCTGTGAGGCGGGGCATTGCAGCACATTTAAACGTGACTGTCTGCCTGTCGTGGCTTGCCGCTTTGCACCTGTCCTGTTGACGGTGCCAAAGTTCATTTTAAGCGGAGTCAGCGCTCTCAAAGTGTTACATTTCACACCACGTTTGTGTTTTTTCACACATCAAAATCAGGCGTACTCCCAGTAGTATCACCTTTCAAGTTTTGCAGTGTCTGATTCAAATAAATGAAAAGCTTTCACACCATCTTCGCCGTAGACAGAGTTTCCTTTTCCACTTTTTAGATCCGCTCGCAGAATCATGATTCGCTCCATGCGGTCTCTGCAGAACGGTTGAATAATTTTCCAGATGTTTCCAACCAACACACCATTTTCAAACAATTTGCTTCCTTTCTAGCTTTATCAATCCCTCTTGCTGCTTGCCACGGTCGTCATGGCTGACAGGAGCAGGAAGAGAGTGACAGGAAGTTACTGGAGTGCATGGCATGAGGAGAGTGGGATGTGGCTGCTGTAGTGCTCAAAGCAATTATTAGTCATGATATCAGCACCACTACTGAAAGTAAAAATCTGGTATTTTTCTATGTATTTTTTTTTTTGTGTGTAATTACGGCAGTTTCACATATGCAGTTTTCCAAACCCGACTTTGTTTTCCGACAATGTTTGTGATGGTCATGTGTGATATACATTGGCACACAGGTTCATGGGTTTGTGATGCATAATCCTCACCTGCACACTGAATAATGGCATGTGGGTGAATGATAAAGCTGATTTTTGAAGGACAAGGTAACATTCTTCTACTGATCCTCTGTCCACCTGGCCCGTACCCTAGAGACACTCACCGCATGACCTTGGACAGTAACACAAAAGCGAGCTGGCTGGGGGAGGGTCGGGCAGGAGAGGATACGATCAGAGCAAAGACAGACAGACAGGGCTGTGTTTCACCGTGGATATAATATTCCCTCCTCCACTTGGACTGGACAAATCAGATATGAAAACTCCTTCTTAAAAATAGGCTTGCATGTTTAGCAGCTACTGAGGAGAAATAAAGACAGCTTAGATGTATCAGACCATCTGGACGTGTCTTTGTGCCCAGCGTTGCTGCTATAGTGGTGACACATTTCAGTGCAGAGGAATAATTCATGTAGTAATTATGTCCTACAACTTATTCCTCCTTCATTTTAGGGTCTTACACTCTTCCCCATTAGACTAAAACTGACTGTGAGTCGACCGTGGATTTGGATGATGAAAACAACTCCGACACACACCAGTGCACAACTTACTCAGCCTTCAGCTTGTATCCTGCCTGTTTTTGTCCTTTGCTCCTCTCATCATTTATGAATTGTACATTTGAAGTCTGGGTGTAATTGGTTCTGTTCTGTTGACAGCCAAACATGCCAAATGATTGTGCTTGTCTATTTTATTAATATTAATAAAAGAATGGGGACAAATTTGATGCCACGTCTAATTAGGAGAGTACAATTTTAATGGAGGTGGCCATTAGCATTCATGTCATTGGAAAGTCTGTCAGAGGCCACCTATCAGCAGACGGAGCCTCAGACAGTCTGAAGTGGACTTTCCAGTACTCTGATAGCCTGAACCTGGACTGTCTTGGGTCAAAGTTGCCTTGAGGCCCAGACACACCACACTGTGAGCTTGCAGTGATGAAGGCTGACTGTTTTGCCGCCTCATATTGCCTGTGTCTCGGGACAGAAAGTTGCACCTGACCACATGGCAAATAGCTGAAGGCCGACTAACACGTACCTACTGCACCTGCGTGAGAGGAAATAACTCTGTATATCAGTAGGAGGTGGTAGTCTGCATTCATCGTTCAAAAAGGGAAACCAGAAGAGGACAGAATGGATTCAAGACGCTAGTTAGCCAGTTAGCACGTTGACAACACAACCCAGTGTTGAAAGGAAGACATGCTCCTGGACCAGCATTCTACATCGTGTTTCTGGACCAACACCTGCAATCAACCAATCACAACCCTCTGATATCATCAGTGTGCTGCTCCTGTGCTTCTTTCAAAATTCCTTTGTGCTTCTTCAGAGCTAAGCTAGTTTTCTTAATTGAAGTAAGTACAATAAAACCAAATTCTCTGTAAGCTTGTTAGGTAGGTATGCAAGCTTGCCAGGTGGGCTAGAATATTGTTCAAAGAGTAAGGATAATGTCATTTTTCGTTGGCAGATATCTGCAATTATCACAATTCCCCTCCTTTTTTCCATGTTGATCCTGGATAGATTTGGTTAGGTTTATCCGGACCATCGTCATCATCATGCTGATTCTGGATAATTTGTTTAAGTCGACAACATAGCAGTGATGGGCCTAGATCAACCCAAACAAGTTATCCAGGATCAAGGTGGCAATGATGTCCCTGGATCAAACAAATAATGCCAGATAAAGGTGATGACAATGGTTCTGGATCAACAAACAAATTATCCAGGGTCAACGTTGCAGTGAACACGAGCACTAAAACTAGCTTAGCTTTAGCACAAAGGGATTGTAAAAGAAGTACAGGAGCTGAACCGCCAGTCATGCTGTATCTGCCAGAAAATGATGAGGGCCTAGACTAGAGCAACTGATGCCTTACTGATTGCCCGACATTGACCAAAGGCCAACTGCTTGGAGTGTCAGTGCCTTTAGAATCAAAGCTCTAAAATATCTCTAAAACTACCTGTTTTTCTGTTTCATCTTTAATTTGAGTTGAGGGGAAAGAATTTGCTAGGGAACATTTATTCCGTTTGTTATACTCGTTAGTTCTTCATTCATATTCCGAACACAAACGCACACGGCTCCTTTTATTATTAATCACCATCGACTTTACAAAGCTGTCCATGTTTGGTAATTGTTGTCCAGCGGGTAAGAATGCCCTTGTATGAATTGGTATGCGTGTGGTACATCTGTTCAGTCACACAGTGGGAATCAGTAGTCTGCGTTGAGTTATGTTGTGTGTGACTGGAATACAGAGTGTGTTTCTCTGACAGAGTGTCAGATCAAACCTCCACTTGTGGAGCCGTCTCGAGCCCCCTTGCCATTTGAAGCGGAGGGAAAGGGGAGATCACGATGTGTGCTGATGTATGGATGTATGCCATCAAAGTTTAATGGAGGTTTCATTTGTTGACATTCCCCCAGTGAGAGCACACTCTCTCACCTTCTGCAGTGACATGTGGATCTGTTTCCTTTTGCGTCTCAGTCTGCATTGACATTAGATCAGACGTGTCTGATAATGTAGGAGTATTTGTTATGAAAACAAACACCTGAAATGGATGCAAACATTTGCTCTGCAGTGCAAACATTGTTATAATTTGATGAGCGAGGGTACGCTGTAGAGTTTCTTGTTACACTGATGTGAGTATTTCTGAAACTGCTCCTCTCATTTGTTTGAAACCTGCATGTTTAGGGATTAAAGCCAAAGGAAAGCAGAAACAGTACACTGGTTTGGCCTAGAGCTTTCCTTGGCTGTGGACCTCTGAAATCCTTTCTGGCTGAGGCATCAATCGGACATTTTGGAACTCCTCTTTCTGGCTAACCCAGCGAGCCAGGCCGGATTAATGAACAAGCTTATCCTGATGCCACACAGTACTGACGGGCATTCTTGACTCCCCACCGAGGATTCCCGCTCATGTAATCTTGGGGAACCCATTCGATTTCTTAGAAAGTGTTTATTTTTAGTGTTTGACAGAAAGAAAAAACAGAAATATTCCAGCTCAGATTTCCTCTCATTTCTCACCTAACTACTCTACCCGCAAGGATATTTGTTTTCCTGTCTTTGATGTCGACCTCTAGAAGCTCTGTATTAATAGAATGCAAATCAGCTCACAATTGGGCTGCCTCATTAGCCCCAGGCTTTGGATTTTATTAATATTTTGCACAAGTGGGCTTTTTTATTTTATAAATTAACTAAAATAGCTTCAGATTTAAAGTTCTAACTTTCCTCTTTTATTGGCCAAGGTTTTAATGGAGATGATATGAGAACAGTGAATTTATTTTAAACCTGTGAGGCGTGTTTAGATGAATAATAAAAGGACAAGAAGTAATATACTTTTTATTGCAGAAGATTCCCCATTTACACAGGAAGTAAGTGAATTGCTTTACTTTTGAAAAATTGTTTATAAACAGTAAACTTATGGCAACTTGTACTTGAAAAGATTGTTGTACTTTGGACAACACTAGTCATGTACAGTCATTCATTTCATTTCTGTAACAGCTTATCCTGTTGGGGGTTGAGGGGGGCTGGAGCCTATCCCAGCTGACATTGGGCGAGAGGCAGGGTACACCCTGGACGGGTTGCCAGACTATCACAGGGCTGACACATATAGAGAAAACCATTCACACTCACATTCACACCTACGGACAATTTAGAGTCACCAATTAACCTAATCTGCATGTCTTTGGACTGTGGGAGGAAGCTGGAGCACCAGAAGAAAATAGGGAGCGCAAACACCTCACGGAGGGGTATATTTAATATTTTGATACCAATCCTCCTCTTAGTAGTTTATGTGACTAGTAAAACAACAATGATGATGTAGCCCTTTGACCATAGTACCAACAAAACAACTAGGATTATTTTATTATATAGAGGTCGAGAATTTTATCATGTGTAAAATATGGAGTTAGATTAGTCTCAATATTAATAAATGCACACAGAAGGATTCACAAATACATGTTAAGATTTATATATAAATGACTCTCCACACAAATATTTTCAATGCACACACATATATTTGGCGTTTTATATAAATGTAAAAAAAATCCACAAATAACCAAAAAAGTTTCACAAATGTATTTCTGATGCACACACAAATATTTATTGTTTTAAATATATGCAATTTTCATCAAAACATTTGTGGAAGTTGATACATTCATATACAGATGCTTTTATTTTGTGAACCTCAGCGCATTCGTGTGTGAATCTTTTTGAGACTCCCCTGACGTGACCCGATCCACAAATGCATTTTTTCTACCAAGGGGATATAGGTAGCCAATCAGATGTCTCCTTCCTCTTCAGCCAATCACATGAGCGTCTCGCTACCACCCCCACGTGGGGTATGTTTTAACGTCGTAGTGTCAGAGGGTGGCAGTAATGCACAACTACATTGTTTGCCGACCGCCAAATTAATAAGGACGAGAAGAAGAAGAAGCAGCAGGGGAGTCTCAAAAATATTCACACACGAATGCGCAGAGGTTCACAAAATAAAAGCATCTGTATATGAATGTATCAACATCCACAAATGTTTTGATGAAAACTGCATATATTTAAAACAATAAATATTTGTGTGTGCATCAGAAATACATTTGTGAAACTTTTTTGGTTATTTGTGGATTTTTTTTACATTTATATAAAATGCCAAATATATGTGTGTGCATTGAAAATATTTGTGTGGAGAGAGTCATTTATATATAAATCTTAACATGCATTTGTGAATCCTTCTGTGTGCATTTATTAATATTGAGACTAATCTAACTCCATAGTAAAAGGTATGTGTCATCTCATCAATGTCTAAAATATTGGACTAATTTTGAGGATTTTTGCACAACAAATCCTTTAAAATTAAACAACAAAATTTCTTGTTTTTTCTTTCCTCTTGAATGACAAATTTGACACTCCTACAAGTAAAATAAACTTTTTGGACATTTATTGAAACTCAAATACCAACTGTACTGTTTTCGTGCTGTGTTGAAACTCTGATGAAACATCAAGTTAAATCGTTGCCAGTGAAGACAGTCATAGTAAGTTTGACCATTTACTGTCACACTTCCTCATTAACATTCTGATGAAAACTATAAATAAAGACAATACAAAATATTCATTATATGTTCTTGTTGTACATAGTTTCAAATATGAATTGCTTTAAATAGAAATTACTTTCTGGCACTATATGTCGCAGTTACCATGGCTACCGCTTAATAAGCTTGTGTTTTAAGTAATTTATATGACATCATTTTAACAAAATTGTTACTGATATATGATATTTAACATATCCAGTGTCAAATAAATGAACTTATGGTATTGCCTTTATGATGCCTCCAAATGGAGGCAAGCGGATTAGATAAAGAGCATGCGCTACCTGTATATATATTGCTTTTCTGCCATTAACAGGAAGTGACTGAACAGAATGTGATTGAACAGGAAGTTATGTCACTGCATGACAAAAACTGATGAATAATTTTATTATTAGCTCTCTCTTTCAACTAAAGAAAGTACCAATAAGTTACTTAAAGACGAAATTAACAATGTCTTAAAGGCTACACATCAAAATATGACAAGCTAGCTACCCCTCCTGCATCGGTATTGGACGCATAGGGACGGCACATCAATTTATGCTCATTGCATGCATTGTGTCTTTTCAAAATAAACTTCCATTTTCACAGGAAATGTACAGTTTCTGCACATTAAATGCATACAGTCCCCTTTCAAAATAAACTTTGCACTTGTTTTAAACACTTTGTTTTAGGGTTTAACTTCCTTAAAACTTCCTGGTGAAGGTCAGGAGATTTTTAACCAGGCCACCAGTCTCTGCCCAGCCTATGCCAACTTTCTCGCTCTTTACACTATGGTAGATGCTGATAGCGTCAAAAAATGACACTAAAGGTTGCCCTGTGCGTCAGTGTCTGACGCAGAGGGCCACTTACCAAGTGTTGGTATTTGATGAGTTGGGAGTGAGACTGGGTTGGTATGTTATTCATAGCAAAGCATTTCCACCTGGTTATTATGTGGAAATGGATTTCTTGAATGTATTCTATAAATATTATATAAATATATATCCCAAATAATTGAGATTTTAAGTTACATATACCATGATGGAAGATTCTATCCCTATTTCCAACCCATAACCACTGTCCAATGGATCCAGGTGTGTATACAGAGAACTGCATCCTCAACCTCTCTTGACCCAACAGAGAGTCCTGTCCTCCATCTTGATTGCTTTGAACTGAAATGCTTTGAGTCATCGCTCTCATGACCTGGGTAGTTGGCCTTAATGTGAAGCGATTATTCTGTACGTCGTCAGCCCACGTCACCTGTCTGTGAGACTCTGCTCTCTCCCTGTCACAGGGTGCGTTTCAGAGACAGAGGAAGTCATTAGACAGGATCCCTGTTGGAGGAGGAAGTCTTGTGTGAAATTCTGGCTCAGTTTTAGGGCCCTTCATAGTGCTTTCACGGGGCATCCATGATGAGCTCTCAAAATTCTTTAGACTGGCAAATAAACTGAGTGTCAGACTCGCACGTGTGTTTATACATGTTAGTTAGTGTTATTATGTGTTAACAGTGTCATGTGAGAGCTGCCACCTTTAGCCCACTCGCAGTACTGGAACTTGAAACCACACACATGCACACACTTGATTTCTCGCTGCCCTCTTTTACACTTGCTGCTAAAGTGCACCTCGGAAAACATCTGACAGATTTAGCTTTGCACTTTAAATATAGAACAGGATACACCAATGAAAACCTACACGGCTATTAACGAGAAAACAGAGACATCACGTCCGAATGCAGTCCCTCTGACATGATGCTGGCCGGTGTGTTCCTTTGAAACGTGGCTCAGTCATGCCGTCTTATTACATGTGAATCATAAAATCTACACATGAACAGCCTCATTGAGGCAACTACAGTACTACAGATGCAGCAACAGCTATGCTTGGCGATCCTTCTTCTGCTGCTGAGTTTCTTTTTTAATTTCTTTCTTTTGTAGGCGGAGGGAATGCCCCTTCATTCTTGTAGGTTTCCCCTGAGTGTCGTTACATTAGTTCTGATTTGCAGTGGCGGTTGCTCGGTTGGTTGTCTTTAGTAGATTGTGGGTTTGAGGTCGACAGCTAGCCCTCGTAGACGTTGTGTGGAGCGAGTGTGTGAGAGTTGGAAAGGGTGGGGGGGATGGGGTGCAGGGGTGGACCAGCTTTCACAGCTGAATAACTGGGTCAGTTTAAGATGATGACGCTTCTTATCTCCTCAGCTCATCGCTGGGTGTTCACCGTTCGCTGCTCAGCTTTTCAGCAACCAACCACTGCTCAGCCATACTTCCCCCTCTTCCTCCCTTTCTCTTTCTCAGCCCCAATGACCCTGCCACTTCCGCAATCAGTGGAAGCACAAACTAGCTCCAAGGGAGTGTCAGTGTATATGCATCTCTATGTACTGTACATGCATTTAAGCGCAGTGCTTGAAATGTGTCTCCATGTTAGGAGGACTTACAGCGTCATGTTTTATAGAAGAAGACATCCTTCAGCTGTCGTCAAGTTTCCTTAGATTTGCTGATATGCACTCACATAGTAGAATCTGGTTGTTTTAAACATGATTTCCTCCTCCAGCATTCCACTCCTATAACATTGTTGGATTCACAGTTAAAAAATAATCAAAAGCGATGCTCCAGAACCACAGATAATTGGTGTCTACATTACTCATAATGCAACATCATGCCCAAACGTTTGCGTGTGTGATGCCAGGCCTGAGATATATTAGCTTCTAAATGCGTTGGGATGATGGCTGGCTTGTGTATCCTGTGTCCGCTTGGAGTGTTGGTTGTGCACGTTCTCAGAAATTACCGATATGCGTAAGCAAGATGCAATGCGCACATTAATTGTGGGGACAGTGTCACGTATATACTTGCTATTGTCATAACATGCTTGATTTAGGGGCTTTATTCCATCTACAGTGGTGCTGCCGTGGCTTTTTCTTTTTTCTTTTTCTTAGAGCAGAATAACAATGTAGTACTCTCCTCAAGTGTTGCTGTGTTTATTGTTAAAATTGTGCAAATCCAGAAGTTCTAAATGGTCTTAGTTCTCAAGAGTAGTGGTTACCAACCGGTGGGTCATGGTCCAAAAGTGGGTCACAGGCTCATTCTGAATGGACCGCAAGTGACTCACAAAAAAACAAAACAAAACACACACTTTATTTTTAAGTACAGTAAATTTCCAGCACAGAGCTTTTATTTTGAAGTGCTGTTTCCTACTGTAGAGTGAAGTATGAAGCTGGATGTACTGAATTGTGGGACCTTGAACTAATGACTAAGTAGAAATCTGGATCCCGTGGCTGGACCACTTGGGAACCACTGCTCTAGTCTTCACTCTATTGGGATCCTCCCGTAATACGTGTATTACACAGGCAAGTATGTGAGCAAAAACATTCACAATGCAGCCTACTGTCTATGCAAACATGGGGTTAAAAAGCAAGTATGGGTGCCTTCCGAATCACATACTTTTTCTTTTTAGTTTTATTAGGTACTGCAGCTGCCCTTAAAAGTACGTACTTTTACATGCAGTATGCACACTATGCCCTGAACTTTAACCCTCTTGCTTTTATATCCATTACCTTGGAGATAAAATAAAGACCACTTACTGAGTTCTCCAGAGATGGAGATCTAACCTGGAGAGTTCTGCTGTTGTTACTTTGCAATGCGTGTATTTTAACTTCAAAGTTATAACTGCACAGATTGTAGATTCAAACGAATTATATTTGTGACAGTGAAATTACATCAGCAATTGTCTGTGATTGTTATTTTTATAGTTATGTCCTGTTGTTGTTTGTGATATTTCTGATTATTTTGCTCCCTTAAATAAAATTCTGTTATTATTGTTTGACTGGTCATCAGTTACTTGAATGCGCTGACAGCCGTCATTGCAATTTCTGACAACTGACAAGCAGCTGTCAATGAGTTGGCAAGCTGTCATGTGTATTGTCCGCTGCGCAGAGGATTGTGGGACAGAACAGCCAAAAAAGCATGCTGGCTTGCATACCGCAAAATAGGACCAGATGTTGTAGAACATTATGGCATTTTTGGCATACTGCATTTGACGTACTATGTATTGGAACATACTAAATCTTTTTCTGGCACACTATATAGTATGGTAGTATGGATATTGGAATGCACAGTATATCTTAACCCTAATGTAGCTCCCAGCAACTGGAATTAAGCAGAGGTGAGGAGTGAGCTACAGAGGTCTAGTAACTTCACTTCTTTTGAACTCCTTTAGTCCTCAGCCAGTTTGCCTTTGGTGATCACTTTGCACCTGTAAGCCTTAACTCACTATAAGCATACTATGCCACCTTGTGGGAAAAAGACATATTTTAATTCCTGTATAGACAACAGGGCAGTGTTGGATCAGATAAGGCCTTCCAGTCAACCGATTCCCTTCCTAATCAGACCCGTGAAGTGCTTTTCATTCAAAAAGCCTGATGTTATCGTAGAGTTTCAGCTTGAGCCTTCGTCCCATCTCCTTTGTGTGGAGCATCATTGATGTCTTTGGCTTGCAAGGTAATTCCGACCCTGGACAACTCTGAGACCAGGATTGCCATCATCCTCCATTCAAGCAGCAAACCATTAAAAATGCAAGGGAATGGGGGGTGTTTACTTAATACCTCGGTCACAATGCATAGGATCAATCCAAAGGACCATCACATGAAAGTAATCAAGCTCCCATCATCAATAATGAATGGCACAATCAGCAGGGACAGTGGGCTCCTATTGTGAGATGGCTGAATAGGAGAAAAGATCGCAGGGGAGGAACTATTGTGCGCGGCTACGTTGGTCAGCTGTTGCGAAGGTGATGATTATGATAACAGTGGTGATGATGATGGTGATGTGAATTCAAATGTTTGCAAGTGCAGTTTGCTGGAGGGGATGATTGCGGCGCATGGTTGCCATTTTTTTTTCCTAGGGTGTGGAACAAGAGAAAGCTGACATTTACTCTTGATGACTAATATCCAAACAGGTTTTCACTTTTCTGCATCAACAAGAATAAATTTGAATAAAATTTTCTTTGATTTGTCTGTGTTAAACTATCATCTAGCAGATAATGAACACTTTCTATGAAGACCACATCTATAATGCGTTATGAGGGCGTTCATAGTGAATTATAATGCACATATAATGCTTTATGACTGCACTCATAAACACACATAATGCTTCCGGATGCACTATATCAGCAGTCATAAAACCTTATAGATATGATTTATAATGAATTATAAGTGTCTTTTGGATGCCCCTGACTGGTTATAAACTAGAGGTTGACTGATAGGGCATATAATGCATTATGAATACTAATGTGCTCGCCTATACACACTTCAAAAATCAGCTATAGTAAGAACTCATAAAATGCCTCCAGTTCTTTTAAATATACTTCTATAATTTAACTGTGGTGCTGTAAGATATTATACTCAAGTAACACATTCACTTTTTGTGTCATTTAGTCAGGTTTTACCTTCTAAGACATTTTTTAGGTAAAATAAAAGGCGTGCATTTTGTGTGCAAGTCTGAAATCAAGTGGCATTGATCGCAAGGTCTGGTTTAAATTTATTTGAATTGATTCACAAACAAGTGTTACAATTGCACTTATTCAACAAAATCTTGTTTCTCTACAAGACTGAGTAACTTGTTAACACCCAGGTCAACTCAGGTGTTGCTGCTAATACCGCCTTTCTTTACCTTACCGGTAATATATAGTCCCTGAAACATTATACAGACCAGTCCAGCAGGGTCACAATCTCACACAATGCAAGCGTTGACTCAGCGTAGTAGTTGAGGAGTGCATGTCAACACTTGATAACTGTTGTCCTCTCTAAGCACTTCCTCTCAACACCCCCAACACATTGTTACCGCTATCATGTACAGTTGCGCTTACAAATGTGTGTCCTTTCTTTGCTTCCTGCGATTGTGCTGGCTTGACTCTACCTGTATTTAATAAGCTGTATTTGCTGACATGAGGGTGTGCATTTATTATTCAGCGCATGTTTTTTAAAATGTTCTGCAACCCACAAGAGGCAAGACACGGTTTAATTACAGATACTGTAACTGTGTCGCCTTTTGTGTCCACCCCAACTGAATACTTTGTTTACTATAGAGCACATTAATGAGCAGAGTTAGAAGGCTTTTGCCGCTGCATGCATGAAAGTAATTTCGCTTTTGTCTGTGACTTTCTCTTCTCAGGTGGTGTTGGTGTTCGCGCTCAGCATCGGGGCCCTTGGGATATACTTTATAGACTCCTCAGAGTAAGTATCAATTTCATGACATTTTTAAATTTCACATACACTCCAGCAGGTATACTGATGATGAAATATAGATAAAAATGAACACTGCATGCATTTATATTGGCCTACATGCTGTATCTGAATGATAGGTGCACATGCGTCCTCACTCATCTCCACACACTGCAATCTCTGATATGCAAATGCACATACTCACTCCCCCACAAGCCGTGATGCACACACATACAGTACGCACACACACACACACACATCTGCATCTGAGGATTTTTCAATGGGAGGCCTGTCAGTTTCCATGGTAACAGAGACAGGCAGATACTGTATGTGTTGGGGAGTCGTTCTGTGTGTGAGTAAGTGAGTGTGTGTATTGTCAGTTTATGCGTATCCCTGGCTGGCAGTCACCCAGAGACAGATTGCAGGCCTGGCATCTCTCCGATAACCACTGCAGCTATTTTCACACCATCCAGACCCAAACTGTACCCTTTAAAGGGATAGTTTGGGATTTTTTTTTAATGTCTTGAAGTCTTGTGAGTGTCTGTCTGGTAGAGATATTGACTCATTAGCTTTGGCAGTGAGAGCCATGGTCAGACCATGCTGGCGAGATGCTGCATTATAAGGTAAAAATAAACAGCAGCTAACAGGGGCAGCTGAAAACATTTTCTCAGCCTAATTCACTTTAATTAATGGTATGATATGGAAATGGGTTCATGTATACAGTCGTAATAATTAAGTCTTTATTAAACAACAAAGCAATTTTGACATGTATTGTACCATTAAATACACAAAAGCTTGTTAAATGTTTTTGTTTGCCAACCCTATCTACTGTTTTGGTTGATTTGCCTCAAGAAACAGCAGATGAACACAGTTACATGTGTGAGCTCTCCCAGGCTCATTTAATTTAAGGTGCTGCTTTATACTGTATGTTTGCTGGCGGCAATTCTGCGCCTCCTGACTTCAGTGAGCAGAAACCTCTGTAGTAGGTACTTCCCCTCATTTTAAGAGGAACAAGACTCAGAGTGCAGTGATTTTAAATCAAAGCAAAATAGGCAATTTATTGTTTCCAATTATGTAGAAGTTGTTGCATGTGCCTCTGGCTATGAAATAACCAAAGAGGTTTTGCCATGCTCCTCACACCAGCTCTGTGTGCCTTTAATTTTACAGTATTTCATGCACCACTGATTTACCAAAATAAAGGCTTAAATATTTATTGTTATGCCTGCGGTTATGGGTTGTTGATTGTAAAGGGACCATAACATATTAGCATATCATACTTTTCATCATATTTGTTCCTCTGTGGGCAGTTGTGCAGGATGTTATCCTGAGGTAATGGCTAGCTTTACTACAGTATCTGTGAACTTTGAAATCCTGTTCCCGAGGGAACTGAGAGTCTTAAACATGGATAGGGATTCTCAAAATAAGTAAATCTAAAATACAATCCACCTCTTATTTTACCAGCAGTGGGAAATTATTCTTGGCATGAATCCAGTCACCCATTTATACCTTAGGATAAAACCTTTACTTTCTCCTCTACATCTCTGTTTCTCCTTTTATGCCCTTCTGCCTCTCCCTCTTTGTTTTCCTCTCTGCCTGTGGTATATTTTTAGCAAAAAAGGAAATTGAGAGACAAATTTCCATCCATCCATTCACTATCTTGCACTTATCCGTGGCTAGGTCATGGGGGCAGCAGGCTAAGCAAGGCATTCGAAACATCCCTCTCTTCAGCAATTTTTACCAATTCCTCCTGAGGTATCCTGAGATGTTCCAGGGCCAGATGAGAAGTATAATCACTTCAGCATGTTCTGGATCTACCCCAGAGTGTCTACCAATTGGACATGCCAGGAGAGCTTCTAATGGGAGGCTCCCAGGAGGCGTCCAGATCAGATGCCAGACCCACCTCAACTGACCCCTTTTGATGCAAAGGCGCAGCAGCTCCACTCTGAGCTCCCTCCAGTTGTCTGAGCTCCTCACCCTCTCTAAGGTTCAGCCCAGCCATTCTATAGAAGAAATTTATTCCGTTACTTATCCGTGATCTCATTCTTTGGGTAGCTATGCAAAGCTCGTCACCATAGGTAAGGGTGAGCACTTAGATGAACTGGTAAATCGAAAGCTTTGCCTTCTGGCTCAACTCCTTCTTCACCACAACAGACACACACAATGCCTGTAGAACTGCTAACACTGCATCATCCATCTGTCCGTCTTGTGCACCATTTTCCTCTAACTCATGAACAAGACCTTGTGATACCTGAACTCCTTTGCTTGGGCAGTACCTTACTACCAACCCAGGGGAGCAATCCACTGTTTTCCAGCAGATGACCTCAGACTTGGAGGTACTGATTGTCATCCCAACCGCTTCACACAGCAAACCACTCCAGTGCGTGCTTGGAGGTCACGTTCTGATGAGGCCATCAGTACCACATCATCTGCAAAGAGCAGAGATGCAATGCTGAGGTCCCCACACTGTACACTCTTTACGCTGGATGTGCATTGAGATCCTGTCCATAATATCACTAACAGTATCAGTGTTTGACCTTTTGCTGAGTATATGGACCCAGCTCTCACTTTAATCATTCAAGAACAGGATGGGTTTTAGCAGCAGTAGCCCCAGTACTCCATACTCCCATAGTACCCCCCACAGGACTCCCCTGGAGACAAGGTTGTAAACCTCTCCATGTCCACAAAGCTCATGTAAACTTGATAGGCAAAGTCCAGTGACTCCTCCAGCAGCCCTGCAAGGGTGAAGAGCTTGTCCACTGTTTCACAGCCAAGATGGAATCCACATTGCTTTTCCTGAAACAGAGGTTCGACAATAAGTCAGAGCCTCCTTTCTAGTACCCAGAATGAAAACTTTTCCAGAGAGGCTGAGCAGTGTGATTTCCTAAAACTTGGAGCATACCCTCCAGTCCCCTTGTTTTTTAACAAATGGGAACCACCAACCTGGTCTGCCATTCCACAGGTACTATCCCAGACCCTCATGTAACCCCAAGAGGCATGTCAGCCAAGACAGCCACACAGTGTCCGGAGCCTTTAGCATCTCAGGGCGGATCTCATTCACGCCTGGCATGTTGCCGCTGAGAAGCTTTTTGACTACCTTGGAGTCCTCTGGTTGGGGCTCCCCTGAGTTCTCAGTCTGCCTCATCCACAGTGGAAGTGCTGGTTGAGTTCAGGAGTTACTCAAAATGCTTGTTCCGCTGCTAGACAGTATCTTCCGTTTGGGTCACCGGTAGACAAATCTGCTTCATATAAATGTGTATGATCTCCCTTAATATTTAGTTGATACCTAGGGATGCAAAGTAATTACCTCAATCAAACACTGAATCATTAAAATCCTATACAAATAGCACCCACAGAGAATTGGTGGGGTGCAGGCAATAGGCACTTATTGCAGTTAGGGTAATATGTCATCAAGGTAAATAGCTCCTTGTAACTTGTTGTTACATTCATAATGCTCCAGTTAGTGATGCAAAGAATCGCTAGAGTTACCTGATTGGGAGGCACTGGAACATTGGACCATATGTCCACATTAATGTACATACATATTTTACATGTTACAGTGCACTGTACTCTTCACCCATGGAAAGGTTATAATGTATATGTAAGAGATACCTTGAAATTAAATCTAGAATGACAGGCTCACCTGACACTTGAGCATGCTCCCATTCACAGATATACATACATTGATAACCTATCCACGAGACGGACACAGTTAAACAGGAGAAACAAGGTTTGCAGAGATGTACAGTGCCGTAACGTCAATCCTGCAGGGCAAAAAGGGAAAACAGTTTAAACGCAGTTTGGTGCAGAGATGTAGTTTCTCTCACTGTAGTATTTTATCATTGCATCTTGTGTGTTACAGTGCACTTTTGAGTATATTTCAATGTGAGTCGGCTTCCCTGAGGCATTGCCCTGATCTCTGTGTGCTCCCATTAAGCTGAGGCCCTCTCTTCCCTCATCATCGTGATTAGCTCAAGCTTGTCACTTGAGTGTGCACGTCCTCTTAGGGGGACTACTGATCAACCCAGAGCAGGTTGAGCCGACTCAGAGGGCTTTGACATCCTAAACAGGGCCAGGCTTGTGGTATGGCCATACTTTCACTGCAACAGCTGGAGCCTCTTATGTGCTCTACTCCCATTGTAACATGTCGTAGAGCCGACATGACACTAAGTCCTTCTCAATTGTCTTCTTACAGAGACCTATTTTTATCTCTACCACAGTCTATGTGACGTAATATCTGACGCCAAAAGACGTCTGAACTGGCCAACCTCAAAATAATCCAACATGCGTCATATGGACCATCAGGGACAAATAGTTCCCAACTATTATGTCACATCAAGTAAACAGTGATATTTTACTGTTAGTAAACAGTATGATGTTTTTTGATGGGTGGGGCTTAGCTGGAGGCAAAACAATTCTCCACAGACATTAGCCAGCGCTAGCTAGCAAGTTCTGTTGGCTTGTTTTAGACAATGGAGGACGATGATACAAGTGGTGCATTCAGAAATACTCATTCCAAGTGCCTGGAGTGCACTCTGGCACAAACTGGGCTGTGCGTAAATTCGTAACACTGTCGGAATATACAGTTTGGTTATCCAGAGCACCCTATCTGGGGAGACAAAGCAGCAAAGCAAGAACGGAGTGAAATGTGTGATTAACTAATTCGTTAATTAATATAGAATTATAAAGCTCCGTTTCTTCTATCAACAGGGCTCTCATTGTAGTGTAGAGCATCAGACTGAATGTACAAGTGCACCTTGTCAGGTCACGCACTCTCTGGGACCTCAAGTCTTACTTGAATAAGTAAAAACTGACCATCAGGACCAGACTGGCCGACTCGTATGCTCTCACTCAGTGGATGGATGATTTAACAGGATTGCCAAAAGTGGGATTGCCGGCTTTGTGGTTGGTTACTAGGCCAGTCTTACAAAGGAGGACGACACTTGAACAGTTTCCTCCAGTTTTTTTTGCTTTCGAAGCTAATGTTAGTTAATGCGCTAAAAAGTTAATGTCACGAAGAAATCCAATATTCCTCTGACTACCTCCCCAATTTCTGATTAGGTGGACATGATAACCCTTAATACACACACGTTATTGATCCCTACAACAGTAAATACTTTTTTTCCTAACATGACATGAAGTGTGTGCCACACATGCCCTAAAAGGGTCTATAGTATAACAACAAAGCTAAAATAAAGCACAAGGTTGGATCTCAAATAAATCTCTACTTTTTAGAGTTTGGTACTGAGCATGGTACTTTTAAGGGTACTGACCAAATTATGTTAGTACTACCAAGTACTGATTCACGCTAAATCAATTGTTGCACATTGGTCAGAAAGCCAGGGAGCAGCCCGTGGAACTTTGTGGCTTCACAGAGGAGACAATGGAGCTCTGTGGAGCCACTGGGTTCAGACAGGAGGCACAAGCACTGCGAGGTGCCTCAAAGTTGGGAAAGTGTCCATTTAAATATGAGTGGTACCTTACCCTACTATATTTGTGAAGTCCATACCCTCTGAGAACATTCTGCACAAGGACACAAATATTGACCTATACTTTTCCTCTAATTATCACCTTGTGTGTATCGGCATAAATATAAATCTGACTCACATTCATTCCCCCATACTCAGGTGCTAAAAATTCCCTGCAGATGACCTTCTCTCCATCTAGCTTCCTTACGCTTCATTTCTTCTGGACTATTATTGTAAGGCAGCAATACTTGTGCAGCTCCCAAGTCCAAGACGAATTTCCCTATGGGGGAATAAAATATATCGTATTGTATCATATCATATCGTATTGTATCGTATCGTATCGTATCGTACCGTACCGTACCACTAAATGGTAAAGAATGTGAAAATTGATGAGTGCAGATTTAAAACTCAGCCTTTTAATAGTAATAATTACTCCACCAAATATTGACGGTCTTTTGGTACAGACTCATGAACTATGCAGGCGCATCGGTTTGCTTTCTCTCCATCTCTTCCAAACTGCGATTTTGGCCATCAGATGAAGTGAACATCATTCTGAAATCGTCTGTAAAAAAGGCAACAGTAATGGAAAGGATTATGGCTGAATCCCTGTGGTAACCGCTAAAAGAGACTTGTGGTGGAATAAGTGCATGTGGGTTGGACCTTGGGAGGCTGGAGCTGCACGATGGGCTTTTATGTCTACTTCAGTGAAGCGGGGTAGCCCCTTGGGGCAAGGACACACACACATACACACACTGGGTAAAAATGCTGAAGAAAAGCGTACCTTTCTGGTGGCCAGGCACATGTCCCCCAGGAGCTGTTTTGTTCTTAGCTTTCGACAGGTGGGGCTTTCCTAGCAGGAGCTCTGTTGGCCAATATCCTGCAGCAAAGATCCTCAGAAAAACACTGCAAAGCCTTTTGTGGAAGCAGGTAGACGGAGTTTGAAAGGAGGGAATTGTTAATTGGCTGCCATCCCAGTTGAGCACAGAGATTACTAGTCATTGACTTGGCAACCGTGTTGTTGTTAAGAGGGCTGTGTTTTTTGAATGAATGGGAATGAATATGTGGCTTTGCTGAGAATGGCCGTCCATCTGTTTGTTTTGACAAAGTGGTTGTTTACCTCAGTTCTGCGCAACACATAATAATGTACGGTAAGACACTGCCTTTTCTGTTCCTCTGCAGCAGACTTGACTTGCCAAACTGATGCTATTTCGGTGATATTTTCAATGGGAGGATACTGCGTCCTCTCCCACCCACATCTGAATCTGCTTTAATACCTTGGCTCATCCCTCATCCTTCATCCCTTCTTTTTCCTCCTCTGTGCTCCCATGAAACAAATAGAGAGGAATGTAGGACAAAGTCTCTGCAGGCTGTTCTTAAAGGGATGCCCTTGTTCCTGCTCCACTTCTGTTTCTATTTCTCTCCTCTCTCGATCCCTCCCTGTCACACATACAGGCTAGTACGTGCGCACACTTGCATTGTCACGTTAACTTGCAGAAGTGCACACACGTATAGACAAATTTTGTCTCTTGTCTAAGAGACCTCATAAGCAGCAGCCTGTGCCTGTAACTCTATCATTAGTGTGCGATCAATGTCAGCACTGAAAAAAGAAACAGTGCCTGATGACTAATTAATGGGGTAAGGTGAGAAATATGGCTGAGCAGTGAGACAAGCTTGGCAGACTTTGTGGCGATAAAGGGTTACCTATATAAGGGCCTCTCCTTGATCTGTTTTACCTGAGGCTTAACGTAGATCAGACAAGACCATGTAACCATGAGAAGACTTAAGCCGTAGTTGACACCTTTCCCACGTGGCTTCAGATTTAAATACAAAAATCTGTTGCAGAAAGAAATGACTTAATTTTCAGCCATTTTCTGAAATCTCTCGAAAATCACTTTATACTTTTCCCACATGCTTTTCTGCATTCGTAATGAGTGAGATATTGTCAACATTTGTTCTTGAAAAAAAAGAATACCTAATATCAACATCACACTGATAGATTGTAAGCTTTTGTGACTGTCATGGAACATCACAGTGCTGTTTTATGTTTCCGGAGCC
This sequence comes from Cephalopholis sonnerati, assembly GCA_019142605.1. NCBI lineage: Eukaryota > Metazoa > Chordata > Actinopteri > Perciformes > Serranidae > Cephalopholis > Cephalopholis sonnerati. Next base: position 18,688,189 of record JAGQAX010000018.1, on the reverse strand, counting down.
TCTCCCTGTAGACTGCAAAAGAAATGAAGCTTTATAATTGCTTTTGATATCTGAGCATGAGCTGAGAACAGTTCCAGTATTTGGAGACCTGCTTAGCTCACATGTGGTGAAGCTGAACATTAGTGTGGTGGTATAACATGTTAGCCCTCAGGTATTATTCTAATGAGAGTGAAATTACCCTGGCTGTCACTCTGTCTGGTAAATGCAGATTCAGTGTGTGAAGCACTGATTGAAGTCTAATAAAGAAAAAATTACCGGAGAGATTAGCCAAGTTGCTCTGCAATTTGATAATTTTTTCTGGTGTCAGTGCACGCTGACTGGTCCAACGTCTTTGTTTATCAGAGTCGCCATGGCAATATTAAGGCCATTTGCTGTTGCGGTTGCCTGATATCCCTCAATGCAGAGCGGAAGGGCTATTTTCAGACCACAGCATGAGCACAGCATGAGCCACTCTCAAAACATGCAGTTAACTTAATAAACCCCGGATGAAACTGAAATGATTTAAGTGCCTCTGTGGCTTTTTTGGGGTGGGGATGTCCAGCCACAGTGTCAATTTGTGTTGACTCTTCCAGATTCCACTCAGACTGTTCAACATTTTAGAAAAATAAAGAAAAAGAAATAAGTGTCAATTTTATGAGGGATAAATGTGCCTCAGTGAATTTGAAACATTAAAAGGACATGAATTCTTAACAAAACATTATGTGGTGGTGGACATGAATTGTGTTAAAAATTATGTGCTGGCAACACAAACATAATGCCTGTGCAAAGTCAATGAGAATCTTTTGTATTGGTGGACACAGGAATTAAGTGTAAAGAGCAATAAAGTGTGAAAACCAAGAGTCAGTGTAGTTACTTATGTAACTATGCGAAGTATTTTGTGTACAACATACAACTACACAAAGCACATATGTTCCTGCACATGGTTATTTTAACCAAAACCACAATCATTTTCCAAACTTAAATACAAAGTTTTTTTGTTTTCTAATCCTAACCAAGTGTTTATCTTTCCCTAAACCTAACTGAACTGCACCCGTCTCATAATATTAACCATTTAAACTGCAGCCGTTCATAATAGACTCTGCATTGGCATTGGTTTTGTTAAACCATCCTGCAGACACATGCTGTTTATGAGGAAAGTTTGCAGGGTTTCTATTTCGAGCATAAACTGAGACAGTGTTAAGTGGACAGACATATATTGGTCCTCTTCCGTCGCTCATTTGTAGAGAGCATTCAAACTTTTTGCTCCATTGCCAGGTATTTTTCATTGTTGGTGAACAGTAGAAACAAACTGCATAGGATAGTCAATATGTTGAGTAAGATTACTGGACAGCAGCAAAACAATATGATGACGACTTGCAAGTCCTGAGTGGCAAGGAAAAGGCGGGTGATTATCAGAGAGGTTTCACATCCCCTATTTAGTGTATGTGAGCTGTTGCCACCAGGCACAAGCTACAGAGTGCCAGCCCTCCGAACCAATTGGGCTTGCAGATCATTCGTGCCCACCAGTATTGCATTGAGGTGCCCTATTTTGTTTTTTGGTACTGTTGTTTTTATGTTATCATATGTACGGCTCACAACAAATTTCCGAAGGACTAATAAATATCTATCTATCAACCTATCTACAACGTGATCTTCCCGTCAGCCGAGTTTGTGTTTGCACCACAAACTGCATTAGGTTTGAAGCAGACCCACTAGAGTTCAAATATCATCTTTCACATCACTCAAAACAAACTGATCCAAAAGAGGAAATGCTCTCAAATTTGTTACCAAACATGTTAGTGTGAAAACATCCTCAAATTAATAAACTGATTAGTCTCCTGTCATCCCTGTTCAATGTCAAATTATCTTAATTTCACTTTTACTATCTCAGTGCTGTGATGAGCTCAAAAGCCAGCTAGTAATTATTATATTCAGATGAGAATAAAAAAATAAGTAATAACTTTGCCGTACAATACATGAATGATTTGAAATTTATCTAAAAATGTTGATACATGTCTTTTCTTTATGAGGGAATTATGATGGGGTTGTTGTAATTACTTGATTAATATAATTTGTAGATTTTTTTTTGTACTTATTGAAGGTTATTTTGCATGAGGAGGTCTGAATAAACTGATTTAATGACCTGAAATTAGAACAAATAAAACCTAGCGCCACCAACTTCATTCACTTGACAACGCTAATCAGCGCGCTGATAACGACATTCTCTTCTTGCATAAGGCGCATAACCACAGCCTTTATCTCTTAATTGGTTTGTGTTCAAAAGAGGAGTGATGTGATGTGTGTAGTTTAGCTATTGTACTGTAACACTGGCTTCTGAATACATTAACCATAAGTGTAGTTTCTCTATTGCGAAGATGTAGCTCCTTTTTTACATTGCTGTATTTATTTATTCTCTCATTTCAAATATATTGCCTCGCTGTGCATACTGTATGAAGCTGTGGTTTCTTTCAGTGATGTGCTATTTTCACTCACAAACTACTCCTTTGGACTCTAAAATAAATAACGTCTTTGTAGAGGAAGTGCTTGAAGCGGGGTGCAAGTCATTTGCATTCAGATGAAAAAATTGAGTTAGCTATTTTTAGCCTCCCCGAGGAGGTTTTATTTGTCCATTGCCCTTGTAGGTGCTGAAGTATTTCTTATTTTAGTAATGGTGCCTTGGCCTAAATCAGTCATTTAAGTACTAACCTGGCCTTCTTTCAGCTTCACAGACCCCTCCCTGCTGTCTCCCCTACACGCACATGCACTACCCTCAGGAGAAATACTGCATGGAAGCCAGACGTTCGGTTATTGTGCTCAAATCACAGTCTAAATGCGTCTGTGTTTTTTCAATTGGGTTCTATATTGTTGTGTACTAACAAATGAGACTATGTTACATTCCAACATGCCTATGAGCTTACTAGAGCAGAAGACATTGGTGAGATATGAAGAATGACTCAGATTTGGTGCGTTGCTCTGTGGTTGTGAGCATTAGTCAAGCCGCCAGCAGTGTGGGGTTGTTATTGTTTTCTCAGGGGGCAACCTTGCTGTTGCTCCTGCAGCTAGTCAAGGTCATGTGCGGGCTAACAAAGGGCTGGCTCCCGCCGACTGACTGAAGGTGTTTAGAACTATTTTTAGTACGTCATCATCAACACACTCCTTTGCCCTTGTGAACAAATGGGTTTTACCTCTTTGGTTGCAGACTTCCTGATCACAGGAGGTTGACATGGGGAAGCATTTTATGTCCTGAAATAGACGTACATGCTCTGCAGCCTTCCCTCGAGCAATCGCTGTTCTCCTGTGTGTGTGTCTGCATGTAAGTGTGTATATAAGCTAGTGCTAGCTCTGCTAATAAGCAGTGTGGGGTTAGAGGGGGGCTAGTGTGGTGCAGGCATTCACCAAGTCAAACATAAGAAGACTGGAGTTTACCACAGAAGCTCAGGAATCTCCAGGCAATATCCATGTGGCCTAAAACTAGCATTGTGTGCTATATATATATGAGACAAATTGTCTTCGGTACCTCTGGGAGCTCAGTCCCCCTCCCTTTTCGCTCTGTCACTTTCACATCTTCCCCTCTTCCTCGCCCTCTTACTGTCACTACCTCTCTTCTCTCCCTGTCTCTTTTATCTCTCCGTGTCTTGCTGCTGTCTTTCTTTCTCTCTCTCCCCCATCTCTTCCCCTCTCTTTCCTCACTCCTCTTCCTGTCAGGCAGGATGTTGTAACCCCAGGCTGTGCCAGGGCTTAAGGAGTAATAAGAACTGTGGTGGGCAGATCTATTTTCTGCAGGACACTGGCAGCATGTGGCCAGGAATCCCTTGTGATTGTGGAGTGTGAAGTGACATTGAAAGCAGGAATCAGGATTTTGTCTTGTCTTTCATGCTTTCTATGTGGGAAAGTGACACAAACAGAAACACGTATATATAGTGCTGTGAAATCCAACACATGTCCTGCAATATATAACATATTTGAAGAGCTTATAATGCTTAGGATTTTGTTCTGACTCTACCAATGAAGTGATGAGTGAACTCTGTGGTTTGAGATTGGACACAAAGTTGGATGATCACACTTATCCCATACTTGGTGATGGCCTACAAACATTTTTTTTCTGGTGATGTTTATTTGGTATGGATTTACACTTAGAATTTTAGAACTTTATGCCTTCAATAATAACAACAATGGTAATAATAATAATAATAATAATAATAATAATAATAATAATAATAATAATGCAATTTATTCATAGGTGCCTATCAAAGCACTTAAGGACACACAGTTTAAAAAAATCATGATTATAAAAATTAGGTATGAAATAATCATCACAAAGTCATTAACAGGGCAAGTCTTGATATGTGTGTCACCATTAAATCAGACTGAATATGTCAGCTTGAAAAGGTGTATTGTCAGACGGGATTTGAAAGTGGAAAGGGAGTCAATATTGAGAATGTCATGGGGGAGAGGGTTCAGAAGGCGGGGAGCGGAACGGCTGAAGGCTCTAGCACCATTGGTAGTCAAGCGGGCAGATGGTTATCTAGAGGATCTAAAAGTAGAAGAGGAGGGTGTGTAGATATGGAGTTCAGACAGGTAGGAAGGGGCTTGATTATAAAGGGCCTAAAAGGTGAGAGGCAGAATCTTGAAATTGAAATCAACTGGAGTTAACGAAGACACTTGAGAGGAAGACCAAAGAGAACAGAATTGCAATAATCAATATGGGATGTAACCAAAGAATGAACAAGGATATTGGTGCTGTTAGGTGTGAAGACGATTAATATTATGTAGATGAAAGTAAGACTGAGTAACATTATTGATGTGGGCCTCAAAGGACAATGCACTGTCCAAGATGACACCCAGACTCTTAACCTAAAGGGAAGGACAGACTTTGGAGTTGTCAGTGGTCAGAGAGAAACTGTTTGGTTTAGCCAAAGTAGATTTAGTACCTACAAGGACAACCTCAGTTTAACAAAGCAAAGTTTGAGGAAGTTGTATGAGCGCCAAGATTTAGTATCCAATAAGCAGTAAGAAAGGAAATTGGGTGGAAGAGTGGAAGTAGGCTTGGTGGATAGATAGAGCTTGGTGTCATCTGCGTAGCAATGACATTGAATACCAAATTTTCTGAAGATATGGCCAAGAGGTGGAAGGTAGATAATTAATAAAAGGGGACCTAAGACAGAGCCCTGGGGAACACCACTAGTAACTGGAAAATAGTTGGATCTGAAATTTTGAAGTTTAACAAAGTGAGTGCAGCCAGAGAGAAATGATTTATTTAGATCTATGTATAATATGCAGGTGAGGTTACAGCGATAGTGTATATTTAAATATGCATGTGTACACATATACATATATATCTTATCTCATTTCTGTCTTTTCTAACACTTGAGTCTTGTGATAGGTTCATGTGACTATCGTGAATATCGAAGATGTTGCTTTACACAGGTAACTTTAGTTGGATAAAGACTAGTTGTGCTCATAGTGTAGCCATCTTGGTGTTGAAATTTGTGAAATTTGAGCCCTGCATTATACAAGCGATTTATTTTAATGGAACATAAGTGTGCCACACATGGACATGGAAACTTCCTGCATTGACACTAAACATCAGCCCCGGACATCTGCTGCCACCTCATCCAATATGAACCTAATTCCCAGCGACACTGGACTGATTTCTTCAGGCCATAGTGTCTGTAGATGTATTGCACTAGATATGATTAGACAAAAATCATACTTTTTCCTCACTGTTTAAATTTAAACCTGCATTAATTGATTTGTCACTTTGGGGGTAGTGCATTGTCAGCTTTTAAAGTTGTTAGGCAGAGTTGCTCATTTACACATCCAGCAGACAGAGAGCAACATTAGCATCTATTTGGAGTGGGTTGTTTTTTTTCACACAGGCCTCACCCTCTACTGCACTCCTATAGAGTTCAGCGGAGGGCTGTGCCTGTCCTAATAGGACTAGGGTTACAATAATGTAACCTTCGGTTCTGGCCACCGATAAATTCAATATTAACTCTTCTTTTGGTTCTGCTTTGGTCTCCACCAACTCCTGAGGGAAATATCTGGGTCTTTAGCTGCTAAATGCTCAACTAGGTTTGCCACGTAGTTGACTGGTTGTAGGCTGTAAAACCACAACAATAAGTTGAAAGACGCTACTGCAACATCGAGTGATAATTCACTGTAGGTTTATCACTACAAGTCACACCCTCCACATTACACACTGTCACTACAATTATTTATTCGTTTAGATAAGATTAAAGATTATTTGGAAATATTGCTTTGATGTTAGCAGAGAACGGATGGCTCACTATTAAGCTGTGTGTGTATAGGTGGTGAGTCACAGCTCTACTCATACAGCACATCTAATTCTGTCTGTTTGCTTTTTTTTTTGCTCCATCTATTTTCTCCTCCGTATGCAGAGCTGTGTTAGAGAAGTATTTATCTTTTAAGATGATACAATCAAACATTTTGACTTGCAATATTTACAGCAGCTTATTAATTCGTATGTCTTTACTTTTCAGTCCCCATTGCCATTTAATGAAACATGTTCAGCAGCTCTGCGATAATAGACTGTGTGAACCTCTCCCACCCTGTACTATTGTGCTTCTGAGCTTAAGAGAGAAACCATAGGTTTGCCTGATGTCTTCCCACTACTTTGATGAATAACACATTTTACTTTTGAATAATGATTATAGAAATGACTACATTAAAGCTGTCAGAGTGTAGCTTTTGTGCTGCCTTATATTGCCAAATCAAGACAAATTCAATGTACCACTCAGCCCCTGCTGTGTGCCGCCATGCTCTCTCTGTGTTATTGAGAATGCTTTGGCTCACGTGACTGTAGATGAGCGGTTATACAGAATTAGGCCAGAGCTGGGCCCGAGGGGAAATCCCACAGTGACCACTCCAAATGGTGTCTTCAGTGTGCACCATCTGTGTGTGTGTGTGTGTGAGTGTATTTGTATTAGCATATATATGCGTGTGCATTCTCTCGCACAAAGGTCTTTAAGGTTAGCTAAGGTTGTGGCTTCAGATCCATTTTGGGAGTGAGGTCGCTTGGGCTCCAGTGTGCTGTGTGTAGATGGATGTGAGGAATATTGTGTACACGGTTTGGCTGCATGGATGGATTACTGGACGGGCTTACCGGGCACAAACCCAAAGTGTCAGGGGCCCCTCTGGCCTTCACCTGCAAAATGTCGCTCAAATTAACACGTACTGACCAGGAAGAGACTCCGATAGACCACAAAGAGATGCTAAAGCTGCAAAGAGACACAAAATAACTACAAAAATAGGCAAAACAACCAAGAAAGATGCAGGACAACTACTACAAAAGGATGCAAAGCAACAGAAAATTAAGTCTGTGTCCTGCTGCTGTGTAGGAGAGGTTGTGGGGCCTTTTCATATCTGTGCCCAGGGGCCTACTGTCTCATAATCCGCCTTTGTTATATTGTATTTATGATTCATGACAGGTTAGTTTTCACACCCGTGTTTAGTTTGATGCCTAAGGAATCACGTGGAGATGCCGGCGGTGATTTAATAATTGAGTTTTTAGGCCAGATCAATGTAATCTCCTTCGAGGGGTCAGAAGCAAATCAACCCCTGTCTGAAGTCTGATGGCTCTGTATGAGAAAATGCCTTTCCAACCAAAAAAATATATATGTTATTTTATTTTTAAACAATTGCTGGACAAAGCAGACTCATTCTAATCATCTTGGCCATGAGCCAGGGTTTTACATCATCTTAAAGATCACATCAGTCCTTAGGATATGCTCGAGACAGACCACACACTCACGAATTAGAAGTTGGATCATCCTCTTGGAGCAATACGTTCTCTCTGGCATGTCTGTACTCAGTCATCCATTATAATGGATCATCATGAGATAAAATGTTTGATGTTAACTGGAAGATGATTAAGCTCTCCACCTCTGGAGGTTCTTATCATGCAGGAAACTATATTCTGGATCTCACGCTGTGCCCCTATGGGCTCCATGCATACAAATACTTTTATGTTTGAATTTAAACATATGGGACTAGTGCGTGTGTACTCTTGTAAAGGCCTTGTGTGTGTTTCCTTTCCAGTCTATACATTCCCAAAGGTCGCCTATAGCCAGCCAAACCATAATGCATATTCATGTTTCTCCAACGGTGGGATTACCTCATTACATAGGAGCAAACTGCTATAGGCCCATGACGGAGTGAAGAATGGGGTGTGCACACTGCCTGTTATTGCTTTTGTTGAGAGCACCCACTTGCTAATGGTTAATCATCACAAGGTAAACATGAAGATGGATTACGTGACAGACCAGACAGATCACGACTCATTCATCATCATCTGCCTGTTTTTTCTTTTAAGCAGCAGCCAGCTAGCTCGGTTAAAAGGAGAGAGCTACGCAGCCTCTTTCTTTGTGTGCAGTCTGTGTCATATGAGGGAATATCTGTTGGAATATTTGTGTTTGACAGATGCTGAATCATTTATGCATGCTGAATGTGCTGTCACATCAAAGCAATCACCAGTTTCAGTTTATTTTCAGCTGTTTAATCTATATGTGGTTGACTCCACAGCTACAGTGGCTCTTTTATCTTGGTCTGTTACCCCCTAGGGCTCAGAGGAGGAATCACAGGGTGTCAGTGAAACTCAAAGGCAAATCACTAATTGGTTATTAATCGTGTTTTTAATCCCATATTTTGATTAAACTAATTTGCATTCACAGACAGAGGTTTTCTCAGTAACTGTAAAAACATATTGCTGGCAAGGATTCAGTTCAGTCAGATTAAATGGGAAGCACCATTTGTCTGCGCCATTTGACCTTGACAGCTTCGAGCTGGCTGTTGTTACCAGAGAACGGTTTCTTATCAGCTCTGTTAGCTGAACTGAGGAAAGGTGATCAGGATCAGGTCATATATGCATGACAGAAGAAAAAAGTCAAGTTACAGCATAAATTTATGATGATTCTGATATGACGGGGTGTGCAATAAATCACTGTCTTTTGGTGTATTGTGTATCTTTAAGTGTATTGTGATGATTTACCGAATTCTGTTGGCTAAATAAACCAAGTAAAAACATGAGATACCGAGGATTATGTGTTATTTGTATATATATGTGCAGATTTCTCTCTGTAATGCATAGAAGTGGAATACAGTTTAATTTGCATACATTAAACATATTGTATCAATAAAAAAAATTATGATATTTATTAATTCGTACTTTCAATATTGTGATTTTAATCGCCAGAAAAAAAAGGTTGGCCTTGTACATTTCTTTAAACCAGGGGTATGTCACATTTGCACATTAGCATGTAGTGGATATGTTGAAACTTTATTTTATATTTAGGCATAATTACTTGGTTATGGTAAGGAAAAGATAATGCTTCGGCTGCAAATACCTGGTTTGGCGAGGGCAATCCCTGTTGGAAAAGCAGTTCTTTTCACAGTCTGTAAAAAAGCAATAACAAAAAAAATGGTTAAATCAAGAACCTCCCATTTTAATTGACTGGTTTAATGTGATGCATGAAATTTATATTATGGAAAAATGAACCTCTGAACTGAGACTTAAGACAGCTTTATTTGAAAAACATTGGAAAGAATGGGTAGAATTTATGTAGCCATATAGAACCGACTTCAAATAGAAGTTGTATAGTAACTTAGTGCTGGCCGATGTACAGAATGAAACAGTGTACTGTTGTTAATTTCCTGAATGATGTGAGCTTTATGTGCACTGTCATGCTGTGAGCCTCTAGAGGTGATGCATTCAATGGGCAATTCAATGTAAAACACCCAAACTAGACACTCCAAGAGGTGCCGTGATGCACTGTGATACTGCCAAAATCCTAAGATATGTCATGATGCAGTTGTTTAATCATACTGTCCAGCACTGCAGTAATTGGCCTGGGGACCTGTTACACTGGAACCTTAGGGTCCTTTCTTTTGATTACTGTTATTTTCTTTATTTATTTATTCATTTTATCATGTTTTTTTGTTAGTTAGTTTGTTTGTTCAAGTGGTAGTGTTAATTGTCTGCTCGTCTGTATGTCTGTTTTTTTTCTATTATTATTTTTCTATCTATTTGTCTGCATGTTGTTGTTTTGTCAGTTACAAAAAAGTATTTAGTGAACATGGCTTTGTATCTGATGATTTTTTTTAATTTAATTAAAAAGAAAATTACAAAAAAAGGACAAGCAGCAATGTCTTTTCAAAAACAACAGATTTTTTTTGCCACAGTCAAAAAATGCGACTACTATCCCACTGGAAAAACAGCAATGGGATGCTTAAAAAATACCTATGTTCAGGGCTAAATAGCCGCTCAAAATACAGCCATGGGTCACTAAAAAATACCCACATTTGATGCCTAAAAAGCTGCTGGAAACACAGCAGTGTCTCTCTTTAGAACTGTTGATAAAAACAGCGTGTCCGGCGCCGTCTCGGGTGGCAGCCTGCTAGAGTTGCTCTTCTTTTTGTGTCTTTTATTAAGTTTTTATCTTATTTATGTACTTTTTAATGTATATTTGTATATTTTGATAGATATTTGATAGATATTTAATACTCTATTATTCTAAAACTGGGCCCAGTGAGTGACCCTGAACCCATTGGTTGTCTGGTTGGTACTGATGGTTAATCATTAAAATTGTGGTTACTGCACTCAGTGTTACTGTAATTTGAAGCATTCTCCGGCACAAAAAATAAAGTTCTATTGAATTGAATTGAATGTAATAAATATGAAATGTGCAAGTGGAACATGATTATGATGGTTTGCAGAAATGAACATTATCAACATTTTCTCCTGGCGACTGAGCTGTGCGATTTCACCCATACTACTTTAGTAGTCATACAGATATGCAAAGCTCATATACCAACTGTAGAAAAAAAAACAAACAAAGCAAGATGAAAGCCTAAAAAATCACATTCCTACTGTGGAAATATGGGAAGGTCCCCAGTCTTTGCCACATGTGTGTTTACGATACAAAAGACATGAAAGACCTATCTCTATAGTATTAGTTTACGAGTGTTTAACCTTGTTTTCCTCCCTCTCTGTCTCTCTCTTTGTTCTCCAGTCCTATAGAATCCTGCCAGAACTTCTACAAAGATTTCACGTTACAGATCGATATGGCATTCAACGTTTTCTTCCTTCTTTACTTTGGCTTGCGGGTAAGTTGGCACGTGGATGATTACACACACACACACACACACTCACTCACTCAAACACCCATATGCTGCACACCCTGGTGTAAACAATACACACACAGCCATCATTTTGCATACATTAAAATCTTTAAGATTTTTGCAGGATAACCAAGAACACTTAGACACAAACTGGACGCCACCTTGGTCACCTAGGAGTGCTCACACAGCGTGTCTTAACTTTAAACTGACACTGCTGTAATAATGTTGCTAGCATGGCTGTCATGCCAGAGCAGCATTCCAGTGGTGCAAACACAAGCCTGCCATCCTGAATGAATGAATAAATAAACTCATAAGCTGCTTACACCACCAACCATTCGCATGACTCAGCAAGTGGGGTGAAGCTTTTGTCATTCTATACAGTATGTCAGCGATGCCAAAAGAAGACACTGCATGTGGTTTGAATGGTGGACTGAGATGGAGAGGTGGACATTTGTATAACAGTAGAATTCGATGATTATTCTTAATGCTGTCCCTGTTTGTTTTCACAGTTTATAGCAGCCAACGATAAACTGTGGTTCTGGCTGGAGGTCAATTCAGTGGTCGACTTCTTCACTGTTCCTCCCGTGTTTGTTTCTGTCTACTTGAACAGAAGCTGGCTCGGTAAGTCTGCCTATCCCTTTCAGCTGTTTCTTTCTATCTCGCTTTGACACTCCATTTCATAAATCCATTCTTTCGTCCTCACTCGCCTTGTCTTTTCTTGCTTTCTTTCACCGTTTTTCACTTATTTGTTTTCCCTCAGTGCCTCCCATCCCAACGCTCCTCTTTTTCCATTTCTTTTTTTTTTTGCCCTCTATCTTCACATGTCACCCCTCCTTTTATCACTCCCCATCTCTCCCTCTGCCTCCCAGTCCCCCTTCTGTCTCCCCATTACTTGGAGTGTGTCTCCGAGGCCCTCTTGCTCTGGGCTGCAGTCAACTTTCCCTCATCATTGAAAGTGACAGGGCTGGGTTCCTCTGATGTTTCAGGGAACACAGACACAGCAGAGTGGATGGGCTAATGGGAGTGAGAGTGACTCAGAATCGGGCTGTGGTTATCTGTGTGTGTATGTGTATGTGTGTGTGTGTGTGTGTGTGTGTGTGTGTTTGTGTGACTGTGCTTCAGACTCATTGGTAATTGCCGTGTTCAGGCGTTGCACCTGGAATACCTCACAGCGGTCCATAACTGCCATCTAATGGGCTCATTCACACTCACACACACACAAAAAAAGCACAGGCAAACGCATGTGTTATCCCCATACACACACATACACACACACTCTTGCATGAGCAGACTGGAAAACACCCTAACCTGCATTACATAACGACCTACTTTTCTCAGTGCGTTCAGAATATTGTGGCCTAAATTACACTGCAGTGAAAAGACTTTATTCTTTTTCGGGGGCACTGCCACTCTACTTTCAAACCATATACAGTTCTATACATTGTTGCTATGCTTCCTTTACAACCCAGCTGAATGCTAATCCAGTGTTTATCTAAGCATGACATTGCCACGTGATGATATCTTATGAAATATAGTCGAAGTAGTCGGGGTTATCAAGGCATAAAAAATTACACTAGATAAATGGCTTAGACCTTTTAAGCTAAAATACTAAATCTGACAAAGATATTTCCTTTGAATAGACTTTTTTAATATTTGGATACATTCATAGGAAAATCCTGTTTCTGTGGTTTTGGCCAATCACTCCTTTCAGTGAATGGCCTTTTTCATGGGAGATATTTTGAAATTAGAGACAGGTTAGAAACCACTAGAAATGACTTACTTCAAATGTTATCACTCCACTGAATGGTTACCAGTGGTTATCATACTCAAGGATAGTCTTAGAAGGGGCCTGTTACATGGATTAGTGGGTTCAGAAGCCTGTTTTCAGCTCATTAAATGGTCGTGTTTATTGTTAGGTGACGTCACATTTTTACAGTCACGTCACACTTAAACCTAAACCATTATGACCTTTTTTCTAAACCTAACCACTCTTTGGTGCATACGCACTTTGCGCCTAAATCTAACAAATCTCCTAATCTAAAACTTAAAGTGAAACCTAATGAAACTGCTCCTGATAACAGCCATCTAGTACTAGTAGGTGTAGCAGGCTAATTCTAACCCATATCTATGAGGCTGATAACAACCAGTTCATCGAGTGTAGGCCCAGAAGCCATCTTTCAGCCCATTGAATCGTTGTGTATTTTGTTAGAGGGTGGCCTCTTATGGCCATAATAATTATGATGAAAGCAAAGGAGAAAGTCAGGGGATATAAAGTTAGTATATAGGACGAGGAAGCCCACAAAGGGAGGTGGTTGGGGTAGTGAGTAGATAAAAAAACTCAAGGGACTGCCACCCCAAAACCCAGGCTTTCACGTCACGTCACGTCACGTCACGTCACGTCACGTCACGTCATGTCACGTCACGTCACGTCACAGTTTTACTTACATTAACCCAAACCATCATGATCTTTTTCAATAAAACTAACCCCACTTTTGTGCTCAGGTACTTTGCACCTAAATCTAGCATCTCCTTATCTACAGCTCCTTATAACAGCCTTGTAGCACTAGTAGGTGTAGCAGGCTAATTCTAACCCATATCTATGAGGCTGATAACCACTGATAACACCCACTGAATCGAGTGTAGGTTCAGAAGCCTTTTTTCAGCTCATTAAATGGTCATGTTAATTGTTAGGCGGCGGCCGGTTATGGCTATTATAATTAGGACGCTAGATAAGGAGAAGGTCAAGTGACGTAAAGTTAGTATGAAGGGCGAGAAAGTTCACAAAAGGAGGTGATTGGGGTAGTGAATGAATCAAAGAAATAAGGGACTCTTACTCTCAAACCTCTGGTTTGTGCCCCGTGTGAAACCAAAAGTCAACACTGACTTATTTTAACTGACTTACATAAGTACGTCCCGTCATGTCACGTCACGCCATGCTATGCCATGCCATGCCACATCGCATCATGTCTCAAATGTACTAACCTAAACCTAAACTATCATGATCTTTTTTTGTTAAACCTAACCCCTTGGCGCTCCTAATCTTCAACTGAAAGTGAAACCTAATAAATCTACCCCTGATAACGCCCTTCTAGTAGTAGCAGGTGTAGCAGGCTAATTCTAACCCTGATCTATGAGGCTGATAACCACTGATAACGCCCATTTCGTCGAGTGATAACATTCAAAATGGCTACAGAAAATGAATCAGTCAATATTTTATTAAACAAATTAATTGTTAAAGTATTTTTCAAGCAAAATGACAAATATTCACTGGCTGTAGCTCCTTGGATGTAAGGATTTGCTGCTTTTCTCTGTTTAGAAAACTTGTTGGTTGAATAGGTTTTGGATAGCAGGGCTGCTCGGACAAAAATAAGACATCTGAAGAAATTACCTTGGGAGTTGGTAAACTGAGATGAGAATTTTTTCCAATATTTGTACGTTATATATGGATCAAATCACTAACCGTTGATTGAAAGGATGTTCAGCAGATTCTCAATAATGAGAATAATCAACTTCCTACTTTGTTTACAGTAACAGTGTTATTATACCTGATAAAAAAGTTGGCCAAAATATCCTCACACCCAAGCTGCCATAAATCTTTATTACTGTACCTATGTCTGTACTGTCAGCAATTAAGAAATTCTAAACGGCTGCCTACTATTCTGCACTGTATGATCTTGTTTTTACATGTGCACCGGAATCACTGAATCTGTGAAGTAATATAAAACTGTGAAAGTCTAATCTCTGCGGTGATGAAGTTTTTTCTTAAGAGGCTCACTGTGGCCCATGAATTTCACAGAGAACAAGCTGTGTAATGAATTAGATATGGCCGAGTCAAGTAATCTGGTTTCTGGTATTCATGATGTAAGGTGTCCTCATCTCATCCCCAGAAAGCCGTTGGTGTTAGGGCCTTGATGAGGATGATGAAAGACTGTGAAATGGTGGTCTGGCTGCTGCCTGACATTCTGCAGTGAATAATTACCTGTGATCATTAAATATCCTGCATCTCGGGTTGATGCAGAAAGCAATGGCACTTTTAATAGACTTTACAGATGCAGTGTGAGTTGTTGGTATAAACAGCAGCTAAGAGTGTGAAATTATTGTTTTTGAGAGATGCCCTAGATTCTGACGCTATTAATATGCATTTCTTTTATTACTCTTATTTTAAAAAGGAAAAAATCTTTGAGATTTTTTTATGTTTTGGAAAGGATGACATATCAGGTGGCATCACCGTCAAACATTAGACATGTTTATTTTTACAGTGTTGGACATATATAACCCCGGCGCATTATAGTAACACAACTCCCACTGGCATGGCTTGAGTGTGTGTTTACTGGTGGTGTGCTCGTCTGTGTGTTTGAGGCTGCAGACAGCGTTGCAAAGCCTTGGTTATAAAATTAACAGTGTGTAGATGTGCAGTGGGATATGGTGTACCTTAACAGGCTGGTGAAAGCTTTCAGAATACTAATGGGGTGCTGAAAGTGTCTGTTAATATTCAGGCTCTGAGGAGTTAGGACAGGAATCATGATTATCTGCTTCTATCCTGTATTAATATGGAAATTGGGACATACAGTGCCATGTTGTGACAGGAAAATAAGCTCAATTAATCTGTATAAGAGTCTCAGAAAAGAGGTAGTTAAGATGTTGCGCCTTATTTGCGATCACTTTCAGATGATGACCTTTGATATTCACTGATAATAAATGACATTGCCACCTCCCTAAAGACTATTGCCCCCTACATATGTCTTCATGCTTGACAGGACCATAATGGTTTTCCTGATAATCGATCAACTAATCCATAGTTGCTGCTACTTTCATTTAGCTAAGTGAACTGTCCCTTAACAGGCTTTGTTAGAGGAAGCCAGGGTGGTTGTTAAGAACGTGTATTGTGCGCCTAATTCCCAACGGATTAGTTCTTCTTTTCTTTCCATTCACTGCTGGGGAATACACACCACAGCCGGTGTAATACATCATAATTACCATACCTCTCGCTTCACTCTTTCAGCTGTGGTCCTGCATGAGAAGACTGTTGAAGATCCGGTGGAGGTGTATAATAAAAAAGAGCACTAATAGGGGTTCTGCCCTGTGCTGTGTGGTAATGTGTCCGCCCACTCTGCACTCTGAGGAAGTATATGCCGTATGCATTTCAAGTTATGCTCTCTCTGCCTCTGCAAATTGGACATTGATTAAGAGGAGGAGAACGATGTGCGGCTAATGTAAGAGGGCATGCAGAGTTCTTCCTTGGAAAAAGGTATTAATCTCCTTTAACTACTTGAAGTGAGCATTGCTCTCAAGAGACTCCAAGCAGTGTGGGATTAGCGTATGGCTGTTAGAAGATGCTAGTGGCTCATGTGGCTACTGAGTCCCAACTCTCACACCCTGCTTCAACTTGACGCTTTCCCTCCTTAATCGTAGGGAACTACAACGTTGGTCTGGATCGTTTTCAGAATAGAAATATTTTTGCATCCTATTTTATTTGATAGATTATTTAACAATCTAAAGTGACTGACATGTATTGTTTTCTGAATTTATTGTAGCAGCCAAAATGTTGTTAAGCTGCACTGGCTTTGAGAATGTACAGTGCTCTAGTGGCCTTCAGGCAGGGCTTTGATTCTAACCTGCTACTGCCTCCTAGTGGTGCTTTAGTATACTGTTTGTTGATCCCTGTGTTTTCCTGCTGAAAGAGGCTTACACTACCTGACATGGGCATGAGAGCATCTGCCTTATATGACCCTTCATTTGCTGGCAGGAAGCCTCTATGTACATTCTGGGGAGGGAAACTAATTTGTGGGAAGTTTAAGCCTCTTTGCTGTAGCCAGGCTGCTCACGTGTGTCACGTTTGTATTATCGCACAGGCAATAAGTTGAGTTATATGACAGCAAAAATGTGTTAAATTTATACATTAGTGTGCATGTGCTATCCAGCGCGGATGTCCAGTAAGAACCACTGCTACACTGGCAGTGCATGTGTGTGTTTAGTGCTGCATAGCATCGTATAATCTAATCCTGGCTGGGTTGACTGTCAGTATTATCCCAGATGAACCATCCCAGACTGCTGATTGATAAAAGGTCCCACTAGGCTGCTCTGCCAGAACATGTGACAGCGAGGCCGTGCTCTGGCTCGCAAAGCCTCAATGAAGTAAGAGCGGGCACAGGCCAGAAAAACCTTTTTGAATGAGCATCTGGCCAGCTGACACTTGTGTGTGCAAGAGGCTTTGGCATGCGTGGGAAAGAGATTTTCTCATACATGAGCACGTGTTCAAGGGAGCAGAATTTCATTGAGAGTTTTTGCAACACATGCACGCACAAACACACACACAGACTCATATTGCTATACTTGTGAGGACACTGTGTTGACTTACGGTGGTTAATGTTGTGGCACCAGATTTTTTTTTTTATCCCCAGTTGGGAGGTGAGTCTTTAGATGTGATGATGTGAACAGATATTTGTCCCACAAAGTGTTGTTTATGTGACGCACACACACATACACACACAAACACAGATGTACAGTATGACACAAACACAGATGCTCCCCACTAATTGAGAAAAATGCAGGCCCCGGCAGCCTCCATCACGCCATCACTCTGCATTTTGGTAGAGTGTCTAACATTCTAACAAAATGCCAGATTTGAAAAGCAGTTTTTGATGTTACTTTTCAATATTAAAAGGTAAAACCCAATTTATTGTTTTTTTTTTTCACAATTTCTGCAAATACTTTGAACACGAGATGCCACACAAAATGTCCATGCCATCCTATGAAACACACATATTCCATGACTGAAACGAAGCAGGAAGAAGAAGAAAGTGCTACTGTAGATTACTGCAACTGCGCCCTTCTCAAAATGACGTACACATAGATGATCTGCCTATACTTTCGATAATCGTTTGCTACAAAATAAGAGCACACAGTCCAGCTAAGCATACATTTCTGCAGTTATTCACTAAGAAAATTCCACAATTTGACATAATACACAGACACACTGCACACATCTGCTAACAAACTATAATCAGTTTGTTTGACTCTGTTGTATTCAGTGGTGAAAGAAGTGCTTCCCTCACTTAAAGGACCATTGTGCAGGATTAGTGGCATCCAGTGGTGAGGTTGCAGATTGCAACTAGAGACCATGGGATCATATGTGACAGGATCACTTCAGCTGCAATACAGTGATCCTGGTCTTAAAATGAGTGTGTGCCAGGAGTGTAAAGTGGAGGGGTAACGGCCCTTTTCCTGCTTCCTACCCCCTTACTTTTGGTGCCCTTGCTCGTACCACACACATCTCTGAACTCCTTCATTTTGATCTCAAACACACATCTTCAAATTTCTCATGAAAAAGAAGTCTGTCTCCGAGTTATTCTAAGCTAATAAAAACACAATAATTCTTAGTTTAAGGGTGATTATATACATAATTATTACATTAAATTCCTTCATTAAAGCCCCCAAATCCTACACACTGGTCCTTTAAGTACAAGTACTAGTGTCACATTGTGAAAATACTTTCTTTCAAGTACCTCAGAGTTGTATTTAAGTACACTACCTGGGTAAATTTGTGGCTTTCGACCATTGACTGTAGCTATACAACTCCATAGGCCTAGTCTGCATGTCATAGCAGAGTCATTTTACTGACATGTATAAGCAAACAGGTTTGACCTCAAGGATGGAGTACGCTTTACACAAACAAAAATGATGTGAGAGAATCTGTATTGTAGTTTAAAGAAAATTTGGACAAAGATGTGGGTGCAATTGTTGGATTGGAAAATTTTTCATAGTGTGAGGGAAGGATTCAGATGCAAATACTGATACCTTTACTTTTACACATCTCAGCTGCTGCTCAATAGTAATGTGCTACTTCTGTAACCAGTGTAAACAAGTAAGAACAACAATACAAATGATAACATCATCAGCAAAGAGTTGATCCCTAATCTGACAGAAGTTTGTCCATGTCAGATTTTACTGTAACAGTGACAATACCTGTTACCAGCAGGACATTGTTGTAGAGTCGTTTGACCTTTTTCCCCATGGAAACGGTACACTCATTTTAAGTCAGGATTATTGTTTTTCTTTCTGCTTTTTTTCATTTTTATCTTCATCTCTGATAATCCCTGGCAGGGTTTGGACTTTTTTTTTTAGAAAATAGGTTCAACACAGCTGTGTGTTGATGGAGACAAAGCTTGAAAAGGGTTAACAGTAGAGCACTAAAAGGGGCATGGGAAAGGTAAATCTGTTTGGGTTGTGAGGATTAAAGGCACTGTAACAAAAAAATGAAAAAAGAAAACACCCATATTACGGCTGACATTTTGCTCACAGAGACACAGTCCCTGTCAAGGCTGATATGATTAAACAAACAATACAGTTCCAGCTGTCTGTTTTAGCTCGTCTGTCTGCAGCAGTGACCATCGATTTCACGGTATTCAGCGGAGTTATCTTCACAAGGAACTTTTGACGTTGGTGGTGCTATATCAAGGAGGATTAGCTTTTTACAGAGAAGAGTCGTCTCAGGAATTATCTCTTGTCATTTTCTGGAGGTGCTTTTGAAATACTGGGGCCTAAATATTTTTGGATCAGTGATTTTTAATTCCTGTCTTGGCAAGAAGAAAAAGGAATTCCTTGGACGGTATTTAGCCTAAAACAATGATTCCTCCTAAGCTGCTCGTGTATCGGCGTACTCAGAGTGATGCTAATTCGGAGACCCTCCGAGAGACGCGGAGGCGAAAGAAGTCCTGTGGCGATCTTTTTCAGAATGGGTACAGGGTGAGGCAAGGCCATCATGGAAGGGAAGAGAAGGAGAAACAGACAGGGCTGTATCATTCAGTGTGGTCCTGTTTGCGCATCCTCTCCAACTGGGGTAAGGGCATTAATAAGGCAGCGTATTAGACATGTATTATTTATTTCAAATTATATCCAGATCTTGAATTTGCTTCTCCATTAGAGTCCTTTGAAAGATGTTCAGTGACAACCATATGGCCACTGTCTTATACTTACAGGTAGCAAACTGTAGAGATCCTCCCAGCAGGAATTCGTATACGTTTTTGCCACGTAAACCAACACACACAAGCACACACACGTTCCATGGGATCAGTCGTGTTATGTAAAAAAGACAATGAAGCAGGTGTCGCATTGTTCCATAATCCCTGAGCGAGCTGCTCTTGGATGCAGACTGAGGCTCATGTAAAGTAGGCCACATGATGTTCCTCCTAACTTGTTTGAATGCATAAATAATTCCAACACATCATCTAGAATAAAGTGTCTAGTTTTTTTTTTTGTATCATCTCCTCGTGTCTCGCAGACTAAATTTTTCATCATGTGGTGCTGCGCTGTGCTGAAGTGCTGTAGAGAAAAACATTTGGACCATACTATCTGACTGCTCGTACATGTTGCCTTTCTTCATGGCAGCCAGACTTATGTTTCTGTGGTACCAACATAGGCGTAGATTTTGAGGGAGATGCAGGGGACATGCCCCCCCCCCCCCAATTTGCAAAAAAACTTATTTTTTTTACAAACTGCTAAAATGACACTCATAGACGTAACAATGCCTCCGAAAAAATAGTTGTAAGATGAGAGGGTTCCTGGTTTGAACCCAGGGTGGGGGAACCCATCTGTGTGGAGTTTGCATGTTCTCCCCGTGTCAGCGTGGGTTCTTTCTGGGTACTCCAGCTTCCTCCCACAGTCCAAAGACATGCAGGTTAATTGGTGACTCTAAACTGCCCGTAGGTGTGAATGTGAGCATCAATGGTTGTCTGTCTTTATGTGTCAGCCCTGTGATAGTCTAGGTGTACCCTGCAGGATAAGCGGTTACGGAAAATGAATGAATGAATGGCAGGGGATACCATGACATTTTCACCATAAATTGATACATAAAAGGCGCACATTTATACACCTGAATGCAGGAAATTAAGAGTTTGATGCCAAAAATATCTTGGGGGTGGACCCCAGACCTCCCGCTTGATATGTGTCCGCCGCGATGTTGAAACGAAACCTACACTCTTGTGTTCCACTGTAAAGATATTTAAGAAAGCACCCAGTTTATGGATACATGTGTGAATATGCATCTAATGTTAGGTTACCATGAGTTGTCGAGTATGGATGTCTGCTAATCTCTCTCTTTCTGTGTCTGTGTCATTTTCATTTTTCTCTTACAGGCTTAAGATTTCTGAGAGCACTAAGATTGATACAGTTTTCAGAAATCCTACAGTTTTTAAACATCTTGAAAACAAGGTAAGAATAAAGCGCTCCTCAGTCGTTCATACACAAAAAACATATCCACCTAAAATAGTATCTTCACTGATAATACCAGCAAGCCTGGTCTCACTCCAGAGTTGTTAAAATCTGGGCTTGGGCAGTGACTAGCGGCATCAGAAACCAATGAAAAAAGTTGTCCTTTAATGTCAGTATGATACGTGGCTGGTCACTGTTATAGTTAACGGTGACTGGTGATGTCAGGGGGAAATGTGGCAGGACAAGGACAAACACCGACTTTCACCCGAGAGAGCGGTGTTCGTATCCTGTAAGATTTAAAAGCCAAACCCTGTTCTTTTTTCCTAAACCTAACCATGTGTTTTTGTTGCCTAAACCCAACCACGTGCGTTACTTTGGGGAAAAAAATACATAAATTCAGGGTGTTGTACCGACGTAGTGCATTTATTTTGAAAGAGACTGTATGTAAATGTAAATTTCCTGTGGACAAGGAAGTGTGTTTTGAAAGTGACAAGGTCAGAGTGAGAATGTGTTGCACCAGCAGTAGCCATGTTCAACAGTGAGACTGGTTTGCACTTCCACAAAGTTTGGTATATAATGTGGCAGAGTGCACTGTGTTGTAGCAACTGCTTAAATCTGTTTTAAACTACATGTTAAATAGGGGTGGCAATCACCAGAGGATACATGATATGATATTATCGCAATACAATATTATTGTGATTTTAAATATGTTGCAATAAGCTCAGTATTGCAGTAAAATATATTGCAATTTATTACCTTTATTCAATTGTAAAATATGTCCTTAAAGGAAAACTTAAATTTTATCTAATAAGGTAAGGTTTTCAGTCTGTTCATCTCACCTCATCCATTTTTTGCAGCACCAAAATGCTGCATCTAGTGGACTGAAAAAGCAATTGATTATATTATTCTTGTAGGCCACCTGAAGTTCAATTGTATTTGTAATGTTAATAATTTATATGATAAAAAAAATCAATACTTGGCCCTGTGTGATGATGTGATATTACCACACAAAAACTATGCTGTATCGATTTTTTTCCCCCCACCCCTAATGTTTAATATATATCGTGTGAGGTATTATAATTGTATATTTAAGTTAATAATTATATGTTTTATGGTGTGACATAAATTACCTTGTCATCTTGTATGTAAACATAACATTATACTTTAACTAGTATGCCATAACTGTACTGGGGCATATAGTGTAATATGTTTAGAGAGCGCCCCTCCTTCAGCATCATCCTCCTTGGAAGTTGGGTTTCAGCTTTTAGTCCCAGCTGTAGGTTATAGTTTTAGTCACCACAGGGTAGACCATGCACTCACTTTCATTAGCTCACGAGTCTGTTTTTCTGTCTTTGCAAAGACATCAGAGTGAGAGTTTTTTCTCTTCTTCTACCCAGTAACTCCATCAAGCTGGTGAACCTGTGTTCCATCTTCATAAGCACATGGCTCACAGCAGCTGGATTCATACATCTGGTAAGTGGACAGATGTGAGGACCAGTGAGGTCTGACGATTAATGACTCAGTGAGGAACATAACTAACTAATTAACTGGTACAATACAACTGTGGCACACGGCACTTTTCAAAATGTAATTGTCTCATTTATTATTGTCTAAGAATTTGCCAACTTAAGAATGAACGGGTATTGCAGCATTCTTTGACACTCTCCCAGACTGGGATGCACTGATCCAGCTTGTTTTCATTCTAATACAGATTCCAGTAACGTAATTCATAATATCTGCTAATACTCTGCACTGATCCAGTGCCAGTGCTCTGTTTTTCCCAGATTTAAAATCTGTACACCTCATGTACACCACTGGTTCACCACTCCCTGTATAATAGACACTATTTAATGGTAAGCAGTAAATTTGAATTATTTTACACAAAATATCATGCTGATTTTCTTTTTCATGACAGATGCCTATATAATCACTCTACAGTAATTTTGGTGTCACTGGCACTACTTTTCTGTACCATAGTGAAGATTTTGCAGGCACTCTATAGCAGAAACATTTATACACACTCAAAGTTTAGACACTCACACATACAACATGGTGGAAAGTAAAAACAGTGCATTATTTAGTAAATAGGAAGTGATTTCTGCCTTTTTTATGTTAAGTTACATGAGGTCAGAGATTGCTGTATCACTAAAAATTAGTAGAGTGTTTGCAATAACTGAATGACTCATAGTGGAGACTGTAGGCTGCAGCCAACAGTTACTTTCATTGTTGATTAATTTGTTGATTATTTTGTCAATCAGTATACTAGTTCTTTACATATATTGTCTATAAAATGTCAGAAAATGGTGGATAATGGCAATCAGTGTTTCCTAAAGCCCAAGATGACATGACGTCCTCAAATGTCTTGTTTCGGCCTTAACCCAAAAATATTCATTGTACTGTCATAAAGAGTAAAGAAACTAAAAAACACCTAACATTTTAGGACCTTGAATCAGATAATTTTTACCTTTTTTGTAGGGGTGCATGATAATATTGGCACATCATCGCTATTGGCCAATATGCTTAGTGTTAACTTGCACAATAAGAATATTACACACATGAAAAATATTGTATTTCACGTCTCATTTCATGTGCATGCATAATATGATGTTAATTCCTCTACAGAAGAGACTTGATGATCACTAAAATTAGGTAGGAAAAAAGTGGATATATTGATAACGGTATTGGTTATCGGTCAAATGAGTTGTTACATATCAGCATTTTGGATATCTGCAAAAAAAATCCAACATCATGCATCCCTATTTTTTCTTTGTCTTAAAAGATCACTCTAACTCAAACTGGTTATCATCATAGTTAGTGATTAATTTAATTGTTGATGATAATCAATCAACTGTCGCAGCTCTAGTGAAGATACTTAATTCTGTAATGACATTGATGATGGGAGTGTACTTCCTAAATATATAGTAAAAAAAAAAAGAGGGTGAAATATGCGTGAAATATTCTGTTAGATGGCAAATAGCCACCATGCCATGTGTAAATGAACAACTGTACTTTATCTTTTCTTTCTTTAACCTTTATTTAACCAGGAAGTCACATTGAGATTGAAAATCTCTTTTACAAGAGAGACCTGACCAAGGTCGCAGCCAATTAGAACACATTTCAAAATTTAATTTCAATTTTTAAATTTTGAAAATTTGAAAGGCCCCATATAACATTTGTACCAATGATTTTATTCTATAGGAAAGAGACAAAATTAGCAATAGAAATACACAGTTTGAGTATCCTGGTGACTTAGCATTCAAGTCTGGCCAGAGACCTTTGTTGTATGCCTCCAGGCTCCCCATGTTTCCTTTAATTATCTGCTGTCAAACTGTCCAATTAAAGCATAATGCCTTAAAGAAATTATTTAAGTCATGTATTTTTAAAGTACTCCTAGTATATGTAGTGTATTTGCAGCTCAGTAAAGCATTGAACAGTTGTACCACTAGATGGTAGCCTAGGCTCAGCATATAAAGGACATACTGTATGACTCAACAAAGATGAATGCTCGAGCACTTGTAGCTGGATTTAATCAAACTTGATTAAATAGTTTCTCTATGCAAAACTCTGTTTACAAATTCGTGGTGAGAGTCATGTCTAATTGTCCTTCCCTCCCTCTCCCGTCTCCATTTTAGGTGGAAAACTCAGGGGATCCTTGGGAAAACTTCCAGAATTCCCAGTCACTTTCCTACTGGGAATGTGTCTATTTACTGATGGTGACAATGTCTACAGTGGGCTACGGGGATGTCTATGCAAAAACCACCTTGGGGCGCCTGTTTATGGTCTTCTTCATCCTGGGTGGTTTGGTAAAATCAGGCTTTTCTTTCTCCCTCACATCCCTTTACCCCTCCTAAATCCTGCCTGTGCCCATCAGTAGACTGTTTACAACTGTTGGAGATGATATATGAAATGTTACGTTACTGAAAAATGGATTTAAATTGTTTTATTATGATGTTTATTTTATGATATTTTAGCATAGTGCTGTTTTTAATGTTAGAACTATGTTGCCTTGTACCAGTAGATGTTATCCTTCTGTATAGCCTACTGTATCTCGTCTACTGTAGTTACAGTACTATGTGCTCCTTCGTCCCCTCCCCTTATGTGTCACTCCTGTATCTGTTTGATAAGAGTGTAAGTTTTTGTCTGATAATGTTGTTACTATTCTCTTAAAAGCAGTTGCGGTTTCAGGACATCCCTCCTCCCGTGTCTTTTCCCACAATTCCAACAAACACAGGGGCAGGGAGATGAGGCTTAGGCCAGCCTGACTGTTACCATAGCAACAGCAGCCTCCCACTCCCTCCCGCTCACCTTCGTCTGATCTAGCATCCTGTCGGCTCGCCGCTAGTACAGTAACTTATGCACAGGCATGCATGAGTGCACACACCTGTGAGCACTCACATAGTGAAGACCCCGCCGCCTCCGTCTTCTCTTACAGAAGAAACGCAGCATCCAGCCAAATCACAGTCGCTGTATTCTGTATTTGGACAGCTATCGCTATGCACTGATGACCTGCAGCTGTGTGGATGTGTACCGTGTTGTGGCCATGGTGATAGGTTGTGTGTTTTTCTCAGTGCTGAGAGCTCTGGAAGTCTTTAGGCTCGTACCTCAGCCTGCTTCCTATCAGCAGCAGTGGCTGAATAATGACTTCAGGCTGGAGATATTTTAAAGCCAGGGATCATATTAAACTCACGTCATTTCACATTATTCCTGCTAATGTATAGACTCACTTTCCAAGCATGAGTTAAGTATGTATTTACAAGGGCAAGGGCGCCTCTTTGTTTCTTATTGTAGACGTTAGCTTCGTTCGGTAGTGCCGGCGAGTACCCCGTTGTTAGTTTGTAAACTTCAACACAACCCTGTGCCTCGGATAACAGGCTGTGAAACTTTGCAAAATGCATCCAGCTCATTTTCCAGCCCAACAAATGAGTCTTAATGTGTTTTGCAGCTGTGGACCATCAGGTGGGCCTATTCAAATCAACCTGCCAAATCATCTGTGTTTGTTGGACAAAACATGGCACATAGGTTTTTATTCTCCTTTTAAAATTCTGCTTCCCACAAAGGTATTGGGTGCTATCACAGACTGAGTGTTCATCAGCTGTGGCAAAATTCTCGCCCACTGACCAAACCTGTTCCCAAACCTTTACCTTTTAAAAACTGGGGCTACTTTTTTTTTTTTTATCAGCAAAATCTTATTTTTTCTTTTTTCTTATATAAAGATCTCTCTCAATGTGTGAAGTTAAGCAAGTCTTTACAGACAATGAGAGAGTTTTTTAAACTTGATTTCCGTGGCAAAGTAATATTTTTCTCCCCTCAGAAATCTGGATTCATGCACCAGTTTCCCCACCACCCACTCTGCGGCATAATAGTCTCTTTTTTAGTCTCTTCTTCTGTCTTCTATCTTCTCCTTAGGCCATGTTTGCCAGCTACGTCCCTGAAATCATAGAGTTAATAGGAAACCGAAAGAAATATGGTGGTTCCTATAGTGCGGTTAATGGGAGAAAGTAAGTATTCCAGATGGTTCTGCTGTTTTTCTGTGTGCGGTAGAACCCTCTCTGCATGCCTTTTTCTTTTTTCTGTTCCATGCATGTAGGCCATGTTTGCTCGCTACGTGCCAGAAATTGCTGCTCTCATCCTTAATCGGAAGAAATACGGAGGGAGTTATAACTCGACACGAGGCAGAAAGTAAGTTGAAATCCAGACAAGGTGTGGTTGTGTGACACAATGCACCCCCTTGAAGTTTAGAGTTACCTGGGGGTTAGTTAACTTGACTTTTCTTTAGAACAGTAAAGTTACTTTGTAATGTCAAGTCACACTGCGTGACTGGAGACCTTGGCCATTAGGACACACATGTCCATGCCCCTTTACTCTCTCTTTTACTCTCTTTCTGTCCTTGTCTCCTTCTTTTTCTGTCCTCCTTGTTCTATATCTGCCTCTTTCTGTCCTTCACTCAGAGCTTTCCTGAAGTCATTTGTGTGCCGTTCATTTCTTTCTTTGTCCTCCTTGACACATCCTGTGTTGCGCTTTAATTTGATTTGGAAAATAGAGCTTTCATGACTACTACACTTAAGACCTGCAGTATACTAACCTGTGGTGCTTCTATGCAATATATCTGTGCACTATGTGTTGTCCCACTTCCTACAGTCCCTCATTAATACAGTCTTGTCCATAGGGATGAATTAGTACACAGCCTAATACATCAAAGTGAAAGAAAATAGTCATGAAACCCCTACTATCCGCTTCTAAAGGATTTTTCCACAAGAAAATAGAAAGATTTAAACATCTGCAAGTGCATTATTATTGGTGGTCTTTTTAAGCATCATCAATCTCAATGACCATTGCAGGATATAACTTCTTTTCTTGTTTCATTTTGCTTGAGTTTGTTTTTGCATGTTTTATGGAATTACTTTTGTTCGACTGAACCATTTCTGGCATGTTCTCTATGACCTGCAGTCATGTGGCTTTTTCATTGATTGCGTACTCCATGAAAAAGCCATCTCTCCTGTTGTCTGTCACCGCTAGCCCATCGCATCATCAATGCTTGACATGACTCTGGCCCTGATCTTCAGTCAGCTCCCACACCCTGAATGCTGGATGCCTCGCTCTCCCAGTGGAGGCTCTCAATTGCTTTTGGCTTGCTTTGCCTGCTTGGTTTCTTGGTGCTCGCCTGGTTCTCGTGTTTGTGTGGTGGTGGAGTTTGTCTCCAGAAGCTCTTGTTATTTATGTATATGTGTAATTGGCCTCTCACAGCAGAGGTTCCAGTGCACTGTGGAATATGTGTGACACTGTGGTCATTTCACCACAGTACTTATTGTGCAGTGCTGTTCTCCTCCCCCCTCGTGGCTCAAACCTTACTGATATTCAGCACACAGATATATTTTAATCAAATATGGTGTGTCCAGAACAGGGAGGGTAGACTTCTTCTTTTTCCTTCCTCTCTTTTCTGCTCCTTTCCCTCAACATCTACAGCCTATGCGGCCTTCTCTTTCTCACTCCGTTTCTCTTTTCCAATCTCACTCCCATCGGTTTCAGTCACTCAGTTCGGCGGGGCGGATTCTATGGAGTCAGCAGTAGAACGAGGCACTGGAAAAAAGCCTTTGTTCGATAATGTTTGCCTGTCATTGAGATAAGATTGATGAAATGTTATGTTTGGCCAGTGACCTCAGCCCAGACTCACAGATGGGTGTTGAGAGAAGCCCTTGTCAAAGCCGAGGATAGTTTCTCCCACACACTTTATTTTCTCTTTCCACACCCCCTTCCATTTCTTTCTCTGGTTAGACATACAGTGCAAACATATGGTAACAATCAGAAGATACCCACCAAACACACAGGCTTAGAGTGGCACCAGGCTCTTTGCATAATCATTTAGATATGTATGTGTTCGGTGTTTACATGTATAGGACCTGACACACAGACAAAAACGCTTTGTCATGTGGGTTTAGGATTGCCATCGGGGTTCAGTTATTTAGCAGCTGTCAGCACAAAAAAAAAGTCTATCATGGAAATGAGATTAGGAGATTACAAGTATCCGACTGATTACAGAGCTCGCAAACAATGAGGTCATGATACACTGTGAACTATTTTAAATGTGACCCTTATTTCATCTGGCTGCCTGGCCGCTGTCATTTGAAACAGGCCTTGAAGGTTATTTGGAAGTGAGAGGGCATTGGATCCGTACCGAATTCCTGTTTCATGGTAGTGTTGCTTATAGTACTCTGTGCAGTGTAGCATACACCCGTGAGCGCAGTGACAGCACTCAGCCTGCGTATGCTGATATAATAATGACAAGTGTTGCATTCTGTTGGCGCCCACTGCAATCGGGGCTCTGTGGTTTCCATTATGGCTCCATGGTTTCCATTAGCCCCAACTTCAACAGAGGGGTTGGCATGGAAACTGGCTTCAACCCTGGCTGAACTCTGACATACACCTTTGAAAGTCCTCTGTAAGGGCTAGCAACTTGAGGCGTGCAGGCCCAGAGACTCCTGCAGTATCAGGCATGGACACACGCTGACATAATGGTAAAATGGCTGAGTTACCAAAGACTATGCGCACTACTGAGCTGTAAAGTCCTGACATTGATCACAGGAGATGCAATGTCACTTAATACAACAATAAAATAAGAACTAATTGTATAAATTGCAACATTGTGACAATTGTTGCACTAAGTTTCATCACTTACTTAAGGATTAGAGCAGTATCAAGTGAGTGACCTCTGTTGCTGATGTTTGAGCGCTCTGTTCATTCTGTATTCAGTGCATCCCCAGTGAATCCTGGGATGTTTCCTGACTGCATGTTTTGTGTGCACGCTCTGTAATACCCCTTTGCATTTAATGTAATTGTGTGCCACACGTTTTTTTTTTTTTTTTTTTGGGTTGATGTGTTTGGTTTTCTTGCAAAAATCTGTGCCCCTGAAGTGCTCCTTTATTTATTTTATTTAATTTATTTTTTTTATGTCTATAGTTTAAGCTGTGCGGTGCAATCAGGTTAACCAGAGAGGAGGTATTTTGATCATGGAGCAATTATAAATGGTTGAATTATCTAAGATATCCTTCTTTTATATCCTATTTAACTAGCCAGTGATCTCAGTGTTCAGTTTGATGCCACTACTGGCACACTAAAAGGAGGAAAACTCAGAAGAGGCATGACGTCTATCAAGTGAAGCGTGATATCTCAACAAAATTTCCGTCTTAAGTACAAGGACTCAAATTAGTGGCTTGCAGGGGAAGACACAAAGTTTGATACATGAGGAAGAAAGTTTTGCTTTGCTGATAAATCACCTTCTACACCTAGTGTGTGTGTATGTGTGTGTGTGTCTGAGATTCATAACCCAGTGCTGAACCCACACAAACCAGTACGGCGTATAAATCTGTATATTCCCTCTACCCTTGTAGAAGGGCATCTGGATACTGGGAATAGGAAAACAGGACTGATGTTTTTCATCTCTTGAAATGAGAGACATCTTGTGCCAAACACTGCCGGCTGCCCACAGACATCTCAGCTCATCAGCTTGTAAGACCACACGGCCCTTTGCTCAACTCTGGCCAACCATGCAATCACGGCTGCTCATTAGATTCTCTTAAAGGACAGAGGCGACATCTGCGAAGACCATTATGTTCTGCAACATCCACAAACTGCCATTCTCTCAATATGTCTGTCACATTACTTTGCCAAGTCCACTTCAGTCCAGCCCTACCCGGTCCATCTGGTACAGGATAGGAGAACACTAAGTGATCTGGACTATGGTTCTCATCTAACATCAATAAATATCAGTTTCCTCTAAACCTGCCAAACTGAGTCAGACTTCAGTAACGTTCTACAATTTTAGACGTCAACTTTTAAAGGTTAAAGTGTTAGCCAGTGTGTGTAAGATGTATGATAATGCATTCAAGGAGACAAATCTAGTTTGATCACAAGAAGTTAAACAGTGAGCAAATATGACCAGTGTTTTTTTTATTTTATTTTAGGAAAGAGTAACCCAATACTCATAGTGTTAAATGCAAAGCTGTCCAGTATCCAGGCACTCAAAACTAAAGTGGTTCATTTGTCTCCTGGCACATCCTGCTAAGTAGTGGATAAGGCCATTGTCATTACACAGATTGCCTTACAGGTCTCCATAGGGTAATTAGGGTGTCTGCCGAGTGTCCACACTAATCCATGTCAATATAAGGGCTGGATTCTACTGAGCATGTTTGGATTTCTCATTTAGGGGTTTGGCAATAAGACGTGGTGACATTTAACTTTAACTCCAGAAGGGTAGCTCAGCTTACCACACTGCAAATGAAGCATATAGAGTGTCTTAAATCCCCTCAATTAGCATGATTAAACAGCCTATCATAACCATATCATGGATGACTTCTAAGCTTTTTTAATAACAACAACTTCTTCTACCTTATTAAAGGTCTTATAGCAGTGCTACATTAACGTTAAAGGAATAAGATAACCTAAATCCTTAACATGAATTTTAAAGTGGAAAGAGACGACTTTTAAACCTTTCCATGCCTTGCATTTCCAAGTGGTATTATTGCTGGCGCAGCTGTTGCAAACACACCCGGATCGCTTTCCGTTTTCCTCAGAGCCTAGCAACCAGGCTCATTTTCTTTTGCCGGGTAGAGTTTCCACAATTACTTTGGTTGTTCCACTGTCTGCCTTTTCTGGCTACTGGGGATAGTAACTCGAACTTACATTGATTCTCTTTGGTAACTAGGGTTAGCTACCACTAGCTACTGTGGGGGAAAAGGCGCTATCATCCTCCTGTTTTGGCTGCGTAATGGTTGACGCACTTCCATTGAGCGAAAATCGAGCCCCCATTTTCCCAGGAGATCGTACCTGGTGGCAGACAGAATTGCTTAGTGAAAGCGAGGCTTATAGGGAACCAGTCTCAACGCAGAAGGTGTATGAAAACGATTTACCTAAAATTTCAAGTATTGCACTGAAATGCTTCCAAGCCTGCTGTTTTCTGAGAGATCGTGGTAACTGCGGTTTGTAAAGTCATGTAGCTCTGGGTATCTAGCAACTGCAACCACCAGTTTCTCCTCCATTGTTTACCAACTGTAAACTTGTTGTCGTGACCACCACAGAAGGCCTATTTCTCAAATTATCTGATTGGACAATGGGAAATAAGCAGAGATGATGTGGGCCAGTAAAAATGCCACGTGAATAGAGGGCAGAAACACGAGATGCGTAGCAATGCAAAAGCGGTAATAAAAAAGCTTAATCGTCATTAACAGCAATTTCAAAAAGTAGCCTCCAGCTGCTAAAATGCTTTCAGTGTGAGCGGGGCCATAGACTGCATAAAATAATTGATAATAATTAGCTACCGTGACATCACCCATTGATTTTCAGACTTCCGATTTCCACCGTCGCCATCTTGGTTTCCTAGAGCCAGAAGTGACCATATTTGGACGAGTTCTGGATGATTGAGGAGTGGATCTGACTCATATGCCATAGCAATGCATTGCAGACCAAAAATGTTTTTTGTAGCAGGCTGTAAGAATGTTTATTCCCGCTGTAAATTCAGGCATTTTAACATGGGGGTCTATGGGGATTGACTCGCTTCTGGCTCCAGCCTCAAGTGGCCATTCAAGGAGCTGCAGTTTTTGTGGCACTTAGGCGTTGGCTTCATTTTTCAGCCCACGAGATTGCCACTTATGTGCAGTCAACATCTACTTCATGATGATAAGTTAAAGAAGAAAAGTTGTCTATTTTCATTTGAAAGAAAATAGATTGAGCAGCAGGAGTATTTTCAGGAACAGTGGCTGATATGTGACGCAGGAATTGCAATGATTCCTTTCAGTTCTGGGACACTAAAACGTAATAGTTACAGAAGCACCACAAGTTTTATTATTGAGACAGTCAAGATTTTGAAGATTAAATTTGAGACATGGGCAATAATCACCCAACCTTGCCCACAATGACTCTCATCTGATAGTTGATATAACTGTTAAGATGACCTTTGAACTTGATGACTCTGGCCTACGGTGCAGTCAGAGGACAAACAGGGACACAACCTCAACTTCAAAATCGTTCCAATCTAACTTCCTTACTGCTGTAATCAGGCCTGTGCGCCGTCTGACAGATCCCTCTGCTGTAATGCGCTACATGTTTTGCCAGGGGACCCGTCAAATACTCCAAAGTCCTGTTTAGAATTTGTGTCAACCACAGGCCTCCAAATCACTTTGAAAGTTTTTAGTAATGTTCTGTATAAAAGCACAAGCATATTGATGTACATGTCTTTGTCAACATCCATTCAGCTCACAAAGGGGTGGTTTGGCCGAAGGGACAGTTTTTATATTGAGAACGGATGACAATCCAACCACTGTGGGCTGTGTGATTATATCTTAGATTTTCTAAAGTGGTTCAGAGTTGAGTGTTTGATTGCACTTGTCGTGCAGAATTTAACCACTTTCATTACATGGGGGAAAATATTCTCTTTTATGGCAGAAAAGATATAATTCAGTTTCTTGTTTGCGTTGAAATGACATTTCTTGACATGTATATAGTTTTTTTCAGTCTATATTTGAGTTAGATGTTAGAGTGCTTTGGTTTGACTGATTATCTTTGGGAGACATGCCAGTGTCTGCAGTGATTTATGTTGCCCACTCAAGATGATTTCTTCCCCCCTTCCAGGCATATTGTGGTCTGTGGTCATATTACCCTCGAAAGTGTCTCCAACTTCCTCAAAGACTTCCTACACAAGGACAGGGATGATGTCAATGTAGAAATTGTTTTTCTCCATAAGTAAGTTAATTTTTCCTTCCTCACCTTGTGTAGGTTAGCAGAACACAATGTTTGACACAATGCACACTCAGCCTGTATGTGTTTGAGGTACGCTAACCGCTCTCCTCTTTTCTCTGTGTGCCAGTATTTCCCCTAATCTTGAGCTGGAAGCCTTGTTCAAACGCCATTTTACACAAGTAGAGTTCTACCAGGGATCTGTTCTTAACCCTCACGATCTCGCCAGAGTGAAGGTACAGTCTGTGACAGGACTCTTGGAGAGATGAAATCAAATGACATTATTGAAAACAGTTGTTTGATTTAAGTGGAGATTATATTTGACAGATTAAGAGCAAAAATCCACTTAGCAAATCAGTAATTTGGGGGTTTTCAATTTTTAGTGGAAAGTTGAGGAGGAAAACATTTTTTTTTTAATTTCTTGAATAAAATGGATAAAGACAGCAGAGAAAAGAAACTGGAAAAAAAACCTCTGAGGTACTTTGATCAGTAGTATGACTAATTGGAAATGGCCAAAGTTAAACCCACTAATTTGTTTAATTTTATGTGAGAACGACAGACACAGTTAGTTTAAAGCACTCAGTGTGCCTTATAATAAGCCCTGACATGTATTATAATGTTGACATATCTGTGTCTTTGGTCCCTGCACATAGATCGAGTCAGCAGATGCCTGCTTAATCCTAGCCAATAAATACTGTGCAGATCCTGATGCTGAAGATGCCTCCAACATCATGAGGTATTGAATCCTCTGGTCTTTGAAATCAGTGGAAACTTTCTAGATAAGTTGTTACACTGTGCCTGTTTTTCATCTTATAGGGTCATTTCGATCAAGAACTATCATCCCAAGATCAGAATAATCACGCAGATGCTGCAGTATCACAATAAGGTAAGACGTTTTGGTGCCCTTTGGTGTATCCTTCTCTCACAAGGCAGAACATTTATAACAAGGGTTAACCCACAACCCTGTCTGCTTAAGAACTGTGTACTGCACTGGCCAGTTCTTACTGTAGTAACGTGTCAATGAGTGACTGCTTACTCCATCTCCCCCACGTTCCCCTAACTCCAGAAGGACATGAAACATGACAGTTCATGCAAGTATGGACCTTGTCATTGGCACATTGACTACTTTCATGAAGGTCAAATACATAACTGTGTCGCTGACTGTAGCATTGAAGTTAACAGGTACTTAAATACATTAATCAGATCGGCAATACGCTCTCACCACCACAGCCTTTTTCAGGGAAAACAATCCTACGTCACACATAAACAGCAGTAGGGTAAACAGAGGAAGTTGAAGCAACTTCTACTTTAAACAAACCCCATGCAGAAAAGTTGCTATGTAGTTGGCTGCACAAACAATAAATCCAAAAATACTGATATCCGATGAGTTCCCCTGCTATTTCCTAAAAAAGATCCTGATAAAGGGCTTTACTGCTCCAAGATACTGTAAAGGCCAGACTGATATTGTGTCATAGCCAAGGCTGCGCCTTGAATCGTGCTGTCACATAAAAGAGACCGGAAAATGCAGAAAAGCTGATGTGCAGTGGGTTAACCCAGGCTTTCACGCTGAGATTTAAGGCACATAAGATATGTGGATATTCACTGTCAGTGTGGTAAATGGCTAAATGATGCTGGTGACATTTACTACTGATGGATAGCTAATGTTAGCTTGAGTGGGAGGCTGCTGCGGTACAGTCAAAGTGTATGGCAGCATCAGACTGTCGTCTCCAACTAAACCTCAGCCTGTAGATCAAACAGTTGGCTAGTGACAGGTTGCTTATTTGCAGACAACACTTAGCCTAATGATACCTGGTTGACAGTCAAGTTTGTATAGATGTATGGATAAGTTATATACGGCCACGTTGCTGGGTCACTGATCCAGTTGGAGAAGCATTGTGGTGATCAACCTTATTTAATGCTCAGGTTCAAGCAAGGTTGCCAAGCAATTATTAGACATGTTTATTATTGTTTAACAAGAAGTAAATGCATACAGACTTCTTGAAATTATAGTCCAAAGACACATCAAATTTCCAGTTCAACTCTATGTTCTTCAGCTTTCTATACCCCACAAAGGGGCATGGCTTTTTATGTTCTGTTAAGTACCCATATGTGCCGGTCTGGTCTTTATTGTTATATAATAATTTATTTTCTGAGGAATTATTTGCTCATTTATAGCAGCATTTTTGAGAGAGACAATCTTCAAATGTAGGCTTTTTGAATAATTGTTACGTTCATTGACAGTTGCTTTGGTGCACCCTTACTTGTTTCTGTGAATAACATGTCTGAGAGTTGGCTAACTAAAACCAAAATGCAACAGTAGTAGTAAATGTCAAATGAATAATTTATAATGAAAGTACTGCTTTCTCAGCCAGTGGTTCCCAACTGGTCCAGCCACTGGGTCCAGATTTCTCCTTAGTCATTAGCTCAAGGTCTACACAGTTTAACACATTTAGCGTCATACTAGCATTTAGCTGTGTCACTAAGCTAGTTTGCCATCTCTGTCAAGTAGCTGTCTGCTCTTCACTTACTCTACAGCAGGAAACGGCATGTCAAAATAAAAGCTCTGTGCCAAAAATTCACTGTACTTGAAAATAATGTGTGTTTTTTACAAACTTTACATGTTTGTGAATCACTTGTGGTCCATTCAGAGTGGACTAGTGACCCACTTTTGGAGCGTGGCCCTCCAGTGGGGAACCACTGATCTAAGCAGATTTAAAATTGCTGAAGAATAATTTAAAGGAAAAGTTCAACTTTTTGGGAGGAATTTCAAAAACAACCATTTACCTTTATAGAAGGCATTATGCCCTGGTCTGTTTCTTGTCCAGGGGCAAATAACTTCCCGAAGTATCTGCTGGTTGCCTAGTATCTACTGAAGTAAACAAGCACCAACCCTTCTAGTCATTCTGACCCCGAAATGGCATTTTGTCAGACAGAGGTTTCGGGAGAAACTTAATTTTGATTGAGCCGTCTCTGTTCAAGCAACATTCTCTCGTGAGATTCGGCGACAACTGATGTAATCTTACACTCGGTTGGTATCATACATTAAGCTAACAGATAAAAACAAGCAGCAAAATAAGGTAAGGCTGTATAGAGTGTTGTATTGTTTTGAATCTGACTTCATCCAATTGCATGACGTTTACCACACTTCCAAACGAAGAGTGGAGATTCGGCAAAGAGACAACCATGCCCAGGAGACCTGAAGCGGGGTATCTTCTGTTATAGAGTATCTTTGCTGTTACCCTGAGTTGCGTGCCTTTGTGCTAAGCTAAGCTAAGCTAACCAGCTGTTGGCTGTAGATCTATATTTACCATCCAAACAGGAGAGTGGTAGTGATCTTCTCTTCTAACGCTAACTTTCTGCCAGAAAGCGACTGAGCATATTTCCCCAAATGTCAAAGTATTTCTTTGAGAAATATAAATCGCTCGCTGAGTTTTCCGTGTCTTGTGACCTCCTCTGTCTGTCTTGTGCTGAAGGCCCATCTGCTGAACATTCCAAGCTGGAACTGGAAGGAGGGTGACGATGCTATCTGCCTGGCGGAGCTGAAGGCAGGCTTCATTGCCCAGAGCTGTCTGGCCCAGGGCCTGTCCACCATGCTAGCCAACCTCTTCTCTATGAGGTCCTTCATTGAGGTAACACAGAGGACAAGATTAACTTGCCTCGTCTCAGTCACTCCCTCTGAACCTTCTGACTGAAGTAATATGGATGAATGCATTCTCACAGTGCGTTTTTTTTTGTAAACTAGATGATTTATTCAGGGATTGGAGGTGAGGTCACTATAAGTGGATACAGTAGGTTCTCTGCTGACAGATGGACTAAATCTATCAAGCACAGTACATTCCCCGGAAAATTCTGACATCTTAGTCCAGAGAAAGACTTCCATTAGAGTGTTTTCAGTCGTCCTGGCACATCATATTTTACTGTGACATTTCATATGGAATCTGTTCAGTGTTTCTGTGGCTCAGAATTGAAGAGGTGCTTGTCTCTATCAAAGAACTGTTCTCTTGTCATAAAGATGATGGATCAGCTTATAATGACCAGGCTGATGTTGTGCGGCGGAACATCTGCAGACCACATTGGGCCGCTATTGGAAGAAAAACAGTATTGCTTTTTTCCCTTCCTTTTTTATCCTCACATGTGACATTTCCGTGCTTGTTTTTTGTCAGATTGAGGAGGACACATGGCAGAAGTATTACCTAGAAGGGGTGGCTAATGAGATGTACACAGAGTATTTGTCCAGTGCCTTTGTCGGCCTCTCCTTCCCCACTGTCTGCGAGTAAGTATCACTCTTTCCTCACTCAGCAAGCCCACTGTCAGTGGTAGGTATAGATAACAATTCCGAAGTGAAGAAAGAAAGGCGAGGTGTGAATTTCAAAGGTGTTTGAACACGTCAGTCATTTGCTTACACACAGCTGTCCTCTAATGAGTGCACATGTTTTACAGGCTGTGTTACGTGAAGCTGAAGCTGTTGCTCATTGCCATCGAATACAAGTCTGAGCAGAGAGAGAGCAGGTTTGTTTATTGCATCTTTCTCTACTTACATCAGGAGCAACTGTGTTAAAAGTGAACTACTGTGTGACTCGCTTCAAGAGGATCCTCTAATAAAATACCTTATATTTTTCCTTAAATCCTTTCTTGCAGCTGTAAAAACAGATGATATTCATATTACATTTGATGACATTAAGTTGGTGAATGACATTAGAATGATGCCAGTGGAGCATCTGTACACACAGTAACACAACTAGAGAGCACTCAGACAGCTCACACCTCTGCCAAGGCTGCACAGTCATCTTGAATTTCAGTTTCTCATTTTAGTGTGCCAAAACTTATAATTAAAGTAAAAATATCCTATCCCGCCATCTTAAAGGTTCAGTGTGTAGGATTATGGGGATGTATTGGCAGAAATGAAATATAATAAGTATGTTTTCTTAAGTGTATAATCACCTAAAAATAAGAATCACTGTGTTGTTATTACCTTAAAATGAGCCGTTAACATATATCCACATAGGGAGTGGGTTTGTCCACGGAGACTGCCATGTTGCATTGCTGTGTTTCTACAGAGGCCCAGAACGGACAAAAAAACAGTTGCTCTAAACAGGGCCTTTCATATTTTACATTTTGTATTGGCCTGCTTCGCAAGGAACCGAATAGCATTGTAACACAGTTTTCTTTTTCGTGAAACTGCTTTATTCAATATTCTTACCAGCTTAAATCATAGGGTCCATTTGTGTTAAAGAGAAGCAGACCTCTGACCTCTGCGACAAAAAACTCCCGAACATGTAGATTTTATATTACAAATTAGAGGGCGTACACATGCTGCGTCTCTAACCACCTAGAAAACGTGAGGTTAGGCACTGGATGCTGCTCTTGTGCACAGTCTCTGCCAACTTTTTAAGGGCACGTAGGCAGGTTACATCTGAGGTTGCTAAGCAACCATAACCAGCAGGTGCCAGGGAGCGGGTGTGCATTGTGACACCTTTGCTGTTGTGTTTAATTGCACTTGCCGCGCATCTACGTTGACAACAATGAATTCTAGGGAGCAAAAAACGTGGCACGTGTACGACCCCTTTGAGCTAGCTGCCTGTCGGCAATGAGCTGAACAGCATGAGACAAACACTGACTTGTAATGTGAGACTGCTTCTGCAGATAATCTGGCTCCCAGTAAAAACCCCCTGATGAATTAGCTCTGAAGGAATCCTAACTGGGAGTTCAAGCCTGGCACATAGAAGTTTCAGCTGGTTGCAATGTACAGTCCTCACCACTAGATGCCACTAAAGCCTTCACACTGCTCCTTTAAGAAACTTGGCAAAAAAATTAATAAAATAAATTTAAAAAATCATGGATTTGCACCAAAAACAAATAAAAAAGTTTATTGAATTCTGATAAGAACTCCTGGAATACCCTGATATTTGTCAAACTAACAGGACTGATTATACTGACTGTATGTCCTTGGTACACAGCCACAATTCTGATACTTTTGCCAAACCTTGCAGATTTTTAATTAATTAATTTCACAGGAAAGGCATTCGGTTGTTCAGTCATATTGTGCTGTCAGCTCAGAGAAACGTTCACACTTAAATTACCAATTTGCTTCACATTTAAATTTCATGTCATGTGTTTCCTTAACTTGATTCTCTTGTGTCCCTGTTCAGTCTGTACGACAACCACTAACTACATCAGTGTCAGTCTTATCACCAGTAACAACATGAAGTACTATTTCTCAGTAATCTCAATTGCCAAATCCCACCCACCTTTCCTCATTCACCTGTGTCAGATGTTTATGTGTATGTGCATGGCAGATGATGGTCATGTTGACGTTACAAGCTAAAACTTTAATAATTCTGACATGATGAAATTTCTAGTTGTATACTTACTGTATCCCAGTGCACTATTTTTTGTCTGTGGTCTCAGTTATTAATTCATATTTTTTTGTAATGATTTCGATGACGCCACAGAGGCGTCCTTTCCCTTATATCTACAGCTCTTTTCTAGAAGATGTACTGCCACAATTTTCAGTGCCATTTGTTTGAATCACACCCTTGCATTAAAAGATAACCACCTTCAAAATCAAAGAGATTTTTTTAGTAAGCATTTTTTAGGTGCAAGGACCTCACCATCGGATAAGCATGAAATAACTGAGTTGTGTGTCTGTGCAGAGAGTTGCGCCACGTGCTGCCACTTAAGGCGTGCCTACTAAACAGGCAGAGAACATTAGCAATAGTCATATTCTCCTCTTCTTTTATGTTCATGATAACTGTTTGATTTGAGATTTTTTCTTGTTGTTTGCAGAAGCCGAAAGCGGTATGCCCTCTACCTTATCTTACTTCCAAAGTTCCACCCAATCTCCACCACTTTAAAGCTTCTGACTTTGGGAGTTTCCCCCAAGGATATTTTTCCAAACACTATCTCACAGGCTTCTTTTTCTAACTCTTTTTTTTATGGTGTCCCTTGTGCTTAATGCACTAACTTCTTTGCAGGCAGAGAGAGGATAGATAAATTGGATATGTTTGTAGAAGTGCTGTTTCTTTGTCTTTGCTGTTGTCGGTGTACCAAGGCCAAACGCTCACCCTCTCCATATCTACCTCTTATTTGATCTTTTTCCGTTTTGTCCTTTACCAGTCCTTTGCTTAGTTTATTTCTCTCACTTTCAGTTCTTTTTCAGTGTCGCTCAGTTGTTACCCTACTGTATGTTAGCTTTGCCAAGCCAATTAATCCACTCATGGTGTTTTTTAAATCAGTACTTCATGGTTCTTTGACTCAGACTCAGTGAGGAGTTTGTACACACATAGATCTCAGATGTGGTGTTGATAAGCACTGATAATCTGTTGTTTTACATTTTGGATTTAATCTTGAAATAAATTGACTGATTATCCGCCAGTGCTTTAGGCAGTGGCTGATATAATAGCATGTCTTTTTTCTCCATGGTTTATTACACCAGCAGCACCTCACCAATCTTTGTTTCCTTTTTTATGATTTAACACACTAGGACAGGCATGGAGCTGTTGGATTTGGATAGCATTAAGTTTATCCAAACTGAAATTTTAATAATCATAGGTTACAAATGTTCACAAGTGCCCCACATTTCACTTTTGCATCCCATCACCCTCTCATGTTCTCAGTGCTAAATGTATATCCATCTGTGCATGTCTGTACGTCTGGTTTATGTGTGATTTACCTCGAGAGGGAGAGTTTGTGTGTGAATGTGCATTTTTGTGCGTCTCAGCCACCACGTACAGTCATGCTCGTGCGTCTCTCGAGTAGATGTTCTTAAGTGAGGTCACTTCCTGTCAGTTTGGTGTTTGGGAAACAATCCAACTGCACAGAAGTTACTGCAACCGTCTGCATCTACGTACCTGTCCTTATACCTGTACTGCAGTGGCTATGCCTTTCTGTCTTGACTATTGTCCTCTTCATGCTGTATGGTAACTGCATGCTCCTGTATGACACTATCACATGAGGTGTTTGATGCTTGCCTTGTTGCTCACAATATGAGGTTTTGACGCTTTTTAAGCTTCTATTCACCAGTTTGCACCTGACCGAAGAAATCTCGGATAGATACTCCTGTAAAATCTCAGATTTGGGCAGCAATGTTTGTGGAACTGTCTTGATATGAAATGTTTTCTTTCATTTATTTTCACTAAAGAGCATGCCAGGGCGTAATGCCTGTTTACTTCTCTGGGGGCCATTCAATCTGAGTGAATGTTTGATGCTATTTTACTTATTGAAAAGAAAAATGTGGAAGGAAAAAATCTGATTTGCATGACTGGTGCAATTTGATCACAGCCCGATATGTGTATGGATTCAATTGCTCCCTTAATATTTTTGTTTATTTTCTCCAATGTAGCCTTTTCCAGAGCCCAGAGGAAAGATGTAGTGAGACAGATGTTTTGAGTCTGCACAGATAACACACTTTTTCAAAATTTGTCACTAAAGTGGCACAAAAAAGTTATTTAAAATACAAAGATTTGAATCGAGCTGACAGCAGTTTTTTTTTTGTATTCACAAGTAGACACAAGTTTAAAATGGAGTCTATGAAAAAATAAAAATCAATCACCTTTCATCTGGGCTCGTCTTATTTTGAAGGAGTGTGACCCTTAAAGGTTTGTGGGTTCGGTGTTTTGATTTCTTAGTTCACACTCACATCATTGATGACTGTTGCCCACAGGTAACCATTAATGACCAGGGTGTGTGTGTGTGTGTGTGCGTGTGAGTGTGTGTGTGAGCGTACAGTATGTGTGTGTGGCGTCTACTCTTTGTCTCAGTCTAATTAATGGGGAATGATACAGCCAGTCGCTTAAAGTGCTTTAGGGTATTAAACAGAGTCCCACTCATAATAAAAATGCTTTAACTAACACATCCTATAATATTTACTGTTAGTGCAGCTGTTGTTCAGCATGCCGTAATACATTTTTATTACAGTTGTGTCTTTAGATATAAATATAATGAATATAATATAAAATTTTAAGTCAATATTGACCTTGCTGGACATGCATTCTAATTATTTCCACACTATATTTCTAGGAAGCAGAGTAGCTACTGGTTTTAATGGGAGTTCATCCACCTTTGGACTTTACTCCACCTATTTTATTTCTCCTAGAGCACTCCTGTAGACTGTAGCAGAGTCACTGAGTAGAATAGTATCGACGGAAAAAGAGCTGTTCATTCCCTTGCATCCCACTGTCAGTTACTAACCGAGATAACAACACTTACTGTACATTCTCCGTACTGCAGCCGTGTCTCAGTGGCCATCATAACATCTGTTTCGACTAGATGCCTGTATTTGAGTGCTGACACTAAAACCACTCCATAGCCATAATTTTAATTCTTTCTGCCCTTGTCCCTTTACTCGTATCTCTCTGTCCCTCCCTCCACACCTCAGGGCAGTCCAATACCAGAATTAAAATTCAATGTGCGATCATACTGTTGTACATTCTGTCCATCCATGTGAGTATCACATCAACAAATTGCCCAAAATCAGAAGAGCAGGTGTGTTTGTGATAACACGTAGGACGCAAACCAGTTGAGAATAATGCAGCAGTCCAGTGCAGGTCCGATTAACGGCTTCAGCAAGTCTGTGTACCATTCCTCTTGATTAGCATGTTGTGTGCATGAGCTGAGTGTTGTCCAGACGTTAATGAGCATGATGTGTCTATTTCTCTGATTACCCAGCATCCTCATCAACCCGGGCAACCATGTCAAGATGCAGGAGGGAACACTGGGGTTCTTTATCGCCAGTGACGCCAAAGAAGTAAAGAGGTAACCCTGATGAACGACTGATCAATATGTAAAATGAAAAGTTTGACTCTAAGTGCTAAACATCTGTCACTGTGCCACCTTTAGAGCATTTTTCTACTGCAAAGCTTGTCATGACGACATCACAGACCCTAAGCGGATCAAGAAGTGTGGCTGCAAACGACGTGAGTAGCCGCGCCTTTATTTCACCCCATCCACTCCCCTCCTTCCCTTCCTCTCACTCCAAACCCTACCTGTGGGTCTGTCTGTCTCATTATACTTAAGCCTTTACAAATATGTACACTAATAATATACCTTTCATTGTGTCATTGTTCTTCTGTACCGTGGCACTGTGTTTTTAAAGGTAATATATGTTGTCACATCATTATACCCTTAGGAAAGTGTTTATTATGGGTCCCATTTGAACCTCCATAACATCCATTATGGTATGATCATCAGTCAATATCTGATTTGGTTTATTTCCAGTTGAAATGCAGTTCTCTTTGAGTGTGTTTTCTTTTTGGTTTGAATCACAACTTTATCTGCACAAACAGAGAATATATCGAAGGGAATGAGATTTACAGGAGTGAAAAGAATAGGGTTGCAACGGTATGAAATTTTCACAATATGATAACCAGCATTATTATTATTATTATTATTATTATTATTATTATTATTATTATTATCAGTTACAGTGCCCCTTAACTTTTATTTATTTATTTTTGGTTAAACACTATTTTTAAAATTGAGACACCAAACTTTTTTTTAATGGAAGTACATGTAAAAAGTCTGAAAATAAACAACATAAATAAGAAAGCTGTACATTTCCATTTTGAACAAAAGAAATTAGAAGAGAAAAAAAAGACAAAAGAAAGCAGCACAAACCTACGTCTGTCCGACGAAAAAGATACTTTCTCCACTGACAACATATTTAAATCCATGACTTGTTTACAATTTATCATTAAAAAAAAAATTAAATAAATGTGCGGGAAAATTTCCAATAAATTTCCTGAAAATATTCAAATGAAGTTAACCCTGAGAATTTGGGGATTTTGCACAAATTAATTTAGAACCCATACCTTTTAAAAATGAACTTATTCTAGGAGGAAATGCACATAAAAAGCAATACAAGATCTTATGGCATGTTTTAGTCAAAATTGCCCATTTAATTAAATAGTAACTTGGGTTGCAGCGGTGTAAGATTTTCATGGTACAATAATTGTCTCAGAAAATACAATAAAGTATTACACAAATATTACTATGAGCAGGATCTTTACATGTTAGCTGCACCAAACCTGTCAAATTAACATCTAAATGAAAAATAACATTTGCTGTGAGAGGTGTGTGTGTGTTTCTTTATGGGGGTTTAGTTCAGGGTCAGTGTGTGTGTATTTGTAAGCCCAAAGTTACCGAAAAGACAGACGATGCAGATATAGCAGGCGTTGCGATGTGGAAAATGATTTTGATGGTGCTTTTTATGATTGATGTTTAAAAGTTCACACGTTTTTTTAGAATAGAAAATCTTTATTGTCATTGTACATGTACGCAATTGAATGTAACCTCCTCAGTGCAAATATAAGTAAAAAAGAGTT
Organism: Cephalopholis sonnerati; assembly: GCA_019142605.1. Lineage (NCBI taxonomy): Eukaryota > Metazoa > Chordata > Actinopteri > Perciformes > Serranidae > Cephalopholis > Cephalopholis sonnerati. The sequence continues at coordinate 18,643,316 of JAGQAX010000018.1, read as the reverse complement.
AATAAAAACAATAACAAACTATCTAGTAAAAAGTAAAAGTAAAATAGTAATAAATATTACACTTAAAAAAACACTGCAAAACACACACGCAGGTCATTCAGCCGATTGCACAGATACCTTGTATTGCACTTAAGCATATTTCCACAGTCAAGCCTTAGTGCACGCGTTTAGTGCAGTTATTGCACTGTTTTTTTCTGTTAGGAATGAAACTTGTAAACGGGACACATACTTGAATCTACACTTCCTGTGCCAATGCATGTGTGGCACAAGATTGACAGACAGTGAAGGAGGAAAGGAGATGCGAGACAGCTATTTAATTTTTTCAGTAGTCAGGTATGTGAATGAGGGGAGTGCATCAGGGTCTGTAATACAGCTTTGGGCTATCAGGTCATATAGCAGACACCGTATAGCTTGACCACCGTAGCAGACACAGACATGCCTAAAAAGTTGGTGTGTGACGGTGAAACTGGTACACCGCTGCAACCCTATGTTCAGTAGATAAAGAGCACTTAACATTATTAAATTAGTATTCACAGTAATGCATATACAGTAACTCCTTATCCAACTCCCACATGAGAAATTATAAAGGCAGGATAAGCCAATAAACTGAAATTTGAACTATTTTTAGCTTCCTCTTTTTTTGCATTAGACAATGAGCTTTTCTCTGTAACATTTAAATATAAGTGGATATGACCCACCGTTTTGTATTCTTTTACATGTAAATTCTCTTGATGAGAGTATTTGAGAGTACTGAGCTCAGTCACTGTGCTCTTAATTGTTAAATTTAAGACTTTTCACAATACACAAATGCCCCTGTCAAACAGATAGTCTTCCCCCTTTATTTATGCGGACGTAACATTACCATTACGGCAGGAACAGCACATGAATATAACCTGACCTATGTTCAGTAGTCACTTGTCAGGACATGTTAGCCACTGGATAAATAATTCAGGTGAATATCCCGTATTTCCTCTGAAAGGTCACAGTCAATTACAGTAAGCAGCCTGATACAGACAAAGCCCGGGTTTAAAATGGATACCCACCATTTCCTTCTTTTGTCTGTGTCATCTCAATTACTCGGACAATTTCTTGCTTTCCCGGCTCAATAGAATCAACAGGCCTTTCACACTTTAGTCTCATTCAGATAAACTGTTTACGTCTGTTTGCTTTCTTAATATCTCCGTGTCTCAGACGCAGGTGATGGACATGCCTTTATGTTTTATCTTATTAGTTAGCCCAAGAGAGATGCATTTAGAAAGATGACAGCTCCATTACTGCAATGGAAGTCTGTCTTACAGTATGTTCTGTTCTATCATGTTTTGTTCTCTTCTGTTGTTTTTCCCATGTTTCTTTATGACCAGTGACACACTTTTGATGTATTTCCTTCCCTGCTGCCATTGGAAAACGCCACTTTATTTTAACTACTCACTGGTAGTGATTTATTGTGAGTAAAAAGAAAATGGGTGTACTATTACCCAGAGTGCAGTGTTTTTTATTCCTCTTCAGCAAATAGTATACTGTATCTATGTTGCATGTACCAGTGTAGCTTCTGCATCCCTCTCCTCGCCTCTCATTTCTACACTGTGCTCAGACCAGACCAAAACCAAAACAGCTGAAATCAAACTCACACCAGCATCAGGCCTCCTCATCATAGGCCCAGTCAGCTGATGCTCCCACTAGTTGGAAATGACAATTAAATAGAGTGTGACTTAATCGGATGTGGCCGGTGAGCTCTGCAGTTTTTCCCTCACCATTTGATCATCAAACCAAACTCATATTTGGCATTTGGAAGCCAATCTGCTGCAAGTCTTATGTCATTACCCGTGATTAACCTCCTTACAGTGTCATGCTCTAAGAAAGTACAGAAGGAACGCAATAAAAAAATCTGAGATGTCACGCAGTAATCATGGATTTAGAGGAGCTAACACAAGGGGGAAGAGAATTAACGAGAACCGCTGAGGTTTAAATTGATCTGCTTTCTGTCAAAGGAAGTTTTGTGTGTGGCTGTACTTTCAGAGAGCAGAAAATGTCCTTGTGGGAAGTTCTGCAAATCCAGCTAGGTTGCCAAAACACAATCAAAACAATCTGGTCTCCCCTTTGCCCTCCTTCTCTGTGATCTCAGCCCTCTTTCTAAACTCTGGGTCCTCGCCCTGCTCCGGCTGAGGTTTCAGAGATCATCAGTTCCTCTCAGAATTGAAATGTCACCACACCAGTCTTGTGCATTTCAAATCTGGACAGTTGTTGGGCCCTTTTTTTGTTTTAACTCGCTGCACTGGATGAAGTCCACTAGCCATACAGTATTAATTGTCATAGCTTTAGATTGCCACTAGATGGCGGTGCCGTGCCAGAGTCATGTCCAATAATACAATATCTAAATGGTGATGTCTGTAGAGGAAACTTAAATCCCCAGAAACCTGTTCAGCAAAAATGCAAGGATCAAATCTGCGTGTTTCTGTGCATTTAGGATAATAAATTTAACCCTAAACTGAATCCTGAGTTTGACAAATTCATCATCCTGAGTTTGTTTCATCACTTAGTGTTTTGTTTATATGATATGGTGTGTTTGTGCAGAAAGGCTGCCTTTCCAAGGAAAAAGAGCATTTGTCCTCTGCACTGTTTTTTGCCTCCGCTGCAGTACTGTGCACTGTGTTTGTTATTGCTCAAGAGTTCAACTCTTGCTGTAACAGTATCATTTTTCCTTGCACTCTTGCTGAATAAGGAAGCTTTAGGGGGACATATGAGAATGGTGCTTTCTTTGGGACATCCTTCGTATTCAACATAGCGCCCTGATAGCTTCTGTTTGAGTACACTGTGCCTTGGTGGATTATAGGAGATGGTGACTGATCAAACCCATGCAGACAGTTTATCAGGGCAGCCGTCATGTTGAATCTTCAATGTCCTGAAACGGACACCTTTGAACTCTAGGCCAGAATCTGGGTATTTGTGAAGTCAGAAGTCAAAGACATTGTCGGTGTGTGTGCGTGTGTGTCTTGTGTTTTCCATTACTCTCCTTCCATGTGTCAATAATCCACATTGTAAACATACATATACTGTGGTCCGAGTGCCTACGCAAAAACTCTGAAGTTAAGAAGTTTCAGCATGAAGTGATAGCCTCGCTGCACCTTGTCTGCCATACTCCCAAACTGTTTCAACACTGTGAACAGTTATCTCTGTTGCTAAGACCAAAACGACATTCTCTGCATGCTTATTACATGCTCATAAGGCACATGTGCATGCCAAAGGATACAACAGTCCCTGATGCCTTCATCCCATGGGTTATGATCTGCGTTTCCCATTCTTTCCTTGGCCAGAGGCTGAAAAATATTACTTCATTCAAGCTCTTATTTTTTCCGATTGTGACTCAGAGTCAAAGATGCTGAAAGTGTCTCTGTAAAGGTGCCAGACGGTATTAGTCTGCTGTCTGTTTGCACCTTGGTAATGAGAGAATGGGGACCAGGGACTGTTTCTGCCCAGAGTCACAGCAATCTAGATGTGCTACTCTGGGGACTTTCACTCCCGCTTCCCCCGGGGTTCAAAGCTTCACACACACACACACAGCAGCACAAACACCACAAAGACAGAAAGTGGCTGCTCACAGTTTTTTGGCTGCAGGCTGACTCGTAGTTAAGAGTTTATTGTTGTGTAACACTACTTTCACATCCAGTCTTACCTGAACGAGAGCAGCTAGTCTCTAAATTGCCAGTTTTTTAGGACGATAATTAAAAAGAAACCTCAATTAAATACTTTGATACAGTCACTGGTGTTGATCCTAATACAGGCCCACTTATGATATGATTTAATTCAATTTCATTTATATGTCACAAATGACAATTTGCCTCAGAGGGCTTCACAGCATACGACATCCCGCTGTCCTTGGAGCCTCACAGCAGATAAGAAAAAACTCCCCAAAAAACCCTTTAATGGGGAAAAAACAATGGTAAAAACAAAACAAAACAGGTCGACATAAAAAAATATAATTCAGTAATTAGTAACAAAGATTATTGTGGCCTGTAAAAATATAGCACTTCCCTAGTGTAAAGCAAAAGCCGAAATATAATGGTGCATTGCATTTTCCCCCCAAATGTATCCAATCAGAGTGAGTTTGGAAATGCCAGATGAGAGACTCTAAATTATTTTACCTATTTGCAAGTTCTGCTTCCTGATTTTATTGAGCAGAGGCAATTTAAAACAATATCAAAACATATGTAATTAGAGATGCTCTGATACCTGTTTTCCTTCTCAGTACTGATCCTGATACCTGAACTTGTGTATCAACTGATGTTGAGTTTCGAACGATGCTGTCGCCTAAATAACAAACTTCTAACCCTGTGTGGATGTGATATAATTGCTATCATTGCTGTATGGCATGACTCAGGTTAAACCCTTTATAAAGCGTGAAGAAATATACACAAAGAATAAATATCATAGAACTTTCTTTCAGCAACAATTTAGTAAAATAAAAGAATTCAAAAGTATTTAATAGTACAGTAACAATATAAAACAGCGTTCTGAAAATCAGTTCTCTGCGGCTGTAAAACAGTGGTTGCCAGTGGCTGCACAACATAATATGCTGTGTAGGCTGCTGTTTTAGAGCAACCAAGAAGAGTCAAGTTCCATTTTATCCAGGTGTAAAACTACTTTAAAGCTTATTAATAAATTACATGGTATTGAATAGATGTATAGACTTGCATACTCACTCATTGTATCTGAGGAATTTACTGCTATCAGTATCTGAACTATAGGGTTATGGTTAGGTGTTAGGGTTATAGTATATATATATAGTGGTCCAATCAGTATTTTTACCTCCTAAATTTTCAGAGAATATAGTATGAGTTAAAGACTAAAAATCTAGCAGTAATAGTTCCCTCCTCTCAAACAATCAAAATTAGAAATGTCCCATATACAAAGAGTGAATTAACAGCGTTAATGCATTACCTTTAGATGTATTAAACAGAATAATGGTAACAGTAGCACAAGTAAAGAAAAGTATAATTGAGTAGAATAATGTCTGTTAGACCAGTGGTTCCCAACTGGTGGGTTATGGTCCAAAAATGGGTCGCAGGTTCATTCTGAATGGACTGCACGTTACCCGTAAACATGTCAAGTTTGTAAAAAACACACTTCATTTTTAAGTTCTTACACAGAGCTTTTATTTTGAAGTGCTGTGTCCTGCTGTAGAGTGAGTGACTATCAGACAAGCTACTTACAGAGACAGAAAACCAGCTGGATGACATGGCTAAACACAAGTATGATGCTGAATACATAAAACTGTGTGGACATTGAACTAATGTCTAAGGAGAAATCTGGACCAGTTGGGAACCACTGTGCCAGACAGCAATCTGAGTTTGCTTAAGTTAGCCACTATAAGCTAATGGTCATACTAACCACTAAAGGCTGTATTGTTGAGTGTAATGAACAGGGCAATGGTGCATTCAGTAGCCTATGTCTTTAAATTTTCATCTATAAGAGGAATAATGTTGTTTTGTTTTAAATAAGTTACATACACAACATATATACAAATTGACAAAGACTCACAGAGACCCATTATTTACGCACACATGCACACTAGCGTGAAGCTTCCCTTGGGGTGTGGAGCAGTGAAACTGCAGATTCAAATATACATTAGCATGACTTGGCCCGTCTAGCCAGTAGAATAGTGTGATGCCTTGGACAGAGCCGCTACAGCTGCATGATGGGATACAGGTACGTGATCCACTCCTTTAGCCAAATGGATAGAGGATGTACAAATGTATGAAACATTGTATGAGGTTTGCTGCTGAAGACATTGCTCATGCCTCTCTTCCCCGAATGCCTCCCTTCCTCTCTCCTTTCTCCTCACCCCTCTTTCCCACTGTTATAGTTTTGCCTTTTGACTTGTTACAGCCTTAGCACGCAGCTTGACCTCTCCAGACTTTGTTAATATAAACGAGAAAATAATGCGCCAGCAGATGATTATTCTGTTGTTGATATGATGTTGTAATGTTTCCAAATTTAACTCTCTGAGGCAAGAAATAAAAAATGAATGAATGAATTGGACGACTTGTCGAGGTAAAGTAATTGGATTTTTTAAATAAATCTCGCTGCTTCGAGTATGCTAATTTAATTTGGGGCTCAAGTCTGTGGGAGCAGGTGGCTAAGGCTTGCACTTTCTGATGAAGTTACCTTCCGACTTCCCCTGGATGAAAATTTCTCCTTTTGCCATTAACCTGCTGCTTTTCCTCTCCTCTCATCCCAAAACATGACTGTAGCCAAGATGTCCGTCTACAAACGAATGAAACTGGCATGTTGTTTTGATTGCGGCCGTTCAGAGCAAGACTGCTCTTGCATGTCAGGCAGTGTACATAGTAACATGGACACCCTTCAGAGGGCCTACCCACTTTCCTCTGTCTCTGTTCATGATTGCGCAACCACTTTACGTGCCTGTAAGTTACACCGCCCAACACATGCTGTTACATGTCTGTGGTGTGTGCTCCGTGTGTATTGTACCATGCAGAGGTACTGTACGTGTGTGTCTGTGATGTCGTCCACGTGGTGTGATCAGTTAACTGTGACTCCATAGTTTGTGTAGCTGTGGCGTACGTGAATTTATTTAGTCATTTTTGTTTATGAATATATTTTAAGGTTTATTTTAACTCTGAATCTTTTCATTTTCTTTTATTTTAAAGTTGAAATTCACAAGTGTTTTTCAGTTGTTCATCATTTTCATGTGACACTATTTGTTTTGTGTCATGAGTGTATTATGTGTGGTGGGTAAGTGGTGGTGTGGCTCTGTGGTGCTGCTGTACTGTACAGTACTGTAGGTGTTAGACATGTGGCTACCGCATGCTGCATCAGTCATGCAGTTGTGTGATAATATCACTATTGGATTTTTAATGTGTTTTGAACTGTTTTAAGGTAAGATGTCTGTTATGCACACAAAAATGGAACGTATTATTTTTATTCTCAAGGTTTTATCCTGCAATTTGATGACAATGTTTGTTAACTTACTGTCTTATATCTTACAAAGCTCTGAGTTAACACTGTTTTTTAGTTTGTACACTTTTCAGTTAAAGCAGCTTTGCTTCTGTTTCACTTTTTTTCCTTTTACCTTTGACTTAACCTTACCGAGCGACTGTGCAGAGTTTTTCACTTTAATGCCGAAGATAAGAGAAAATCACATCTGAAAGTGTGTTTTGAAGATTTCTAAGAGCCTTGTCGAGCTTTATAAATGAGGAGCAGTGCCCAGATATTAAAACACATTTTTATCGGTGACACCGGTTCAGGAAGTAACTAATAATATCTCAGGCAAATGAAATGCCCTTTTACTCTTTTAGGCAATTAGAGAAGAACAAGAGCAAGAAGAAAACATATACTTTTGCCCACAATTAACACTGCTTCTTTGGGGTTTTTTGTACATTTTAGATTATAAATGTCTTTTTTGAAATCATCTTTAGCATTCATTCACGTACACTGGGAGGAGGGATAAGAAAAAATACAATCGGGGGAGAAAGAGGTTTAGTACGGTAGGAAAGAGTGCAAGAAAATAGATAAGGGAAAAGCAGAGGAGACAAAGACACAAAATGAGAGCTCAAAATAGTGATAGTTGGCTTGATAATGAAAAGGTAGGGAGACTAAAGCTCCTGGAAGATCCCCCTTCTTTCGATTTTCCTTTTGAGTGGATGGGAAATACTAAATTGTCTGTCAATTACACATGGCAGCAGTAGGCCTGGCTATCAAAGCCTTGGGTTCAGACATACAGATCTGATTTCCTTCTCAACATTCTCCCACCGTCTGCCGACTCAGCCTAGATTAGTGTCAAACATGCCATGATGGGTTTGGCTTGGCCTCTTGTAGTTCGGCCTGCGCTGATATCCCTCGGTACCAATTACTGGCCATTACATGGTTACTGATCTCACTTCTCCCTCAACCCCCTGTAGGATTTCAGGAAAGCCTCCTCTGTCTTGGATTTCTTTCCCTTTTTAACTCTGACTTTGTCTGAACAAAGTGAGTTTAGTAAAGGAGTGCATTGGGCTTTGTCAGTCAGGGATTGTTGGATTTCCTCTCCCCATTTCCCCTCTTTTTTTTCTCCACCAGACTGAGAGGATAAGATGTCTTTATCCACGATGACTTCATGCTCTTGTACATCTGAACCAGATTTTTCTAGCCCTGGTACTCGGATAATTGATTCCTAGGATAGCGCTCTTTCATTTAACGCAGCCTGTGTTCTGATGCGAGTCACATTCGGACGGTGCGACACAGACACATCATTAATGGTGACGTAAACATAAACCTCTGTGTTGCTTTATGGGCTTTAACGATACAATATTGAATTAATAGCTATTTTAATATGCACTCATTCAAGGGGTTTAGTGAGTCATGTGAGGGTTGGTGAAATAGATGAGCTCCTTGTGCACATAGAGCCAACTCTGGACAAATTAGCTCGCTAATTTAATGCAGTCTTTTGCTACTTAAGATCATTCTTATAGAAGTTCTGCAGTGAAACTAAGATGAGACGTGGGGCGGAAACTTTTGCAGATAAAAAGATGGAAAAATTGGACAGAAGAGGGCAAAGGCAAGCAGTTTCTACCACTTGTGAATAGTTAAAAATATAGTTCAAAGCACACATTATATATGTAGGTAGAGTAGGGTACAAAGCACAGTTCCTCCTCGTGTGGTTGTGTATACTGATTCTTGTCTTCAACGATTTAAGTTTTTAAATATTACCAGAAGTTATTCCAAGTAGTTCCGCTGACTCAGACGTTTATTTCTGGTCTGTAAATTAGCTACATATGGTCTTTCTTTGTGACCTGACCATCATCACAGGAAGCCGGCTTCCCTCAGTGAGACGTGACAGGTTTTATGTAACGGAGAGGTTGAAGCTTCTATAAAGCCGGGCTACGGACAAGGGTTGGGGACCCGGGGCTCGGGAGATGCTTTCGGCTTGTCCGCGGCCTTCTGGGTTTTTTGTGTGTGTGTGTGCGTGCATGTGCGCATCTCGTGTGTGTAACAACATGCACTTCTATCTCTGTGTCTGTGCATGTGTGTGCATCTGCATCTCATTGCTGGGGACCTTATCTATCCTGACACGGAAATTATGTTTGCATTTTCATTTTCCCAGCCCTGCTGGTCCGTCACCAAACTTGCCCTGACAGCTCCTGTCCACCAGGCAGGCTTGGTCCCCCCCCTCCCCACCCCACCCTATGTCCTATGCCGCCTCGCTACGCCCCAGATGCTAGCCAGTTAGTCTGCCGCCTCTGCGGTGCGGGCAGATTGCTAGAGACAGATGCCAGGGCCACTGTGGGTCCCTGTTTGAGGATCTGTGTCATAGGCCAGCCCTGGGCCCTCACTGTGACCTTTACTGCTGGAAGAGACTCTGGGAAAGAGTGTCAGCAGCTCAGAGCTCAGTTCAAGTGCCCACTGTACCAGTACTTATATCAGTATCTTCAGTACCTCCTCAGTCAAGGTCATAAACTGCAATTCCCAGATAATTAATAGCTCTGGCATAAGTGGAGACCTTGTTCAACTCGTTTTAAAGAACAACCCAAGAGATTTCAAAGCGTAGCATTGAACATATGTTTCAAAATTCCTTTTTTTTAAACTTCCATTTGTGCAAGAGACGTGGGCTGCATGTAAAGATCAAGTCTCTCTGCATTCGTGCTCTGTTAGCGCGGCTGTTTTGAGTAGCGAGTGTCTGCTGTCTGTGTTTCCGACGTCTACATGCACTCAATGTATGTAGTTTTCTTTGTTCCCCATGGTGGCTTTATTTGTTCTATCTACAGACCTCACAGTGTTCATCGCTTTTAAAGTCAAAATGTAAAACGTCAAAGCATTTAATGAGTTTTTAAATGAGAAGCATCACATTGTTGAATCTACCACTGAAACTGTGTAACCTTAAATTTAGCTTTTTTTATGAAATCAGCCATTAGTCTGTCATTACATCTCATTACAGGTTTAGTACACTTTCCTAAAAAGCATGGCTCACTCTGAGAATGGATAGTTCATTTCCATTCACCTGTCTGCCTATTTTGTGCCATCATCATCATCATCATCACCATTAGGTTTTGTCCATCATTTTAATTATTTGTACCTTTAATTCTTTGGTTGCCCTCGTGCCTTTCACTGGTAGTACTTCATCGTAGTTACATTTGATTTAATCTCCATCCACCGCTCTTATGTTGATGTCTCTATTTCCTAATGTGCCTGTTTCATTACATCCTTTCTCCCCCTGTGTGACCTGCCACTTGTCTTTGCATTCTCCTCAGCCAAATATAAGTATAATGGATATGTCAGATCACGTAAGTGTGTTTCTCTGTCCTTCTCCATTCTGCTCCAGCTCTGTGTTTAGACTCTAGACCCCTCACTATGTCATGTAACATAACTAGCACTGATGCTTTGCTTTAGTATTTGCTTTGTTGTCCCTTAATTTAAGAATATACTGATACTGTCTTGTGTCGTATACAGAGACAAAGTCACAGTTTAACCAGTGTTAAATTCAATGTTTGTCAACTGAAATCATTTCAACGTATGATGACAGGAATTTAAAGTAATGGGTTCCTGGTATTGATAGCAACTGGAAAGAAATAATTTTGTGTTTGATAATACCATGTAGTTCCATAAAATATTCTTTTTGTATTGTGCTGCATGTAGCAGCAGATGGCGCTACAACACCAGGGAACAGTGGGAGTCAGAAAGAGGCTGGCGTTCGATTCAAAGCTGATTGCAATTTAGGTAAATCTTAAATAATTGTTAAATGCAATTCCTTTTTTACTCTACTGGTTAAGAATGCGTTTAGTTTTGCAATGCTATTTGTCACCTCTAACATTTTTATATGTATATTTTTATTCAGTGTATTTGTTCTTATTAAGCACATTGACATTGAAGACATTTTTTTTGTTTCCCTCTTTGAAACAGTGGCTGCCTCTTAGCAGAACTAAAAGGAACCACAGCTGTCATAATACCAGTTTTAGTTTTATATTTAAAAACAACAATGCATGGCATAAAAAGCTTTTTCATGCAGTTGCAATGCAGATAAATAACAAAGCTTGCTCATGCAGCAAACACTGTAAAGGCAAAGCCAGCTTAGCTCACATACAAAAGTAAACATTTGTAGTTGTTATTCCTCTGCCTCATCATCCAGTTTACATTGGGTCACGACGATCTGATAAGGCTTGCATGCAGGACAGTACCGTCATGTGATTAGCATTTCAGGAAGGGACAGTTGCCGTCTGGGTTGTTCAGGATGCACAGTGGACCTGCCAGGGTGGGTGAGCGCTCTCTAACGCTGCACGTGTTTGACAAGGGCCAGATGAATCCAGGAGCTATCGGTGGCGCCCCGTAAATCAAGGAGGCAGCTGACGGCTGGGATAAACGTCTGTTTATCGCCCGGGGCCACCCAAGCATGCTCTCTCCTCCAAACAACCGACCAACCACCCTTCTACCAAAGGGAGGAACAGGGCTCCTCCTCTCCCATTCAACTTTACAACCACTTCAGTACATGCAAACATACGGGTTGACTCTGCAGCCTCAGTCAGGTTGTGTGTGTGCGTTTGGTGGGGCGGCTGAGTGAACATCAGGTGTACGTGAGTTTCTTCATGCACAGTGTATTTATTCTCATATTAGACACAGCAGGTTGTCACTGGACAAACAGTTACAGTAAAAATCAGCATGTTTGCAGTGTGGAATCAAACCACATTTCTCTACAAAATCCAGAATGAGTCCTTTAATGTTTAATGATACAAAGTTTTTGAATTAGTAATATTATAAATTATTAGTCCCAGTTTTATATTTGTTGAAGTCAAAGTACTGCGCTACACATTATGCTTGAAATGACACAATATCTGATTGTATCTGACTGGCTTTAGCCAAGCCGTGTCTTTGCTTTGTTCTACCAGAAAGTGTAGCGCAACTGTAGAAATAAAACGGAGAGACTTCTTATTAATTCATGTTTGTCACAAATGCAAAGTAAATGTCGCTGGGAATGTTTCAGTCAGGGCGTGTGCCAAGCAGATAAGAGATGTTGGAGTTTCAACAGCAGTTTTAGAAAAATGATAAATGATCCCTGCTTTATGGCATGAATTTTTGGCTTTCAGAAGTCAGAATTGAAATTAAAAAATTGTAGTCATTTTAACAGAAGCGTTTGATCCTTATACATGTTTTTAATAATTAACAGTCTTTTAATTCTGACATGTATATTTCAAGCCAGCGGATATCTTTCTTCTTTACCTATTGGCTTCAAAACATCCTATAGTATAATTCTGAATTTTGTTTTAGGAGATTTCCCCTGAGGTATATAATTTAAAACAAATATAGCATTTAGGTACTAGTTAATTTTCCACAATTTAACCTATAGTTTAATTACCAATTAATTCCTGAGCATTACTACAGGCTTTCTCACACTGTTTTATTCTCCATTGTTTGACAGTAATGGATGAAGTTAGACCGTCTTTTCAAAACCGCTCAGTTAAAACCACCGGCTGCAACTCCACCTCCATCACCACAAATGCATTCCTCCCCAACAACTTGCACCCCAACCAGGAGCCCCTGTTCAACCCGGGCAAACTCAACATCCCCCTTGTTAATAACCGTAAAGGAAGCCTGCTCCCCATGGGGCCGGGGCCTGGGGCTGACCCCTCGAAACTGCGCCTCAGTATCTCAGGTCCAGGAGACGTGGCGGCCAGATCCCTGGCTGAGAGTCGGCTGAACCGGGCCCGCAGTCTGCCGGTGAAATACCGCTACCACCCCAGTAATGCCATGCTGCTCAGTCACAGTAGGCACTGTAGGTTGCCCCCTTAGCGGGATGCATCAGTCAGTAACCCCGCCTGTCCCGTCCCTTCATTTTGTCTTGTTTGCTGCATGATGGTTCACTCTGCTGCTGTTGTTGCTCCTGCTGCTTTGCACGGGTTTGCCTGCGAGTACAGTGGCTGCTACTGTCTGCTACTGGGTGACTTCCAAACTGAGGAGTGCTAAAACATGTCAATTTAGAATTGACACACTAAAGAGTCACTATTTATTTTCAGAAATGTTGCAGGAGTTGTGAGCTCTGAGGATACTGAGCTGAAATAGAAACTTAAGTTTTTAATCATTTACTGTAAAAGCTTTTATTACCCAGTGGCTAGGAAGCATTTAATTTTATTGCTGTGGGTGCAAATGAGAAGTGTTATGCTTTTACTGTCAATAAATTAAGTTTAAACCAGGAGGAGTCTGTCTAGCAATATGGCGAGGAATGCACATTTTCTGATGTGGTATTTTCAAAGTACATTAGAGAGAGAATTATTTGTAAAGTGGAAAGTGCTTGTGATATTAGCTATTCCGAATGCCCAATTGCATAAAGGAAATGTCAGAGAATGACATTTTATTAGAAGGCAAAGTCATATTTCTTATCTTTTATTAGCAGAATTAGGTGACAGCCTAGGACGGGTGCTCAGACAATAATGAATTTCCACATGCTTGGAATAGTCACGGCTTGCAGCGTGCACATTGATTTGCACTAATATCATGCTGTGTTATTGATTTCTAACCAAAGGACTAACACGGGTTTGAAGTGACGGTGCACTTGGCATTTGCGCTGGGAGAGTGCAGAGTGGATAAGAGTATCTGGGTGCCTGTCTGAAAGCTCTTGAAACTCACAGACAGTAGTGAAGATCAGACTACTGTTAGCTTGCCTGAAATCTTCAGACGACTGGGCCTGGCCTCAATCTGGCTGCTCTTTCTCGTCCTCTCTGTCTGACTGGGACTCAAGCAAAGTTTGAAAAATAGGGTGTTTTTTTTTCCTATTTCTCAACACAGCAAAGCAAAGTTGACAGGAAGCTGAACTCGAATCTGATCAAAATAATCTTAAAACAAAGCACTGTGGCTATGGCTCAGCGTCCTGCAAACGCTCGACACCAAAACGTCAAAAATGGACTATTAAATCTTACATAATTAAGTTTTTCGTTGAACTTTTAAGACTAGTCCTGACCTTCTTCTACTGGAGGATGATGTGTATTTATTAGCTGCTATTCATAGTCCACTAATTCATACCCTGTTAGCGTGCCCTGTCCGTAGTGATTTGTGTACTCTTGGCATGGAGGTAGACCTGTAGAAGAGAAACTGTGCGCTTTAGATAGAAGTGGAATAATGGGGTGGGGTTCAGATGGTTTTGTTAAAAGAAAAATCAATAAACTACCCACTCAAGATCCATCTCCATAACCTTTATTTATCTCATTGTCATTGCTTTTGCCCATGCCCCACTGACAATGACAGTCTGTACCATCACATGGCAATTAATGGCGTAGGTAAGCATGGTCACTCTGATGCAGACTGCTAGAGGTCCAACCATCTGCACATTTTAGCGGGTGTACCGAACAGACGCAGTAGAGTATTACCGAAGGCCCTGTAAAAGTGCACCTTAGGAGAGCCAAAATATGGGGGTTTTGGGATGTGAGCCTTCCGTAACATTTTCAGGTCGTAAAGTTGTTTTTTCTCCGTGGTTTTTTCTCCTGCCTTTCTCAGATTTACCATTGTCCGTTACTAATGCTTCCTCTATTTTTTTCTCAATTTGACTCTGAATTAATAATTTTTCCTTTTACTTCTGTTCAGTTTTTTTGTTTGCAATGATTGATTTATTGTTGGCTATTTTTTTGTTTTTTTGTTTTGTTTTCATGTCAGGTCCAGCACACTTTCCCAACAATCTGTCTCTATTCTGACACTCTGTGCATGTGTTTGCAGTCGAAGACGAGCATCCGTCAACTCTCTCGCCCAAAAAAAAGCAGCGCAACGGAGGGATGCGAAACTCACCCAACTGCTCGCCCAAAATGATGAGGTAAGAGACGCTGATTTTATTCTCCTTCCAGCACTTCAAATGGGGGGAGTGAGAGGAAGTCAGATAGAGGGAGGGAGGGAGGGAGGGAGGACGGGATGGAGGGATGCGTGTGAGAGATACTTCAGAGGCGGATGCTGCTGATGGTGAGATGGTGGGAGTTTGGATGGATGGGAGGGGGCAAATTAGGGGTGGCAGAAGAAGGAGGTAAGAAACTCTGTGAGAGAAAGAGAGAGGAGAAGTGCCCTGTTAGGCTCTGGCTGTTTAGGATGGCATGCTGTCAGCTGTTAATGACAGAGCTGAAATAATATTTCTGTCATGAAAAGCGGCTGTGAGGAGCCGTTTGAAAACTCCTCTGGCTTTAAAGTCCCAGCTGTCACCTCCTCCGGTCTGGTCCACATGTGCTCCTTAAACAATGCTGGCACTAATGACACCGGCAACCAATCAGAGGGACCTGCATGGTTACTTTGCCCTCAGGCTACTCCTCTATTGTGGGAACCCCTGTGAGTACTGTTTCTGGTACTTAAGGCCATATGTGAGATGTATCATCACAATCAAATATGAATTCAAATATTACCTTCCTTTTATCCTGTCCTGTGGAATGAAACTGCTGTTAATTGATTTTGAAGGATAAAAGGGGGTAGGTTTGTGTGCTCCTCTGGCTGCGAGGCGGGGTTAGCATCACGACAGCGTGGAAAATACAGGGAGGCCGAGCTGTGCGGATTGGGACGGCAGGATAAAGGCATGGTGGGGAAGATCTAACAGGACAGGAACACTCATAGCTACGCTGGCCTACTCTTAATGAGAGTAAGTGTTATGGTTGTCATCTCTGTGAGTTTACAATGGGAAAATCTTAAGAGAGAACTGTGTGTTTTTTGTCACACACTTGTCACTGTTAGTATTTACGCAGTGAAGCTGCACTGCAGCAGAAACGTCTGGATCTGAATCGAAAATAAATAACTCCAAATCATATTTTTTTAATGAAATTCCTTAAAGCAAAAATTCCGTTACACAGAAATAGTTAAATTCCTGCCAAAAAGCAAACAAATATAAAATAGTTTTGTACTTTTTTGATCTGTTTTCACATGTTGTTTTTGGTCATTATTGCACTGTTGTGTATTTTCCTTACATTCCAGTGGAGTTCTTTGTATGTTGGTCCTGCTAGCTTCCCTTAGGCAGAGTTCCTCCTACTGCTCTGACATGCCTATGTGATTTTGTCCAGTATACTTGTCGGCCTCCCCCTCAGTTCTCCACAAAACAAGCATTTAATAAGCCTTCACACTTGCCGAACCATTAGCCCAACACAGAGTCATACCCTTCAGTCTAGTTTGCAACAGAGCATCATTTTTGGATGCCCTTGCTCAGAGGGAGAAAACTGCTACAAAAACAACTAGACATTGGCACATTTCCAGCTAACTGCTTGTTTTAAAAGGCTGTTTAGTTTGCCTAACTTAAAGCACAAAACCTTTTCTTCTCTTCCTTTTTTGCTTAGGAGATGGTCCCTGTTTGCCATGTAATATATGCATCTCCGCTTTGATCTCACAGTGATAATAATTCTTGCGAGTTATTTACTCAGTTTTGAAAACGCTTCAAAGCGGTGTCAAAGTTTTCTCTGCTTTAGGGGTGCTTCTGTATTCTGCTGGCTCTTGGGTACTGGGATGACAGGTCCTCTGTTATAGGTGTAGATTTTTTTTTTTCCCAGTCTTAGCCCTCAGCAAAACATCAAATTACCCATCACAGTCCACAGCCCCCCTTCACGGCTGCCCCCGTCAACATATAACACCATATATATTAAACAGTTGTGCTTTACAAGGTGGATTTTATGCACAATGAAAAGTGATTGTTTGAGGTAGCCTTAGGGATACTTTATTCTACAAGCAAGGAGGGGGAAAACACAGTAGAGAGCTAGCAAGAGAGCGAGCATACGTATCAAGTATGGTTTTTACAGGACTTGCAGCCTGAAGGCCTTTGTAAATAAATAATGATCAACAGATTGGCTGTGGGCTTTTGAAAAGCATGCCTTTGTCAGTTTGCATGATGGGGAAAATTTTCAAAGCAAGAGGCTGCCTTCGTAGTCTGGCAGAGAGGGATTGGGGGAGCACGCCCATCCCCAGCTTGTGACTGCAGAGTGATACACTGGAATAACTCAACTCTGTTTGAAATATATACTGAGGGAGGGAGGGGGGAAGAAAGAAAAGAGGGTGAGACACTGGAGTGAGACATGCTGTAAGGGAAATATTTGTCCTATATAAAAGTGCATACTGTATCTCACCCAGGGAAAATGTTTGCTTTGCAATCCGAGCTGTGAATTTATTCAGTTTTGACATTTATTTTTGGCGGGGAAACTTGTAAAAAAGGATATCCTTTCCAAATAATTACTACAAATTAAGAGGTAGAAATAACATACTCTTTAGATTTATTTGGAAATTAATTTGTGTTTTTATAACAGTGACATTTAATCACGCTGACCTATCCCCAGCATGTCTGTGTTATTAATTTCCAAGTTGCCAATCTGACGTGTCACCGTGCTAACGAGCCGCACCGCTACCACGGCATTAACACCATCCCCACAAACCTTTTTGACGGGTCATGACTGACGACACGCATCCAATCGCGGAAAGATGTCACGGCATCATCCGCAGCTGATATCCCTTGGGCGTGGCACTGTGGCACAGACGTCATGTCTGCTCTCCCCGAGTCTTGTGGTAGGTTCAACCCGAGGCAGGGAGAAGGCAGAGGGAGAAGGAGGTGTGTGGAGCCTGTGACAGGCTGCCAGTCACACCGCTGACAGCTCTGTGAAAGATAGCTGTCTTGGCAGAGAGAGCTGGAGCGGCAGCCCGCCTGCATGCGCCAGTCAGCCCCTGTGTGGAGGCGAGCAGAGCTGAGCAGATTGAAGTGACGGGGGCTCTGTGGAGTTGATTGGCGCAACACGCGGCTCTGGATGAAAGATTGAGGCTGAGTGTAAAAACACTAAATGCTGTCAGTGTTATTATCACCTGCACTAACTGATAGAGGGAAGAGAGGTGGAGAGAGAGGGTGGCTAATTGACAGCTTTTTTTTTTCTTTCTTTTTTTTTTTACTTTTACTTTTCCTGCGTTGGTATGCAACCCAAATGCAGGCTGAAGGAAGAGGCAACATCAAAGCCTTGTCAGTGAATGACAGTGTTGATAGAGGATAGAGAGAGTGATACTGAGAGAGATGTATGTCAAATTCTTGAGATGTTTTCTCCCATATTACTCAAATGTCTGTCTCCCTGCAGTTCCCTGTTTTTGGAGTCTGTATGGTGTTGTTTTAACCAGTGATTTCATTATTTGGGTTGAACTGTAAATAAATTACATTTGCATTGCTGTTAAACAAGCAGTGTTTATTGAGGAGCAGCACTAAATTTCGGCTGTTTATCCTGACTCAGTGTTTTGGATGAAATTTTCTGGATTGCCTCTAAAGGAACTGTGAGAACACGTCTTGTAGGATAAATGCAAGAACAAGGGAGGCGGGATAACAGGACTGACAGGAGCCCTTTCATGGTCAGTGTTACACCGGATAAAACTCAGCAGCCCACTGCTGTGGATTTGTGGATTAGCCTGTTTGGTTGTGACATGCTGTTGAAACATTAATGGCCATCAGTTGGGAAAGCAAAATGTGATTGGGCAAATTCCTGAAATATTTAAAGTGTGAGCCTGTCGGAGCTTTTACTATTTGCGCCGCATGGCGTCAGGAGCTGGAAGAGAGGGTAAAAGCTGGTAATTGGCCTTGTGTTGTCATGCCATTCAGTCAGTAGCACTCAAGTCTTGCTGTTCTCTGCACCACTGCAAGCGCCAGGGTCTTTGAGTTTTCTGATGACTTGACATCAAGGACAAGAAGGAATGGAGGAATGATACGGTAGCTATGGGGCCTACAGTATGCTGTGAAAGTCTAACACTCTGAGAGCGTCATGGACTTTTGATATGTTGTGTGAACAGACAGTGTCGATCTCCAGAAACCCAGGTGGTCTATATCCTCTTTCATGTTACCACTTCATCCACGAGGCTGCAGTCATTTCACAAAATGGTCTAACATAAATAAATTGCTCTGTTTTCTCAGTCGACACGACCCCCTTCTAATTCCTGGAAATGAACAAATCGAGAGCATGGACATGAACGTGAAGAGGTATGACTCGACAGGGATGTTTCACTGGTGCCCATCAAAGGACATCGAGAAAGTCATCCTGGTGAGTGGAACAACAATGCAGCTGCAAAACCTCTAAAATATAACAGAATATAAAATAAAAAGTTAAAGTAAGTATGGTCGGAGGCCAAAGTTTCCCCTCAATATTGTAGTAACACAATCACATACTAATATGTATTGAAATTTCTCTCACTGCCTCTCTGTTGTTTCAAGGTGAGTTTGTTGTTTTTTTTTTTTATATGTATCCGCCAAGGATCTGTGAACAGCATTTCAACACTCCACGCATGGGTTTGCTCAGATGTTTTTACACAGCAGTTTGTAAGCATTTATGTTAGTGCACAGTTTGTTTGGGCAGGGTTAACCCTGTCCAAATCAAATGTAAAATACAAGGTGCAGTCTCCTGTATAGCTGACATTTAAACATATTTGTTGCTTTAATTAGTTTAAGCGAGGGGTGAGGGATGTTCCTGCACGAGTTGGGTGGGCGAAAAATGTTCTAGATATGGCAGCCAGGGGCGTTGTAGTGGGGGAGAAAGGCCCCAATGGGAGGGAGTGTTGTTTTCAGATTTTTATTTCTAAGTAATTAGTGCCATATCTAAATTAAAATTGGCTGAATGAATCAGTTGATAGACTGAATTTGATATTTAAAAAATTTCTGAGGCTGCTCTCACCCCTTGCAAAAGGTGCAAAATGGTTTAGTCCACCCTTGCTCTTAGATTTATCCTTAAACTTAGCTCGAGCCAAACACTGCTTATGCACAGGGCCCAGAATTTGGTGCTACGCCCCTGAGAGTACCCAGAAATTTACAGCAGCGATGCTCTTCATTTTCCCTTATGTCTCCAATAAACAAAGATACACTTTTCGTTTCAAACCAACTGGGATCATAGTGGCGTTTAGTTTACTTAACGTACACTCAAACTCGCAATCGAATGCACATCAAGCCGCCGCGACAGGCGACAGATCTTGAAAGCAGGGCACTGCATTGTTCTTTTTCAACACGAGGCGTCATACAATAGAGGAGCTTTGTTTATTTATACCTCTCTGATTTATGACAGGGTCCTAGTCATACATACTGTATGTGCCTAAAATCTTACAAACTGCATTTTTCAGCGTGGTTGAATCAGCTGCCCTTTGACAAAAAGGCCACATGTTGTGTTTTTGTTCTGTAAACTTCCTATTTGGGATGATCCAATAAACTGCTTATAAACAGAATAGTGGTTAACCAAAATTTTGTATATGTGTAAATAGTAGGGTCTGTCAGACTGCTCTCATTATGGATCAAATGTAGATTTAAGCTAAATATTTGGTTAACAAACTATTTAATATGAGTTTATAACAGTTTATAAGAGACTGTTAAACATGCTTAAAACCAAGAGTGTGACTTCATGCACATTAACCGGCTTTTTGTTAACAGCACTCATTTCTTTCTCTGTGTCTGTCTCTGTGTATCTCTTTCCTCTCCTCTCTGTCTGCACTCCTCCTCATCCCTCTCTCTGCTCTTCTCCCCCTCCCCTGTGTTCCTCTGTTCCCTGCAGACCCGGAGCGAAGCCTCCATGACAGTGCTGAGCGGCCATGTGGTGGTCTGTATATTTGGGGATGTCACGTCCGCTTTAGTGGGGCTGCGAAACTTGGTGATGCCTTTAAGAGCCAGCAACTTCCATTACCACGAGCTAAAGCCTATAGTGTTTGTGGGCTCGCTGGACTACCTGAGAAGAGAGTGGGAGACTTTACACAACTTCCCCAAGGTCTCCATCTTACCTGTGAGTGTACCAGTCACCCGCCGCGGGTGATGCATTTAAACCAGAATCTCTTTTCAACTAACAAGGCATTGACATTTTGAGTTACATGCACATTGAAATCCTGAGAGGGATTGTCAGTTTGATTTGATCACACATTACTCAATTGAATGATCACTCCATGAGAGCGTAGTCAGCCCCGCTCATCCAGAGCAGTGACACATCCTGCACATCCAAAATGGAGTTTATGTGTGTTGCAGCTGCAGTGCCCATCACAGATGGCGTGCATTGCTGCCTTAGAGCTTGTTAGGCCTGGCTTGACTGATGATCAGAGGAGAATCCCAAACACAGCCCTCAGCGCAGGCTAGCCTTTAGATTAGTCCATGTCTCTGATTCTCCAGTGCCCAGTTAGATCAGTGGAATGTCATCGCCTCAAAACAAGAATACTTGTTAACTAATTTCCCAAAGCTCCACTCCGCTCACTTCTTAAATTTGTTTTTCTCTCCCCTATGTCTGTCTGTGCTCTGCGTTTTGCTTTCTCTCTCTCTGTCTTGCTCTTTCTCTCTGTTCTTCTCACCCTGAAGGGTACGCCATTAAGTCGGGCAGATTTAAGGGCTGTCAACATCAACCTCTGCGACATGTGCGTAATACTGTCAGCCAATCAGAACAATATCGAAGATGCCTCGCTACAGGATAAGGAATGCATCTTGGCATCACTCAACATCAAATCTATGCAGTTTGATGACAGCATCGGGGTCTTACAGGCTAATTCCCAAGGTAAGGAGCGTCCTATTACACTCCATGTGCACTGCTGCCCAAAGGGGACAGGTTGTGGCAGGGAGGAAAGGCAGCAGTCAAAGATGGAAAAAGAAGGGAGGAAAAGATTGGGGGGGAAATGAGAGGGCCGCACAGGAGGGATGGATGTAGTCTGTCAAGCACAGAGTCTGCTAAGTGCTCCTAATTGAAATACTCTGTAAGTTTGTGGTAAGTGGCATGTATAAACTGACTTTATTGTACTCCTGAAGAAGCCCGCACACAAAACATTGTGTTGATTGCTTCATCAAGCCTTTGAGGAGTGTTTGTTACACATAATTTTCTGATGATTTCAGTCTTGTCCCTGGTAATTACATGCTGCTAAACCTCCTTGATAATACTTTTTAATGATGTAATCAACATGACTGTGTCATTTGATGTTGTTCCCCCTGATCTGGTGTCTGGCAGATCGTCTGGAACAGATTGTTGATGTTTGCAGACAAACACACGAACCTGGCATCCCATCAGGCCTCATCATCATTAAGCAGCTAGTACAAATCACCAGGCAGGCCAATTCAGCTGCTCCTCATTAGTCACAACAAAACAGCGACACATGCACGCACGTACCTTCGTGTTGGAATGCGCGCGTCTTTGCCCACGTAACGCGCGCGCACACACATTCATGCCAATGCAATCTACCCACACACATCCACAAACAGGTAATCCTCAGTTTATGATTAGCCCGAAAGGCATGACATGCCTGGAGCTCAGTACTATTTAGTGCCACCACAGTGACTGTTGTAAATACAAATCAAAGTTGAAGGTCCAAGAGGCCATTATTTTTTAGTGCAGAGCACTTCCACATGTTTTAGGAGAATGCCAATGCTGTTATTTCTCCAGCCTTGAGTGAGTGATGTGCTGTCGATAGCGGTGCCACCGAGGAACAATAAGCAGGGGTAAATCTTAGAGCACGCCGCTCTGGGGAGCAGTATTCACAGAAAGCCACCTCAATATGGAGGCCCACTAGCCTCTATCCTCTCCCAGAGTCGATGGATGGAGCCTATTGTCATCAATAATTGGGTCTTACATCAACCACCCATTTCAGTGATAAATACTTCACTTTAGAAAACACACACACCACAGTGACATGCAATCATGCATACACAAGGAAACACGCGCACATTCCCAGACACCGCTATTGTATCATAGGTATTGCTTTGGGGATTCCTTCCTCCTAGCGATGCTCCCATTCAGACACTGTCTGTGGAATTTAAAACAAGAAGGTGCAAATGAATAAGTAAACATGCGCTTTCCTGGGGGAGAGCTTCTCACGGCTTCTGTAGCATGTAGTCAACCACAGAGCATAGCTGTGCCCGGGGGGCTACAGGGATAAGGGGGTATGTAACCCAGATCTCACTCGTCTATTGTACATTGTAGCAGAACAGACGCGGTTTCAGCCTTATAGTAGCAACAGCCAGCCAGAAGAGGAGTGTGTGTGTGTGTGATCAGGCTGGTGTTTAAACTCTGGCTTCTTTACTTTAAGAAATTATGTGTTAATTGCCTAAATGTAACATTACAAGTATATACAAATTATGAAAGCCAATTAGAATAAAACAGTCAATATTTCCTTAATTAAGAAGATTCAAGAAGCACAGTTGTCAGATTTTTTTGCCCAAGGTCTCGAGGTTTAATTCATAATTAAATACATTCTTGCATGGATTTATTTTTAGAAGACTACTATGTTCAGGGAGATAAACACGTTTTAGCACCTCTGGTTTTGCAGTACTCTTGCTCCATCTTACGAAGACATACAGCTCTCTGTTTGGAGCTCACCAGCTCACATTGCAACTCTTGAGCTGTTTGTAACCTAACAGGTTTTGAAAGCCGCTCAGCAGCAGGCCTTGTGTATCGCTGTTCTCACCAACACTCACTTTCTGCTCTACACACTGCGCAAAACGGAAGCTGCTCCTCTACAGCTCCGCACTGTGTTCATGTTCACTATGATACAATAAGAGCAGTGTTTTAAAGGCCGTATCCAAAAAAAAGTTGCTGTCACTCTCCAGCGGAGTAAACGTCATCCTTTATGGACATCGACAAAATGATGTTTGCACTGTCTGAGCTCGTGCTCCCTGGTTGACTCGCGGTGTCAAACCTCTGCTATTTCCAAGTTCAATAATTGGTATAACAAGAGTTATGATTACCCATGCTTCAGTTCAGTGTGTGCTTCCCGCCGTGTACTAAACTATTTGGTGTCTTTTCCGTTGCAAAGGGCTGGAAGATCTCTTTTGTAATGTAAGCAGCTCATTGAGTTTCTTGACAGGGAAAGCACACACACTCTCACATACGTAGAGAATTTGCAATCCTTTTAAAACTTTGTGACCTGAATATATTCCCTGCATTATGTTTCCTTGGTGGTGGCACTATAAGCTGGCGTTTTGCAATAGTCAGCACTAAATGATGGATGTCAAAACACAGTTGATGCATTATGCATATAGCATTACAGATTTAAGGTGTTTACTTGTCACTTTGAGGAAATGCAAAAATGTGAAGTCATGTGAATTCATACTCCTGTCACTTGCACTTGTATTTCACGGTCCCGCGCCACGCCATTTCTGATAAAAGGTTTTCAGGATCCACTTCACCAATTTTATTGTAACAAAATGAACAACATATAAAATTTATGTCTGCCCGTTGATGGAGGGATGTGAATGCTAAATATGTCTCAGCTGACCCCTAAAAGCACAGTATCCGGATTGCAATTTTTAGGCAGGTGCCTTGTTCACTTAGCCTTCTCGTCCTTCTTCCTTTTTTTTCTGTCAATCCACACGTTTGAATGACACAGAAAGCACTCATCACCAACTTTATGCTGAGTGAGCTGACATGCACTATGTGTAATGGTATTGATACAGAATTCCAGGTCACATCCTCATGTTTGTGATACATCTGCAGTACGGCCCTATGAGACATGCAGGTTTTTGTTTGGACTGTGTTTTTCTTTACCTAGAAAAAACGCAATATACAGTACTGCCCCGCAAAAACATTAACATAAAAAACATACAACAATTTAAGACCAAAATTAGACTTTTTTTTTTAAAATTTTTTTATTGTTTTTACTTACTATTCTGTCATGCCAATTTCTAAGAAACAGCATGCCAGATTTGCAGAAGGCAATACCAAACTACAAGAGAGCTACTCTACCTTACTATGTCAAGTTTAAGCTAGGTCATGAGATAGCCACAGCTAGCCTTAGCTAAAGCTAAATCCAATTTTGATTTGAAGATTTTCCCCCAGCTATTATCTTGAGAAATACCAATTTTGTCAGTAATTCAGTCACAACTAAATAAAGCAATAGCTAAATCCAATCATGATGGAGAAAAAAACAAGATGCTAAAGCTAACTAGCTTAGCACAACCTCATTAACTGCCATCTCAGCTTTTGATTCAATTGGGAATGACAAGGTTTAAATTTATTCGATTGTAAATTAATTTGTTTCATTGATTATAACATTATATTTTAGTAGGACAAAGAGAAACACCACAAACCAGAGATGCATTTAAGTTCTATTTACTTTAATTATAAAAATAAAGTTTTATTTATGTATTTATTTATTTTTAACAAACCAGTTAAATGGACAGGAAAGCTGAAAGAGCACATTTTGTAGGTAGTTACTGTCACATTCCCTGATGGCATAGTGCACTATCTGCATTTTTAGGTATAACATAGGTTCTGTAGATATTAATTTTGGGTTAAAATAATCAGTCTAAAATGGCAAAATTATTAATTTCTATGACCAGCTTGAAAACTTAAAACCCTTTTTTGTCACCTTCTCTGCTTCTGTTATTACTGCTCTTTGGCTTTTTAGGGCCAAGGAGATCTCTTAAAGGAAAAGTCCACCCTAAAATCAAAAATTCATATTTCTCCTCTTACAATCCAGATTGTTTTGGTGTGAATTTTAGAGGTTTGGCTATATCTGCTGTAGAGATGTCTGCCTTCTCTCAAAGAAAAGTGAACTAGATGGCACTCAGCTTGTAGTGCCAAAAACATGTAGTTGGAAAAACTCAACAACAATGTCTCTTTCCAGAGATCATAACCGGGTTACTACAGATAATTCACAGACCTTGTTGTGAGCAGTTTCATATAGCAACTTCTTTCTTTGTACTGAACTACACCCGCTAACTGTATTATCACGCAGAGGGAGGCACACGTCTATTGCTAACTCACCTAGCACCACTGAA
Organism: Cephalopholis sonnerati; assembly: GCA_019142605.1. Classification (NCBI taxonomy): domain Eukaryota; kingdom Metazoa; phylum Chordata; class Actinopteri; order Perciformes; family Serranidae; genus Cephalopholis; species Cephalopholis sonnerati. The sequence continues at coordinate 18,617,653 of JAGQAX010000018.1, read as the reverse complement.
TTAGCTAATGTTAGCCTACAGCTCAGCTGAGGAAGGATGTTATTAATGATTACATCTTGGGCTGTCAAGCAGGAGTCTCTTGTCCATGAGGCTCCCCTCTGCGTGGTGATACGGTTGGCGGGTGTAGTTTGGTATAAAGAAAATAGTTCCTTCTCACAACAAAGTGTGGATTATCTTAAGTAGTCAGGACATGATTTCTGGCAAGATATTTTATTATTTTGGCTCTTTGAGCACAACAAGCCGAATGCCATCCAGTTCCATTATATTTGAGAGAGGGCCGACATCTCATGGACAATAACTCTAGAACTTGGCACCTCACACTAAAACAATCTAGACTGATAAATAGCACTACAAGTAAGAGGAAAGATATGTATTCTTGATTTGGGGGTGAACTGTCTCTTTAATGCCGCCCTGTTATGTTACTTGCTGATTATTTCACTCTGTCTGTGGTTTCAGGTTTCACGCCTCCTGGAATGGACAGGTCATCTCCAGACAGCAGTCCAGTACATGGCTTTGTGCGTCAGGCTTCTGTCACCACCGGATCCAACATCCCCATCATCACAGAACTCGGTAAAGCTGTTCACACCCACCTGAAATACAAACACTGCATGCCATACCCAATAACCTCAGACCAACTCATTGCTCATTTGCAGACATAGACACATAGAGCCAATAATCCCAGACTTAAACGTCATGCTGCTGCCAAAAGTTCCAACTCATTCAAGGTCAACTGGACTTGAGGAATGCGTGTTGTGGAATTTTTGTTCACTTTCATGGTGCTGGTAGCTTTGCCCAACTCAAGTTCATATTGGTATGTGAATTATTGGATCTGGCTAGCTTTTGTCAAGTGGTGATAATGTTAGCTGCAAGGACTGGAAAATATCTTTGCCCCGAGGACAATGTGGACAACTGTAACTTGAGAATGTCAGACAGGCATTTTGAGGACTATAGCTACATCTCCTGCAATTTGTCCACTAATGCACAAGAGAAACTCAGCCTGATGGAGAGGGTGAGAGCGGAGGAGAGTGAAAAGGTAGAGGGGAAAAACTGCCTTGGTTGCAAAATGGGTCCATTTATTAATAACAATGGCAGTGGCTGTATTCCCACTGGTGGTGGGGACTCATGAAACTTTCAGATCTCTGAGGGGCCTTCTAAAGCACCAGAGACTGGCTACTCTGTCTCCCCTGACCCAATTAGGGAGCAATGGAGCATGAGGCCAGCTAAGAAAAGGCCAGAAAGAGAAAGGAGCTACCTAATGTTACTTGTAACCGGGCCAGCCATTACCTGCAGAGAGGCTCTCCCATTAGACTGCTGACCGCATACGTAATCATCAAAACTAGATGCTATCCATGTTGGAGTCATTGGTTTCTGTCCTGGAGTCAGATGCTAGAAGCTCCAACGTGCAGAGGAGAGAGTGGCTGCATGTCTCACTGGAACCATATACTGTAATTACATTGTCATATGTTCAGTTTGCAGCGCCAGGAGCAGATTAAAGTCTAGTTGGAACGTAGAAACACACCTCGTCTGAGTTGCATGATCAATTTTGCTTGCGTGGCGTGTAAAGTAGGTGTGTTTATGGATAAGACCATGTTTATCCCTTTCACTGTCTTACTGTGAAATAATTTATTGTTGTTGTAGTGGTATGGCGGCGTGACAGCGCTGGCTTTATAACTACTGTGCACTCTAATCCGGGGTGCTTTACTTATAGATACCGGACAACCATGAGTAAATCCCAGAGTTGACAGGAGTAGAGCGAAATGCCTTTATTGCAGTCTTTGAAACTGTTTCAATAACGACATTATTTCTCCCCTTCCCTGCACTGTCTCATCACCATTAGCTAAACCTGGCAAACTACTGCCATTGGTTTCACTCAGTCAGGAAAAAAAAAGTGGAACCAACATACAAATGATAACAGAGCTGGGTAAGCCGAGCCTTTGTCCTCTGCTGCCGTTCGTTCCCTCGCTCCGCCGCTCTGCTCCTCATCAGCTTGTCTTGATTTATCTGGCTGCAGTCAAGGCCCTCGCTGCTCCCATGGCTTCACTTTGAACACATTTTTATTCTTCGTTCTGGTTGAAATTGACTGTCTTGTTTTGGCCCCTTTTTAGTGATTTTTTTTTTTGTTTTGTTTTGGGGGTATTTTTTTTCCCCTCCAGTTGCGTTTGCAGAGCATCGCTAGGCTTTTGATCATGCTCAGTCTGTCCTTGTGGCTGTTTTCATAGCAACACCCCCCCCTCTGCCCCTCACCCCCCCCCTTCTCTTTCCTCCTCCAAACGCACACACACATACACATCCACTCCCCCTCTCCCCAATTCACTCCTTTGGCCCAGGCCCGTTTGCATCAGCCCCTTGTCTCTTTGACTGACATTTCTGTTCCACAGTGCACAGGAAGCCTGGGAAGAAATCAGATTTCAAAAACAAAAAAAAAAAAGATCAAACCATCTTTTACGCTGTTTATTTATTTTTTAAATTTATTTTCCAGTTTCTTTTTTTTCTCCTCCAGACCATATCTCTGAAGCTCAGATATCGGAGGAGTCAAACAAAAACTTGTGTGATGCTCGTTTTCCAAGTAACGCTGGCTCTTAAACCCTTCACTGCCCACTGCTGCTGCTAGAAACACAGTCTGAGAAAAAAGACACACACTATAGGCAGCACTTTGTGTTATTTGCTCTAGAAGCGAAAAATATCTTTGCTATTTCAGTTTGCAGTTATTTTCCTTTACACTGTGCCATTAAGGTCATTTAGCAAATCTAATTTACTACTAATCACCAGATTTAAAAAAGAAAGTGTGTTGTCACCTGGCTTTAATTTGACTTTCAGCCCAAAGGTAAATATTTAAAATGTATTCCTCTAAAGGCGATGATGTGACAAACACATTCATCAAGAACACTCTGAAAAACATAGCATGGATTTATAAGTGCATGGTTTTCTCACGTGACATTAGCCATTGTTGAAGTCTCACTTTTTTTTATCATATCTAAAGGAAATACTTAAGAAAAATAATCATATTATTCTTTGCATAGACTACACAGACTGATCACTGTCTCTTGACTGAGAATTTGTCTGTGTGTGTGTGCTATAATATACCAAGATACAGTGGCTACTGAAGCACTAATGCAAGATAGATGTATGGTTTATTCAGAATTGGGGACTTCTACAATGGTTATCACTGTGTATGAGTAATATACTTAAATATTTTCCTTAAGTCGTGGTTTGTCTTAATGTATTAAATGCACCCTGCATGTTATATACAGTTTAATATTCAAAATACTGAATAATTTATCAGCAAGTCATCAATAACACTTTTTTTCACCTTCCAAACAATTATGCAGTGCACGGACAATAAAAGAACATATTTAGTTATTTTTTAAACTGGCTGGAAGGTAATTCAGTCGACAGTATTTTAAGGTCAATCAAAAAATGTCAATTGTTTGGGGAAGAAAAAGTTTTAATCTTATAGTAAAGAAATATGTGCTGAAGTGTAGAAAAGAAATATAATGTGCATTTGATGTTACATTATATTGCACGCGTGGATCAGTGCCTATATACCTGAGACGTTTTGGTTACATTACGACAATATTTCCAAATCTTTTCAAATGTAACTTAACGTACACAAAAAAAATGTTTATTTGTGAACTCTCAGGTGTGTTGGTGTCTGTGTGTGTGTGTGTGTTTGCCTCATGCGTCTTCACAGTGCCCGTCTCTAACTCCCTCCCTCCCTTCTCTCAGTGAACGACTCAAACGTTCAGTTCCTGGACCAAGATGATGATGACGACCCAGACACAGAGCTGTACCTCACTCAGCCATTCGCCTGCGGCACCGCCTTCGCTGTCAGTGTACTCGACTCCCTGATGAGCGCGGTGAGTTCTCACACACGCTTCGCCCTCGCTGTGTTGGAGTGTTTTTCAAAAAAAAAAAAAAAAACTCTAAATCATTTTTCAAAATCATACATTTTGCAACAATTTTGATTTCCTGGTTATTTAGTGTTTGGATGCTATAACAGAGTCATATTCAGAATTTCAAGAAGAAGAAAGTAGAGAGAAGTTTCACACAGAGTGCATGGAGATGCTGTGCCCACTGGGTAACAATTGCATGTTGTTGCACTGGTAAAAAACTTCAGGATGAGGGAAAGAAGGTGAGCAACTTCGAAGTGAGTCAGCCTCGAAAGACGGACTTGCAAAAAGTATAGAAGGTGATACCCCCAGCGTGTTGCTGATAATCCTGTTTTCTTTTGCTTCTTTGGTGAATTATTCTGTTATTTCACATTCAATTACAAAACCTATTGTCAAATATTCAAGTTTGTAGTACTAACAGAAAACATTTTATTTGGGCAGTTAACATTAAAGAGTAGCCAGTCTCAGACAGTGAGGTTAAAGGTCCAGTGTGTAGGATTTTATCGGGATATACTGGCAGAAATGGAATATAATATAATAAGTGTGTTTTCTTTAGTGTATAATCACCTGAAAATAACAATTGTTGTGTTTTTGTTACACTAGAATGAGTCATATATATCAACATGGGGAGCAGGGCCCCATCCATGTTATCCGCCATGTTTCTACAGTAGCCCAGAACAGACAAACCAAAGACTGGCTGTAGATAAGGCTACTCATGTTTTTGCATTTTTGCCACAGCCGCCATGGTTTGCAAACCCTTTGCAGAGACAGAAGAAACACTTTCAATGCGAAACTGCTTTATTCTGTGTTTTATCGGTTTAAATCACTGGGTTGGTTTCAATAAATAAATTAGAATTAATTTCAGTCTGCAAATAGAAATAACAACATCATGGATTAATCTACAAATTCGTGTAAATAAAGTCGCAGCCTCCCACAGAAAATAGCAGATGCTTGAATAGTACAATGAAGTAATTAAACATAACTTAGACACTCAATCAACAACAAAACAAACCATTGATTTAGAGAGGAATATCATAAATGGACCTGCACTTGAATAGCGCCTTTCTAGTCATCTGACCGCTCAAAGCGCTTTTACACTACGTGTCACATTCACCCATTCACACACACATTCATACACTGGTGGCTGAGGCTACCATACATGGTACCACCCGCTACTTTTTTTTTTTTTGTAACACACCCACACACTGATGGAACAGCCATCGTTAGCAATTTGGCTCAGTATCTTGCTCAAGGATACTTTGACATGCAGTCTGGAGGATCCAAGGGTCAAACCGCTGATCTTCCGATTGGTGGACGACCCACTTTACCTCTGAGCCACAGCCGCCCAATATGGATAATTCGGCTCCTGGTAAAAACCTGAACGTTGGATTTTAAGTTAGCAGAGTAAAAAGGTGAGCACACATTAGCAGGTGCTGGGCTAGCAGCCCATCTGCAATGAGCTAAATGGCATTGGAAAAGCACTGATTTGTAATGTGAAACTGCTTTATTTACTATTTTTACTGGTTTAAATTACTGAGTCTGTTTATTTTGGAGAGGAAGAGACCTCTGCAGGTTATTGGCTCCCAGTGAAAACCTCCTACACCAGTGGTTCTCAACTGGTCCAGCCACAGAGTCCAGATTTGTCCTTGGTCATTAGTTCAAGGTCCACACAGTTTTAAGTATTCAGTATCATACTAACGTTTGGCCATGTTGTCAAGCTAGTTTGCCGTCTCTGTCAAGTAGCTGTCTGTTATTCACTCACTCTACAGCAGGAAACTGCACTCTCCTGCTCACATATTCACTGTACTTAAAAATAAAATGTGTTTTTTACAAACCTGACACATTTAAGAGTCAATTGCGGTCCGTTAAGAATGGACCCACTACCCACTTTTGGACCACGACCCACCAGTTGGGAACCACTGTCCTAAACAATGTACACTGAAGGAATCCAAACGGAAAAGTTTCAGTTGGTTGCAATCTTCAGTCCTCACCACTAGATGCCACTAAATCCTTCACACTGCTTCTTTGGGGACGATTCGGAAAGAGTTCAGTAGATACACAATTTTGGCATTTTAAGTCAGTAAATTAAACTGCTGCTCTACTGACATCAGATGTAAGTTCTTGGCATCACACCTCATTTGAAGTATTATGAATTCAACATTCAAGAGCTTTATTAGATCTTTTAATAAAGGTTAGTGTGACAGAGATGACACAGGCTTGGCTTTAACAGGCCAAAGAAACACTCATCTTTTCATGTCATTTCTGCACTGGAGATAAGATAAAGGAGGAGGATAGAAAAAAAAAACTCTTCTACACCTCATTTTTCCGCTCCCCCCCATCTCATGACCAACAGTGGTTTTCCCTTTGGTGCTGCGATGGCTTAATTCTAGCAGCCCTCTCAGAGAGTGAGGGGTTAGAGGGGTGTGAGGAGCCGGGCTGAGCGGGGAGTAGAGCAGGCGTCAGCTGTAGTCTGGCACTGGTCAGAGGTGAAGCCAGCTAATGGACAGTGCTCATCCATCATGAGGCTCTGCAGGCCTGTCAGGGGCCCGGGGAGAGGAGCTGCCACTCTGGCCCGGCTGCCGAGTGACATCGGCTGTCTTCACGCGAGGCAAAAGCAGCTCCTGATCGGCTTGAAGGACAAGAGAACCTGACACCCGCAGAGAGCAGTCAAATCGTCGTTTCAGAAGCGGACATCATGCAGTGTGTAGATCCGTCTTCCTAGAGAAAGAATAGTGCTGTGTTGAAGTACCTGTTTTATTTAACATGATGAACCCGCGTTCACTTTGATTATAAAAATGTCACTATATGACCATATCATTAACAAATGTATGTATCTTGAACCTTATGAGAGACTTTTACAGTGGCTAAATAAAGGGCTGGTCCCCAAATTTATATATCATATAATATATATTATATCTCGTGGTAATCCTGCAGATAGAGCTCTTAAAAAATTTAAACAGTGGACGGCACATTTGTGAAATTCAGCAGCAACATTTCTGTCTTTGATTTTGTTCTCTTTCTGGATAATCCAGAATTCAGGTTTTTAATGCTCTTACCAACATGGGAGTGGACAAATATACTCGCTTTATAGCAACAATGCAAAACAACGACAAATACTGACCAGAATATTCTTCAGAATAACCTCTAAGGTTCTACATGCTCAAAAAATATGCTGAAAGCATACCATGGCAAACTCAAGCCCAGCAGGCAACAACAGATGGTCCTATTGACTTGAAAGTAACATTACAGAGTAATACCAACACAATGTAGTGTCCAAATTTACACTTGTAAAGATGATATAAACATACCGTGTTTTAAAGCAGCTCGATGTACTCCAGTGGTAACTCAATTCACATCAACGGTAAATGCAAATAACTTGTCTTGTCAAGAGACACCTTTCTGTATCCATTTCTTGGTACAGAGATATGTTTCTTCTTGCCATTCATAGCTTTGCTGCTGCATCACTTCCTGATTTCCCAAACTACAGGGTGGGCCGAGGCTCATAACTACAGAATGTACGTGCCTTAATCGCATGTCAAAAAGATTAGTGGCGTTGAAAGGAATTTGCATATCAATTCTACTTATTCGTCCGATTCTTTATCAGTTCCTTTTGTGCAGAAGAAAAGTACGCTGACAGAGGTTTAAGCATCAACACAACATTTTTATCATCTTTGGGTCTGAACACAATTTTAGAAAAAAAAAGCATGTAAATGACTCAATCTAAATGAGAGAAAATTTCTAATGCGTTCGTTTTCGTCACAGACTGTATAAAATGTGGACATAGCTACCATGACGTTTGTGGACTGCTGTTTTGAAGCTTCAAATTTGCATTTGGGCCATCGCCATGTTGGTTGTTTTGGAGCCAGAAGTGACCATATTTGGATGGGAGGGTGGAGCTGTGGAGGAGTTAGGGGTGATTTTGACCCACAGACTGTGGTGAAGCCTCGCAGACAGCCTGTCACTCAAGCAGCCCTACTCCTAAACATGCGTAAAGTTGATCTATATAAAAATTCCTCCTTCAGTACAGTTGTCACGAAGGGGGATATTCGCTCTAGAGCCCAAAAGCATTTTTTGTACCAGGCTGTAAACATGTATATCTCTGCTGTAAAGTTGGGCATTTTGCCATGAGGGTCTATGAGGCCTGACTCTGTTTAGGAGCCAGCCTCAAGTGGCTGTTCAGTGAACTGCAGTTTTTGGTTCTTCTGCATTTTCTTCTTTTTTTTTGCCTTGGAAGTCGCTGCTTCTTTTCATTTAGGTTTTTTAGTCAGAGAAAAAAGCTGCTAGACCTGCCTGCGTGGCACTAATGTTATTATAAGACAGAACATTTACCCCTGGTAACAGACGTGCTGCTCTGTTGGAAAGCAAGGACAGTCGTGCATAAAGTGCCAGATACATGGCATTCCTGGAATCTTAAGTCTATGATTCGTAGAAAGATGTTTCAGCGTATTGCTGATGGTTCCATCCTGACTTGAAATGATCATTCTACAGATATTACACACAACACTGTTTGAAACGTTTCCTCTTTGCCGCCATGACTCCCTCTTGTTGCAAGTTTCCAGTAGCGTAGACGTGAAGTATGATGTCATTTTGCAATGCAATACTGTCAGAAAAACATGCCGGCATCAATTAAAGGAACTGACAAGCTTGGAGGCACACAATTACGATATATCAGATGATTCGAAAGCGCTTCTGAAGTGGAAACACTTCCTGATTCACATCCCTTAAAAAACACAGCAAAGTCCTGGATCATCCAGAGGAACAGAAAAGACATGCCTCTGTTTATTTTTTCAAACGTATTTAATCAGTGTTAAAAAAACAGGCAAACACATCTTCATTTGCATCTGTTGAATTTGGGTGGAGGCACAAGTCTCAAAGACCGATATTTAAACACCTGAGCAAATAAAACTAAAACTATCTGCTTGGCTATATACCACTGGATGTAAATGAAAATAGTATTTATATATATTTTTTTGCTAAAGCTGTTGAAACTATGGCAGCATAGGAATGTGCACAAGAAAGGGAGTCCTCTTCCATGGCCTGTTTCCTCATCTCAGTCAGCTCTATGTGAAGAGACAGGCTGAGGGTCGGCATAATAGGGGCTGTGCTTTCTTCCCACATCTGCCACATCCCTACTTGTGACTCTAATGGCATCTGCTTACAGATATCCCCTCTCTCTTCTCCCCAGACATACTTCAATGATAACATCCTCACGCTGATTCGGACGCTGGTCACAGGGGGAGCCACACCAGAGCTGGAGGCCCTGCTGGCTGAAGAGAACGCCCTCAGAGGAGGCTACAGCACACCGCAGACACTGGCCAACAGAGACAGGTGTCGTGTCGCCCAGCTCGCCCTCTACGATGGGCCATTTGCCGACTTGGGGGTAAGTGGATGTTTAAGCGAAGATGACACGTTTTGGCACTACCCAGCAGCACACATCTGGCCGCCTCCGCTCCTCGCGGCTCTTAATCCGATGTGAAGAACAGTGATCACGCAAAGCAGGCCTTAGTGGGTGGAGAGTGAATAAGGCTTTAGAGAGAACAATGAACACCACCAAGGAAATTCCAAGTTTAATTGGTTCCAACCTTGTTTTTACAGGTTTTTGTTATTGTTATTCAGAACTTCAAATACTGAAGTCATTTTGTTTTTCTGTGGATGAGTTATGGTACAGTTTTAAAACACTGCTGATTGTTACAGTCTGCACTGCCCACAGTTGGTATTCACTGGCAAGCAAAACACCCTCAGTGCTGCAGAGCATTGAATTTACACTGCAACTTTACAGAGAATGACATTTTCTGCCACTGATCCAGATCATCAGACTGACCTGCTCACTCACTGATGATGTCTTTGTTCTGTTGTTCGTCAGGATGGCGGCTGCTACGGGGATTTATTCTGTAAAGCGCTGAAGACGTACAACATGCTGTGTTTTGGAATCTACAGATTAAGAGACGCTCACCTCAACGCACCGAGCCCGTGTACAAAACGGTACAACTTCTGCCTTCACTCTGTGTCACAGTGAATATTTTGATGTAATAAAATGATAAGTTAGGGTTTGTGATAGAGTACTTTATTAATCCCAAAAACAGATGAGGTAGGCCAGAAACAAGTACAGTTAAAAGGCCAAATTTAGGGCTGTCCAGGGATTACAAAAATCTATTAAATAACATGCTCTGTGATTATTTATTTTTGCTGTGAAAGTATTTAAGAATTTCATTTCAAATGAATTTTGGCAGATGTGTTGTTGTGGAGCAGCAAAATTTTGGACACAAATGTCCCCCTGTCCTCTATCCCCGAAACTGGTCTGCAGTCAAGTGCAATCCATTTTGCAAGGCAGTTTGTTAGTCGGTCACAGGTAGACTTACTCAGTTTGCTTCTGAACGCCTGGTCGAGTGTGGCTTGACGACGCTGGCTGTTTGCGCTAGCATCAGAGGCTCCAGGTTGAGGTGATATTTCAGGCTTGAAGTACTCTGATGGTACAAAAATTCCTTACTGCAGAAATGGCAGAGAACAGTGCTCCTATCAACAGTTCCATTTGGCCATCCTTGAAATGTAAATGTTCCACTCACAGGGCCAAGAAATGCCATTTCATCTGCCTCCATCATGTGACAAAGCCACTGTGGCCTTCAATGATGCACCAGATCAAAGGGCAGCATGGAACACGATTAATCAGCGTTAATGTTTTTAATGCATTACTTCTTCTGTCATTAATTAATCAAAATTACCACGTTATTTTGACAGCCATGGCAAATTACATTTGATAACTAAAAAAGACCTGAAAGCAGCAGGCATCCAAGAGATACAGACCCAAAAAAAAGCAAATAAAGTAACGCAAATCACCAAACCAGAGTGAATCTGGCTTTTACTTTCTCTTTCAAGTCTGTGTACAAACAGTAACCGACAATCTGCCATAGTAAACCTTAAAAGTTTTGATAAGTTTTTTCTCATACATCATTTATCCGTATTGCTCCTTTAAATGTTCTGGTATACTCAATATATGCCTCGCTTACCTTAATGCATCCTTCACTATGTGCCTCCTCCCCAAAAGGATCATAAAAGTTTAATCTTGTCTAACGTTTCTGTTCTGGGCAGGTATGTGATCACGAACCCACCGTACGAGTTTGAGCTCGTGCCCACAGACCTGATCTTCTGCCTCATGCAGTTCGACCACAACGCAGGCCAGTCCCGGACAAGCTTGTCCCACTCTTCCCACTCCTCCCATTCCTCCAGCAAAAAGAGTTCCTCCGTCCACTCCATCCCGCCCTCCAACCGGCAGAACCGCAGCAGTAAGACCCGGGAGGCCCGCGACAAACAGAAGTACGTGCACCAGCGTGCCCTGTAGACTTTTACCCTGCATGCTTAGTGTTTTCTACCTGACTGTACTTTATAGGTGTGTGTGTTTGTGTGCAGACTGTGGTGACACATGCACTGATGAATCCTGTGTATTGTGTGTTTGTGGTTTGTTTGTGCGACTCGTGCTCTTGCGTCCATCCTCAGTGTTTGTGCGTTTCCTTCATAATCATCTGCATGTGGTATTCACTCTCACATCACAGCAATCATAACATGACATGAACAAATTCGTAAACTCACTTTAGGGAAAGCTCATTTATCCTAGTCAAAGACTTTTGAGAGTCTTTTCTTACTAACGAGGTCTGTGGCATTGTAAACAGTCAAACCACTTGTTTGGATGGCACAGCCATTGTGGTTGGAAACAAGCTTACAGTAAAGGCCTCAACCACAGCCAAATGAATTGACATAATACAACACGACTCACATTCAGTATGTTGTTCAGTCTACCTGTTGTATCTGTCTTAATATTTAGTTGTTTTGTGTCTAACTCTTAATATTTGTGTAGTAATTAACTGTTGTTTGTTGGATATTTGTGCACATTTAACGCACATGATCAGTACGCCTCGATCATGGATGTAGTGTTTTGTGATTTACCTACTGTAGCTGACATTGACAATGAAGCACATTTGGCTAACATTACTGATACGCTGTTACTCATGAGATCATCCCTCATTAGCAGTGTTGATATTTTGTTGGTGCATCTGTAGCCTACTGCTTTACTGCATGTCCATGTTGGTAGCCCTCTTTCCTGTTCTGTTATTATACAACTCTAAGATCAAATTTGGTGAAATATTTTCAGCTACATGTTATATACTCTTTATTCTCCCCCCCCAAATATACCCTTTGAATTTAAGTTTCATCTGGGAGAATACAGTAAATTGTGACATATTCTAAAAGCATGCAGATTTGTTATGATCGTACTTGAGAGTTTTTAAACGGTAGATGATAAGCCCTCAATACATCTTAAAATTAAGATGTATGATATAGCCTAAATACTGTAGTAGTAATATGTAAGCAGTAGTTGGACTGGTAGTCATTTGTCAGTTGTGTATTGACTGTAAATACGACTCACTTACAGTAGATTACTTACCTCTCTCTCTGAAGTGCAACAAGGATGAATAGAATGGGCCAAGGTATGCAAGTTAACGATTCTGCATGACTTAGCAACCTTTACCTGGGGTTCTGATCATAACTATGTCCTCTGTGGATATTGTTATGACGAGGGGAGTTTGTTTTATTTATTACGTTCCTCAGAAGTAAACCATGCCTCAGTTTAAGTTTTGCTTTCATCTGGAAAGCAAAATGTCTGCTGCTGCTGCTCCTGCCTCCTCCCTGCCATGATCAGGACCATCCCTACATTGCATGAGGTTGAGAAGAAACCCCCCCCTCCTTCCTTTCTTTGTGCCTTTACCTCAGTTATCCACTTGATGATATGAGTTTTCTTTTCCTCCAGACAAATCCTTTTTCACATTGTTTTTTTTCCCCGTCATTCATCATGCCTTCCTATGATTTATTTCAACTTGAGATGGTTTGCATTGTGTGAGAGGTCTGTGTGTTTGCGCATCTTCCCTCCTATTGAATGCTCAAAGATGACTGTAGCAGACTTTTAGATCATAGCCATATTTATGCTCTCATTGAGTACAGTAGTTTATTATGTACCAGCATCAGCATAAATCACAGAGTAACAACATGTTGCCCGACTGTACAGACCTAGATCACAGCTCACATGTAGGTCAGGCTGATTCAAATCCCCCTGATGCAGCCAATTGCTTACTTCTCCACAGAACTTTAAGAAAGTGTGTCCAGCCCTGTGCCATCGGTCACACCAAGAAAGTGGGAGGTGTGACCAATTTAAAGTCTAAATTGAAGGGGGATATGAGTCTGTAAGTTACCTCCTTGTAACCCTGTGCACCTGATATGGTGGTTTGAGGCGACATCACTAAGTTCACCGTATCAGCAGCAGACTCTGGAGAGAGATGGCAGACATCTTGCTTCACCTCAGGCACAATTCTACACATCAAATGCCTGTGCTGTAACACACGGCCCCGCAGCCTTAAGCCTTGCTGACACACACACAAGCCCGTACAAATGAATCTCCACACATGCGAGGCCTGCATGTACATGAACACACGCGCGCGGGCACACCAACATGCGCACACACAGGGTTTGCTCCATATAGCAAAGTTAAAATTTGATATTACAACTTCACCCAAAAGGAAGTGACATCTTGAATGGCATTGCAGATGCCTGTGAAGTGCAAGGAGAGAGTTTACAAACTTCTGACAGCTGGCATACACCTTTCCCTTTCCTCACAGCCCGCTCAGAAACACTGCTCTCACAGCCTACTTAAACATGAAGAGAGTCTCTAAAGTGACATTTCAGGATGTTTCAAATCTCTTCCATCACATAATGACTGCCAGCATGAGAGTTAAGCTTACATATGAAATGTGTTTTGTATTAGTTTAAAGGGTCAGCTCATTCAAATTCCAAACACAACTTTAACATTAGTGGTACCTAGCTATCCAAATATTTACATTTATTTTTCCCAGGTTTTGAGGTAATTATCTCTGAGATTTCTGCCTCCATCTCAGCAGGTGAATAGAATTTTGTGTGTTGTGCTCACAGTGCTGAAAAATGACACTCAAAGGTCCAATGTGTAGTAGGGGTGTGCCATATCATCTTGTTTACGATAATAGCGGTATAATTTTTAATATGATTCATACCGTGATACTCACGATAGTTTGACCTGTTGACACGTTGACGTCATACTCTTACCCACGGCAACAACAAGCATGTCTGTGGTTCTAAAAAGAGGAGCAGCTTCAGTAGTATGGAATAAGCTGTGGCGTCCTGAATGTTTTATGAACAGCCCGGACTTACCGCTCAGAGGGAACTCATTCAGCGGCTCCTCCGGCAGCAGCACAGCGTCACTCCCTCTCCTCTCTGGCTGTGTGCACATGAGAGTTGGTATTGTCAAGTGATTTCATCATAAACCTTTGGTAATGTAAACCTACGTGACGCTCACGTGACAAAAAACTCCATATATGTGAATGTGTGATAGTTGTGGTATGATAACAGCCTGTCACAGGTTACAGCGTGATGATTAGAGGAGAAATGGCAGAGCATAAAGGTCATCTGTTGTTGTTTACAATGAAATCAGAGGTATTTTTTGTTCAGTTTTTACTGAAAGCAGCTGTTTAGGTAATTACATTACGGATTTTGTAGCAATTCTGTGTTCTTAAATTAATAATATTTTTTAATATATTTTTTTTACTAATTGGTCATACCCTCAAGAATATTGCTATCACAAAAATACCCTGAAATACCATGATATTATCTTAGGTCCATATCGCCCACCCCTAGTGTGTAGGATTTAGAGGCATCTATAGGCTTGAATGGTATATAATATTCACAACTATGTTTTCATTTGTTTATAAGCAGCTGAAAATAAGAATCATCGTGTTTTCGTCACATTAGAATGAGCCGTTTATATGTGTATATGAAGCAGGTCCTCTCCCACAGAGTCCGCCATGTTGTTTCTACAGTAGCCCAGAACAAACAAATTAAACACTGACTCTAGAAAGGGACATTTGCATTTTTGCATTTTTGCATCGGCCACCATAGTTCTCTCACACGCTTGGCACACAGGAGAAGTTTCAGTTCTGCAATTACACCACTAGATGCCACTAAATCCTACACACTAGACCTTTAAAAAACCTTCAGCAACATTACTTTCCAGAAACAGTGTATCTGTTAAACTATGGTCAGACAGACTTCTGTGATTGCATGAATTTGAGAGCTAGAGTGTTTAGGGCAACTAAACATGGATCATGCTAACAGCTAATGCACAGACTGTACAGACATTAGCTGTAGTTTGCTAGCAACATTCGCACCAACTGGTGTGTGTGTCGTCTCAGGACTCACCAGGAACTTTGGATTATTTTCCTCTCGTCTTTCTCCTTTGTCTCTATACATGAACAAAATGCAGCCTCAGGATAAGGGTTCCTGTCCTCCACTTGTGTCTTTGCCTCAACTTAATAAACAGTTGTGCGAATTCTAACATTTCCTTTGCTTTGCACCTTAAAGGGAATCTCTGTTTGAACTAGCTCAAGCACTTTTTAAGGACTATTTCCTTTGTAGAAAGCAGTTCCATGGAAAGTTTGGGACACTGTTTCTGTGAGCACAACAAACTAAACTCCATTCTCCTTGGTTGTACTGAAATGGTATCAGAAATCTCTCTCAAAACTGTGACAAAAATAAAAGTATCTGTGTGGTTAGATAGCAAGAGGTAGTGAATAAGGTCTTTCTAATCTGTGAGGCCTGACCCTGTAACACTTTAAAAGGAACAATACCCTTAGGATGATTTTTGTGTTATCTAAAATGGAGTACTTCATCACACAGTACATAAGAATTCTGACAGATTACAGCCATCAGCTGGACTTGATTACACAACGCCACCATGTCAACAACAACACAACATTCAAATTGGCTTAATGCACCGGAACACAGACTTAAACTGGACCTCATGGTTTGATGCTAACCACAAAGAATGCCATGCAAATCTACCACTTAAACTGAGGCAGTATGGTTGTTAAGTAATCGCACATTGCATACTTTTCCAAACTAACTCTGTCTTCTCTTCTTCCTCTCTTGCCTTCAGAAAAGAAATGGTTTACAGATGAACCAGAAAATGCCTACCCACGGAACATTCAGATCAAGCCCATGAGCACTCACATGGCCAACCAAGTCAACCAATACAAATCCACTAGTAGTCTGATTCCACCAATCAGAGAAGTTGAAGATGAATGCTGAACACAGGGTTTTCTTGCTGACTCACCAGACATCTGTACGCTCTTTCAAAAGAGATGGGAGATCACCCATGGAGGATTGATGATGATGATGATGATGATGATGATGCTGATGACGACAGGGATGTTGAAGACTGACACATTTCTCTTCACTCATTCTTCTAATCAAGGGTTGGACAGAAACCCGAACTGGAAGGGACCTCCTATGTGTATACCTTTAATGTTACTTCCATGCTCTTGGACATTGTTTTATTTATTAATGTATCCATAGTGATGTACATAATGACAATCAAATAAGGATTGTACAGCCCCTTCCCCCTAGCACTTTTTGGAATTATTTTAAGAGTCGACAAGAAAAGAAAAAAAAAAAAGAGTACTTCCTGTAATTCTTTGCAATAGTTCACCTCTTCGTGTGACCAGACTCCATGCTAAGGTGACTGGTTATTGGAGGATGAGGGTTGCAGCGATAAACTGATCATATCATCTCCCAAAGATCCGCCCAGATGCGTCACGTCAAACCAGCTGGGTTCATCAACTTCATATCTCCTGTCTGCTTCTGTTCTATTTGCACTAAAACTGAACAAGTTTCTTTTGACAGAACAACTGGAACCATCAGATTCCCCCCAATAAATGTCGCTGAGGAGAGGAAGGAAGGAAGGAAGGACGAAAGAGGGAGGGAGGGAAGCTTGGCTTCGAAGGCATACTAATCTTGCTCTTAGGTCGTTATACATCATGTCATTGCTTAAGGTTTGCTAGTTCACCGTTGACTCGTCATGTTGAGTGAGAGCATTCCAGTCCTGCAGAACATAATCATCTTGCAAAGCAGTAGTCTAAAAAACTCAGAGAATGGTGCAGTGTTGGTGTACGCTGGCTGAAAGAGAACCCTGTACCTACATGTCTTCTGCTGATACGTCAGATCATAAAGCCTGTGACTCTGTTTAAAGCTCCTATCGCATGATATGTGCCTGAGCCCCCTCTATAACAGAAACAGTGCGGTTGATCAACCTGAATACATGAGAAGGATGAAAAACAACCTACCCTGTCCTTCATGCGTTCAGGAGCATTTACGTTATGTGCACGCTGTGTGTGTGTGTGCGTGCGTGCGTGTGTGTGCGTATGTGTGTGCGCATCGCAGCCATTCGTCCTGATCAGTGCTGTCATCTCCTCCATTGCCGTGTATGTGATGGTGCACCTTTGAAGGAGCAGCATGTGGGATCTTTGCTCTAAAAATGAAAGTCATGGTAGAGAAACAAAACAATAGAAGAGTCTAGAGGGTTTGGATCTACTAACAAAATTATTGTGTTGCATCAAAAATCAAACCAAAATCCCCAACTATTATTGAGCAGAGCTAACACGAACAGCAGCCGCGTGCCCACCGTTGACGCTTTGCCGTGAAACCCACGGCAGAATTTGGGATCACAAAGAAGAGTGGTGTATTTTCTGAATGTTTTGTCTGTTACAAAAAACTTTCGTCTGTTTATGGAAAAGAAATGCCACATATTGCATAAAAGTGGGCATCAACGGGTCCTCCTTTGATCAAAGCAACTGCCTGGCACAGGGTTGGCACAGAGGCGGTAAAGAGCTTGGATGTTCTCTGTTGCCAATCCAGATGTCACACGCCTCAAAACTCTCAGGAGTTAAGCTGCTATGTTCGGTCCTCTGACATGGGGAAATGCTCAAACATAGTTGGGTGGAAATGCAACAATGCCACAGACTGCTAATAAGGATACTGGAGAGGAACCAGTGTTCTTTATGCGAGCCTGTGTGCAACAACTGAGTGTACTTTGCACTAGTTTAGGCACTGATGGATCCAAATCTAGCTGCGATAGTGATGGAGGATTGAGGTGGTAGCCTTGTACTCCTGATCCGTAAACTTCATGCAAATATGTAGTTGGATTTATACATTTAAACACAATTATTTTGTATCCATGAACATAATCAATTTGTACTTATTTTTCTAGACATGAACCAAGTGAACAGTACAAAGGGAGATTAAAAAAAGACTTAAATTATATCTTTAATTACAACTACATATCAGAGGATTTTGTTTTTGACTGTATCATCATTTATTTCACATCATACTAAAACAAAAGATTATTTTTTTACCTCCCCGCTTGCCCCCCTCTTTAACAAACTG
The DNA here is from genome assembly GCA_019142605.1 of Cephalopholis sonnerati. Classification (NCBI taxonomy): domain Eukaryota; kingdom Metazoa; phylum Chordata; class Actinopteri; order Perciformes; family Serranidae; genus Cephalopholis; species Cephalopholis sonnerati. The sequence continues at coordinate 18,599,474 of JAGQAX010000018.1, read as the reverse complement.
CATCACTCTGGAGCCAGTAAAGCTTAGACTAGCTTGCATTGTGAAACCACCATCTTCAGCCTGGCAGCTCAGCTCTGTTGAGTGCTTGTAGAAATAGATTAAGGCTCATCTGGAGCTTCTTTTAGTTGCGCAGATGAGCCGCATCTACTAAATAATGCGCCTACTACTAAGCATCCCTAGCTGTGAACATACAGACAGAACGATGGGTGAAAAGGAATTATGTATTGGGGGGTAAATGTTGTATTTAGATGGAGAGCAGATCAGAGTGGTAATAATAATGAGAACATCATAGAGTTGCTCCCTCTGTGTGCAGGCCCAGGTCCAGAACTGAATGACCTTCATTAGATGTGTTTGACCTAAATTAGGTCCCTAGTGTGGAGGAAGAGTGTGTACACTAAAGCACAGTGTGCTGGTGTTTTCCACAAAATATGATTTTAAATAGGACAGGGAGATGCTGTCTGATGATTGCAGTGATTCTCCTCTATAGGCTGTAAAGGAAAAGTAATTCTAAAAAAATAAAAAAGAATATTTGGAATATGAAAAAGAAGATAATATTGTGCTAAATATGTTTGTGTAAATTCAACCCATTATATAAATCACATTTCTTTTTCAAACAAAATGATCTGAGCTTCAATGTACGTCTATTGGGTGTGGTGCAACTATACTGAAGCCTCATACACATTGTCCTGAAGTGAACTTTTGAACTGTGATTACATCGTCGTCACACTTTGTAGCAAATAGATTTCTTTTCAGAAAATATGTGAGTAAAATGTATGTATAATTGGGTTGTTAATGGCATACTTGCTAGCCTGAACAATAAGGAACTATTAATATTTGATAATGGCAATGACTCATTATACATAGAATCGACAAACTGATTGTTATGTTGAAAAAAAAAACACACACACACACAAATGTGTATCTTGAAAATGAGAGACTCTGGATTTTTCGTGGGAGATTATTCAAGTAGGAAAAGTCAGGCGGAATTTGATCTGGTTTATCAGCCATCACAAAGATGGAAGGTAGCACCAATTCAGCAGAGGTTATCAAAAGAGAGAACATCCTTAATTTTCCTGTTTTTATTACTTTGCGTTATTACAGGGTTTACATTCCATTTTGTCAGCTTGTCATCTGTCACAATCTGTCACAACTGCTTCATATTTGTTTACAGAGTATTTTATGAGGTACTTAAACATAGCATTGTTCAAAAATGAAACGGTACATGCTGCAAACTGGCATCAACATGAACTCACAAAGTAATGCACCATTTGTTTTCATCACACTTGATTACTGTGCTTTTTCTACCTGAGCCCTCATTGTGCAACTCATTCAGGCTGGCATTATTCACAACACTGGACTGAGATGTCTCTCCTTCCTACACCTTGTCATATGTCTCTATTAGATGTTTTAGGTCTTTGCATTGTATACCTCTAAAGTTTTTAGAGTGTTTTTTGAAGTGCCATGAAGAGTTTAGTTGAGCAAGCATCCTTCAGTCATTCAGGGACACAAGCTCGATTTGAGGGAGCTGAGTCCAAGTGTTTTCCACTGTGAGAACGGTGTCTTGTACTGGGATGGAGAACATCCAAGCCATCAATGCCTCCATACCAGTATAGTGCCAGGCAGTGCAGGAGGTCAAGAGGAGGGCCCATATTAAGTCCCACTATAGCGAAAAGTGGCATTCAGGAGGCCTGAGAGGCAGCCGGGGCAGATAGAGAAGAGCCCCGGTCATTAAACCACACACAACGTCTCCGCTGTGTGCTTGGTTACAGGCTATCAGGTTGTGTCATGCAGTGCAGTTACATGTGGATGACTGAAAGATGCACATAGAGGCACATGCCTGTAACATCAGATGTGTTGTTGTCCACTGAAGAAATCAAAGACTACGATGCGTCAATATGTTACTGTTACAGTATGTTGCATTATTTTTGTTAATCTATTTTTTGCTGTAAAGGATGGATATAATAACTTATTTGCTGGGAATTGTAGTAGATATAATAGATCATATAATACTTATGGGAATGGGAGGTGGGTCTCAAGTCTTAACAATACATTAAAATTGCATTCAGCAATTTTTTTTTTAAAGAAGAGTTGCAATTTTTGTTAATTTCTTTTGGCTGCCTATCAGTTCAGGAAGAATTCAGGACATTGCTCTTGCGTATCACAGATAGGATTTGTTGGCACATCGTCATTGCAGCAAACAGGAGTTTGACATAGCAGTCTAATTAGTTTGGATGTGTTCTAGATATGATGGATAAATGGATTATTTGATGGTGCTGAGTTGATCTACCTGACTCTGTCAAATATAATCTGCTGATAAATATACTGTCTTGTACAAAAAGTTTGTACATAGATTGTACATGGTTTCTTTTTGTATTTTCTCAAATTAAAATGGATGTATTTGTGTTCTAATCCTTGAAACTCCTTTTTTTCTTCTGTCACTGGAATGTCAGTATGCCACGATAATATAAAAAAATAAAAAATTTATTGATATAGTCTCAAATATAAAACTCATAGGAAATGTCACAGTGTACTACCTCGTGAAAAACAAATAAGAATGTCACAGTATAGTATGTCATAAAAAACTAATAAAAAAATGTCATAGTATAGTATAAAATGTCATAGTATAGTATGTCGTTAAAATGTCATAAAAAATGTCATGATATAGTATGTTGTGAAAAACTCATAAAAAATGTCATAGTATAGTATGTCGTTAAAATGTAATAAAAAATGTCTTAGTATAGTATGTCGTCCAAGATCATAAAAAAACGTCATAGGAAAGTATGTAGTAAAAAATCATGAAAGAAAGTCATAGTATAGTATGTCGTCCAAAATCATTAAAAAAGCCATAGTTTAGTATGTCGTCAAAAATCATGCAAAAAAGTCATAGTATAGTATGTCGTCCAAAATCATGAAAAAAAAGTCACAGTATAGTATGAAGTCAAAAATCATGAAAAAAAGTCATAGTATAGTATGTTGTCCAAAATCATGAAAAAAAGTCATGGTATAGTATGTTGTCCAAAATCATAAAAAACCGTCATAGTATAGTATGTCGTCCAAAATCATGAAAAAAAAGTCATAGTATAGTATGTAGTCCAAAATCATGAAAAAAAGTCATAGTATAGTATGTCGTCCAAAATCATAAAAAAAGTCATAGTATAGTATGTCGTCCAAAATCATGAAAAAACGTCATAGTATAGTATGTCGTCCAAAATCATAAAAAAAAGTCATAGTATAGTATGTCGTCCAAAATCATGAAAAAAAGTCATAGTATAGTATGTAGTCCAAAATCATGAAAAACGTCATAGTATAGTATGTCGTCAAAAATCATGCAAAAAAGTCATAGTATAGTATGTCGTCCAAAATCATAAAAAAACGTCATAGTATAGTATGTCGTCCAAAATCATAAAAAAAAGTCATAGTATAGTATGTCGTCCAAAATCATAAAAAAACGTCATAGTACAGTATGTCGTCCAAAACCATGAAAAAAATGTCATAGTATAGTATGTAGTCCAAAATCATGAAAAAAAATCATAGTATAGTATGTCGTCCAAAATCATAAAAAAACCGTCATAGTATAGTATGTCGTCCAAAATCATAAAAAAACGTCATAGTATAGTATGTCGTCCAAAATCATAAGAAAAAGTCATAGTACAGTATGTTGTCCAAAATCATAAAAAAACGTCATAGTATAGTATGTCGTCCAAAATCATAAAAAAACGTCATAGTACAGTATGTTGTCCAAAATCATAAAAAAAAGTCATAGTATAGTATGTCGTCCAAAATCATGAAAAAAAGTCATAGTACAGTATGTCGTCCAAAATCATAAAAAAAACGTCATAGTATAGTATGTCGTCCAAAATCATAAAAAAACGTCATAGTATAGTATGTCGTCCAAAATCATAAAAAAAAGTCATAGTATAGTATGTTGTCCAAAATCTTAAAAAACCGTCATAGTATAGTATGTCGTTAAAATGTAATAAAAAATGTCTTATTATAATATGTTGGGAAAAACTCATAAAAAAATGTCATAGTATAGTATGTCGTTAAAATGTAATAAAAAAATGTCATACTATAGTATGTCGTTAAAATGTAATAAAAAATGTCATAGTATAATATGTTGTGAAAAACTCACCAAAAAATGTCATAGTATAGTATGTCGTTAAAATGTAATAAAAAAATGTCATAGTATAGTATGTCGCGAAAAACTCATAAAAAAATGTCATAGTATAGTATGTCGTTAAAATGTAATAAAAAATGTCTTATTATAATATGTTGGGAAAAACTCATAAAAAAATGTCATAGTATAGTATGTCGTTAAAATGTAATAAAAAAATGTCATACTATAGTATGTCGTTAAAATGTAATAAAAAATGTCATAGTATAATATGTTGTGAAAAACTCACCAAAAAATGTCATAGTATAGTATGTCGTTAAAATGTAATAAAAAAATGTCATAGTATAGTATGTCGTCCAAAATCATAAAAAAAAGTCATAGTATAGTATGTCGTCCAAAATCATAAAAAAACGTCATAGTATAGTATGTCGTCCAAAAATCATAAAAAAAAGTCATAGTACAGTATGTCGTTCCAAAATCATAAAAAAACGTCATAGTACAGTATGTTGTCCAAAATCATAAAAAAAAGTCATAGTATAGTATGTCGTCCAAAATCATAAAAAAAAGTCATAGTATAGTATGTCGTCCAAAATCATAAAAAAACGTCATAGTATAGTATGTCGTCCAAAATCATAAAAAAACGTCATAGTATAGTATGTCGTCCAAAATCATAAAAAAAAGTCATAGTATAGTATGTCGTCCAAAATCATAAAAAAACGTCATAGTATAGTATGTCGTCCAAAATCATAAAAAAAGTCATAGTATAGTATGTTGTCAAAAATCATGAAAGAAAGTCATAGTATAGTATGTCGTCAAAAATCATGCAAAAAAGTCATAGTATAGTATGTCGTCCAAAATCATAAAAAAAGTCATAGTATAGTATGTCGTCAAAAATCATGCAAAAAAGTCATAGTTTAGTATGTCGTCCAAAATCATAAAAAAACGTCATAGTATAGTATGTAGTCCAAAATCATGAAAAAAAGTCATAGTATAGTATGTCGTCCAAAATCATAAAAAAAAGTCATAGTATAGTATGTTGTCCAAAATCTTAAAAAACCGTCATAGTATAGTATGTCGTCCAAAATCATAAAAAAACGTCATAGTATAGTATGTCGTCCAAAATCATGAAAAAAAGTCATAGTACAGTATGTCGTCCAAAATCATAAAAAAAACGTCATAGTATAGTATGTCGTCCAAAATCATAAAAAAACGTCATAGTATAGTATGTCGTCCAAAATCATAAAAAAAAGTCATAGTATAGTATGTTGTCCAAAATCTTAAAAAACCGTCATAGTATAGTATGTCGTCCAAAACCATGAAAAAAAGCCATAGTATAGTATGTCATCCAAAATCATAAAAAAACGTCATAGTATAGTATGTTGTCCAAAATCATAAAAAAACGTCATACTATAGTATGTCGTCCAAAATCATAAAAAAACGCCATAGTATAGTATGTCGTCCAAAATCATAAAAAAAAGTCATAGTACAGTATGTCGTCCAAAATCATAAAAAAAAGTCATAGTACAGTATGTCGTCCAAAATCATAAAAAAAAGTCATAGTATAGTATGTCGTCCAAAATCATGAAAAAAAGTCATAGTATAGTATGTCGTCCAAAATCATAAAAAAAAGTCATAGTATAGTATGTCGTCCAAAATCATAAAAAAACGTCATAGTATAGTATGTCGTTCCAAAATCATAAAAAAACGTCATAGTACAGTATGTTGTCCAAAATCATGAAAAAAAGTCATAGTATAGTATGTCGTCCAAAATCATAAAAAAAAGTCATAGTATAGTATGTCGTCCAAAATCATAAAAAAACGTCATAGTATAGTATGTCGTCCAAAATCATAAAAAAAAGTCATAGTATAGTATGTTGTCCAAAATCTTAAAAAACCGTCATAGTATAGTATGTCGTCCAAAACCATGAAAAAAAGCCATAGTATAGTATGTCATCCAAAATCATAAAAAAACGTCATAGTATAGTATGTTGTCCAAAATCATAAAAAAACGTCATACTATAGTATGTCGTCCAAAATCATAAAAAAACGCCATAGTACAGTATGTCGTCCAAAATCATAAAAAAAAGTCATAGTACAGTATGTCGTCCAAAATCATAAAAAAAAGTCATAGTACAGTATGTCGTCCAAAATCATGAAAAAAAGTCATAGTATAGTATGTCGTCCAAAATCATAAAAAAAAGTCATAGTATAGTATGTCGTCCAAAATCATAAAAAAACGTCATAGTATAGTATGTCGTCCAAAATCATGAAAAAACGTCATAGTATAGTATGTCGTCCAAAATCATAAAAAAAGTCATAGTATAGTATGTTGTCAAAAATCATGAAAGAAAGTCATAGTATAGTATGTCGTCAAAAGTCATGCAAAAAAGTCATAGTATAGTATGTCGTCCAAAATCATAAAAAAAGTCATAGTATAGTATGTCGTCAAAAATCATGCAAAAAAGTCATAGTTTAGTATGTCGTCCAAAATCATAAAAAAACGTCATAGTATAGTATGTAGTCCAAAATCATGACAAAAAGTCATAGTATAGTATGTTGTCAAAAATCATGCAAAAAAGTCATAGTTTAGTATGTTGTCCAAAATCATGAAAAAAAGTCATAGTATAGTATGTCGTCCAAAATCATAAAAAAACGTGATAGTATAGTATGTTGTCCAAAATCTTAAAAAACCGTCATAGTATAGTATGTTGTCCAAAATCATAAAAAAACGTCATAGTATAGTATGTCGTCCAAAATCATAAAAAAACGTCATACTATAGTATGTCGTCCAAAATCATAAAAAAACGTCATAGTATAGTATGTCGTCCAAAATCATAAAAAAAAGTCATAGTATAGTATGTCGTCCAAAATCATAAAAAAAGTCATAGTATAGTATGTTGTCCAAAATCATAAAAAAACGTTATACTATAGTATGTTGTCCAAAATCATAAAAAAACGTCATACTATAGTATGTCGTCCAAAATCATTAAAAAAGCCAAAGTTTAGTATGTCGTCAAAAATCATGAAAAAACGTCATAGTATAGTATGTCGTCCAAAATCATAAAAAAAAGTCACAGTATAGTATGTCGTCAAAAATCATGAAAAAACCTCATAGTATAGTATGTCGTCCAAAATCATGAAAAAAAGTCATAGTATAGTATGTAGTCCAAAATAATGAAAAAAGTCATAGTATAGTATGTCGTCCAAAATCATGAAAAAACGTCATAGTATAGTATGTCGTCCAAAACCATGAAAAAAAAGTCATAGTATAGTATGTCGTGAAAAAATCATAAAAAAATGTCATAGTATACTATGTCATTAAAATGTAATAAAAAAATGTCATAGTATAGTATGTCGTCCAAAATCATAAAAAAAACGTCATAGTATAGTATGTCGTCCAAAATCATGAAAAAAAGTCATAGGAAAGTATGTCGTCCAAAATCATGAAAAAAAGTCATAGTATAGTATGTCGTCAAAAATCATGCAAAAAAGTCATAGTATAGTATGTCGTCCAAAATCATAAAAAAACGTCATAGTATAGTATGTCGTCCAAAATCATAAAAAAACGTCATACTATAGTATGTCGTCCAAAATCATAAAAAAACGTCATAGTATAGTATGTTGTCCAAAATCATAAAAAAACGTCATAGTATAGTATGTTGTCCAAAATCATAAAAAAACGTCATACTATAGTATGTCGTCCAAAATCATAAAAAAACGCCATAGTATAGTATGTCGTCCAAAACCATGAAAAAAAGCCATAGTACAGTATGTCATCCAAAATCATAAAAAAACGTCATAGTATAGTATGTTGTCCAAAATCATAAAAAAACGTCATAGTATAGTATGTTGTCCAAAATCATAAAAAAACGTCATACTATAGTATGTCGTCCAAAATCATAAAAAAAAGTCATAGTATAGTATGTCGTCCAAAATCATTAAAAAAGCCAAAGTTTAGTATGTCGTCAAAAATCATGAAAAAACGTCATAGTATAGTATGTCGTCCAAAATCATAAAAAAAAGTCACAGTATAGTATGTCGTCAAAAATCATGAAAAAACGTCATAGTATAGTATGTCGTCCAAAATCATGAAAAAAAGTCATAGTATAGTATGTAGTCCAAAATAATGAAAAAAGTCATAGTATGGTATGTCGTCCAAAATCATGAAAAAACGTCATAGTATAGTATGTCATCCAAAATAATGAAAAAAGTCATAGTATAGTATGTCGTCCAAAACCATGAAAAAAAAGTCATAGTATAGTATGTCGTGAAAAAATCATAAAAAAATGTCATAGTATACTATGTCATTAAAATGTAATAAAAAAATGTCATAGTATAGTATGTCGTCCAAAATCATAAAAAGACGTCATAGTATAGTATGTCGTCCAAAATCATGAAAAAAAGTCATAGTATAGTATGTCGTCCAAAATCATGAAAAAAAGTCATAGTATAGTATGTAGTCCAAAATCATGAAAAACGTCATAGTATAGTATGTCGTCAAAAATCATGCAAAAAAGTCATAGTATAGTATGTCGTCCAAAATCATAAAAAAACGTCATAGTATAGTATGTCGTCCAAAATCATAAAAAAAAGTCATAGTATAGTATGTCGTCCAAAATCATGAAAAAAAGTCATAGTATAGTATGTAGTCCAAAATCATGAAAAACGTCATAGTATAGTATGTCGTCAAAAATCATGCAAAAAAGTCATAGTATAGTATGTCGTCCAAAATCATAAAAAAACGTCATAGTATAGTATGTCGTCCAAAATCATAAAAAAAAAGTCATAGTATAGTATGTCGTCCAAAATCATAAAAAAACGTCATAGTATAGTATGTCGTCCAAAACCATGAAAAAAATGTCATAGTATAGTATGTAGTCCAAAATCATGAAAAAAAATCATAGTATAGTATGTCGTCCAAAATCATAAAAAAAACGTCATAGTATAGTATGTCGTCCAAAATCATAAAAAAACGTCATAGTATAGTATGTCGTCCAAAATCATAAAAAAAAGTCATAGTACAGTATGTTGTCCAAAATCATGAAAAAAAGTCATAGTACAGTATGTCGTCCAAAATCATAAAAAAAACGTCATAGTATAGTATGTCGTCCAAAATCATGAAAAAAAGTCATAGTATAGTATGTAGTCCAAAATCATGAAAAACGTCATAGTATAGTATGTCGTCCAAAATCATAAAAAAACGTCATAGTATAGTATGTCGTCCAAAATCATAAAAAAAAAGTCATAGTATAGTATGTCGTCCAAAATCATAAAAAAACGTCATAGTACAGTATGTCGTCCAAAACCATGAAAAAAATGTCATAGTATAGTATGAAGTCCAAAATCATGAAAAAAAATCATAGTATAGTATGTCGTCCAAAATCATAAAAAAACCGTCATAGTATAGTATGTCGTCCAAAATCATAAAAAAACGTCATAGTATAGTATGTCGTCCAAAATCATAAAAAAACGCCATAGTATAGTATGTCGTCCAAAACCATGAAAAAAAGCCATAGTACAGTATGTCATCCAAAATCATAAAAAAACGTCATAGTATAGTATGTTGTCCAAAATCATAAAAAAACGTCATAGTATAGTATGTTGTCCAAAATCATAAAAAAACGTCATACTATAGTATGTCGTCCAAAATCATAAAAAAAAGTCATAGTATAGTATGTCGTCCAAAATCATTAAAAAAGCCAAAGTTTAGTATGTCGTCAAAAATCATGAAAAAACGTCATAGTATAGTATGTCGTCCAAAATCATAAAAAAAAGTCACAGTATAGTATGTCGTCCAAAATCATGAAAAAACCGTCATAGTATAGTATGTCGTCCAAAATCATGAAAAAAAGTCATAGTATAGTATGTAGTCCAAAATAATGAAAAAAAGTCATAGTATAGTATGTCGTCCAAAATCATGAAAAAAAGTCATAGTATAGTATGTAGTCCAAAATCATGAAAAACGTCATAGTATAGTATGTCGTCAAAAGTCATGCAAAAAAGTCATAGTATAGTATGTCGTCCAAAATCATAAAAAAACGTCATAGTATAGTATGTAGTCCAAAATCATGAAAAACGTCATAGTATAGTATGTCGTCAAAAGTCATGCAAAAAAGTCATAGTATAGTATGTCGTCCAAAATCATTAAAAAAGCCAAAGTTTAGTATGTCGTCAAAAATCATGAAAAAACGTCATAGTATAGTATGTCGTCCAAAATCATAAAAAAAAGTCACAGTATAGTATGTCGTCCAAAATCATGAAAAAAAGTCATAGTATAGTATGTCGTCCAAAATCATAAAAAAAGGTCATAGTATAGTATGTAGTCCAAAATCATAAAAAAAGTCATAGTATAGTATGTCGTCCAAAACCATGAAAAAAAAGTAATAGTATAGTATGTCGTCAAAAATCATAAAAAAATGTCATAGTATAGTATGTCAGTCGAAATCATAAAAAAAACGTCATAGTATAGTATGTCGTCCAAAATCATAAAAAAACGTCATAGTATAGTATGTCGTCCAAAATCATGAAAAAAAGTCGTAGTATAGTATGTCGTCCAAAATCATGAAAAAAAGTCATAGTATAGTATGTAGTCCAAAATCATAAAAAACTGTCATAGTATAGTATGTCGTCAAAAGTCATGAAAAAAAGTCATAGTATAGTATGTCGTACAAAATCATAAAAAACTGTCATAGTATAGTATGTCGTCCAAAATCATAAAAAAATGTCATAGTATAGTATGTCGTCCAAAATCATGAAAAAACGTCATAGTATAGTATGTCGTCCAAAATCATAAAAAAACTGTCATAGTATAGTATGTAGTCCAAAATCATAAAAAAACGTCATAGTATAGTATGTCGTCCAAAATCATAAAAAAAGTCATAGTATAGTATGTCGTTCAAAAGTCATAAAAAAAGTCATAGTATAGTATGTCGTCAGAAAGTAATGAAAAAATGTCATAGTATAGTATGTCGTCCAAAATCATGAAAAAAAGTCATAGTATAGTATGTCGTCCAAAATCATGAAAAAAAGTCATAGTATAGTATGTCGTCCAAAATCATAAAAAAACGTCATAGTATAGTATGTCGTCCAAAATCATAAAAAAACGTCATAGTATAGTATGTCGTCCAAAATCATGAAAAAAACGTCATAGTATAGTATGTCGTCCAAAATCATAAAAAAACTGTCATAGTATAGTATGTAGTCCAAAATCATGAAAAAAAGTCATAGTATAGTGTGTTGTCCAAAATCATAAAAAACCGTCGTAGTATAGTATGTCGTCCAAAACCATGAAAAAAAAGTCATAGTATAGTATGTCGTCCAAAATCATAAAAAAAAGTCATAGTATAGTATGTCGTCCAAAATCATAAAAAAACTGTCATAGTATAGTATGTAGTCCAAAATCATGAAAAAAAGTCATAGTATAGTATGTCGTCCAAAATTATAAAAAACTGTCATAGTATAGTATGCCGTCCAAAATCATAAAAAAACGTCATAGTATAGTATGTCGTCCAAAATCATGAAAAAACGTCATAGTATAGTATGTCGTCCAAAATCATAAAAAAACTGTCATAGTATAGTATGTAGTCCAAAATCATGAAAAAAAGTCATAGTATAGTATGTCGTACAAAATCATAAAAAATGTCATAGTATAGTATGTCGTTAAAATGTAATAAAAAATGTCATAGTATAGTATGTCGTTAGAATGTAATAAAAAAATGTCATAGTATAGTATGTCGTCCAAAATCATGAAAAAAAGTCATAGTATAGTATGTTGTCCAAAATCATAAAAAACTGTCATAGTATAGTATGTCGTCCAAAATCATAAAAAAACGTCATAGTATAGTATGTCGTCCAAAACCATGAAAAAAAAGTCATAGTATAGTATGTTGTCCAAAATCATAAAAAACTGTCATAGTATAGTATGTCGTCCAAAATCATGAAAAAACGTCATAGTATAGTATGTCGTCCAAAATCATGAAAAAAACGTCATAGTATAGTATGTCGTCCAAAATCATAAAAAAACTGTCATAGTATAGTATGTCGTCCAAAATCATGAAAAAAAGTCATAGTATAGTATGTCGTCCAAAATCATAAAAAAACGTCATAGTATAGTATGTTGTCCAAAATCATAAAAAACCGTCATAGTATAGTATGTCGTCCAAAACCATGAAAAAAAAGTCATAGTATAGTATGTTAGTCCAAAATCATAAAAAAACGTCATAGTATAGTATGTCGTCCAAAATCATGAAAAAAAAGTCATAGTATAGTATGTCGTCCAAAATCATAAAAAAAAGTCATAGTATAGTATGTCGTCCAAAATCATAAAAAAAAGTCATAGTATAGTATGTCGTCCAAAATCATAAAAAAAAGTCATAGTATAGTATGTCGTCCAAAATCATAAAAAAAAGTCATAGTATAGTATGTCGTCCAAAATCATGAAAAAAAGTCATAGTATAGTATGTCGTCCAAAATCATGAAAAAAAAGTCATAGTATAGTATGTAGTCCAAAATCATGAAAAAAAGTCATAGTATAGTATGTCGTCCAAAATCATGAAAAAAAAGTCATAGTATAGTATGTCGTCCAAAATCATAAAAAAAAGTCATAGTATAGTATGTCGTCCAAAATCATAAAAAAACGTCATAGTATAGTATGTCGTCCAAAATCATAAAAAAACGTCATAGTATAGTATGTCGTCCAAAATCATAAAAAAAAGTCA